>CM057829.1:66073961-67362865 GCA_030068075.1 Paguma larvata | reverse complement strand
AAGAAATATTACTGTTCTAGAGGCCTGAAGAATGCAAAAATAATAATACGTGAAGCTAAAGTTTGATGAGCTCCTATGTGTAGCAAGCATGGTTTTAGTCACTGGGTACTACAGCAGTCATGAAGAAAGAGCTCCTGACCTGGTAGGATAAATGAGAATATGCAAGAATGAACATTCTGTAAGGTAATTGCAATGCAAATTTTAGGAGTACAAAAGAGCTAAAAAAAAAAAAAATCTCAGGAGACGAGTGAAAGCTTTACTAAAGAATTGGACCATGAAGAATTGGTAGGTCTGGACAAGTAGAGATGAGTAGGGACCAACATGAACAAATTCAAACACAGAATGGGTAGGAAAGTATGGGTTATATTCACAGTAAATTGTCTTGCTTCAGTGGAGAAGTATTTGGTGGAGGTAAAATTACACCTGAATTTGGATACTATAAATAAGACATCTGAATTAAAAAAATGAGAAGGATAGGACACCTGGGTGGCTCAGTCAGTTGAGCACCCAACTTCAGCTCAGGTTATGATCTCGTGGTTCACGAGTTCAACCCCACATCCGGCTTGCTGCTGTTCTCTGTCCAACCAGCTCCTCCCTTCCCCCATTTGCCCTCTTTCTTTCTCTCTCTCTCTCAAAAATAAATAAGCATTAAAAAAACCCAGCCAGAATAAGTGAGGATCCCAGGAGAGTGGAGTGATGCAGAAATCAAGGGAGTAAAGAAGAAGAAAGAGATTATGTCAGTCAAATCAGCAGAGAATTTTAGTTCGATATGACTGAAGGGTGTTCTTTGGGTTTGTGGATCTGAAGATTATAAGGACCATTTGCCAGAGAAGTTTCAGTGAGTTTAAATCTATTTTCAGTGGTTTTAGAAGTGAAGAGAAGTTAAACAAATAGAATAACATGTTCTGTTGAAAATCTAGGAATTTAGAAAATCTTTTATTTTTATTTTTGGTAACAGTTAATCAGGATTTTGTGGGGGGTTTTTTGGACATAGTCAAAAAAACCAATTTATTATTATTATTTTTTAGTATACCTGTAAATTATTTATCAGGCACAGAGTAAGTCCTTAGTGAATACTGTTGACTTCCTGCTTTGAAATCACTATGTTGCTTTTCTCTACTTGTGGGCTTTAAGTGAAACATAAGGTTATTAAAAAGTAGGAGGCTAGAACAGTATGAAAGCCAAGTTTTACGGGGGAGTGTTGTAGAACCCCAAAGTTTTGGTAGTTGATCTTATTAGTGTTGACTTTGGGTCTCGGTTTACTCTCTGTCTGTATAATACATAACTTCCTCCTTTCTGGGGTTATTGTGATTACTATACTCAGCGAATGTAGATGTTAGTGGATGGATAACTTTGGATAAGAAAGTAGAAAAAACACCAGATAGTAGCTAGTGGGAAACTCAGATCAGTGGAGCGTTTTTAATAATGAAAGAGAGTATGTGTTTAATGGGTTAAAGGACTATATAAGACCAGAAAGGAGCAAAGTCAAAGATGTAGGAAAGGGCAAGGATTTTTGATGAAGCAGATTCTTGGATGAAGCAGGAAGGAGGGAATAAAAGGTATGGTTTGGGTGCTGATCTTGGGTTTGCTCTTGAAAAAGAGTGATTACCTTTATCTTCTGTGACAGAGGGAGGAGAAAGAATGAATGGGGATGAACATAATGTTTGTAGTGGAGGGGTGAGCAGTTGGGGAGCTCTCCTGAAAGCCTCAACTTTATCAGCAAGGAAAAGATAAAGTTATGTTCTGCTGAAAATGGGGAGAGCTGCGCCAAGTGGCAGTCTTAAGGATAATTATAGAAATGCCGAATCACTGCTGAGGGGAATGTCAGAGGAAGGTGATTGTGGACAGATAGGAGCATTGATAAGTGAAGTTTAGGATTTAGCCAGCAGAGGCTATGTGTTTGCAGTGGCATTTTTTTAATGTTTATTTTTGAGGAGGGGAGAAGGGTGGAGGGTGAGAAGGAGACAGAAAATCCAAAACAGGTTCCGCACCATCAGTGCAAAGCCCGACGTGGGGCTCAAACCCATGAACCATGAGATCATGACGTGAGTCAAAGTCAGATGCTCAACCAACTGAGCCACCCAAACACCCCCATTGGTTTGTTTAGAACGTGGAGTGTAAAAGGAGAGGTATATTTTATAGCACTGGATCTAGGGTTGCAGTCATCTAAGTGGGTGCAGTGGAAAGACAAAGGTGGAAGAAAGTGATATGTGTTGGTGAGACAGTGCCCAGCAAGGAAGAGATATGGGGAGCAATGAGCAGGTCAGTGGGAGGCCAGACATGAGAGGGCTGGAACGACTTGAAGTTGGGCCATTTGCACTTAAATTTTCCGTGTTGTGCAGTGTTACCTAATGTATGGGCCTGGGAGTGGAAGTGTAGGCAATAAGAATTCATGAGATCAAAGAATAGTAGAGTTAGGACATTGGCTAAATCTCCCACATGAATGTTGAAATCTCCCAGGCTGAAGGTAGGATTTGGGATGAAGAGCATGTTTGTATCACAATAAATACAGAGAGTTGGGGGTAAGAATGTCAGCAGATAGCTGCTGCCAATCTACTTTTTCTTAAATGTTTCTCTGATTATGTCATTCTGTTGTGTAGGAATTTATGAGAGGCCTCTAGACTCTTTCAGATTTATATCTACATTGCTCAGACCGGCCTACAGAAGCTATTTATTAAGTGGCTCCCCTTTAGGTATTGCCGCTCATTTTTGATATTCCTTAACATGACCATTCCTATCCAATCAGGCAGTCTCTACATTCTTCCCCAACCTGACACACACACACACACACACACACACACACACACACACACAATCTCAAACACTATCCCCAGTGGTTTTTTTCCCTCTTATGTTTCTTTATATTTCTCCTACCTTAAGAGTACTTATAAGACGAATACTGGGGCTCTTTAGTAAGATTCGGTATATATATTTGTCCTTGTTCCATCCATACCTCCCTCATTACTAGTCAATATGACTTTCCTCTTTTTTTTTTTTTATTAAAGACTTTATTTTTTAAGAGCAGTTTTAGGATCACAGTAAAATTTCAGAGGAAGGTACAGAGATTTCCTATATACCCTCTGCCCCCACGCATGCACAGCCTTACCATTAACAACATCCCCCACCAGAGTGGTACGTTTGTTACAACTGATGAACCTACACGGACACATCATTATCACCCAAAGTCCATAGTTTACATTAGGGTTGACTCTCAGTGTTGTATGTTCTATGGGTTTGGACAAATGTGTAGTGACACATACCCACTATTGCAGTATTATATAGACTGTTTTCATTGCCCTAAAAATCCTCTGTGGTCTGCTTATTCATTCTTCCTCAAACCCCTAACAATATTTCTTTTAGGGACCACCACATACTTGTCTCCTCTGTGAAGCTTTTCCTAAATAATTGCTCCCCAAGACTTGTCTTTTTCCTGTCCTGAAATCCCACATTATTCTGGTATAAGCACAAATCATAACATCCCATAAATACACATTCCCTAAGTGTTTTATGTATTTACTTATCTCTGTTGTTTGAAATAACTTGAGAGAAGGGGTTGTGTCTTCTGCTTCTTTCATAGGCCTCATTGTACCTAGAAAAGGGCTAGGCATATCATTGTTAGTTTATTGGTAACTGTTGCTTAATCTTGGAATGTCTTAATGCCTATGCCTTAATACCTATGAGGCAGCCATAAGATTAATTTTTTAATGTCTAAAAAAGACTTTGAACTATATAGAGGAAGTGTAAGTATCACAGTATACATAATGCTATTGAATTAAAAGGAATGGTCCTAAATGTTTACAATTAAAATCCTACTACAATACTATGATTCTGCTTTTCTGTCATGATTAACTAGAGATGTCATAAGTCCATTGAGCATAGTGATAACCAGTTCAGATGGATTTACCTAGTGCCACCAAGCACAATAGGCTTATCATTTTTTTTCTATAGAGATGGCTTTCTTTTCCTAAGTGAGCCCCATTTGTCACATGGTAAGGCCTTCTGTGGAATCTCTGTACTTCTAAAGAATGAGGCTTTTAGTTACTCTGTATGGCATTTCAAATTGATGACTCACCTGCACTTAATACACTCCATCTTTAGAATCTTAGGCTGAGGTCACCCTGAGCGAGGCTGCCCAGTGAAACCTCACACCACCAAAATGGTCAGCATACTGAGAATGGTATGTCTTTGCTAAGTTTAGGAGGCAGCAAAGAAGACAGGTTGCTTTCTGATTAAAATCAAGACCAGATCTCTTTCTTTGTTGAATACGATGCTTCAGAATCTAATGTGTCCAGTAGTATTGTCAGTATTTTGGCAGAGACCATTGGTGTCTGATTTTCATTGTTCAGGCAGAATATTTTTAGTTCCTCTAGTAGACTCACAACGTTGATTTCTCTATGGTGAGAACAATGTACTCATTGGCACTATAGGGGAAAACCTTGGTTTTATTGAGAAATGTAGAAAAATATATTAATATGTAATATAGAAAGTGTCCCATAAATAAATCTATTCGTTATTTTATGAAACTCTAAACATGGGAAAATACTATAGAGGTACTATGTAAAATATGGAAATTTCCCCCCGAAATGGTTCTAGTTTATATTTTTCTCAATGAAAATGACCTCCATTACTCTAGGAGGCAAAACTATACCTAAATATCTAATTTACTTATGTAAATATTTCCTAATTATTTGGGCATGTGGTCTTATTACATGGAGCCTTTTTAAAGTAAAATTAGAGTTTATACAGGTAACCATTATGAGAAATATATGTTAAATGGAGTAGGATTGGAGGCATAATGAATTTGTGATTCCAGAAGGACTTCTAGGAAAGTTGTCAGGTAGAATATTGCCAGGGACGAAGATCAGGGGAGAAGTGAGATCTAGATCTGTGGCGTCCAAAGGAATTTTCTATGAAGAAGGAAACGTTCTGTATCTACGCTGTCCTATATAGTAGCCACTAGCCAAGTGTGGCTTGTAAGCACTTGCAATATGGCCAATATGGCTGAAGAACTGAGTTTTAAGTTATATTTAATAATAATTTAAATTTAAATAGCCACATGTAGCTACTGGTTACTATATCAATAGCACGGATATAGAGGAACAGACATGGCACTCAACTGAGGAGAAGAGGGATAGAGAATAAAAAAAAAAAAGAAAGTTAAGTCCAGAGACAGAGAACACCTGGCGGTAAGGGTGGGGAGAGAGAAAAGAACTGGCCAAAGAGGAGTCGAGGACAAGGGTGAAGAGAAAGGAAGACAGATGAGAAGCATGATGTGCCATGGATGCAATGGAATAGAGAATCTCAGGAAGAAGACATTTATAGTTCTCAGTGCTGCTGAAAAGCTGTAGGATGAAAACTGAGAACAGGCCATTTATTGAGTTGGCATTTAAAAAGTAAAGTTTCAAAGGAAGGGTGAGTGTTGATATCAGATTGCTGATGTCCGGAAGTGCTTGGGCAAACTTTACTCTTGAGGAGTTTGTAGATAGAAAATGATGGCATGGCTGGATTTGAGGGAATGGTAAGGGGTAGGGAAGGCTTTTGTTTAGTCATGTTTTTTGGAAGGAGACACTTAAACAGGTTTATCAATGTTAGAGACATACTTCTCTCATAATTCCCTTTCTATCCTTGTTCCCTTTATTCTCCACAGACACTTTGATCTTAGATTTTACTTAGGAGATTAAGGTCTTCTTAACATCTTTCCATCCCCAAAATTTTTATCAAGGCCAATTCTGTCGACCCCTTTCCCAGACTAAGATGCTCATGCTTTCCCTTTCCCCCTCCGCTCCCCGATCTCCCCCTCTCTTCTCCCTACTAGCTCTCTTATGGTCTTCATCACCAGCTTGTAGGAGGCCTGGAAACTTTCCACATAAAAAAATTGAGACTGGTGGGGATGTGGAGAAGCAGGCACCCTCCCACTGTTGGTGGGAATGCAAACTAGTGCAGCCACTCTGGAAAACGGTGTGAGGTTCCTCAAAAAAATGAAAATAGAGCTACCCTATGACCCAGCAATAGCACTGCTAGGAATCTACCCAAGAGACACAGGAGTGCTGATACATAGGGGCACGTGTACCCCAATGTTCATAGCAGCACTTTCGACAATAGCCAAATCATGGAAGCAGACCAAGTGCCCATCAACTGACAAATGGATAAAGAAGTTGTGGCACATATATACAATGGACTACTACATGGCAATGAGAAAAAATGAAATCTGGTCATGTGTAGCAACATGGATGGAACTGGAGGGTATTATGTTAAGTGAAATAAGTCAGTCAGAAAAAGACAGATACCATATGTTTCCACGAATAGGTGGACTTTGTGAGACTAAGCAAAAACCAGGGGGAGGGGAAGAGGGGAAAGGAAAAAAAGACACAGAGAGGGAGGGAGATAAAACATAAGAGACTCTCAAAGACTAAGAACAATCTGAGGGTGAGGGAGGTGAGGGAGGTGAGGGAGGGGGGAGAGGGGGTGACGGACATTAAAGAGGGCACGTGTTGGGATGAACACTGGGTGTTATATGTAAACCAATTTGAAAATAAACTATTATAAAAATAAAAAAAAAGAAAAAGAAATAAAAGGCATTCAAATCAGAAAAAAAAAAAATTGAGACTGATCAAAGCTCCTGAGGCTTTTTAGACAGGGAATTATTGTCAGCAAGGTCTCCGTCCCCAGAGACTCTGGACATGACATATTTAGGACCCCTTTTTAAAAATTTTCTGACTACGTACCTACTCCCCTTTTCTCCCTCTGCCCTATTCAGGTTCCTATATTCTTACAGAGGTAAATTTATCATAATCATTTTCTATCTTGTTTGACTACTTGAAGCAAAACTTCTCAAAAAACTTGTCTATGTTTTTCTTTTCAAGAACTATTTTACATTACAAATTCCTAGAGGACAGACTTTATCAATGAAACACTTGATAAGTGCTTTTTTGGAAATTATTTTGTAGTTCCAGTTGGTTAATAAAATGTATTTTTTAATAAAACAAAACGTAGATTGCCATTTAAATTTTTTCTAAAGCTATTGCACTTTAAAAATAGAGATTGACTTTCAGGATAGTGACCAAGAGTGAGGATGTTTCAAGGGAATGTCAGGTGACAGTGAATATTTTGGCTTTGATTTCTACCTGTCATGGTACTTTACCCCCTACGTCACTTTATGTATTTTCTCATTGGAGGTGTTAAGCCAATATTAGTGACAGAACTATCTCTTAACCAAGGACCATATTGCGCCCTACCCTGGAAACACTGTCATCATAATCTCTTTATTGTTGGGCAAAATTATGAGATAGATGTCTGGAGTTTCCTTTAAATTTTCCTCTAAAATTTCCAGCCTCTCCTCCCCACAAAAAGTATGTGAGGAGATATATAGGTGGTTCATTTTACTTGTTGGTTCACTTGGGTGTATGCTTAAAACTTTCCCATAATTCAAAATTAAAAATCAAATAAATGGCAACGAAATGGCAAAAGAAAAAAAAAATCACGTCTGTATTGCCCATGTGTCCTTCCTATGCAACCTACTATATACCAGCATCTTCGTTATTTTATTTAATGATCACAATAGCCCTACATTAGATGAGTGAATAGAAGCTTAGATCGTTTAAGGGAACTCCCCCAAGAATGCCCTCGTAAGATGTAGGATGCCTTGCTGACTCCAAAGCCAGTGCCTATCTTATGCCAGTAAAATAATAGACTACCATTGTTTTTGTAATTCAAATAGAAGAGCAAACTTGCTGAAAAGAGAAACCTATTTCACAGGTAAGAAGAAGTATCTACTATTTGCCAACAAAGATTTTCCCATACAAAACAACAAGTTTTGAAATGTACAACTTGGGATAACTTTTTGGTCTCTAAATCACAAATTGGTGGTTAGGTTCCTTTTAGTAGACTGCCTCATCTCCTCGCCTGCATCGTGCTTTCTTTTCATGCTTGTCAGTATGATTCTAACAAACCGAACCATAGAATCACTTATAATGAATCCAGTTGTAACTAATGCCAATGCCATTGCCTAATGAGTGACCAAAAACGTTGAAAAGCAAAGTAAAATCTTCACTTTAATTTAGGTGCATTTTTCTGATTTATACCGTTAAACCACATAAAGATTTTTATAGTTGTTAAATGTTTTTTAAAAATGTTTTATTAAAAAATGTTTTATTTATTTTTGAGAGAGAGAGAAACAGAACATGAGCGGGGGAGAAAGGGAGACACAGAATCTGAAGGAGGCTCCAGGCCCCGAGCTGTCAATGCAGAGCCCGGCCCAGGACTTGAACTCCTGAATGGTGGGACTCGAATTCACGAACCCGTGAGATTGTGACCTGAGCTGAAGTCAGATGCTTAACCAACATAGCCTTGCAGGCACCCCTAGTTATTAAATATTTTTAAGAGTAGGGGTGCCTGGGTGGATCAGTTGGTTGAGCGACCAACTCTTGATTTCAGCTTAGGTTATGATCTCACGGTTTGTGGGATCGAGTCCCACATCAGGCTCTGCACTGATATCATGGAGCCTGCTTGGGATTCTCTCCCTGTCTCTCTTACTCTGCTCCTCCCCCATGCGCTCTCTCTCTCTCTCTTTCCCAAATAATAAATAAATAAATTTTTAAAAATAAATGTTTTTAAGAGTAAAATGCAGGGTCACCAGAGTGGCTCAGTCAGTTGAGCATCTGACTTTAGCTCAGGTCATAATCTCATGGTTCATGAGTTCGAGCCCCATGGTGGGCTTGTGGCTGTCCACACAGAGACCACTTCAGATCCCCTGTCTCCCTCTCTTTCTGCCCCTCTCCGCTCATGCTCTCTCTCTAAAAAATAAACATTAACAGAAAAAAAAAAAGACTAAAACGCAGAACTGCATATCTAGACCATGGTGAGTTTAAATTGATGGCGTCCAAATTACTGGGATGTTTCTGTATAAGCACTGCTTATAACTGCTAGCAACTTGACATCGTTTACTAATTCCAGAGATAGCTTTTACCTCTCTTTTATTCCCTTCTCTCTTTTGAGCAGTTCCAGGGACACTCTTCAAAGTCACTGGGCAAAGACTTAGTAGATAAAGAATGGCCCTTTTTTCAGCACTTCCCCATGATTTTCCTTTGTTTCGGCCCCAGTGATCTTTAGGAGACCTTTCCATGTACAGTGGTGATGAAGGGCTTGTTCTGACTCTCTTGTGACCTGTGGCATCCTTAGCTTTGCCAGGTGGCATTAAGAGTGCAGACAAAGTGTGGAATATTTTTCTTTGCAAAGCTGATTGGCCCACATGGGATTTGAAATTTGGCTTCATAAGCATCATGTCAACCAGTCACAGACTAGCCTCGAAACACATGATGGGCTCAAAGAGACTCACATCGCATGGTTGTCAACAGAAAAATACTTTTATCCAAACCGTCTGTATTTAAAAGAAAGCAGGGTGCCGATGAAAAATTTTGAAATCATTTCCCCGTGATGTTAGTGCATAACTGGAAGAAAGTATATAAACTTATTCAAAAAGAGCATTGTCACTTGGTCTTTTCAGCTAACATGTAATTCTATCCGTGGATACCATTTGTGCTTCGACAATGTATACGTTTGTATTGGCAGGAAAGAACTTTTATTGACCTTTCCGAACAGCAGCCATTAATTTCTAACAATACTTACTCCCACATTAAGCGTTTCCTGATCAAGGGTCTGAAAGGAAACAAGGAACAATGTGCACAAATTTTAGCAGACTCTGCTCTGCTTCTGCCTTTTAAACTTGTAATAATAAAAGCACATTTGCAAGTTCATGGCTCTGTAGGGAATAGCTAATTTGTGAGGAAAACCAGCAATAAACCAAGGGTTTGTATGTTCCTAAGCAAATGCAAAAAATGGTCTGATGGGCTCAAAACCAACTTGTACTAATGAAAATGAGTGTCCCTTGAACAGAGGTGTTACTGTTTTTGAACTTTAAATGGATCTTTCCTGAGATAGCATATTGTAGTCCCTGTCATCTTGGACTAGTGAAAAAAATTTCATATGTGATATAAACAGATATTATATGTAATAAATTTATATGAGTGTGTGCATTTGGCTGGAATATAATTTTTTAATTAACATGTTTTTTCTTAACCTCAAAGCAATGTGTGAAGTGAACTATGTTCTGAAACCACCAAAATGCATGTATCTTGTTTTCTTTAATGGAATGTTAATTCCTGGCTTGGCGTTTACAAAAGACAGTCATTTGAATGCACAGTTGAATACACAGCTTGAGCCCTGAGTATTTGTTTTTTTTGCAATATCTGACTTGTTTATAGGTGCATGTGGCGTAACATGTCAGCTTGAAGTGCCAGGTATGCTGACTGCAAAATACCTGGGCAAAGTTATCTCTTAGGAAAAAAAAAAAACACATATCCTGACAGGAAGACACTTCCGGGGTCACTGAAGAGTTGCACACAGGAAACTCTAACCTTTGCACTTCCTTTCTTTCTCTCTAGAGCTATGATTGCTTAAGTGGGAAGGGATATAGGGAAAAGATATTTACCTTCTTCACCTGTGAGGCAAAGGGCAGGTGGATAAGATCCCATTTCCCCCTGAGGCTCACTGTCTCACGCAATGATCACACATATCACACTTTTTTCTACCTGCAGCGAAGATCAACCATCAACAATCTGGCCATTCCTATTGATTATCTGCCGCCATATGATAGTTGATTCAACTGACCAAGGAATAATTGACAAGCGTTATGGAATGCTGGCTAGGTAGTGGAGGGAATGAGAGGGGAAAGAATAAGCATAGGGTCCCTGACCTCAAATAACTGGAGAGACATGATCTCCACTGTCCTTGCTTCACTTCAGGCATGCTCAACATCTTTCACATGGTTTGTCGCCATAGCCTCCTAACTGATATTCTCTTCCTGTGGTCTTGTCACCCATCATTCTCCATATCACAGCCAGAGTCTGCTTTTCCAAATACAAATCAATCAAGTCTTTCCTCTGCTTAAAATATTCAGAGGCTCCCTGTTGCTCTGAGAGGCTTTCATGGACGGGCAGCAGCTCACCACTCCAGCCTCTTCCTTCACCGCATGCCCCCCACCATACTGACATGTCTGTAGCTTTTGAACATTTCCTGTGTTAAATAGTGTTGAGAGTCTTCTCTTTCATTATGTATTATGCAAATGATCTGAAGGAAAAGGCACTAATATTTCACATGTTTCAAGCTGATGAAAGCCATACATTGACTCTATTCATTGATTTTTGTACTACTTTATTTTTAATGCCATTTCCACATCAAGTGAAGGTCATTAGACAAGGAAAGCAATTCTCCATACAAATTCCTACTGTTAGATTAATGCTTAAAAGCTATTCTCTTACTTGTTATAACTTGCTCACATGTTTTTTCAAGGACTTTATGGGAGAGGACTTCCATTCTGTCCAGGTGTTCAGAGATCTTTATATTTTGATAGTGTCATTCTTGTATCTCTTCCAAAGTGGTGGAGTCTTATTGTAATTACATGTTCAAGAATCATGTTGTAATTATAAATGTATGGATGGAATCATGCTCTGATTTAATAAATCCAAAAATCAGGCCAAACATAAAATAATTCTAGGAGTAAAATTTATATATTTAAAAAATTTATGTTAAAAATACTTTTTGTGTGATTTAAAACAACTTTGTTATATTTCCTTTTTGTTGAAGTATAATTGTCATATAACATAGTAATTTCCGGTGTACGACATAATGATTTGATATTCATATGTATTGTAAAATGATTATCACAATAAGTCTAGTTAACTTAAAATATTTTAAAGTATTTTAAGTTTAAAAATTTGAATGATTAATTCACAAATATGGTTGAAGAGCTAGAAAAGGTATAATGTACATAAGTATGTGTATTTTCTTTTTGTTTTGTTTTGTTTTTACATAAATGGAACATATTATGTACACTCTTCTGTAACTGGCCCTTTACAGATATCAAATAGGACTTGGAAATCTTTTCCTATTAGAACATACGGAGATTTTACATTCTTTTTAATGGCTGTGGAGGGTATGGTAGGTAGTTGAGTGTGTGGCTTACTGCAATATGCTGTTGATGGGCATTTAAACTGTACCCAGTCCTTTGCTATGACAATCAATGCTACATGAATATATTATATACATACATCTTATCACACATGTAAGAGTATTTCTCTTGATCATAGTCCCCAACAGTTGGAACTGCTGAGTCAAAGGATTTATACGTCTGTGGTAAATTTTGTTAAATTGCCTAGGTCTGTTTTCTCACACTTTTGCCAACACAGTATATTATCATGTTGCCAGTCGGGTGTTTTAATTCCTTTGCCAGTCCAAAAGGTGAAATGGGTATCTTCTTGTAGTTTTAAGTTACATTTCTCTTCTGATTGAGGTTGAGTATCTTTTCAGATGTTTTTAGAGGTATTTGTATATCCTTTTCTATGACTAGTCTGTTTCTATCCTTGGCCTGTTTTGGCTGTTGTAATGTCGGTCTTTTATGGATTAATAAGAGCTCTTGATGTAGTAAAGAAATTAGTTTTTTATATGTGATATGAGCTGTAAATGACATATTTTTCTACTTCGTTATTTTTATTTTGACTTTGCTTTTGGCATTTCTTGCTATGCAGAATTTCTTATTACTATTATTAGTCAGACATCAATCTTTTATGGTTTCTGATTTGGATCAAATTTAGAAAGCCCTTCCCACTTTTAGATTATGAAAACTTTCTTTAAAGTTTTCTTCTGGTCCTTTTTTTTCCTTCCAGTTTTCCCATTATTTTACCCATCTAGAACTCCTCTTTGTTTAAAGTGAATCACTACTTTATTTGATGGCTGTTGTATCAGTTGGGGATGGGCTAGACAGGAGCACAGAAACTACTCTAGATATTTCAAACAGAAAGGAGTTAATAAAGGGATTTAATTATACAGATGCTAGAAAACAGAAAGAGTAAAAAGAGAATGCTGAGGTAACCAGAGATAATAACTGCTTACCTCTAGAGCTGGGGAGACAAAAGGAGAGGTAGAATTACTAGAACCAGTTGTTCAGAGGGGGCACCTCTCTGACGAGAAGCTTCATGGGCTGGTTCTAGGAGGTCTGAAGAAGCTGGAACTGGAACAACACTGTCAGAAACAGGACAAAACAGAAAGGTGCCTCCCATTCTCCCCTTCTCACCTTTAAATATCCCTCTAGACTCCTATTGGCAGGCAGAACCCAACAGAAAGCAGCAAGGGCTCTAGGAAATGTAATTTGCAGACTTTCAGACTCAGTATCACAGAGTAGAATAAAGATAATTGATTTTACAACTGAGAAATCATAAGTAAATAACCATTAATTGATTTTTTACTTTTCCCCCTGTGATTTGAAGGGTCACTTTTATCCTATAATATTTAAATATATTTCTGAGTTATAGTTCAGCACATAGATTTCTCTGCCTATTTCGTGCTTTAGTACCACATTGTTCTAATTAGTTTAGCACCATAATATGTTTTCGTGTGCAGAAAGACCTGTCCTCTCTCACTACACTGTTTATAAATTTCCCGTTATTCTTATTTACAAGATATGACTTTAGAGTCAAAGGATCTTTAAAGGAATTTAAAAGTCAGGATTTGTGTGTGTGTGTGTGTTTTAAAGATACCTGCTTTTTTTTTTTGGATATTTTTCATTGTTCATGGTCATTAGAATCTCCCTGTATTAGGTGCTTAACAAATGTTTGCAACTATTTAACATTTAAAATGTCATTATGTCTTTTTTTTATTGCCTTTCTATGCCTGCCAAACCAATTTTAATTTTAATTTTATTGCATTGATGATGATTGAGGGTAGAGAGAAAGTGCAAAGATCTTTTCATTGGTCAGCAGCTGTTTATTTACTTCTTTGCTTCTGTGTTGATGTGAACCACCAGAAACAGGGACCTAACTAACAAGCTTTATCCAGACCGGGGCTGGTGGCTTGGACTAACATGCGAACAGTGTTGGTGGTGGTGAAAAGTGCTCAGATTCTGTACACATTTTGTAGGAGAGCAGATTGTATTTGATGGCAGGTGGAATGTGGGGTATGTGAGAGAGAGATTATCTAAGGCTGTCTCCAAGGTTCTTTGGCCCAGCAAATGGATAACAGAAGTTATCATTTACTAAGATGGGGAAGACTGCAGGTGGAGTGGAGTAGACAGGTGGAGACCGGCAATGCAGTTTTACACATGTTATTCATGAGATGCTGTTAGACATTCAAGTACAGAGAGATATCCAGTAGGCATTTGGATATGAGTCTTGAGTTCAGGGAAAAGGCTGGGCTGGAGTTATCAATTTGAGAGTCACCTATATGTACATGGTATTTAATTCCATGCAACTGGGTGAAATCATGAAGACAGTAAATGTAGAAAAGATAAAACGTCCAAGTTCTGAGCCCCAGGGAATTCTACCACTCAGAGGTCAGGAAGATAAGGAGGAATAGGCAAAAGAGAATGAGAATGAGCAGCTAGAAAGGTAGGAGGGAAATTAGCAAAGGAGGGTGTTTTGGAGTCAAAGTGAAGAATTTTTCAAGGTGGAGAGAAAAATCAAAAGTGTCAGTTCCTGCTGATGGATCAAGGAAAATGAATGAGAATTGACCATTGCATTTAGCAGCAGGGAAGTCATGGTTTGCTTTAATAAGAGAGGTTTCACTGGAGTGATAGGAGCAGAAACCTGATTGGAGTGGGTTTTAATTGTGGTACCTAAAGTTCCAAGTGCCTCCACTTAGCAACTGCAATTTCAGAAGTACATGATTGTTTTCTTTCTTTATGGCTTTAGTGAGTCTTTAGGAGCCATGGCTAGAAAAAGCAATGCCAGACACGTCAGGAAGAGATGCTTCAAGTGGTTTTGCTATGGTTAAGTCATCTTGAGACATAAGCCTTCAGAACTGATGTCTGTGAAATGACCACGAGAACTTCAGCTGGAGTGAACCCATGTTGTTGCAGCCCCATGGTGTCTTGCTAAATTAGCTCTTGGGATTAAGCGTGTATGAGGAATGGCTGCAGAAAGAGGGCATTCAGACTACATGCTTGTTGGCCTTGAAGGTCATGGAGAAATTGGAAGGAAATTTATGTATATTCTCATAATATTATTTAAAACTGGCCACTTCTGAATGTAAAATAATGAGTTCAGCATTGAGAAATCTGGCACCACTGGTTGTCTGATCTCACCCACCTGCCTCTTCTATTTAGTCATCTCCGCCATGCTTTCATCTGACTATTGTCTTGTGGATGATGAAGCATGTTAATGACAGCCCAGATAAGGCTGCTAACCACAAACACTAGAGGTCAACGCATATCAGTTGTCTGAAATGACAATGTTTGGCAATTTGGTAACTTCAGAAAAGCAGCAGGAGTTTGAAATGAACTGGGAAGACTATGAGCCATTTTGACTTTGTCATGACCAAGAAAATTCTCTCCCTTAAAGTTCCCAGCTATTAAAATGAATCTTGGCCAGCTGTTCTTAGTCATTTATTATGAAAAAGTTTATGCATTGAGAACATTATACAAACTAATAAGGCATAGATTTTTAAACATCAGAATCAATGTCAAGTTGCCAGATAAAGCTCAGGCTTAAGCTTATGAACGAAAAAAGTTCCCAAGAGGTGGGCTGCAAGTAATAAGACCATGATATGTAACATGTTAGCCATAGTGCTCCCAACTTTAAGTGATGATTGGTTATTGGTAGTAGTTGTTTATAAGCTTATAACAAAATTAAGTTTTTCTAACATTTTCCCTCAAGAAGACTATAAGAAAATTGGTTGACTGAAAGATCTGCCATGGGAAGAAAGTATGCTATAAATACTTTACATATGCACTGACCTGAAAATTAGGGTAAAAATAATGAATCAAATATTTTAAGCTCAGTAACCACATTCCTATTGCTAATGGGCACATAATGTATTTGAATACAAACTCAAACTTCAGTGAAATGTACTTACTCTTTAAGGGCATTGATTTTATAGCATGCCAGGATTCCTTCCAAGTGTGCCCAATGACATTGAAATGCTTATTATCATTAGGAAATTGATCTCTGAAATACATTGCTTATTTCACATTTTTAAAACAATTAGCATATGGATTAATTCCTACTTGAGACTGTTGCAACGCATTTACTAGTGATTTAGTATAGTGGAGCAATCTCTGGTCTCAGAATCAGGAGAACTGGGTGCTAATATATAATCAATAACCAATTAGCTGTACCTTTTGAGGCAATCACTGGCTACTCTAAACCTATTTTCTTATCTGTAAATTAAGGGGTTAAAGTTCTTTCTTACTCTAAATTCCTGTGATTTTATGAATAAAAAGTCATGCTATCACTTGTCAAAAAACTGGAATTAAAATTACTCATTCATTATGACTGCCTCATGCTATCCCATGCTCTAGAACTTTCCTCCCATCCTTCCATCCAAAAGGTTCTGGATGAACAATTAGTTTTAGGAATCACCTCCCCAAATCTTATTACTACTGGATTATAAAGTCATGCAAGCATGAGCTTATGTCCTATTCATGTGGGCTCCATCACAATGACTAGCAATATAGCAACTTTACACATGAATAAATGAATAAATTAGTAAATAGATGGAAGAAGAATGGGAGGAAGGAGAGAGGAAGGAAGGAGGTAACTAACTGCTCCATCGATGGTGCCAGTGGAAAGAGAAGTGGTAGACATCCTCTTCAATTTTCAGCTAAAGAAGGAAGGAAGATAAATCAAAGAGATATTCAGTAAAGGTTTTATTTAATTTCTATAGTAGAGATCTTTATTTCAAGCAAATTCAACACAGTGGAAATCTAGTCTAACACAATTATTTTATCTTTACCTTGGATTTTTTTTTTTTGTATTAGAGCTTGATCTAAACTTTGGGTTAGAGATTCAGGTAAGAAGAATTGAGCAAACTAAAGAGACTCAATTGAGAGATGGACATGTGAAAAGAGAGGAGACTCAATGAACTTATTGATTTGAAAAACAAAAACACAAGACATACCTGTTAGTTCTGATGAAATGAGTATTATTAGCACCAGTAGATTTCATCTTGAGCTTTCCGGGTGTATTTGAATAAAAAATAAGGTGATACATATTTGAGAGGTTCTATATTGATAGATATATATGGAGAATTCATAAAGTATAGTATTAAGATTGCCTGCTCTGGAGTTAGACTACCTAGATTTGTGTCCTGACACCAGCACTTGTTAGTTGTGTGACTTTGGGTAAATCACTGAACTTCTTTGTACCTGCCTCAGATACCTCATCTAAAAAATGATAATAATACCTATCTGATAAGGTTATTGTGATGTTTAAATGAGATAATATTTGCAAAGTACTTTGAATATTCCTTGGCATATAGTAAGTGCCCAGTAATATGAGGGAGAAAGAGAAATGGAAAGAGAGACAAAGACAGAGAGAGAATGTGTGTGTGTTGACATCTGTATATGTGTATCTACAGAGAAAAATAATTCTGAAAAGATCCACCTCAAATTATCAATAAAATTAGGTCTGGGGAGTAGAATTTGGGAGGATGTGGTTTGTACCTTCACTTTTTTTTAATGTTGATATTTTTATAATCAACTTTTATTACAACTGTAAGTCTTTAAAAATTTTAATAGTAGATCTAAAGAAATAATTTGCCAAATTGAATTAATCTAGAGAGAATAGGGTTTAAACTAGTTTATGCAGAATCAAGACAGCAGAATAGACCATAAATAACACTTCCTTTGTCAGGGGATAATATTAATATGCACATTCAAATCTATGGTCTTAGGATATTGCTATCTCCACTATTATTGAGAAAATTCAGAGATTTCTTGGATCTTACTTTATCATTCACCTGAAAAGCAGGGCCAGAACTCAAGTGCCCTGATTCCAACTGTGTCCCTCCACTACTTATGACATCTATAGTGTCGATCCATCTCCACCAAGCCTGTTCTTAAGAGACAAGTAATAGCTCATTTACATAATATTGAAACCCAGCAGAGTGGACAATGATATTTTCTGATGAATGTGCTAATTTGCTTTAGATCTATATAAAGATATCAATGAAAACTCTCAAAATATATGGTCACCATTCTGGTAATTTCTTATATCTTGTAAAGTTTACATAAATTGATACTTTAGGCTGTTGTGGGTGATAAATAATCTTTTCACCCTGTGGATAATTCAACATGGTTAGCTTTGGTTGAAATCTCATTTTTCTGGCTGCAGATTCACAAGATACCCCAAAGAGTCTATTCAGTAATTGTGATGCATTCCTGTAGCATTTAAGACTAAGCCCTAAAAGCTTTGCTTTGTATACTTGATCTGTAGCGACCTTTAGATTTTGCTGCCCGTTGAACCGAAGGTCTTCCTTGTGAAATCATAGAATAGTGCCCCAGTTCACTTTCTGTTACTTGATATCACTGAACAAAAATACCATTATCAGTGTCTGAGAAAAGAAAAAAAAAAAAAAGATACGGTACCCTGTCTCTTTAAAAGTTTAAGAATAGCAAACACAGTAGAGTTAATTCTTTTGGGGGGCTGTGCCTTGAGAATTTTCTGGCCCAGAATCAAGCTACAGATAATTAATTATGTCAGTGAAAAGCTCTGATGGCCTGCTCTCTTCAGAGAAAAGTGACATCATCCATAGAATTCTCTGGCAATAAAGAACAAAGCTGTGAGTGCAGGAAATAACAGACAGATGTCCATGAGTGCATATTTATCTACTTCAAAGTGCATTGCAAGAAGTCGTGCTCTAGGGCTGTCTCCCAGCAGCAGTGGCTTGGCAAGGGGTCTTGGAGAGTTAGAGAAGTAAGTTTACAGGATTGGCTTTACTGCCTCACGTGCTCTGGCCTGAATAGCAGTGTGGCATTTTTAGGGAAGTTACTAAAAAGATGATAGTGCTCAAAAAAATGTTGGCAAGATCGTGGCAAGCCAATCAAGTTATGTAGTGTGGGGAACCTGGGCCAGATGGTGGCGGGACCATTTGTGGATGAATGTTAGTACAGGAAACATTACCCAGAGAATCGAATTCCAGGGCTTTCCCTTGCTTTGTAGTTATGTCGTATTTTCATATGTAACTTGTAATGGAGAGAATAAATATCTTGGAATCAGATAACTCTCTTTCTTATGAATCCTATGACCTTGGGCAAGCTATTTAACTTTTTTGAGCCTTATTTTCATCATCCATAGAATGGAATTAACAGAAATAATACCCCTGAAAAGAATTCTGTCCATACTAAGGTACGATGGAAGTATTGGTTGTTATTAAATTCAACTCTGTCGTTCCTTGCAAAATATGTTAGTTTCATATTATTATGCATACGAAGTCAAATATATTAGCTGGAATAGATGTTTACTTACACAAAAAATTTTAGGCATATTAGAAAGATCATTGTCTCAAAATTTCAAATTCCAGAGGATCAGAAATGCTCCTATTAGAAATTTATTCAGAGGCACCTGGGTGGCTCAGTCTGTTAGGCGTGACTTCAGCTCAGGTCATGGTCTTGTGGTTTGTGAGTTCAAGCCCTGCACTGGGAACCTGCTTCAGATTTTGTGTCTCCCTCTCTCTCTGCCCCTCCCCTGCTCGTGCTCTGCTCTCTTTCTCTCTCTCAAAAATAATAAATAAATATAAAAAAATTATTTCTCTGAGTTGAAACTATCTATTCCAGAACTTTCTTAAATTTTTTTTTAATCTGGTGATCAAAGTAAAACCAATTTAATACAGATCAATATGCATTCTCGATGAGAGTGTTATTGTTCCCAACAGGGTGAAAATTGATTCTTAAGGGAGGCAAAGAAATTTTAGATGTTACAGTGGTTTGTGGCCCTCAAAAAGACTACAGTACATAAACAGATATACAATATATCTGTGGTATTAAAATTTCATAAGTGTGGTAATTACAAAAAATAATCTAAAAAGTCTTACTAGGGGAGAACAAGTGAAAAAATTTTGAGAAACGCTTACTTAGAAATATGAAAAGTTATAAAGAAAAATTTCAGAAAAATTTCAATCACCCATAATTCTACCAGCCTGAAAGAATAATTGTGAATATTTGGGTGAGTATTTTTCTTCATATGTATTTTTTTCGTAATTGCAAATGCAGTGTATATACAAATTTGAACACAGATTTGTTATAAGCACTTCCCATATCCTTCAACATCCCTTGAAACATAATTTTTAAAGTCCATAAAATATTTTATCAGATGGAAGTATTATATTCTACTTAAATATTTTCTTATTACGTATTTAGGTTGTTTCCAATGTTTTTACTGTTATAAATAACATTGTAATGAAGATATTTGTGCATGAATCTTTGTCGTCACCAGAAGCCTTAGTTAGAGTTTTTCTCACTGACATACCTGAACCCTAATAGCTGAGGATGGTTACCCTGTATCTGTCATAGTTGTTATAGATATTTCTCTTTTTTTGCCATTTAATTGGCTATGTTTTTTTTTTTTTTACACAAAGAATCTCTCGTCTTTTTCTTTGTCATTTCAGAGAAAGTCTTTACCTCATACAGAAGTCAGATAACCACCCATGTATATTCATTCATTCATTCATTCGTTTGTTCATTTATTCATTCCTTCGTTCGTCTTTGAACAGAAAAACACATAAAACAAGGTCATATGTTAATTGGTTGATGAAAATGTTGTGACGAGGGGCTTGTGGAAGCCTAACTATATTTCCTTAAGAGCAATAGTTCAGTATTTTTAATTCAGTGTTTCTGGTAATTTTACAGAAAATAACTACTGCAGATAGGAAGAATCAACTGTAGCTCCTTTCTATTTGTTCCTTGTGTACAAAAAGGAACCTGAACCACGGAGAGATTTTACAGGAATTTCATGAACATACTGAGAGTAATAAACCAGTATCTTTTGCAATCTAAACTTTCTCTAGTGAAAGATAAAAGGTGGATTTTTAAAAAGTGGTTCCATTCTCAAAGGAGAAAATGCACATGCTTACAAAAAGGGAAAAACAGGAAATTGTTGTTGGACAAGTGGAACGCATACACACAACACACACATATGTGCACACACACTTTATTCATACATTAAACAAACATTTATTTTGCAACCACTGTGTCAGTCACTGCGCTAGGGACTAGGGACACAAAAGAAAACAAGAGGCTTCTGCCCTCACCGTGTTCTCAGTCTCATGGAGAGGGAGCAAATGAACAATTGAAATTACAAATCGGTGAGTATAGTAATTAAGGGAAGTATCAGGATCAGAAATGGCAGTTTTTATGCCCATTCTCAAATTTCAGAGTGTCACAAAGCTTCTAAACACTAACATGGAGGTAATAATACATATGAAGTATTCTTGTTTAAAAAAGTTTTGAATGTGCCCCGTTTCTGATCCAATTTAGTGAAAAAGCAAAATAATTGTATGAGCAGATGCAATGGACCAATGGACCATGTTTCCTCTGTGAATGAGCAGATTTGGCATTTCAAACTGAGACATTGCACTAGAAGGCCAAATCTCACCCCTTAGAAAGCATTTATCAAATCACAAATATAGAAGTTTTATAGCTTTCTCAGGATCTTCTTTCTTTAAAAAGGATAATTCAAGTAGGAACTCTTATAGGAATTTTTTTAAACATTAAAGATGTAATTTTTAAAAATTAACATTTCTATTTTTGGGTACTTATTTTTATTTTATTTTCCTAAATCAGAGGACTTGACTTCAGTTGCACCTTCATTTGTAGGCAATGCCTGCTTTTCACATGAGTGCTAGTAGAAGATGTGTTCTTTTAACATTCTTACTCCTGCCAGGCTTTAAATAGAATACTCAGAAAAGTTTTAAAAAATGGTAAGTCATTTCTGCTGCAATATAATTTTTTGACATGGTGATGAAGGAACTACAGACCCTACAGTAAACAGTGCAGTCCAAATTCTTGAATTAGAGAGAAAAACTGTTCCTTCAAATTACATCAACAAATAGACAGGAGGCTCAAAAGCACAGGACAAGCCAACATGGGATTGCCGGTGACCTGTTAGGTTTGTGGCATTGGAATCACAGATATTGATTATGAGTGGTTTGTACAGTCACAAAATATTGAGAGGAACAGGGATGAGAAAAACTGCCTTAGTCTTTGATTTACTGAGTTAGTTTGCAGAAAAGCTTTTGGTTATGTTACTTACTAGATACAGCTGTCCAATTTACCTTTATATGAAAAGAGAAAATTGTCTTTTGTTGGGCACCTATGGTATTCCAGGCACTGTTAGGCACTTCACATAGATTTCATTCTCATACAGATGGGAAAACTGAAGTTCAGGGCTGACTGGCCAAAGATCACATTGCTATAGTAAACTGCAGAGGCATGATTTGTCTATTCAGTTTCCAAAAGGCAGGGCAATCAACATTTGCCAAGGATCTTTACACATTAGCTCCTATAATATCTGTGAGGTAGCAACTGCTGTGGCCATTTTATAGGAGAAGAAATTGAGTTCAGAGATGATAACTCACTTATTTAAAGTCACACGAGCAGTAGCAGTGATAATGCATATTTCTATCTCGAGATTCCCAAGCTCTTTCGATTACATCACTTGTCTTGAGTTGTAGCAAAAAAGAAGCCTAAAACTAGTGCTAAGTTTACCTCAAGAACTTGTTTAAAGATGAAAAACAAGTGTGTTGAAGAACCACATAACAATATACATCTTCAGTGCAGTGACCACCCTGAGTTCTGGAAAAGACAGTAACTTACATACATTATATTTCTTTTAAGAGGAGAGGGACTTTATAATTCATTTGAGGATGCTCCTATTTCCAAGTCCTTAAAGTGAAAAAACTCTCATGTTTAAAGTACTAACTCTTGATTACTTATAGAAGTAAATATACAGTGTGACATTCCCTGTAGGTTAGTAATGGCTGAGATTTTCTTGTATTTTTCTTTAAAATTTAAACTCTAGTTGTTCTAAGTTGATCAAATGTGTGTTATAAACATAGATTTCATTCATAGAATTCATAGAATTCATAATATCAGAGGATGAAATGAATTATAAAAAAAACATATCAAATCTGAAGGAACTCAATGATGTCGTCTTATCTCGTGTGATTGAAATATTTTCTCCTTTGAAGAAAAGTCTTACTTCTATCTTCCAGTCCTCACCAATCACAGGATAAAAATAAGATCAAAGAAACTAAGCTATCTTTTCTCTCTCCAGCCTCTACCCCCACCTGCTCTGTGGGAATGCCAGGCCCCCTTAGGTTCCTCCCATAATATGCTAGCAGTCCTCAGAGGATGACCCACACATGTTCTGCACACTCCTCTGGGCTACCATTTGCCATTTGCCATTTTGCTCTTGTTCCTACTCCAACCCGCTGTGGTAATAATGGCTGCCCCTGCAAGTGCCTGCTGAAAGCACAGCCCGCACTGCTTTTTCTCTTCTGTTTATGTCAGTTGATGACTACTTGGAGGCTGCTCAGGCTAGTATCTATCTACACTGAGAGCATGATACAAGATAAATAGAGGGCTGCTCTTTCCTGCCTCTCCCCATCCCTCCTTTACTACTGAAGCATGGTGTCTTGAATTCTAATTTACCAATTCCTCTTAGTTTTATTTAGGTCTTTTATTGCAATCCCTCACCCTGAGACTCAGGTCTCAGTTGAGGAGAGTGAGCTGGAGGGGAGTCTGAGTGACAGACACTATGCTGCACTCAGACTCACCCTTCCCCTCTGACCTTGCTTTATTGTCCTTCAACCAAAATGATGCCCTTACTCCCTTGGGATGAGTTCTTTCCCAGGAAGAGCCTCAGTTCCTCATGCAAATAGCCCTATGGCAAGGCCACCCTGCCAGTCAGTCCTCCAGACAGGATTATATGGCAAGATTTTGCTCATGCTTGAAAAATAACTTTTAGAGACAATCTAAAAAGGAGACAATCATAGAAAAAAGTTAAGAGGTGAAGAAAATTTAACTTAATAAGCAAAATTGTACCACAGATATCTGTACAGAAATGTCTGGTACCAGGGTCTATTGTAGATACTTTATCTGCCCTGGGTCTCATCTGGCTGGTTTTTGTTGACGGGATTAAAATTATGGAGCTAGATAAACAACCACAGTGAGAAAATAATAATCTAATTGTGCTTTTGCAGAGGCTTCTCCCATATTTTAAGGAATTCAGCTTCTCAACTTGTTCACAGAAAGCTGGACCCTATCTGCTGGACCTGATTACATATAGGGGTGGGTAGTTTAAAGGCTTTGCCCGAGTCTTTATTAGCACAGAACAAAAAGCTTGTAGTGTTTTGGAATTTAAGAAATTATGCACTGCAGCATCACAGCACTGCATGGGGGAACCTGTGACCTTATCTAATTTCTAATCCAGGACACGGCAGCTGTCATACTATTAATATCCCAATGTGTGTAAAAAGAAAAAAGAAGAAAACCACATAAGTAGTGAAAATGTGTTTAAATCCATGGATGACTCTGACATTCAGCTAACTAATCATAAGGAAAATATGACTGAATTTCTATAATTTATCACATGGAATTTTACTTTTTTTCCTAAAATGGTAATCTCTAAATAAAGGATTGGGAATGATTTTTCTTATTCAAATGATTTTTTGGGAAAACAAGGTACTCTTAAGTTTTTTAAAAATGTGGTAAAATATACATAATGTAAAATGTACCATTCTACCCAGTTTTAAGTGTACAATTATTTGGCATTAAATGTATTTACTTTGTTGTACATCATCATCATCTATCTCCAGAACTTTTTCATCTTCCAAACCTGAAACTCTGTACTCATTAAAAAAATTATTTTTACATTTATTTCTATTTTTGAGAGACAGAGAGTGAGTGGGGGAGGGGCAGAGAGTGAAGGAGACAACAAAATCTGAAGCAGGCTCCAGGCTCTGAGCAAGCTGTCAGCACAGAGCCCGACATGGGTCTCAAACCCACAAACCAAGAAATCATGATGACCTGAGCCAAAGTTGGATGCTCAACTGACTGAGCCACCCAGGCACCCCTGAAACTCTGTACCCATTAAATGACAAGTGTCTGTTTCCTTTCCTCTCTGCCCTCAATAAGCACCACTGTACTTTCTGTCCCTATGAATTTGACTATTCATATAAATGAAATCATATAGGATTTGTCCTTTTGTGACTGGCTTATTTCACTTTGTATAACATCCTCAACTTTCTTCCATGTTGTAGCATGGAAGGGTTTCCTTCCTTTTAAAGGTCAAATAATATTGTGTTGTGTATATATACCACATTTTTTTTATCCTTTAATCTGTCAATGGATACATGGGTTGTTTCTACCTTTGGCTATTGCCAGTAATGCTGCTATGAACATGAGTATCCCTGCTTTCAATTCTTTTGGGCATGTACCCAGAAATGGAATTGCTGGGTCATATGATAATCTCATTTTAATTTTTTGAGGAGCCACCATACTGTTTTCTATAGAGACTAAAATATTTAACATTTTCATCAGCAGTGCACAATAGTTTAAATTTTTTTCCACATCTTGCCAAAATTTGTAATTTCCTGGTGTTTTTTGTTTTTATGATAACCATCCTAATGGGTATGAAGTGGTCTCTGTGGCATTTCCAGTTGTGACTGGTAACAACTGACCATTTTTTTCATGTGCCTGGTGGCCATTTGTATGTCATACTTAGAGAGGTGTGTAGTTAAGTCCTTTGTCTTTTTTAATGAGGCTGTTAGGTTTTTTTTTGTTTTTGTTTTTGTCATTGAGTTGTAGGTATTCTTTACTTATTCTGGATATTAATCTCTTAATAGATAATAGGATATATGATTTGCAAATACTTTCTCCCATTCCGAGTTGCTTTTCACTCTGTTGATTGTGTTCTTTGATACCAAAATTTTAAATTTTTATGTAGTTCAGTTGATCTTTTTTTTCTTCTATTGCCATGCTTTTGGTGTCACATATAAAGTAATCATTGTGAAATCCAATATCATGAAGTTTTCCCTTATATTTTCTTCCAAAAGTTTCAGCTCTTCCATTTATGTCTTTGATCATTTGGGGTTGATTTTTGCATATGGTGTAAGATAATGGCCTGACTTCACTCTTTTGCATGTGAATATTCAGTTTTCCCAATATCATTTGTTGAAGAAACTGTCCTTTGCCCCATTGAATGGTATTGGCATTCTTATTGAAGATCATTTGACTATACATGTGAGGATTTATATTTGTGTTCTCTATTCTATTCCACTGGTGTAGATGTCTGTATTTATGCCAGTACTATACTGTTTGATTACTGCAGCTTTTTAGTAAGTTTGAAATCAGAAGTCTGAAACCCCCAACATAGTCCTTTTCAAGATTGTTTTGGTTCTTGGGGTCCTGTGAAATCCCCACTGCATTTTAGGATGCATTTTTGTTATTTCTGAAAAAACATCATTGGGATTTTGAGGGATTTTCCTTTAAAAAGTTCAAGCTATTATGTTGATAATAACACCAAGTTTTAACATGAAAATAGCATCTGCTTTTAACATTTTAATGAAATATTTCTTTTGGGTGATATTTAATCTAAAGTGCTAGAAAGGAGCGATCTTTCATAAACATGAGTATAGAGACTTTTAGGCACTATTGACCATATATTTATGGAAAGAAATTTCTCCAGAGAAACCAAAAGATACAGTTTTAGTCCCAATGGCCCTTTAAACTAACTATGTTTGAATCTTTTCCTTGTATGTTGTTATGTTACTAATCATGTTCACTTTGCTTTCTAAAATTCAGGAGAGAAAATGAATTTAATTTCTGTAGTAATAGCTAATACCATCATAAACTATATAGCTTTTTTTCTTCCACTATATTTATAGAATTCATATTTACCTAACAAGAGTAAATAGTATGACTCAATTTGTATGAGATTTAAAGATAGTCCATTTCCTGTTGCAACATTCTGGTAGAATGTACTGTTGTCCCTTATTCCGTTTACATATTTTCCTTTTGCAATAAACTTAAGAAGAACAAAGTGCCTTCTAAATTGTAGACAAGAATGTCAGATGAAAGAGTAGAAGTTCACAAAATGTTATTGTTTAGATCTTTTAAACAAGGCTAAGTAGTTAAGGTTGTTCTGAGATTTTCAGTGCCAGTTTATGGCTCTTTGACTTCACATCATTTAATTTTACTTTACTTATTTGAACAAATATTTACTGAGTTCTTATCACGTGAGCAGGCACTCTTAGTAGACACTGAAAACACGTCTTTGTCGTCAAAGCAGCTCACAGCCTAAGAAAGAAATAGGCAGTAAACTAATAAGTTGCCTTATTTAAATAGATACAGACACTGAATTGAGTTCCCAAAATAGGAAAGCATTAAAAGAATGAGCATGCATTGGTCTTCCAGGACTATCTTTTCTAGGGTTCCTTGGCTCACTGAGGCAATAGGACCATATTTAGGTAGTTAACTAAATAATACACAGAAGCAAGAGTGTTTAGGAGCATTGACGTTCTGGTGTTCTTCCATAAGCATAGAAATAGAAATAGATTTATTCTTTCCTCAAAATACATCCTCCATTTAAGGTTGGCAGCTCTTGGCAGGGAATGTCTTGTTTAAGGTGTGCAGTATCCATATGTAGGGACAGGCTTCTTAAACTCTCCACCTGGATATGCTCCTTCTCAACCTACGTGAGTGGACTGCCCTGCTGGGGACCATAGTGGCATAGACTAAGAATTTGTCCCAAATTGTCCAAATATTTTCTAAGTCCTAAACATTAAAGTGAATATTAAAGTTGTATTAATTTTTGCAAAAGTTTTAATCTATTTCCCACTCATCCCAAGTCTTCAAGTAATTTTAGTGGTTCAGGAGAATATACTTTGTTTAGCTCAATTTTACCCTGTCCTCCCAGAATCATATACATATCTATTTTAGAAGTGTGGGAAAAGCTCTGTCACATATGCGCAAGAACTAAGCATTTTTTCTCACTCATTATGGGTTTTTCCTAAATATTGAAACATCCCACAAGTTTAAAAAATAGTTGAATTGTCACCAGGCATAATCATCAATAATAGCATTTTGTCTTTAAAGAAAGCTAAGTTTTGGGAACACTGTCACTGAAATTCAGTTCTGAGTATAGGAAGTCCCCAGTGGTTGCTGATTCCTAGATGCAGGGATATTTTGGAGTATCCAGTCTCCTGTCCGCTTTGTATTTGCTCTAGGATGACCAACTCATCCCAATTTTCCTGGGGCTGTCCTAATATTCTAAAGTCTAGCTTTGTGTGGCCCTACTCCTCTGAGTACCTGGCAAACTGGGACAGTCGATTACCTCAATTACCCAGAACTGGCAAACACTTCCAATAGTTTCCAGGGACTCTCCTGGTTTAAGCTGCTGGTCTGAAGTGACCATGATTTTTTGGTGAAGAAGGATCAGTGGAACTAATAACACGAGAGACCTCTGGGACAAGCAAGTCCCTAGGAATTAGATGACCCTGCCCAGAAGACTGAGCAGCAGTCTGGACAGCAGATATGTTAAGTGGTTTTAGTGCTGAATTGGCCTCTCTGTCCTAAAACAGTGGTTTCTAAGTGCAGCTATGCTTTAAAATCACCTGTAAAGAGGGGCGCCTGGATGGCCCAGTGGGTCAAGCTTCCAACTTTGGCTCAGGTCTTGATCTCACCGTTCATGAGTTTGAGCCCCACATTGGGCTCACTGCTGTCAGCACAGAGCCACCTTCAGATCCTCTGGCTGCCTTTCTCTCTGTCCCTCCCCTGCTCGCACTCTTTCTCTCAAAAATAAATAAACATTAAAAAAAATAAAATCACTTGTAGAGATATTTTATTTTATTCCAGTGTAACTGATGTACAGTGTTATATTAATTTCAGGTGTACAATACAGTGATTCGATCATTCTATACGTTACTCAGTGCTTATCGAGATAACTGTACTCTTAATCCCCTTCACCTACTTGATCTATCCCACTATTCACCTCCCCCCAAGTAGCCATCAGTTCTCTAAACTTAAGAGTCTGTTTTTGGTTTATCTCTTTTTTCCTTTGTTCGTTTGTTTTGTTTCTTAAATTCCACATATGAGTGAAGTTATATGGTATTTGTCTTTCTCTGACTTATTTCACTTAGCCTTATACTCTCTAGATCCATCCATATTGTTGCAAATGCCAAGATTTCATTCTTTTTATGGCTGAATAATATTCCATTGTGTTTTTATATATATAGATATGTATGTACATGTGTATTTTAATGTACACACCATATCTATCTATCTATCTATCTATCTATCTATCTATCTATCTATCTATCTATCATCTATCTATCTATCTATCTGCTATTCTGACTGGTGCGAGGTGATACCTCATTGTGGTTTTGATTTGTATTTCCCTGATGATGAGTGATATTGAGCATTTTTTCATGTAACTATTGGCCATTGGATGTTTTCTTTGGAGAAATGTCTGTTCATGTCTTTTGCCTATTTTTTAATTGGATTGTTTTTTTGGGTGGGGTGTTGAGTTGTATCAGTTCTTTGTATATTTTGGACACTAGTCCGTTATTGGATATATCATTTATAAATATCTTCTCCCAGTAGGTTGCTTTTTAGTTTTATTGATTATTTCCTTCACCATACACAAGCTTTTAATTTTGATGAAGTTCCAATAGTTTATATTTGCTTTTGTTTTCCTTGCCTCAAGAGACATATCTAGAAAGATGTTGTTATGGCCTATGTCAGAGAAATTCCTGCCTGTGCTGTCTTCCAGGATTTTTATGGTTTCAGGTCTCGTGTTTAGATCTTTAATCTATTTCAGGTTTGTTTTTGTGTATGGTATAAGAAAATGGTCTATTCTTATTTTTTTACAGATAGCTGTCCAGTTTTCCTAACACCATTTTTTGAAGATAGTGTCTTTTTCCCATTACATATTCTTGACTTCTTTGTATTAGATTAATTGGCCATTTAAGTGTGGGCTTATTTCTGGATTCTCTACTCCATTTCATTAATCTCTGTGTCCATTTTTGTGCCAGTACAATTCTGTTTTGGTTACTACAGCTTTGTAGTCTGTCTTGAAATCTGAGATTGTGATACTTCTGTTTGGCTCTTCTTTTTCAAGATTGCTTTAGCTATCCTGGGTCTTTTGCGGTTCCATACAAATTTTAGAATTATTTGTTCTAGTTCTGTGAAAAATCCTGTTGGTATTTTGATAGGGATTGCATCAAATCTGTAGTTTGCTTTGGGTAGTATGGTCATTTTAACAACATTTGTTCTTCCAGTTCATGAGCATGGAATATCTTTCCATTTGTTTGGGTCATCTTCAGTTTCTTTCATCAGTGTTTTATAGTTTTCAGAGTAAAGTCTTTCATTTCCTTGGTTAAGTTCATTCCTAAGTCTTTTATTATTTTTGGTGCAATTATAAATGAGATTGCTTCTTAATTTCTCTTTCTGCTACTTCATTATTAGTATACAGAAATGCAATAAATTTCTCTATATTGATTTTGTATCCTGTGACCTTACTGAATTCATTTATCCATTCTAGTAGTTTTTTGGTCAAGTCTTTAGGGTTTTCTATCTATAGTATCATGTTATCTACAAATAGTGAAAGTTTTACTTCTTCCTTACCAATTTAAATGCATTTTATTTCTTTTTCTTGTCTGATTGCTGTGCCTAGGACTTCCAGTACTATGTTGAATAAAAGAAGTGAAAGTGGACATTCTTGTCTTGTTCTGATCTTAGAAGGAAAGCTCTCAGTTTTTCACCATTGAGTATGATTTTAGCTGTGGGTTTTACAGAGATATCTTAAATCACATGTCCTGGACTGCACCAGTATACCTGTTGATTCAGAATTTGTACCTCTTTAACACAGTAAATGAATGATCATTCCAGCACACAGATCTGACCATGTCATTGTCCTGCTGCTTAAAAATTTCAAGGCTTCTTGCTATTCCATGAGAGAATGCAAACTCTCTATCTGGTTTATAAGGTTTTTCATGAGTTGTCCATTATTTATCACTCCAGCCTCATGTTGTTCCAGCCCATGTATCTACATCTGTTTGGCTTTTGCCTACAGTTTTTCTTTGGCCAAGAACACTCTTACCCTGACTCCTCTTTTTCCCTGGCTCAAGTACTCATTGTGGGTTTTTTGGGTCACTTCTTCTATGAAGACTTTTCCTTAGCTTATATTCAAATCAAGTGTATTTTTAGATGAAATTCTTGGCCCCCTGTATCTCCTCCATTTTAAGGCTTATCATGTCAATGCTTTAATCATTTGTTCATATCCTTCCAGACTTTAATCTCTGAGGATTATATCTCCAACTACTGGACACAATGCATTGCCTAAAGTAAATGCACAAATATTTATTGAATAAGTGATTGGATTTAACCCTCTTTTTGAACTATGTCACCGGTTGTGGTTCCACCTGTCCTGTGTCTTATTCCCTGCTCTCCCAGCAAAACCCAGATACCCTCTGTTGACTTTCAAAAATGAATCACACACTTACCTGTTGGCCATGTGCTTTGCAGAGTAGCTCTTTGCTGCCCCCACATGTTTTTAATCAGCTCCTTATGCAGCCAGTTGAGACCACTTCTTGCTCCATCTAGTACAGTTCAGTTCTGCAGGGACATCTCTGTTCTTGAGTTCCATATACCTCCCTTAGCACAGAGACAAACATGTAGGATGGAATAAGAGAATGTGTCTCTTCTATGTCTGTTTTTATACGCTAATCTCATATTTACTCTCCTTCATCATCAGGACTAAATAAACTGAACAATTTTATTTAGTCTCTTCCTCCTCTTTCCTCTTTTTTTCTCTTTTCTAGACTCCTCTTCAAAGTATTCTTCCATCAGAGTCCTGTTACGTATATTTGAATACAGTGGCCTATTTAGCACCACTGCAACACTCTAAGAATTTAACTACTAGCTTCTGATAAACCTTCCATGTGAAAACAGTAATGTTTAAGGACAGGAACTTTCTTACATTTTGAATTTCATTCTTTTATACAAAAATTAAGAATTTTCTCAAAATGGAGGTATAAAGAGGTTTTAATCCCTAAAATGTAGGATCTCATTTACATAGATTGAATCATATATTTAAAGTAGTTAAAAAATTTATTGTGATTACATAGCTATTTCATTAACCCATTGATTAAACAGAAACTGCAATAATAATGATTGATTTACTACATTAAACTACTTTAAATAGTAGTAATTTAGAGGCAACATTTGTATTCCTTCTAGGATTATTATTATAGCAATTAAAAAGCTTTTAGTAAGTTCATTATGAATAGTGTGGTTTTAAATATATAATTCACAGTGTTATATCACCATAGCCTCTTTTTCTTCGGTAATTAGTTCCTAGCGTAATTAAACTAAGAATGAAATGTGTGGTATATGTAGCATACCACAATTAATACAACTCAAGCATAAGCACGTTTTTACAGAGAGAAGAAGAAGGTGTTTCACATCAGTTGGAACAAAAGAAACTGTTTTCTTCTAAGAGAATTAAGATGTGTTCCAGAAGACAGAACTAACAGTATTTTTAAACCACATGGCTTCAACTTTTAAACTGAAATAGCTGCCTATTTACATTTCTAAAAATTCCTTATTTACATTATCTACCTGAAAACCAATAACCAATGACAGACCTTAGGCTCCTCCGGTCTGCCACCATCTATATGGAGTTATGCCTTGTGTAAGGGTGCCTAGCAGAAGGCATAGATAGAGGTTGACATACAGCACTCTCTTTCCTTGCTAGGTAAGCTGCACTCTGACTCAGGACTGTATGTCCTGGAGGGAGTGGGCACTTTTTTCTAAACTATTCACTCCACAGAGAAATACATTGCCTTTCCATTGAATTATTTTCTAACTTTAACTTTCTCATGAATTCTGAACTACTAGTTTCTTTGAAAATAATATTTTCCATTTTTTTTTGTCTTGAAATGAGCACATGTAAAAGTGGTAGAGACAACTTGGGGAAAAATCTGAAAATTCCAGTCTATTGACGTTTCTGTAATAAATTAGTCTTTAGCCATCTGGAATTAGATTAATTTGGAGACTACGAAAAGGCAATAAAAGTGAGAAACCTCAAGAAAGACAGACTTTATAATAGTCCTGTCCCAGGGCTAACTAGTTAGCTCCCTTGTTTAGAATACTATGACAATGAGCCAGGTTTATAATTTCAAACCCAGAGTTAGTACAACACAGGGGAATACTCTATCCTATTGTGACAGACTGAAACTCTTGGCAACCAGTTCATTCTTTGGTAGAAGTTGGCACGAGGTCAGGATACTTCATACCCATCACCATTACTGGAAAAACAAGTATATGATCAGATGGGAGTCCATTTAGCAAATGTTAGCTCCATCATAACTAGAAAATTCATCACTACTAACCAGTAGAAAATACATCCAGATGTATTTGCATTATGTGATGAGTTCCCTAGTCAATATGATATAAAACCTATAGTCAGGTGTATTTCTCAAGAGCTTAACAAAGTGCTGAAGTTTGGATGAGAAACCAAAAAAACAACCCTGACCCCACAAATCTAACTTATGTGATTAGCAGTCTAGATGTTAGAGGAGTTAAATTTCACTTTTGGTGTGAATACATTAGATTGAAAAGCCCAGCCCAGCACCAAGTGAGTTATGAACCATATGTTTCTGTGCAAAATGAATCACTTGATGGAAAATAGGACATCACTAATAAAGGCTGTTTTTGTTAATTACACACAGAGTTATAACTAGAATGGGGAGAGCAGGGTGCTATTTGAAACCAGATTTGAATTCTTCATTGAGAGCATACATAGCAAACTAGAAAATTTCAAATTGTCCTTGATTTCATGTGCACTGAAATGGGGTAAGTATCCCAGGTGCTCTTGATTCAAAAGCACTCAGAATATTTTCTACTTAGATAAAGCAATTTTTATGTAGTTAATATTAGCACAAACCCTTTTTCTGCTTGCCTGCTTCCTAGCAACCTGAAGCAGAGTATCTGCTTGCCAATCTGCTTTTGATAAAAAATAAGAACAAAAATAACCAGCGAATTTGCCAATAGCCCCGAAGAGATGGGGATGTGTTCAATAAGCTTTGTGTTGATTTTGTGAGTCTGGCATGTGATTTATGTTGTCGACTGTCTGACCTTGCTGCACTCTACCACAGGCCAGGGAAGATGTGATCCATATGCTGAAGACGGAGAAAACCAAGCCTGAGGTTCTGGAGGCTCATTACGGGTCTGCAGAGCCAGAGAAAGTGCTCCGAGTCCTGCACAGAGACGCCATCCTAGCCCAGGAGAAATCTATAGGAGAAGATGTCTATGAGAAACCGATTTCAGAGGTAAAAATACAACATCAGCAAGTCCCCCTATAAAGGGTACCTCAGAGTGATAGCTTCACGTTCTTCCATTTTACAAGCTCTAACATTTTCTTTCTAAGGTGAAATTTTTATGACACACTAATATTGAAGTAAAGTGTAATTACATGACTCATGAATTATAGTGGATACATTTTAATGATAAGAATTTTGGAAGCATTTCCTTAAATATACTTAAAGCCTAAAATATATTTCTCATATGATTATGCTAGTTACAGGCTCTTGTCTGTTATTCTTTCATTGCTTTAAGGGGTGATGTGTGTAAAAATTCGAAGTGCTTATCAGTTTTGGCACAGAGTTGTAAGGATCATTATCAAATTGGTAAAAGAAAGTTAAATTGATTCTTGATATTATGTTGATGGATATTTTATTATTGATATTTATAAAGGTACTGTGTTTTAGTATCTTGTAGACTGTCTAATTAAAATGGTCTCATGTGAATTGAGGCATACAGTGGTTGAGGCAAAATCCCAATGGAATGCTTAGGGTAATTCTTTTTTTTTAATTAAAAAACAATTTTTTTAAATCTTTATTTATTTTTGAGAGAGAGAAGGAGTGAGACAAAGTACAAGCAGGGAGGGGTAGAGAGAGAGGGAGACACAGAACCTGAAACAGGCTCCAGTCTCTGAGCTGTCAGCACAGAGCCTGACGTAGAGCTCAAACTTACAGATCATGAGATCTTGACCTGAGCTGAAGTCGGATGCTTAATCGACTGAGCCACCCAGGCAAAATGCTTACGCTAATTCTTTAAGAAGAAAAGAAACCAAAGAGGGCTATATTTAATCATTTTTATATAAGATTGTGTTAGTCACTTTTACTCTTGTTAATTTCCTATGATACTACATGTTAAAAGTATTCCTACCTTGAAGTAGAAGTTCGAGGCTGAATTAGGAAAACGGATGTCAGATCTAGCCATATTAATTCTCCAGAATTCATGTAAAAAAATCATATATGTGAAATTAGTATCATAAATGAGAAAAAGAACAAAGAAATTAAAAGTCTGAAGCAATTGATTATAATTTAACTTTTATCTTATGTTAAGCATTTGTAGCAGCTCAGTTTGACAGATCTCAGATGCAATCTGCTTTAGACAGTATTCACAACAGATTGATGGTCCCATAATTACGTAATTTCTGCAACAAGGATAAGCTGGAGCTCTTGTTTTCATCTTTGCCTAAAATGTTAAGAGATGATTTATGATGGAATGCAGTCAACTGGCTGGACCCACTTTCATGTTTGAGAGCCATGATTACTAGCTGCATATGGCTGTGGGTGGGTCACTTCAGCTCTCTAAGCTTATTTCCTTATCTGTCAGGTGGGAGTAACAAGAGTGCATATCTCATAGAGTTGTGTGAGGATTACATGAAGCAATGTCTGTAAAACTTTTAACACAGTGTCTGGTACATACCAGGTACTCAACAAATACTAGCCATTAACATTTGCTGGGATTTGAGCATGATATTTGCTCATACCTTTAACTATTTTCAAACTTAGAGGGGCTTGAGGAGTAAAGACATAATAAAGTCAAAATAGTCATTAAATACTATTATGATAACCACCTGGATTGGAGAAGTCAGTTTGGATAAATTATATCATTTAGGTTTCCTAATTCTTTTCTCTCAAGTTAGAGCTTTGGATGACACCTCAAAGGAGAGATAGGTTGCAGTTCACATACACTTGCCTAAAAACACTGTCTCTAATCCACTGAGCTCTATGGGAAGTACACAAAAGAGGAATTTCTGACCTACCTTCAGAAAGCAGGCCTAACCCAAATGTTCCTATCTCATGGACAGTGTTGCAGAGAAAAACATACCCACCCTGTGGGTGGTCCTTTTAGAATTGTCTAAGTTGGGCATGGTTTTTGGCTTCTTTCTCCCCTCAACTCACAATCTGAAGAGTTATTCCTCCCTTGGAGAAGAGTGAGTGAGGAGGTAGAGAGAAGGACAAGAAGCTTCTTTTCCAATTCTGACAAAATGGTGCAGTCCTGCTTTGTAGGAGAAATAAAATGCTATCTTGTAGCATCTACACATTTTGGGTCTCTTAACCCTTTGGACTTAACAATCAAGTTGTCATTACCCAGGAGTAGGAGTCCTTCTTCCAACTTCATGAGGCAAGGATCCCAATACAATCATGGTTCCATTAGCCTCCTAGGACTATGAGCAGATAGTCTAGCTCTTCTTCTTAGGAGCTATCCTTCACCTAGAGCCAAAAACCCACTGCTCATTTTCAGTTCCATACCAAATTAGGCCCAGCTAGGTTATGCAATGGAACTCACCAGAGGTTAAGCAATGAACCCCATGTGGTGGATCCCTCTTATTTGCCACATATCTGGGGAGAAATTAAGCAGCAAATATTAAATCCCCCTGAGCTTCTTTGTGAATTAAAGTCCAGGATATCAAAGTTCATAATTCTTAGGCAAAATTCCAAAGAAATCAAGGTTTCAGTTTCTTTCCTTTCCAAATTCCTATTCTGCTTAGCCTGAGGGATCTTAATCTTATGCATTTTCAAAGTTTAATTAATATAATCTTAAGTCCCCCTATTCCCCCTTTATCAAAGAGTCCAAAGAATTATTAGGACACATGCAATTATCATAATACCAACCTCACACTCATAAATTTTAAAAATACAAGAAAATTGTCAGTTCCATGGTCAGTTTATCTCAAGCAAAATGACTCAGCATAATGTGGGCCCATGTCACCCTTAGCAAGAGCAAAGTAGAGACTTAGGAGACGTCTTAGAAGGAAGGTAGATGGAGAAAATCTTTAATTACATCAGGATTCTGGTCAGTCTGGGGCAGTTGTCCACATCAGATGGAGCCTGTTACCATCAAAGGTTAATAATAATAGAAACGGTGAACCGTAGGTTGGGTGGCGGAATCTGTTTGCATGCACTATCCTTGCCTTCAGTGAGTGGCATTTAAAACATACCTGTCTTTTTCAAAAGTTTAGGATTTGCAGCAGTGACCTTCTCTGTGCCTAGGTCTTATTTTAGGTTCCCTACTTTTCTACCTGCATGTTTAAAACCTCTTTAATCATTTTTCTTTTTTTCTTCAGTAAGAAGACGCAACTGAGTTTTTGTTTTGTTTTGTTTTTAAATATTTATTTATTTATTTATTTTGAGAGAGAGAGAGAGTAGGAGCAGGGCAAGGGCAAAAAGGGAAAGGAGAGAGAGAATCCCAAGCAGGTTCCATGCTGTCAATGCAGAACCTGACATGGGGCTCAAACTCACAAAACTGTGAGATTATGACCTGAGCCTAAATCAAGAGTCAGATACCCTACCAACCCAGCAACCCAGGCACCCTTGTTTGTTTTTTTAAATATTTTAACTAGTTTCTTCAAGTGATTCCTTCTTTTTCTCACTATTTTATGGATCTTATTAGTGGTTTTTATTTGTTTGCTTCTTTTTCCCTATGCTTTCTGACCCAGACATTAGTTTTCCTAATATTACCTTCTGTGTTCTGTATTATGTGCTGGAAGTAGAATGAAGGAGTTATGAGTCTGTCAAGAAGATACTTCATTCAAGGCAAATCATACTATGTTTATGTCCTTGAGTTGAATAATCCTCACTGAAGGATGAGTCTTTTCTCATCTCACTTACATCCCAACTTTGGGCTGTTTATGCTACTGTCCTGCCTGAATCCTCCTCTGTTTGTCTCATCTTTCCTCCAAACACTACATCTCTATGTTTCTTGATTGTGTTCACTCAGGATCCATCTGTATTAGTGGACATCTTTAAACTCACCAAATAATGCTTCAAATGTTCTATTTTGATCTTCTCAGAATTTAATTCTTAAATCTGCCTATGTTTTATGTATCTACTTTGAATAGCTGTGGCAGCCTTCCAGAAAATGGCTCCCAACAGATCTCATGAAGAACTATCTCCAATTTTATAGCATGCTTCTTAAACATTTCCTGGATTCCAGGACTTTTTCTATGGGGGAAGTCACATTGCTCTGTTCTCTCTGCTCTCCCATCTCTACCTCCTCTGGTCACTCATTCTTATCCAATAATGACTAAAATATCTCCCTTCTTTATAGCCCATCTTTAAGAGCACTTAGATCCATTTCTCTTTTGTGTAAGTCCAGTTTGGTCTTTAAGACTGTATGTTTCCTCTTTAGTAGATTTCTCTCTTCCTAAATTCCTTAATACTTCTCCAGATCTGAAATCACTTCCTGAGCCATGATTCTTTTGTCCAAAACATGCTGAAATTTCTCTCCATCTCAAGTCCTCAAACTTCTTCTCCATCAACTTGATTTAGTAGGATAAGATTTCCAGGTATACTCTCACTAGTAAATTTTGGCCTTTGGTGTTATGATGATCTCATTCAATTTTCCTTCCACCTTTCCAAGTGGGTGCTATATTTCTAAAGTAATAGGTTCCCATTTCACTTTCACTGTTCATTAATAAAAGCAATAATTCCTCTGTGGTTAAGCCACAGTTTGGACCCTGAAAACCAAAAGTCATGGACACAGTGTACATGATTAATGAATCTATGGAGCCATGGTTATGGGAGGTGGTCTTCCAAGATTCTAGACAAGCCACATAGACCCAAGAGGTTAGCCCACCTCAGTTCTCTCCTGGGAGCTCTACGTAATTTCAAACAAAATAACAAGACACAGGGTCTTGTATAGCTGATCTCTTGCTACCTATGTTGGTTCTTACATCTGAAATTTAAAATTGAAAGCTTAGCTCCTCACACACTAATGCTTTATTACTAGAGAGGAATTTGCTACCTTCACAGTTTAAAGTCTGGGTCTGCAGTTCTGTGTGAAAATCAGCACACACACCAGTGTCTCGGTATCCTTTCAATGCATTAAGGGACAAAAAGACTATCTTTGTGATTATGTAATCAGTGCCAGGGTCAAGCTGTGCTAGTGCAGGTTAAGGGAACATTGCCCACTGAGGCCCCAGCAACTACTCCAGTGGGCTAGCCCCAGGATTGTAGCTGCCGAGAGCAACCAATCTCAAAGGCCTACGTGGGCAGAACATATTAAAGCTAAGGCCTACCGTCTATCTAGGCTGCCTCCAAACACTTAATATCAAAATACACTGTTTTTCTCCAGATGCTCTTACAATGTGTATCTTTCTGAATAGCTTAGCTATCCAATTAATAACGCCCCCATCTCCCCCTCCAGAGTTTCTTGAAGGCATTGAGGGATAACTCCAGGAGTTGGATAGATGAGTTCAAGCTTGTAATCTTATTGGTCTGAATAGATAAATGAACAAACACCACTGGGGTTTCTATTACTTTCCCTCCTAGCTTTTGAAGAAACCACTCAAAGGAGATTTGGACCCTTCAGAGCACAATGTACCATTTTATGGCAGGCAGAGTAAAAAAAACAAGAAATAAAAAGGCTGAACTGCTTATGCCTAGTTCCCTATCCCAAATACAAGTTTCAAATAAGTCACCCCTCCTTCCTTAGAGGAGTGGGGGCAAGTATGAAGAAACGGGCAGAAGTTGCTCTTCCAAATACTTTCAAAAGGAAGGAGAGTCCTACTTCATGATAAAGTAGAAGGATCAAAAAAGGGAAAGAGTTGCTCTTTCTACATTGATGATGATGGTGATGGTGATGATGATATTTTAGAAATGCTTGACACATTCTACAATATATGATGAAAATTACATTGTAGAAAGATAGGAGAGTTCCTGGGGAGAATATCTTATAGTAGGGAATTATTCCAGTGAAGGAACTCTCTTGTATAAGAGTACAGAAATCTATCAGAACACACGAAAGTACCAATTGCTAGTCCCTGATGGTATCAAATATTATCAGCCACCAGTTAATCTGGGCTTCTCTACCAGTCTGTCTGATCACCTGCTCTTAGGCAAAAGGATGGAGATCTGATCAGAAACACTAAGGATTATGGGGGCAGTATCTCCTTTATCTGGTTTCCCAGAAATGATTCATTCACAATGGAGATATCGTGCAACCGTAGAGGGAACCTTAGATCCTCCATATGACTAAGGGAAAAACATGGAGAACACAGGGGAAGAACTCAGATGCTGACACCCCATGGAGTAACCCCATTAGGTTTTAGGGAGTAGGCAGTGGATTAAGAATGGATTTTTAAATATGTCTGCTCAATGAAAGCAGTGATTCTCAGCTTGGGGTGAGTAGTGGTGGAGATATTTTGCCCTCCAAGAGACATTTGGCAATTTCCGAGGATAAGTTTGTCACAACTAGAGGCAGTACTACTGGCATCTAGGGGGACAGAGGCCAAGCCAAGGATGCTGCTACACATTCTCCAATGCACAAAATAGCCACCCAAAATAAAGAATTATTTGGCCCAAACTGTCAGAAGTGCTGAAATTGAGAAACCTTGAACTGGAGTTTGAAGAGGAGAACAGGATAAGGAACTATCAATACTGTAAGATTTGGTCCAATTTAACAAACATTTACTGAATACTTACTTTGTTCCAGGCACTGTGCTTGACACTAGGGACCAAAAACATAATCAAGGTACCCCTTACAGATCTTTTAGTCTGAGGGTGTCTGGATGGCTCAGTCAGTTAAGCATCTGACTCTGGATCTCGGCTCAGGTCATTACCTCCTAGGAGGTTCGTAAGATCCAGCCCTAGGTCAGGCTCTGTGCTGATAGCTCGGAACCTGCTTGGGATTCCGTCTCTCCCTCTCTCTACCTCTTTCCTACTCGTTTATGTGCATACATTCTCTCTCTCTCTCTCAAAATACGTGAACAAACTTAAAAAAAAAAAAGATAGCCTGGTTAGAGAAAGCCCTGTAATAATATTCGATAACATATCTCTTTTAGTCTGAGGTATGTTCTCTCTAAGTTCTGAAATCTTCCCTATGTTTAGCATATCTTGAAGATGGCAGACTGTAGATCCTTCCTATACGTTTCCTAGAAATGCATGTAACTGCAAGTCTTAAAAAAAGATTGATGATGGTAATTTCTTCCCAGGAGAGAAGTTTGGTATATGTACATGCTGAGCTCTCAATTTTTCTGAGACCAGGAGGGCTGTTATCCTCTTTCTTTCTAAGTATAGGGTTTTGTGTCATCTCACTAAAATAGTGAAGGAGTCTGTTCTCTCGAAAGTTTAGGAACCATACATCTGTTCACAGAAAAGGGGCCAGAAGGCCAGAAGTTACCACAGCCTTATTATGGCTAGTTTACAAAGCCAGTTGGCCTAGACAAAATGATGGAATGGGGAAAATGGCAGAGAACACCAGACTCAATGTTCTCTCTTTCAGATAATAAATCAGTAGAGTAATATAATATTTTGAGTCATATGCAAATCAAATAAAACATTAAGCTTTTTCCCATGTTTGTTTACTCAGCTGGACAGACTTGAGGAAAAACAGAAAGAAACCTACCGGCGTATGCTAGAGCAACTGCTGCTGGCAGAGAAGTGTCACAGGCGCACCGTGTACGAGTTAGAGAGCGAGAAGCACAAACACACTGACTACATGAACAAGAGCGACGATTTCACCAACCTGCTGGAGCAGGAGCGGGAGAGGTAATAAGCGCCACGCAGAGATGGCCCAGTCCTTTCATCTCTGTCCCTCCTGTCTGGGGTCACACTGCAATCCAGTGACACCACAGACAGGTGCCTGGGTTCTAACTCGGATTTCTGAGTGGTTGGTGACCTGAATGAGTCAGATTTTTACCTGGAATTGTTCGTGTGAATATATTTGGGGGTGCCCAGAGGTGGGACACCAGATTCCTGCTGGCATGTTGAAAGCCATAAAAGCATAAAGCTGGAAACAAACCCCAGAGAGCTGATATTTGATCAGTGAAGCCACCTACATCTGAAAAGCCTCTCTCCTGATTTCCTTCTATGGGAAATAATCTCCTTTTTTTCCCTTTGAGGTTGAAAACCCACTTATTCAGGAAGACAAATTATGAAGCTTAACCATTTAAAACTGAATCCCATTCAATCTTAATACCACTATAGAAAGTCTTAATATTCGGTTGTGTATAAAGTATGTAATGACTAGAGCTACCTGCTTTCTAAGGGTTGCATAACTCTTAAAACTCAGTGTAAAAAAAAAAAAAAAGAACAAGAACAAAACAAAACAAAAACTCCGCATGTGGAGCATGGATATCTGTCCTGGAAGGCAGTTTTCTCAGACCAGGGTTCACCACGTTTGAAGTAGAGACTCCAAACTGAAAAGCTTTGTAATTAACTCTTCTATACTCTCCAGTTTTTTCAGCATCTTCTTTTTATCTTATTCTCTGCTTTTTCTTTCCTCAGCTGAATGGTTATGTCTGTGAATTCCACAATCTCTGAAACCAGTGACATCCAAGCCTGATGCTTTGAGTTACCAAGCGTGTCTGCTTCTGTGTGTAGGACTTGCAAATTAAGAGCCACTTGGGAACAGCTTCACTAATCCCAGCTTTATTATATACTTAGTTACAAGAAAGAGATCTGGTTTCCTAGATTAGTTTGCTTATAAGAAAAAGCTGTCACAATAAGAGTAAATAAAAACACGAAACAGGTTTTTGTTAAATTTCTAAAAATCATTGGTAATTTTTACTTATTATTGGACGTGGCACATCCCTTGGGGAAGGAGAAATGGAAAAGAGAACAATGGCTGGAGTGTTAGGTACGATATTCTCAGTTTACAGTTTCTTTAAGCCTGTCCTCTGCTTCTGGAAGCTAAGGTGTATCAGCTTCATGTTTGAACAAACAGATGGTCTAATTTGACTTTTTTTGGATAACTAGGCGGTGAGGATAAACTCTACTTCCTCAGTCTCTGTGAACTCCCAGCCTCAAGCACAGATCTTGCAAACAAGGTTCTAAGGGCACTGTAAATTGTGAATCCTGACAACAGCCGTCTGCTTAGGTGCTCTGTGTTGGAATGTGGTCAGGTTAAGAAGTAGCAACTTGTTTGATAGTGACTTCTTAAAAGATCCGAAACCAAATAATTTTAAAGAACACCTGTATGAATGAATTTTCTGATCACATTGTAAATTATGTGATTTAGAACCAGACGCACCTGTCTTTCCTCCAATTTCCCACGTAAGTTAACTGCCTGAAGTGGCACCATTTCATGTACAGAGTTGGTTTAAATGAAGCGTGTGGATGGAGAGACTGTACTTACCCGGGCTGTGTCTTTCTCTTTCTTTTTGTCTTCCTAGTTTTTGTGTTCTGTGAGAGTAATTCAAATAATAACCCACAAAGAAGAGCTTTATAGTTCACAAAGTACTTTTGTATTTATTATACAACAAGCCTATCCCAGATGTGTTTATTTACTAACTTCTTGTTGATCAACTCTAGAGTAACAATTCCAACCCTCTGTACCCTTTTGGAGGTGTTTGATTTTACTAAAACGACTACAGCAACCATTTCTCCTGAGCAAAGTGTTATGTAGAAGGTTTTAAAAATCAAAGTAAAAATTAAAACAAAACAAAACCCTTAAGATGCTTTCAATACTTTGATCAGCGTTACTGGGATACATCCACAAACTTCACTAAGAGACCTTTGATGCTCACTTACATATCAAACCGCCTTAACGTTTTGAAATAGTCATTGTTGACTTAACAGGGCATACTTTTAGTGCTTTATATGTTTTACCGTCAGTGTTTTTCCCCAGATCAATCCCCTGACTGACCAGCAGTGCATGCCCGCCCCCGCCAGACACCCGTTATGCTAAATTAAACATCCCCACTAGGACCCTGATAACTTAAGTAGGCATCCCTGAACGTCTTTGCGATCTGAGGAGTCCACGGTGACTGGCTTGCTGAGTTCCCGGGGCAGCGGAGCCTATAGGATTTTCTCGAAGGTCAGGCCCGGGATTCCTGCTCCCCTTTCGAAACTGCCCTGCAAATCTCCTTTGGGTTAAATCCTCTTTTTGAAGTAAGCGGTCATAATTAGATCTACTGATGGGGGCTGGCAGTTTGCTGACCCCGAGGCTTTCTTTCCCGTGGCCAAGTCGCCCGGGAGCCCCTCCCCACCAGGTCCCGGGACCGCGGCCGCGGCGCCCTCGGCCAGGGCTTTGGGAGCTCCTAGCGGCCGCCGCTGGGGCGCCACGCGGCCGCAGCACCTGCAGGGGAAGCCGGACGGCCGCTAGTAAAGAACTGGCATTGCTGAGCACAAGTGGGAGTCCTCCTGTAGAAGGTTCCAAGTCCTTTGTTTCTTTGTTTTGCATTCCCTTCCCTTTCTCTGGAAAAGTCCCTTTTGTCAGGGGGAAAAAAAAAAGCCAAGAACTTTATTTCGGAATCATTTCCCTTTGTTTCTACTGTGGGCAAGAGAAAAGGAAGGAAGAAAGTGAGATAAGCCTAAGAGGTTTGAGCATACGATCTTACCCAGCTTCTCCCACTGAGTGCGCAACTCTGCAGGCGGCCTCCGCCCCAGGCAGTTTTTCCTTCGGTGGTGTGGGGGTGGGTGGGGGCGATGGGAGGGGAGCGGAGGGAGCTAGGGGACTTCCCCCGCCATCCCTTCCCCACTCCCCAGGGTAGCATCTAGACTTGTTTCTCTGTAATTATCCTGCTAGAGTTTTTCATTTCCTGCGGGAGAATGGTTAAAGATAACAAAAAGGAGCCAGGTATGCAGCATCAGTAGCAGGTGTTGATAAGCAATCCAAATTCAGACTTTGGATGAGACCGGGAGTCCCAGGCTCTGAGCACTGCAAAGGACTTGTGAGATCAGCCCTTTTGAGTCCTTCATTCTTACGGATGGAGAAACTGATCCCCCAAAAAATTATGTAGCTCTACTCAGATCACAGTGTACACTGATCTAGCACTTTTGTGCAAATGAGTCCGTTGTGCAAAATGGCTTGTTTTTTGTTTTCTCTCTATGTGTGTGGGCTCCCCACCTCCATGCTCTCATGGCCAAACTATGACATAAACTCTTACAAGGCAGAATGATGGTTATTGGGAGGATATAAACAGAGATATTCAGACCAGTGGTCTCTAGACTGTCAAGATGGGAGAAACTTTGAGACAGCATCTGTTGGAAGGGGCAGCCAGGGAACTTGTTTAGAGCTGGGTTTGAATAGCATACACAGGGCTCTCCTTTGGCTGGATTCTGTTTGGGGCCGTTATGATGGGAGGCTGATGATGGCTATGAGGGGGCTAAATAAGGCCCTCCAAGCCACCACCTTGTTATTGCCACTGACCTAGACCCTGCAAGTGTAAAAATAATAGAAGCTGAAATTACTTTTAACTTTTCAGGAGTTAGTAAATTCATCTCATATAAAAATTCCACAAACTAAGAACCTAAAATGGGCAACATCTTTTTCTGGGCTTCCTTCATTCTAAGTCAGCAGACTGTGATCATAATTTATTACCATCATTTACTGCAGATTTATTTTTACAAATAGTCATATTCCCAAATTAAAAGGATGAAATAGCATGAAAAACTGCATTGCTTAACTAGCATTGTTAGTAATAAAGATGAGAATATCCTTTATTGCATTAGTTAAGATTGGGTAAAGAAAACTCTCTTTCTAAATGCTATGTCGTTTGGTCCATATTTAAGTCAACTTGATATTTAGAGGCTTAATTCTGAGGACATGAGGTCACCTTTCGAGGTTATACTTTATTCCCGGTCTGAACTGCAAGACTTGTGATTTTAATCTTAAGCTTCACTAGAACTGCTTCAAGAATGTCAAAATAGAGAGAACACAGTTACATCAAAGAGTGGTCTAAACTTAAAGAAATATTTGAGGTGTGTGTGTGTGTGTGTGTGTGTGTGTGTGTGTGTGTCTAAATGGTATGGGGGAGTGCTGTCTAAATCTATAACTGTAATTATAGGTTTTAAAGCTTTTGGATTCTATAGGCTCAGCTGTGACTACATAAATAATTACATCATCATATAATATTGCAGCAAGCCTTCCAAGTATAAGTTCACTTTTTTTTTTGTACAAATCAGCATCTCGAGAGAAATCTCTTAACTTATGAAGCAGAGAATGCAGGGGTGGGGGTTGAATGGAAAGAAAGCTTTCAAGCCCCATTTTGTCAACGTAAAGGAGAATGGGCTTTGCCTGGTGGCACGTGGGCCAGGCTGCGCTAACACACTTGCCTAACTTGGGAAATGACCAATCAGAGCAAGTTTTCGGAAAGTTTCTCTAGTGGCCTAGAATCCTGGGAAATGTTCTTTGCCCGCTTCATAGAAAAAGATTCACACTTGGTCCCCTGGCATAACATCCATTACGTTTTTTTTTTTAGATTTAGATATCTTATATCTAAAATATGCCAATAAAATTGATTTTCCTCACTGGTAGCTTGGTGAGTCATAATAAAACACTTTGTAAGAAAAGATGGCGATGATGCATAAAAGGATCAAATCTTGTCAAGCAGAAAGTAATCAATAGATGGAATATATTAGCAAAAAATAACTGAGCCCTCTTCTCTGTGCTTAGCACTCTGCTAGAGGCTATTCAATAGCAGAGTTAGTTTTTATTAACTTCCCCAATATGCTGGACACATATACATCGAGTTTAATACTTAAAAAACTATATAATACATAATTACTGTCTCTATTTGATACATGGGTAGTAGACAGCTTAAGCTCCTTAGGTTCCTTAGGTTACTACCAACAGTTAATTGGAAGAATTAATGTTTGAACTTAGTTTACAATAAAAAAGAATAATCTTTTCTACTTTCAAGTTCTTACCTTTTGATCAAAGTGAGTGCTTCATTTCCCAAATGTTCAGAGGAAGAAAAGATGCTTTGGAAAGTTGGCCAATGAATTTGTGGACTGCACATCCATTCTAATGTGGCAGATTCAGAATTTGAGTAACAGACCTTCCTTAACTTGGTCTTGAGATACGCCACCTACTATCAGTATCCTACTGGCCAAGAAAATTGCTGGGAATATACAGTTTTTAAGAAAGGAGAGGAATTAGAATTTAGAGACTTCATCACAGAAGGTGTGTTTTACAGTTGATTTTCTGAAAGAATGCCAGGATCAAATTCCTCTTCTAGTTCCTCTTGCCCTGGCAATATGCAAGTCCCACTTCCTACTGGAAAATGTGATTGAAATGAAAGGGGTTGAGGTGACGTAGTGTTACTCCTAGCTCACAGCTGGGTATTTGTATTGGAAGATGGGATAAGTCAGGATGATATAAAGGAAGTTGTTATATTTTAAAAGTACCACACAACTGGTAACTCAGACAGTTTCCTAGTGTTGGAAGTTTGGAGATAGAAGAAAAGTTAATCCTCTTAATAGACCGAGGATATTAACATATCTACTTTCAGCCCTGTAGAAGTAGGGGCATGTCACTCATTTTGAAGTAAGCACTCCCTGGATTAAATATGACTGGGCCCATTAAAAATGCCCTTGTGGTTCATTTCACCAGATCCCACTGTACAGATATGTTGGGTCTTAGGTGGATATGATCTTCCCAAACTTCATAGCACCCTCATTCTCAAGGTCATTGAGTTAGCAGCCTCTGATCAAAGCTCTTCAGAGTCTTAGTAATATAACTAACAGACATACCTAGGAAAACAGGTTACCTGATCAACAAGATTTTCTGATTAATCAAAGGTTATGATATAAATTAACTTACTTTTACTGTTATGGACAATATGTCTCAAATGCATTTTAATTTCCTGTAAAATTTTTACCTATAGCACAAAATCATATTTGATGATTCAGGATCTTGTAGTGCTGTTGCATGGATGGCTTTACAACCTCAGAACCCATTGCATTATATTCAAATATGAATGTTAATTCCTGTTGCATTTTACTGTAGATAAGGATGGTGAAGATATTTTCCAGATCATAAGGCTTAACTTGGCTAGCTGAGAGTTCTAGTTAATTAGATTCAATGCATTTGGACTTTTACAACAAAAACAACTTGACTCAAGAAGGACTTTAATATTTTACAAAGGGGTGGGATAATAATCAAAGAGAACTGGCCACTCAAAAAGAAATACATTGAAAGGGAGAGCTTGAGAGACAATACACAAGAATCACACTTACTGTTTCAAGATTTTTAACACATAAGAATGCCTCAGTCCTGGTATTTGATATCCCTTATTCTGGAAAAAACCTAGGAGAAGTAAGAATGGAGGACAGTATTTGGAATTTAAATATGAGAGGTAAAGAGTGAGAACCCAGCAATGGAAGATGATCAGGTTGTCAGAGTTTCTCTAGATCTCAACTGATCATTGGGTTGCTCTCTTTCGGAAAGTTTTCAGGAAATTGCCAGACAGTTCCTGAAACTCTAAGCACCTGATTCACAGGAGAGGCCTCTTCTGAGAGAAATAGAGCCAACTCCTTTCACATAAATGTCATTTTTTCTTTTCTGTCATATGACTCTGTCAATGCTGGTCACAACCACTCAGACCAGAAGTCAACTGTCCTGGACAGAGGTCACGAGGTCTCAAACTCAACCACATGCAGTGCTAGGAAGTAACCAAGAAAAAGCAGATCCTTCTTCAATGGTACACATTGCATGAGTGGTGGACCACTGGGTTGGAGACAGCAAACTGTGACTACCAGGGAAAGTCCTAGTTCATCTCAGGCTGATTGACTCAGATTCAGGTTGCAGATTCGGTTGCCACACTGTCGCTGATCTGAATTTTAGAGAAAAGACAGAATTCTGATATTAGTAAAATCTTCTAGTTTTTCAGTGTTGACTCAAATTTATAAAACAATGTGCAGTGAGCAAAATTCATCTGTTGGTTATTTATGTTCGAATGTGGCTAGTTTGCAACACTTGATAACCTAGACATGAGGGAGGCTGAGGCCCATGAGGTACCCTGGCATGAGAACACTGCCAACTAGTGGGCTCTGCTTGACGGGGACCAACTAACCCACTGAGACACTTTCTTGGGGAATATGAAACAGAAAGACATAAAGACCACAGAAACCAAGAAAAAACCAGCAGAGACAGAGAAATTCTAAGAGTGAGGAAGTGCCCACATCACAGAACTGGGATTGCAGTGGACACCTGCTTTTGAGAGCAGACAAACATTGGGTCACATTCATTGCTGCCGGGTTACTAGAACTGTAGGTATATGACACAAAATGATCCAGTTCTCTCCGAGCCTGATCGGCTGTGGAGACCATTTTCTGCATTAATTTACCATGGAGTATTCTTACTAATAACTCCGTCATCTTAGGTAGTCTGAGTAAGCCTGTCCCTTACAACCTCGAAGACTAAGTAATTCAATTATAGTATTGTTATAGCTTTGGCATTTTCACCTGCCTATAATCCACTATAAAAATTTACTACATTATGATAATAATTAGATTTTTAACCTAATATTTTCTGTTACCTTGTGTCTTGTCCTTAGTTGAACAGCCAGCCAAGAGCAACTGCTGCCTCAGAGAAAAGTTGCCACTGCTGAAAGCAAGAAAAGAACTCAATATCTTGTCTTTGGATTTCAGAAGCAAAGATCTAGGTATAGCCTTAGAAAGAATATGTAATCAAGTAGATTCAGTTTTTATCACTCCTCTTCTTTTCTGTTAGATAAGATGCTTGGAGAAGCAAGAAAGCAAGAGCAATCTATGTTGTTTGTGGGAGGAGGTAGTGCGAAATAAGAGGCTCTGTTCTGAGCTTTTCTGAGGAGTAGAAGGTGGAGGAAGGGAAGGTGAGAGTAATATAAACCACAGATAGATGTGGTGTGGAAAATTTGAGAGTAAAGAGGTTACTAGGTTGAGTCCAAGGGTGTCTTAGGTTGCCTGGCTGTCATAACTTAAAGACTAGGTGGCTTAAACAACAGGAATCTATTTTCTCACAGTTCTGGAGGGTGGAAGTCAGAGATCAGGGTGCCAGCATGGTTGAGTTCTCGTAAGGCCTCGCTTCCCAGCTCGTAGATGGCCACTGCATGCTCACGTGGCCTTTCCTCTGTGCATGTGTATGGAAAGAGAGAGATCTTCTTATAAGGCCTCTTCTTATAAAGGCCTCTAATCCTTTTGGATTAGAACCCTACCCTTATGACTTATTAACCTTTACTGCCTCCCAAATGCCGCATCTCCAAATACAGTCACATTGGGGGGTAGGACTTCAATATATGAATTCTCGGGAGACACAATTCAGTTCATAGCAAAAGGCATGGCAAAACTTGTGGCTCTCCTTCTACTAAATAAAACAGGAGAAATAGGGTAAAAATTGGTGTCTCCTCTGTAACCCTAAAGGAATGTAGATTTTCCTATGTCCCTGAAAGTCCATGTGAATAACTGAAGCCATGGCTGGCCATGAGGATAGAACTGTAACTCATTTATATCAGCAATCTGAGCAGATTGACACCTGAGACAAGAGACTACAATGTGCATCTCAGAGAATGCCAGTGTGGAAGGATGGTGACAAGGTAACCTCTTAGCCCCTTCCTGATGGTCGAGAAACTTAATCTTAACTCCAGAAATGGGGTCCTGAAGCCCTAGAATTAACTCAGGAATCTTTTAATCCGAGGAATCTTTAAGTTTATTAAGGGAAACCAGACTCAATGGAGCTTATCCAAAATGAACTAAGATAAAGTATAATGGGAACCCATAGTGGAGATTATAAGAGATCCAGAAAAATGAAGATAATTGCATTTCTTGCACATATAAGCTTGAGGCCTGCAGTTAGCACCCTCTTTATTAGTAAAATAATCCAGATGCGTGCTAAGGAGAAATCACGTGGCATTGTGGTGGGTTCCAGAGTGCTTATGGTATGTTTATAAATAGCTGTGACCTTCAGAGGATCATCTGAGCTAAGTCTAACCTCTTTAACTATGGTTAACTCTTCTTTGGGTTACTCTAGCTATAGTGTGCCAGAGGCCCTCAAAATCTGGAACCTGGAAATAGTTGTTTTTTCAGTCTTCAGCATTTCATTTGGAGGCAAATAGCTCTGACTTAGAATTCTGACTCTGCTACTTCCTGCTCTGTAACCTTGGACAGGTTATCTAATGCCTCTAATTCTTGGTTTCTTCTTCTACAGAGTAGATATAGCTGAGTACCTATCTCATAGAAGTGTTTAAGTTCGTGAGATAATGAATATAAAGTTCTTATCACAGGTATAGCATCTAATACCTAAAAGTGAACATTTCTTCCACTGACCTGTGTATTGAACACTAAAAGGAAACCTATGTGAGTTTCACTAAATCACAATTTACAGTGTATCAAACTAAGATATTTGGAGAACAATGCAAAGTATTGAAATAGTACACTCTTCTGTTGTTTGGGTGGAGATAATTGTTTTGTACTTAGATTGTAGGTAGACTCAGAAAAACTATAAACCTACTGCAAACAATTAGAGAATTCAATAAACTGAGTTAGCAAGGTGTAAAACATAGAATCAAGAGTCAAAAATCAATAATTTTCATATTTCCAAATGACAGAGAACAAAACTACATTTAATATAAACTATCTAGAAATAAACTTAAGATGTGAAAAAATTTAAATGCTACATGAAGATATGAAAAAGACTGGGATCAATGGAAATAATTTACCATATTCTAGGACTGGGAACTCAACATCATAAAGCTGTCGTCTTATATTAATCCATGTGTTTAATGTGATCCTAGTAAAAATATCATTAGGATTTTTCTTAACATATGGGAACTAACTGAAGTGATTCTAAAGTTTGTATAAAAAATACATAAGCGGGGTGCCTGGGTGGCTCAGTCAGTTAAGCAGCCGACTTCAGCTCGGGTCACGATCTCACGGTCTGTGAGTTCAAGCCCCGTGTCCGGCTCTGTGATGACAGCTCATCAGAGCCTGGAGCCTGCTTCAGATTCTGTGTCTCCCTCTCTCTCTGCCCTTCCCTTGCTCACTCTCTGTGTCTATGTTTATCAAAAATAAAATAAAAATGCTTTAAAAAAATACATAAGCAAGGGGCGTCTGCGTGGATCGGTCAGTTAAGTGTTGAACTTCAGCTCAGCTAATGATCTCAGAGTTCGTAAGCAGTTTGGGAGCGATTCATGAGTTCAAGCCCCTCATTGGGCTTGCTGCTGTCAGCACAGAGCCTGCTTTGGATCCTCTGTCTCCCCTTTCTCTCTCCCTCTCTCCCGCTTCCACTTGTGCTGTCTCCCTCTCTCTCTCTCTCAAAAATAAATAAACATTTTAAAAAAATACACAAGCAAGAATAGTCAAACTTTGAAAATGAAAAGTAGTAGAAAAGTTTCCTACTAAAAACAAAAACTCATTTAAAAATTATAGTGAGTAAAACAGTATTGTATTAGTACATTAATAGGTAGGTCAATGGAGCCGATAGAAATTCTGGTAATAGATTTGGAAATTTGACATATGTTAAAGATGGCATTCCAAATCAGTTGGAAAAAGTTGGGACCCTTAGTAATGCGTGTTATAGTCATTTTTATGTATAGGATGGGTAATCTTCCATAAACATGTGAGATAGCTGACCTTATTTTAATCAGGGTCATTTCTTCTGGCCTCATTTGGTTTCTACCATTTTAGAACCAAAAATATAACTGTGTGGTTTATGTTGAGGGAATATTTAGCATTTATTTTTTAAGTTTCCAAAAGACAGATATATCTTATGTAATAAAACAGATTATATTCGAGGAGTGAAATATAAGTCTGAAACACACGGCTGGAAAATGGTGACTTTCTTTCTGTAAAAATAATAGTATTATGATTTTTAGCCATATACAACTTTATAAGAAGTAAAATATCTAGTAATATAGGCATCTTATGGAAGTAAAACTGCTGTGGTAACTTTGCTGAGTTCATAAATTTACTGTTGTATTTCTATAATTTTGCATATTAAAAAATCAGTAAATTAAAAAAGAAGTGAAAGAATAATTTTATATCTTGAAAAGAATAAAAGTTTAAACTCAATTTGGACTGACTTATAGAATAGTCTGGGGGATAATTATTTTCTTTTCCCAACAGCTGCATAAAGCAAATTGCTTTGAATGAGAAAAGAAAATTAATCTGAAGTGTACTGGTATGCCAGATTGAAGGATTTAAATGCATGTATTTTGCACAGAAGTTATTGCGGGTTATAAAATGAAGTACAGATACAAATTCATTTATTTAGAAAGTCTAATGCAGATTTACTTTATAATTTCTGGATAAAAAGGTTGATAGTGATATAGTAATACATATACAAATAAATATGTATGCCTATTTTCAGCATTAATCAGAGAGTCCTCAGGAACTGGAGCAGATGAGAAGTTTTATGAAACACACAATGAAGATCATTAGGAAATATTTGTTATTTCCTAGGCCAGTTAGAATGTACCTTAACAGGCAAATTTTTAGTCAGTAGTCACAGCTTCAGAATCTACTGAAGTGGCAAAAATACAGTTAATAACTAGTGCTTTATAGTGACAGATTAAAATAAACTTTTCTGATCTATCAATACACTGATACCATCAATTGTAATCCAGGCAATTGTAATATCAGGCAATTGATCAAGTCTGATAGGCATTCTGTATGTTAGAAACACAAAGCCAAAGTCTCTTGTAGATCTTTTTTGAACGAATTGATTTATTAGTGAGATATGTAACCTCCAGAGAAAATGATTGAATCTAGGTTGCAAAAGCAACTGTATTCAAAGTGAGAATTTCTAACAAGTGGTTGAGAGTTTTTGGTCCCCAGATTCCAAACTAGTTGGGTTGAGTTTTTCACTAACCTGATGGTTTATTACAGCATCATGGACAATATCAGGTATTGGAAAGTAATAAGTGAGATTATTCTTCCAGAATGAAAAACCTTGGGAATGCTGCCCTAAATTGGCAGCCATTTGTCATTACGCTAAATACCAGGCAAATGCTATTTTTGCACAAATACATATACCGAGAAAGAGTTAAGAAATGAAAGTGCTGGAAAAATGTGTTCTCTCTTAGCACCACAGTCAATATTCAACTCCATCACTTTGATATTTTTCCCTTTTTTCCAGGATGGAAGAAGGTACTCAGATTAGCATTACAAATCCTGGACTCCAGAGAGGGAGTTGGAACTTGGGAGGGTGGTGTTTTCAATGTTTGGAGATTGCTCCTTTCTGGCTCCTTGACTTGAGTATGCACTCTTTTTCCAAGAATGCTTGTGTTTGGAAAGTACTTTGTGGTGGTGAAAAGTTTGAACAGAAAAGATTAATCAAAGGTTGGGTCTTTTATGCTCGATGCATAACATATTCAGCTCTTGGATGTGAACTCTTAGCCAAGAAACTATTCAAATTATTCGGGGGCTGAATGTGAGCTTCAACTGCAAACAAACCAGAGGTCAACTTTATTTAATCTCAACTCATTGCTCTTGACTTCAGAAACACTGTGCCTTAAGAATTTGCTTTATATTTTCTGCCTAGCTCTCAATTTCCTAGAGAAGTTTATGAAGAATTACTTCTATATATTTTATTCTTAAATGCTTAAGGAAGTACATGTATCTGATCTGAAATGTGAAGGGAACTAGAAATGATGGATTATGGCTGCTCTGTATCCAGTATGCTGTTAGAAGTGAGGAATGCTTTGGTCTATCTAGTCTTTGCCATTTGTTACAATATCACTAAATCCTATATTCTGATCACAGAACTGTTCTTATGTTTCCCACTTATTTACACCTACTATCCCTTCCTCCAAATATTTTCTGATTTACTTGGCTCTCTAATGCTCACAGATTTGTCTGACTTCTGGAATCTGTAACATTTGAGAAGTTTGGGATTATATTTCACCCAAGGAAAGAGGCATAACTGTGTGCAGAACTACTGCCCAGACTTAATACACCATTACCAAACCTCCAGGGAGGGATCCTGGAAGAACGTTCTCTACCCTTCCCCTACCCCCAACTAAGGAACACAAGTGTAGTGCTGTTAGCATATCCTATGACTTGTCCTTGCCTGCCTACTCCAGTTCACCAGTGCATGCACTTCTCACAGCTCTGGAGCACAACCTCCTCTGCAGCAAAAAATGTCTCCTGAGATAAAAACACATGGAATTGGCAAGACCAGTAATCACCCACGCATTGAGAAACTTCCCACTTGCCATATGCTAGACTAGATCTTTCTCAGAATGTGCAGGAAAGATGTCTTCTTTGTCTCTTCTTCTCTTGATCAATTTGAATAAGAAGCAATTGTGAAAATATTTGATTTTAAGAGCCGCTTGCTCAGGTCATGGTTCTCAGTGGCAACAGGATGCTTAAAGGATGATGGGAGCCTACATGCTCTGTCTCTGGGATGCAGCACTCTCAGAAGGTATGATTGTCTTAGAAGATCCTTACTCATAGTGGACTTAGGACTTGGCCTATGGACCCATAATCACAATAATACTTTCCATGTGATTAAGTTAAATTTGAATATACATTTCAGTTAAGACATGCTAAAAATTTTGAGAAAGGGAAGGCATCCGTTTGGTCATATGTCATTCACAGAAAAAAAATTACTAATCTTCTTTAAATAAAAATGTTTATTTAATTCATTGAGTAATAACTGAGTGAATGTCCATACCTGACCAACTCATTTGGATGTTTAATATGTTTCTCAAACTTAAGATGTCTAAAATGGAACTCTTGGTTACTTCCTGAAAATCTGTTCCTCTTAGTTATGCTTTTCTCAGTTAATAGAACTTGCATCTAATCACTCAAACTAACATGCAGTCGCCATAAACCTTCTTTCTCTCAACCTTCCAAAAGTAACCACCAGTGAGTTGTATTGATTCTGCTTCAAATTATATCTGGAATTTGTCCATTTTTTCCCAGAACCATCACCACTGCCTTAGTCTAAGATAAAGTCTTATCTAAGCCACCATCCCATTGTGTGTCTAGGTTACCACAATAACTCCCTTGAGACATCTTCCTTCCACTCTTGCTCTCCCTGCCCTCAAGTACATTCTCTATAAGTCAGGTGTTTCAAAATAAAATCCAGCTCCTTACCATGGTGTGGCAAATTGGGCCAAGTCAGCCTCCTTTTTTTGAATTGTCAGATCTTATTAGAAGATATTGGTATTTCATGACAAATGATAGTTCGCAATGAAAGCAGGTCTCTGACTGACTTTTGCCATGCATACAGTTACTAGTAACCAGTACTTGTAGGCTTGGTAAAGTTTCAGCCCCCTGACCTGTGGACATGCTGACAAGTTCCCTGCCTGAAAGGTTGATGCATGAAAAGGCAGATACAGCAATATTCTAGCTGCAGGATCAACTCCATTTCTGGGTATATGACATGATGGAATCCTCTCCTAAATTTGAGGAACCAAGTAGAGGCCTGGGTCTAGAGCAACACTCCTGAGGACACCGGGCTGCTGGGTTCATCAGGTTCTTATATCTCATTTCTACAAGGATGGATGCCTGACACATCTTCAGCCATTCATTTAATCAATTAAACAATGATTCTTCACTTTTCTTATGCTAAACAGAGGACCCTCTAGTACACATTGAGGCCCTGGTAGCTTATCAGAACTATCTCTGGAGCACATGTTCCAAAAAAGGATACTTGAAATGTTAGCTAAAGGATCATTCAAATGGACCTTGTAATTCTCTTCTTTCATTCTCCATGCTTTGGTCACAATGGCCTTCTTTCTGTGCCTAGAATTTCCCACACTCATTCCCACTTCATGGTCTTTGCTCTTGCTGCCTCTGCTCTTTACATGGATGGATCCTTTGATTCTTTAGCCTCAAATGTCAGTGCTTTAGAGAAGGTCTTTATCGAGCATATCCCCTGTCCTGAGTCACTTCCTTTGAAAAAACCCTACTCCTTTTCCTCAGGGTATGTATCATCGGAGTGTGACTTCCACCAGGATAGGGACTTTGTCTGTCTTGTTTACACCACATTCCCAGCTCTTAACAATGCCTGATTCTTTTTAATTTTTTTTTTAATGTTTATCTTTGAGAGACATAGAGACAGAGCGTGAGCAGGGGAAGGGCAGAGAGAGAGGGAGATACAGAATCTGAAGCAGGCTCCAGGCTCAGCCGTCAGCACAGAGCCTGATGCGGGGCTCGAACTCACAGACTGTGAGATCATGACCTGAGCCGAAGTCGGACGCCTAACCGACTGAGCCACCCAGGCGCCCCAACAATGCCTGATTCTTGATGGGCAGTCAATTAAAAATGGATGAGTACATTAATCATCAAGGAAATACAGATGAAAACCACAAGGAGATATCACTTCATACCTGTTAGAATGGCTGTAATCAAAAAGAGAAGAGATAATAACAGTTGGTGGGATATGAAGAAAAGGGAACCCTTGTGCATTCTTGGTAGGAATGAGAACTAGTTCAGCCCCTATTGAAAACAGTATGGAGGTTCCTAAAAAAATTAAAAATAGAACAACATATGATTCAGCAATCCCACTTCTGGGTATGTAGTCAAAGGAAATTAAAACAGGACATTGAAGAGATATCTGCACTCCCCTGTTCACTGAAGCTGTTATTTACAATAGCCAAGATATACTCTGGTTTCTCTTCAGATTGTATAAATCTTTCTCTTTTACATTAGCCAATACATGGAAACAACCTACGTATCCATTAATGGATGAATGGATAACAAATTTGTCGTATATATATACAATGGAATATTATTCAACCAAAAGAAAGAAGGAAATCCTGTCATTTGCAACAATACAGACAGACCTTGAGGGTATTATGCTAAATAAAATAAGCCCGACAAAGAAAGGCAAATACTACTTGGTGTCCCTTATATGTGGAATCTTAAAAAAAAAAAAAAAAAGTCAAACTCATAGAAAGAGGGAGTAGAAAAGTGGTTGCTGGGGGTTGGGGGTGGGGGAAATAGGGAGAGACTGATAAAATGGTACAAACTTTCAACTATAAAGTTTGAGGAAATAATGAAACATGGTGACCATAATTGATAATACTGTATTGTATAATTGAAATTTGCTGATAGTAGAACTCAAATGTTCTACCAAGAAAAAAGCTAACTATGTGAGATGAAGAGTGTCTTAATTGATTAACTAGATGATGGGAATCCTTTCACAATGTATATACATATCAGATCACCACAATGTACGCTTTACATATCATACAATTTAATTTGTCAATTATATCCAGTAAAGCTGGAATTTAAAAAAAAAGGGGCGAATATAAGATATTCCTGAATATAGAAAGACCCAGAAAGATGTGCTTCAGGATATAATAGTGGAACATTTCTAGCTACTGTGACTTTAAGGAGGGTTCTATGTCCCATTTAATTGTCTCTTCTGGGTTCCAAGAAGCTCTTATAAGTAATGTAATTTAGCCAGGGAATCTTAACTAATTATGACAAATACAGCTATTTTAGGTGAGTCTTAATAGTAGGACTTTAAGTTAATTTTGAATGTAGCTATTTAGTAGAATTAAGTAGAGAAGAAAAAGAACACACCTGTGATTTATTGTATTTGCTTTAAAGATTTTTCAATGTATCAGAAACATTTCCTCTTACTATTATTATTAGTCTCTAAATAGTGATTTATTGGCCTTGAACACAATCAGTGCCTCCCTAGGACTGTACCTCAAGCTCGAATCACCAGAAGCAGACTGAATGCAAGATGCCCCTTCATTATATATAATCGGCCCTGACCCTTTGCTTCTCTCTTTTTTTTAACACAAAAATATAGTTTGTGTCAAAATTAGACTACAAATTTGTACTTTTGTGAAGTGCATACCATTATCAAGATGAATAAACTAGATAAACGTATTTTTAAGTATTTACTGTGGGCCCACTATGCACCAGACTTTGTGGCCTTGACTCATACTGTCTTATTTAATTCTCATAACAACTCTGCTAGTTAAAATCCATATCCTTATTGGACAGTGGAGTACACTGCAGCCAGAGGAGTTAGAAAACTGGCTATCTACCCAGTAGGTGCCAAGACAAGATTCCATGTTGGGTCTTTCAATTGCCAAGAAACCCCTTTCCCCAACACCAGTGCAGCCTTGCATACAACGCGTGGAGGCAGCAGTTTCTTCTTCAATTCTGGTTTTTCCCGATCATTTAAAAATAGCTGGAAAAACTCCTCCCGCCCCCCCAAAAAGCAAAAAACCAGATGTATCAATTCATTGGCCCAATATCTGTAATCTTACCTTAACCATAAATGTTGTTTTATGTAAATTTTACCAAAATAACTCCATAATCACAACACTTTATTCAGAACTGCAACCCTGAAACGTGCACTAATCACTGTGCTAAGTTCATACTGTTAAGAAGGTAGACATGTTCATAAGGCAAAAGACATGATCAAATATTACGAATGTAGAAAAGCAATTATCTATTTAGTTTTCCTTCAGATTCTTTTCTGTGCCATAACATAATGGCTTATATTTGTATAATATGAAAGATACCCGAGGACTTAAACATGCTCTCCAAACATTGAATTCTGCTAACTTTAAAGTTAATTTGTTCAAGTTAATTTAACTAATTTATCTGATACTATTCTTTTATTCTGTAATTAAAATGGAATTTCTTAACATAAATGATATATAAATTACATGCATATGTATTAGAAAGAAATTATACAGGAACTTTTGTTACCTAATGGTTTTTTGACTAAATTATTACTCACAGACTTACACAGGTAAGAATGAATGATGGAAGGAAACAAGGGGGAAAAAAAAGAAAACTAGTTGAAAATGATAAGGGATTTTGAGAAGATTTGTATAAATGATGATATAGATATTCCTTGAAATTTGGCTGACTACATTCACTTATTTCCTTTGCGTGGACAGCACTTTTTTGCCATTTCAAAACACTTTTAGGAAAGCAATAAATTCAGGTAAAAAAATTTTTTTAAGACATAATGATCCTTAAACTAAAGAGTACTTGGCATTCTGCAGCCTGCACTGCAGTGTTTTCATTTAGAGACACGTAAGTTAACTGGCACGTTGATGAACCCCCTCCCACTGGCCAACTCGCAGATCAGGCTCTGCTGGGATCCCTATTTAAATTCCAGCGTGTGCTGAACAGAATTGTATAGAATTTAGCTAGTTTGAAAAATCAAGAGTGAGGCCCATTTGACATGTTATGCGTATCTTTTCTTTTTCTCACTTTTCCTCCCCAATGCATTTTCCTCTGTGCAGAGCCTAATTCCGTTCACTTGCTTTGCTTCTTAAGATCAGCCTTCCTTTCCAGTCCCAGGCAGCTCCACCCCTTTTCACAGACCAAAGTAAATCTGCACAATAATGAACCATATAAGGGAGGAATGACATCATCAGTTAGTGGTCCCAAGCTGTTTTGCACAACATTCACCTTTCATTGTTCTGATGACAGGGCTGGAATGTGACGGTTAATTCCCTGTGGAGTAGGGGGCTGAGCATGGCCTGCTGCTGTTGAACAAACTTCAGTTACCCTCTTGTAAAAAACAAAAACAAAAACAAAAGCTACTATGCTTCCTAGTATTAAGGTAAGGAAGTCAAGATCTGTTTTGATTTAAGCAACGTTGGTTGTTACTTTAGTCCATGGGCATTTCATTTGTTAATAGGCTTACTTGGCAGTAAACTCATTTCTAAGTGTTATTGCAAAGAACATCTTAGAAGCTGGGTTTGGACATTTGTACAGCCTGACTAATCTGACAAGGGCTGTAAAAACTCAACAACCTTTCAGCTCTTGGCTACAGGTTTACTGAGTGTGGACGGTGACCACCCTTGAAAATGACCAGCTTATTGTGACTTTCCTTGATACCTCAGAATCCTCGATTGGAATGGCCAAGATGCACCTCGTTGTGGTAGGAGACATGCTCCTGTTTTTCTATGGAGGGAAAAGTAATCTCATCCTACAGAAACTTGGGGAGTTTGTGTAAGAATGGAAAGATCTCTTGCTGCATCAGTCGTATTAATGTGTTTTGAAGGCTTTTCGCAGAACAGTCTTTTCATGGACTGTAAATGTATCCTCTAATTAGTAATTTCTTGATGAGCAAAAGTAATTGAAAGTATAACTATTTTTTTCAAAATTTGTGGTCGTTATGTGGATTTTCTGCAGATCTCTTTGCATACGTGGAAAAGGCTTGTAAAAGTTAGCAATGAATTAAAATGCATAGTGATCCAAAGAAAGCCGCGTTTGTTCTGAAACAGGGTGGCCGTGATAACAAGAATAATAAAGAAAATAGGAGGTTTGATTTCAAAGTGAGAATGGGATTAAAGTTCGTAATATGTTAAACAATTGTGTAGAAAGTTCAACTTTAGTAATTTTTCAAAATGCCAAAAAAAACCATTGTCTGAGTTCAGCAGGGTGTATCAAAATAAATAGCTTGCATTTAGCGCTCAGTAGGGCTGGAGGGTAGTGTGAGTCTTTCACAAAAGAACTTCACTTGGCCAAAACCAAATTTTTACATCATGATTTCAGATGCACGTGACCTGTTTTATAGAAATTTGAACATAAGGGCAGATGGTATGGTTTTCATTTGTGTAGATTTAATTTTGTGTAACATTGATTGTTAATAATGTTTTGTCTGTGTTTAAAGTGATGAAAATCTTGAGTTCAACTGAGATGAAAATCTTGGGTCCATTACATTGATCTGCCCAGATTCTTAATTCCATGTGATGGCTGAGCTTCTGTTTACTTGTAAAACTAAATATCCTTTCCACAACAGAAGGGCGCTCAGATTTCTTTTTCTCTAGACTAACAACAGTCAGGATCAATACAAAATTACGTCTTGGGATTTTGGAGTTTTGTTTATCATTTTGACTTCTTATTTGTTTAAAGCATTAGCTTTCAAGTTGTTAAAAAAAACTGGACAAAATGATTGTTAGATACATGCTAACATAATACTTTTAAAAGTATTTAGTGAAATTTCGTGTATGTTTATATTTAAAAGGTTTTAAAAGACCTGTAGATACAATGGCAATAAATTCTAATGCCATCGTAAAGAGGGAGAGGGTTATTTTTCTGAGTAAATAAATGCAAGGGAATGTACTAGCAGTGATTTATATACTTAAGTTCATTCGTTACTTATTTCATGTCTGTATTGCTTTAAACAGATCTTAGTTATGAAAACAAATTTACCCAAGGGACAAATTAGCTTATAGTATCTTAGGAAAAGGCTTTACAAAGGGATATGTTTTTATATTTTGAGCTCTGATAATGTATAAGCTTAAAAGCCTTATATATAAGCTAAAAAATGACTTTTGACCAGCACTTATAAATGCATATACAGAGTAAAATGAGGTATATTGCACCTTTGTGGACTGTCTTCAACTTGTGTGAATAGTCTTAGGACATCTGACTCCCCAGTTCCTCCCCTCATATCCTGTATGACTACAAGTGCAGCTCACGGATGAGAGGCCTCTCTACTTAGACACATGGGAGGATACCACCCTGCCTCAAAATATCCTCCCACCCTCTGGCTTCCCAAGGGACCCCTCTTCCCACCACCATTTAGCTTATTTTCTAGGGAGAGAGTTTCCTATATGAGCATCTGATAATTAGGTGTGATGAACCTGGATGACATATTCTTTGGGAACAGGCTAAGAAAGGTCTCTTCCCATTAGAATAAGGGAAGGTGAAGGGGCCGCTGGGAAGAACGAGGCCACATATTTAGGTGACAAACTTCTCTGGCTCATGGCTATTTCTCTTCCTCATGAAAATTGCTAAGTAAATTTATTCATCTGGCTGATTATTTAAAAACAGCATCAAAAAGAAAGAATAATGTCTTCTTCCTACTGTTTGAAAAGTATTTCATCTGATCAAGCTGATGGTGTTTTAAAAGTACTTTGAACAACCTACGGGATATGAAAACACAACAAAAAGGCATATAATTGTGGGTACAAACTACTTGTCCATGCACATAAGGTAAACAACAACATTTTCAGCTTCGAGAATGAGCTTATGTTCACATGGCATCAGTAGATGCACCTTCTTCTCCATTGTCTTTGAAGAATTAATTCTAATTAGAAGGAAAAGATACCAATTGGCAGTAAGTTCCAACTTAGCATAATTATTAATAGTATCTAACATTTATTGAGAACCTAGCCTTTTGCATATAATTCCTATGATTCTGACAATGACCCTGTGAATAGGTACTATTATTATCCTACTTTTATAGGGGAGGAAACTGAGGAAGAGCTAAATTAAGAAACTTGTCCAAGATGGTAGGGGGCAGAATTAGACCCAAACCAGATAGTCTGGCTGTAGAGTATATACTCTGAACTACTACACTGAACACTGAAAGTTAGCTTTGAAATGACAAATGTCAAGAAAATACGCATGTTTTCAGCCAATGAAAATGATTGGCATGATTGACTAAATGGAGACTCGTTTTCTATACAAACCTTTTTTTTTTAAATGTTTATTCACTTTTGAGACAGAGAGACAGAGCATGAGTTGGGGAGGGGCAGAGAGAGAAGGAGACACAGAATGGGAAGCTGGCTCCAGGCTCTGAGCTTTCAGCAGAGCCCAACGCAGGGCTCGAACTCACAGACCACGAGATCATGACCTGAGCCAAAGTCGGACGCTTAACCAACTGAGCCACCCAGGCGCCCCTAAAAGGGGCTTGTCAATACAGTGGCTCAAGATCAGCCTCCCAGGATTGAGAATGGTGGACAGTAGAACTGGAGAGGTAAATGGAAAATATGCAGCACAAAGGATAATAATTAGAAGTATAGAATTCTGTGTTATCAAATAATATAATATGCAAATTAATAGCTTGGTAATTTAGTAACTTCAATAACAACCGTTTTTTACAGCTGTATGTAACATTTACCTCATAAAGTGAGTTGATGTCCCCATTCGAAAATAATTTCTACCAAGAGGTTCAGAGTCCTGCTTTACATCTCTTACAAGTTTATAAGAGACAACTATACTTATTCTTCAAAGATGAATAAAATTGGGATTTGTCCGACCACATTTCAAAATCATAATTCTAGAAAAGACCTAGAAGTTTATCTTGCCTCTGCTGACTCAGCTGAAATGAGTTTTTCAAAAATACAGCTTTGCCCTCTGCTCAGGTCCTTAGTCCTGAGGAAAAATTTGGCAATTGGTACATCAAAACTATTTCCCTAAGATTCCACAAGGTACCACTTAGATGAATTGGCTAGATTGTGATGCTAATGTAGCCATGATCATTCACATCGCTCCCCATATCAAAATGCAGGAATAATCTTGGGGCACCTGGGTGGCTCAGTCCGGTAAGCCTCTGACTCTTGATTTCTGCTCAGGTCATGAATCTCATGGTTTCTGAGAAAGAGCCTCATGGTGGGCTCTGTGCTGATGGCATGGATGCTGCTTGGGATTCTCTCTCCCTCTCTCTCTCTCTGCCCCTCCCCTACTTGTACTCTCTTTCCCTCAAAATAAATAAATAAACATTTAAAATCATTTTAAAAATGCAGGAATAATCTTATATATAATTTTTTCTACCTTAACCTTCACATTCAGGCACCAAAACCAGATACTTTTATATCTTAATTATTCTTTTTTTTTAATCAAATGGAGAGTAAATCTTTTTTTAATGTTTCTTTTTAATTTATTTTTGAGAGAGAGAAAGAGAGAGAGAGACAGAGACAGACAATGAGTGGGGGAGGAGCACAGACAGAGAGAGAGACACAGAATCCAAAACAGGCTCCAGGCTCTGAGCTGTCAGCACAGAGCCGCACGCGGGGCTCAAACTCTGGGATGGTGAGATCAAGACCTGAGCTGAAGTTGGATGCTCAACCGACTGAGCCACCCAGACGCCCCCCTAATTATTCTTAAAATCCCGTTTTTGGAGTGTCTACGTGGCTCAGTTGGTTAAGCATCCAACTTTCACTCAGGTTGTGATCTCACTGTTCCTGGGTTTGAGTCCAGCATCAGACTCTGTGCTGACAGCCCAGAACCTGGAGCCTGCTTCAGATTCTGTGTCTCCCTCTCTTTCTGCCCCTCCCCTGCTCATACTCTGTCTCTCTCAAAAATAAATAAAACATTTTTAAAAATCCCCTTTTCTTTTAATGTCTATTTGTTTTTATTTTTGAGAGAGACAGAGAGTATGAGTGGGGGAGGGGCAGAGAGAGAGGGAGAGAGAGAATCCCAAGAAGGCTGTCAGCACAGAGCTGACTCCTCTTGGGGCTCGATCTCATGAATCATGAGCTCATAATCTGAGCATAAATCAAGAGTCACTTAACTGACTGAGCCACCCAGTGCCCCTCACCTTTCGTCATTTTACAAATGCAATCATAGTTTAGTTGTTTTTTAGTTGTTTTCTGGCTTGGAAAATTTTAATACTTTCACGACTGATCTCCTTGCCTCTAGCACCACCCCCCCCATAATCCATACAACCACATTGTCATCAGAACATTGTAATATACAAATTTGATATTATTGCTGCTCTCTTTTATTTAAAATTTTTTTAATTAATTAATTTTTTGAGAGAGAGAGAGAGAGAGAGAGCATGTGTGCTTGAGCCAGGGAGGGGCAGAGAGAGAGAGAGGGAGAGAGAGAATCTTAAGCAGTCTCCACACTCAGAGCAGAGTCCAATGTGAGGCTAGATCTCATGACCCTGGGATCATGACCTGAGTTGAAATCAAGAGTCGGACACTTAACCAACTGAGCCACCCAGGTGCCCCTGATATTATCACTACTTTTAAAGTCCTTACAGAAGTTTGTGTCATCCTCTGGATGGAGCCCAACTTCTTAAGATAACATACAGCCGGCTTGATGATCTGACCTCCACCTTCCACTGGAGTCTTATCCCTTGGTGTTTTCCCACCTCCTACATTGACTCTGCTGTTCTGAATGAGGTTCTGTTTTTTGCACTTGTGTTACTTTCCCCTTTATTTGGCATACTATTTCCTTATTCTTCATCTGGGTAGCCTTTGTTTATTCATTCATTGACCAAATACTGATTGAGAACCTACTTTATGTTAGGTACTTTGTTAGGGGGCTGATGTTCAGTCATGGACCTTGCTCTTATGAAGCTTTTGCTCTGTGGAGAAGTGGGGAGACAAACAATATCTATATAAACAAACTATGATTTCAGATAGTAAAGGTTCAGTATAAGAAAGAAACGGGGTAGTATGATAGAGAGCAGCTGAAACTATTGAAAATAGTTTCCGAGAATGCATGTCTGGGGAGGAGACATGTGCTCTGAATGAAACCTGAAGGATGAAAAAGAAGAGCCCGTAGGATTATTGTGTGTGGTTGTGCAGGTTGTAGCTTGCTGGGGCACCTATCTAATGAAAGAATGGGATTGAAATCCAGTTCTTATTTCAGAGCATCAAGCCAGGCAGGAACTGCTTCTCTAAGGAGGGGAGCTCTCATCTAGTTCTCCCCAAAGGATCATATGGGCTGTAGTCCTGATTGCAGGGGAATGGCATTGGGAACTACTTCTTTCAGTCATATCCCCATCCTTGGGTGTCCCTCACTAGCCTATGTTTAAAAAATTTTTTTAACTTTTATTCATTTTTTGAGAGACAGAGACAGTACGAGCAGGGGAAAGACAGAGAAAGAGGGAGACACAGAATCTGAAGCAGGCTCCAGGCTCTGAGCCATCAGCACAGAGCCTGACACAGGGCTTGAACCCACAAACAGTGAGATCATGACCTGAGCCGAAGTCAGACACTTAATGGACTGAGCCACTCAGGCACCCAAGTAGCCTATATTTAAAGCATAAATGGTACTTTTTACATAACATTGCATTTTATTTTTTTATTTCAAGTATCTAGTGTACTATTTAACAATGGTGGGGCTTTCAACCGATCTTTGTTGAATTGCTGAGTGAATTAATGAATCATGGTTATATTTCTGTAAGTCAGGGAGCTTCATACAGGAGTGTATGATCAGGGAGCTCCTTCTCAAATAGTTATTCTCAAATATAGGCCTCCTAATGGGCAGCAAACTATCAGAAGAAAACAGTTATTTCTATGTTTATATGAGCAAATGACAAATAATTCCCTAGCCTTTAATTTCTATTATGATTAAGAGCAAGTTACTAGTAATATGCAAAACGATTTATTTTAAAATATGGCATTTGTAAATTTAAATTTGATCATTAAGTTTTCTTTTTTTTAAATATTTTTTTATTTATTTTGAGAGAGAGAGGCACATGAACCTACAAGCAGGAGAGAGGCAAAAACTGAGAGAGAGAGAGAGAGAGAGAGAGAGAGAGAGAATGCCAAGCAGGCTCTACACTTAGTGCAGAGCCCAATGCGGGGCTGGACGCAGAGCCAGAAGTAGGGCTTGATATGGGGCTGGATCCCACAAACCATGAGATCACGGCCTGAGCAGAAATCCAGAGTCAGACACTTAACCAACTGAGACACCCAGGAACCCCTCTTAGATTTTCTTAATGACTAAGAGGGTATTTCCCAGTGGAGTCTGGCTATTACCAAATGCTGGCAAACATGGAACATGTGCTCACCTGGCAGTAGGAAATCCTATAATCTTCACAAAGAATAATTTATTATCCCCCATGAGCTTTTCATGGTTTTCAGTTGCTACCATCTGTACCTTTTAAAGATAAATTACTATTGGTTAAACTTCATAATCAGTTTAGCTTGTTACCGGTTGTTGGGCTAACCCAGGCCATAATGCGTATCCTTAGTTTATAATTTTCAACAGCTAGACTTCAAGACCTGTCATTAATGTTTCCATTCTAGAACAAGATTATATCTAATCCCCTCCGATGAAGAATAAAACTTCATTTGTGATAACTTGCCCAGGGTGTGTGTGTGTGTGTGTGTGTGTGTGTGTGTGTGTGTGTGTGTGTTTGCATTACTTGGATTATAATATCGAAGTAAATGTAATGAGAGTCCCAGATTATTTTTAAATTTATAGGCTACAGTTTTATAATATAAAATCGCGTGTGTTAGGGTTTTCACTTGCAAAATAAAAGCAATTCATAAAAGCTGCTAGAAAAATGTTTACTGATTTTCTTTTCTTTCAAATTTTTATCGCCAATTTATTGAGATTAGATGAAAAAGACCTTTGTCCCACTCTACTACTGGGCTGGGGTCAAAAAAGTGTGAGATCAGATGTTCCACAATACTGCTCGTTTTTCCCAACAGGAAGAAATGAAAAAGTGTACAGAACCTTTTGTAAACTCATCCCTACTACTTAAAAAGCACAAAAGAAAAACAAAACTCAAAAGTTTGTGTCCCACTATGAAGATCTGCCATTTACTTATACGTAAAGAAAATGATTATCTAGCACTCAGAGCTGAGGGCTAGGACTAGGCTGAGGCAAGTGAAGCTGCCACCTTAGGCACAAAATGTAAGGGGATGTCAAATAATTCAGTAAGCAAGATACACAATATTTTAATGCATTATTTTTTAAGATAAAAATCAGTGCAAATAAAAAATCAATGATGAATTAAATTTCAAAATTTCATATGAGGACAGGTTCTAACTATAACTACACAACCCAGCCTTGTTCACCCAGGTTTGCTCACCCTAATCCCAGCCCTGTGCAGGATATCGGGAGGTTAGATTAATTCTGAGTAATTATTATAATAGACACCATCTTGAGGAACGGAGGCAATTTATAAAAACTAACACTTCTTCCTGAGTCATTTGGTAAAACCATGTCCTATCATGTTACCAAGCTGCTTAGCTCTGTTCTATGCTCTAGCTGGGAAAAAATGCATGTGATTAAAGACTTCTAACTGCATGCAAGCTTGACTCTTTTGAGGTTCATTCATCTTTAATTACTATCATGCCCTTGCTAGTTTTAACCTGCCTTTTCTTTTAAAAGAGAGAGAAGCATACATACAGGGGGAATTGAAGAAGAATAAAAGAATAAAAATAGCGAAAGGGAAGGGAAACAATGAGAAGGGAAATTAGCATGATCTGACTGAGAAACAACTGTAGTTAACTTTTAAAATGACCTCGGGTTTCAAAATGGGGTCCAGAGGATTAAGATGATAAGGAGTGACAACATCTAAAGGAAGCAAAGAGAAAATTGCTGCTCTGGGGCTAATGCTCAGAAATTTGGAGAGATCATAGAAGTGAGAGTATCAAGAAAGCTGGGGAAAGGAACCTGTGAAATCTTACATGGTTTACTTTCTGGGGACAAGAAGCAGGAACGGTTATAGTCAGGTGTGGCCCTGGGTCTTTAGGATTCACAACTGTTCCAGGGAAGGTGTTTGTTTGTCTTAAGGATGGATACCCAAGATAAGGTTAAAAAAAACCCCAAAACTCTCACATCCTTTTTCCCCCAAAACAACAAAAAAATCGTGCTTAAGAGGAAAGACAAATTCATAAATATCTGTGGAACAGATCAGGGCAAGGACGCTTTTGTTAGCCTAAGTTTGACTAAGCATCAAATGGATCCCAGTGAGGAAGAAAAGGTGAAAGTCTCTAATATGCTTAATTTTATAAATATGGAAATGAATGAAAGAATCGCCCACAATTACAGACAAATATAAAAGATCAATGGAACCGTAAAGAAAGTAAAAATTATGACCAGATATCGAAAGAGTTGGGACTTGGGGGAGGGGGCCTAAAGATCTCAGAGGGGTTAAAAAAACTTTATTATGGAAAATTTCAAATATTTATAATAAAAAGAATAGTATAATGAACCCCCATATATCTATGACTTAGTTTCAACAGTTAATTAATTCATGACCAGTATGGTTTCATCTTTTCTCATTGCCCTTGATTTTTTATTTTTTTTAGCCCTGGATTATTTTATTTTTGTAAAAGTTCCAGACATATCACTTCATTCATAAATATTTCAATATATGTTTCTAAAAGATAAGGATTCTCTTAAAAATATCCTCATACCACCTAAATTTAGTAATAATTCCTTACAACATAATTTTTCCAATTATCTTGTTTTAAAATTAACTTGAATAAGAATCCGAAGATATTATAACTGGTTGATACATCTTCTAATTTCTTTCAATCTTATAGTTTCCCCTCCTCCACTCTTTTTTCTTCTTGCAATTTATTTATTGAAAATACTAGGTATTTTATCCTCCGTGGTCCCCTACATTTTGGATTTTTCTGATTGTATCATCACAGTGTCATTTAGTATGTTTCTTGCCCATGTCTTCCCTTAAACTAGTAAGTAGTTACAGGGGCTTGATCTTATTCAGGTCTATTTTTTGGGTAAGAATATTTCCTGGGTGGAAGTATGCACACATGTATACAATGCTTGGCTAGCTCTCTTTAGAGACACTGATGAAAACATTGCCTACATCCATCATTTCCTTAGATATTGCAAAATGGTGGTCTTCTATAATTACTTTTTTATTTATTAATAATGGCATTCTATCATTATTTGCTAACTGGATGATTTCCATTAAGAAAAACAGCTTTAAATTTAAGTGGGAACATGCTAATCTAATACATATATATGTACATATATATACATTCCTATATATTTATAGGGATTTGGGTGAGTTTTTAAGAGTGTCTTGAAATAATATTAGGACTAGAGGTTTTCTACTACCTGAAACATGTCCTCCCCAGAACATGGTTTCCTATCACCTTCCCCGACTGCACTGAAAATGTTAGCCATCTTCTCTCTAGCGCTCCTACCTCTGCCCTTGCACATCTTTCTGCCTTAAGATTAATAATAATCTATTTTACATTTTTTATTATATTTTGTTACTCATAATATTTGTTTGCAGATCTTTTCCCTTTATCTGACTTTTGGAACACTCTCTAGGGCTTTTTACATTCTCTTTATCACAACATTTTTTATTGAGATATAATTTGCATGTAATAAAATTTACCAATTTTAATTACACAAAAGGATGCACCTGACTAATATATATATACCATAAACAATCATACAACATTTGGGCCTATACTTTTAAAGTCTTCTAGTCGAAAATAGTTAAATCACTGAACATTTGTAAATGATAAATTCTCAAAACAAAAGATATCATTTTATTCAATATGAAAGGAAAAATGAGGAATACACTTAAGAATAGTTATTAAGAAAGGCAGTAGAATTCTGAGAATCTATTAGATCACATATGTACTTGTCTTCCTTTCATCCTTTAAATAGAATAAAATGCTTATTGAAAATTAAGAACTTGCCAAGAATAAATTTGATTTCAGGATACTGTAAGGCTGATGAGAATCGGGGTTCTAATTCATCTTAGTCTTGGTCTTCTGGTTTGTTTCCTTTTTATGCTAATCTGCTTAGAATTAAGGCATGGTCGAAGAACGGCAAGATGGGCAGAGAGGAGGTGGCACAAACAACACCTACACCCTTTCATTCTACTCCTTAAATAGCATAATTACATGGCAACGGTGCCCAGGGATGTAGAGCAAATGAATTGTTTAAAGCACAAAGTGAAACTGTAACTATTAGGAAATTGTTTGAAAAAGAGACATAATCTGCCATAGTCATTACATATTGTAAATGGTTATGTGGTGATACTTTCGAATGCTTAATATAAAAATGAGGATTTCTAGGTAGAAGGGGAGAAAAAAATCCATCTGAATGCTTAATATAAAAATGAGGATTTCTAGGTAGAAGGGGAGAAAAAAATCCATCTGAATGCTTAATATAAAAATGAGGATTTCTAGGTAGAAGGGGAGAAAAAAATCCATCTGAAGTAGAAGGCTAACTTGACTAGGGAGGGAGGTAGATGAATGGGAACAAGTGAGCGCTGCCTTCCTTCGGCGCTCCAGTGTTTCTCCTAGTATATCTCTCTCCTCTTATCTCTCCTGCTAGACCTTCACTAGCTCCTCCTCATTCTTTTTTTATTTTTAATATTTATTTATTTTTGCATTCGAGAGAGAGCATGTGTATGCTCTCGAATGCGGGAAGGACAGAGAGAGGGAGACAGAGAATCTCAAGCAGGCTCCACACTGTCTGTGCAGAGCCTAATGCAGGGCTGGAAGTCACAAATCATGAGATCAAGAGCTGAGCCAAAATCAAGAGTCAGATGCTCAGTTGACTGAGCCACCCAGAGGCCCCTCCTCCTCATTCGTTTTTACCCCTTATTTTTAGGCATTTCCCAAAGTCTTTTCTCTGTTCTTTACTTTTTCTCTTTCTACATAGTTTCTCCTTGGAGATAAAATTTATTTCCCTGTCTAAGGCACTATCGCCACACCCACCCCTCCTTACTGCAATGAAAATCCAAGAATTACCAAGCTTTAGCACTATACAAGTTTCTGTGTAGGAAAGGATGGATGACCAAACAGCCCCAAGATCTCTGATAACTTTCTTTCTTCCTGAGACTTCTCTCACTTTGGTTACTACTGTTCCTCCCACTAGACTCCGGATGTACACTGCCCGAACATTCTGGTCCAACTGTGGGTAAAATACCTCCCCTTGTTTCTCTGTAACTGAGGTTGGCAACTTTTCTAAAAAAGAACTAAAACAAGCAAGCAAACAAAACAAACAAAAAGCACACCAGAACCTATGAGAGAGACTCAAAATCTTTCCTTTGGCCTGGTGTACAAAATATTGTTTAGGGTTCTAATATTCCCAGAGGCACTTGATAGGTTATCTAAAGGTTGTTCATCATCCGGAACTAAAGACAGATAGTAAGGGATACCTTCCCATCCACACAGACAGTGCTCCATCTCTCTGTTTTGGTTTCCCACTTGGGAGATACACCTCTTTCTTAGGCAACTGATGACTAAAATGACCACATTCTTCAAGAAAGGCCACTGCTCACTAGATCTGAGTCATTTGTCATTTAATAACCACTGTTAGTATCAAATTACTGGCCCAGTAACAACCACAATATCCATTCAACAAAAATTTATACTCAGTATTGTGAGGGACTTTAGTTCACACATCTGTATATAAGATGGCTTGAGCTGTATTTCTAGGTCACGCTTATTTGTTCTTTATTTCATTTATCCATTCAGTTACTATTTTTTGAGCACTTCCTTTGTGTCAGGCATTGTGCTAGGGGGTCAACAAGACAGACATGGCATGTATCTTCATGCAACTTGTATTAAAGGTAGGCAGGCATTAAAAAATTGTAAGTCAAGGGGTGCCTGACTGGGTCACTTGGAAGAGCATGAGACTCTTGATCTCAGGGTTTTAAGTTCGAGCCTCATGTTGGGTGTAGAGACTGCTTAAAAATAAAGTCTTTTAAAAAGTTGTAAGTTGATTAATGTTATAAAGGTTTCAGGGTGTTACAGCATCTTCTGTAAGACTGTGTAACTTAATCAGGTTGGTCCTGGAAGGCTTCTGGAGGAAGTGACATTTAAATAAAACTTGGAAGGATGAAAATCAGCTGGATATTGTGCCAGAGTGAATGGAGGAGCAGGGAGGAAATACTAAGCAGAAGGCACAGCATATTTAAGGAATGTTAGCAGCTTAGATAACAAGGAAAAGTCTGGCTTCAGAACCTGCCAACGTGGTCAGGAATCAAATCATGCTAGGCCATGTTACAGTTTTTTCACCTCTATTCTTAGAGCAACAAGAAAGCATGGAAAGTTGGGGTTCCATTACAGCCTGCGATTATATTCGTATATGGGTGAGAGTAAGTAATAATAATTACTATAATATAAACATATCCAAAACTACACTTGTTATGGGCCAGGCACTGTTATAAGTGCTTTTCCATATATTAACTAATATGCATCTCTCACAAACCCTATGAATCAGGTGCTATTTTGATGCCCAAGTTATTAGTGAGGGAAGTGAGGTATACCGATAGATTATGTAAGTTATCCAAGATCACACAGCTAACAAGTGGCAGAGCTTGTGAGGAGACCCATTAGGAGGCTGTTGCAGAATTATCAGCAGAAGATGCTCAGGGCTTTGAATAGAGTAATGACCATGGGGAGTCGTTAGGGTAATGGGGCTAAGATATATATGAGCTATAAAACTTATAGGATTTACACCAAAAGTACTGTATTTCTCATTGCTTGCTATTCTTAAAACATTATCTCATTATGTAAAGAACATTTAACATGAGATCTATCCTCTTTACAAATTTTAAGTGTACACGTACAGTATCATTAAGTATTGCCTTGTACACTATTCAACTTGACTATGTTGCCATTACCTCAATTTTCTACCAGTACTCTTTCTCGCCAGTTTTTCCCATTCCTGTTGAAGGTATTGTTTGTAGTTGTGCAGATCAAAAGCATCAAAGTAATTATTTTCTATATCTCCCTCCCTTTTTCTTAGCAAGTGAACAGTCAAAAAGCCCATGCCAGTTACCTTTTACAAAGCCTTCACAATTCATCCCATCCTTCCCATCCTCAGTGTTCTCCCTGTACAAATGTAAATGCAAGTCTGTTTGCACAGAAGGCTATTGGCAGGCTGTCCTGACTGAGCCACACAACTTTACCTTGGTTCTGGATCTAACCCTCAGCTAAATCAAAGCTGTAACTGAATTTTGGGAGAGTGCAGAGAATGGGCTGTGTATTGCTGTTAGACCCACTTTAACTGAGAGATGGGAATAATTTAAGAAGTGATAGAAGAGGGAAGGAGAAAGCTTAATGGGGCAAAGGAAAAGGGGGGGGAGAAAGAGAGAGAGAGAAAAAAAAGAGAGAGAGAGAGAGAGAGAGAGAGAATCACAGCTAGGAGGACCTGAAAAATGTGGTTTCTTGGAAGCCAGGTTCCTGCTCTTGTCATGCTCTAGCTCGCAGGATTTCCTACTCATCAGAAAGCCTTCTACTTTTCTCTGGCTGAAAAGTTAATACCCCAGATTTTACTACCAAAGTTACTGAGTGAAAATATTTACAGTTTACACACAAAAAGCATTGGACAGGCTTTTCAGATGCATACTCTTTAGTTCTTATATTTATTTTTGTGTTGTATTGTATCCATGTATTTAGTCTGTATGTCAGTCACTTCTTTATGACTGTATGTCAGTTACTTCTACTATCTCTATTTTGAGAACAATTCTATGAGGCAGGTATTAACATCCTCACTTTACAAGGGAAAAAACTGAGGGTCAAAGAGTTCCAGCAATTGGCCAGAGGTTGCCGTCAGCAAATGACAGAGCCAGAATTCAGATGCAGCTATGTCTGACCCAAAGCCCATGTTTTAGTCACTCCAACCCACTGTCTGTAATAGCATAGAGGCATAGGATATTTAAACAAATATTTTTAGAAATTTTAACATTTTAAGCTTAGAGTTGAAAGCACTGATATTTTCAATGAATTCACCTTTGATAGTCCAGTTAAGGTTAAGGAATTTGAAAATATCCCCTAAAGTCTCTCCTACTCTACTGTTCTGTGACATTATTTCGGTTGTTTTGATTTCAAGTGAAAAAGATGATCAATAAAATGCCCTTTTACACGTGTAAGAACCACACTTAATGAAGCGATTACAGTATTACTCATGTGAACCTGAAGGACTTGAAAACAATCTTTTTCTTCCATTGTAGGAATAAGGTCATAATGGGCTTGGGAAATTATGCATTTAGTTAATAGATGCTTAGACACAAAGATATGTTTTGTAAAAGTAAATTCCGTAAAAAATCTTAATGACATCATCAGAACCATTTCTATAGTAATTCTCTAACACCACAAATAGCTTCAATGTATGTCCAGTCACTTCTTGTACAAATGTGAGACTATTAGCTTCTATTTACTTCACTAACAGATAATCTAGTCATAAATATGAAATAAATCACTCAAAATAAATAAGGTGAAAAATATATTGAAAGAGTAAAATGTACTTAAATACATGTTGTTTATAACTTTCTTCTCTGATAAACATATCAATATTAAAATGCGTTCTTATACTATGTAAAGTGAAATATGATTATTTTAATTCTGTTTTTACGGGTGACTGAAAATAACTATTAAAATTGGTGCAAGTTATGAATGGGGGGTGGGAGATACAGGCTTCCAGCTACAGAATGAATCGGTCATGGGAATAAAAGGTCCAGCATAGGGAATACAGTCAATGATATTGTAATAGTGTCGTATGGTGACAGATGGTAGCCACACTTGTGGTGAGCACAGCATAGTGCATAGAGTTGTTGAATCACTATGTTGTGCAACTGAAAATAATGTAACTTTGTAACTATACTTCCATAAAAAAAAATTGGTGCGCGTTGATTCATTAACACAGCATGGTAAATAGTTACTCTGGTGATTTTATGTTCCTGTTTTTTAATGTTATACATAACCACCATAGAGAAAATGTATTTCATGCATGTGAAAATAATAATTCCTGTGGCTGCCATATTTTCATATTGATAGTAATTGATTTCCTCCCAACCTAGTTCTCTATTTAAAAATTTTGTTTAAATCCAGAAACTGAGCCAAAATTTTGTGCTATTTCTTCATCAGCTAGTTTATATAGATCAGCTTTCTATCAGAAAGCTTGTCTTGCTTTGTTCCTATCAGGTGATAGTTGCATACATAATTAAAAAGTCCCAAGGTTCTTTTTTTCTGCACCTTCCCTTTCATCTATAATAAAATTATATACATATATATATTAAAGTGTTTATTCATTTTTGAGAGAGACAGAGCACAAGCAGGGGAGGGACAGAGAGAGGGAGACACAGAATCCGAAGCAGGCTCCAGGCTCTGAGCTGTCAGCACACAGCCTGATGCAGGGCTCAAACCCATGAACTGTGAGATCATGACCTGAGCTGAAGTTGGACGCTTAAATGACTGAGCCACCCATGTGCCCCATAAAATAAAATTATATTTGGAGTCATAAGATGCAGAGGTGAGGAGCAAGGATTCTGAGGATCCAGAAGGATTCTGCCCGAGTCTGAATCCCAGTACTGCCGCTTACTGACCATGGGAATTGTGCGAGCACCCTGTCTCACGTTCATTTTTTGGGATGACAGTAGCAGTACATGTCTCAGAGGATTGCTGTGATGATAAACATATAACACACATCATGCCTAGAATGCAGAAAACACTATTTAAATAGTCACTATTATTGTACAACCTAAGTGTTACTCAATGTTTATGTTATTGAAGTATAATATATTTGCAGAAAGGCACTCATAAGTGTTCCACTTACTGAAATTTCATAAGCTGGACAATCCTGTGTAACCAGCACATAAATCATGAAACAGGAACTAGTACCTGAAAAGCCCTTCTTTTCATGCCCACTTCTGGTCACTACCCACCCTAAGGGGAGCAAATGACCTGACTTCGGATTAGTTTCCTTAATGCCTATCTGTTAAAGCCTTGATATTAGAGCAGTTGATAGGTATATATTATAATAGCATTTCACTTTTTATTTAATATCTACCACAAACCTTTTTGCTGATGAATCTTTTAATATGTATAAGAAGAAATGTGTATAACATATGATATATATAATATAATAACAAAATATAATATTTTAATACATTTTGTTTTCTAGGTTGAAAAAGCTCCTTGAACAAGAAAAGGCTTACCAGGCCCGAAAAGAAAAGGAAAATGCTAAGCGGCTCAATAAACTAAGAGATGAGCTTGTGAAACTCAAATCCTTTGCACTCATGCTGGTAGATGAAAGACAAATGCATATTGAGCAACTTGGCCTGCAAAGCCAGAAAGTACAGGATCTTACTCAGAAACTGAGGGAAGAAGAAGAAAAGCTCAAAGCTATTACTTCAAAATCCAAAGAAGACAGGCAGAAACTGCTCAAGTTAGAAGTGGATTTCGAACACAAGGCTTCGAGATTTTCCCAAGAGCATGAAGAGATGAATGCTAAATTGGCTAATCAAGAGTCTCACAACAGGCAACTTAGACTCAAACTGGTTGGCCTGACTCAGAGAATTGAGGAGTTGGAAGAGACCAACAAAAACCTTCAAAAGGCAGAGGAAGAACTTCAGGAGTTAAGAGATAAAATTGCCAAAGGGGAATGTGGCAACTCCAGCCTTATGGCAGAAGTGGAAAATCTCCGGAAGCGCGTGTTAGAAATGGAGGGTAAAGATGAGGAGATCACTAAAACTGAATCCCAGTGCAGGGAATTGCGGAAGAAGCTGCAAGAGGAAGAACACCACAGTCGAGAGCTCAAACTTGAAGTTGAGAAATTACAGAAGAGAATGTCTGAGCTGGAGAAACTGGAAGAAGCATTTAGCAAGAGTAAATCTGAGTGCACCCAGCTACATCTAAATCTGGAGAAAGAAAAGAACTTAACCAAAGACCTGCTGAATGAGCTGGAGGTGGTCAAGAGTCGAGTCAAAGAGCTGGAATGTTCTGAAAGTCGATTGGAAAAGGCTGAATTAAGTCTAAAAGATGATCTTACAAAGTTGAAGTCATTTACTGTGATGCTGGTTGATGAAAGGAAAAATATGATGGAAAAGATAAAGCAAGAAGAGAGAAAAGTAGATGGACTCAATAAAAATTTTAAGGTGGAACAAGGAAAGGTTATGGATGTAACTGAAAAACTAATTGAAGAAAGTAAGAAGCTTTTAAAACTGAAATCTGAAATGGAGGAAAAGGTATACAATTTGACAAAAGAAAGAGATGAGTTAATAGGTAAACTGAAAAGTGAAGAAGAAAAATCCTCTGAATTAAGCTGCAGTGTTGACTTATTAAAGAAGAGACTTGATGGAATAGAGGAAGTGGAACGGGAAATAACAAGAGGAAGGTCTCGAAAAGGATCTGAGCTCACCTGCCCAGAAGATAACAAGATTAAGGAACTAACACTTGAAATTGAGAGACTGAAGAAACGCCTTCAACAACTGGAGGTGGTCGAGGGGGATCTGATGAAGACGGAGGACGAGTATGATCAGCTGGAGCAGAAATTTAGAACTGAGCAGGACAAGGCAAATTTCCTCTCTCAACAACTGGAGGAGATAAAGCACCAAATTGCCAAGAATAAAGCAATCGAGAAAGGTGAGGCTGTGAGTCAGGAAGCAGAGCTGAGACACAGATTTCGGTTAGAAGAAGCTAAAAGTCGAGACTTAAAAGCCGAGGTACAAGCTCTTAAAGAGAAGATCCATGAATTAATGAACAAAGAAGATCAACTTTCTCAACTTCAAGTGGATTATTCTGTCCTTCAACAAAGATTTATGGAAGAAGAAAATAAGAACAAAAATATGGGGCAGGAGGTCCTCAATTTGACCAAAGAGTTGGAGCTTTCGAAGCGTTATAGCCGAGCTCTTCGGCCCAGTGTGAATGGGAGAAGAATGGTGGATATTCCTGTGACGTCAACTGGAGTACAGACTGATGCGGTCAGCAGTGAGGCGGCAGAGGAGGAAACACCAGCAGTATTTATAAGGAAATCCTTTCAAGAAGAAAATCACATCATGAGCAATCTTCGACAGGTGGGACTGAAAAAACCTATGGAACGATCCTCTGTTCTAGACAGGTATCCTCCAGCAGCAAATGAGCTCACTATGAGAAAGTCTTGGATCCCATGGATGAGAAAAAGGGAAAATGGGCCCCCAATCACTCAGGAGAAGGGGCCTCGAACAAATCCCAGTCCAGGGCACCCAGGAGAGCTGGTCCTTTCGCCAAAGCAAGGCCAGCCTCTGCATATTCGAGTGACACCAGACCATGAGAATAGTACTGCAACTTTGGAAATAACCAGCCCGACATCTGAAGAATTTTTTTCTAGTACCACTGTCATTCCTACCTTAGGGAATCAGAAACCAAGGATAACCATTATTCCATCACCAAATGTTATGTCTCAAAAACCAAAAAGTGGAGATGCCACTCTTGGAACAGAACGAGCCATGTCCCCAGTCACGATTACTACATTTTCTAGAGAGAAGACTCCAGAAAGTGGAAGAGGTATGTTTGCGGATAGGCCCACATCCCCCATTCAGATAATGACAGTGTCTACATCGGCAGCACCAGCTGACATTGGAGTCTCTCCAGAATCCCAGGAAATGCCCATGGGAAGGACTGTCCTCAAAGTCACTCCAGAAAAACAGACTGTTCCAACTCCACTACGGAAATACAACTCCAACGCCAATATCATAACCACGGAAGACAATAAAATTCACATTCATTTAGGTTCTCAGTTTAAACGATCCCCTGGGACTTCAGCTGAAGGAGCAAGTCCAGTTATTACTGTCCGACCTGTCAATGTGACAGCTGAAAAGGAGGTTTCCACGGGCACTGTCCTTCGCTCTCCTAGGAACCATCTCTCGTCAAGGCCTGGTGCAAGCAAAGTGACAAGCACTATCACCATAACACCAGTCACAACCTCATCTACTCGAGGAACCCAGTCAGTGGTGAGTAGAAGAGGCTCCAGAATGGAGCTGGAGGGAGAGAGAAGTGAGTTGTGAGATCACCCAGTGTTCAAAATACGACAAAAGCATATGCCTTTCGCTCTACCTGAGCCCACTAGGGGATGTTTTCTAGAGCTACACCAAGACATGAAAATAAAAAGTGGCCTAATATTTTAATAAGTTGAACTCATTTTGAAGGAAAATTTATTTTTTTACATAAATTATGGAGACGCCCCCCGCCAAAGTCTTGCAAAGATGGCCTCTTCATAATGTCAGCATACGGTAATAATCAGGTTTAAAGTTTATTTTTGTATTTCAAATACTTTTATTTATTTTTTTTTTACTGAGAAGAATTTTAATCGATTCATCAAAAAGCACTGAGCAAGCAAAATAATATTAATAAAATTTTTAAATAAAATATCTAAAACAAAAACAATGACATCAAATCTTTTAAAAATGGAGACTGAGAGAAATGGCCAATATGCAGGAAGAATTAAAACTGCCTCCTGGCTATATTTCTAGAACCTAAACTATTCTATACATGGTTATGTGTGGCCATAGTCATATTTTATTCCATAAATATGATTAAAAGATTTTAATATTAAAAACATTTTTAAAAGTAGAAAACAAATGAGTTTATATGTGTAAGCACTATATTTTATTAATAGTATCTTTCGGAGAGCAGGTGCATGATAAATGTTTATTTAATAACTAGCTAGAAGGCTAAATGAGTGATTACGAAAAAGCATGTCTGAGATATAAAAACCAGAGCTTAAAAATAAATTCTATTTTTAAAAATACTTCCAGTGATTATCTTCGTTTACTTGGGACAAATTGGTAAATTAAATTATAGAAAAACATGTACTATTTAGATTTTAATTTAAACCAATAGACTAGAAATTATTATTCCTAGACTCTGAACAAATTCTATCCCATGTATTAGAAACTCTAAAGAAAGACACGAAGCTTATTATTTAAGTTTAGAAACTGTGGCTTCTTGTCCCATAGCCTCCATAAAATTTAGTTTAATTTTCTGTGCACCAACACAGATTCAAGCCAGACTTCAAAGTGTGAATTACTAATTGCTTTGCTGGTAAAGCTTTTTGTTACTGGCTCTATTGGAGCTGAATAGCATTCAGAATTGCTCACATTTCTTGAATTGTTCAATATAATATTGCTTTTTAAGCAACATGGAGCACAGTTTGGTTGTGTGTGGTTACTTCTCTCTAATGATTTTTATAAAAAGACGGTGGAGGTTTAAGTTGTAGCTTAGAGCAGATTTTCTGCTGAAACATCTTATTACCATTCTAAAGCTCAGATCAAACTAGTTTTACTTTCTTTAGCAACATTGTTGACTACTGATTAAACCCATATACAAACTAGGTTTCACAACTATTTAGGATTTACGGGCCTAAAGGATGGCCTACTTAATTCAGATATATCAGATTCTATATGATCAAGGATGACAAAAAGTTTGGGACACCTCTCTTAGAAATGGAATAGTGAGGCTAGATCATTTATGCATTTATTTATTCAACATTTATTGGGTGTTTAGCTATGCTGTGGCCACTGGGTTTGGTGCCAACTGCAAAGAGGACCTTTAGAAGTTCCTCGCTTAGTGGGAAAGGCAGGATTGGAACCTACCTAGTGGCTCTATGATAGAGGTATGTACAAAGGAACCCAGAGAAAGCTTCCTAGAGAGGAAGTTTTCACAGATAAGGAGAGATTTTTTAAGAAGGAAGAGGAAAGAGAGTATGTAGAGAGAACAGCTGTGCAAAAGTATGACTCTGCGAAGAAGCCTGACATGTTCCGGGAAAGGTGAGCATTCCCAGTGTACTGCAGCAGCTGGGTGTAGGGACAAAATGCAAGAGGAGAAAATAGAGAGGCAAACTGGGGTCGGATACTGAAGAGAGGTACATGGCTTATTATGAAATCGACATTTAATCTCATAGAGTAGACAAAGGGAGCCCTTGAAAGGGTATTGATGATAAAAAAAAAAAACTACATTATTTATGTTTTAGAAACATATGTCTATAAAACAACTTAAAGGATAAATTGGAGGGGACAGAGGCTGAGGACAGGGATACTATTGTAATCTTCTAGGCTAGAGAATGGTGTAGGCTTGACCTGTGGTGGTGAAAATGAGGACGGAGATATGTTGAGGATAGGATTGGAGATTTCGTGACAAACCGTGTATAGAGGTGGCTCTGAAGTTTCTGTTGTGGCTATATGGGTAGATAGGATGAGAAACATATTAAGGCTACTGTCTGGGGACAATATAAGCCTTGTTTGGGGCATTTATATTTGAGATGCCTGAGAGACGGTGGAAATGTCTGGCAAGTGGTAAATGTAGAGGTGTATTCCAGAAGATCATTGAAGGGACTGGAACTCATCAACACATGGGGTGACAACTGAGGTGACTCTCAGGGAGAATGTGAAAAATTGAAAGAGAGCTGAGAATGGAGCATGGTGACACTCACATTTAGAAGAAAGGCGAGCTAGGACAAGGAGCCAACCAGAGACTGGATAGGAGTCATCAGACAGGAGGTGAATGGGTGAGAGTCCAGGAAGAAGGTATCATGCGCAAGAGAGTTTTAGAAGAACTTCAAAAGGAAGGGTATGGCCACCGACAGCCAAAAATGAAAAGAGGGGCATCTGGGTGGCTCTTTCTGTTGAGTGCCTGGCTCTTGGTTTTGGCTCAGGTCATGATCACAGGGTCATGGGACTGAGCTCCATGTTGGGCTCTGTGCTGAGCATGGAGCCTGCTTGAGATTCTCTCTCTTTCCTTCTGCCCCCTCTCCTCTGCTCACATACTCTCTCTCTCTAAAATAAAAAAATAAAAAATAAAAAAAATCTTTAAAGGAAAAGAGAAGAATCCAACATCATTAAGAGGTTAAGGAAGAGCTGCTTCATATAAGGAAAGTGGAGATAATTTGGGGGACAGTGGGAGTGAAGTTGCCCGAATTTATGCCAGATGGCTGTATTTTCTCTGTGCATAGGAGTTAAGGTCACTTCAGGAAGGGTAGATAGAGGAAGTAGGTCAGAGGCTTGAGAAGAGAAGGCAGGTTGGCATAGGTGTTTCAGGACAGGCAAGGGGGAGGCAACCAGAGTGGATTAGATCCCAGCTCGAAGTTTCTAACCGTTTTATCCAGGAAGGCGTCATCTGTGGGCATTCCTGTCTTGCTCACATTGAGATTGATGGCAAATTCAGGCAGAAACTCACCAACGTCTCCTTGTGTCTCTATATTTTCTCTCTTCCAGTCAGGACAAGACGGGTCATCCCAGCGACCTACACCCACCCGCATTCCTATGTCAAAAGGTATGAAAGCAGGAAAGCCAGTAGTGGCAGCCCCAGGAGCAGGAAATCTGACCAAATTCGAGCCTCGAGCTGAGACTCAGTCTATGAAAATAGAGCTGAAGAAATCTGCAGCCGGCAGCGCTACCTCTCTTGGAGGGGGGAAGGGCTGAGGGCAGTGGCTGAGGGGGTATGTCGTGCAGATGCTACTGCTGCCGTGAAAACGGACCTTCGTCTGTTTGTGCCAACTCTTTACATGTACTAACGAGTTTTAAATATCTTGTTTATAAAATAATCAACTAATAGCCATGTGTCTTTCCTATTTTGTAAATTTGTTTTGATGCTAGAGAAAAGAACTAACTAGCAGATCTACAGCTTGCTGTGTGCTTTGTTGAGGATGCTGGGCCTGAGACAGGGCCTGATTTCTAGTCCCATTTTTGCTTCTAGAAAGTGGGCCCACCAATTAACCCGTCTGAGCCTCAGTCTCTTTGTCGGTAAGATATGGAGGCTGGATCTCATCCTCTCCAAAGCCGGATCCCATATTTCCTAATTGTAAATCAGATTTAATAGGCCTTGCTCCACAATAATTGATTTTTCAGAAATTCTATTATGAAACAGGAAATAGTTTCACAATTGTCATTTCCCTCTATCAGATCCCGAATTTGCTTCCTGTGCTGGAAAAAACATCTCCTAGCTCTCACAGGGCCTGGACCTCTAAAGTTTTGCAAAACTAAAGCCTCTGGGATGATTTCAGGAAATAATTTGAATATGAAATAAAATGGAAATGAAATATGGAATCCTAAAAACAGAGTTCTACTTATTTGTGTGTGTCTGTTGTATTATAGAGGTTTTGGCCATCTCCAAAACATTCCCAGAGTTTTATAGACAATAATTTTAGAACCATTAATGTCAAACTCACACTCTATTCAAGTGTGCAATTGATTTGAATAGTGAAGCAGTTTGAATAGAGCTGCCAAATGGCCCTTCTATCCATTAACCTCAAGAGGTTGTAATGGAGAGAAAATAGAAGAAAGTAATTGTGATACACTAACGCCAAGAAAAAAAATGACATCATGCATAGCTTAATTGAATTCAAATATTTTTCTCAGTTGAATGCAGACTTTACTTGCAAATATAGAACAAGTTCATGATCGTGTGTGCGTGTGTGTGTGTGTGTGTGTGGTGTGGTGAAGTGAATTATTTATTCCTGTCAGTTTTACTTATATCTGTATCATTTTCATTAATTTCAGGCATGTTTTAATAAGCATGAAACTGTGTGAATGCAAAATACCAGGTGTCGTTGTGAGAAGATTAACCATGGTATTAAAGTGGACATTGTGCTTCCTGGTCAAATAACCACAAATGAGCTCAAGGCCAATAATCCGCAGCTTAGCACCTGAGGTCTCATGTAGGCAGCACCTTTGTCAAAATTTTTAAGCTAATTGAGTGAACTTTATAAAAATACAATAACTATAGAGTTACAGGTTGTTATTTTTCCACTTCTGCATTGTGAGGGTTCCAAAATTATTTGGATAGTCCCTGCCTTAGGGAATGAAAGATTTTTTTTTTTAAAAAAGATATATGATTAACTTTTATCATTAAATCATCATGCTTCATGATAAAGAGGCTCTTCTCTGAGTTCTTTCCATACCAATTCCCTATCTCTTGCAGAACTTGGACTTGAATTGTATATGATAGTGGCAAATGCCCCACAGAATTCATACTCTTGTTTTGTAATGTTTATTTATTTATTTTGAGAGACAGAGAGCACAAGTGGGGGAGGAGCAGAGAGAGAGAGAGAGAGAGAGAGAGAATCTGTGCCATCAGTGCAGAGCCCAGTGGGGGCCTTGATCCCACGACCCTGGATCATGACCTGAACTGAAATCAAGAGTTGAATGCTTAACTGAGTGCCGCCTGGGTGCCCCCATGTTCTTTTTAATCAGGCATCTTCTTGCCTGTGGCTCAGCAGTTCTCAGCTTATTTATTAAATGATGTTGAATAACCGTACTAGACATGCCATAATAATTGAATTTCAAGGTAGAAAGAGAGAGACTGAGAAAAATGATTTTGTAAAATGTGATTTTGAGGGGCGCCTGGGTGGCCCAGTTGGTTAATCATCTGACTCTTAATTTTGGCTCAGGTCATGATCTCATGGTTCCTGAGACCCAGCCCCTGGTTGCCTTCACATTGACAGCACAGAGCGGAGCCTGCTTGGGATTCTCTGTCTCCCTCTCTCTCTGCCCCTCTCCCACTTGCGTGCTCGCAGTCTCTTTCTCTCTCAAAATAAATAAGCTTTAAAAAATGTGATTTTGAACAAGTTTAAACAAGGTATCTTTCCGTTTCCAATACTGACTTATATTTTTTAAAAGGAAAATTTCCCCTTTTATAAAGTGCACATCCATCCCTTTGGGAAAAAGAGGACATTCGCTCTTTTTTGAAATGCTTCCTTGGTATTTAGGGTGTTTAGTGTTACTGTACTGTCACATGCTCTATGTGAACAAATGGTGTCAAATAATGAAAAATGAGACACTGTATTCCTTCTGACTCTCCCTGTCATTCTCCAGTGACTTTTATCATAATATACGGTCACCGATGCTGTTTTTTGCTTTTACCCACTCGCACTGTGCTTATGTCACTCATGCCTGGAAGTCCATTCCATCTACAGGGAGAGTGCTCTGAAAGGCCTTAGCCGTGCACATACAGGATGTTTATACATCTGGATGCTGGAATAGAGTCACCTACGAAGTACGACTGCTAAGAAAACTTGGCAGAACAGCACACACTCACTTTTTAGAAACGGTAAAGAGCAGCCACGGCAGTGTTTCTTTGTAATTTTAGAACCAACTCTACATTTATTGGATAGCTTTGTTTTAAGCCACACATTAGAAATGAAATCCACTGGGAATAGGAAGTAGAGGATTAAATGCACTCCAATTCCAGCTTCCATTTGTGAAGATAATGTTTTTACAATGCAACATAATGGTATTTTATAAGAATGAATGGGATTAAAAAGTGAGAGTCTTTTCTCTGTCCTGGAACATAGTATTGTGTAGTAAACAGGGGCTCACCAAGGCTGCTGTGTGCAGCTGCTGCTCAGGTCCCACCCTGGGGATGGGGGGGAGTGCGATGGCTCCCCCTGGGGTTGTGCAGGGCACAATTTGCACAGCTATAGAGGAGGCCCTGGTCTTCCCCTCCAGAGAATAATTTTTGTGGGATGACTATTTCGGCATGCTCTGACGGTGGCCATTTAGTATGCACGGTGTAAGAAGTGTTCCTGGGGTGCCTGGGCGCCTCTGCCCTGTGGGGCATCGGACTTCAGCTCAGGTCATGATCTTGCAGTTTGTGGGTTCTAGCCCTGCGTCGGACTCTATCTTGACAGCGCGGAGCCTGGGACCTGCTTCAGATTTTGTGTCTTGCTCTCTCTCTGCCCCTCCCCTGCTCATGCTCTCTCTCTCTCTTTCAAAAATAAATATTAAAAAAAACTTTTTTAAAGAAATGTTCCTGTATGGGACATGGCCCTAAGGGTATTTATTATTTCTTGAAAATGGCCTTCCTGTCTAGGTCACTTGCTTAACCACAGTCACTCAGTTTCTGCTGGTAATTTTATTACATTTTCAGTGAGGGCAAGTTAATGGGCAGCAACCAGACTCTAGAGGTTTTAGTGTATTCATTAAGGTTAGGTTTTACTAGATCTCTTACTTGAATGTCTTCAAGAAAGAAGTGAAAGAATGGCTTCGATGTGTAGTGTGGGAAGAGTATAGTTTCAGGGAAATGAAAACATGTCCAAGAATGTAAGACGGACAAAGATTTGAATTTCTCGTTTCCTGGTAGATTTGGAATACTGAGGAGAGCACGAGACTTTCCTGATCAGAAAAACCCAGGGTTGTTAGATAGGAAGACTGCACTTAAGTGGGAGGTTGAAAGGCAGACAGAAAGGAAGAGGTAACAAGATGGGCATGGAGGGGGCCTCCCCGTAAACAGGAACACACAATTCCAAAATTTCCCCGACCCAGCTGGAATTCAGGGTTTCCTCCCTACAACCTCCTCCAGGGTCTCTTTGTTGGTTATGTCCTCACCCTCTTCTGTTTCACTTTCTCCTTTTCGCGTGCTACTTCCACACGGGATATAAATATGCTCTGGACTCTTCCATTGGAGCGCAATTCTTCCTTCGGCCGTGCTGTCCTCTATAGCCGCTACCCGGTCTCCTTCCTGCCCAGTTAAGCCACAGGCTGAACACTCAACCTTTTCTGCCTCCACCTCCACGTTTCCATTTATTCCTTAACTCTTTTTTTAAACGAATTTATTTATTTTGAGAGAAGAGAGACAGACAGAGAGAACGAGCAGGGGAGGGGCAGAGAGAGAGAGCAAGAGAGAGAATCCCAAGCAGGCTCTGTGCTGTCAGCACAGAGCCCAACGTGGGGCTTGAACTCACAAATTGTGAGATCATGACCTGGGCTAAAATCAAGAGTTGGACGCTTAACTGACTGAGCCACCCAGGAGCCCTAACTCTTGTTAATTTTTTTTTAAGTTTATTTATTTATTTTGAGAGAGAGAGAGAGAACGAACTGGGGAAGGGCAGAGAGAGAGGGGAATAAGAGATCAAAGCAGTCTCTGTGCTAACAGCAGAGAGCCCAACACGGGGCTTAAATTCACTAACTGTGAGATCACAACTTGAGCTGCTCAGATACTTAACCAACCAAGTGACTCAGGTGCCCCTCTTTTCAAAATTTTATTAGAGTAATTCATATACAGGGGTGCTTAACCAATATACAGTTGGTTAAGTGTCTGACTAGATTTCAGCTCAGGTCATGATCTCACCGTGTATGGGTTCCAGCTCTGTGTAGGGCTCTGTGCTGACAGAGCGGAGCCTGCTTGTGATTCTCCCTCTTCTCTCTCTGCCCCTCCTCCACTGGGTTGAGTGCATGCTTTCTCCCTCTCTCTCTCAAAAATAAAACAAACATTAAAAAAAGTAATTCATATACAGAGTGAATTATCAGCCAGCACTAAAAGAAAATTAAAACCACTTTTCTTATCTCGCCCCTTTTCCCTCAGTTTTACTCCCTGAAGAAAATCATTTCTAACTCCTTGCTGTTTCTTCTGCTGTTTATCTACATATTTCTAAATAATATACTTGTATTCTTTATCAATTTTAGACATTATTTTCTGCCTTCCCATTATTGTATTGATGGTTGAAGATGCTCTCATATGTCACCTCTGTCTCTTTCCCCCACCCTCCCAGCATGATTACAACATAAATTTTTTGATAAATCATCAGTCAGCATTTATTATGTTTATATATTTATATGTTTATACAATGTAAATTTAAATAGTGTTCCCTGTTGGGGTACCTGGCTGGTGGAACTCATGACTCTTGATATTGGGGCTGTGAGTTCGAGCCCCATGTTGGGTGTAGAGATTACTTAAAAAATAAAATCTTGGGGCGCCTGGGTGACTCAGTCGGTTGAGCGTCTGGCTTCGGCTCAGGTCATGATCTCACCGTTCCCGAGTTCGAGCCCCGCATCAGGCTCTGTGCTGACAGCTCAGAGCCTGGAGCCTGTTTCAGATTCTGTGTCTCCCTCTCTGTCTGTGCCCCTCCCCTGCTCATGCTCTGTCTGTCTGTCTGTCTCTCTCTCTCTCTCTCTCTCAAAAATAAATAAACATTAAAAAAAATTTAAAAAAAATAAAATAAAATCTTAAAAAAAAATAAATATCATTCCCAGCTGAGCCAGGGAATAGTATACTATGCCTGTGTTCCCTTCCTCTTGCCACTTTTCTCCCATCATAGGATAATTATTTTAATTTTTCATCTGCTTTGTTTTCTATGTATCTATCTTTATTTTTTCCAAATGCTCCAATAGATCTGCCAAACACCTATCAATGATTTTTTCCAAACCCTTAAACACATAAGTTTCTTAATTTTACCTTGGGTCTTTCCTAGTTCAGCCCCTTAGTTTCCTAGTTTAGCTCTCTGCTTCCCTACTTAGTCTTGGATCGGTCATGCTCTAGGCCAGGTTATGCTATTGTCCTATTGTTCTCTTGCCCAAGTTGAATCCTCTGTTTCCTACATTTCTTCTTAGCATTTTGCTTACACGTCTATCTGCATATCTGTCTATTGAAGTACAGTTGATCCTTGGAACAATAGGGAGTTCATGGAGTTAACCCCTAGTGCAGTGTAACTTTTGACTCCCCAAAAACTTAATTACTAATAGCCTACATACTCTGGTTTCTCTTCAGATCGCATAAATCTTTCGCCTTTTACTAATAGCCTACAGTTGACTAGAAGCCTTACCAATTGCATAATAGTCAATTAATACATATTTCATATGTTACATGTATTATATATCATTATTATAATAAACTAGAGACAAGAAAATATTAAGAAAATCATAAGGGAGAGCAAATACATTTGTAGTATTGTACTGTATTTATGAAAAAATTATACACATAGAAGTGGACCTGCACAGTTTAAACTTGTGTTGATCAAAGGTTAACTGTACATCTTCCAGTAGTTTTTGAAGAAAAAAAAAATCCCTCGGTAACCTCCGTGGGATACATGTACTCTGGGAATAGATCAGGGAAGGTGAGATGGAGAATCTCACAGTAAAGTGTGCAAACATTTTTATTCCTTCGCATTTAGTCTATGTTGTTCATTCATATGCTTAGGTCTAGAACTTCTTAGGTCAGTTTTTTTTGTTTTTTGTTTTTTTCCTGGAAAAATAAACCTTGGGTTTCTGGTCAGGGTGACTAAGACATCTAATCTCTTTTGGTTTCCCTTTGACCTCTCTGACCACTCTACCTCAGTCTCTCTTGCTGGCTCCTTATTTTATGCATACAATCTAAATGTCATTGTTTTCCTGACCTCTAGCAGTTTCCTACACTACATGCTCACTCTGGTTATTTTATGCACTCCCATGGCTTCAGTTCATCAACCGTATGTTGATGGCTACCAATCCTCTATCTTCAAATGCTTATCCAACTTTGTACTTATATCTCCAAGTTACTTTGTTTAAAAGCAATTCTTGGGGTGCCTGGGTGGCTCATTCGGTTAAATGTCCAACTTCAACTCCTCACAGTTCATGAGTTCAAGCCTTGCATCGAGCTCACCGCTGTCAGTGTGGAGCCTGCTTTGGATCCTCTGCCCCCCTCTTTTTCTGCTCCTCCCCTGCTTGAGCTCTCTCTCTATCAAAAATAACTTACCCTTAAAAAAATTAAGAGCAATTCTCAACACCTCCTCCATCCCTCTTCCAAGTCTTCTCCTCCTTACTATGCTGCATTTCAGCTGGGGTATCCTGATCTACCCAGTCACCCAAGCAAGAAACCTGGTAGCCATTCTAGCCTTCTTCTCCCTCATCCATCAAGTAGACTCATTCAGCAAGTCTCTCATAGTCTAATGCCCTGTCGTTTCTATTGGCTGGACCCACATCTCCAGTTCCCCTGCTACTGCCTAAGTTGAGGTTTTAATTACTTCTCAGTTGGATTACTCCAATGTGCCCCTAACTGGTCTCATAATCTCTAGCTTCAAAACTCTCAGATTTAGTTTTCATTTTGTTTTCCAGATTTCAAGTTGATTGTATCACTCCTCTGTTTGAAAACCCTCCAAAGGTTCCTCATTACCTACAGAACACAATGCCAACAACTCCATATGGCCCTTGAGGCTCTCTGTGTCCTGGCTCTATCCCTTCCTGCTCTTTGAGCATCCCTTCTCTCCCCTTTCCCTTGCCTGGACTCCTGTTCCCTTGCTTGGACTGAATGGCTTACATACCCGGCCAGGCCACCTTTCCTTGAATTGTTCAGCTTGTCCCTTCTCCCTACTTTTCCTTCTGGTGGTTGTGACAGTCTCTGTTCAAAATTTCTTTTAAAAACATTGTCTCTACTAGAAAGACACGCCATTATTTCAGAATCCAACCTGGGGTTTAAAGCCTGTACACTTCGTAAAAAACTTGGCACTTTACTGTAGAGAAAGAAAACCAGAAGTTGAAGGATGGCTGGAAGTTGCAGAAGGAGGAGCTGTTCTCGCTTCCTCCTTTTGTCTGCAAAGCGAGCTTGTGAGAATGTGGAGGGTCCTAACAAATCATGCGTGAGAACATGGAAATAAATAGATGGTGAAATTAGAGGAAATTCAGGTACTGCCATTCTGGATAGTGTGAGTTATGTCCATTTCCCTTCAAAGGCACGATAGGCCCATAATGGGTGCAGAACAGCACCCTAGGATGGGGAGTTGTCATCTCTGAAGCCATTGCACATGTGGAGAACTTGGGGAGCACTGAGAGCTCTCTGACATAGACATATACTTGAATGAATTACAAATTGCTTTTTCCTCACCCACTTGAACTCCCCGAGGAACATGAAAGACACTTCTGGGAAGAGAAATTTCCAGGTGATTTGTCATGCTCTTCAGGTTCATGAAGGACCTTCTAAAATAGGTCAGGAGAGGCTCTCGTTTTAAAGGACCAAACAACACTACTGATAAGCAGGATTTAGATTTAGGATAGATATCAAGGTGAACATCCAGAGAAAGTGGATTGCTGAACAATGGACTAGATACCTGAGACAGACCTGAAAACCTGGAGACCAGAGTAAGGTTGTGTGACTTTTGGCAAATCGCCTTACTGTAGCTAATGGTTTAGTGTTTAGCTATAACCTTTTATGATTCTGGCATTCCTCCTTATAGTCAAATGATAGGCTTCACTATTTAGCAAGCAACTTAAAACATTCTACCATAACACTTTTCCTAAGAACTAATAAATAATTGCTTCTCTGACAAATGTAGTTTTGGCTTCTCTACTTGTGCTAATATTACATATGTATGATGGACAGAATTGCAAAATCAAGCACTGGTAATAGCAGGACCAGACTTTAGAGGTCAAGAAGATAATTATCTCTATTATTAAAGATGGAAGAAAATCAAAACCAAGAACAAAAGAAAAAAAAACCCAAGGCTTAGAGATGTTCAACCATCTTATTAAAGATGGTGCCAGGTTTCTGCACATTATTCATTATTTCATACGAGAAACAACCTCAGGTGAGCAAAGTATGTTTTCGTATATAGACTAAAACACCCACCCTCACTGGGCCAAAATAATATTGCCAAAGGATTTTGAGATACTGAGATAGGTATATAGAAGCTAGATGTGTCAAAGTTTCCATAACAATACTTTGATGAATATTGTTGTCCTTATCTAAGAAGCACAGGCCATTCCCAACTTTCACATATAATGTTATTTTCCATGCTATTCTGTGACCAGCCATAGACTGAGATCAACCTAGGCATTTAGTATCTGCCTCCAAAAAGGTAGAATGTAAGCAATCTTGGCTCAAATGCTTAACTATTTTCCATCATTAAGTTTTGACTTATAGTTAATGTTTTTGTGAGATAATTCGTTCCAATTTGCTTGTATTTAGAAACAGTAAACTATGTGAGAGATAAGAATTAACTTGCCTAAAAAATAAGTTACCAGTCATAACTGATATTGGTAACTCCTGCAACCTGGAGAGGTAAGGGGATGGTTTGGGCTGATGATGGAGTGGGAAATGTTTTGGAAGGAAGCAAATAAACTTTTAGATGGCTGAGAAACCCCAAGGGAGTGTATTTCATCTGGCTCAAAAGTTTCCTGAAGCACATGACAGAACTGATTAGCGGAAGTATTTTTAATGAGCTGAGCTGAATCCAAAAGAAAAGAAATACAAGTCCAAGTCAACAGAGGAAGTTTATTGGACTTCCTATTTAAAACAGATGTTTTATCAGAACTCTGATTAATTTCTGAATGTGATAATAACAGGAATGAATACTGAAATAGTTTATTAAAATGAGAACCTTAAAAGTAAACAATATCTAGGCATTCCTACTTCTTTCTAAAAGGCCTAGGACATTTTTTAGGTGAATAAATCACTCTGCAGATAGCATATTAACCCTGAGGTTTGGTAGCTGGTGGAGAGGAAGAACAGCACAGCCCTAAGCCTGCACATTGCCCTTTAGGCAGAGCCCACGGGGAGTAGGAAGCCATGAAACAAGGGAAACAGGTCATAAGCCAGTCAAACTGAAACAAAATCCAAGAGGAAATGTCTTCTATAGTGATTTGGTGTGCAGTTTCCTGTGGATGAAGCAGCCCTCCTTTGCAGAGGGAAAGTCCTGCTATAAATTGAACTTCTACTATCTTAGTCTTTGGTGTGTGAACTTAGAGGCTATCTATTAAAGTGATCTTGTCTCATTTACTAGAATAGACTTTTAAAATTCAGAGCTCTAGTGTCCCCTTGCAGAGAGATCAGCAGGGTATAAACACATGCACTGCTTGGGAGGAAGACACTGACTTTCCAGGGACTCCATCTTTCATACTCTACAGCCAAGGAGCTCTCCTGGGAAGAATCAAACTTGCAATTTTTTACCATGTTGCCATACTCTAGCACTCAAGAGAATCTCCCCCAAACTTCTCCCCAAATCCCATCTTGCCTATACAACTTTGGACCTCAAGTCATTTGACTGGCCAGTAGTTTGGCATTACCACCCACGGAGATGAATAGTAAGATCAAGTGTAATTAGGAGTTGATAATATGTTAAACTACCTTTCCATGGACATTATCTAATAACTGGTGTGTTCATGTTATGAATTCATGTTATTGTAAAACATGTTTTACAATAATATCATAATTACAAATAATGTATTCATGTGTTACCTGAAGTTGCTTAAGGAGAGTACATCAAGGTAACACTTGAAAGAAACACGTAGAGGTAAGTGTCTGTAAGGGCTTTTGGTAAACTGTTCACATCAAAAATACATAAAAATCCAATGTCCCCAAGTATGTACGTTGATTAAGATTTAGAGTTTTCTCCTTCTTCTAATTAGGAAAAAAGGAAATGACGTTATTAACTGTTGGCACATCAGAAGGCCTTAAATTTAAGTACTTTGCTATTTTGAGTTTGTGGTAGAGGTAGAAGTTAACTACGGCCTTTGGTCTCAACCTATTATGTGCTCTACAAATTACTGAAGTCAGAAAAATGGTATCTGTAAAAAGAGAAAAGTTATTACAAGAATGATACCTGATCAGGTTACTTCAGAGGCCCCAATTGACCTATATTTGGGTCTTATTCTGAGATGAAATGAAGACAAAGCAGGAAATGGAATAATGGAATAAGATTTGCTCACTGACTTTGTAACTTCAGTAAAATTTATACCATTATTTTATCGTGCCGAACCATAAAAAAAAAAAAAAAAAAAAACCAGTGAGAGGCTTGGAAACTCTGCCTCTTTAAAAAAAAAAAAAAACATAAATAATGGCATAATCCCTAAAACATTTTTTTTTTGGCTGACAACCGACTCTGTATGCACCAGGTGATAGCTTTGCTGTGTAACAAGTCACCTTTAAATCTAATGGCTTAAAGTGACATTTCTTTTTAAAGTTTATTTATTTATTTTGAGAGAGAGAGAGAGAGAGAGAGTATGCAGGAGGGCCAGAGAGAGAGAGAGAGAGAGAGAAGTAACATTTTTTTATCTCTCACAGTTCTCTGTATTGACAGGGTGATTATTTTCTGAGTCAGTTTACAGCTTTGGGGAAAGCATAGACAATCAGCAGATGTAGATTTAATAAATATGTTTAGTAAGTTTCAATTAATAAAACTTGTATTATATAGGTCTTTTCTCACTATCTCTAGAAACAAGATGAACTATGTCTCCATGTGTATAAAACAAAGTAACTTGGGCTTGATTGTATTCCTTTAAATAAAGCTTATATATGTAAAAATGAAATATCCTCTTTTATTATTAAAGTAGAATAAAATAAACTGTTATTTAGCATTGTTAAGTATTTCTGAGATAGTTGTTTTATAATGCAGTCTAATTAATAGCATTAGTAGATATATCACATGAGATTGCTAGTTTGCTAATTTAAATGTAATAGTAAAATGTAATGGTCCAACCAAGACATTGTTTCTTCTGTGTATGGACCCTTTTGCCATATGTATTTTCACCAATTACTGAAAATTCTGAATTCTGAAATTTCTAATTCTGAAAAGCTGTTATTATGATGAAGATTGCAAAATGTTAAGATTAACACAACTCTAGGAATTTTGAGGTTTGCACACTCAAGGTGAGAGAAGGTATTGCAGTAACACAAAATATTGGCCCTGCAAGGGACTTTAGAGAGAGTCTCTAACACCCTTGTTTTGTGCTGAGGAAACAAAGACATGCCTGTTCTGAATCATATCCAGGATAAGAACAATTCTGGATTTGACTTTTTAAAATTTAAGCATACTTAAAATTTAAGCATACTTAAATTTTAAAAAGTCTCTATGCTTTCCTAGGGGAGGAAAATGGGCCAGATACTTTAATTCTTTTAGCGAGACTTGAGATCTATGTCTTTTCACTCTTTGAATACTACAGAAATTTTAAAAAGAAAAAGTGTTGAGTGGGAAATAGAATCTGAATTTTAGACTCTGATTTTTAACCGCATAATATTTTAATTAGTGTTTTTACTTTTTGCCTGAAGATTTTGATATATTTTTAGGCATTGAAAAAATTTAGAGCCAGAGCAATTTTCCAATGAGAAAAATGAGATGATTTTTAAGGGTTTCTTGTATTGTGAAAAATCATATGTATGTCTTACAAGCATTACAAAACCTTCATAGCTAAATATTATTAAGTATATAAAACTTTTATGAGTTTCATTTTACTTTGTTTTCCTGTTTTATACCAAATTCAAATTGAAAGATTGAGGGAAGGAATGAGAATATCTCCACCTAGTGGTCAGCATGAGGTCAAGTTAATAAAACCAAATTAAACTTTTTGACAAAGGATCATCCACTGTACATAATTAGCACAAATCTATAGGTCTATGACATAATTTGCTTTAATTAATGTTTACTTAGATTTAACTACTTAAGTAAAAATAAAATATAAACATTATTTGATATTAAAGTGAAAATAATAGGTGAAAATATCCTTGTCATCGACTAGCCCTGACATTAGTTTCTACACTTACCACACTGCCATGTGTTAACAGGGAGGTAATACATATTTCAGGTAAAGGAACCATTTGAAGCTTAGTTATTTCTTTGCTTTGTTCTTTATAATCTTAAATGGCAGGACTCTCTCATTTTGATCATTTATACAGTTCCATGCTTAGCACAGCGATGGGCACATACTAGTGCCTCAATAAGTAGTCCTCGAATGAGAGAATGAAAAAAAAATGATACATTTTCATGAAGGCATATAGGGTACGATAAAAGCAAAATCAATCAAATAAATACAAATATCACATACCCATAACGTGGCTGGTACTATCTTAATATATATATATATATATTTTTACTCTTATAAGTATGAATTTAGATATAAAAGCATATACGTAACTTTGCAAAAAGAAGCAGTCCAAGACAAATGTGAGTTATCTGTGTTTAGCGACTTCTTAGGAGTAGATAATGAATATTTCCTTATTAAAACTCAAATCCAAACACATAAAAAAAAAGAAGTTAAAATATGTGAATATTATTCATATTAGAAAGAGTATGAAGGTGCCTGGGTGGCTTGGGTGGTGGAGCATCCATCTTTAGCTCAGGTCATGATCTCGCAGTTTGGGAGTTCGAGTGCCGTGTAGGGCTCCGTCCTTACAGCTCAGAGCCTGGAACCTGCTTCAGATTCTGTGTCTCCCTTTCTCTCTCTGCCCCTACCCCGCTTACACTTTGTCTTTCTTTCTCTCAAAAATAAATAAACATTACAAAAAAGAAAAAGAAGAAAGAGTATGGCTGGAGGAATATAGTTATTTTTGGAAAATAATCTAGCTTCCCAGAATAGGGCTTATATGTAGTAATTAATATATTTGTGTCCAGTTCTTTCCCGGGGTAAAATCAACCTGATATTATTAGAATATTAGACATAGTTTCTAAAAGGCTTTAAGAATTTTGGAGGTAAAGCACATATATCAATATAAAGAAATTACTCAAGACGTAAAGAACTGCAGGAGAAGCTATTGGGCTCATGTTTGTTTTTGTTTGTTTTGTTGTTTAACATCTACAGTCTTTTGGCGAAATGATATAGTATTGATCCTCACATAAACTACTGATTTTTTCAGTTTAATTGAAAATACTGTATCTTTCTTCTCTTCATAGAAAGCATCGTCATTCACCAGTTACGTATGAACTCCAGATGAAATGGTAAACCAAGCACACACTGGGTGTGTGTACTTCCTCTGAATCCCTGTTGAATGAATAGTATTTCTACAGCCCACCATCATCACTAAGGTTTTCCGTGCTACTGATCACTACTGGAAATATTTTTCTACTTCCAGTGATTTTTTTTGAGGATATATATAATGTAAAAGTTGAAAATGGCATTGCTGATAATATGAAAATAGGTAGCAAGAGCAATCCACTCTTTGTGTCAAAATAAATTTCTCTTCCTTTTGCAAAGCTTTCAGGTCCATGGGCACATGCTATGTAATTTATTTTTATAATACAGTTTGTAATGTGATTTTTTTCCTAAAGTGTTTCCTTTTTCGTAGTCTATGGCACATATATCTGTAGAATACACTGTCAGTTATTCAAAGTATTGGTATTGGTGCATTCAAAATGGGAACCTATAACTTTTTTCCTTTATCAATTTGTTACTTCTGAAGAAAAAGAAAGTGCAACATTCTATATGTCTCCTGGGGCAAATTAAAAACATAAAATAGAAGCAGGAGATTCTAGAAGAGGTTTTGTTATTGCTGTACAATGCTGTGTCTCATCATGGGTCAACAGTAATAAATAATGCTGATTTAAGAGTTTAATTTAAAATACTTAGAGCCAGTTTTAAAAGTTGCCCTTTCTAGTGCTCTGTGCCAAAACCCCTGAATGAATTGAATTTCGTATGGAACAAATTAATAAAAGAAGATATATAAGTTTAACCAGTAAGGGTAATGGAAACTGCTTCGACTGACAGTTCAATTATATTTCTGTTTCCATTATTTGCTTATATATACAGGACTTATATTAAGGACTGTTATATCAAGATATTTCTCACAGTCTACCCAAATGAAAGCCCAAAAAATAAAAACTGAGCTATGTAATATCTGCATCTTTTAAAAAAATGGTAAGAGATATCCCATGATAGATAACATTTTTTCTTGATTGATAGGATTTAGATATATTTTCATAACTGCATATAGGTTGCAGAATATATTCTTTGAAGATAAAAGCACAACACACATTACTCAACTATTAGTGTCAGAGCTGCTGTTGAATTTAGATTTATGGGAAAATGCGCATCTAGAGTCTACTTGAAACCCTAATAACACAGGTTTTTAAAAAAGACTGCCAATGTGGATATGTTTTTAATAAGGTCTTTAAAAAGATAACTTTAAAGATAAATGAAGAGTTGACATACCAGTTTCTGAATGCAGAAATTATATATCATGTAACTCTACTGAGATTAAAGAAAGAATGCTTCCCAGTGTCACACGGATAACTAAAAATCACAGGAACAACACTGTTGGCTCATTTCTCCTGTTGACAGGTTGTATCCAGGTTACAAGCCCAGAGAAGTGAGTTCACACTGAGTCCCTGGAATAGAAAAATTAATTTGATTTCCTACCCCTAGGTACCTTTGGAAGGTTTTAAGGTATACTTTGTGGAATTAGCAATCATATTTGGTAGATATTATAAATTAGATTATGTTTTATGTAAAATTAGTTTGATTTTTTTAAGTAAAAGAAATGCTATAGTAGGCTTGTCCTAGCTTGAGTGATTGTGAAAGTATTACATATCCTCAGAGCTTTTGATTAATGATTACGAAAACTAGAGTGTGTATGTGTGAAGATTTTAAAAACTGTTGCTAAGAGTTTCATTTTCTGAAAATGTTTCTGGACTATAATGGCGTTTTCAATTAGAAAAGGGTTTTCTCTTGTGTTGTTATCTTTTTTGACGCACAGTTAAGTTCCCTATTTGCCAATGGGTATACTTCTGATGGCAAAATATTCTGATATATCACAAATTAGCATTTGAAGCAAATAACCTTTTCTCAACTTGTGGGAATTTATTAAGCTACCAGAAAAAAGGTTAGAGGATAAGACTTTACTTCTGGACTTTAATTTAAAATATTACAAATAACTTACTTGCATCTGAAGTTTCAATTTCTCTTGTCTTTATAGTAAAATTTGGTACTTGCGATGCAGAGTAAGGACAGTGCTGCAATCAGGGTCACTTAGATGGATGCTGAGACTTTTTCTGCTCACGCTGTGAGCAAGTGTTCTGTGCAAACCTAGATGGAATCTGAGTGACAAGTGACAGATGGAATCTGAGTGAAACTAATAAACATTAATAAAAAATTGTTCCTAAATAAAAGAATATTAAAAATTAACAGAAAAGTGAAAACATCAACTCATTGTATCCTTACCTAATGAGATCATATATAGTCTTATCCCAATATCCATATCCAATTGAAAAAATTGCCTCCATGTGCAATCCTGGAACTGTACTAGACTCACATAATTTCTATATCTTTTATTGTAAGTAAATCTCCAATCATCAGTATGAAAGATAATCAGTTTTCAATGGAAAAATTGTATTTTCTGAAATGATTCCAGTTTAAAGTGCAACAATTGAACCAACCCATTATTTTACCCTTTTCTTTTTGATAAGGGTATTTTTTGAGGTATCTTCTGGAGAGATTTTTTTGAGTATTTTCTGCAGTGGATAAATTTTCCATATGGTAGATGCCTAGAATGTTCACAAAATGTGAAGAATTAATTGTCTTTTAGGACAACCATTAAAAAAAAAATCATGATGTGGAAACCTAGCTTAAGTATTAAAAAAGATACTAGCACTATTGAAATAATTCACAGGTTCTAAAAACCAGTGGTAGAGCAAGAGTAAATGTTGGATCATACAATATGACAGACAATATTTTGACAATTTCAGACAATATTTTGTCCTTTCTTTAACTGTTGTGGTTGAATTTTCCTGGAAGTGAATTAAAAAATGGCAAAAGTTGGGTGTGTTCATGAATCTGATGAGGAAGAATTCTAAAAATAACAAAAATGCAAAATGAAAGTTAAAAAACACCCCACCACTGGAACCTGAGGCATACAACCCTTTGGACTCCAGCACTAAGCTCCTGATAAAAATACTAATTAGAAGGCAAAGAGGAAAAACAAGAAAAATTATTATAAAAAATTCATAAAAATTAGGAAAGTTTCCTGGAATTAACTTTGCTTAGTGGCCACTATTATGGTCTTAAATTTTCAACATTTACTCCATAACTATATGATAACAATTGTGTTACACAGGGAAAATGCTGTAGATTAATAAGTTTGAATAGAAATGTTTATAGTAGCCATCATATAGTACATTTATTTTTTGGTGTTGTTTTTTCATTTATATCATTCAGGTAATTTTGCCTTACCATTCACAGATTTTGTTATTTTTACCAGTGCAGATTGTATTTATTTAGATTTTGTTTATCAGATGTCAGCCTTTCCATTATAAGAGGCATACATTGTGATCAGATATTCTTAGAAGTCTTGCAGTTACAAAAGCAAAAAAGTGCATTGAAAAATTTGGTGTTACATTATATTTTCACAGCATTCTCAATTTTGTCTCCTTTAAGTTTTGTTAAGTACATGAGAAATTTATTATTTTTCACTACAGCCAAGTGAATTTATGGGTATCTATTTGTCTTTTATATGAATGTAATATCTTGCTTCCAGTTCTTCACAGGTTATTGAAATTATTTAGCCAATTGAGATGTTCTCTTTGTATTACTTCCAAAGTCAACCATGTTTATCCAAATCTCACTAGAGAGTGAGAAAAATAACAATTCGATATAAAAACATTGTGCAATATTCTTTTTTGAGTTGGAACATAATATTCATAAAATTAAAATCATTTAAAATGAGTATTCAACCTTCACCTTCTTTTTATTTAAAATTGTTTGCTTTAAGATAGTTTTCACTTCTGCATTTCATGTTTTCTTAAAAATATGTTTTTCACTGTGAATAAGCCGAAGTGGTACAGCAGATCTGCCAAAATGAGACACTTTTCCTCTGAGTTACACCATAGTCTGACTCTTTGGTAAGGTGAAAACTGCAAGACACCAAGAGATGGAGCTGGTTATAGGGTTTCCCTCAGCCCTTTATCCTCGCCAAATGCAATGCCAAATCAGTATTCAGATTTTATTCTCCTGCTTTCTGCTGTCAATCTGAAGGTAGATTGCTCAGTAGAGCAAATGCTCCTGAGGTTTGCCAGCAATCCGTTGCCCATCTTCTAGTGGGGCTATTCTCTGGCCTCTGTTTATCAGCTTTGTGCCAGAAACAGTGGTCCATAGCCAATCTCTACCTATTTTTGCCTTATTGGGGACAAAGGAATGACTTCCTCCTGTTTATTGTTTTAAGATGTACATATCAAAAAAGCAAGCAAGGATGATGTCTAAACAAAGATGCTTTCTACAGAGAAGTTGCAGATACTAAGGGTCTTGCCCACAAGGCAGCTCTGTGGCCCCCTTTTGCAGGAGTGGAACCCTTTGGTGCACATGGTTTAAGGGCACTGGACAAAAGTTACTGTTTATTTCATGACTTTCCAGGAGAAAGAAGTTCTCAAGCTTTCTACCACATTTGCTTAAATGAATTTGTTACCCTTGATCCTTGGGCTAGAGTCACTTTTTTGTTTTTAACTATTTATTTTGAGAGAGAGAAAAAGCATGAGCGGGCGAGGGGCACCAGGAGGGAGACATAGGATCCAAATTGGGCTCCCTGCTGACAGTCCAGTGTGGGGCTTGAACTCACAAACCATGAGTGAAATCATGACCTGAGCCAAAGTCAGACACTTAACCGACTGAACCACCCGGGTGCCCCTAAAGTCACTTTTAATGAGCACCAGGCTCTTATCCTGTACAGAGAAACTGGAACAAGTTTCCTGGGCTCCATGCATGTTGGCAATAGGGCACATTGCATCCTACTTTTTTGTTTTTTTTGTATGTCATTAAAATTTACTTTTGAAATTTGTATTTCATGATATCCCAAGGAACCTACAAAAGATGTCAAGCTTTGAGACTTCCCTTCAACTGGGGCAACCCTCACTGACTGTGCAGTTCCAGGCATAGCAACCTGATCCACAAGTAATGGTTGGGTCCCAGTTCCCCGGAGTTCCCACAGAACTTTTTTTTCTTTCTTTCTTTCTTTCTTTTTTTTTTTTTTAAATATAATCAGTCCTCCTTTAGTTTCTCCTGGTATTATCTTCGGCATTTCTTTCAGAGATAAGCATCTCTAAGGAGAAAATATTTTGTTCCTTTCTCTTTGGTAGTCCATTTACCCATTCTTATATTGCCTTACATTCACTGGCATTGGTGTAAAGTTCTCTCTCCAGTTGGACTGTAAGCTTCTTAAAGACAGGGCTTGCATGGTCCTCATAGTGAACCTAAGAGACTGGATAGATGTTTATTTACAAAGGGCAATACAATTCCTTCTAGGGAGAGGCCTTTTCCCACTCTTCTTCCAGCTGCCCTATCTCCTTTTCCCCAATCTTCACGGACCTCTTCCATGACCATCATCACATTCTCATTTTTGGCTTCTGGTTCCCAGGACACATTTCTTTCTCCTCTTTGACAGCAAGACATGTGTTTAGTCAAAGTGGTAGGGCGTTTTGTAGGCACCCAATTACTGACTCCTAACCCCAAAGGGTTGCTCCTTTAGGAGTAGTACCTTAGCCGAGATGCTCTGTGCCAGATCTTCCTTACCAAATTATTCTGGCTGCTAATCCTTCCCTTGTAGAAATCTCTGTGCCTGTTGAAGGTTTTAGATGCAGAGTTTAGATGCAGAGTATTAAACCAGAAAAGACTCTCCATCACTGATCTTAAGGGAAAATAGGCTCTTTGCAAAGGCAAAGGGCCTTCATCTTATGGGACTACCATATGGCTTATGCCATTTTAACAAAAAAAAGTGTGTTTTGTCATTTTCAATTTACAGCGAGGCCAAGCATTGGTTCCCACATGGGGCATCATTGTAGGTAGATAAGTGGGACAAATGGACTATATAATTTAACAGAGTATTTCCCAAGAATGGATGGTACCAGATATCTTAGTTTCCAGGGAAACAATCTAAGCCCCTGAGAAAAAGCACATGATCAGCTAGGGTAGGGAGCCCTGCAAATCATTAATAATGAGTGTACTATAGGTTTAACTTTCTCATGTTTTTTTAATTTCCAATCCTGTTCTTTCCCGCATGGAGAGCCATAATGTCACTCAGACCTTAGGACCCACTTCCTCACAGTTTAGCTTTTGACATCACAAAGAAGATGAGGTACGGCTTCTCTTGTACCTCTTGTGCACACATCTTCTTTGCCACTGACCTGATTATAGTTCAATTGTTTGTTGGCAAGATGTCTCTCCAACTAAAATGTGAGTTGAGAATAGGTCAGGTTAGTTCAACAAGATTTACTGAATACCTTTAAGACCTCGGCATTTTTCCAGGTGTTGTAAATATAGAGACAAAAAGTCTCTTACCTTGAGAAGCTTATTATCTAATAGCCAAGATAGACAAAAACATGTACTTTTCAGTACTACGGTTAAGTGCAAGAATAGAGGTATGTATAAGTTGCCTTGAACTCAGCAAACTCTCTGTCCTGAGGGACAAAGAAAGACTTTTCAAATTGGCTACTGCCTTGCATCTTGAAGGATGAGTAGGAATTAGCTGGTAAGGCTGTTCAGCAGAAGTGGGGTCTGAAGCAGGGGAGCAATAGGTTGGGCCAGTTAGGAATTGAAGACAGTGAGTACAGATTCTTCTACTCAGAAGATTCAGTGAAAATAAAAACGTGGAACAGACTGTTGAACCCCTACCTTGTCCCTTACCATGCACTGGTCAGAGGGAGGTCCTAGGAGGTCTTGGTTAGTTGTTGTCATAAATATTTAGTTCCATTGACAAAAAAAGTGTTTCACTTTTCAGGCTTGATAGAAGTTGACTTTCGCATATGAGTTAATTTTGTGAAAGTCATCCTTCAAAAATATGTTAGAGCTATTTTAAAGAAATAATGAATACCTTCAAAGGTCATAGTGACCCAAGTATTTCAAAAAATAAGTAATAATGAAATGCCTGTTACTTCCCCCACTCCCGAATTGCCATAATTTAAAACTTGGAAAAACAGAAAAATGTACATATGTCTAAAAATAGTCCAAACATGATTTATAAGAGATTTTTATTTATTTTTGAGACAGAGAGAGAGAGAGAGAGAGAAAGAGAGAGAGAGACAGAGCATGAGTAGGGGAGGGGCAGAGAGAGAGGGAGAGACAGAATCCAAACCAGGCTCCAGACCAACTGCACCACCCAGGTGCCCTAAGAGGTTAAACATCCCCCCACCCATATCTCTCTATTCTCATGGAGTAACAAGTCTCTTCCTTCCTTTGCCTGTTCCCTTTAAAAACTAATTTCACTATTATACATATAACATCTGTCGGTTGGCTGTCAACTAAGAGATGGTAATGTCATATAGGAAGTAAAGACCTTCTCCATAATTGATGGCACCTATTGGAAAAATATGTCCATGGGATGTAATCAACTAAGAGTCTATACAGTGGAGGTCATAAAGTCTGAAATCTTACTAGAATTATATTTTTTCACTGAAAGAATGTGTTGAATTATGAGAAATGAAACCTTATTTCCTTCCCCAAACAAGTTCTTAGTCTGTCTACTCTTTCTTCTAATGAGACTAACTATTAAAATATCTTGACTCGTGTTTCTGACTACGGACTGTGATTATTATTCATGAACTTGCAAAAGCTTTCATCACAACACCAATGACCTCAGGCTAACCAGATAATCTCTCAGTGTGAAAACAAAAGAATTTTTTAATGAAAAATTTAATAAATACAAAACATAAAAAGTAGGAAGAAGTCAACTTTAAAAGCAGTAATTTTTCAAAGTCAGTTGGGATCAATTTCTGATGCAATAAATATAACAAATTATATTTACTATACAATTCTATATCATCTTCTTCCTAAAAATCTTACCAGATAATTAAAATGAATATTCAGTCCCACCAAAGTTCTCTAAAGTAAGCTGCCATGAGTAACAGAGTAGAAAAAAATTTTTTTTCCTTCAAAAATAAACAAGCAAAAATACTACCCAGTCACTGAAAATAATTCAAACCATTTCCAGTCTCTAAGAACTTTCTCTTAAATTCATGCTGGTAAAAACTATGGCACATTTCTTAGGTCTCTTTAACTTTCCTGAACATGGTTACACTACACATGTGAATGAAATGGCTTGAATATGGCTAGCAGCTAGACAGCTAAAAGCAGACCCAAATACTCAAGAGTCTAACAAGCAAATCTGGCACTTTGGCTAAACAGTAAAATGACCAGTTTCAGTTTCTTCTTCCTAATTCTTTAAGTTACTCAATAACTATTCAATATTTTTTACCTTAATGTTTCTAGTTAATTAGTTCAGTAACTTGAACACAACAATTGAACTAAAAAATAAAAAAAATTATAAAACTACCCTGCCAAAGGCTATTTATATACATCTTTTCAGATCATGGGGTTTGATCTGCTTTATCGTTTTGGATTTACTCTTATATTTGGGCTCATGCATTCATTGCATGCTTATTGCATTGAACTGATAGTTGGCATTAATCAAAATCATTTGGCCACATAAATTCTTTTACCAGGAATCGGCAAATGAACAATCATTTGAACAATACAGATGTTATCTAAATGTATCACCAATACCCACACATATATACACACACAGTCACACCTACAATTACAATAAAAAATGCATATACTGTTAATCCATTTTGGGAACAACCACTCTCTTTTGTTACCCTAGAAATGCTGAATAACATTTTCTTTTAAGAATTTCTACTTTATCAGATTAAAACAAAAACAAAATCCCAAAAAACTACTTGGTAAGGACTATCATAAAACAATGTGTAACCAAGGAAAGTATAAAATTCTGAGTCCCCTGAGATAATGATGTGAATGTAAAAAAAAAAAAAAAGAGCTCGCTAAAGCAGCACATTGTGATGGCACAGTAGAGAGAGGCAAGGAACTGTAAGGGCCTCTTGACCTCTTGACCTTGGCCAGAGCAAGTTCTTACTAGACATGGAAACAAAAGCAAAAATGAACTACTGGGACATGATCAAGATAAAAGACTTCTGCAAAGTGAAGGAAACAACAAAACTAAAAGGCAGACTGCAGAATGGGAAAAGATATTTGCAAATGACAAATCTATAAAGAACTCATCAAACTCAACACCCAAAAAACAAACAACCCACTTAAGAAATGAATAGACACTTTTCCAAAGAAGACATCCAGATAGCTAACAGACACATGAAAAGATGCTCAACATCACTCATCATCAGGAAAATACAAATCAAAATCACGAGATACCACCTCACACCTGTCAGAATGCCTAACATTAATGGCACAAAAAACAACAGATGTTGGTGAGGATGTGGAGAAAGGGGAACCCTCTTGCACTGTTGGTAGGAATGCAAACTGGTACAGCTACTCTGGAGAACAGTATGGAGGTTCCTCAAGAAGCTAAAAATAAAACTAGCCCACACTCAGCAATTACTCTATTAGGTATTTATGCAAAGGATACACAAATACAGATTCAAAGGGGTACATGCACCCCAGTGTTTATAGCAGCATTATCAATAATAGCCAAATGATGGAGAGAGCCTAAATGTCCATTGACTGATGAGTGGATAAAGATGATTTTGATATGTATATATGTTTCTATATATATAGTGGAATATTACTCAGCCATCCAAAAAAATGGAATCTTGCCTTTTGCCATGATGTGGATGGATCAAGACTGTTATTATGCTGAGCAAAGTCAGTCAGTCAGAGAAAGACAAATGCCATATGATTTCACTCATATGTAGAATTTAGCAAAACAGAGGAACATATGGGAAGGGGAGGAAAAAAGAAGGGAGGGAAACAAATCACAAGAGACTCTTAATGATAGAGAACAAACTAGGAGTTGATGGAGGGAGGTGGGTGAGGGATGAGCTAGATGGGTGACGAGTATTAAGGAAGGCACTTGTGATGAGCACTGGGTGTTGTATGTAAGTGATGAATCACTGAATTCTACTCCTGAAACCAATATTACACTATATATTAACTAAGAATTTTAATTTAAAAACGAGGGAAGGAGGGAAGGGGGGAAAAACTGTGAGGTTATCAAGAGCTTCTGAAAAAGGTAATTTCATCTATTTGACCCTCATCTGAAAATGTAAGGAATCTAAGGAAGTTTTCGGTTTTACAACTATGTTTCAGTCAAAATAGAATTTCTAGGGCTGCCTGGGTGGCTCAGTCGGTTGAGCGTCTGACTTGGGCTCAGGTCACGATCTCGCAATTCATGAGTTCAAGCCTCACGTTGGGCTCTGTGCTAACAGCTCAGAGCCTGGAGCCTGCTTCGGATTCTGTGTCTTCCTCTCTCTCCACCCTTCCCCTGCTCATGCTCTGCCTCTCACTCTTTCAAGAATAAATAAACATTAAAAAAAATTTCTAATAAGAAAAAAAAAGAGACAAGGAGTTAATCTTTATTATGACAAGCACAACTAAAGAAAAAGCAGATAAACATATTGCCATCACTCAGATCACTAAAACAATAAAAACCTTAGGGCAAAATAACCGGCCATTTACACAGAAGGCTGAAATAGCAAATCTCCTAAGGAACTATGACATTCAGTGGATGTGATAATATAGGCAGAAATGGGGAGGAAAAAATTTGCTTATGCTTTATTATTTTTGCAGTATGTCCAGTATTGTTATACACAGTTTTACTAACCAACAGAACTTAGCAAAATAAAAGGATCCCATGCCTTCGCCATTAACTGTGATAGATGAATGTTTTCCATTTGAGCCTTAGGTTGAAAGTAAACTTGCAGAGATCAAAACAAAGAAACAAATAGACTCACCTATGTGAACAGTGCGAAGAATTTGATAAATAATGGATGTCATACAAGAGCAAAACCAAGCAAGCCAGTTATCTGCCAGGCATTCAATTGGCTCACATCTTGAGACTTTTAGTCATTTTGAAAATGTATTTAATTTTAAAGTATGAGGCCCAAACACTCTTTTCATTTCCCTTTCCTAGCCTTACCTTATAAAAGGCATAAACACAAACAAAGCTCAACAAAAAGCAAAGTTTGGGTATTTGTTTTCAGGTGCTATGATTTACTTTCTGGTCTGGGTTTCAAGACTCCAATATAATGTGACTTGCATATAATTAAAAAAATTGGGGCGCCTGGGTGGCTCAGTCAGGTAAGCAGCTGACTCTTGACTTTGGCTCAGGTCATGATGTCACTATTTCTGAGATGGAGCCTTCGCCCCACGGGGCTCTGCACTGACAGCTTGGAGTCTGCTTGGGATTCTCGCTCCCTCAGAATAAATAAACTTAAAAAAAAAAAACTACAAATATATGCCTATTGCAGGAATTTTGGAAAATACAAAAAAAAAAAAAAAAACAGGAAAAGAGCATCCTCCATCCAGTCAAAGAATATTACCACTATTTACTTTTTAGTTGGGCTTTATACTATTTAGGTATCATTTAGCTACATTTTATATCGGGAGTATTTCCGTGGGTCATTAAGTACTTAGCAGTTTTAAGGTGTCTACATACTATCTCATTTTATAGTGTTGCCATAATTCATTGAAGTTTTTTTGATTATTAAAAGTAAAATAAAGAGCTACAGCTTATTACAAGGCTTCTTAAATCAATGTGCAAAGGAGAAACGCAGATACATTAAAGGTACAAGTTAACATGAAGACCATTAACGGAGAACACAGCTTAGAAGCAAAATAGGGCTTACCATCTCGTAGAATTTATTTTTACAGTACAAAAGGGTCACTCACCACGCATCTCACTTAACGTTAACATTTGCGCCTTGAGTAGAGGTTTATTTATTTAAGAGAAAGTCGCGGTTTTATAACCTAAGCAAATACTGCCAATCCCACCAGACTCAAGCTCCCTTGGTGTGGTCTTTTTAAATGCTCCGATACCCCCCAGGGAGGGCTTCGAGGTAAGACAAAAACAAAAACCTGTTTGGCGCCAAAGCCACCAGAAAGACCTCTTTGTCAGCAGGTCGAGGGCTGAGGAGGGTGACTTGGGCCCATTGGGCCAGACCTGCGTCCTAAAACGGCCGTCGCCATGATAACTACAGCAGGAGTAAGATGAATGCGAGCAGACGCTTCGGCGCGTGGAATGAAGACAATCATATGGCGTAAGCGTTGAGACCTCTTCGCAGGGCCGCGCAGGCTCAACGTAGCTACACGCTCTGGAGGTTGTGGCCCTCACTTTGTCGTCACAGGGCAGATGATCAGGGTACGTCCGCCTCTTCCCTCCCCCTTCTACCCTCCTCCCTTTTCCCCTCCCCTTGTCCCTCAGTCTTCCTCCTTCCCCTCTCCCTCCCTCTGGCGTCCCCAGCCGACTCCCGCTTCCGGTCGGCGGCTGTCTGCGGAAGGGTGTCCCGCCTCTTCCGCCTTTACAGCGGAGGTGGCGGCGGCAGCGGCGCCTGCGCGTCTTCTGTCTGGGTTAGCAGGCAGGTCCCCTGGGTGGTCCACCTGCGCGTCGCGGAGCCGCGCCGTGGGGGTCGATGGCGATGAACTATAACGCGAAGGATGAAGTGGATGGTGGGCCCCAGTGTGCTCCTGGGGGCACCGCCAAGAACCGGAGGCCGGATAACACGGCCTTCAAACAGCAACGGTTGCCGGCTTGGCAGCCCATCCTTACGGCCGGCACGGTGCTACCTACCTTCTTCATCATCGGCCTCATCTTCATCCCCATTGGCATCGGCATCTTCGTCACCTCCAACAACATCCGCGAGATTGAGGTGAGGGGAGGGAGCGGCGGTGGGAGTTGGCGCTGCTCTGGAGCGGGGTCCTCCCGGTCCGCTCCACTCCGACCTCAGCTCCCTGGAGGTTGACAGGCGGGCTCCGCCCTCCCCCGCGTCTTCCCTCTCTTATGTTCCTTCTTTTAATTTCTGTGTGTTTTCTGTATTTGCAGTTTTGTCCGAGCTTTCTCTTCCGATTCACAGGGTTACAGACGGAATGGATGTTTAATGCAGGGGGTGGGTCGGTGAAGAACGCCCCTTTAACGCGCGGTTTGTGTGGTTCAGTCGGGGTTTTCGCCTCCAACGGAGGTTTAAAAAAAAAAGTGGAAAAAAAGTTATGTCTAGATGTAACTCCAGGAGAACTGACGTGGTCAGAGTGTCATTACTTGTTGTAGGGATTACAGAGATTAACACGTTGGCCATTGTTAGGAAAGGAGCCAGAGGTATTGATGATTTTTATGTAAAGAAATTGTCACATATTAGGACAATTCAATGTAACCGAAGTGCGCACAGAACCTTTCATTTTGGGCCAATAAAAGCTTTTAGTTGTAAGGCATGATGTAGGTAAAAGGTAACTAGAATCTTCAATTTTGGTTTTGCTTTTAAGCTGCCTTTAGTAACTGTGCAATACAACACTCTAGTACCCCCACCCCACCCCCACCCCCGCCTCCGAATTTAAATTTGAAAAAGAGTCAAGGCTACACGCAGAGAATTAGTTGTACACTGTCTATTGAACATTTTACTGTTATCGACATGACATAGAAACTTGGGAAAGCATCTTGACTGTCGGAGCGGTATCATAGTATCTTCACCTATCTGTAGTGGTGAAGATAGGTTGATACTGGAATGTAAATGCTTTGTAGACCTACCCTGTATTAAAATCTGCTCATCCTCTTGTATATCAGAGGGTATTTTTATCTGTTTGAAAGGGCTAGAACTGGTATCTTCTCTTGATTTCTTCTGCTCTGTTAGGTTATGCCATTTTTTTCTAATCTTATTAAATACTTTAAATATGTGCATGTGATTTAATGGGACTTTCAGAGCAATTTTATTTCAACTACTGGAATAGGCCCAAAGGTACTTATTTTACGATATAATTTATGATGTTACTTTGTAAAAACAAAATCAGTGTATCTTTTAATTGTACAATGCTCACTTTGATGTTAATAATAAGAATAGTATCAATAGCATAGTTTTTAAATCTTTTACTAAAAATTCAGTTTTGGTTTAATAACTGGAGAAAGTGCCACAGTACGTTCCTTCAGCATGTATTTTTATTTGTTTTATCCTTTTTTACCTCCCTAATAGTCCCGCATATATAGTACTTGTTCACACAACTAGGATCACACATATCAGAATATGAGCAAAAACGGTGTAATGCAAGGACCCATGTGTTCTAGGTTGGCGCTAGGCAGAGTGGGTGTTAAATTCCAACTCTTCTACTAACTAACTAGCTCAGTTTCTTGGAAAACGTAATCTCTCCAAAGCCTAAGTTTCCTCACCTGTAAAATACGTGAATGATGCCTGTCTTGTAAAATGTGAGAATTAGAAACAATATAGGTAAGATTCCTGGCACTAAGTTTTTATAATAAATAGATCATCTCAATATGATAATCACGCATCAGGAGATGAGAAATGGAGTCAGAGAGATTGATATTTGTTACTAAGCTATCAGACTATTGTAAAATTAAGACAGAAATCTAGATGTTTTGATTCCCAGCCTTGATCTTTTACACTACACTAGAATCCTTACTGCAATGTTAGTAGTTAAGTAGAAGAAAAGAATTTAAGATTAGAAATTTGATCATTTTACTTAAACTTAAGATGAAAGTAGCAGTAATTTGGAATTTTGTATGATAGGTATTTACTAAATTATCAGAACTCAACTTCTGTTCATATTTACCATACTATGAAAAGAAATATTTACTTTCTTTAAAACTTTTGGGTCCTGAAATAAGTAAGGTTCTTCACACTAAGTAGTTGTTGAAATGGAAATTTCTTAACAAGCTCTCGTGTACATAACTCTGAGTCAAGGTGGCTGAGGAGTCTCCTGCACTTTGGTCTGATGAAAAGGGCACCGAAGATTCAAGGCCTTAGAGATGAGGTCTCAGCTCTTTTACTCTGTAGGTTGTGATCGTCAGCATATTTTTGGGTCGCAGTTTCTTTTTCGTGAAGAATCAAAAGATTAAGACTAGATGATCTCTGAAATGCTGTTCAAGTCAAAATCTATGACTTCCAGCTTTAACATGATTTAAAAAAAATGCTGCATATTCAGATTGTATCACGTTTAGAACCAGAAGAAATGAAAATTGGTAATGATTAGGAATTTTGTACCAACACTGACAGTTATGTAAATAGAATAAAAAATTGTTTTGATTTGCTAGTTAAATATGTAGAAAATTGGTTCTGGATTAGATGTGCAATATTAGAAAAACTAGGGAACTTTCCCAAAACAAAAACATGCTTGTTTTTGCCAGCTCTCTACCTTTTATTAACCACTAGTTTAGGTTAAAATATGTGGAGAGTTATTAAAAGTAAACGGGTAATGGGAAGTTCTTGCCAGTCTCTACACTGTAAGTTGTTCACACCTCTGGCTTATTTCCTCAATTTTGAAAATTAAAAAAAAAATTCTTTTTAATGTTTATTTATCTTTGAGAGAGAGAGAGGGACAGAGTGTGAGTGGGGCAGGGCAGAGAGAGAGGGAGACACAGAATCCAAAGCAGGCTCCAGGCTCTGAGTTGTCAGCACAGAGCCAGCCCAACACGGGCCTGGAACCCACGAACCCTGAGATCATGACCTGAGCTGGAGTCGGACACTTAACCGACTGAGCCACCCAGGGGCTCCTCCGTTTGGAAATTTTAAGAACTTTCATTGCTGTATTGCGTCAAATTACTAGGTCAGAGGAGACTTGTCAAAAAGAATGCTTTTGTAATTTAGCATGAAGTGCTGATAAGATCAGAAACCCAAATTTTTTTTAGACACAAAAATCAGTGGGTCTTTACCCTTCTCCCAGAAATGTTACATTAAAAAATTACTCTTATAAAGCACACTGGACTTCCTTGAAAAGGGTATAGAAAAGATTTTTTTTTTTAATTTTAATGCTTGTATTTGGCAGTATCATCTTCCCAGATCCATCCTGTTAGGTTTGTTTATCTTGTTTAGTCGTTTTTTAGATTTTCCACCATCTAATTCAGTGAAGTTATTAGAAAACTAAAGTTGTTAATTATATCATTCATAAAATATTTTAAGTAATGTCTCACTTAACACTAAGGTTTAGCATCTTCACTTAATATTAGGAGAAAGGAATGAATATTTCCTTTAATTTGGCAGTTGCAGGAGTCAGCCACATCCTTTTATGGCAAAAACAATGATTTTCTCATCCAGGGCCCTTGTTGGTGAGGCTGAGATATTTCTTGAGGAGAGTTAACTTGAGAAAGGCAATGAGATATTCTCAACTTTTGCAAAGGCGTTTATCAGTGAGAAGTTACATAGTTTTACATTAATGGTTAGAATCAGATGAGGATGTTTTTCAAAGTAATATTCAGAGTAAATTTAAAAACTAAATCTTTACTTCAAATTAATACTGCCAAAAGGTTCAAGCTATGTTTTCACTAAATTTTAGTGGAATAGGACCCCTCCCATCTTCTACCCCCTTGCTGCCAGCATATTTGATAGAGAAATTCTAGCTCTCTTCTGCTTTATATTATGTCATTCACTGCCATCAGTTATTTAATTTTCTGTTTCCCTAATTTCTGATAGAAATATTTTTATCTGTTGTTCGTACTTCTGTGTAACTTGGATTCTTACATAATAAGATTTTTAAGAAGATTAGATTTCTGCATTTAGTATTATTCTTTCTGTATGCTTAGCTTATAGCTAAGAGTCGAGGAAGAATAAGTTGCTGTGTAGAAATGATTGTTAAAGATAAAGCCCTTTATGTTAAGAAGTTTAAAATTTTTATATTCAAATAAATTACACCTGCTTAGAAGCTGACTCTTGGAAATTAAGAGGTTTGTGGTGTTTTAATTTGTTTCTCAAGTAACTTTAGTACTTAGAGCAAGATATGACAAAGTGAATACGGCTGGCCCAGACCATTTTGTAAAGCTCAGGAACTGAGAATGGTCTTATAAATGAAGATTTGCAATTGATTTGATGATAGGGAACACTAACTTTGGATGTCACTTATGGGAAATGTTATCCTCCTCCCCCCAAATAATTCCATTCTTATTAATAGACCTGTATTGCCAGAATATTTTATGCAGTTGTTATTATTGTATTTTGAATATCATCAATAAAAATTTGTGCAAAGTTGTTTTCTTTTGTTATATAGGAACCTACATAATACCTTGACCTTGCTTCTTGATTTGCAAAGTCCAGAGTGTTTACTTTCTGGACCTTTACAGAAAAGAATTTCCTGCCCTTGACTTAGAGTTTTAAAGAAACACACAGGCAAATTTAGCATTTGTTACAAAAATAGCAGTGTTTAACTGAGACATTCTAATCCTCAGTAATCTTTCAAAGTAGGTATAATGATCCCTGATAATTGCTTGTGTTCAATCTCCTTCGTACACATTTAATAGATATAAAGGACCTTTAGCTAAACAACATTAATCTTGACTCAGATGATATCATTCTTCATTTTTTTGTCACAGTCAGATAAAGTTCAAGCTCTGTAAAAAAAATTGCTTTTGAAATTTTTGCTTTGAAGAAAGGATTCCAGATAAATTCCTTAGCATGTAATTATTTGTTCAAAGGGATACCTAAAATGCCATTTTTAAAAATTAATCTAATTAATACTTAAAATGATTTACCTTATTACTCAGCATTTTGTTGGGTGACCTGTTTAGGTCTTAACATTGATTTCCTTTAAGACAAATTTACATTCAAAAATGGAAGTTTTCCAGTCCTTCTTATATAGTGTAAAAACTGCATGTCCTTCAAATTCCACCTTTCCCAGTGCATTAAGTTCAGTTTGTTAGGAATAGGATGTATTTTTAGAATTACTAAGAAGAAATGGCAGTTTGATTTAGAGGAACAATTACAATGGTAGCAAAACAAGGCTGAGAAATACGATAACTCCTAAACTAATCTAGTCATCTATATCTGTTGTTCTGTTTTACCTCGGTTCTTTGTGTTTTATATTTAAGCTAATGGGCAGGTCTGCAGTTTATCATTGTCTTCTGTAGTGTGCTTTGTATGTTTTTGGCATTTAATAAGTATTAATTTTTTAAAATAAGGGAACTGTAGTTCCTCCTCCCCCAGTACCCTCTTTCTTTCTAGGATAAGTTATGGACTGTTGTCTTTAGTATAAACTTTTTCCCTACCCTTATTGAGGTATATAATTGACAAATAAAAATTGTATATTTTAAGGTGTTCAGTGTGATGGTTTGATATATGTATGTATACATTGTGAAATGATCACCATAATCAAGCTGATTAGCACATCTGTCACCTACAGTTACCTGTTTAAAAAAAAAAAAGTTTTTCGGCGTAAACACTTTGGTGAGAACACTTAAGGTCTGCTCTCTTAACAAAAAGATGTGAAATGACAAGGGTTGGAGAAGGTGTAGAGAAAAGGGAACCCGCTGGAATGTAAATCGGTATCATCATTATGGAAGATCCTCAAAAAATTAAAAAAGGAACTACCATAGAATCCTACAGCCCCACTACTGAGTATATATCGAAAGGAGATGAAATTAGTATCTGAAAGAGATATCTACACTCCCATATTCACAAACCATGTTTATATCCAACAGATTTTATTACAATCTGGACATTAGGACAGGCTACCCTTGAATTTTAGCTGGTAAAGGATATAATGGGTTGTAGTGGTAAAAACTCATAGGCAGAATTAAATTTATCAAGAGTTTTAATTGACATTGAGCACATTCTCTACACAAAGTGCTGTTCTGGGTATAGTGAACGTTAGAAAAATGTTGGTGGACCAGGACCTTTAAATTTTTTTTTTTTTCTCAAGCAGAGAGCCTTTCTTAAGTAGTCTAGAATCTGTGGAGGAGGGGGGGTAGATGAGATTATATACCTAAAAGGAAAACTAAGCACTGCTAGGTGAGTGGCACAAATAGAATATGCCTTAATATTTCAAAGGAAGATTAGATCACATCTGTCTTTAATAACCATGGAAATATTTGTGGTGGAGGTGGGCTTTGAGCTGGAATTGGAAGGATAAATAACACTTCTAAATGGGAGATTGGATGCATTCCAGGAAAGAAGATTAATATGAACAAAGGTATAGTGACAGGAAATCAAAAGGTATAGGGAAAAATCGGTATAAGGCCAAATAAGCCAGTGCTAGGTTGTGGATAGACTTGAGTTTTGATAATGAGTATATTGAACGAGGGAAGTGATGGGATTGATACAGTGTGTATCCATTAGGATTGGATTCAACTAATGAGGAATTCAGATTTTCATTCTCCTGTAAAACTCCCTTAGAAACATGGTTTCCGGCCAGTCGTAGAGGTTGTTTTACTGGGTCCTCACTCTGTCTAGTTTACTGCCCTGCCATTCTTAGGGATTGGATCCAATGCTGACAGTCCAGAATGGAGGAGAGAGTTCTGTGGTCGCATCCTTTTCCGGGCAGCAGTATGAAAAAGAGGATAAAGAACAAAGGGATAGGCCTTTTAAAGAAGGTTCATGGAAGTTGCTGCATACTGTCTCCACTTAGTAACAAGGCCACATGGCTGTAAGGGAGGCTAGAGGCTAGAATTGCGGTCTTTATTTTGATCACAAGATTGGTGTGTGTGTTTTGTTTTCAGAGAAATTGCTTGTCTTTTTTTTTTTTTTTAAGTTTATGTATTTATTTTGAGAGAGACAGACACGGTGCAAGTGGTGGAAGGGCAGAGAGAGAGGGACAGAGAATTCCAAGCAGGCTTTACCCTGCCAGAACAGAGCCTGATGTGGGGCTTTAACTCATGAAACCGCGAGATCATGACCTGAGCTGAAACCAAGAGTCAGAGCTGACTGAGCCATCCAGGCACCCCTGTGTTTTTTTGTTTTCTTTTTTAATTAAGATTTTAAATTTTGGTGTAGTTAACATACAGTATTGAATTAGTTTCAGGTGTACAGTATAGTAATTCAGCTACTCTGTACATTATACTCAGTGCTCATCATGGTAAGTGTACTCTTTAATCCCCATGCCCTATATCATCCATCCCCTCTACCCAGCCCTCCCTCTGGCAATCATCAGTTTGTTCTCTATAGTTAGTAATTGAGTTTTAAACTATGGAAGAAAGGTAGCACAGAAATTGAGGTTGGAGGATATTAGGGATCTTGGCAAAATTGGGCTATATATAGGAAGATTTGTCTGGTAGTAATATGTTGGGTGGATGGGAGCTAAATCATCTTGTATGAGTCTAATAGTTTAGACACTGGAAAATAGATTGCATTTTTATATTGATTATAGTATTGAGTTGAACTTGATTTCATAGTAAAAGGCATTATGTGTTGTTTTGTATGTGAAAAGCAAATCAGGTGTATCACTTTGTCGATAAGTTTTTAAAAAATAAATTAATAGAAGGAATATTGAATATCATTATCTTCCTCTTATTTTCTTCAGCCTCTCTTTTTTCCTTTGCTGTTCAACATATAAATGTGTTGTAGTTCTACCTCTTAAAATTTTTTTTTAACGTTTTTATTTTATTTTTGAGAGACATAGAGATAGAACGTGAGCAAGGGAAGGGCAGAGAGAGAGGGAGATACAAAATCTGAAGCAGGCTCCAGGTTCTGAGCCGTCAGCACAGAGCCCGATGCGGGGCTCGAACTCACAGACCGTGAGATCATGACCTGAGCTGAAGTTGGCCGCTTAACCGACTGAGCCACCCAGGGGCCCCCTAGTTCTACCTCTTAAAAAATGAAAAGTCATATCTTAATTCTGTGTAGTAATAAAAATATTAATAACTTAACTTTAAGCGTTTATTTACCATGCTAGAAATTTTACATACAGATGTCATTTGATATAGTGACACATGGTAATGTTATTATCATTCCTTTTTTTTTAAGAAAGGGATGTTAACTCTGAGATTAAGTTGTCCGCTTAGTCGCATAGCTAGAATTCATATCCTAGCACTCTTACCCTTTGTTTTGATTGCTTTAGGTGCTGGTTTGTATTCTTTTTTTCTAGTCTGTTTGAAAAGAAGGGTCCACACTTGTTGATAATGTTCATTCTCAACTTTCATTAACTTACTCCTTAATTCACTGTATCTGAAGTATATTGGATAGTTGGATCTAAAGTGCTGTGAAAAAAATAAAGGAAGGAAAGGGAATAGGAAGGGATGAAGAATGATTGACAGTTTTAAATAGAATGGTCAGGGAAGGCCTCAGTAAAGTGGTTTTTGAATAAAGATCTAAAAGAAGTCAGGGGATGAGCCATTTTGATAATTGAGAGAAGGATGTTCCAGGCAGAAGAACCAATAAGAGCAAAAGTCCTGACAAGTATGTTTGATAGGATGTTTGAGGAATAGCACAGAGGCCAGTGTGGCTGGAGGGGAGTGAGAAGTGGGGAAGAATAGTAGGAGACAGGGTTAGACTGGTAAAGTAGTGGGGTGCACATCATATGGGATCCAGGAGGGTTTTGGAAGCTACTGAAAAGCTTCACACACATTGGTGACATGATCTTACTTACGGTTAAAAGAGTTGTTCTGGCCATGATTTGGAGAATTTTACTTGGGGGGGTAAGAGTAGAAGTGGGTGTGGGGAAGCAAGAATGTCCTGTCTTCTTCAAAGTCCTTCTCACTGGACTAAGAATCAAATTGACATTAGACAATCCAGTTTAACAGTGTACATATGGGGAATCCATACAGACATGGAAATCCCAAAAACAGGCAAAATGAGGTATTACGTCATAATAAACTAAGGAGAAGGGATAGAGGTTTGGAACTTTAAAGGGAAGAAATGTAGTTCACAGGAACATAATTGTTTGGTAAACAAATGTTTGCTGGACCATTCAAAACCAGTAGGGCATGGAAGACTTTGATCAAACAGGCCCTTGGTAGGTTCTTCCTGTCTACCATATCTAGTGCATAGTATAGTGTAGTTATCTATCATGATAGCTCTCTTCCTGGAGCAAGTTCTCTTATCTAAATTATTTTTAGGCAGTTGTTGGGGAGGTAAAGACCTTTTCCTGAATCTGCTGGGTTTCGATGGCCTCTTAACTCCAAGTAAACTTTATGCCAAAGTGGCCCATCTTGGAGCAGCTTGCCCTTGGCCCTGACACAGGGAAACCAGATAAAGGTCTCTTGCAATAATTCAGGCAGGAGGTGATGGTGGCCACAGTAGAATGGTTGGAGTGAAAAGCAGTTAGATTTAGGATATATTATGAAAGTAGAGCTAATAGAATTTTCTCAGGTAGTAGACCTGTGGGGGAGTGAGAGAAATTGTAGAATCAAAGGTAACTTTTAGATATTTTGACCTGCATTGGAAGGATGAAGTTGTAGTTTATTGAGATAGCGGAAGACCGTAGAAGAAGTTTTGGTGTAGTAGGGGTTTCAGCGTGAGAAGCTGAAAAAAGGTTCTATTTTTGACTTGCTAGGATGAGATGCCTGTTAGACATCCAAATTGGAAACAATGAATAGGCAATTGAATATTTGAGTCTAGTGGGAAGTTTCAGGCTTTAGTTACATATTTTGAAGGTTAATTAACACAGATGATTTGTAAAGACAAGATAGAATGAAGTCAAGAAGATGGTTACAGGTCAAAGAAAAGTGAGAGCATCTAGACAGCTCTGAGTCACTCCAGTGTATGTAGAGGTTGGGGAGATGGGGAGGAACACCTAAGGGGACTGGAAAAGAGCAGCCGGCGAAGTAGAAGAAAAGTAAGGTAAGTGTGGTGTCCTGGAAGCCGGTTTTAAGGAAGAGCGTGTGAACAATAATGCCCAGTGCTGCTGCTGCTAATTCATGTGAAGGTAGTATTGAGAGTTGACCTTTATATTTGCCACACAAAAAGCATGGTGAACCTGTCTTACAGTGAATGCCATTACCATCCACCTGGTTTTTCACACCAGAAATCCTGGAAGTCAAACTAAACTTATTTGTCATCATCCCATCTCTAGGTACTAAGTTCTGTAGATTCTAAATTCCACTTTATATATTTTGAATCTGTCTTTTTCTCATTTCCACTGCTCTTTTCTTAGTTTGTGTTCTTAACATTTCCTACCTGGATTATCACAGTGGCATTCTATTTTCTTTGCTTTTAGTTCGGTATTTTCTTTATTTTGTTTTAAAAAATGTTTATTTATTTATTTTGAGGGGGGAGTGGGGCTAGGACAGAGAGACAGAGGGAGAGAGAGAATCTCAAGCAGGATCTGCACTGTCAACGCAGTGCCTGATACACGGCTTGATCTCATGAGCCTGAGATTATGACCTGAGCGGAATCAAGAGTTGGACGCTCAACACACTGAGCCAGCCAGGCGCCCCTAGTCTGGTTATTTTCTTAGTCTTTCTGTACATTACTGACAGGGTGATCTTTTTAAAAGACTAGTCTGAATATTTCATTTCCTTGCTTAAAGTTTCTCCTATGGCTCCCTCTAGTATTCAGGCTAATGTTCAAACCCCTTAACGTGGAATGTAATTTTCTTTATGCTATCGTAAATACTTCTCTAACCTCATCTCCTACCACTCCCCTACCCTTTGTTCTAGTCGTAGCAGACTATTGTAGTTTCTGGAATGTGGCTTGCTGCCGGGTATACCTGATATGTCCTTCCTTTTCTTATTCTGACATTTGTTTCAAATTTCATATCTGTCAACACTGTGGAAAGTGTGCCTGATTCCTCCTTTTTCCCACCTGATGTATATGTTTCTCAGGTTCCATAGCTTATGGCCTGACATAACATTATCAAATTATATCCCGTAATTATTAACAGGACTTTCTATTTCACTAATCTAAATTTTTTTGTAGTATGAACAATGTATTTTTCCATTATGTTTTTCCAGCCTATAGCACAATGCTTGGCATCTAATGGGTAAGATGTTTTAATGAACAAATTAATTAAACTGAATGAATACAATCAAGAAATTTGAAAACAGTTTATTTATCATCTGAACGGTGCTGTGTGTCTGAAGGAATTACTGAAATTAGCCAAAGAAAATGTTACAGAGTAAAAGATGAAATTTGTGTGATAGGATATCCATTGTCATGAGCATCCTATGAAGACACACACATGAATTGTCTCTTTCCACAATGTCAGCTTTATTCAATCATAAAACAAAGGTAATCACAATTATGAAGCAGGTTCAAGATTCCAAACTCAGTGTCATTTCACCATGCGATTAAACTTGGCCTCTTACACAGCACACAGAGCAGAACACAAGATAAACCAGCAACAAACAAGATAACAGCAGGGTAGAGGAAGTTAAAAAGTCAGTCCATGGATGCGCTGTTGAGATAAGACCTCATCTGGCCCAGGTCAGCTCTGGGCACTTACCGCTTATTACCTTCAAGCAGTGAAGGATCTCAGTTCTGTTCAGAGATAATTGGGCAGAGCCTTCGGTGGCAGTTGCCTTTTTTAAGTGGTCGGACATAGAGGTCAAGTCTAAGGAGTGACATTTTGCTGCAAAAATCCTCTCTCTTTTAAAGGAACTTAATCGGTTTTGGGCCCCTGCAGACCTCCTCTGGTTCTGCTTGTTATCTGGTGTGTCTGCTGATGCTGCTCCTGGCAATATCTCCCAGCTGTAGTACCTTTAACTGCTTGCATCGTTGCTTGACACAGGCTCCTGCCTTCCTGTCATAAGAAACTCCATTTTGCTGTCTACATTCATCGACGTCTCAAGGCAAAACAAATTTGCCTGTTCAATGGTAATCTAGGTAATGCTGAAAATGTAGCAAACAGATAGATTGGCAAATGTTGCAGCAAAGGAGGGGGGTGCATGATTTAAAAAATGGCATAAAATACACTTGCTACTCTGCACACCAACACAGATTCTTTTGAGGTTTATTTTAAAAGTAAGTGCTGTTGTAGACATATTAATTCTGAAAATTTGGAAGCCAAAGACCAATCACCAGTTACATGAATTTGTAGTTTAATTTCTAAAATCAATTGAAATTTATTTAAGGATGATTATATGACATTAGAGCATCTAATAACATTGTTCACCAATACACTAAGTTGGCTGTTGTTCTAAGTACTTAGGTCTAATAGTATATACAATTATATTTAGTTTTTTATTTTTAAGTTTAGTTATTTTGAGAGAGAGGGGGTGGCAGGAGGATTGGAGAGGCAGGGGAAGAGAGAATCCCAAGCAAGCCCCACAGTGTCAGTGCAGAGCCCTATGCGGGGTTGAACTCATGAACCATGAGATCGTGGCTTGAGCTGCAATCAAGAGTTGTATGCTCAACCGACTGAGCCACCCAGGCACCCTGATTATATTTAGTTTTGAAAAAATTTTTATAACTTATTTTCACTTAAGTGTTTAGAAGATATAATGTAATTTTTTTCTTCCTTATAAAAGAATTAGCGTGAAGTCTCAAAGTTTGATCTGTAGTGGAAACAATGAGAGTCAAATTCAGGGATATTAAATACATTGCTAAGGAAGAATTAGCAGAACTTGGGGGCTAATGTCAAAGTCGAGATTTTGAGCTAAGATGCTTGGAACAATGGTGATGCTTTAGCTAAGGCACAAGGGTGCAAGAGCACCTGGCTCCAGGGGCCCCAAATAGATCAGGTTCAGCTAGTGGCCGCTGACAAAAATCCGAAGACAGAAAAATGAGTGGTGGTGAAACAAGAAAGGAATTTTAGTGCGGTCAACACCAGGGAGATAGTGGACTGGTTTCCCAAAGGCTATTTCCAAAGTGCCGACAATACTTCTAGGTTTATATAAGGAATATGTGGGACAGAGGTCAGCGGGTACATGCAGTTGGGGAGTAAAGGTCAGGTCAGTCATTGTCTTGTCTTGGAGTTAATCTTACAGACTCCTCCTGGCTCGGGCAGTCCTTTTTGCTTAAAGGGGGGCAGTTTGGTTCCCATCAGGGATGCTTTGCCTGAAGGGTCTTTTGCTTGAGTTAAGAGATCAGCTGGAAAGAACTTAATCAATTAGAAAGTAAGACTGAGGTCAAAAATGGAGGTAGTTGAAGTCCTTTTTCAGTACCATTTACAGATATCAAAAGAAAACAGTTGTTTGTAAGATTAAGGGATTCAATGAATCATCATTGATTCTTTTAAAGTCAAATTTTTATGGAAGCACAACCAAAAAGGATTAAAAAATCATATTTGTATGAGTTAATTTTCAAAAGATCACCATAAATTTGAAATAGATAGAGATGGTCAGAGTTTCAAGTAGGAAGGAAGAAACTCAGCCAAGTGAATACATCTAGGAAAATAAAAATGGGACTGGGGTAGAGATAAGACCAGTGAAAATTTAGAGGGCAGTATAATGGATGCCACATGATACAGGGTGGTATGAGGTTATTGTCAGAAAGCAGCCCTTGAGACATGGGTAAAAGCCACTAATATTTGGACATCAGTTGTATAACTGTACAAAACATTTTATATAAAAGTGATCATGTATTTCCTCAAAATAGAAAGCAATGCTTTATTCATATTAACTTATCTGTTCCTTTAATCTACCCTATTATATAGGTTAGAGAATAATTAGCAAGGCCCTTTTCATGAGTTTTATCATTGGCAGTTTTTATAACTTGATATCTTAGTAAGACTTTTAAGGGATAGACTAAAACTTTATGTTGGAATTAATGTTTTTTTGTTGTTGTTGGTAGAAGTGGGTTAAATGCCATATATAAAAAAACTTTGTATTATAAAATTCTATTTCAAACTCTAAAAGTTAAAATAGTCCTGTGTTGAGAGCCAGTGGCCTTGAGCGGTGTTTTGGGAGCCGGAGGCTTTGAGCCATGTTGAGAGTCAGAGACCTTGAGCGGTGTTTTGGGAGCCAGAGGCTTTGAGCGCAGCCTTTGTCCTTGAGTCGGACTGCAGCCAGGTCGTGTGGGGAGGTTCAGAATGCCTTTGCAAAGTTTAATATAACAAAATACAGTTTGCCTGCTGAGAACTTGTGGAAGGAGACATGTCTTGTACGTACACCATCCTCAGAATGTGGATAAATACTCAAGTGAAAATAAACTCGTTGCTGGTGACGCTTGGGAGCGCCAGCCCTCCTTTAACAACTGTGCCTTGTGTATCAGTTCATCCTCGCCGTTCATCAGGAACCGTTCGATTCAGCGACGGCTGGTCCGCCGCAGCCCTGGGATGATATTGTCAGGGAGGAAGAATTTCTGCTACTCTTCAGGGTCCTTCTAGTTGGACTAAGAATCAAATGGACATAAGACAGATTAACAAGAGAAAATAAAATTTGATAATATACTACAGGGAATCCATGCAGTCACAGAAATCCCAGCAGTCAAGCAACATGATGTTTATATATGAGCTAAGGAGAGGAGTAGGGGTCTGAGGATACAAAGGAGAAAAGACCATTAGCAGGAAGGTGAAAGGAGGTGTTTGGAAGGCAGAGGTTGCCCTGTTGTTTAGACAAGTTTCTTAGGTAAAGAGGAATCTCTGTTAATAGCTGTCTTCCTGGTATAAGTAGGCATTTGAGGGGGAAGTGAAGGGCATTTCCTCAATCTGCTGGGTTTTGATTGCAAATAATGTTCATGCCAAAGTGGCCCATCTTGGGGCTGCCTGCCCTTGGCCCCTGCATACGTGTCATAACAAAGTTGTTTTTAATCTATATTTTAGTTGAAAAGTATGAAGATTTGGTAGCACTGTTTAAAACATCAGTATATTCACAATTGAAACCAATTTTATTTGTAAATACGATGACTTTAAAATTGACTTCTATGGCATCTGGGTGGTTCAGTTGGTTGAGTCTGACATCAGCTCAGGTCATGATCTCATGGTTGGTGAGTTTGAGCTCCACATCAGGCTCTGTGCTGACAGCTCAGAGCCTGGAGCCTTCTTCGGATTCTGTGTCCCCCCGTTCTCTCTGCTCCTCCCTCGCTCATACTCTGTCTCTCAAAAATAAATAAATGTTAAAAAAATTCTAAAAAAATTGAATTCCATGTTTGCAAATTGCAGTATGGTGCATGCTATTCACGATTATAGGCAGCAGCAGTGCAGTGTTATGAAAAGAACAGCAACTTTGGAGTTGGACAGATATGAACCTGTCACTATTGTGGATTGAATTTTGTCCCTGCAAAAAGATCTGTTGAAATCCTACTACTAGTACCCATGACTGTGACTCTATTTGGGAATAGAGTAAGATGTAATCAAGTGACATGAGGTCATTTGGGTGCGCTCCTGTGCAATATGACTGGTGTCCTCATGCGGAGAGACAGACCTGCACAGAGGGAAGGTGATGTGAAGACACAGACACAGGGAGAATCATGCAGCGACTGAGGCAGAGGTGGAGTGATGCAGCTGCAAGTCAGAGAACACCAAGAACTGATGGTCACCACGAGAAGCTAGAAGGAGGCAAGGAAGGAATCTACCCAGGGTCCCAGAGGGAGCATCGCCCTGCTGATACCTTGAATTCAGACTTCTAGCCTCCAGAATTGTGAGAGAATGAATTTCTCTTGTTCTAATAAGACACCCAGTTTATGGCAGTTTGTTACAGCAGCCCTGGGAAACTAATACAGTTACATACCAGCTGTTTGTTTCACCCCTGAATCTCAATTTCCTCTCTTTAAAAGGGTAAGAACGGTATTGCTATGGAGAAGACATTTGGAGATTAATAGCTGGTTTTGTTATTGCTGTCCTTTCTTCAAAGATAATTTCCATTATTTATTACCTGCTTCATCAATTTATCATTTCCAAGTGTGAGATTGAAACTCGCTGATTGAATTAGAAGTAAAATCCTTGTCTGTGGTTCCTACTCAGGTTCTCTAATTTATAGAAACACACAACAGATATCATATGACCCATAGAGTCTGATTAAGATATAAGGGACTAAATTGTTCTGCAGCTATAAGTTTAGAATTAAGCTTTTGATTTTTTAAAAACTAATCTTCAAAAAAGATTAAAATGGAGTGACCAAATCTAAAAACAAAAATCATTCAACTACTTTTAAGAGGCTGTGAATAATTTAAATATGGGTGTTTATTTCTTTCCTTCATTCCCTTTATCTGGTGAGCATTTTTGATAGGAATTTTTCTACAGTGATATATTACCTATTAATAAAAAAGAAGCATTTTAAATACTTGAAAATATATTATTCAGTACTCTAGGATATCCTGCTGCCTTCTTGTACCCTGGTATTTCTCTCACTCACACAGTGCAGACACACCTTCTTTCCTACTGGGGTGAAAAGAACATAGATTTTAGAGAAAGGCAGAGCTGGGTTCAAATTCTTGGTCATCATTCCTAGCAGGATAATCTTGTCAAAATTATTGAACTTTGGTCATCATTCCTAGCAGGGTAATCTTGTCAAAATTATTGAACTTTCCTAAGTAACAGTTTCCTAGGTTAAAATAAGGAAAATAATGACAAGCTTTGCCAGGACTATTGTGGTTTTTAATAGACAATATGTATTAAGTGCTTTTAATGTCTGTGCTCTCTACTTTCTTGCTTCTCAGTATTCCCCTCGTTTACTTGAACAAATGTTTTTTTTTTCTTTTTTCTTTTTTTTATGGCTCAGTTCAAATTCTTTTTTTCTTCTCATTAAGAAAGTTTGGTTCATGGGGTGCCTGTGGCACAGTCAGTTAAGCTTCCAACTGTTTTTTTGTTTGTTTGTTTTTACATTTATTTATTTTTAAGAGACAGAGACAGAGTGCAAAAGGGGGGGAGGGGCAGAGAGAGGAGACACAGAATCGGAAGCAGGCTCCAGGCTCTGAGCTGTCAGCACAGAGCCTGGTGGGGGGCTCGAACCCATGAACTGTGAGATCATGATCTGAGCTGAAGTCAGACGCTCAACCGACGGAGCCCCCCAGGCACCCCAGCCACTGACTCTTGATCTCGACTCAGGTTATGATCTCTCAGGTTATGGGTTCGAGCCCCCCATCCGACTCTGTGCTGCTGGTGCATAGCCTACTTGGGATTCTTTCTCTCCCTCTCTCTGCCCCTTTCCTGCTGTGCTCTGTCTCTCAAAATAAATAAATAAACTTAAAAAAAAACTTAAAAATAAAGAAAGTTTTGGTTCAGCTAGTACTTACTGTCCTCTTTACCTTTCAGTTGGCACTTAACATTTGTAGTTTTCTTTATATTCATGTGATATCTTTAGGCAAAGGGGACTGATGATTCTTCAGAAAAAGTTCAGTGGGAGGAACATTGGGTTTGGAGTAAGAAACCTTCGGTTCTAGCCTAGTACCAGCTATTGCTATTTGTATGACTTTGGGGAGGTTTCTGAATGTGTTCTTTTTGCATACCATAGAGATAACAATATAGGATTTTGGTGAGGATCAAGCGATATGCAGCATGTGTATAAAAGAAAGGAACATGTAAAATGTATTGAAGTATAAGATATGATTGCTTTTGTATCTGCTTTGTACCATATGTCATGCCTTGCATGTAGTAAGGCTTACTATGTTAATGATAATTATTTTTTTAAAAATTCCTTTCAGGGGCATCTGGCTGGTTCAGTCTGTTAAGCATCCAACTTTGGCTCAGATCATGATTTGATCTGTCAGCGCAGAGCCTGGAGCCTGCTTCAGATTCTGTGTCTCCCTCTCTCTCTGCCCCTTGCCTCTCTTGCCCCAGAGCTTGCGTGCGCTCTCTCTGTCTCTCTCTCTCTCTCTCTCAAAAATAAATAAATCTTAAAAAATAAATAAATGAAGTAAAAATTCCTTTCAGATTTCCTGAAATCAAAAGACATGCAATTTTTTGTACATTTTGAAAATTATTATCAGAAGATTATAATGTAAATGTTATAACTATCCCTTTTTTTGGTTGAAGTATAACTTAATATTCAGAAATTATTCTTGGTTCCAATAAAGTGTTCAGTTTTAATATACTGTAGTATAATTGATTTCACATTCTATCATATGAGTTATTTTTGTTCAAATAAATAAATAATGCATATCTTTGCTTACTCACAACTAATGATCCTTCTTTCCTACTTTGCCCTAGAAACTAATTTGAAAGAGAGTGATTTGAGAGGATTTTGTTCAAAGCCATACAAAATGGTAGTAGCCCAGCTGGCAACTCTTTTTTAAATCCTTAAATTAGTCTTAAAAAAGAGAGAAAATGTGTGGAGATTTTTTAAAATAAAAATTTGAAAAAAATTAGTATAGTTTAATATAGATTTTAAAATATAGTTCTATCTTCTAAATGGTCTCATCTTTTCAGAATCACAAAACTTGGCTTTCAGGTGGAATATTGTGCATAGAGAGGCCCTGACTGGAAGGCTGTGGCCCAACAGATCTAGTGCTAAATTACGTATGCTATGCCTCTCTTCATTTAGGTGACCTTTTTCTAGATATTTGCAGTGAATAAAAATTTTCTCTAAACAAAGTTTCATTAGTAAACACATAAGCTTGATGGAGAACATTTCAATATTAGAATTCAACAAAACCAAAGTTAAGCAGTTTTGAATTTTTTGAAAAGCAGTCAGATGTTGCAGTTAGATGCTGGCTCTATTTTCTATATATTGATTTTAACCTTTTTTCAGTTATAAGAAATTAAACATCCATATATAAAGTTTAAATATTCAGTTTCAGAAGTAAAGATTTAAACAGCTATTTTTGTAGTTTATTAAGATAAATTCTTATTTACCGAGTGAGAACACAAGCCACAGACTATGAAAAACATTTTTAAAAGACATATCTGATAAAGGACTGTTATCCAAAATATGCAAGGAACTCTTAATATTTAGCAATAAGAAAATGGAAAACCCAAATAAAAAATGGGCAAGAGACCTAAAGAGATACCTCACCCAGGAAAGTATACAATATCTTAGCTTGGGCTCTTATAACAAAATGCCATAGACTAGGTGGCTTAAACAACAGATAATCATTTCTCACAGTCCTTGAAGCAGCGAAGTCCTAGATCATTGATTTCTGGTGAGAACCTCCTCATCCTGCCTGGCAGAAGGCCACCTTCTTTTTATGTTCTTACCAAGGCAGAGAGAGAGCTCTAGTCTCTCGTCCTCTTTTTATTAAAGACACTAATCCCGTTATAGGGGCCCCATCCTTATAACCCTCATCTAAACATAATTACTTCCCAAAGGCTCACCTCCAAATGCCATCATAATTGGAGGTTAGGGCTTCAAGGTATAAATTTTGGAAGAGATAAATTCAGTTCATACATTCCACTCTTGTACTCCTCAAACCCATGTTTTTCTTGTATGCAAAATATACTTTGATTCCATCCCAACAGTCCCCCAAAGTCTCAACTCATTCCAGCATCAACTCTAATGCCTCATCTAAATATCAGTTCAGTCAGATATGGGTGACACTTTAGGTTCATTCATTCTGAGGCAGAAGTTCTCTCCAGCTGTGAACCTATTAAACCAGATAAGTTTGTGCTTCCAAAATACAGTAGAGGAACTGATAGAGCATAGACATTCTCATATGGAAGGGGAGAAAATGAGAAGAAAAAAGGGGTGACAAGTTCTAAGCAAGTCTTCAAAACCTAGAAAGGCAAATACCATTAGATTTTAAGGCTCATGCATATGAAAGGGGAGAAAATGAGAAGAAAAAAGGCGTGACAAGTTCTAAGCAAGTCTTCAAAACCTAGAAAGGCAAATACCATTAGATTTTAAGGCTCATGCGTAGTCCTCTTTGGTTTGATGCTCTGCCTTCGGGACCCACCAGGCTGTGGCAGCCTTGCTGCAAGGCTCTTTCTTGGCTGCTGCCATCTGGCCTTTTGAACCTTTCTTCATCTTCGAGCTGAGGATGAAGTCCTGATGGTCTCTGAATCATCTTTGGGGTAGTTCTTCCCTTGTTTTGAAGAATAATAGCACATGTTTGCAACAAATCGGTTCTATCGATCAGTCCTGTAGGATCTAAGAAGTCGCACAGCCCTCTTCATTTTGTACCAACTCTTTCCTCTTTAGTTCAAGCTGGCATCATTTCTGCTGGAATGGCTGCTTAGGTCCATGGTTCACACCCACACTCATAGCTTTATCTAGTGGTTGTTCAGTCACACCCTTAGTATTCTCTTCAGTACAATATTACTCAGCTTGCAATGTGGATAGTCTTGAAAATTTCCCAAATCTTTTAAGTTTTGGTCTCTTTTTGCTTAACATTATTTCTGCTTCTATTCATTTCTCCCTTTTCGCATTTAACTATAAGCAGGCAGGTAGAACAAGGCCACTCCTTCAACACTTTGCTTAGAAATCTTCTAACTAAATATCCAATTTCATCCCTCACAAAACATCTTTCTACAAAATATGAGAACACAGTTTAGCCAAGTTCTCTGCCACTTTGTAATAAGGATCACTTTTTTTTTCCATTGCCAAATAACATGTTTCTCATTTCTTTCTGAGACCTCCTAAGAATGGCCTTTACCATCTATTATTTTGACCAGTATTCTGTTCATGATTATTTATGCATTCTCTAAGAGGAGGGTAGCTTGCTTTCTAACTCTTCTTTCTGAGGTCTCAGCAGAATTACTCTTAATACCTGGATTTTTAGCATCGATCTCCAATTTCTTGCTGCCTCTACCCTTTACACAGGTCCAAAGCCACTTCTGTCTTTGTAGGTATTTGTAATAGCAGTACCAAACTGCTACCAAAACTCTGTTTTCAGTACCAAACTCTGTTTTAGCTTGGGCTACTAAAAACAAACAAACAAACAAACAAAATGAACAAAAAACACAGACCAGGTGGCTTAAACAACAGACTTTTTTTTTCATGGTTTTGGAATCTGGGGAGTCTAAGATCAAGGTACTGGTAGATTCAATTCCTGGTAAAGACCTTCCTGACTCTGCAGATGCTGCCTTTTCAATTTGTTCTCACAGGACAGAGAGAGAGAAAGAGAGTTCTGGTCCCTGCTCATAAGGACACTAATGCCGTCATGAGGGGCCTTACTTTCATGACCTTGTCTAAACCTGATTATCTTCCAGTGGCCCCACCTCCAAATATAATCACATTGAAAATTAATGCTTCAACATGTAAATTATGGGAGGATACATTTAGTCCCTAGTATACTGATGGCAAGTAATATATGAAAGATACTTAACATACATCATTAGGTAATTGTAAAGTAAAGCAACAGCACATGCTGGCAAGAATGTGGAGCAACAGGAACTCATTCACAGCTGGCGGGAATGCAAAATAGTACAGATAGTTTGGCAGTCTTACAAAATGAAGCATGCTCTTACCTTACAATCCAGTGTCTCTACTCTTTGTTTTTTACTCAAATTGGCTGAAAACGTAGGTTTACACAAAACCTGCACGAGGATGTTTATAGTAGATTTACTTATAATTGCCTAACCTTGGAAGCAACCAAGATGTCCTTTAGTAGGTGAACGGATAAATAATCTGTGGCACATCCAGAAAATGGAATAATGTTCAACACTAAGAAGAAATGTGCTGTTGAGCCATGAAAAGACCTGGAGTAACCTTAAATGCATATTAAGTGAAAGAGGCCAATCCGAAAAGGTTACATACTGTGTGATTCCAACATTCTGGAAAAGGCAAAACTGTAAAGACGGTAAAAAGATCAGGGGTTGCCAGTGGTTAGGGGAGGGAGGGACGAATAAATAGGTAGAGTACAGAGGATTCAATTCTGACACTAACCACTGTGAGCTAGCATCAAACTCCACAGGTGTAAGGGCATGGTTCTCAACAGACTGCCACCACTTTAGACACCAGCTGCAAGTTGGGTCCCCAGGCCACCCACACTTCTGGTTAACTAGCAACAAGTCCGAGGGCTTCCTAAGACCTCCCCTCCACACACACACACACACACACACACACACACACGAGACTGTCCTTCAGATGCCAGTTGCAAGTTTAGAGGTCTCCAGGTCATCTGCACTTGACTATAAATCTGGGATTCTTGTGACCCTTCTCAGATTCAGTAATTTGCCTGAATGACTCGACTTGAGAAAGTGCTATGCTTAGGGCTGCAGTCTTACTGTAAACAAATTAGGACTAGCTAAATGAAGACACACAGAAGTTGAGGTCTGGAAGGGTCCCGAATGCAGAATCTTTTCCTTCCTGTAGAATTAGGGCACATCACACTCTCCCGGTACATCAATGGGCTAGCTGACCAGGAAGCTCCCCTCTGCTTCCATTTCCAGAGTTTTTATTGACATTTCATGACCAGGCACGATTGATTAAACATTAGCCCACTTGTGTGAACTAAATTGCTACTCTTCTCCCTCTTCCCAGAGGTCGCGCTGCGCCTAAGTCTCTAACCACATAGAGTCTGGTGACCAGCCCCCATCTTGAGCATCTCGTTAGCGCAAACTCTAGTGTGTGAATCAAGGGGCTTATCAAAAACAAGTACACTCCTGTCATTGGGGGAAATTCCAACGGTTTTAGAGGCTCCTGGCCAGGAAACCAGGACAAAGACAACACCAATTCTTTATTTTACAACACCAAGTGTTGTTGTTTTTTTTAATTTGAATATGTACCATGGAAATATGAGGTGACTGAAAAGTATTGACGATTGGAAGATTTAAGGGCAATAATTTAAGAGCAATAATTAGTTTGCTGATCTCTGTATCAATTTGGTATTTTGTTTAGATTTTATATAGCAATTTAAATCATTATACATCATTTAGTTAGAATTTTATATCTGGGGTGCTTGGGTGGCTCAGTTGGTTGAGCATCCAATTCGTCTTAGGTCATGATCTCATCTCTTGTGAGTTCAGATCCCACATCAGGCTCTGTGCTGGCATCCTTGAGCCTGCTTTGGATTCTGTGTCTTCCTCTCTCTCTGCCCTTCCCCTGCTCATTCTCTCTCTCTCTCTCTCTCAAAAATAAACATTAAAAAAAATTAAAAGACAAGATTTTTATATCTGATTTCATGTAGAACTATATTTCTCTTGGTAAAAAGGAGAGAGGAATTTACTTGGAAAGATGAGCCAGTAGAATAAATAGGACCTTTTTCAGTTTTTATTACCTTACTTTGTCAAAATAAACAGATTACCTTAATAACAACTTTTTTCTGTACTATCAGTTGTTTCATTGGACTCATTTTTCTTTTGAATAGCAAGTTATTTCAGAGCATACCCACTTTCTTCAAGGGAGTGCTTACGTACAGTTTTCTCTTATAGATTGATTATACCGGAACAGAGCCTTCCAGTCCCTGCAATAAATGTTTGTCTCCGGATGTGACACCTTGTATTTGTACCATTGACTTCACACTGGAACAGTCATTTGAGGTCAGTATTCCCAATGTGTTAGAAAAGCTTGCTTTAAAAAATATTAAAAATTTTTTTTTACTAGTTATTTCATTTTTTGTAGAGTAGTCACTTTAATTTATTGAATTACATACACTTTTGAGCAAGATTGTTTTGTTTGGCTGTTGCATTATGCTCTCTGGTAATTAAATACATGTATTTATTTAAATAGTTTAATTAGTACTTTATAAACTAAATTTAAAACATTTTATCTTTTCACTAGAAAATTTTATTACTGTACAAATCAAGGCTGTATCATGTTTATATAAAATTTTTACCTACTTTTAATTCTAAAGCAAGTTTTACTTAAAAAAACTTACTAATTCATTCATCATTTAATTGTATTACTTTTCTATCCAGTATGAACTACCATAAATGCAAACACTTAGTGAAACCTTATGATCTTTTATGTCTTGATAAGCAGTTAGAACACTTGTGTGTGTGCGTGTGTATGTGTGTGTATGTAGTTGTCAGTGGTGTCTTCTGCATTCATACTTACCTGTCTTTGGAAATTGAGCAGATGCTATAAAAGACATAAAGATTTAGAATAGGCATTATACGACCAGTTTGTGCTTTCCTTTACCTAAAAATTGAGCTTAAAAAATTATTGTTTTATTCTTCAGGGAGCAAAATGACTTTAATATGTGTCAGCTTTTTAGATTTTTCCACACTTAAAATTTTCTTAAAGGTCTAGGTGACGTTTATAGTCTCTGGTAGATGGTTGCCACCTAGTGGTTATAGATGCTCTTGCACTGAGATAAAGGATAATAACACTTTCTTAAAAAAACATGAAAATAAATTTGGGAAAAGATAGTAATTTAATTATTTTACTGTGTTTCAGCAGGAATAACATAAATTTAAAACATCATGAAAATTCTGTTTTTTCACTGTGATGAAGAAAACTATAAAGATAGGTGCATTAAGTTCTGCTTTTGTCAGGACAGACAGAATTAAGGAGATAAAATGGACTTGTAGTGATTAGAAGCTTCAGTAGTTTCTTTCCCCATCCAAAAACACTTATTTCAGAGCTTCTCTTTCTGAAAAGCTCTTTCTTTTGTGGACTCTGTGTCCCTTCACAAAACCAAACTTTGAATTGGACTAACAGCCTTTTCAGAGTTATTTTATCTCAGTATTCATTGAAAGGATTTCTTTTTCAGTTTATAAGTTGAATTTACTATTCTACTTCTTAGTTGAGATATTTTTAAGCATATTCTTTGTTTCTGTGATATTTTTGATAACCAAAAATAAAGAGTTTTTATGTATGTAAACATTTTCTTTATATGGAATGGGAGAGTTTGCATAATTTGATATTTGAAAATAAAATTTTAAATAAATAATCGCAGATGTGAAAATACAAATTCAAATAAAGCATACTTGAAACGTTATTGAATTTTTTCTTTATTGAGTTACTTTTGATTATAGACTATGGAGGTAGCAACCAGAATTGAGAAAAACTTAATGTTTCTGCTACCTCTTATAACCTTAAGTCATTCAAGATGGTTTTGTGGTACCTTCTCAATAATTGTAGTGTATGTGGGTTACCCTTCTTTCCCAAGTTATTCCAATTGGCTCCTCTAACTATATTAAAGTATTTTTAAAGTATTTTTATGGTTATGTATTGACACATTATCTTAGATACTTTACTAATTATTAGTTTATTAATTACTCATATTATGTGTAGTATTTTGTTGAGAAATGTATTATGTCTCAATTCAAGTTCGGAATTTACTTGGGCAATAAATGAAAGTTAACCATTATCCCTTTGAAAAGTTGACTCTAGGTGAAGACCAATCTGAATTGAAAAAGTTTGAAGTTGAAAGTAGTAGGTTCCCCGAGGTATTTTTTTTTTTAATGCAAATAGTACTTCTTTGAAGTCTTTAAGGATATTTTCAAAGTTTACTCTTTGATTTTTGTAACATACCTTCTTTAACTTTATTTACAATTTGTACTGCTTTAGATTGTTAAGGATTGGTAGGATTCACTCTATTACTTGTTTTAAGGTACCACGAATCCTAAACTAATAAAGTCCAAATGACATGGCCTTTAAGTATGCATGAAACAAGTTTATAGTTTCACATGAAAATTGTTTCCCTCCTCTTTCTCTAGGGCAATGTGTTTATGTATTATGGACTGTCTAATTTCTATCAAAACCATCGTCGCTATGTGAAATCTCGAGATGATAGCCAGCTAAATGGAGATCCTAGTGCTTTGCTTGTAAGTAAAATGATGAAATATGAAAATGTGATAGATATAGATAAGAGTATATAGTAACTTTCCAGTTATAAATGTTAAATTTAGTAATGTTAGGATGAAATTAAAGTGTTACTTGTTATTTGTTTAGTGAGGGTTTTTAGTTAAAATTCTTTTTTCACCTGGAATGTGCAGATTAATGATTTCTTACAATCAGGATACATTACTACCTGCTAGTAGTGTCATTGGAGTTTTGCTTTATTAATCATAATGGAATTTTGATGAGTCTGGTATTCTCAGTATATAATTGGTTTGGTTTTGAGTTTGTTCATTACTATTATACTCGGTAGGAATGTATAAATAAATTACTTTTAGTTTCTGAGGTTATGTTTTAGAATTGAACATGTATGCTGTCTGTTTTTTAACTTGTGAAATGCCTGAGTAGTAAAGTTCAAAGGATGGGTTAACGAAAAATTGTCTGAGAAACTTTTTGAAAATACAGATTCCAGACTTCTGCTAAGTGTAGTAAATCAGTCTCTGCAAGGATGGAACTCTAAAATATCTTTTTAACAAGCTCCCCTTCTGTTGCCCAGCCTGATTTGAGCTAGAGGATCTTAGTTTCCTGACTGTTGTTCACCTTTTCATAGAGGTGGTTGGTGCCTAGGTATTTTGTGTAATTGTTGCTAATGCAGCAAATCTTCAGAGTTCCAGAGCTATTTAGGATTTCTTAGAAACAGTGAATCTCGGGGCACCTGGGTGGCTCAGTCGGTTAAGTGTCCAACTTTGGCTCAGGTCGTGATCTCACAATTCATGTGTTCGAGCCCCGTGTCAGGCTCTGTGCTGATAGCTCAGAGCCTGGAGCCTGCTTCAGATTCTGCGTCTCCCGCTCTCTCTGCCCCTCTCCTGCTCATGCTCTGTCTCTCAGAAATAAACATTGAAAAAAATTTAAAAAAAAAAAAGAAAAAGAAACAGTGTATCTCTTAGAGTGCAATTTAGGACTTTACTGTGACCAGAATGGTCCTGTAACCATATAGCTGCTCTGGGTTATCTTTACTGGTTTTATTGTTAGTCCCTGATGTTTGAGATCTTAAGAAATAGCAAATCTATTGAAAGATTGTGGTTAGGTCTGCAATATTTTGCAATCCATGTAGGGTTAGGACTCACATCCAGAGAAGGCGATGTTGTGTGAGACACACCAGGTTCTTACATCTTTCTGAATTTCTTGATTGAGATTATAAATTGAGTGTGTTCAGAGATCCAGAAATGGTATCTGATTTATAGTTTTTAAAATTTAAACACACCCTGTCTTTAGTGAAGGCAAAAGAAGTGGAGACTGATTCTTTTCTTACAGGCTTGAAGCAAAGCTTTTAGACTACACTAGGAATTGATGAATTTTTTTCTGTAAAGGGCCAGACAGTGAATATTTTGGGTTTTGTAGGTTTTACAGTCTCTTGACACAGCTACCCACCTTCTGCCACTGGAATGAAAGTAGCCATAGATAATACTTAGAAGGAGTGGCTATAGTGTAGCTGTGTTCTCAAAAAATTTTTATTTATAAAAACAGGTGGTAGACTGGATTTGTCCTGCAGTCTGTCATTTATTGATCACTGAGCTAGATCAAAATACATGATTTTAAGACCAGGTGGCTTTCAAAAATTTTAAAGATTTTAAGAGTGGACAGATGGAAGTCCAAGTTACCAAATATTATATTAAGATCCTTCACAATCTGCTCTCAACCTGCTATTCTAGCTTCATTGTTTCATACTCTGTCTTTAACATGCCTATGACCTGGCTGCCCTGAGCAGTGTATGCTGCTCCGTAGTAACCATTCCTGAGACCAAGTAATCTGCCCATTTTGGCATTTACATTTTATTCGCCTAGGATGCTGGTTTAACTCTTGCCCTGGAGGTCCTCTCATCTGGAGGCCTGCTATTATCTGTAGTGCCCTTTGATGCAAAATAACTTCTTTACATATTTAGTTCATTCATACCGTATCCCAAGTCACTTCTCACCTTGCTTAACAAACTCCACATCATTCACTCCAAACTCTTTCCCCATCTGTTCTGGCCGTACTTTGAGGTCATTTACTGCATAGTCTCTATACTGATCTTTAAAAAAATTTAAATACCACTTTTCTGCTTAAAATCTTTCAATGGTCTACCAGCACTTGGAGTAAAATCTCGGGATGACCTGAACTATGCGTAATTCCCCAGTGTCATCATGTCATTCTCCTCGTTCCCATTCTCTAACTACATTTACCTTTTACCTTCTCAGAAATACCCAGTTTTTCTCAATGGCATGTATTATTCTCCACTTAAAATCCTCTTCTGCCTGCCTCTCACATGCTTGTCTCCAATTCTTCCTTAGGTCTTAACTTATATGATACTACCTCCAGAACCAACTTTTCCTTATCATAGATTCTAACGTAATTTATTTTGCCCTCCCCCATTAATTACTTGCACACTGTTTTCATAACACTTACTATAATTTGTAATTATATATTTAGTTCTTTGTCTTCTGTTTTCTCGGCTACACTATAAACTCATTAGGGCAGGGACCCTGACTTTCTTTAGCCACTGTATACCAAGCATCTTGCCAGTGCTTAGCACATGGAAGACATTTAATAAATATATGTTGAATGAATATAGACGCCTTCATCATGGCTCTTATTTCATATAATAATTGGTCATGTATGGATCTGTTTCCTCTGTTACACTGTGACTTAATTATTTAAAAATTTTTTTTTCTGTTTCTAGCACCTTTCGTGGTACATGATATATTAGGTACTCCTTACATGGCTTTCTTAAACCAGTTACTGTTTCAGAGTATCTAGCATTCAGTACCTGATGCATAGGTAGTAAATAATATTTTCCTTTCTTTTAAAACTTACTGAAGTATTTAGTGACTAGGATAGATTTGCCTTTCTGAGAGTTTATTTGTATTTAAAACCTTTTTTTTTTGAAATTGCAGTTTTCATCAAAACATTCCTGTAGTCATGGCTTATGACTACAGTCATGTACTGTAGTCATATACTGTCTACAGTTATATACTGTCTTCAGAGTACTAACTTTATAAATCTAGATGGCATACGGAACAGAAAACTGAGAAGTCAGATATTAAAGAGACTTTTTGAGATCTCTGCTACGTGTTTTCTTAGCCTTCTTTTCTATGCAGGCAGTTCTCTATCCAGTCTAGACACAGAGAATGTGGATACAGGTCAGTGTTGGTTGGTAATAGAATAGCCCTAAGAGGACTAACTAGGGTCTAGTTAATTTCCAATGGAAACTATCTTAGTCTGAGTTTTTTTTATTTAATGTGTTTTCAGACATGACTTCCTGTAGCTTTGGAGTTTCAGAACAACCCAGACATGTACTTTATCTCAGACTTGGTAGAATCTCTAGTTTAACCTTGCAACATCTCCTTGAAATCTTCAGTAGAAACTAAGTCAAAACATTTTTGTTTTGTTTGTATCTGGATGCACAATTTAAAGAAGAGCGATATATTCTAGGAATCTACATTAGCCCCCTTCCATCCTCCCCTTCCTTCCTTTGACATGGATCATGGGATTAACCTAGAATTACACAATTTGTGATTATCTGGTTAAACATGTCCATTTTATGAGGCCCAGGTAGATCAAGGAACTTGCCAAAGTCACATAGTATGTAGCTGGACCTGGAGCCTCCAGTCTACTTTCGGTTTAAGATTGACAACAGACTGCTTTTTAATTTTTCTTGCCCAGAAAACTCTGTGTGGTATGATTTTTGTGTTGATATGAAAAATTTTTTAAAAAGTCAGTTTGATATATGCCTGTACGACAAAATATATTCAAGGAAGGGTTATATTAAAAAAGTAATCCAGTTATTACCTTTATGTAAGGTAATTATGTTAAGTAATTTGAGTATTTAAATGTGATGTTATTTATAGTCTTTACAATACAGATCTATTCTGTATGCATTGCAAGTGAGACACATGTAGCCACTGAATTTTTAATCGGTAATCGTGGCTAGCTCATGGTTCTCTGGAGGCCTGTGTAATAATTTCTTTCTTCTTTTCCTTTCAAACATCAGAATCCCAGTAAAGAATGTGAGCCTTATCGAAAAAATGAAGACAAACCAATTGCTCCTTGTGGAGCTATTGCCAACAGCATGTTTAATGGTATGATATAGATGTAAACAAAAGATATGGATTAAAATATATAAAAACACGAAAATGTGTATAATTTATTGATACTGATTTGATAGTCTCTAGTACATATGAAAGAGATTGAGAAATTCAGCAACTTTAAAATAAATATATCAATTAGTTATTCAATGGAATGTCATAATGTTTTGTGACTTTTTTGAGAATTCTTATGTTTTAAGAATTCATTCTTATATTTTAAGAATGAATTTCTCTCTCTGGGAAGAAAGGAGCAGAGACATTCCGCTAACTTTCGTATTTTATATATGATAAAATAAAAACCAGGCTGTGTTTTCCACCAACTTCAAATATTTGTTCCATTACAAAGGAACTAGAGTCGATTATTTAGGGCAGCACTCTTTGATACAAATATAATGAAAACCATCAATGTGAGACATGCATATAATTTAAAATTTTATAATAAGCACATTAAAAGACAATAAGTGAACAAGTAAAATTACATTTGATAATATATTTTATTGAGCCCAATATGCCCCAAGTATTATTACCTTTTTGCTGTATAAATTATGTTCAGTATACAAAATTTATGAGTGAGATATTTTACATTCTGTTTTTAATTTAAATTCAAGCTAGTTAAGGAGAAATTTTATATTCTATTTTTTTTGAACTGAGTTTTTAATTTCTAAAATATATTATTTCAAAAATATAATAACATATTATGACAAAACATATTTATCTGGACCAGCCATAATGTCAATGGCTCTGGAGCCACGTAGCTAGTGGCTACCATACTGCACAGTGCAGATAGAAAAGTGGGTACGCCAGAAACTAGTTAGGATTGCATTTTTTAAAGGAAAGGAGGAGAAGCAGATTTACCCTGCAAATTATTTTATTTGGGTTAATATGAAAACATTTTACCTTATCATATACCAGCTAGCCATATAGGAGAAGTGACTTATAACTCTATTGAGGGAAGATAAGTCCAACTAGGATTGTAAAGTTACCATAGATAATTCACATATAAGTAGGCAAGAGCAAATGTATGTCATATGCCTGCCTGCTCTGTTATAGCAGCCCCTTTTGGGACCAGACACCAGATCCTCATTTCTCATAGAGTATAGTGGATGCTGTGGATTTTCAATAGATACTTAGCAATATCTTCTTTTTTGTGCATTTAGATACATTAGAATTGTTTCTAGTTGGAAATGAATCTCAGCCTACACCTATTCCTTTGAAAAAGAAAGGTATTGCTTGGTGGACAGATAAAAATGTGAAATTCAGAAATCCCCCTGGAGGAGACAGTCTAGAAGAACGATTTAAAGGTAAAATTTACTAATATTTCTTTAAAATATGATATAAGCCTGGAGTTTTAATGAAGTACCTAAAATTTTCTATCTTTAGAATCTTAAAAACTACTTTTATTTTATTTTTTAAATGCAGCAACTTTTCTTAACTTCATACCAAGTTAGGTAAAATATGTAATATGTTCTAATATACTGAAATTCTAAAGTAAATGTACATGTACTTTTAACCTTGAATTTTTCTGGTATTTTCTTATAAGTATTTCAGCCATTGTCTTTTAAAATTGCAGGCAAGTTTCTTTTTAAAAAGACACAATATTTTATTGTAATTATAAATTTAAATTTAGTTTTGATTCTTTGCCTCCTAAATTTTGCAATGTAATTTACCATTATACCTTTGTATTAAATCATCTGCTTTTTGCTATGTACCCCATAGCGTACTTTTAGTATTTTCTTAATGACCGTCAAATCTTTGTAATTACTAGTTACATGAGGAATTGGTTTGTCTCTAGATCTCAAGACTTTCCTAGAATATGAATATATTTATGCCTTTGAAAGTAGGAAAAATACTCAGATTGTATATTGTGTCTTTGTTTAATTTGAGTGTGAATTTTCAGTGGAACTCCTAATAGAATGGAATATTTTGCCCCCTCCCTCTTCCCTCTTTTTTAAGATACAACAAAGCCAGTAAACTGGGTTACACCAGTATATATGCTGGATTCTGAACCAGATAATAATGGATTCATAAATGAGGATTTTATTGTTTGGATGCGAACTGCAGCATTACCTACTTTTCGTAAGTTATATCGTCTAATAGAGCGGAAAAGTGATTTACATCCGACATTGCCAGCTGGACGATACTATTTGAATATCACATACAGTATCCTTTTTTGGCCATGTGCATAGATTCATAGAATTTGAAAACAGTATAGTTCAGTCTTAGTTATATGACATGCTATTCTGTGTTTCAGTTTTGATCTCTTTTTTATAAGAGTATGTGTGTATATACACGAGAGAGTATCTTTTCACTTATATTTTCCAGAAGTCTTAAATTTTTATAAACTTTGTACTAGGATTCAAGCCTATTTAAGATGCTGGTGCTAGATTCATTAATAAGCTAGATATTTCTACAATGGAAATTGTAGTTGAGCTTAATGCAAAGGCCAGTAAACAAAGCAGATGCTAAATTAGCATTTAACTTATTTAGATATATGTGTTTATATATACTTTTATATATTCTTTAGATATTAAAAATCAGTGTATGTTAGTTCACGTCAGTATAATTGTATAACTATTATGTTCATAGTACCAAAACATTTTTATCATTAGCTGTATTATTTCACATTAATAATTCAGGTGTACTTTTCAGTGCTGCTAAATATCATTTATTTCATTCTGGTTATATGTCAACATTGTACCAAGTACTGTTCATGCATTATTTTATTTTATTGAAGGATTATGAGATAGGTGTCATCATCTCCATGTCACAGCCAAGTATACAGGAACATAGAGCATTTAAATAACTTACCCAAGGTTATGCAGATAATAAGTAGAAGAGTTGGGGTTCATAATCAGGTATTGACTCCAAAGGCCATGACTTTACCATCAGCCACTACTACAGGCTGCATCCCTAGATGTTTCACTCAAGTAGTCAGACCAACCCATATTGGCATGGATACAACGTCTTCCTTAGCTGAAAATAATTGGGCACTACCCTTTATTCTAAACAAAGTCCTTACATCTTTTGATCTGTAGCCCATTGCTTACATATATCATAAGTGAAAAGTTTCTCAAATATTAGCATTTGAATGTTTACTAATGCTTTGCATTTTTGATTTTTCATAATCCAAATTAGCCACAAGTATATATTTCAGTTTTATAATGTATTAGTGAATGGTTAAGTTAATAGACCTAATTTCAAAAGAAATGTCTCCTTGGATCGTTAGCCTCTTGATTTTGCACTGAGTATGCAACTGAATATGACCTGATATGGACAGACTACAAGTAGCCAAGTTTTGGAAACTAGGCCCACATAGAAGCAATTCTGGACAGACAGACCCAGTTGAGGTGCTAATAGAACATTATCCTGAGGCTAGTGCCAAAGTAGATGGCAGCTCTGTCACAGTTAGCATCCAGAAGATCTAGTAAGGAGTAAAGGCATATACCAGCCTGTAGCCTAGAGCGTAATTTAAAGAAGTCACTGGAGTACTTAGTACTTTGTCTTAGTTAACAGACTATTTGCATCCAAGGCATTGAGAAGAGAACTCAAAGACTAACGAGACAGGCATTTGTGTCTGCAAAGCATCATGAGTAATTATAAAAATTAGGTATAAAGTGGGAACTAGATACTAGAATTAAGATGGAAGCCCATTTTTGGCGATCGGGATACAGAGAGTCTAGCATGGGTGATTTGATACTTTGTCTCCCAGACTGTTTTCTTAGTTAGAACTCTTATAATCATTCCTGCTTCAGGTTAGGGTTGATTTAAGAAACTGGCAGAGTCTGCCATTTGGAGTAATGGGGTCCATCCGTGGGGATGGAAAATTGCCGAGAGAAACAAATGGGGCCTAAATTTGATTCAAAAGACGTTTTTTAAAAGGTTCCTTTTTTAAAAGGTACCTTTCACAGGGGGATGTAGTTCTGTCTTCTCTGTTCTGATTCTTGCCAAAATCTTAGAATTGGTCCATGTAGATAGCTCATCCAATATACTGGTGTCTCATTTCTTAAATCTCTTTAAGAGTTCATCCTTCATTTCTACTCTGTTTCAGCCATCAACTCTGGGTCACACCCTGAGTTTTGTCATTGCTCCAAAGCAACAAGTTAGAACTTCAGTATCATACTCTTGGACCTTGTGCTCAGAGTCCTCTGGTACTCCCATAATTACTCTCTTATTACACATGCTCTTCGAGCTCACAGAGACCTCCAATGTCTTCATTCTTCCTTTTTCTTCTGGTCTGTCGATCTTCTCTTCCTGTATTGGTTTCATTGCTGTTCATCTGAAATATTTTTTTCACATTACATTTCTTTGTGACCTTTTGCCCCTTCTGCGTAATGAGGGTAAAAGTACCTGAGAAGCCATATAACCCTTAAATTCGGTTGTTTTTGCTGGTAAACTATATTGTTTTTCACTGCTAATGTTTATCTTGCTAGATCAGTGCTTCAAGGTAATAGTCATATCATTATTTTTGTGGTTCAGAAAATGTGAGTAAGGTGCCTTTGTATCATAGAATTATATCAGTGAATTACAAGCAATTAAATGGCAAATTTTTAAGTTGTTTCAAAAATCAAGTAACAGGCCACGGAAAAGTCTTCCTATACGTTCTTCAGATTACCCTGTACATTCTTTTGATGGACGGAAACGGATGATCTTGAGCACTATTTCCTGGATGGGAGGAAAAAATCCATTTTTGGGGATTGCTTACATTACTATTGGATCCATCTCCTTCCTTCTAGGAGTTGTCCTGCTAGTAATTAATCATAAATATAGAAACAGTAGTAATACTGCCGACATTACCATTTAATTTTATATTCTGAAAACAGATTTACTGCATGTGCATCAAGGCCAGTCCTGTTCAACCTAGCTTTCGAATGCCCATGTCTGGTTAGTATGTCATTTTTGAAGTTGTTGGCACATAACTTTTTCTTTTTTTAAAAAAAAAAACAGTTTTTGTCCTTTGCTTCTTCCTTATGGATGTCTTATGGAACTATATGACGGGTATGAAACAAATTAACTATATTGATCATATCAACACTGTAACTGCTGAAATGGCATTCTAATGTTTGCTTTTTGTTGGGTCAGGCCATATGACGCAGAGAGCCTCTTTTATGTGAAATGCACCTATTGCTTAAATGTTTATGCTGTGTTGATAATATTATATTGACATGCGATGCTGTATATGTGTGCCTGTTGTGTGAAGAAAGGGATCACAAGATGTATGAATATAATGACTTGCTAACCTTGCAGGGTTCAGAGTTACAAAAAGATCTAAGTCTAAATCTAAATAAAACACTTCATCATTTTCATGTGTCGTGTGTAAAGGCTTAAAGTACCATCTTTGTTGAGGTGGTTCATGTATTCCATTTCTCCAGTACAGTTCTTTGTCAAGTATAGCTTTGATTTCAAAGGACGTCCTTACCTTGTCTAGCATTAGAGTTAATAGTCATGTCTGGAGAGATCAGGTGGGTCTCAGGTGGGAGAATTTAAAATTCTTTTTCCATTTGATTAAGATGTTGCAGTCAGGAACCCCAGCTCACTTGTGATCATTTCCCTTGAAGCTTATACTTCATAAGGGACAAAAGAATATAGGTGAGATGGGAAAACCTGGCAGACCTTCATCTTCTGCCTCGACTGTAAACCAGATGTAAATGTTCAAAGGGACTGTTTTCATTCTTGTGGCATTTAACATCCAGAGATTTGCTTCAGCATTGGAAATACCTCAGGCTGTTTTTATTTTACAGGTAAGTTTTGATCTAAGTACTAATATTATATTGCAGAAAATTTAGAAGACAGTGACTTCTATATTTCCTTCAATTTTTGCATGTAGGTCAAATATGGAGGTGTATGCGCATTCTCTTTAGTTAAGGTACCAATTATTTTGGTTGGTTTATCCTAAGACGTACTTAAAAAATAAGTTCTTTAAATTTCTTAATTAAATTCTGGAGATTTTGCAGTATGCACATGACAAATTATAATATATATGGTTGAAGTTATTTTATTTTCTATTAACTGGAATTATTTTAATATTCCTTATTGAATAAATGCTGTAATTTGTTTGCTATCAAACTTGTTCTTGAATGTAAACTTATTTTTTCAGCATGCATGAAAATGTATGTCTTAATCAGAGGTGGCTTAATTGCATTGAAATGGCTTTTTTTTTTTTTTTTTACTAAAATAACTCCTATATTTGTATAGAAGAAAGGCTGTTTATTCAGAGTTTGTGATGATTTTGTTCAGTTATATTTTAAATCAAAAGGTCTGGGTAATGTATCGATTTTGATTAATATATGTTTTTAAAAAAAAAAACAAAAAATAATGTAATGGTTAATAGAAATGTGCCACACTTCTTAAGTTTTGTATAACATGAAATTCAGTTAAAAGACTTGTAGTGCATCATGACTTTTAACTGGTAGAATATCATTTGCATGAGGTACTTACTGTATGATTATCCTGAAATTTCTGAGTGCATAGGGTATTGTTTGTCTCAAAATACTCTGTCTTGTCAGTCCTTCAGAATATTGTTGTGTATTCTGACCATTGACCCTCTTGCTCATGGCAGTTTATTTTCTGGGACACATCACTGGGGGAGAAGGTTTGGCTGTCTTCCTAGATTGAGTTTGTGTGGTTCAAGGACTGCCATCCTGCGTCTCTTTTTCTAATCAGGGGACCAGAGGTGCCGCTAAAGAAAAGCTGAAGCCCCTTCCAACACTTTCTCATCTGGGGTGAAGACAGAATCTTAAGATATATTTGGAGTTTTATCTATTTACAAGTTCATTGATGGCCTAATTTCCTTCCCGTCTCCTGCCGTTTGAGCACTAAGGGATTCCTGTTACTAATTATGAAGAATGTGGAACATTCACATGGCCTCTGTGAAGCCTGGTGGGAAGGAAAAACATTCTTTTTCATGGGCTTTATGCTCATCTTTTGGAAATAATGATGTCATATTCAACTTTTAGACAACCATATTGCATTTTATTGCATTTAGGTTAAGTAGAAGGCATTGAAGAATGCATTGACTTATAGGAAGTATTTTGATATATGAAATTTCCCAATTGAAGGAATTATTTAACATGTAAAAGCTAAAAAGTTTCATTGAAATCATAAGGCAGTTAAAAATAAATTGGTAAAAATAACTGTACTACCTAATGGAGAATTATTCAACCAAGAGAAGAGTCAAGTGAATATTTTTTGTTTATTGGTTAGCATCAGTTTGTTTGTAACCTTGCTTATATTTAAAGATAATGTTCTGTTAGTATGTTCTGTATTAATAAAAATGAACAAAAATAATTTTGCTATGTTCAAGTGTCTTGCTAAAATAATAGGGCCCCATTGTTTTGCTAATGTTTAGCACTAAATTTTAGCCCAGGGTCAATAAGACTCAAGTTTTAATATTTCCATGTCTAGATTTGATTGCCATTATGGATATATATTAATCACTTGACAGCATTAACTGCAAGATTTGTCTGTATATCTGAGAAACATCTGTTCTTACCAGGAGGTGGTCATATTGTCACCTGAGTTGTAGGTGGATGGGCTAAATTTGGTATGAGATCAAGGAAATGTCTAGTAAATAGAAAAGGAAGAAGTGGTAGAGAAGCAAGGATGACGAAACCATGAAGAGGGCAGGGCATACAGGAAATGACAAGCCAGACCAGGACAGAGGAACAACTGACTGGAGGGCTAATGAATGCTCACCTTCTATCTTCATGGAAACAATGCCTTAGAATTATTGTTATCGCCCCTTGTTGGTTAAGATGAAAAGTTTTCTTCCTTATAAACATGGGTTTTTTTTAAAGGAGGGTGGAGGGAATAAAGAAGTGCTGTTTCGAGAGGAGTTTTGATGCATAAATGTTTGTTGTAGAGTTTGGATGACCTAGTAAAGTGTCTTAGAGCTTTTTCTATAGCCCATGCTCTCTTCAGTAAACACAATAATCGTATTTCCCCTAATGTCATTTGAAATTTCAAAATAAATATCATGTCTAAAATCAAATTGACCATGGTGACCTTATTTGATTTTATAGATTTGTAAATATATAAATTTACATTTAATTAAAGTAACGTGTATATATAGTTTAAAAAAATCGACAGGCCTTATGATGAAAACCAGTAGTCCCTGTCCCAGCTTTCTTTAACTTTCAGAGATAGTCACTTTGAGTTCAGAAGTTTCTTTTGGTATTTGTTTTACTGTATCTAAACAACATGCCCAGTCTGCTATTGCTTGATTTAATGGTTTTAGTCATCATTAATATCTTCTTGCTAATGTCACCTGCTGATTAAAGTTCTATAACATACCTGTCTCCCCTTCTCCCATTATTACAGTTGTATCGTATTTAGGAAACACAGTAGCTATTATTTAGTTATGATTGTAGAGCAAATCATTGCACCATGATTACATTTTACATCATTTTACTTTTCCTAGAATTAATAATTGCCTCATTCTTAATACATAATTTCTAGAAACCTAGCTTAAACTTTTTCCAGTTCCTCTGTTAGGTCCACCATGTTCTCATCAGTTTTGAAGGTTTTTGTCCCCAAGTAGCAGATAATCTGATTGCCTGTTTTTATTAGGGAGATCTATTCTGCATTTGTCCTTCTGTGCCAATCTGAACTGATTGTTTTCTTGACCAGTTACACAGCCATTATCCCATGACCTCCTTTTGTCACCTTTCTGTGTTGGGTCTGTTTCCTAGTTTATTCTCTAGTGTACTGGAGCACTACCTAAAGCACTTACAGCTTCCTTAGAAGTAGCTGAGAGGAAGTGCTTACATGTCTAAAATGTCTTTTTTCGATTCTCACATCTCATTGATAGTTTGACTACATATACAATATTAAATTTAAAATAGTTTTTTTTATAAATATATTTTAATGTTTGTTTTTGAGAGAGAGACAGAGCATGAGCGGGGGAGAGGCAGGGAGACACAGAATCCAAAGCAGGCTCCAAGCTCTGAGCTGTCAGTACAAAGCCCGATGTGGGGCTTGAACCCATGAACCATGAGATCATGACCTGAGCCAAAGTCGGACACTCAACCGACTTAGCCACCCAGGTGCCACTTCCCTCAGAGTTTTGAAGGCATTGCTCCACCTTCTTCTAGGTTTCATTGTTGGTTTTGAGAACTCTGTTTCTATCCTAATCAGATATTAGACCTCCTACACTAATGCTTAATTTTCTTCTCTTTTTCTCCAGTTGTTTAGATACTATTGTCTGTGTTCTTTCTAAAATATTTCTTCTTTTTGATCTTCCAGCCTTATCTTCTACTGAATTTTATGTATATTTAAAAAGTATTTTAATTTCGAAGACTTCCTTTATTTCTATTCTGTTTTTAAAAAATATTCATCTTAGTTCACAGATAAAATATATTTCTTAGAGGGTGCCTGGAAGGCACCTCTCTCTCTCTGCCTCTCCCTTGCTCATGCTCTCTTTCTCTTTCTCCAAAAATAGGTAAAGAAATTTTAAAAAAAGAGAAAAATTTGTTTTAGATTATCATAAAATAGGGAGTGCCTGGGCGGCTCAGTCATTTAAGCATCTGACTTTGGCTCAGGTCACGATCTCACCTGAATTCAAGCCCAACGTTGGGCTCTGTGCTGACAGTGTGGAGCCTGCTTCAGATCCTCTGCCCCTCACTCTCTGCTCCTCCCCAGCTTGCACCCTCTATTCAAAATAAATTAACATGGAAAAAAAATTAGGTAGAGACAGATGATCATGAAGTAAACTTTACTTTTTTTCTTGTATTGTGCAGTTCTGTGCATTTTAACTTCAGTAAAGATTCATGTAACCATCATTGGATACAGAGCAATACCATCACCCCTGCCCACCAAAACTCCCTTACACTACTCCTCTGTACTCATCATTTCCTCGAGGCAACCACTGATCTCTTTTCCTTCCCCATAGTTTTTCTTCTAGAATGTCATAAATGGAATTATACCGTATGTAACCTTTTGAAACTGGCTTCTTTCATTTAGTATGCCTTTGAGATTCATTTAAGGTAATGATGCCTATCAATACCTCCTACCTTTTCAATTTCCTTTTCATGTTACTGGAGCGAAAGGGAGAAGAGATAAACTCTTGGGGCCCATCTACTTTTTTAAAACCAGAATATACCTTGAAGTACCTTTTGGTGTTTTCGTACCATTTTTAAAAACTTAAAAGATAAACTTGTTACGTACTGTAGGTGATATTAATGGGAGCTTGTCTGTTGATGTGTGGCAAACTTTTTCATCCAGGGTAATGAAGAAGACTGAATTCACTGATGCGGGGTGAGTCACTGTCAAGATTTGTGTGCCGCTTTGTTTTAAGGAACAGAAATACAGAAAAAATAGTTTTAAAAATACATGTTAAATTGCAGGTGAATTAGTGGTCTAAAGTAATCCCTGGGGTCTCAACAAAGCTTGTAAAAGAGTAATTTATATTTTATTGTTGTCTTCAGCTTTAGCTAATGATTCATCTCATGGTCACACTGTATTCTGTTTACTATCATTTGTGTCTGAAAGATACAGTAGAAAGAGTATGGGTTTTAGAAGGAGGCTGACCTGGCTCTTATATATAAACTGTACCTTCAGATTATTTAATCTCCTAAATCATTTACCATTTCTGTCAGTAAAATGGGAGTTCTAATACCCCTCTTGACAGATTTTTGTTTTGAGGAATAAGGGAAGTGATAGATGACAAACATTTAACAGAAAGTCTAGAAAAATGACAGTGAACAATTCCCACTTTTTTTTTTTATCACAGGAAAGTAAACTCACCCTCATCTTGAACTTCTTGCTCCATTTGATAATTTGGCACCTTCCTTCCCTCCTCATTCTTAACATTTGGCTTTGTGAGTAACTCCTGATTTTTCTCCTTACTTATCTGCCCTTCATCTCCTTTATATATCCCTGGGTTATGCTCACCATATAAAATGTTGAGAATTCTTTGAGATTATGTTCTGGGCCCTTTTCTCACTTTCCATATACTCCCTGAGCAATCGTAAGTTCCTAATCACTTCTTCCACCATCTTTGCACTGGTTTCTTTATCTTTTCTTGTGCCTTGAACTCTCTTCTGAGCCCTAGATTCTTCAGTATGGATCTTTTCTTGGATTGTTCTTGGATTTTTCAAGTTTAATAAGGCCCAAACAGGAACCATCCCATTCTAGCCTGGCTTTCTCGTTTTTGTTTGTTTGTTTGTTTGCTTTGTTTTTATATAGGAGGTGGTATGGTCAACCACCTTCACATTTATGTCATAAACCTTGCATTCATGTCCACATCATAATTTATTATTACGTGTTTATTACCTTCCTAATTAGATTATATGCTCCAGAAGGTCAGGGATTTAAAAAATTTTCCCCTGAGCATATTGAAGAGTGTTAGATTAATATTAAATAGTCAATAAATTATTGTTCAACAAGGAGTGAACTCATTTGTATATTTTATATATTATTTTTTCATACAAAAGGATTTTAGAGCCAGAGATAAAGATTATTAGTCCAAAGCCACTCCTTAACTTTAATGATGAAAAGACTGAGGCTTGCAATTAGACAAATCATTTATTTAATAATAAATACAGCAATTTAGAGATAACCAAGTGTTTCTTGATTCCTAACTGTAATCAAAGAAAATATGGAATTATACTGATGTGCTTTTATCTGATTAGTAGTCTTTGTACATTAAACTTCACACGAAGCTGTTCTATATTTGTTTTTGTAGAACTGGAAGTGGATTCAGCATGGTTTCAGAATTAAAACACACATCCCAATCACACAAAACATTATTCTGGCTTTCCTTTTTTTTAAAAAAAAATTTTTTTTAATGTTTTTATTTATTTTTGAGACAGAGAGAGACAGAGCATAAGTGGGGGAGGGGCAGAGAGAGAGGGAGACACAGAACGTGAAGCAGGCTCCAGGCTCCGAGCTGTCAGCACAGAGCCCGACGCGGGGCTCGAACTCAGACCGTAAGATCATGACCTGAGCTGTAGTCGGACGCTCAACCGACTGAGCCACCCAGGCACCCCTGGCTTTCCTTTTTTAATTTATAGATGTTACAGGCAGGATCAAAGTAAGGGTTGTAATCTTGTTTGTTTTCTAAAGGAACAGAAAGATGGAATAACTGTCATTTGGTAACTTCACATCAGTAATTGCGAATTATTTTCCCACAGACTTATCTCAGGCTTTAGTTAACCATTACCTACCTCAGATTTTCCATATATCTAAATAGAGTACTGCCAGTTTTGTTATAATGTTCAAAAACCTTCTGAAGGAAATACTTCCTAATAATTTCTGATAATATAATAATAAATTTTAATATTACAAAGAAACTCAAACTGATATTTTGAAAAGGAAACTTTCAAAAATAACTCTTCTGGGGCGCCTGGGTGGCTCGGTCAGTTAAGCGTCTAACTCTTGATTTCGGCTCAGGTCATGATCTCATAGTCTTGAGATCAAGCTCCGCATCAGGCTCTGCGCTGGGCTTGGAGCCTGCTTAAGATTCTCTCTTTCCCTCTGTCTCTGCCTCTACGCCGATTGTGCATGTGTGTTCTCCTTCTCTTTCTCAAGAAAAAAAAAAAAAAAAGGAAAGAACTCTTCTGCTATAGAGCATGAGTTTACAATCTAGTAACAAATTTCAAGTGTGCTTGAGATGATCCAATAAGGTTTGATAGGCACCCAGGCAAGTTTCAGGTGTATTTCTCAGTCAGGAAAATCACAATTTATAGAACAGGAGCAAGGAGACAATGAGTGAGGAATCCTGAGACTAAAAACTGTTTGGAAGTAGTACAATGAGTATCAAAGATGTTTTGAATTTTTATTCTCATAAGTTCATTCTTTATCTTGCATACTGCTTCCTTAATGTATGTATGTATGTATGTATGTATTTATGAGAGAGAGAGAGAGAGAGAAACAGAGTGCGAGCAGGGGAAGGGCAGAGAGAGGGAGACAACAGAATCTGAAGCAGGCTCCAAGCTGAAAGCACAATTGTGAGTCCGACATGGGGCTCGAACTCATGAACCGCAAGACCATGACCTGAGCCAAAGTCGGACGCTTAACCGACTGAGCCACCCAGACACCCCAGCATACAGTTCCTTTAACCACTAATTACTGATTTTCTATCTGCCAGTTACTCTTCTAGATGCTGCAAGTACAGCAGTGAAGAAAACAGTCGTAAACAGTCATTATGTAACTTAAATCTTTAAAAGGATCATTGCTGTGTGGAAAATCAACTGAATGTACAAGCACAAGTAGGAAAACTAGTTGAAGAGGGTTTTGCAGTAATGCAAACAAGAGATGCTGATGGTTTGGCCTGGAGTATGGTAGCAGTGGAGATGATAAGTGGTCAGATTCAAATTATATTTTGAAGGTGTATGTATTCAACAGAATTTTCTAATGGATTAGTTGTTAGGGTATGATAGAAAACAGTCAAAGTTTGGGGCTTGAAATGAAAATTGCAGAGGAGAAGCCTTGGAAATAAAGGACTGGATAGTATTCAGTTTTGATCATAAGTTTGTGATGCCCATTAGACATCTAAGTGGAGATGTCTGTAGACAAAGGTCAGGCTGGAGAGTTGCCAGCACACGAATGGTATTTCATGGCAGTGGATGAAATCACAAATGGGATGAATGGTAAAAAAGGTGGTACTCTGAAATTTCGAGATTGAGAGGATGAGTTTTCAGGAGATTCAAAACTGTTGAAATGGAGAACCATCAAAAGAGTAGATGGAAGAAGCCCCTTAAGACTGTGTATGAAACTATACTTATGTGTTGTATATCATACTGTATGGCATTTATGGCTTATTTCCAAATTAAAAACAATGAATATCGTGAAGGAGTGATCAAATTATGTTAAATTTAGTTGCTGCTAGATGGTAAAAATGAAAATTGAGATTGTTTATTCAACAATATAAAAGCTATCAGGGATCCTAGAAAAGCAGTAAAAGCCTGCTCAAAATGGGATTTAAAAAATTAGGAGACGAAGGGAAGAAAACAAATATAAAGAAATCTGTTTTATTTTTATTTTTAAAATATTTATTTATTTTGAGAGGGCGGGACAGAAAGAGGAGAAAAGAGAGAATCCCAAGCAGGCTCTGTGCTGACAGGGGATTTGATCTCAAGACTACGAGATCATGACCTGAGCCAAAATCAAGAGTTGGACGCTTAATCGACTGAGCCACCCAGGCGCCCCAAGACATCTGTTTTACTTTGAAGAGAAATGGTATGGTAATTGAAATCAAAGGCTTGTTTGTTTAATATGGGAGTATGTCTATATGCTGATGGAATGATCTGGGATAGAGGGAAAAACGGTACTATGTGACATAAAAATAAGGATCTGCATCTATTTTATGTGAATCTTTGGCTCTTTTTAGACAGCCATAAATGTCCTTCATCCAGTATATAGATCTATCACCCAATATATATCATTAATTCATCTGCCAGTTAACCTCTAACCCTTTAAGCAGTACTAGGGGATTAGTAAAAATTAATCTCTTTTCTTGAGAGGTTTATAATCTAGTTGTCTAGATGGAGAAAATCTAAGAGAGCACATACAGCTTCAACAAGTTCAGATTATAGACAGTACACTTTTAAAAAATTTGTATGCTCCAGCTGTTAGTGCCTGGTAATTGTCTTCAAGGATTTGATCACAGTGCATAATGCAGAAGGGGGAATAAGCCAGAACCTTTCAGTCCCTATCTAGGCAAGCGATGAATTGGGTATTTACAAACCTTGGTGAGGAAGACTGAGGACAGAGAACTTGGTGGATCTAACCCAAAAGATTAGAAGGAAGCGTAATTTTGGCATTACTAATTTTAATCTACACATTTCACCTATGCTGAACCCATATATCATCCACTTTCTATTGGAAATGAATGGAATAATTATAAGAGTTCGTAAAAAAAGGTGGAAAGATTTATTTTAGTATAGGACAAGTATTCTTATGCTTACATTTATACACACTTGGTGGGCACGAAGACTAAAGATCTTTGAAATGTGGCTTTATTTAGGCAAGAGGATACACTGACAGCCTATCTACCCAATAGTTGCTCTGCGTAGCAACTCCAATCATGGAAAGTGCCCTGGGACAGCAAGACTAAGAGTCCAGATGTGCCATCCCATTTCTTGTCCCACAATTAAAAATTTTCCCCTCTTTTCAGCATTTTCCCAGACACGGAGAAGCGAGCGAACAGCGTTCACAGTTTCGGGACACTGGTAGCGTTTCTTGCATGGCGAGTTCTGCATTATCCAAAAGTACAAGAAGATAAAAATTGGTATTCCGACGCAGCTCTTTACAGCATATTCTCAGCACAAGGAACAATAACGCCCTCACGAAGTTTCTTCTACGGAAAAAAACTGAACGTATCCGTGTAAGAGGGGTTAACCTTTTTGTTTTGTAATGCATCCAGGTTCATAGCTTACAGTTAGACCAACACAGTGTTCTTCCAGCATCTAAACAATGGTTCAAGGTATGCTCAGAGTTTTTAAAACATCTTCTCGTTCAAAATACACTAATTTTCTATGAGAGCCTGGTCTCACATTAATTTTATCTCAGCTGGTTAAAAAGTACATAACACGTTACTCCTTGCCTCTCTGGTCACAAAAGTTGTTTGCTTCTCCCAGCCTTAGCTCCAGGAGCCAGCCGCCGGAATGGCATCGGTCGGGTTAGGAACGAGATCAAGGAACGGAAACGGCCAGTCGGCTAGAGCGCCCACACTAGGGCCGCTCTCACTTTTCTTTCGCTCTCTATGGTTAGAGGCTCAAGCCCCTCCTCTTCCTGCAGTATTAAGTTCCCTGACGCTTGCGCAAGGCAAGAAGGTAGTTCCGGATCCGGTGTTGCCGTTCTCGTTCCTGGTGTTCGGTTGTCGCGGTTGGTGGGTAGTAACTGAACCAAGATGCTGCGGAATCTGCTGGTGAGGAGCTCCTCGGCTTGTATTCTTGATGTGGGGCGGGAAGGTTGGGATCGAAGGCTAAGGGGCCATGACCGAAAAGCCTCTCCTGGGAGGGAAGGAGGTTGGGAGAAGGCAGCTTCTGAAGTCACCTTGGTCCGTGTCCTTTTCGCCTGACATTACTTTCTCTTCCAGTTATTCCTCTCACTCCCGGCTGTGCTGGGTAGATGTAGGGAATGGGGAGGCTGGGAAGATGACCAGAGGATGGTGGGTTAGACAGCCTTGGTTTCTTAGTGGTCACCTCTAACCCTATAGGTCCCTGATGAAGTCGGTAATTTTGATATGAGTGAAAGCAAGGTCCAAGTAGAAAGTTTCTGATACCCGGAAGCTTCAGATAAAAGATTCCGCTGGTACACTGAAACGCCTTAAGTTTCAACGTTTCTGAGCTTTTTGAGCATCAGAATGCGGTTTAAAAAGCAAGTCATTCAGTTTCGGTTGGAACTTGAGGAGCAGACATGGCAGAAATGTAGTGTTGCTTCAGCCAGGCGGTTCTGCAGTGTCCTTCACCCCTCCGCCGGCTTTGAGCATGTGGAGTATTTTCCCAAAATTTCGAAAAAGAGAAGGAAAATGTCACAGTGACCACTCTCTTTTGTAATTATTCAGTAAGGTTTTACTTAGCTCTCAATGTATATCATTTGTTTTGGAATATGGAGTGCATATGTTTCGTTATTTAATTCAGCTGGATAATGCAAGTCACTTTTTAAAAAGAATTGTACCCCATTAATTATTCCCTATTTTAGGAAAAAATGTAATGGGGAAAGCATTTTGATTAAGTGGGAATCATGTCAGTTTATTTTGGTATCAAATAGTAGGTTTTTAATAATACGGTAAAGTTGTAAATGAAAATATTTGAATTTTTAGTGTATTTTGTAACCATTCTTTATTCTCAATATCTGTATGTTGGTATGTTTTACTCAAGGTAATAAATATACTCAATATAATGCTACTAGTTCAATTCAGGTAAAGATTTTTTTTTTCCTCAGAATCTGCATGAATTGCTACTTGAATGTGGTCTTTGGAGACTGTAGAATTTTAATATAAAGATTAGTGGATGGGGGTGCCTGGGTGGCTCAGTGGCTTAGGTTAAGCATCCGACTCTTGATTTCTGCTCAGGTCATGATCATAACTAACACAGTTAGTGAGATTGTGAGATCGAGCTCTGGATCAGGCTCTGCACTGACAGTAAGAGTAGTGGATGGACAACAAATTGGAAAACCTGGCTTCTGGTTTAGAACTCTGTTACTGGCAAATCGGTTATGTTTTAACTGTCATTTTCTCTCTTCTATAATACAAAAGATTGAAAATATTTAGTGTTGAAAGTTTCTTTAAGACCTAAATCTGCTCAGTATACATGGATTTTTTATTTCAGGCAGTTCGTCAGATTGCCCAGAGGACCATAAGTACTGCTTCACGCAGGCAGTTTGAAAATAAAGTTCCAGAGAAGCAAAAGCTATTTCAGGTACTGAAGTATTTTGTAGGAGATTGTTACTTGTAATAATAATAATTACCAAAATTTGGAGATACGAAGTAAATCTGGAGATACTTGGTTGTTACTCATCTTGTATTAGCAAAATAATAAACTATTGATGGTTAATTGGGCATTTACTATATCCAGGAGGCCTTTGGGGAAGCAGAAGAAATGAGAGGGAAAAGGTGTAGGTCACAGACACTTTGTCGGGAGGGTATACATTGGGTTGGCACTCTCTGGAGTAGTTTCATAAGAATAGACCAATAGACCCTAGAAAGGGCCCCGAAACAGAACAAATATACATTACATATAGGAATTTAATATAAAAGGTGCTGTTTCATATCAGTGTGGAAAGGATAGGATAAATTGGTATTGGAAAAATTACCTATTTTAAAGAAAGTAAAGTTCTGTCCGTCTGTATTGTGTACTAAAAGGTAAATTGCAGATAGGAGTGCTTCTCCTGCCAAAGAAATATTAGAAGAAAATACATTTTTTCCAGTTTCAGTGAGGTACGATTGACAAATAAAAGTTGTATATATTTAGGTTGTACCCGATGGGTTTTATTTTTAAAAAGGTGTACAGTGTGATGTTTAATGTGTCTATGAATAATTACCATAATTAAGTTAATTAACACACCCATTACCTCAAATACTTGACCTTTCTGGGTGTTTGGTGAGAGCACTTAAGATCTATTTTCTTAGCAGATTTCAAGCATACAAGTGTACAATAGTACAAGTGACTATTAGTTATAGTTACCATAGGAGAATATTTCTTTTATCTTAGGGGAGGGGAAGTCTTCTAAGGAAGTCTTAACAAAGCCTAGAAGGTGTAAAGGACAAAAATTGCACTTATGAGTATAAGTGACAAATTGAGAGCAAATTTTTAAAATATAACAAAAGATTAATATCCCTAGTATAAAAAGAGGTCTTAACAGGGGCGCCTGGGTGGCTCAGTTGGTTGAGCATCCGACTTTGGCTCAGGTCATGATCTCGTGGTTCGTGGGTTCAAGCGCTGCGTCGGGCTCTGTGCTGACAGGTCAGAGCCTGGAGCCTGCTTCAGATTCTGTGACTTCCTCTCTTTCTCTCTCTCTCTGTCTCTGACCCTCCACTGCTCGTGGTCTGTCTCTCTCTGTCTCAAAAAATAAAAAAACATTAAAAAAATTTTTTTAATGAGCTCCTACAGATCAGTAAGAAATACAAATTAAGATGACAAATTACAACTTTTTTTCCCCTATTGTCAGAATTATAGAAAGATTTAAGATAGCATTAGGTGGAAAATAGAATATGGCATACATACCCTTATATAGTATAATCTCATTTGGTGTATTAAACAAGGGTGTGTGTAAATTAGAAGATAAAACAATGTAAGCATTAAAAAATATTGAAAGTTACGAAACATGCTGTTATTAGTGGTTTTCTCATGAGGAAAGATGGTGGGACAGAGTTGTTTACCTTTATAAGTAGTTACATTATTAGTGCTTTTTTCGTCTTACTGTGGTGACACCTGGTTTTTCCCAAATAAAATTTTGTATCCTGTACAGATCTTCCTTGACTTCTGATGGAGTTAGGTCATAAAAGAGTAACCCATCATAAATTGAAAATATGTTTAATTGAAGATTCATTTAATACACTTAACCCACCAAATATCATAGCTTAGCCTAGCCTACCTCAAACCTGCTTAGAACACATACATTGGGTTACAGCTGGGCAAAATCATCTAACACAAAGCCTGTTTTATAATAAAGTGTTGACTGTCTCAGATAATTTCTCGAATACTGGACGGAAAGTGAAAAACAGAATGGTTTTATGGGTGCAGAATGGTGACAGGTATACTGGTTGTTTAACTTCGTGATCATGTGGCTGACCGGAAGTTGCGGCTGGCCGCCACTGCCCAGCATCATGAGAGGACATACCTCATATTGCTAGCCTGGCAAAAGATGAAAATTCAGAATTTAAAGTACAGTTTCTCCTGAATATGTATTGCTTTCACACCCTTGTAAAGTTGAGAAATCGTAAGTTGAACCAAATCGACCTTACGATTAAATCTGAAGTGTGAGGAGAGGATTGCCTGGGTGGCTCTGTTGGTTAAGGGCTCAGGTCATGGTCTCACAGTTTGTGAGCTCGAGCTCCTCCTCTGCCCTGATAGCACAGAGCCTACATGGGATTCTGTGTCTCCCTCGCTCTGCTCCTCTCCTGCTTGCTCTCTTTCTGTTTCTCTCAAAATAAATAAAAAAGTGTGAGGATTACTGTCTTCTTAATAATTTAGCTGATGAACTCAATCAGTATATTTTCAGTTTTAACATTTATATATTCCTTGGAAGGCAAATCTTTATTGAACCTCTTTAAATGCAAGAGAAAGAATGTTGACATTTAGGAGTTCTTATTTTAATACTTTAGTGGTAGTAGGTACAGAGTCAATAGTCTTTTAATTTTGACATTTACAATATTTTAATTTCAGGGATTTAGGAGGCACTTAATTTTATATGAATGGATTAGTCCTTTGAACTTAGTTTAAAACAAATGACGCGTGTATTCATTATTATTATCTTTTCAATATAGGAGGATAATGGAATTCCAGTGCATCTAAAGGGTGGAGTAGCTGATTCCCTCCTGTATAGAGCCACTATGATGCTTACAATTGGTGGTGAGATATTTGGAATGCTTGACTTACAGATAGCTAACGATAAGGATTATGAACAATTTCATTCCTTTTACTGTGTCAGTATTTTAACATAGGAAGACTGTCTCCAGAATTTGAGCTCTTACTGCTTTGCATAGTGTATTCAAGAGGATGATGGATACATACTGTATAAGATCATTTTCATGTCTTAAAAACATAAACCAATAGTTTGATAGGAGTATTTTATGATAGAGGTGGCTTTCAGAGTGTGCTCCTGGTGGCGTTACAGGCCTTTGGAGAAACCAAAAACCCCTCTGTCTACACCATCTCCTGTAACAGGGGCTTTTTAAACATTTTTACTGTGATACATAATAAAAACACACTTTACATCTAAGCTCTGAACATACATGTTTATGACAGCAACAAAGCCTGTAGAGAAAGAACAGCACTTCGTACTGTATGCAGAGTGCTTTGATGTTTTTTCTATGGACTGAGCAGGCCGCTGTTCAGTATTAGCAGTGGAATATTACAAATTGGTATGTGAGGAGCTGAGTTCAGAATAAATGATTGCTCTCTGGGGGAGGAAGGGAAACCGTATTTGAGTGATGACTGTGTGCTCGGCTTATTGATAGGAATGCCACATCAATGGAGTTCTGTAACCCTTTTATTAAGTCTGTGATGTATCCTCATTTTAAAGATGAAGAAATTATGTTAATTACCCAAAATAATATTGCCTGTATTGTGGAGAAGCTGGAATTTGAACCCTAGTTACGAAGTCCCCCTGCCGAGACCAATGTGTTTTCTTTGGTTTGGATTGAATACAGTGAAGAGGCATTTATGGATGAAGACAACGACAGATAGTGAATTTAGATAGAAGCCTAAATTCTTTTGGTCAGTGTGACTATTTCTTAGATACTCTGGTAATTAGTTTTAAAAATATTCACTTATTAGGTATTCTTACGTCAAATTTGATAATTTAAAAATGATGTATCATTCTTGCTTGGTTTAATATTAATAATATACTTTAGGGAGTGCTTGTATATCTTGACCTCTTTTTGGTTTTTGAATCATTCTTAGCATTTCTCAGGAAATCTTAGTTTAGTATGGAAATAAGCTTTATGTATGTTCTTAATCTTATTTAAAAATTTTTTACATGTTATGATTAATTTGAAAAATTATGTTGTACCTAACACTTTCCTCTGAAGCTAAGTGATATTAAAACTAGATTAACTGTAATTTACATATATTTATTTTAAATTTTACCAGCACCTAGCAAAATATTTTTCTGTGTTCCCATAAAAGTTGTCTTAATGCCAAATTTCCCTTTCTGTTAACAACTTTTAGCTGGAATATTATGTCTATACATGTAAATCTCAGAATTTCTTAGAAGTTCTTTTTTTGTTTCTTCTTTTTCAGGGACAGCGTATGCCATATATCAGCTAGCTGTGGCTTCGTTTCCCAAGAAGCAAGACTGACTGCAGTTTATCATCTCAGCAGGCAGTTGGTTCAGTTTCATTTAGCTCTCTCTGGACCAATAATTGATAAATAACTGAGTTCTTCTTCGGGGATCAATATTTATTGACTTGTACTAACTGCCACCAATAAAGCAGTCTTTACCATGCTTCGTCTTATTTTATCACTTTAGAATACATTATACAAATAATCTCAGTTTTTGATCAGCCTTGTAACTCTTAGGTAGGGAGCAAAAAAATGATTCTTTAGTCACTAGGGTTGTATAAAATACCATTGTGATTATGGTGAAATTTTATTTTTATAAATTTAATATAATAGAGCTGCTCAGAATTACACAGTGGGTGGTTTTCAGCTGTGAATGAGTGTGACGCTTGAAAGCATATTTTTTCGAATCCCTCCCCTCTCTGCTGTACTCTATCTTCGAGATAAGCTGGAACCTGGGATTAGTGGGAGCAGGTCATTTTTGGTTCCTGGGGTTCAAGTTTCTTTTTTTCCTCTCAGCTATGTTAGCACATGTTCAAATACTGGATTTATTCCACAGCTTAGAATTAGGCTTTAGTAGCAAAGCTGGAAAATAATTTATGACTTGTTCTTTCACACTAACGATGGGCTTCTATTATGTTACTGTAATCCATAACATAAAGTGTAACTTCCCTTAAAATACTTAATTCATTTCTAAAAGCTATCTTCTGGGGGAAGTTAAGGAGTCGTACTTTGTCATCTCTACAAGGTGTACATTTGTAAGCTGAAGTTTATAGAGTAGGTGCAATTCGATCTAGGGGAAATCAATGAGTAATGTTTTTATAAACTTCAATTTCTGGATAAAATTGAGAAAAGTAGTACATTTTGAAAAAATGAGTCAAATCCGAAATAGCCAATCTAAGTCTTCATATGGAAACATTGAGCCTTAAAGTATAAATCCATTTCAAAAGGTACCTAATAAGAGATCTCAGCCTTGAATCTCAAGGGTTTGAAAGGATCTTGGTAGCCACATTATCTAACCTGCCACTAAATACAGGAATCTTCCCAACTTCTGACAGCATCTTGTCACTAATATCAGCAGAGAACACCACTTTGGACCTGGAGTCTGGTCCAATATGGTGATTGGAGCTAAAAAGCAATCACTGGTACTATTTTGAAACAAACTACATCTCAGCATTTTAGAGGAGAATTTCACTTTCATAAATGTGATTCGAAGTACTTTTATGGCACGATGTGAAAGATAACTGTTGTGTAGTAAAAAAAAACAGCCTGATCTCCTTCAATAGCCTTCATCTCAATATGTGCTTTACTATTTCTGACATAACACAGTTTATAAAACCTTTTTCCATGTGAAAATGTTCTCAGGAGGATGTTCTAGTAGACTAAGCAAGAAGGGGCACCCAGACAACTCCATCGGTTAAGCAGCTAACTCTTGGTTTCGTCTCAGGTCATGATCTCATGGTTCGTGAGATCAAGCCCCCCATCAGGCTCTGCACCAACAGGAGGCTGCTTGGGATTCTTTCTCTCCCTCTTTCTCTGCTCCTTCCCCTGCTCGCACTTTCTCTTCTCTCTCAAAATAAATAAACATTAAAAAAAATAGGAATATTGAGGAAAGTGAATTGTCATGTTGGGTGAGAGTAAGCTAAGGGTGGCATGAGGTGTTAGGATATTAACAATAACTTAAAGTCTAATGAGTCAGCTTTGTGCGAGAAGCAGAATAGGCACCATGAAGAGAGCAGAGGTAAAAGACGAACGGGCACATTTGTAAAGAGGGCCAGTGACCTGATTCTTAGATTTCTACCTTCAATAATCAGAGGTAAAAGGAAAGCTGATGGTGGAGATGATCTAGGACCAGAAATTATAATTTATAGTTACAGCACGTTCCTTCAAAAACGGGACCCAATGTCTATGCATTCCAATTTTAAAATATGGGAATAATAGACCAGAAGAGAGCTGCTCGAGACACATTAGGGGCTAGTGCTGGGTTGTGCTGGTTATGCTGACAGTCGCCCAGCTTAAATGACCCAAATTCCCACCGGTTCACACAGAAGCACTGCTGTACCTCAAGGTGTCCTAGTTCATTTCTGTGCCATCAGCCCCTCACATATGACCAGGAATATGATTTTCCATATTCCTCCCTTTTGCCCTTCTTGTCAGACTGCTTCACCAATACCATGAAAAATCAACTTCGCTGGGCGCTGCTCTGTCTTCTGTTCCCAAACCTGCCCTTCCCTGTTGTTGCAGGGCAGAACTGGTTTGCATGGGGAAACGGGGAGCACTTTTCCCAGCAAACATTGAAATGCCTACTACGACCCCAGCAAGGTTCTAGGCCCTCCGGTGAATATCCATGGAACAGACTTCCTGCTCAGTGAGTTAGGTCCAGAGCCACGTTTCCTCAGTAAGGCCTTGGGGCAGCAATGTTGGTGGCCAAGTCTTGGAAAGTTTCTGGTGAAGATGACTCTTCCAGCTTTGGGCTCCTGTTAGTGCCTCTCCAATAAAATGCTCACGTGCCACAAAAAGAAGCAACAGCTTTTAGGAACACAATGTCCCAACCCATATTTAGAAGGCAAATGTCGACATTTCTGTTTTGTTGATGGAGCAGGAAGTATTCAAAGCTGTAATTCGTCTGCTGCTTTGACAACCTTTCACATGATTCTAGAGCCTCAGCTTTGTCCTTGGACAGTCACTTGCCTTCTCGTGGGTGTCTTTCCAGGAAAAGTACTGGCCTGCCCCCAAAGAGAACCTAAGCCCTCACTTCTTGCAAATCAGGAAACAGCTCCACTTTTGACATGACAGGATTTTTCTCTTTTGATACATGCATCAAGATCTCAATGCTCTTGGGATAATATTTCAATTAGACTCGAAACTGAGGGAACTGTGACTGTCCTCTTCCCTGAGCAGTCCCTACGAGGAGGCTGCTCTCAGCGCGGCCGGGGAACAGGAATCGGCCCTTCCAGGAAGGCAATGGAAGAGCTCTCCTTTTTTTTTATATCCTTTTTTGCTTTGCCTTTTCCCAGTGCACCCTATGATAAAAATGCTAGGACTCAGAGTATGTGACGCTTTTATGGTAGAACACAGTTTTCCTGAAAAGGAAAAAAACAAGGGAAATGAAGGCTTCACTTAAAATGGCTCAACTTAAAAGTAATGTTCAGGGGTGCCTGGGTGGCTCAGTCGGTTGAGCGGCCAACTTCAGCTCAGGTCACGATCTCGAGGTCTGTGAGTTCCAGCCCCGTGTCGGGCTCTGTGCTGACGGCTCAGAGCCTGGAGCCTGCTTCAGATTCTGTGTCTCCCTCTCTCTCTGCTCTGTCTCTATGTCTCTCAAAAATAAATAAACGTTAAAAAAAAAAGTAATGTTCACAAATCGCTTCAGATTCTATAGCAACTTGTTGATGCCCAGTTTCCATTTCCCTCTCCGTACCCCTTTGGGAGGAGTTGAGAGGCACTGCAAAGGGGCCGCCGCACCGCTAGGAGGCAGTGTTGGATAGGGAGAAAAATGAAAACTTCACATTCCTCCTCCTATCACTGTAGACTGAAATAACATTTCAGTAAACCTCAGTTTACAGTATCAGGCTCTTGCCAGCCAGAAGTCAGCTTCTTCTCTGCACTCCGATGGCACTACTTACATGTACTTACATGTAACAGCAAGCGGGCCTTACTTACATTTGTTATTTTCTCCATTCAATTGCAGGTTCCTTGGAGGTGACGGTCTTATGCTTCCTTAGTCCATTATAGAATATTTTTTGAATAGGTGAATATTTTATGAGCACCCTCTGAATACATGCCGAGTTCTTAACAGTTGAAAAAAAAGTTTTATGAAAATACAATTTTGAAGTTTTGAGGCAGAGCACAAAATATTAAATAAGGAAGACAGGGGCACCTGGATGGCTCAGTGGGTTGAGCATCCGATTTCAGCTCAGGTCACGATCTCACCCGACCCGCGTCGGGTCCTGTGCTGCGGCTCAGAGCCTTGGAGCCTGCTTGGGATTCTGTGTCTCCTTATCTCTCTGTTCCTCCCCCACTCACACACTGTCTCTCTCTGTCTCTCAAAAATAAATAAAGGTTAAAAAAAGACATAATGAACCCAACATCAGGCTATTTAACAAGAAACATAGTCATAGTTATTTCTTTGTGGAGTGTTGTCACCTACTTTAGGTCATTTGATCCTTCTAATTTTCCTGGAAGCTGAATTGAGTGACTCCAGGTGTCTCCAAGAAGCCACGGCCCTCAGGGACTCACTCTGTCTTGTTTCTGGATGGGGACGGGGGACTGAAGAACACCTCATTCCTTTCTTCAGACTGTATTAATTCCTTCTGTTCTGAGCATAAGGAGGTGTGCCAAAGGAAGACACAGTATTTCTGGCTAGTGAGGGCAGGAGGAATAAGTTGATGAATCGGTAGAGATATGAAAAAAAATGAATAGAGATATGAACATGTTGGTCTTGAACTGTGTGGCGTGGCTCAAAAGATTAGACATATAATAAAGGCTACAACTGGAGTAAGGGAGTATGTAGACAGCCTCAGTCAGCGTGGAGTGGAGGAGGTTCTTCTGGAAGGCAGAAGGATAAAGTCGGGACAGGCGAGAGTTAGGGGAGAAAAACGTGTAAGGAGGGAAGGGTGTCCCAGCTGCCCATGTAACCCCTATACAGTTGGCCAGTAGTGCTTAACCTTGGGAGTTTGCCCATTTGGATGCTATGAAAGACTTTAATAAATTTCTGTTGAACACGTGGCTTAAGGAAAGACTATTCATAATGACCACAAAGCTCAGTGTGTGCAACGTGCTTAATCTATCATAATTTTGAGGCAACATCTGCAATGTCCAAACCAATATATGGTGCCTTTCCCTGAGTGCTTAACAAATGCTAGGCATTATTATTACTATTATAGTGTTACTCATTGTTATTACTGTTACATCATGACACAGAGGCTTATTCTGACCAATAGTTTCATTCAGTTTGGGAGACAGAAACATTGAAACCAGAAAGTCCAACACTTATTTGTTTTTAATTCCAGTATAGTTAACATACAGTGTTATTATTAGTTTTAAGTGTACCATATAGTGATTCGGTAATTCTGTACATTACTCAATGTTCATCATGACAAGCTACTCCTTAATCCTCTTCACCCATTTCACCCATCCCCCCACCCACCTCATCTCTGATAAGCATCATTTTTCTTTATTTCTTATTTTTTTAACGTTTATTTATTTTTGAAAGACAGAGGGAGACAGAGTGTGAGCTGGGGAGGGGCAGAGAGAGAGGGAGACACAGAATCTGAAGCAGGCTTCAAGCTGTCAGCACAGAGCCTGACATGGGGCTTGAACCCAAGAACCATGAGATCATGACCTGAGCTGAAGTCTGATGCTTAACCGATGGAACCACCCAGGCGCCCCACATCATTTTGTTTTCTATAGCTAAGAGTTTATTTCTTGGTTTGTCTCTTTTCTTTTCTTTTGTTTTGTTTCTTAAATTCCACATATGAGTTGAAATCATATGGTATTTTTCTTTCTCTGACTGACATTTCACTCAGCCCTTAGCTCCATCCACATTGAGAGCCCACGCTTTTGACCACTGGTGGACTTGGTTAGGTCCTGGGATAACTACACTTTGCCTTTCAGTCTGACATTCATGAGGGAAGCACAGCTGGCATAGACTGTCCACAGAAATCAAAGGGTGATTCAACATTTCTAGACTTGTTTCATTTCAATGGTGAGGGCCTTCACATCTGAACAACAGCGCTTTGGCTGTATGTGCTAGGTCTTTGAACTTAAAAGTCCCATCTTCTTAAGCCAACTTTAACACACCTTTCCTTCTTTTTAAGAATTAAAAAAATCTGGGGACAAGAGTAACACTCATGTACTTTAAAAACTTTGACACTTTACAGACATAAAGAAAATTGGAAGAATGTACTCTACACATTTATACCCAATTGTTGTCTTACCACATATACTTCATCTATGTATTTTTTCACCAAACCATTTTAAAAAAGTTTCACTCCAAAATATGTCAGCATATAATCCTGTATCACGTGGTGCCATTATCGCTCCTAATGAGTTAACAATTATTTCCTAATATACCTGCTATCTTCAATTGCCTCAAGGGACTCCAAAATGTTTTTGCATGCTTTTTCAAGTCATGCTCTTACCAAAGACCACATCCTGTATCTGTTTGTTATGTCCTAAGCTAAAACAGTGTTCCTCCTCCCCGTTTTTCTTTTGTCGATCTGTGAAGACCTCTGGTCAGTTGTTTTTATAGAATATTCTTAACACCCATAAACTTAAACTTCAGTGCAACTCAGGGTTGGAACTGGGGAGCACCCTCTGACAGGGTGGTGTCAGGAACCTTTTATGAGACACGGATTTCCTTTGTTTTCAGTTTTAATATTGATGTGAATTTTACGGTCCGAAAAAAAATAGTAGGATCATGACATATTTCACAATTTCACTCCCTATATTTATCTCTTCATTTTCTATCATGTTTCTGAGGTTTCCATGCCCATTTTTTCTTTTGACATTGATCCTCCCCAAATCCTCCAAATGTGCTTCTTATTCCGAGTCTGACACCTATTAGGAGGAATGTCAGGAAATCAAAGAGATTAGCAGAGCTCCATGCTAAGGTTATGACGAACCACGATTCTACGCTGTGTTTTAAAGTTGGGCTATTAAAGTTATCTTGTAATATAGCTTTGTAAGCAAGAATGCTTTTGGCAATGTTCCTAATTTTAAGAAACTGTTCATAGTGTTTTTGGTTTACTACTGAGCAAGGTTACAAAGCAGTGGACCAGTAGTTCTAGGTTGGTGGATAAAATCAACCTTCTTTGGCAGAGTTTATAACTCTCCATGAACAGTTTCCTACAACACTTCAACAAATGCAGTTTCTCAAAACAAATATTTATAACCTAAAGGTTACAAGTAGGAGTCCTAAAAACTAGTAAGATACATTTTTGAAGATTATAGGAAAACTCTTTCCTCCTCACAGTCACAGAGTTACACAGAAACTCCATTTTGTGAGGACAAAATACAGAGCAAGTATAAATTTACTTATATTTTATGGTAACTGACATGTATATATGCTCAGTTCTGTTTTATCCAAACAAAGACGACTGTAAGTCCTGCGGTTTGCATTCTCGAATGTGCTCACCCAAACGGCTTCCTAACATATCCCTCCATGTTTCCTGCTTAAAACAAAACAAAACAAACAAATGAGCAAACGAGGTAACTTTAATATAAATTAAGACTGAACCAGAGATATTTGGGGTCTTGAGGAATTTATTTCCACATAGTGTCCTCTAGGTCCTACACTGAGCATCACGGAATTTCTTTCCTTTTACCAATATGTGTAAATTATATAAGGTTCTTTTTCTTCCTACGATGGTTAAGCTGTCACTGGAAATTTAATTTAATATTTCTTGGTGAAATTGTTTTTGAAGAATACTCATTACTCCAGGCTCTCACTTGAATTTTTTTATTCAGGGAAAGGTTGGTCAGCTTGATGGATTCTGAGGGGAGAGGCATTCAAAGGAGAAAGAGCTGAGATTCCAGATGCTCATCTTTCCCGCTCAGGTGGGCAAAGCTCTATCCAAGCAGTCCACCTTCAGAGGGTTAGAGGACATGCTGGCATTTCCTTCCACACTGCCCTGCCTCCTTCTTGTTTCTGTGCTTATATCCACTGGACAGCTGGTAGGCTTGGGCCTCGCCAGCATAGGAGAGTCTTCCCCACTGATAGTTGGCTGTCTCTGCATTTTCCTTCTTCTTTGGAGACCGAAAATCATGAGAGACAATAAGGCCTAAAATTTGACTTGAAACACTGGTTATGAGAGTCTTTATCTTAGCTGGGTTGAATAATAACTAAGGGTTAAGCGGACATCCTGGTTCCTTTTCACAAAGACCATGACCTCTCTCTCTAACCAATCTGTTCTGGGAAAGCAAGTGTGTGAAAGGAAAGTGGGAACTATCCACTAGGACAGGGATGAGAGGCGAGGGCCTGGAGGTGGGGATGGCCATGGAAAGCAGGTTCTGTGGACTCACAGGTAAACTAAGGGTGGTCCAGCTGAATAGATGACGGGAGGGCCAATCTCTAAGAGGTGTGTGGTGGTATTTAAAATATGTCCACCAATTCTTCGAGACTTCCCCTTTCAGAACCACCTCTTGAACCTGAGTGGTCTTGTGGCTGCCTTGATGAATAAATGTGGTTGAAGTGATACTGTGTGACTTCTAAGGCTAGGTTAGAAAAGTCCTTGCAGCTTCCGATCGTTTCTCTTGGGACACTTGCATATGGAGCCTCCCCTGCTGTGCAAAACGTCCACCTGAGGGCACCATGTGGGGAGGCCTCCTAATAATTTTTTTTTTTTTTTTTAAATTTTATAATAGTTTATTTTCAAATTGGTTTACATACAGCACCCAGTGTTCATCCCAACATGTGCCCTTTTTAATGCCCATCACCCCCTCTTCCCCCTCCCTCATCCCCCTCACCCTCAGTTTGTTCTTAGTCTTTGAGAGTCTCTTATGTTTTATCTCCCTCCCTCTCTGTGTCTTTTTTTCCTTTCCCCTCTTCCCCTCCCCCTGGTTTTTGCTTAGTCTCACAAAGTCCACCTATTCGTGGAAACATATGGTATCTGTCTTTTTCTGACTGACTTATTTCACTTAACATAATACCCTCCAGTTCCATCCATGTTGCTACACATGGCCAGATTTCATTTTTTCTCATTGCCACGTAGTAGTCCATTGTATATAAGTACCATAACTTCTTTATCCATTCGTCAATTGATGGGCACTTGGTTTCTTTCCATGATTTGGCTATTGTCGAAAGTGCTGCTATGAACATTGGGGTACACGTGCTCCTATGCATCAGCATTCCTGTGTCTCTTGTCAACCCTCACCTTTTACCCTGAACAGACCTCCCTATCCAAAAAGGATTCCTAAGTTATGCTTACATTTCCACCAGATGCCATTTTTTCCTTTGGAGGTTGGATCCCTTTATTTTTTTTTTTTTTTTTTTTGTTATAATAGTTTATTTTCAAATTGGTTTACATATAACACCCAGTGTTCATCCCAACATGTGCCCTTTTTAATGCCCATCACCCCCTCTCCCCCCTCCCTCATCCCCCTTACCCTCAGTTTTTTCTTAGTCTTTGAGAGTCTCTTATGTTTTATCTCCCTCCCTCTCTGTGTCTTTTTTTTTTTCTTTCCCCTCTTCCCCTCCCCCTGGTTTTTGCTTAGTTTCACAAAGTCCACCTATTCGTGGAAACATATGGTATCTGTCTTTTTCTGACTGACTTATTTCACTTAACATAATACCCTCCAGTTCCATCCATCTTGCTACACATGGCCAGATTTCATTTTTTCTCATTGCCACGTAGTAGTCCATTGTATATAAGTACCATAACTTCTTTATCCATTCGTCAGTTGATGGGCACTTGGTCTCTTTCCATGATTTGGCTATTGTCGAAAGTGCTGCTATGAACATTGGGGTACACGTGCTCCTATGCATCAGCATTCCTGTGTCTCTTGGGTAGATTCCTAGCAGGGCTATTGCTGGGTCATAGGGTAGCTCTATTTTCATTTTTTTGAGGAACCTCCACACCGTTTTCCAGAGTGGCTGCACCAGTTTGCATTCCCACCAACAGTGTAGGAGGGTGCCTACTTCTCCACATCCTCGCCAGCATCTATAGTTTCCTGATTTGTTCATTTTAGCCACTCTGACTGGTGTGAGGTGGTATCTCAGTGTAGTTTTGATTTGTATTTCCCTGATGCTGAGTGACATTGAGCATCGTTTCATGTGTCTGTTGGCCATCTGAATGTCCCCTTTGGAGAAGTGTCTATTCATATCTTCCGCCCATTTCTTCACTGGGTTGTTTGTTTTTCGGGTTTGGAGTTTGGTAAGTTCTTTATAAATTTTAGATATTAGTCCTTTATCCGATATGTCATTTGCGATGATCTTTTCCCATTCCGTTGGTTGCCTATTCGTTTTGTTGGTTGTTTCTTTTGCCGTGCAGAAGCTTTTTATCTTGATGAGGTCCCAATAGTTCATCTTTGCTTTTAATTCTCTTGCCTTTGGAGACGTGTCGAGTAAGAAATTGGTGCGTCTTAGGTCAAAGAGGCTTTTTCCTGTTTTCTCCTCTAGGATTTTGACGGTTTCCTGCCTCACATTCAGATCTTTTATCCATTTAGAATTTATTTTTGTGAGTGGTGTAAGAAAGTGGTCTAGTTTCATTCTTTTGCATGTTGCTGTCCAATTCTCCCAGCACCATTTGTTAAAAAGGCTGTCTTTTTTCCATTGGATACATTTTCCCGCTTTGTCAAAGATTAGTTGGCCATATACTTGCGGGTCCATTTCTGAGTTTTCTATTCTATTCCATTGGTCTATGCGTCTGTTTTTGTGCCAATACCATACAGTCTTGATGACCACCGCTTTGTAGTAGAGGTTAAAGTCTGGGATTGTGATGCCTCCCGCCTTGGTTTTATTCTTCAGTATTATTTTGGCTATTCGAGGTCTTTTGTGGTTCCATACAAATTTTAGGATTGTTTGCTCTAGCTTTGAGAAGAATGCTGGTGCAATTTTGATTGGGATTGCATTGAATGTGTAGATTGCTTTGGGTAGTATTGCCATTTTGACGATATTTATTCTTCCAATCCATGAGCATGGGATGTTTTTCCATTTCCTTGTGTCTTCCTCAATTTCCTTCATAAGTTTTTTATAGTTTTCAGTGTAGAGGTCTTTCACATCTTTGGTTAGGTTTATTCCTAAGTATTTTATGGTTTTTGGTGCAATTGTGAAAGGGATTAGCTTCTTTATTTCTCTTTCTGCTGCTTCATTGTTGGTGTATAGAAATGCCACCGATTTCTGTACATTGATTTTGTATCCTGCAACTTTGCTGAAATCATGAATCAGTTCTAGTAGGCTTTTGGTGGATTCTGTCGGGTTTTCCATGTAAAGTATCATATCATCTGCAAAAAGTGAAAGTTTGACTTCCTCCTTGCCAATCTTGATGCCTTTTATTTTGTTTTGTTGTCTGATTGCTGATGCTAAGACTTCCAGCACTATGTTAAATAGCAGTGGCGAGAGTGGACACCCCTGTCGTGTTCCTGATCTCAGGGGGAAGGCTTTCAATTTTTCCCCATTGAGGATGATATTAGCTGTGGGTTTTTCATATATGGCTTTAATGATGTTTAAGTATGTTCCTTCTATCCCGACTTTCTCGAGAGTTTTTATTAAGAAAGGATGCTGTATTTTGTCAAATGCTTTTTCTGCATCTATTGACAGGATCATATGGTTCTTATCTTTTCTTTTGTTGATGTGATGTATCACGTTGATTGATTTGCGAATATTGAACCAGCCCTGCAACCCAGGGATGAATCCTACTTGATCATGGTGGATAATTCTCTTTATATGCTGTTGGATTCGATTTGCTAGTATCTTGTTGAGAATTTTTGCATCCATATTCATCAGGGATATTGGCCTGTAATTTTCTTTCTTTGCTGGGTCTCTATCTGGTTTGGGAATCAAAGTGATGCTGGCTTCATAGAATGAGTCCGGGAGTTTTCCTTCCGTTTCAATTTTTTGGAACAGCTTGAGGAGGATAGGAATTAACTCTGTTTTAAATGTCTGGTAAAATTCCGCAGGAAAGCCATCTGGTCCAGGGCTTTTATTTGCTGGGAGGTTTTTAATAACTGATTCTATTTCTTCACTAGTTATGGGTCTGTTCAAATTTTCTATTTCTTCCCGTTTGAGTTTTGGTAGCGTGTGGCTATTTAGGAAGCTGTCCATTTCTTCCAGATTGCCAAGTTTGGTGGCATATAATTTTTCATAGTATTCTCTGATGATTGCTTGTATCTCTGAGGGATTGGTTGTAATTTCTCCCTTTTCATTCACGATTTTATTTATTTGAGTTCTCTCTCTTTTCTTTTTGAGAAGCCTGGCTAGAGGTTTGTCTATTTTGTTTATTTTTTCAAAGAACCAGCTTTTGGTTTCATTGATCTGTTCCACTACCTTTTCTGTCTCCATATGGTTAATTTGAGCTCTGATCTTTGTTATTACTCTCTTTCTGCTGGGCTTGGGTTGTTTTAGTTGATCTGCTTCTAGTTCCTTTAGGCGTGCTGTTAGAGTTTGTGTTATTGATTTTTCTTGTTTCTTGAGATGGGCCTGGATTGCAATATATTTCCCTCTCAGGACTGCCTTTGCTGCATCCCAGAGCGTTTGGATTGTTGTATTTTCATTTTCATTTGTTTCCATGTATTTTTTAAATTCTTCTCTGATGGCTTGGTTGACCCAGTCATCTTTTAGTAGGTTATTTCTTAGCCGCCATGTTCTTGGATATTTTCCAGGCTTTCTCCTGTGGTTGATTTCAAGTTTCAAAGCATTGTGGTCTGACACTGTACACGGTATGATCTCAATTCTTTTATATTTATTCAGAGCTTCCCTGTGCCCCAGAATGTGGTCTATCTTGGAAAATGTACCGTGTGCAGATGAGAAGAATGTAAATTCCTTTGCTTCTGGATGAAGGACCCTAAAGATGTCTGTGAGGCCCATCTGTCCTAATGTGTCATTCAGGGCTATTGTTTCTGCGGAGATTTTCTGTTTTGTTGATCTATCCAATGCTGAGAGTGGAGTGTTGAGATCCCCTACTATTAGGACATTTTTATCGATGAGGTTGCTAATGTTTGTAATTAGTTGTTTTACAAATTTGGGTGCCCCTGAATTCGGTGCGTAGATATTTACAATTGTTAGCTCTTCCTGCTGGATGGTCCCTGAGACTATTATATAATGTCCTTCCTCATCTCTTATTACATCGTTCATTTTAAAGTCTAATTTGTCTGATATAAGTGTGGCTACTCCGGCTTTCTTCTGACTTCCAGTAGCATGGTAGATAGTTCTCCATCCCCTCACTTTCAATCTGAAGGTGTCTTCAGGTTTAAGATGAGTTTCTTGAAGACAGCAAATAGATGGGTCTTGTTTTTTAATCCATTCTGTTATCCTTTGTCTTTTGATTGGCGCATTTAGTCCATTTACATTCAGTGTTAATATTGAAAAATATGGGCTTACAGTCACTGTATTATCTGTAAGTTTCATGTTTGTAAGGCTGTGTCTGGTAGTTTGTATTCTTTGCCTCCTTGTTTTCATAGAATGCCCCTCAGGATCTCTTGCAGTGCTGGCTTATTTTTGATAAATTCTTTCAGTTTTTGTTTGTTGGGAAAAACCTTGATCTCTCCTTCTATTCTGAATGACAGGCTAGCCGGATACAGAATTCTTGGTTGCATGTCCTTCTTGCTCATCACATTGAAGATGTCCTGCCATTCCTTTCTGGCTTGCCAAGTTTCCGTAGATAAGTCTGCTACTACCCTTATAGGTCTCCCTTTGTATGTTAGGGTTCTTTTGTCCCTAGCTGCTTTCAGGATTCTCTCCCTATCTTTGTATTTTGCCAGCTTCACTATGATGTGCCGTGCAGAAGGTCTATTCAAGTTACGTCTGAGGGGAGTTCTCTGTGCCTCTTGGATTTCCATGCCCGTTTCCTTTCTCATGTTGAGGAAGTTCTCAGCAATGATTTGTTCCAGAACCCCTTCGACTCCTTTCTCTCTCTCTTCTTCCTCTGGAACTCCTATGATACGGATATTGTTTCTTTTGACTGCATCGCTCAGCTCTCGAATTCTCCTTTCCTGTTCCTGGATCAGCTTCTCTCTCTTTTTATCTGCTTCCTCTTTTTCAATGATTTTGTCTTCTAATGCACTAACTCTTTCCTCTACCTCTTCAATCCGTGCTGTGGTTGCTTCCAGTTTCCCCTGTATTTCTTCCAATGTCTTCTTTAATTCTTCCTGACCGTTTTTAAGGTCTTTGAACTTTGCCTCGTAGGACCCCTTGCATTCATCTAAGCTTTTTTCAAGGCCAGCAATTAGTTTTATGATTAACATTCTATATTCAAGTTCTGTTATGTTGCTTATATCTCTTTTCATTAATTCTTGAGCTGTCACTGCTTCTTGTAGACTCTTTTGAGGAGAATTCTTCCGTCTCGTCATTTTGGCTGGATGTGTTATGTGTTGTTTCTTGAAGTTGCCCTGGAAAGGAAAACTGACAGACACACAGAACACAGAAATACTCAAACGTACCGACAAATGGTCCAGACAAGCAGTTCACAACAGAAAAAAATAACAAGTGACTCTCTGAGGGCAATGTCCTGAAGTAACAGCTACACGTTAAGGACAGGGTATGTAGTGTGCTGGTGGCAGAGCATATATAGACAGAATAATGACTGGTGCAGGGAGAAGAAGGAAATGGACTTTGCCCAGGTAGAGCGACTAAAGGGTTTAATCCAGACTGATAGAAATCAGAATAAGGACAGGTGCGAGGGAAAAGGAATAAAGATCGATGTCGTCTAGATGAACTTATACGGCCTGGTTATTCCAGAAAAAGGGCTAGGGAAGTAAAGAAGAGGTTGTAGGACATGTCCTCAAAGAGTGGGTTAAAAAACAAAACAAAAACAAAAAACAAAAAACAAAAAACAAAACCAAAAAAACCCAAACAAAACAAACAAACAAACAAAAAACAAAAAAACAAAAAACAAAAAGAACGAAAAAAATGATTAAGCCAGTCAGTACCCTGGATGACCAGCTCAGGGATGGGGATCGGTAGGAATGAGAAAGGGAGGGATAAATTTAAAAAGAAGAAATGACTGGCGTTACTCCAGGCAGCAATCTCCACTTGGATCAGTCGCTCCTGCTGATAGTTTGGGAGGGGCGTGGTTTAGTGTAGGCGGGTCCGGCCTCCACTGCTGCAGGGATGGCTTCTGGGGTGACTTCCTGGCTTGTGAGACAACAATGGCGTCTCTCCAGACCCCCGCCCCCAGTCCTGGAGGCTTTATTCGCTCCTTTATTTCTGTTCTCTCTCCACCGCCCACGCCAGCCTAGTGTGGTTTACTGGAGCCGCGCCTGGGGCTGCCTGGGTGCCTGCTGCCTATCCCGGCAGAGTGCGTGCCTGGAGGCGCTGGGCGAGGGTGGCGCGGTGGCGCGGCCCTCTGCTACCCCCCGATTTGGCTATAACTGTGCGGGGGTTAGAGGTGCTCCGCAGGAGCCGCCGCCTGAGTCCCCCCTGCCTGTCCCGGCAGCGCGCGCGCCCCGGAGGCGCTGGGCGAGGGTGGCGCGGTGGTGCGGCCGTCTGCCACCCCCCGATTTCGTTATAATTGTGCCGGGGTTAGAGGTGCTCCGCAGGCGGCGCCGCCTGCGTCCCTGCTGCCAGTCCCTCCCGCGCGTGTCCCAGTGGCTCAGGACGAGGTTGGTGCGGTCCCAGCAGCGCGCGGGGATTGCTGCTGTTTGCCACTGAACTTCTCTTCAAAAGCCCTGCATTTAGGGCCTGGATGGTAGTGGTCGCACCCGCTCTGGCCCTCTCGTTCAGATGTTGTTCGGTCGGCACTTTCCCAGCTATCTCCAAAGACGCTCACCCTCCCCTCAGCTCAACTTCCCGAGTGAGTTCGTTTTATCCGACCCAGATTAAACTCACAGTTCAGTTGGGCCGTGTCTGTGTTCGCCTTAGTTTCTTGTCAGCTCTAGCACCTTTTCCCCCCGATTTTTGTAGTTGAGAGAGAGACAATGGTTTCAGTCGTCCCCCTTTAAAGGGCAAGCGAAATACTGGAGCCCCCTACTCCTCCGCCATGTTGCCTCCTCCCGGGGAGGCCTCCTAGAGAGAAAGATAGAGAAATGTCCGAGGTGCCCCAGCTGTTCTAGTCTGTAGCTGTCTTCACACTTCAGCCCAAGTGCCAGCGTGTGAAGAAGGTTTTGCGGTGACCCTTGCCTCCGCTGCCAGACTGCGGCTGCACAGAGAACCGAGTGAGGACTGCTTACCTGAGTCCACTCAGCCCAAGATCAGTCAGCAAAGGAAATTAATACTGTTTTTAGGCCATGTTTGGGGTAACTCTTACTGCAGCACTAGATAATTGAAACAAGGCACTAAAACAGAATAATGCTGATAAACTCAAATTCTCTCAAGATTTGGGTGAAATGCGGATAAGTTCCACTCCTGCTGAAGTGGATATTGCCCTTGTGAGAAAATTAGTTAGAAAGCACTTCTCTCTGGCATGTGTCCACCTCTGTTGTGTATTTGTGTGAAGAGCAATGGAGTAAATTCTACTTCTCTGTACCAAGGATGCCTTAGGGGAGGTTGGGACTACAGGAGAGGAAAACTACTTTCCCTCCGCCCTTCTGAGTTCTTGGCTGAGACCTCTGTAATAAGCGACAGAGAAAAATAGACATAAGTTGATTAGCATGTATACCTCGTGTATACATGGAAGATAACTAGGGAAAAATGAGTAACTCCCTGAGGTCGCTTAGGATTCAGGCTTACATACCATTTTAATCGGGAAAGAGAAGGAATGTAGGCCTCTTAGGGGAAAGTAAATCATTTTTAGGAAAGATAAATGGACACTTAGAAGAACAGATGGGAGATATGATAGTTTGTGACAAAGTCTGGGTGTGATGTCCAATTTTACCAATTTTCCACTGTTGTTGAAACTCCCAAGAAGGAGATTTATAACGATTGAGTTCCTTTTGGACCAGGTGTCTTTAGGCTGAAAGAGGAGTTCAGAGAAAGCTTCTCCCTGTGTTTGCTATTTTTCAAGTGCTTATAAATCAAAACAATCAATGTACTAAAGTGGCATTTTTGGGGTGGCATGTCCTGGAATCCTACAGTCATATTTTGAGGTAGCATATTCTGGGCAAAGCTTTCTTTTTATCAAGAGATTCAGGAGGATAAAGGCTTCCCTTTCAGGCTCTGAGCACGCGATGCCTGGTGTCAACCTTGCAACCAGCAAAGGACAGAAACGAACTTCTAACAAGGCAGAGGGGAGATGAGGAGCCCTGAGTTCCACCTTCATTTTGGTACTGAACTCACCAATCTGGAACTTCTGGCCACTGGGCTTCATGTTAGGTAAAAATTGTCCTTCAGTTAGGCCTGTTAGGAAGGTATCCTATTATTTGTAGTTCAAAATGTTACAGAGCCTGGTCTGAATCACCCGGTGGAAGAACCAAGCGGTGCTCAGAGACCTTGGAAAGCAGGAGGTTTATTTCACACCGGAGATCACTCTCTAGCGGTCTGATCCCAAGCATACACAGAGTGAAAAATTTAGTCTGTTAATTCCACATTCCGCATTAGTAGTAATTTGGCGTGCGAGGCAAGCAGTGTAAGAAGAAACTGGCAAGCAGGGAAGGAAGAAGAACTCGGAAGGGAGTCTTCGGTTGGGGACTAGAATTTCCCTATCTGTCCTGTTGGCCATCTTATAACAGATTTTTCCCTATCATTCCTCCCTTTGATGCCCCTTTAACAGATATAGGCTGTATTAGAGGGCGTCATCTTCATTTATTATGGGCTGGTCCTTTCCCTTAGTTTGCTGACTTTGGTTGTGACAATTCCTGACTGGTTAACAAAAGTAACAGCATTCTTCTCCGAGGAAGATGCAGGCGCCCCCTTTCTCGGCAGTGAGGAGGTCAAGTGACCGTCTATTCTGGAGATCAATTCATGCCAGGGAACTTATTTGACTCTGCAACGGCACTAGGGAGTTGGCCACTTGTTTGCCAGTCCCTATCCTTGTGACTATTCATGCCCCTAGGAGGATGGGTAGCAACACAGCTCATTTAGCCTGGACCTTACGGCTGAAGGTTTACAAATGGGGCCCAGACTAGAGACAACCAATACCAACAAAACATCCTACCCATAAGAGGAAGGTGAGTGCGAACAGAAACCTCTTGTTTCCCTAGCTGTCTGGGGCAACCTCTGCCAATCCGATGGCAGGGAGCAAGGACAGTCTATTTATTTTATTGGACTGGTGATTCCTCAAACTTCTGCCATCCATAGACCAGCCAGCTTCTGGGGTGTGGCTGGAGCAGGGCTGAAGATCCTAAAAATCTATGACTCTCTGGAAGGTCACTTTGAATGGGTTCGTCAGACTTGGGTCAGTCTTCCAAGTCTGGGGCTCCTCAGGATTGGCCCTTTTGACTCTGGAGTGGTGGACCCATGGAGTAATACCTGTGACCCTGAGGGCAATCGGAGTGGTCGGAATAAGAGTATGAGACCCAGTTCACTGTGGTTTGAGAGGATCCTTTTTTTCCAATCTCTGACCCAGACTGAGTCCTCTGGTGGGAAGGGGTGTACAGGGGAAGCTAAAGAGATTGGGCCCTCTCTATGATATACCATTGTAACTTATTTAGGGTGGCCCCTCAAGCTTGAGATTGTTTTCTTATTCCCTTCTTCCCTATTTGGTGTAGGTTCTCTGGAAGGCTCCCTGGCCATGGAGGGGGCTCCCATATATTTGTTTAAAAGGGGAGAAAACTTGAGTTCCTGGTGTGCAATGGACATGCAGGAAGGCCAGGGGCAACAGGTCCGGCCACAGGAGGTCTGTTTCCTGACAGAACTTGACTAAGGTTCCCTTGAGGGTACGATTCATCTGCTCTACTTTCCCTGAGCTTTGAGGCTGGTAAGCAGTCCAAGTGATGTTGAAGGAGTTTGTTAAAATTTGTATAATGTCCGCCACGAATGCAGGCCTGTAAGCCGAACCAGGGGACAATTTCTTTCAGGAGGACTTTAGCTACTTCCCAGCTCTGTTCTGTCCTGGTTGGGAAGGCTCAACCCATCGTATGTACAGACGATCACTAGGAGGTATCTAAATCCTCTGCTTGGTTGGACATCTCTGAAGTCTAACCTGCTTTTCGAGTGCTCCATGTATGACGGCATGGGGGACTTTAACATGTAGTTCTTGTCCCAGGGTGAGTTTATCTGCATCCTTAATGAGCAGAACCATGGCCGCTAGTGCCCTAAGGCATGGTGTCCATCTTGCCAACATTGGGTCCAGCCTCTTCGACAGGTATGCTACTGGCCGTTGCCAAGGACCAGCAGTCTATGTGAGAACCCCAAGGGTGACCTTTTCCTTCTCATGCACAAAGAGATTAAAAGGCTTTCCTATATGTGGCAGGCCAAGGGCTGGTGCCTGCCCAAAGGTGGCCTTTTCCCAAGGAAGGCGGCCTCAGTCTCCTCTGTCCAGACAGGGGGTTCTTGATCCAGCCCTACCGAGAGATTATAGAGGGGTCTCGCTAATGCTGAGAATCTGGGAATCCAGAATCAGCAGAATCCCACAGCCCCCAAGAATTCTCGTGGCCCCCGCTCAGTTTGGGGCTGGGGTAGGGAGATGATGACCTTCTTTCTCTTTGACCCTAGTGCGCTTTTTGCAGTATGTGGCCTCCCTTGGAAAGCTGGTGAGGTCTCCGGCCAGCGCCTCCCCAAAGAGGGTAGAGGAGTTTTTAAAACCCTGTGGGAGGTGCGTTCAAGTCAGTTGCATCTGACGCTTCGTGTCTGCTTTGGTCCATTTGAAGGCAAACAAGGGTTGGCTCTGGGGAGGCAGAAAAAGATGTCCTTTAAGTCTAGGAAGGTAAACCAGCTGGCAGAACCTGGAATCTGGCTGAGGAGGGTGTATGGCTTTGGGACCACTGGGCGCAAGGCTTGAACTGGTTGGTACCCTCCTCCCAGCTTCTTGACTGGCAAGAGTGGGGTGTTCCAGGGTAATTCACATTCCACCAGAACGCCTGCTTCTTGAATGCCTACCCTTGCCTCTTGTGGGAGGGGGTATTGCCACTGTCTCTGCGGTTGAGCCCCTGGGATTAATTCTACAATGACAGGGGTCTGGTTGTGGGCAAGTATAGGGGGTTTGTCCCTGGCCCATACAGTGGGGAAGGCAGTCCTGAAACTGGTGGGCCTGGGTGCAGAATAGCCTCAATTTTTTCTCTCTTGGTGTAGTGATTGCCATTATAAGGGAGCTTGACTTTTTTTTTCTTGGATCCAGTTGGAGCCTGGTGTGTCCCGTTGGTGCAAAGGTTATTTGGGCCCCCAGCTTTGAGAGTATATCCAGCCAGGAGAGGGATAGAGCACTCAGGTAGGCAGACGAACTCATGCCCTATGGTGTGGCCCCTGAGTTCACATAAAAGTCATAGTTTGGCCCCTACTTTTGTTTTGACCGTGGGCTCATGGGGGCCAAGAAGAAGTGAGCCCAGTTCTCTCAGTCTGAATCTATTCCTGTTAGGCCTATGAGGTCTTTTTTGCAGGCTTCTTTTGCCTATCAGCTGTGTTTCTGGGACTTTTCCCGGTTGGGACATTCATTTTTCCAGTGTCCTTTTTTCTTGAAGTAGGCGCATTGATCTCTTGCTCAGGAGGTTTTGGGCCTCCCCTGTTCTGGCGGCTGGACCTTCCCTGTCCTTTTGTCGTGGCTCTCTTGTGCCTTGGGATCAGACAGGGGTGTAATGGGTAAGCCTCGCGTAGTCTCTCATAATAATCTCCGGGGGATGCCGCTGGCTGCTGGGCACATTCATGGGCCTCCTAGCCCCTGCTCAGATCCCCCGTAGGAGAGCCTCTTGGTACCGGTGGCTGTGGACCACCATCTGGAGAGAGTCTGCGCCTGGCCAAGGGCGCAATCTGGCCGCTGGTCCGGGAGAGAGAGGCTCTGCCGAGTGCGGAGGTGCTGGGGAGACCGAAGGTGGTATCGCGAGTATCGGGGACCGAGGGGTTCATATGGCGGAGGCAAGACTGATTCTTCCTCCAGGTCACTGGTGAGAATTTGTGGAGGTTGGGACTTCTACTAACCTTCTTTGGGCCGCTTTGTTGAGGGAATTAAGACCCTAGCCTGTCCCTGTTTGTTGCAGGTAAATCACACCCAAGGGGGAAGGGTTTGGGCAATCTCTAATCGGCAGGTGATATACGGGAACTAATGGGGGTGACCTGGGTCTCTGGTGACAACACGCCAGACTCGGCGGACTTTTGGGACACTTGAGGTTCCCTCGGAGGCGTCCTACACCAAAAGTGGGCCATTTCAACTCACATAGGGTCCTTAATTTGCCGGGAGTCATCTTAATTCCATAGTTCCACGAAAACGCCTTTTTTGATCTGTCCCGAACACATAATGTTCCGGTGAGATGGAGTCGCAAAGACAGAGGGGTAGGGGGTGCCCCCTCTAATGAGGAGACCAGTCAGATGCCCATCTGGCCGTGCCCCAAAGGAACTTAGGTGACCTTTAGCTGTAGAGGTCTCAGCGTTGCGACTTACCATCGGAAACTATTCCGATGCTGCCATAGACTGTATGCCGTTCACCATGGAATGGCGGACGGCCCGCTCAGACCCCGTGGGCTTTTGGGGACCTTAAGGGCGCCCACCCGTGGAGCCACGGAATCGAACTCGGCAGGCGCGCCAGATGGAGTCGCACATTCACGCTCGCATACGCCCCAGGGGTTGTGACATTCCCTCCCACAGAATGTCTACCTGCGAGACCCTGAGGTCTCCAGGAAGTGATCAGGTCCCCCTTCCACCCCTGTGGGTGGGCCTGACTGGACTGGGGCCCCAGGCCTTACCGGTATCCGGTGTCGGCTCCACACCCTCACCCGCCTAGTCTCCTCGAATCTGTCGGGAATGGCAGAGTGGGGCTGGCCTGAGGCGACCACGCAGGAGACTGCCGGAATTCAGGCAGGGCGCGCGTTCTCCGTTTCGATTCCTCGTTTCTGTCACCGCCTTCCGTTTTTCCAAACCTGCGGCAACAACGGGCCAGCGTGGTTGGGCTTCCCGCGGAATCCGGTCTGGAGCACCCGGGGAAAGAACCAGGCGGCACTCGGCACTCGGAGATCTTGGAAGGCAGGAGGTTTATTTCACACCGCGGCCTCAGAGGAGATCACTCTCCAGAGGTCTGAGCCCAGAGCGGAAGCAGAGGGAACAATTGCATTCCGTATTAGTAGTAATTTGGGGCACGCCAAGCAGGGTGGGAAGAAGAACCGGAAGGGGAGTTTTCGGAAGGTGACTGGAATTCCCGTCAGTCCTGTTGGCCATCTTATAACAGATTTTTCCCTATCAAAATCATAGCATATATTTGCCATGATGTGGCGCCCAAGGAATGAGTGGTTTTTTAGAAATTTCTAAATTTTATATCCTCTAGTGTATCTTCCAAGAAGTTTCCTGGTTTCAAAAGTCACAAAGGTAAGGTGACGAGATAACTCGCACTTAATAAAAACAAGGACTATTTTGCTGGAATTTTTATCCCTCTCAGGACACTAATCCTGCCTTAGCAAGGAGAAGTAATTAAGAAATGAATCTGGGTTTGTTCCTTCTGTTTCTGCAAATGTTCTTGTGTAGAGAATGATTTGGAACTCCAAAGTAAAATATGAAATGCCATGTAAGAGAGATACATTTTAGGATTTTGTAATCAAAGTCTGTCAGGGGTTGAAATAAAGTCCTTCCCTGTCTGATTTTAACATTTTGGGATGGCCAGATGTTACGGGCTGAATTACATCTTCCCCAAATTCATATGTTTAAACACTGCCAGTATCTCCAAATGTGACCTTATTTTGGAAGAAGCACCTACAAGGGGTATTAAGTTAAAGTGGGATTGTTAGACTGGGCCCTAATCCAATACGCCTAATCCAATCCAATCCAATGTTCTTATTAAAAAAAAGAGATCATTCCGAGGGAGGCAAACCACAAGAGACTCTTAAATACAGAGAATAAAGTGAGGGTTGGGTGGGGAATGGGCTAAATGGGTAATGGGCATTAAGGAGGGCACTTGTTTGGGTGAGCACTGGGTGTTATATGTAAGTGACGAATCACTGAATTTTACTCCTAAAATCATTATTACACTATATGTTAACTAATTTGGATTTTAATTAAAATAAAAAATAAATACGAGATTAGGAGGCAGAGGGAGAAGCCACACCTTGTACTTCTGAGAACAGAAAACACCGCGTGAAAAGGCAGCTGTCTGCAGCCAAGGAGAAAGGCCTCAAGGGAAATCAAGCCTATTGATACTTTGATCTTGGACTTTCAGCCTCTAGGACAATGAGAAAATAAATTTCTGTTGTTTAAACTGCCCAGCCTGTGGTATTTTGTTATGGAAGCCCTAGCAAATGAATGCAACAGATCTGTGCCATTTGACTTATGGTGATGTAGGACAGTTTTTTTGTCCCTTCCTTTCATCACTCAAGAGGGAAGGGATGAAAAAAACTGCAAATTAAGAGACATTTGCAAATAAGTTAAAATACAAAGTTATACCCAGTGCCACTTCTTTGGAAAGGGCATACAGTTTTTTTTAATAGATAATCAGTTTCATCCCACCTGCACTGTATATTAAATACATGTGTACAGAATGGTTTAAAGGTGGCATTAAATGATCAGGCCCCAATCTAACCTCAGAAAGAATTAGGAACTTGGAGCCACTTCTTATGATGATGAGGTATTTGTGAATTAGAAGAGAGGGAATAAAACTGGACTTCTTGATTTTAGACTGTGGATAGCTATGAGACAAAGATATTAGAAACAGTGTTCATATTTTGCACTTATTAGTGAATAAGGAAATGAAAGATTTTGTTTTCGCTCAGAGTTCCCAAGAGACGAATTAGTTTCCTAAAGAATATGTTCCAAGATCTGTTGGATTGACTCCTTTTTATAAGGTTGTTTGGAAGCAAATGTGTTTCCTTTGTATAATAATTCATGTGATTTGTCTTTTGGCTTAATTATAAATTCAGTTCTCAAAACAGTTTGTCCCTAAGTAAATTGCAATACTGTTTCCTATTTAATTTTCTAAAAACAGAAAGTCTAATGGAAATACCCTCTCTCGTATTTGTTATTACAATGTAGTTAATGAAGATACGTAGTTATTACTCTTTTTCCACCATTTCATTTTGATGCTATGGAAATTACCCAGGATGCTTTCTAATAAAATAAAAATATTAGGTCGACAATCTTATCAGGGTTTTCTCAGGTCTGTCTTACAAAATTAGCCATCAGGAAATATCTTATCTACCAAAATTTAACACTAGCATATACGACAAAATGGTATGTCTTGGACTGTGGTTCCCAGCAAAAGACACACAGAAAGCCGAAAAGTTTTAATATTTTCTTGCCAACTTTTCAGTGACATTCTTGGAAATAAGAGCCTGAAGTATAAAAAGAGAGCAATATGCAAATTTGGGAGAGGCCATCAATAGCTATGAAGCAAAAACTGGAAAAGGCAACTGTAATTTTGTTCAATTTTGTGACCAAGAATGTGGTCAATTTGTTAGAAAGTATGCCTGATTATAATAAGCTAATAATCAATAATTTAAAAATAAGCATATATGTGGAACTTTTTTGGGGAGAGGTTTTGGTACTATCATTTACAGAACAGAAATTCTGATTTCACAAATGAGGAAAGAATTCACACAAAAAGTTGCAGTTAAAAGAGGCAGAAATGACTAAGCATATTTGACAAGCCACCTGTCGTGGAAACTTTAAGTCCTAAAGAGATGGAACTGAATGCAATAAAAAGTATTTTTAAAAGGAGCCACAACTCTCCAAGAGACTTTTTTTTCTCATTTTATAACTATAAGTGCTATTTGTTTTTGTATAGCACTAACCTACCAAATTCATCTCCTTGTTTTTAGTGAGGTACCAAGACTGTAAATGAGCATCCAAGTAAGGGGTGGAAGACTGTGGCAGAGATTAGACTCAGTTATCTCTTTTGTGACTATAAGATTCTATGGCTTGATGACACAGAGACAAGGACCATAACGGCCAGTATTATTTATCTATGCCAGGCACTATCCTTAGTGCTCTGTAAAGGAACCTGGGAGGCTCCAGGGTAATACGGAATGAAAAAAACAAATAGCTCCAAATCAGAGGAAAATGTTAACAATGAAGTTCTAGAGTTTATGTTTTAACAAGAAAATGCATTATCTCTATAGTCCCGGTGTTCTGAGGGATAAGGGAAATCTCATCTTTGATTCAGAGATTCCTACTTATCCTATACCACCCATTCTTCCCTTTCTAGCAGCTAGCACGTGACTGCTTGGAATAAAGACTATGTGTTCCTTCCTACCTTCCAGTCAGGGGAGGCCACGTGACTAAGTTCTGGGCAAGAGAACAGAAATAGAAGTATCATGAGATAACAGGCAGGAACCTGCTTTATGAGACTCTGTATATGCTTTAGGTAGATCATCAGATTGTACGGTTTTTGTTGCCTCTTCGGGAAGGGACTTTTGTACCATGAAGTTAATACATCGGACTAAATGATTTTATATGTCTCACAACGATACATCACGACAGCCAGCCAGATTTCTGTGCGCGTACCTTTCTTTTTTTTAAAGATGAAAATGTGGGGTGCCTGGGTAGCCCAGCTGGTTAACTGACTGACTCTTGGTTTCGGCTCAGGTCATGATCTCCCAGTTCATGGGTTTGAGCCCTACATTGGGCTCTGTACTAACAGCACACAGTCTGCTTGGAATTCTCTCTCTCTCTCTCTCTCTCTCTCTCTCTCTCTCTCTCTCAAAAATAAATAAATAAATAAACATTTAAAAAATAAGGTGACAATGTAGGAAGAAGAAAGTCAAAGGCAAACTATTACATTAGCGAACTGAAGTAGATAGGGCATAAAGTAGGAAAGTAGTAAATATTTGATTCTTGAGCTCCTGAAGAATTAATAGGCCACTGTGCTAAAGCAAGGAGTGCTTGTTCTTAACATGTAACAGTCTCGTTTATCTTATGCACTTGGTTTTCTGGATTCTCAACATCATCTACCACTTCCTTGGGAAAGAACAGTTCATGTTCTAGTATGTCTCACTGCCATGGAATTTACTTTCTGACGTGTCTAATTTTTCTCCTTTTCATTCATTGCCTTATTCCTTTTGGCAATTTTCAAGACTAGAGCTTATCTGTGAGAACTTTCTCTCTCTCTCTTTCCCTCTGATTTTGTACTTTATACTTCCTTAGTTAAGGATGGCCTTCTGTTAGCTGGCTGACTAACCCCTACAGTAGCTTGGCTCAAACTCAAGCATCATCTCTCTTTAGGGAGTCCATCATTTCTAGAAACCTGGCCTCAGTACCCCACGGCATGCTCCAGCCCACTGTGCATAGCTCCACCAGTGCACCTATCACTCAGTGTTGTGGCTTTGTTTGCTCCTGTCTCTTCTCCACTGGACTATAAGCTCCTTAAAGTCATGGACTGTCTTTCATCTCTAAATTCCTAGATCTCAGCAAAGTGCCCGTCTTATGGCAAATATGCAATAAATTCTTCCTTAAACATTTTTTTCTCAGATCTGAGATTCAAAATATCTCAAACACGTTTTTCTTTAATATCCTTTAAAATTTTTTTTAATGTTTTTTATTTATTTTTGAGAGAGACGGAGTGTGAGCAGGGGAAGGACAGAGAGAGGAGGGACAGAAAATCTGAAGTGGGCTATTTATGCACTGACAGCAGTGAGCCCAATCCGGGGCTCAAACTCATGAACTGAGAGATTGTGTCCTGAGCCAAAGTCCGATGCCCAACTGAGGTATCCAGGAACCCCTCATATACTTTTAAAGTTAAATGTATTGGGGGGTAATTCACATGCAATACAATTAACATTTTAAAATTGTACAGATCAATGAACTTTGCCAAATGTATACTATCTGGTAAGCACACCACAATTGTGATATAGAACGTTTCCATCAGCCTTGAAAGTTCTCTTTGCTCCTCTGCAGCTGTTCCCTTACCCCGTGTCCGGCCCCTGGAAACCACTGCTCTGCTTTTTGTCTCCACAGTTTTGTTCGTGCTATGCTGCCGATACAAATGGAATCTTATGCATCCTGTGTAGGCATACCTCATTTTATTGCACTTTGATTTATTCTACTTCCCAAATACCGTGTTTTTACAAATCGAAGGTCTGTGGCAATCCTGCATCTAACAAGTCTATGAGCATCGCTTTTCCACAGCACGTGTTCACTTCCTGACTCTGTGTCACATTTTGGTAATCCCTGTAATATTTCAAACTTTATTATTATTATATTTGTTATGTGGTCACAGATCTATGGTGTTACTATCGTATTTGTTTTGGGCTGCCACAAATTGTGCCCATATAAGACAGTGAGCCTACTTGACAAGAAGTGTTGTGTTCTTACTGCTCCCCTGACACCCTGTCTCCACCTCTCTGTGGGCTTCCCATTCCTTAAGACACAACAATATCAAAATTAGGCCACTTAACAACCGTATAATGGCCTCGAAGGGTTCAAATGTAGAGTCAATTGATATGGCAATTTCCATTGTTGCCTTATTTTAAGAAATCGCCCCAGTCGCCCCCACCTTCAAAAAGCAGCACCTCGGTCAGTCAGCGGCCACCAACGCTGAGGCAAGATCTTCTATCAGCAAAAAGATTATCAACTGAATTAGCATTTTTCAGCAATAGAATATTTTTAAATTAGGGCGTGCACATTGGTTTTTATACATAATGCTATTGCACATTTATTAGACTACAGTGTAGTGTGAAGATAATTTTTGTGCATGCTGGAAAGCCAAAACACTCATTTGACTCACTTTATTATGATATTCGCTTTATCGTGGTCATCTGGAACCAAACCCACAGTATCTCCGAGGTGTGTCTATACTGCTGAGTGTGACTCTTTCCACTGGGTGTGATGTGTTTGAAAGCCACCCATGTTGCACGTATCAGCAGAGGGTGTCTTTTCATGTCTGAGCAGTACCCATCGTAAGCAGGGTCTAAATAAGTTTATCCACTAGACGGACATCACTGTTGTTGCCAGTTTTCAACTATTGGGGATAATGCTGCTAAAACGATCCACGCGTAGATCTTTATGTGGACACAGATTTTCATTTCTCTTGGGAAAGGATGTAGGGTTGAGATTTCTGGGTTGTATGGTAAGCGCGTGTTTAATTTCATAATAAAATACTAACCATTTGCAAAGCAATGGTGCCAATTTATACTTCTACCAGGAGTATACATGGTTTCCAGTTCATAAGTGCTTCTATAACAATTATAATAAGTATGCTAGATTTCTGGTTTCACAGTTGTCAGATATTGCTAAGTTACTTTTTAAAAATGTGTAAAAATAAATGGATAGATGTGCTGAGGTCTGGGGTGTTTTTGATTGCCAGAGTAGAAAGATACTGAATAAGGCCCGTTCCTCCCAAATAATTCCTCCACTGTTTTAGTTAGTGATACTTGAAATTCCTTCCTTGCAGTGTCATTGTCCCCCCAATACTTTGTTAGAACTCAAAGTCCTCAGGAAGCTGGTGTGATAGGATTACTTCGTCAAGATTCATCAGGTCCAGTGTCAGAAGCCCCGGCTCTGAGTTGGGTGGAGAGCCATTCTGAGCACGGAGAATCTGAGGCTAGGGATGAGCCCAAACTGGGAAGAGCAGAGTTCCAAGATGAGGGAGCCACACAGCAAATGGCCAACAACCAGGCTGGAAGGAGACTGGGGCAAGACGTCCGTTTTATCTCTTTGCCAGCTGCGGCAGCAGATTGTGGTTTGCGAACCAGCTGTGCCGCTTTCTAGTCACGTGGCTTTACGCAAATCCTGTAACCTTTGATTTAAACAGCAAAATTTTTTTTTCTCCTCCATCTTAGACGCTGAGGAAATACAAGTCGCTCCATCCGCCTCAGATGCTCGTTGTAGGCATTGCATTGAGATGTACCGGTAAGTGCAAATATATACTTCATCAGTGTCATCTAATTGGCCAATTCTACTTATTTATTTTTTAATTTTTTCATACTTTTATTATAAAATGGTTGACTCCAAAGACAGATCATTTGTATATTAATTATCTACACTTTGTGGTAAATGGTCTTGTTCTAACAAAGTATTTGTAGAAAAGAGTTTTTTAACAGTTAGAAGCAAAGTGTCTTTTTATACTATGATGGATACATATTGTTCTATTGAAAGTTACAACTGAGAGTCAAGTTTGATCATTGAAAGACCTTATTGACCTAATAAAAACTAAAATAACCTCTGCATTTAACTAAAAACTGTAAATAAGAGATAGATTCTAGAATTCATTTGGCCAATTTTAAAAACTGCTTTCCCTCCCAATTCTCTTCTGTTGAACCTTCTTTTGACTTTCACTCTATAACTACCACATCAATGGTCCCCTCTCTCCGAATCATTTAATCTCTTTTCCTGCCCCTTTAGAACATCCCACATGCTTTAGAGTAGTAGTTGGTGGTACATTCATAAATTTCTCCCCACTAAGTCCATCTCTGACCGAGAGAACAAAATTGTGAGGGTTTTTTTTTTTAAAGGTTTATTTATTTTGAGAGACAGACGAGCATGAGCAGGGGAGGGGTAGAGAGAGGGAGACACAGAATCGGAAGCAGGCTCCAGGCTCTGAGCTGTCAGCACACAACCCAACATGTGGCTCAAACCATGAACCGTGGCATCATGACCTGAGCTGAAGTCTGATGCTTAACCGACTAAGTCACCCAGGCACCCCTAAAATTGTGAGGTTTTAGATGTGACTGAGATGTGCCCTTCAGTTTCAGCTTGTGCGACATGACAAAGAATACTCAAATTACACTGCAGTGAACTTGAAATGGGATTCAGATTGATTTGAGATGCTAGGAGCCTTCTTAATATCTGAGGAGGTGGAAGGATCCTTCTGTGACTCTTCCGTTGTCTCCAACACAAGCATCTTTTCACAGGAGAAGTTCAGTCGTAGTCATTTACAAAACGCCTACATTTTCCTGGAAATTTTCCTATATTCCCTTTCTATTTATAACTCCATTTGTTTTGCCTTTTTTGTGTTCCAGCATGTTTGTTTATAAAAAAGATGTCATGTAATCCTTGCAATGCCCTCTATGATAGGAAAGATGAAATGAAGTTTTAATGGAGTCAATGACTCGCTAGGGAAAACAGATGTCTGTGCAATGATGTCATCACCGATGATTCCATGGCCCCTTTTGTTCTCTGGGGACCTGCTGTTTCCATAGGCCGTCTAGCTCACAGGATGCTTTTGCTTTCAAGTGAAGCCAATCTCAAAATTACGCTAAGTGTGAGGGCCAGAAGTTAATAGGAACTAAGGAATTTCTGAAGACAATAGCGCAAAGGAGATTCCTCTGTTCTTGGCAGCCAGTCCTCTAGACTGAGTGGAATGAGTCAAAATTCTGATTCAGGTTTTATTAAATCTGATGTCAGTAACCAGGACTATTTGGCACCTTGGATAGGGATTGGCTTAGCTTACTTTTTAGCTACCAAGTGCCCAGCCCAGCCCAGATGTCTACCGAAGGTGGATGTTTACCACGGGGTTGCCATTTCTTGGTGGTAGAGTCTGCTGATTTCTAAGGTCCCTTTTGGTCATCCAGTCTGCTGGTCGTCCCCCATGATCGCTTCTCCCTTTCTTCCATAATAATGGAACTTTAGAGTTTAAGATGGGCACCTGGGTGGCCAGAATAAACTACTTTTCAAGCCTCTTTTGAAGCTAGATGTGGCCATGCGACTAAGTTCTGCCCAAAGAGATATCATCACAATCATCACAGAGCAGCTTGTGCAAAACTTCCTCTGAAGACAACAGAGATTACTGTGTGACCTCCTTCCCTCGCTTTTTCTTATCTTTGCCCTTTGCTTTTTCATCTTGGCTAAAACTTCTGTGTAGTGACTGAAGCCAAAACAGCCATCTTGGACCATGTGGTACCTTGAAATAGAGACCTCATCTGTGTACTGATAAGATGATAGAAGCTGGGCTTCTGAGGACTTCATGGAACAAGTCCAGCAGCTCAGATGTGGACTGCCTACCTCCTGACTTCCCTGAGTGTTTTAGGCCCTGTTATTTCTGTCCCTCATGCTAGCAGCAGAACCCTTCTGATGCAGTCGAGTGCCAGTTGTGGGCACTTTTAGCAGACGAGAGACTAAAGTGGGTGGGGCACTGTTCTTATGGAGTCCCAAAGGTGGTCTCAGGAAGGAAGCAGTCACTGTCGTAGGACACAAGTCCACCGTGATGGGTGCGTCTTTCCACTGTCACTCAGAACACCTGGCGACTGCTCCAAGACACCTGGTCTCCTTATTAGCAGCTCTGTCAGCTGTACTGGTAAGTGCTGGGTGGGCCACGCACATCTGGAAGTGTACATCCCTGCCTATTTGTGGCAATTTTGTTTTGCTTTAGCTTTAAAAGAGTTCAGATGCAGGTATGTTATGACAGGCGGCAATCTTCCACTGCCCTAGTCCAACCCCATTCTTGAGGTGGCAAGGCGCTGAGTCCCAACATGTTTTGCTAAATTAACAACATGCTCAAGAATACAGTACCCAGAATAATGGCAAGAAGGCCAATCCGGGCAGCTGGCACCTGGGTTCTAGTCCCGGGAGCAATGATAGAAATATGCTACTGAGCAATTCCCGAACTGCTCTGGGTCTCAGGTTGTGTAAATGTGGAACGATGCAGTGGGTTACATGATTCCTAAGATCCCTTTTGATCGTATAGTCGGCTGGTCATCCCCCAATTCCCCTTCGCTCTTTCTTCCATAATAATAGAACATCAGTGTTCTGTTATCATTCTGTGATAATTTCTATCATCATTAGATAGACGAGGCTACCATGTAATCTTATTTCTATCTCTGAAAGTATTCATGGGCACCTGGGTGACTTGGTTGAGTGTCTGACTTCGCCTCAGGTCCGGATCTTACAGTTCGTGAGTTTGAGCCCCACATCGAGCTCACTGCTGTCAGCACTGCTCCACGCATGGAGCCTGCTTTGGATCCTCTGTCTCTCTCTCTCTCTTCCCCTCCCCTGCTTGTGCTCTCTCTCTCTCATAAATATGTAAACCTTTTAAAAAATATTCAATTCAACTGCTGAAAGTACATACAGTAAAAAAATATTACAGTATTTCCATTCGAAGAAATAAAGCAAATTCTGTCCTCATCTTTGGATATATATTTTAATGTCAACATTAGTAAGAACAAGAAATAGCATCTTGAGTGTCCTTTGGCAAACGAAATTAGACCATATTTTTGTCTGATTTAAACTTTAAAGACAATGACCGCAATGAACAGACTCCTCCAGGTGTAACATGGGAGTGGGGGTGGTGGAAGCCTGGGAAGCAGACGGGGGTGGGTTTGATTCTGGCTGCCCTAGACGGGCAGCTCTCTGACCCTGGCCAATCAACTTTCCCTCAATTTACGGTTTCCTCAAAATAATTTTCTAACCACTGGATGGTAACACTGAACCCGAATCGAAACGCTCCCTCGAACACTGGTTTGGGGACCAGCTCTACAGGTGATTGGTCCTCTTGAGCTGCCTGTTCTAGATGGCTCCCCTTAGCCTTCCAGGTGGCAGTTGGGTTCTCAGCTTTTCTTAGCACAGACTTCATGAATAGCAAAGGGGGCTTGACTTAGACAAGCATGAGTCAACCCTCACAGGCCATCAGAATTATCGGGACAGCTTCAAAAATGTACAGATGCCCAGGCTTCGCCATGGAGAACAGATGTAATTGGTCTAAGGATGGCGGGCAGTGGTGCTTAGACATCAGTAGAGAAGTTTTCCAGACTCCTTGAGTGATTATTTTGTACAGGTAGGCTTGAGTCCCATTAGCTTAGGTCTCCTAAGTTTAGGTCACCTCAAGCCACATGGTGGCTCTTCAGTAGGACAGAAGTGGGAGGAATGTTGCTGAGCCAATCACAGAGCCCCACGATGGCCATATTGTGAAAGCCCTTTATTATTTGCTGAAATCCTCACCTTAGCTCCAGTGAAGAAATGGGAATGAGCATCAGACACTGCTGGAAAATGCAAGACCAGATATTTCAACTTCATTGTCATAGGTAATAATAAAAATAGGAAAGGCACAAGACTTCATTACAAAAGAGTGTTAATTAAAACAGAACCTCAATACTTGGTTCTCTACATCTGTGCTGTGAGCACAGCCTTAAGTGTTCCTGACATCAGAGAACAGAATCTTTTATTTTTGGGGCAGTTAATGGTTTTGTTCAAAGCTATTGCTATCAAGAAAAAAACCCCAAAAATCTAAGAAAATAAGCCATTCAATAAATAAAACTACAGTTAAAAAAAAATTGGCCATGTGTGAAAGTTTGAAATGATTTTCTCAATTTAAACAATGAGCAAGGACTTAATGTACTTTCAGCCTGATGAGTCCAGCACTTGCACAGCACAGACAGGGGGAGGATGGAGAAAATTGTTTAAGCATTTCCCAGATGCTTTTTGTATCACATGCAGTGTTATGTATTCAGCCACCCATGAACAAGCTTCCAGAAGAGCCAAGGAACAACAATGCCATCGTTTTCCCTTTGAATAACTGCCTGTCACGCAGAGTGCAAATGTGACTCTTCAGTAGTTTTTCACACTTCGCAAAATTCAGGAAAAAAAAAGGGGCGGGGGAAGGATACATCTCTCTCTCTCTTAAAAAATCTGTATCGAGGGGCGCCTGGGTGGCTCAGATGGTTGAACGACCAATTCTTGATTTCGGCTCAGGTCATGATCTTGTGGTAGTGAGATCGAGCCCTGAATCAGGCTCTGCACTGACAGCTCGGAGCCTGCTTGGGATTCTCTCTCTCCCTCTCTCTCTGCCCCTGGCATATCATTCAGTCATCTGACTTTGCTCAACCATTGTAAGATACTTTCCCATCTTGACTTCCTAACACCAGTCATCTTCCTCTTTGCATGCCACTGTTGTGAGTGCGACAAGATAGACCCTCTGAGTCTCTTACCTGGACTCTGGCCCACCCTCTCCCTGTCTCCTTTTATCTATTTATTTTTAAATATTTATTTATTTATTTTGAGAGAGAGAGACAGAGAGCACGAGTGAAGGAGGGACAGAGAGAGACACAGAATCCAAGGCAGGTTCCAGGCCCTGGGCTGTCAGCATAGAGCCCAACGCGGGCCTGGAACCCACGAACCCTGAGATCATGACCTGAGCTGGATTCGGACACTTAACCAACTGAGCCACCCAGGCGCTCCCGTCTCCGTGCTTGTAGGCTGTCTTCCCAGCAAGTTACTGTGAGCCTGATTGCCAGGTTAGGCTTTTTGCCAGAAGATTTTTATCACTCTTCTGTGTAACAGGCATTCATTTTAATATACGAGAAAGACCATGAGCTTGGATATCAGAGAGCCGAGTTCAGATCTGGGTTCCAAAATTAACTGGTAAATCACTTGACTCCTCTGAGCCTCAATTCCTTCTCCAGAGCATAGAGGTAAGAATTAAATCTCATGGACTGATGTATGTACAATGCTTTGAGCGGTGAGTGGGATACACCCTGTCAATTTTTTGCTCAGTTATTATTATATTTAAAGGATTAAATTCCAGAATCTCAGCTACTTCCAAGCTCCAATACTATTCCATTGTGTTCACAAACGTTCTACTAAAACAACTCTACTTTATTTATTGCCTGGGATATTTCTTGTCCCTTTACCATTTTTTTTTCAACTTCTCATTTTGAATCTTGTGCTTGGAATGCTAACTGCTAGTCCTTTAAAGTCTTCCTCCTCCAGAAATTCTTTAGGGACCACTTCAGAATACACTGCTTTTTCCCTTCCAGGAACTTGCAACAGTTCTTATTGTCGGGAGACATCTCTCCAGTGGGTCTCGCCTGCTTCGGCATGTCTTTCAAGCAGAGGCACCAAATACTTTTATTTTAGAGGATCGCTTCTAGGGAGTTTATATACTAATGATCTAAGAACACAAAGGTAATTTCTCCCTCCAGAGCAAAGGGCAAGTTTGTTTACTGTCTAGTGTAACAGAGATAATGCCTCCTTTCAGGGCAAAAGTCAGACAGGCTGGCCGCCCTTAGAAAAGACATGGGTTCCCCAAGCTCAGTTCAGTTCCCTCAGTGCAACCCACTGTGTATGTGTCACTGGGCCTTCTTTGCCTTACCCTGTGGGAACTGGGGCTCAGAGAACCAGGGAAAATAATGATACTCTGGCTACTGCTCTTGCTGTCAGTAATACAGTCCTTTGTTTCTGGTTCCTTGTAGGTTCTGCCAGCATCCTGTGAATCTGTAGTATGTTAACTTGTTAGCTTGCAAGTAGGATGCAATTTTGGATCCTAAAATAGTTCCTGACAACTATTATTGTTATTGTTATTATTTCGTTGCTATGGCTCCTAAATATTTTTTCATAACAATCTACTCTTTCCCCCCTTTTTTCTTGTCATGGGGTTTTGGAGAGACTGATTTATGGTGAAACTGGTTTGTGGAGAAATTGCTTTTTTTTTCAGCAGAATGTTCTGAATCGTGGGTTGAATTGATTGCTTCCTGCAGTGACTTTTGTCTTGTTTCTGTATACCATGATTTCCGCCCCCCTCCCCCAATTATTTTTTATACTGGTCTGTCAGATTCCAATTACACAGTCTCCAGACTTCTCTTGAGTCTTTTGACTTTGGTCTTTGTTACTACATTTACTTTTTTTTATGGACAGGACCTCTTTTGACTTGCTTTTTAAAAAGACTTCCCCCTAGTTTCTAGTGAACCTTATGAATGTGTGCTGAATGAATGCTCAAGATCAAAAACGATGAGAAGAGTCTGGTCAGATAATGGCCATCCTTTCCCTCTTCTCCACCAGAGGGCGCATGGCACTCCACATTGGAGTTAGGAACGTTTCAGTCTGGGATTCTGTCCTCCTTGACTACCTGGGTGTCTGTGCTTCTTAAATGTACCTGAATGAAGTAGTAAGTGTATAAAAAAATGCTTTATCAGGTGAAACCTTGGTCTGGTTACACTTGACCCTACACAGGGGCTCCAACTGGGACCAATAAAATCTCTTCCGACTATGATTTCATCACTACTGCATTTCAGTGTACTACGTAGTGAGTTTGAAGGCCATGACCAAATCCTGAAAAATGTGTTCCTAATGATGTTTCACATTTTTCCAGCAACATGCAAATTTATGTCAGTGTACACATAGCACCTGTCCACACAAAGCAGTGGTCTGACCAGGAATTCTGGATCTGCTGCTACTTTGATAGTTGCCAAATAAATAGATTCTGAGTCCTGAGGTGGGAAGGATGACTTGAACAGCATCGAAACTTACAGAAATGAAGTCACAAAGGGTTGCTTTCTTAACTCTTAAGTGAATGTGTTTCCTTTTATCTTTCACAGTTTGCTCAGGGAGGTCAGAGCTAACTGAATACTCGACTCCCATTAGCATTTGGCTATTATCAAATCTGAATGGTTCATCCTAGGAAGATGCTGTATTTGGATGCAGGTTTTTTGTTTCAAGCTTCATAGCTTTCCACACAACCACACTTCTTGAGGTCGCATGAGGTTGAACTGGCCACCTGGGTGGGAGGATAAATGCAATGCAGTTACTGTTTTCTGCTCCACAGCTTCTCACACGCTGACTGCGAGAGATCGTTTCAGGACAAGTGAGAGGTCTGGATGGGGTGTGCATAAGCCTGGAGACTTCGCTGGAGTTGTTCTCTATGAAGAAGTCAAGAGGCAGGAGCACAGTACGTCGCCTCTCCCTTCCTTTAGGGATGGCTTTGGTCTCTGGGTTCTCCAGCTTTGCTAGTGCAGAGAGGGTAGTTGCCTACTGCTTCTCACTTTTAATTTTAAAACATTTCAAAGCCATAATCTCTTAAGAGATATAAGTGTGCCAGTGAAATTCCTTCAGGTGTCCTGGGTGTTTCTTGACAGAGCTTTGAGGGCAAGGCCTCATCTGAATCATCTTTGTATCCACTGCTCTGAGCTTGTCACTGTGCAGGCACATGGAGGGTGCTCACCAAATGTATTTTGGTATCATGCCCAGGGTTCTAAAGGTGGAGATTCAGACTCACTGTTTTTGATGTGACTTCTTCACTGTTCAGATACAATGCCTCTCTGCCTCTGAAAATCAGTGTAGGCTGAATACTCCCCCCTCTCTTCACACCCTTATCTCAGAGGACTTCTTCACCAAAGACCCTTGAAGTCCACTCTGGCTACAGCCCACACACAGCCCCAAGAACTGGACCAACTGCACAGAGTCAGCCTGGGTTTCTCTTTCCTTCCCCAGGAGGTACATAAAAGCAAGAACTTCCAGTGGAAACACCCTCACCTGTAGCAGGAATGCTGGTTAGGTTAATCCCAAGCAAATCAGTGAGGAGTCTGCTTTTGCCTTTTTATAAATTAGGGACGACTCTGTGATCTGAACTCCTTCTGGAAATTAACATGTCTTAAATTTATCCCTGGCCAGAACCTTGCAGCCGCCTTGGGGCAAGAATTTCTATAGGAGGTTATTTAATGGACACAAAGAAAGTTTATGCCACCTCCTCACTTGTTCTCCCATCTTGTCGCTTCTCAGCCATCTCTGGGAATCAGATTGATGAATGACACATTTTTCAAAACTTGACCTAAACTCTCCGTTCTGGAATTTTGACCTCTGACGCCAGTGCTCGCGCTCACCGCTAGATCGCGCTGTGGGACAAGGAATCTGGGGCTCTGGAACCTCCGGGAGCCCAGGAGTCGGAGGGAGAAGAGGTGGGCGAGAGAGTGAGGAAAGGGAGAGCCCAGGGTATAATCCGAGGAATAAAAGACACAAAAAGCATCCAAACTGAATAAATTCAACCAGCTCTGCCTCACTCAATAAATGTCAATTTGTTGCAAACATTAACGGATTCCAAGGGGCATCAGGAACTGGACACTCTGCAAAAGGGGGAAGATTGCAAGAGAGTTTACACGTTTTCCACCTATTTTTCCACTTAACCATACTGGGAGTCTAGCTTGCAGAAGGGCCCCCGGAAGCCAAACCGTGCAGATGTCAGGCTGGAAGGCGCCTCAGGCGCCCCTTTGGATAACCTTGAGTTACACTCCTGTCTCCTGAAAATGGGTGTGTTTGGATTAGCTTGTGAATGTATGTCTGTGTACTCCCGGAACCAGTGTCCCTTCCTTCCTCTTCCTCTCAGCCTACTTTGGAAATATTGCCTGGAGATTCTTTTCCATGAGGAACTGAGGGTGGTTGCAGGTGGTGGTTTGTTACTGACAGATCTTTGCGGCAACTATTTTCAAATGCATTAAATCTAAGTCTGTGAATGAGAATGCCTTAAGGAAGAGAGGCTGGCCAGGGGGCTCCCCAGGACGTCACTTGGATTGGAGAGCAGCGCAATGTGAGCGCTTCTGGGGGGCCTCCCGCCTCTGGAAAAGCCAGCCCTAGGCTCCCCAGCGGGTGACTGACTGCTGAGAGATGCATTTGCAGCTCTGAGCCAAATCAACTGGAAAGAACTTTTTTAAGAGATGGAAACAAACCATAAGAGACTCTTGAAAGATAGAGAACAAACTGAGGGTTGATGGAAGGACGTGGGTGGGGGATGGGCTAGATGGGCGATGGGCACAAAGGAGGGCACTTATGATGAACACTGGGTATTGTGGGTATTGTGGGTATTGCGGGATGAATCCCTGAATTCTACTCCTGAAACCAATATTGCACAATATGTTAACTAGAATTTAAATAAAAATTTAAAAAACCCCAGGAAAACCAGAGTTACACTCTCCCGAGTGCACAACTTTGCCATCACAAATTAAAAACAACAAAAAGTACATAAAGAAAGAAAAGCGTGCCTACACACACACCTGGGCGAAATTAAAACCCCAGCCGGCCTTGGCTGACAGGCACGATGGCAGCTTCCCTTTTATAGACAGTGGGCATCGGTTTCCCAAGGGGTGACACTGGCGGTTCCAAGGCCCTGTGCGGGCCAGGGCTTCTGCTACGCCTAGCGCAAGGCGACTGGATGGCCCGCCTGCGACCAATGGGACTTATCTGCCCTCTAGGCTCTGTCCTTGAGTCTGCCACCAGCCCACTTAAGTCTGTAAGAAGGAATTTGAGTGAGGGTGCCGGTAGAGGGCTGGCCCACGAGCAAAGGGCAGCTCTCCACTGGCTGGACATAAGAGCGCACTGGGACCCGGCTGCCGACCTCGTTCTGCGTTGTGCACGTCCGGTCATTCATGTCCAGGGACGCACTTCTGCCCTGGGGGTTTGTGCTGGACACCCGGGTGGTGAGAGTTTGAAGGGGGAAAACGCCTGAGCACTGTGTGCGTGTGTGGGCTCTTTGTGACAGCTGCCCAGCCGGACTTCGAGTGGGCCGTGTGTACTCAGAGAATGTGCAGAGGTGGAGATTCCCATTTTTCTCCATTCTTTCCCTCCAGCCTTCTTTCTGGCTTCCTCTGGCTTTAGCTGGAGGCAGCTGCGAGTGGGGCGGAATGGAGAGGGGCGCTCTGCAAGTTCTTGTCATTCTAAAGGCAAGCTCAGAGGATATCACGCCTGTTGGAGGGAAGGCCAAATTTGCAGACGTCAGTCAAATAAGGAAGAGAGGTTTACATTGGCGACAAATCCTCCCCTTTTACTGTTTCTGGCGGTCAATTCCAGGGGCAGAGCTCCTGCGTTCCCCTCTGAGCCCTCTCCATCCTGGTTGCTCACCCTTGCAGGACTAACCTTTGGGCTTCAAAAGGCCAAAAGTGCAGAGCTCGTGCCCAGGGCACAGACGTGTGTAATCGGAGCCTCTCCTGGAGCGTTCTTCCGATGCTACAGAGTCAGAGTCCCGCGCTTCCTCCCGTGCGTCTCGTACAATTTGGCAACCCTGAGTGCCAGGCTCCCTGCTCTGGGCCAAGGGGGCAGAGCCCAGTTCGGGGGGCGGGGGGAGCGGTAAAAAAGAGAAGATGCTGGCAGAACGTCAGCAGCCCTCATTTGGCGTCCATCTCTTGGGTAGTTGGGGGAAACTTAACTTTCATTCGTCTCAACCCCGCGGGGTTGAAGGGCAGAGTTTTTGGTCCGAAGCCTCAGCCCGGGGCCAGGTTATACTCTGGTCTGGATGACACATTTCTACCGTGATTGCAGCTTGTTCCCCAGCGGCTTCTCGTGCCGAGGATCCCAAGGTTTCACTGCGTCCCTTGCCCTCTCTCTTGGCTCAAATTAAGCCTCTTAGTTCCATCCCGAAGCATCAGCGAAGTGTAAGACAGGACTGGGAAAGCCATCCCGTCGCTGAGCCCCGCGAGGGCGGCTGTACGGGTTTCCAATCGGCCTCTCAGAGATTGAAAAAGACAGAAGGCGCGCCGCGTGCACAGACAGTTAGTTAATGGAAACCCTGTAAATCGGTTTTAAGTGCACCCAGGACGGAGGGGGAGGAAAGTGTAGGTGGTGACGATGGGGGATGGGGCTAGGGTGAGGCGGGGTCGGTCACACATTCTTGCAGTTCTGAAAATAAGAATCGCTTCCCTCTCTCCCATTGTTCTTAATTTAAGAAAATAAATTCATTAAAGAAATAGCAAGGATAGGGAAACCCGAGCTCCCCAGCCCGCCCCAAGCAGAGGAGTGCGCGGCTTCCCTTGGCAGGGAACCCGGCTGCGGCTGTCCCGCTCCCCGCTTCCTCCCTCTTCCTCCCCCCTCCTCCCTGCATCCTACTCCACCCCCACCCCCCCGCGGCGAGGCATTGCTACTACGGGGATCGCCACCTCATGCCGAAGGAATGCTGGAAGTATGCACACGTTCCCAAAAGTAGACCTCCTTCACCGCCGGAGGAGCATACATCACCCCGTGGCAGCCGTCCACCTTCTCAGGCGTTTCGTAACCGAGTAAACTGAGAGCTGGGAACAGCCCTCTATTAAGTAGCCCGCGGCGCGGAGCCTCTTCCCACTCGACCAAGGCGAGCCGTCGCAGACGCGTCCGCGCGCGGGCAGCTGCGGTCCGGGGCAGTCTCCGCCCGTCCTGCGCGGGCGCCTGCGGCTCCTGCCGGGACACGCAAACACTTCACAACCTTGGTGGCCCTGCCGCTGCCCACCTCCCGGCAGCCGCCAGGTGCTCCTGGAGCGCAGCGCCAATTGCCCGGGCGTGCGGGAGGTCACACCGAGCGCAGGCTTCTACGACGCCGGGAAGCCGCTGTCGCCGCCGCTACCTCGGTCACCACCGCCTCAGGTTGGTCCGGCTTCTAGCCCTTTTCCCGTACCCCATCCCTCGCAAAGATAACTAGGGAACCTTGCTTCTAGTCTGTTCCTTGCTCCGCCCTAAGTCCTTAAGGATCGCGCGCGCGAGAACAGTTTGGACTCGTCAGAGTGGAGCTGTGCCTGAGATTTGCCGGGTATCCTGGGGTTCTGTGATTCGTTGTATCTTCGAGGCAGAAAGAATTGTACCCTTTCCTACGAGGTGATGCAGGGCGGCTGTGTGTGCGTAAAGCACCCTGTTGGACGTTTCTGATTGTAGAGGGATTTCATCTATAGATGCTATTTCCAGGAGGGGTGGCCCAAGTTCTGTGGCCACAGGCCCCTCGTTATCTCTCGGCCGGAGCTTTCCCGGGGTGCGGTGGAGCAGCCCCAGCGCTGAGAAGGTATTTTAGTGACGCATGGTGCAGAATTCTTTGGAGGGCCGGCTGAGTGCTCTGCGGCTCGTCGAAGCTGCACGGGTGTGTGTGGCATCTTGAGACAGATTCCTCGTCGAGTGTTCTGGCTCCTTTGCTTCTCAAAGGATCTGCGGTGGTGGGTTAATCCAGCTCTAGGAGGACTCAGCCTTGGCAGACTTTCTCAACTTCTTGAGAAAGCTCGCCCGCCCTTCCCGACCTCTTCCCGAGTGCCTTGGTCAAGGGGTCCGTGGAACCTTTGACGTGGTTTCCATCCCGGGTCCTAGGTAGTGTAAAGATCAGAGATCTTGGGGCGCCGGGTTCATTTATGGACCAGAGACGCGAAGACAGGGAGCAAAAGAGGTACCCCAAATCGAGTGTCCTTAGGCACCTTCGGGTGACCCTTTCGGGGCGTTCCAGGACCCCCTTTCTGTCCCCCTCTCCCGCCTCAGCATGGACTACGTAAGCTAAAGTATGCAGGAGCCCTGGGGAAGGATGGAGCAAGAAAGGAAATGAGTGCTAAACTCGCCCTTGGCTAACTAATGTCAAGGTCGCAGTGGGTCAAAGAGGAGGTAGATGACGCGCACGGGATCTGGAGGAACCCCGTGGGTGAGGGGAGGTCTAATTTTCTTTTTTAACTGCACTCGGGAGTTAAAAAATGGGTCTTTTCTAGGCGGGTGGGGGAGGGGGGAGACCAACCCCTTAAGACGTCCCCCTCCCCCTTGCACCCGCTCCTCCGCAACTGACTCATTTTCATTCATGACGGTGAAGTGAGGGAATCCTTGCGGACACGTAGGGGCGGCCGCTTTCAGACATTTATGTCTGAGAATGCTCAATGAAGCATTGAGCTGAGCCTTCACATAAATGTTTTGGCTAAAAGGAGAGAAAACTTTTTTTAAACATATGGACGGAATGCCTGGAGGGCTGGTAGAATTGACTGTACGTTCGGATATCCCGATGCGACGTGATTCATTCTTGCCGCTGAGTCAGGCAGCCGATAGGTGGCGCTCTCGACCCAGACAAAAGTGTTTCCACTACTCAGGTTTTTTTGTGAAGTTCAGGGGTTTAAGAAAAAAAGCACGCAGCTTTTTGATGGGTCGATTGTCAACCTTTAACTTTTCGCGAGCACTACTGCCAACTGAGTTGGAACTTACTGTAGCAAAGTTAAGGCCAGCTGATGGGAACAATGGGCCAGTCTCACCTCCTGCCTTTCGCTGATGGTAGAAGAGGGTTAGAAATGTCAAACAGCTGTTAATTAGGAAGAAAGAAATTGCTGGAGTCCTTGAATCTTCTGAGCAGCGCCAATATTTTAATCTTGGCCTCATAAAAAAGAGCTCTGGGCATTTGGCACGCCTGCTCATCAGACATTTAAAATGCAATTTACACTCAGGCCGAGGAAAGATGCCCTAATACATTGTGCCAATAATTTGGAAGGGCATGGTTGGAGCTTGTCAGTTTCTCTTCTCAAAGAGGGCTTGACCTTTGGCTCATTTTTCGGTTCCCAAGCAGGACTTCATTTTTCAAGCAGCCTTGTCTGTTGCCTTACAATAATTTATGTACTTCACAGTCAACTCTCTTTTTATGTCTTGCTTCTGGCAACTTCCCAGTTCAGTTCATTGCTAATAGCTTTTGTCTCCAGATTGGACCTTAGACTATTTTAGAAGATTCCCTCTGCCAACATAGTTTAAGCACCTACTATGTGCTGGGAATCACAAAAGATGAATAAGACTCTTGATCTTTAAGGAATTAATAACCTAGTTACAGAATCTAGAAAAATCAGAATAGAATGTATTCTCCTGTGGAGGAAATATTCTTGTAATCTTCTGGATTAACTGGACAGTTAAATGAAAATATTAATTATTATTGAGAATATTTATAAAAAATATCTTGGGAAAAGACAAGAGTGTTTTGTCTCCTCTATTGCTTGTCTTTTAAAATTGTGTATCTTAGAGTTGTTTTCTCCTCATTTTGAGTAAAGGCTTTATCAGATGTGAAGAGAACACAGCTAGCAGTAGGGTCGGGTTTCAGCTGGGCCTTACATATTTCTGTATAATCCATTTCAGACCTTAAAGATCTGTATATTGGTAGGCGTAACAAAATGAAGAAAAAAAAAGAGTAAAAGAGGTTTATTATATTTTTCCAAATTACCCTGAGACCACTAAAGAACAGTTACCTAAAGAGTTCAGCAGCTAGGAAAAAGCTGCCGGCCAAATAAAATCCCCAGCTGGAAGAGACATTTAGTTGAATCAGGGATAAAATGACCTCGGGAATTAGCCATCACCAAGGCAAGATGAAGTCACGTGGGGCCTGGTAAGGCCGTCACCCGGGGATGCTAAGCACGACCAACCTCCAGGAAAACAGAACCCTCTTTAAACTTGAAATCTCTCTTAGTGCCATGATTAAACTGCAGTAGATGAACTTGACTTCCACTGCTCCACAATAGGCCCATTATATGCTAGGCTGGGCCCTGCGGTTATTAAGGCAGATCTGGTCGGGTCCTGGCCCAGGCCCAGGCTCCAGTTCTAACCTGGTTCCAGGCCTGCCCGGACCCGGTTCTGATACGGTCACTGCTTCCTCCCGCAGATCCCTTCATGCGGCTGTGAGCTCGGAGGCAGAGCATGCGGACCAGGCTTCCCCCAGCGCTTGCCGCCCTGGGCGCGGCCCTGCTCCTGTCTTCTATTGAGGCAGAAGGTAAAATGCTCTTCCTCTCCCCTCCGTCAGTGACAATGCAGAATTCTAGAAAGGAAGAAACAAATCCATCTTGCCACTGTTGCTTGCTCTGTTTTCCCTGTACTTCGTGTTTTCTCCGGGCGTTCTCCCCTCTAAGAGAAACGTCCCTTTTTCCTGAGGTCTGTCCATTTTCCGGCTCTCAGGTCCAGCTCTTTCGTATTCTGTTCAATCCATTCCGTACAGTGCTGTGTGGTCTCCTTGCGCTTGTCCCTGCGGTGTGCTGTCCACACTGCCACCTACAATGCTGCCTTCCGAGAGGACCGGCCGTCCGGGAGGGGGCGACAGCTGCACCCAGTTCTACGAACAGGACGCCTCCCAGTGGTACCCAGGAGCCCCGGAGCGCGGGCCCGCTTGCTCGCGCGGCTGTTCACCACCTGGCTGGGGGCTGCGACCTCGGTGACAGCATGAAATAAAAGACTCCAACAGTGCCGGCTCTGCGTTTCTGTGTGTTTTGTGGGGAGCGCGGTCGTTGGGCTGACGATGTAGGCAAAATGAGCTGGTGGTAGCCACATCGCCCAGGGAATGGGTGGCAAGCCGAGATCCGGACCCAGGATGTGTTCGCGTGGCCCAGGGTCACTGCTGTCCCTGTTTGGTTTTCGGGGCTTGGAGGAACGTGGCTCAGGCCCAGCGCCGCGCAGTTAGCTTGGATCTGCGCCAAGGCTTCCAACCCAGGAAGCAAGTGGGCGCCAGAGGAGCCGGGCTTCGGTCCCTCCCTTCTTCCCTCTAGCATCAGACCTGAACGGAGTCTGTCAGGGGCTGAGAGGTGGGTGTCGTGGCCCCAAGGTCTGTCAAAACAGCTCCGTGTGGCCCTGCCTTGTAGAAAATGAAGGACCTTTGCTGTTGCTACATTTTAACCTCGCCTTATTCTTTTTGTTCTGTGCCCTCGATGCCTTAATGTCTCAGCATTTATTGGAAAAGTTTTATTTCTTTATTTCTGTATGTTAATCCAATGAGAGCTTTTGTGTTCCCTCGGTTATCATTCCAGATCTGACAAACTAGAGTTATTGCTCTGCAAGGTAAATCGGGTAGTACCATAACAGACCTCTTAATTTTTTTTTTTTCAATAAAAAATGCCCCTGGTGGGGTTAAGGGAGAAAAGATCTGCATGGGCAGCTGTGGGGGGTCTAGACTGGGTTGTGCTTTTTTTAGAGGCTGTGGGAAAGTAGAGCTGTTTCATGACAGCACTGAGATTTTCAATAATTTTCTATTGTGTTTGCTTTGCAACTTCAGGACTGCAGGTACAAAACAATTAGGATTAGGAAAAACAAAGAGGCTCCAAAATGGATGGCCTGCTTAGAAAAGTGACAGAAACTTGCTATTCTTCTTATCTAACTGATGCTATGTGACTGTAGAGGCTTTTCGGAGTGGCCTCTGTGAAGTAATACTCCGAGGAGGTTGCCTTTAATGTTCCTTTCTGTGTCGTTGTTAGGAAGGAATTTTATTTGAGGAACTTCTGGAAGCCCTACTAAAGATATTTTTAGATAATTCACTGAAGTGGCCTATTTATTGCTCATTAAGAAAATAGTTATTTGAAAATCAGAAAGATTTGAGAATTCTTAGGAAAAGAATTGGGTTGGAAATGATGTAAGTGGAAAAAATCAATTCTCAATTGGATAATGGCTGACTAGCAAAGTGTAGTTAAAAAGAATATTTTCACATTGTGTGTCAACCGTACTCAACAACAACAAAAAAGAGAATATTTTACTATCTACATTACTGATGATTTTTGTATTTCTCACATTTTATCTTTTCAATTGGGTACAGCTCTTTCTTTTGCTTCCTTAAGCTGTGTCTTTCTTGTCTTCTGCCTCCTTAGGTCAGTCAGCATTTAATAATTATATTTTAATGGGATTCATTTTTTTTGGTGCCTCATTCTCTAGTTTGGTACTGTCAGAGAGAAATATATTATAAGCCACCAATGCAAGTCACATGTGTAACTAAAAATTTTCTGGTTGCCACATAAAATCGGAAAAAGAAACATGAGATATTACTCCTTGTGGTATATTTAACTTAATATATCTGCACTATTATCACTTTAACATGTCGTCAGTATAAAGATTATTAGTGAAATATTTTACAGTTTTGTACTAAGTCTTTGAAATTGGGTATTTTACACCTGCAGTGCATTTCATTTGGAACTGGCCATATTTGAAGTGTTTTGTAGCTCTGTGGCCAGACACATGTGGGTCCCGTATTGGACAGCACAGCTTGGTGTTAACTACCAACTCAGTGGTCCCACGAGCCCGCAAAGAGCTAGCAGAATCTGTGGCCAAGACCCTTCTGGGAACGATGACTGGAAAGAGAATTCCTTGGAAATATTGGGGCACATTTCAAAGTTTCAACCAGTGTCCCCATTTCCTGCTGTGTCATTTTGATCTCAGTGGTGAAATGGCCATAATTTTTCTTTCCCTTTTACAATGTGTGCCTGAACTGTTGTAGTCATACCATTTTTCAACCAATTTCTACTTTTTTAAGTTTTTATATGTTGAAAACAATACTCTTTTTTATATTAATTAAAAGGTTTTGGCATATACTTTTTGAATCTCCTTTTTTTTTCATAGGGACACCACTCTCGTCCTTTTGTCTTCTATCTGCTTATACAAGGAATTTTATTTTTCATAATATGTATTTTATCTTATAGAAATAAGGTTAAAATGATTTCTTTTGCCTTTAGCATTTGTAATATTTAGCTATAGCATAGACTTTATTGGCCTTATAACTCGGCCAGTGTTCTGTATGACCTAGACTGTCTGAGTCATTTTTGGTTCATGTATCATATGGTATGTTAATTGCCACTTAGAAAATTTAACACTTCACATTTAAAGGTAAATGGCCATTGTTCCCTGAGAATTAGACACCTTTGTAATTAATTAGAATTCAAGATGAACACATCTTGTGAAAAACAGCGTTTCATTTTAGTAAGTTTGGTTTATATTTATAATTTATGAGGAATGACTGGATATTCTCAATTCAGCAGTGAGTTGAGGCCATGTCTTGTGTCTAGGTTAAGAGGCTAATTGATATATATATATATATATATGTGTGTGTGTGTGTGTGTGTGTATATATATATGTATTTATAATTCAACGTCTATACTTATCTGATAATCCCGTGTCATAAAACAGACATTTTGGACTACAGAGGAACTTACCGGTCATCTATTCTATTCCCTCATTTTCCAAATGAGGAAGATAGGCTGAATAACTCAGTCAACTAATGTGATTACTTCAAGACAAGGTATAGATGAGACCCAGGTTTTCTCGTCCTGGTTTAGTGCCAGTTTGCCTACTCTGTGCTTCTCTCTTGCTTGAAAACTAGTCAACCCAGTTTAAGGAAGGAACACATTCTGTAATGTGTAAGGAATAACCCATCACTTGTTTGAAATATTAAGTTTTCAACTGTTTACTTTTGGTATCTTATAAACACAAATGAAATGGGCATATCATGGCAAAGATCATTAAACTTACACTAGCCTTGGATGGAAGATATAAATTAATGCCATTTGCATAGAGTAAAACCATTTTTTGCATACTTCGAAAGGTTTTGGCCATTAGGGCAGTATCCTTTTCAGTGTGGTTATCACAAAGGCCAGACTAAAGGTCTTACTAGTTCGTCAAGATGGTATTTTAGTAGTATGTTCTGGAATTCTGCTTTATGTTTAACATATTTTATATGTTACCAAAACTTATTAGACTATCTCCTCCTACCTGTCCATCTTTCCATCCATCCATTTATCTCTGTAGAGTTGGTGAACTCTTGAACATATCTTTCTTTTGGTTGCCATAATGAAAAAAAATTTTAAATTATAGATTAAGCTAGTTTCTTTAGTTCTAAACAAAGTGTGTAAAGTTAATTTGTCAAACTCGATCTACATCTGAATTGAAAATGTCTGAATACAACATATTTATTATTGAACAGGCATCAAATAATGATTTTTTATAGACTTGAAAAATATATAGGTATATATATATTAATAGGCACCTGTGTGCAAATATTGCTTTCTAAAGTTAGTCATTCACTCAAATATTTTCTATTCTTTACATTCAACCAAGAATGGTAGAAAACTGTGTGCTCCGGAGTCAGACTATAGGATCAAAGCTTTGCTGCTTTTTAGTTGTGTTAACCTCGTTAAATTGCACTGACTCATCTGTGAAACAGGGGTAATAGGGCACGTTATGCTGGATTGTTATCAGAAGAAAAAAGAGACAACATATAAAGTGACTTGTACTCTGACCATTGCATGGCAGACACTCAGAAAACACTAGCTATTGTTATCGTTCCTAAGAAGTCCTCAGTCCTCTCAATTCATGAAACAAAAATATCACCAGGATGCAGTTTGCATAGCATGGCTTATTGATAACAGAAAGCATTATTCATAAATGGGAAATTAAAGTACTAGAGTTATCAATACTTAAAATTTTAGTCTTCTCATTATCAGTGTTCAGGTTTTTTGATATATTCAGATATATATATATTGATATTTTCAGATATATTCAAAAATATATCTGATTGCTATATTAATTTATAATTTAAGTTCTATTTCCCTTGGTTTGGATTCTCATTCTATGCAACTGTGGGTCTTTGCCGTCATAATCCCTATGTAGGTAGCTCATATCTGAAATATTCCAGCATCTGCATTGTTTTAGGGATTGTAGACAACTGCTAGTGACAATGCAGTGGCACTTGTGAATTATTTTTACACAAAATAAAAGATTTTCAAAATTAACGAAAAAACATTTTGCATTGATTCAAGTTGACGTGGGTCCGTACTCACACCTGCTTTGTTATCTTTTTTTTTTTTTTTTGCAAAAAATAAACAAAAACATGTAAATGGACTGGCAAGGCTGAAATGTTTCATGTGTGATAAAAGTGGCAGGAAGAAAAGAGGAGTGGACTCTCTGTCGTACACAGGCTAGTCGGCCATGCTTTCGATTCCCAAGTCCCACATCTGAGTTTCTATGAACACCTTAAAATCCTCTGAAATGTTAAAGACTTTTCCCAACAGTCAATTTTTCAGTTTTTCTGGAGTCCTGGTCATTTGGAAATCAACAAGGGGGCCGCTGCTGCCCTTCAGCAGTCTTAACCTAATGTCTGCTGCTTCAGGTCAATTTCCCTGCAAGGTTGGTGGTACTGTTTTTCCATGTACTGATTTTTTTTTAAAAGCATGCTCAGGCCAGTCGCATCTGCCTTTGCATTAAATTTGTCCTGAGCCATTGCTACTAGAACAATATTTTATAATGATATTCTTAATACCTCTTGTTGTATTAACATTTGTTGCATGCTTGTTCTACTAAGCGATGACTACAGCTAAACCTTGCAGTATGATTACAGACAGCAGAATGTTGAATAATTAAACCATGCATGTAGAATAATAGTCTAATCTCACTGCCTGTGTATGGATAGTAAGAAAATAACATTCATTCCATTGCTAGCATATCCAATAAAAATAAAAAGCCATCACCTACAGTTGGAAGCAGCAGCTCATTAAAGCAAATGTTTGCTTATTTTGTTTTATTTCCATTAAAGTGTGCTATTAATATTACATAAATTCCTAACCCCAGTTAAATTCTGTGACTCATGTCTCAAAGCTACTACTGTATTTCGATTGACTTCTATGGAAACCTAAAAGAGATTGTAATCCTTCAAAACAGATGCAAAAATTCTGACTCACAAGGAATACTTTCAGACTTAAACACTTTAAGAAGAGTATGGCTGAAAGTCATCCTACTTTGTTGACCTCCCTCAAGGGTAGTAATTTATAATGCATTGACCATGCACTGACAGTGAGTCAGTACAATGCTGCATGATGAGGCATGAACATGGCAGAGAGAATATCATTATAAAATATTTCTGAAACGTCTTTGTGTAATGACTATTGTACATGGAGGCTTTCGTTCATTGTGGGAAACTAAAAGCAAGTCAACATTTCATTGACACATGCATGAAGCTATATAGTTCTGTATGTAAACTATTTCTTTCTGTACTTTTCAGTTATTCCTGTCATTGACTTCTCCAAGTTTTTATGCAGTCATGTCTTCAGATTGCTGACCCTTCTTCACTGTTTTCTTTAAGTTCTATAAATAAATGTCCATAAATATACATTGATGTTGTCTTTTCATAATTAACCATTGTTTTGTAAAGGACCATACTGGCATTTTAATCTAAAATGCCACTTCTAGTATGGAGTATACCTGCTGCGAAGGAAAATAACAGCGTTGGTTTACACCTTGCAAACATACAGTGTGGTGGTGTAAACAGGCAGAATATTAGTTTTATAAACATCTGTATATTACTTTTTATATATCTAAAAATTATTAACATCCCTCATTACTACTTCTGATATTTGTCTATGTGAATATGAATATACATTTAAATGTATATTTCCTTGTGCAACCTAACAGTGCTTAATTTCCCATGATTTCTCCCTTTCATTAAAATAGTATTTCATCTCTGCACAGATTGAGATTTGTCAAACAAAAATTAATAACAAGACAATGATGCAGAGAATGAACAAAAAATATCACTGATTCTTTTCTGCACTATGGAAAAAAAGCACTATGTCAGTGTTCTGAATTAACTTCTATGGTTACAAGCAGGTTGTGATTTGGCATGCTTATTCAAAATGCACTCAGCATGTATTAGATTCCTTTAATTGTTATGTGAATTGTTTGCATATGTGGTTATTATATGTGATTTCATTGTACTTGTATGTACTTGTATCCAAATATGTTTCTATTTTGCTTGATTTTGCTGGCCATTCTTGGATGACCTAGCAACTCAAGAATCAAAAGTGTTTTGTGCTGTCTTCTGTAATATGTATACTCTCTGATGTTTCGTCATATCTTGTCAAGCTTTTAATTTTATTCTTATCCAACAAGATATCTTCTATATTTGTTGGAAACAAATTTATGCAAAGACAATTTTAGTAAGCTTTGCTTTAATCAATTCTTTATTGATTAAATTGACCATTTTGTAACATTGGAAAATGTAATTGATATCAACTCTCTCTTTTGCAGTTGACCCACCTTCAGACTTGAATTTTAAAATAAAAGATGAAAATACTGTTCATATGTCATGGGCAAAACCAGCTGATCCAATTGTGGGTTACAGAATAACAGTGGACTCTACAACAGGTAAATTGTTGGGGTTTTAAAACAGAGTCATTAAAGACGATATAATCCAGTCTTCTCTCTTCCTTCCATTTCATTATGAGAAAGCTGAAATTTAGAAAACCTTAGGGATTTAGCCAATGTCACCAGATATTTGGTGGACTCAGGTCTTTAGATTTGCAGCTTAGTACCCACTGTTATATTTTTGTAGTATCAAGTTTTATTACATGGTTTCCTGTGCTAAGCTGTTGCTATTAAAAGTGGACTTTTTTTTTTTTTACCTGACCAGAATATTGCTGGTAATCTTTGATTTTATAAAGTAGAATTCTCAGTTCTTGAGACTTTTCCTGAATTAGTATTTTTAACATTTAAATTATCAAGTGATGAAGTGAGTTGTTACGCCTTACCCAGTGTCCTATACATTTCAGTACTCAGGAAGCATTCTTCTGGAATACTGTTGAGTTATCATGATGGAAGACAAGAATTTGCTTTGGCTAGGTGGATTCTGTAGATCCTAGACTAAGAGTCTTTAAAAAACAAACTAAAACCTTGCTTGGGTTGTTCTCGAGAGTTATCTTTAGTGTTCATGGTGTTGCCCAAGTGTGGAGAACTAATCTCTATTGATTAACTCTTAGTTCTATCATGGAATGGAAACGAAGAAGTCTTGTCTGGTTGACAGTAGAGATGGATGATGTTGATATAATTTATCACTAAAGCTGTGTTTATATATTTAAAATATTAATGATTTTAAATGCTAATTTATTAAGTAATTGGGATTAAAAAATATGATGGGAGAACTTAACAAGGGGTTAAGAATTTACTTTTTTCTTTTTGAATCTTTTCTCCCCAAATAACCTTGCAGTTAACTAATTTACTCATTCCAAAGCAAAAATTCATTTGAAAAATTGCCCTATCAGTTTCCATATGTTGGAAATTACTGGCTCCTATACTCCCCAATCTGGCACTGAGACCACCCAACCCAGCAGAGCCCTGCTGTCTTGTCTGTGGAGGCCCTGGTCAGTTCTGCATGCTCCACACAAAAACCAGGCATGTTTTTCAGGGTTCTGTTTTACCTGGTACCTTTATTTATTATTTATCTTTTGATGAAAATTTAATATAATTAAAAATCCTACCAGGCACTAGTGCCTAGGAACTATTGTTCCTGATTAAATTGAGAATGAACATAATCTATATACAAGTATATACTCAGTACACTGTATTCTGAAGTATTTGATACCCAGTTAAGTCAATTCAGAAGACTATGGTTACCCAGTAATGTGTGCACCCATTTGAGTCTGGAGAATACATTGCTTCTACACAGACTGCTTCCCACCACAGCTTAATTTTAACCTATGATGTTGCCCTTGAGTTGATTTTCATCCCCTATTTGTCTTTCTTCACTTTCCTCCAGCACATAATTTAAAACAATCTTAAATACTGAGAACAAACTGAGGGTTGAAGGGGGGTATGGGAGAGGGGAGAGTGGGTGATAGGCATGGGGGAGAGCACTTGTTGGGATGAGCACTGGGTGTTGTATGGAAACCAATTTGACAATAAACTATATTAAAAAAATAAAAATAAAATAAAATAAATTTTTTTTCTCATTTTTGAACCAACTTTGTTATCTGCCATTAGCCCTAAAAAAGAATGAAAGATTTTGGTTTGATGTTCTGGTATGTCTTTCTTCCAGAGGAATCCTTGTCCTCAAACAAATATTGAATATAATTATAATAAGTAAGGGCAGTGCCAATCCGTTTATTGAATTTCAAATTTCTAGTTTTAGAATACAGAAGAAGATAACGTTTGGATGTTCTGAAAAAAAATGTACATATATTTAATTGTTTAGATTTTGAGTATATCTGGGAATTACATTATATTGTGTCATGTTATATGTGAAAGATATTTTATTGAATTCATATTTTCCTTTCCATATTTCCAGATGGGCCCAGTAAAGAATTTACCCTTGCAGCTAGTACCACTGAAACTTTATTAGAAGACCTTATACCTGAAATAGAGTATGTGGTGACAATCACTTCATATGATGAAGTAGAAGAAAGTGTACCAGTTATAGGACAATTAACAAGTAAGCACACATCTAAAGTACTTTTATCCTTTTTTATTATGCAAAAGATTTCTCCAACTTTCAGATTTAATCTGTTATGCAGAGTTAACTTTGTATGGGTATTAACTATTCTTTCTATGATCATAGTCCTTAGTGGATATTAATAATTTGTTCCTGATTTATAATCCTGGTCTCTGGAAGCAGCAGGAGTGTTATGAATGAAAACTATTAAAAACATTTAACTGTGCCAGGCAACAACATGAATGTCTTTTTGAAATACATCTAAAATCTCACTAAAAACAGTTTATTTGCAAGGCAATCTTATTTGGCAGTATTCTTTGAGCAGCTGGGCATGGACCATACATTTGAAAGACAGCGGGGTAGGAATGTCTGGGTGGCTCAGTCAGTTCAGTGTCTGACTCTTGATTTCTGCTCAGGTCATGATCTCTTTCGGTTCTTGAGATTGGCCCTTTGTCAGGCTGTGTGTGGACAGTGCGGAGTTAGCCTGGGATTCTCCCTCTCTGCCCCTCCTCCACTCTCTCTCTCAAAAATAAATAAATAAACATTGAAAGACAGTGGTGGAAAACAACGTATTTATTTTTTTAGGGAAGTATTTGTATGAGTTCATTTCTTTTTGTAATAATCAGGTTTTGATTCAGTTCAAACAGGCGGTCCAACAAAGCCAGGGGAGAAGAAACCTGGAAAACCAGAGATACAAAGTAAGTGTTTCCCTTAGTGTTTTTGTTTAGATTTATAGAAGTCATAAATGTAATATAAAAGAGATATATACATTCCAAATGTATATAGTTTGATTTTATTCCCATATTAATTTCTATAGGCGTTATCTTGAACAAATACAGACAACATAATATATGACTAAATAGTTGTATTACCTTACATTCTGGGTTTCTAGTCAATTTTTCATTCTAGTTACTAAACATTCATTTTAATGGGAGTGTTTTGAACTGGTGTATGTATGTCCACAGTTTTCTTTTTTTTTTTTTTTTTTTGCAAGATTTTGGCAATAGGTGAAAAACAAAGCTCATCACTGGGCTTAACTCATTTCTCAAAGAGAAGCTGAAATAGGGATATAGGAGAAAGAGAAGGCCGGAACACAAGAGAGATGCCCTCATCATGTATGAAGAAATTCAGCGACCGTGAAAATATACTTCTCAGTCTGTGTATATGTTATGCTCATCTCTAGGGCATTTACATGGCTTTAATTGATGGCAGTGTAGCTATTTCCAGTGTCTGTGTAAAACATCTTTGGTAACATGGAGGTCTTAACATATTTAAAGAATAATTACACATTTCCGAGAGATGATGTTGGGGAGGTGGTGTCTGGGAATGGTGGGGGGGTAAGAGGTTGGAGTGGAGTCTTAAGCAGTTTGAAACAACTTCCCATGTCATTCTGATATATTCTTTCACTACCTCTATTATTATTCCGCCCCCACAAAGAATGGAGGAGGCAAATTAGAAAAGAATAAGGCATGTAAAACATTGTTTACAATTTTCTTTATAATGTACAATTAGGAGCCCAACCCCAAACAAAATAAGAGACATAGTGATCCTTGGCGCATTTGTAATCAAACAAAAGGAATTTTATTTAGTCTTGGATTTGCAGTTTCTAGCCTCCTTTGTCTTCTATTGCTTTGTCTGACTTACTGGGATGGACCTTTAAGGAGTTTCTTGGGCTTCTAATTTACCACCTTATAAAAGTTGGGTTTATGATCCGGGGTGACAATAAAAAGGTTATGAATACGAAATCTCCTTTATCTGGAATATTTCCCTACAAATGACTGTTTATCATTCCTTCTGATGCTTAGTAATCTGAAATGAAGTTTGTAGTATGTAGTTATAATGCTAATATTTTCCCCGGGCCATCAATATTTATTCTAAATCAAAGCTTTATACCACATGTTGACTATTCAGTAGACTTAAATGGGCCCATTAAAAGGTGTGCAAAAATTATTTAGACATGCAACTTGTATTTAGTTTGCAAAATTTTCCAGGACCCTTTACTTCTCTTTCTAGCCAAATATTTCTTTTATTATCCACCAACTGACTGCAAGGATGAAAACATCTTCAGAAAATTCACTTAGTGTTGCCTTACGAATACAGATTTTCATGAGAATCAACCTGTTTCCCTTCTGACCATAAAGAAAAGAAAGATAGGATGTTTAGTTATAAAAGCCAATCACTGCATTTCAGTAATTTAGAGATGGAATGTGCATTTTTACTCTTGAATTGAAATGTGTTTTTCTACTTTATGTTTTGTAAAAGTAGGTTTCAGACTTCAAATTTAATTAAATACATTGAAAATTAGGACGATAAGATATTTTGACTACCTGGCATCATATTTATACTTGTTTTGACTCGTGTTAAACTCTATTAACCTCTAGACTAACCTGCTGCAAACTTTAGACAATTACATTATCAAATGCAGAAGTTTAAACGTTTTTCTCTTTTCTTCAACTTAACTGCATCTTCTTGAATAGGACATCGATTGTTTTGTATTTATTGCTAAATACCAAGGAATGAAGCCACTGGTTACGGTCTTTCATATGTCTCCCAGATGCTTTGTGTAATTTTTACTGGGAGAAAAGGGGAAGGATATCATTTATAAAAATAGATAAGTTGATAGCATAAAAACTTCTGTCAGATACTCTTGGAGAGTAGGTCATATATCTGTTTATCTCTTCTTGCATGATATCTTATATAGTAATTTAGAGCCATATAGTTTCATAAATGTGTCTTAAATGAAACCACTGAAAATGCTTCTATGTATGCTATTAAAACATTTCATTCTTTTGTGCACGGCAGTTGTGGGTGAAGAACAATGCGAATTCGTTCTGATGAACAAAATGATTTAAGGAGACAACATATTTTCAATGTTAGTTTGTATTCTTTAAGAATGGAGAGAGTTAATAATACATCAATTAAAAATATATCCAATGTATTTCAGAATGCTCTGTCAGTGCCTGGACTGATCTGGTGTTCCTCGTGGATGGCTCATGGAGTGTGGGAAGAAATAATTTTAAGTACATTTTAGACTTTATTGCGGCTCTTGTGTCCGCTTTTGACATCGGAGAAGAGAAGACAAGGGTTGGAGTTGTTCAGTACAGCTCTGATACCAGGACTGAATTCAACCTGAGTCAGTACTACCAAAGGGATGAGCTTCTTGCTGCAATTAAAAAAATTCCATACAAAGGTGGCAACACAATGACAGGTGCGTTTTACAAATTTCATTATTGTTTAAAGTAAGCAAAACCGTTGTTTGGGAAAGGAATTAAGCATGCACAGTTATCATAGCTTAAATAAATTTGAAATTAACCAAGTAGCTTTTGACTTTGGCAAAATTGTGTAGTAAGAAGGGAACAAACATGTCTCTTTTTCACTTCAGGGGATGCCATTGAATACTTAATTAAAAACACCTTCACGGAATCTGCTGGAGCAAGAGTTGGCTTTCCTAAAGTGGCGATTATTATTACGGATGGCAAATCCCAGGATGAAGTGGAAATTCCAGCAAGAGAGCTTCGAAACATTGGGGTTGAAGTTTTCTCTTTGGGTAGGTCACGTTTGGCTAATTATTTTCACTTTAGAACTACTTCAATACTGAATGCTTAGGAAGAGGAAATGTTGATTCCTTCAGGAAGGATGCTATTATAAGTGTAGCTGCATTTTATAGTGTAGTGTTAAGGCAGGTTATCTTTCAGGAAAAATTCTGCTCATGTATTTCTCTCCTAGAACTCCCTCGGCCTATGCATTGTGAGGTGGTATTCATATATTTTTTTTTGCCAGCCCTCTGTTTTTCAAAGAACGTTGGGCCAATGATTCTAATAAAGATCTTCCTTGTATTATCATTAAGTGGTTATTTTTTTATGTGTTTCCTATATTATGTAATACTTGAGGAATTCAGAGGGTTCCAGCTCATTCAGGACTCTGGAAGAAGAAAGTATTATCTTTACAGATGGCAGGGACAAATGATGGCATGGTTGGGATGAGAGCCCACTCTGTTTCACTAACCATTCATTTTCTTCTTTGGCTGGCCACTTTATGTGAGATTATAAAATGCCTTTGTCATTTGAACAGTTGCACATTCGTTACGAAGCAAACTGATTCTGGTTTATGACTAAATAAGGATTTAAAAATGTCTTTGCTTGTGAAGGACTGAGAAAGCAAAGAACTCCCTGAATTCGGCACATTTTTCTTTTCAATATCTCCTTGTCCTCTTGGTTTTAAGGCATCAAAGCTGCAGATGCAAAAGAACTCAAACAGATCGCCTCCACGCCTTCATTAAACCATGTTTTCAACGTGGCCAACTTTGATGCGATTGTGGATATCCAGAACGAGATCATCTCCCAGGTGTGCTCAGGTGTCGACGAACAGCTTGGTGAATTGGTTAGCGGGGAAGAAGGTGAGTGGCCTGTTCAGTGTTCTCACATGTGAGCCTTTTCCATTATTTGATGGCATTTGTAGCTTTCCGGGAATTCTAAAGGTAGACATGTTTACTCGGACACGTCTTCTCGTGATTCTCCAATTGTATACTCCACGTGTATGGTTTTTCAGCAACTCGACTTCTTGATATTATTTGTTTTGGTCCCCCTCCCCCCAGTAGAGCATTAAATAAAAGTACTTATATCATTATAAAGTTCTTAATCTTTTTTTGCAAAGTCTGACTTCCTCTTTGCCTCTAAGACCATTTTGCGCGTGTTGAGCTCAGTCTGTCCATAATTATGCTATGTAGGTACTTGCTTTCATTGTCCTACACTCTGATTGAAACATTGGCAGGCTGGGAAGACATGTGTCTTAGCATTTGGCAACATCGACCAGTAAGAACACAATTTCTGTTAAATGGTGAAACGAAAGGGTTTCTATCATCATTCTCTGCATATTTTCAAAACTTTTAAGAATAGTTCAAAGATCAGTCAGTTGTGATCCTTCTACATCTGGAAAAATTTCCCCTTTTTATCAGTTATTGGTTCTAAATACATGGGAGAAGGAAAAGACATTTCAGAAGACATTTCATCAACATCCTGTTGGGCATTAGAAAGTCACAATTTCCATGATTGTTGTCCTCTTAGCCTGAGAATTGACAAGTGATTAAAGATAAGTTCAAAATAGCTACATCTTCAGTCATGTAAACTCTTTAATCTCCAAACCCCAGTATTTTGGCAATTTTCACTGGCCCCGATTCTGTTTGAGAACCCCTTCTCATTACTTCATGGGCTCCAAATCTTCTTTGTTTTACTGCCTAATGCCTGATTGTTTTGCTCTGTGTTATTACAAAATCAACCTCCTCACCCCACTTTTCCCTGATTAAACTCTCTTTATGTAGTCTTTTCAATACTCTACTTTTTAAAGTATCTATTATTTATTTTTGGGAGAGCACAAGCAGGGGAGGGGCAGAGAGAGGAGGACAGAGGATCTGAAGCAGCTTCTGCGTGGACAGCTGACAGCAGTGAGCTCGACGTGGGGCTAGAACTCACACAGGGCGAGAGCATGACCTGAGCCAAAATCTGATGCTCGACTGTCCAAGCCACCCAGGGGCCCCTTAAATACTCTGTTTCTTACCTGTCCTCACTGCAGTGCATGTGCGAGGATAGACCACACTTCTGTCCTGCCACCGTTTGAACTCTGCTTGCCTGATGCAGGGGGCTGTCCTGCAGGTGTTTACACTGCTCTTCAGGGCCTCTCTCTCTTGCTGGTTCAGCCTGTGACTTCTTTTCCCTGTTCTGTCTCTGTATCCCTCAAAAGTTTTGGCCAAACATCCGGGTGGCACATCTGTTACTTCTCTCTGTGCCCCCGCTACTTCTCGCTTTTTAGACATCTTTTTATACATATGTATACATATGTAGATATGAGGAGGCCATGAGGAAACTTATCCCTGTTTTATCATCCACCTCTTGCGGGCCGAGATAAAAAAATAATTGGAACTGTACATTCTGGGAAGTTCACTGATAAATGTAAAAGTGTGAAATGTGAAAATTTGGTCTGAAATATCTTCAAATACTTCGTTATCTGTTGAATACATGACTGTGTTCTACATTGCAAAAGGACAGAAATGTCTTAGATGATTGATATTTCTTTGTCAGTATTCATGTGAAATGTGTTACTCCTGGTGGCATTATGAGTAGAGTTGAACATTTTTTTTCTTAGCTTGAATTAAGTGGGAATAATATTGTCTAATATTATAAGAACTTTCATTTAAGAACTGCCGAATCATTTATCTTTCTTTGCATATTATAAAGTGTCTTTTAAAGATTACATTTTAATCTTTATAATATCATTGAAAGAGAAAAAGAATTGAGTAAGTCATTGGTTGAACAAATATTTATTGAGTGCCTACTTTGGTACCTAAGAATAAAGACGATGAGTAAAATACCAAAATCAGAATGGAAACCTTGGTCCCAGAGAAGAATTAGGCATCAGACTTTTTTTATTAATTTCTTCCAATGACTGTCTTTTCCCCTGATTTTCTCAGCTCCCTGATTAAAAGTCTTTTTTGGTCTGGATGGGTACAGGTGAAAGTGAAGAGTTGGGATTGGACAACTCTTCTGGATACCTTCATGATTAATTTGAATAAGGAGACTCAAATGTCCAAACCTAAGGGTTGCATTTCTCTGTTTTTAATCACTGTTCTACTTGTCACTCTTTAGTTATTGAGCCTCCTTCAAATTTGATTGCCACGGAAGTGTCATCAAAATACATTAAGCTAAGTTGGAGTCCATCTCCTAGCCCAGTGACTGGCTATAAAGTCCTCCTTACACCAATGACCGTTGGAAGCCGGCAGCACGCTCTGAGTGTGGGGCCTCAGACCACCACACTCAGTGTTCGTGACCTCTCAGCAGACACAGAATACCAGATCAGTGTTTCTGCCATGAAGGGACTGACATCCAGTGAACCCGTTTCAATAATGGAGAAGACTCAGCCCATGAAAGTTCAAGTGGGTAAGTTCATGGGTGTATCATTGGGTTTGGAATATGTGTTGGTCCATTTAACAGGTTGCCTTCCTGGTTCATGTTTAGTTTTAAACAAAATATTTGCAATAGTTTTCTTTTAAATAAGCTGTTTACTAAGAAAACCAGATATCTATATTTTCATGACTAATTTGTATTTGTTGAATATTAATGGGCTTTCTTTCTTGTTACAGAATGCTCGCGTGGTGTGGATATAAAAGCCGATATTGTGTTTTTGGTTGATGGTTCCTATAGCATTGGGATTGCAAACTTTGTTAAAGTTAGAGCCTTTCTGGAAGTTCTCGTAAAGAGTTTTGAGATTTCACCAAATAGGGTACAGATAAGTCTTGTCCAGTACAGCCGGGATCCTCATACTGAGTTCACTTTGAAAAAATTCAACAAAGTCGAAGATATAATTGAAGCAATAAACACCTTCCCCTACAGAGGAGGATCTACAAACACTGGGAAAGCAATGACTTATGTCAGAGAGAAAATATTTGTGCCTAGCAAGGGCTCAAGAGGCAACGTACCAAAGGTCATGATTCTTATCACTGATGGGAAATCTTCAGATGCTTTCAGAGATCCTGCTATAAAACTGAGGAATTCAGATGTGGAAATCTTTGCAGTTGGTGTGAAGGATGCCGTGCGCTCAGAATTAGAAGCTATTGCCTCTCCTCCTGCTGAGACCCATGTGTTCACGGTGGAAGATTTTGATGCTTTTCAGAGAATATCTTTTGAACTCACACAGTCCATCTGCCTTAGAATTGAGCAAGAGTTGGCAGCTATAAAGAAAAAAGGTTAGTCGACTCTGTAGAGTCAAAGTTATCTCTTCATGGACAAAGCATTTTTGTTTATAAAATTGTGGATAATATGCTTCTCTGATTCTTTTTATGAACCAAAAAAAGTAATTTTGCTGCCTTATAGAAATCTTTTGAGCTTAGTTTATTTGGCTCTAAAATAAAACTTTCTTTTTGGTACGGACCATGTATTTATTGATGGAAAAGCTGTTTACCATGAGTCATGAGATGTTTTCCATCCTAGATCCTTAAGCATGGCTGGGTGCCAGCTTTATCACACCTATTTTTCATATTCAATTCAACAACCGCTAGTTGAGTGTCTACTATGTGCTAGATGGTGAGCCAAGGCCTTTGAATCAAAGGCAACTAGAACAGAGTCCTGGACCTTTGAGTTCTTCTTATGCATTCCCTTTCCTGGGCCAATTTTGGGCATTACTCCTCACAGCTGGAATTCCCTGCCCTCTTTTCTTCATTTGTTCAGATTCTATTTTTGAACATTCAGTTGAAAGTTCCATTTCTTTCATCAAGGCTTCCTTAACTACTCTAGTGCTGGAACACTTAGTATCACTTCCAGTCATTCAGTGTTACAGGTACTGCTCTGTTTTGTTAATAATGTCACACTCTCCTGTCTTTCCAATTTGATCGTTTGTTCCTTGAGAATAGCAGTGTGCCTTAAATGTTGGCACCTCCTATGATTCAGTTTAATGAGTGCTCTTTTGTTAGGAAAAATCCCTTAGTTATAACCTTGAAATATCTGTCCACCACCAAAAGTTATTATCTGGTTGCGGAGGCTGAATGGGAAAATATTGATGGTTCATTTTAGGTTTGTTACTGTTTAAATATTCCAATTGTGGGCAGGACCGTTCCATTACTGCTTTGTGTTTAGAAACTCAATTCAAATTCAGTTTTATTTTTTTATTATTTTTATTTTTATTTATTTATTTATTTATTTATTTTTAATTTTATAATAGTTTATTTTCAAATTGGTTTACATATAACACCCAGTGTTCATCCCAACATGTGCCCTTTTTAATGCCCATCACCCCCTCTCCCCCCTCCCTCATCCCCCTCACCCTCAGTTTTTTCTTAGTCTTTGAGAGTCTCTTATGTTTTATCTCCCTCCCTCTCTGTGTTCTTTTTTCCTTTCCCCTCTTCCCCTCCCCCTGGTTTTTGCTTAGTCTCTATTTTTTATTTTTAAAGTTTATTTATTTTGAGAGAGAGAGAAAGAGAGAGCACGCACACATGAGTGTGGGAGGGGGAGAGAGAAAGAGGGGGAGAGACAATCCCATGCATCCCATGCAGGCTCCATGCTGTCAGCACAGAGACTAATGTGGGCCTTGATCCCATGAACTGTGACACCGTGACCTGAGCTGAAATCAAGAATCAGCCACTTAAATTGGCTGAGTTACCCGGGGTCCCCAGGTTCAATTTTAATTAGTCACTTAAATAGTGTAACTTAGTTTTATGACTGGTCAAGACAAATGATCAGGACCTCCTTGTAGGGCTGTAAGTGAGAGGCCCTTTCTCAATGGTCATGTGTGTCATATTAACTCGATATATTTGTCTCAATGACTATTCTTCCAATGAATATAAGCCAGTTAGGAAACATAATCATAATCATTAGGTCCAATTTAGCTTTACAGGTTTAAAAATTTTAAACTCTGTCCCTTTTTTTTTTTTTTTAATAGCTTATGTGCCACCAAAGGATCTTAGTTTTTCTGAGGTGACTTCTTACAGTTTCAAAACTAACTGGTCTCCCGCGGGAGAAAATGTTTTTTCATACCACATCACCTACAAGGAAGCTACTGGGGATGATGAGGTCACAGTGGTGGAGCCAGCATCAAGCACCAGCGTCATCCTCAACAACTTGAAGCCAGAGACCCTGTACTTAGTCAACGTAACTGCAGAGTATGAGGATGGCTTCAGCATTCCCTTAGCTGGAGAAGAGACCACCGCGGAAGGTGAGATGGGGTTTCTGACCCTGTTTTCCAAAAACTACCAATTTATCGTAGAACCAAGTTACAGTTTGAAATAACCATCTGCACTGTAGCTCAGAATGGTGAATGTCTTTGTAAGATTCAGCCTCTATGAAGGACAGCTATTCATACACCCTTGTAAAAAGTGAAAAAAAAATTTATGTAAAAAGACCCTAGATTTACTTTGATGAATTTGAGGTTAAGAGATATAGAGAACTGTTAATAATTATGGAATTAGCTCTCAAAATACTACTTATCCAGATTTTTCTGTCTTATATTTCAGCAGTGTTATGTTCAAATACTTCTGAATTTTGTTTGCTTTATCTATGGATGTGATGGCAAATATATTACAAATATTTTTTTCTTTATAAAAATCGTGGTAGAATACGTATAACATAAAATTACCATTTTAACCATCATACAGTATTTGACCTTTTGTGTTTGGCTTATTTCACTTAGCATAATGTCCTCAAGATTCATTCATGTTGTAGCATGTGTCACAATATCCTTTCTTTTTATGGCTGAAAGAAATTCCATTGTATGTATATACCATTGTCTGTATCCACCACTTTTTGATTATCCATTCTCCCTTGGGTTGCTTCCACCTTTTAGCTATTGTAAATAATGCTGCTGAGAACATGGATGTACAAATTTTACCAAATGTTTCAAGTAGTGTTTGTTTAGTAGTGTTCTCTTACTGGATAGAGTTGAGTACTTTCTGATGTATTTCACTACGTTGGTTATTCAAAGGGTACCAAAGAAACTGGCCACGAGAAGACTAAGACTCGGAAATTTACTCTTTAAAATAAATATCACAAATATTAAAAGATATTTCAATTGTTCCCTATTTTTACTGGGGATAGGTGAAGAAGTTTAAACAGCTACATGAGGAAATTAAGATGGCTATTTGCTAAAAGGGAAGGCACATGTTGGCATACCTTGCTGATAAAAGCTAGAGAATCTTTTTTCTCTGAAGGATTTTTCAAATATGATTGATGTTTTCTTTCTCTGGATGGTTTAGGTAAATTTCTATATAAAGGCCCGAAAATAAAATAATGGCCTAAGTTGACTTTTTTTCTTATGATTTTTATGTTAACACTGAAATCCATACTTATAGATATTACTGATTTTCTGATAATTTCTCTGTAATGCCCACGGTGTTGTTTGATGAGACTGGCCCTTTTCCTTCAGCATTTAGGGATGGGGATGGGAATATGGATAAGAAGAGATTTAAATGCAGAGGGTATTTGAGTAGAGACAACTGCATTTATATACGCTCTAGTTTTTGCTCATTGGGCTCCAACAACAACATTTGGTTACATATTTCAATTTTATTGTCTATAGTGACACCTGAGAGCTAAACTTTCAGTCAATAAGGAAGTTTCTGATTTCAGTACCTTCATTAAGCTACCAATTATCGAGCTCCAGCTTATGTGTCAGGTACTGTGATAATTGTTTTCCATGGATTACCTCATTTAACGACTTCAGTAATCCTATAAGTAGTCATGTTTTTTCATGTTGGGTAATCTGAGACTCAAAATTACACATTCAGCTTCAAAGTTAGTACGGTAGTTCCCCTTAATCTGTGGCTTCACTTTTCGTGATTTCAGTGCCCCCTGTCAACCACAGTCCAGAACGGATTTTCCTTCTGGATATTGTTAGAAGGTCAGTAGTAGTCTAATGCTACATCACAATGCCTACCTCAGTCCCCTCACTTCATCTCATCACGTAGGCATTTTATCATCTCTCATCATCACAGGAAGGGTGAGTACAGCATGATAAGATACTTTGAGAGAGGAAGAGACCACATTCACTTAGCTTTTATTATAGTATATTGTTATCATTATTAGTTGTTGTTAATCTCTTACTGGATCTAATTTATAAATTAAACTTCACTCTAAGTCTGTATGTATAGGAACAACATAGTATATATAAGATTCAACACTATTCGTGGGGTCAGGCATCCTCTGGGAGGTCTTGGCATGTCACCCCTGCAGATAAGTAGTGGGGGAAACTACTGTATTCAAACTCATCAGTTCCTATGTCTCATTTGTTCCGGCTAATTTAGTCTTTTTCCTTGCCATCTAAAATGAATCATGGCTGTAAGCCTGCCAACTGCCATTGCTTTTCTTAAGGGATACCCTTCCTTTCTCCCTGAAGTGATCCACTGATGTATCGGCTATTTAGGTAAACCTCTCATTATAGTGAGATAAATGCAGTTGTTGTGCACTGTGCTTTCACTCCAGTGGATTGAAAAGACAATAACCTTTAGTCCATCTTTCTGGAATGTATGGTTCAAATGGACAATTGTCCCCTGGACGATTTTCTCCTTAACTAAATAAGTAATTTACACATGGTTACTAACTATAAAGCCAAGTGTTGTTCTCGTTTAGACTGAATGAAAATCCTACTTAAGACTGTGAGTCTATGGACATTATCCACATTGCAATTCGACATCAAGATGTAGATCCAGCTAGCATTCATTAAGTACCTACCCTGTGTTTGGTCCAACACTTGTCAAAGGACTATACATAGATCAAAAAGTTAGCTGTGGGACTGGCTGGATAAGACAGTTCATTCAAGTGGGTAAATATGGTAGAGCTGGGTGTTAGGTATGATTTTCCTATGTTTCTGAGAAAATCTAGTTAGAGGAAAAGGCTTGGCTACTTATATTTGAGGAAATGAGTTATTTTTATTTTTGAATTTTATGTCAGTATGAATTTACCATTTAATAGAGTACATATTTGTGATTTTAAAAGTTTACTATTATATACCTCTTTATTTGATTAAAAAAATTAACAGTTCTTAGTTCCTTTCTGTATATTGTTGAGTATTTGTTGTTTCGGCATCTAGCCAATATCTGGCTAAATGAATGCTGTAACCAGGATGTTTGATCAAATGCTGCTTTTGGATTTGTTTAGAGGAATGCTATAATTTATTGATCAAAAGCTAGTTTTGCATTTTTTGTGTAAAATAAACTTTTTAAAAAAATATTTCAGTAAAAGGAGCACCTCGAAACCTAAAGGTGACAGACGAAACTACAGACAGCTTTAAAGTTACCTGGACTCAAGCTCCAGGGAGAGTGTTAAGGTACCGAATTATATATAAACCAGTTGCTGGCGGAGAGAGCAAAGAAGTGACCACCCCTGCCAATCAGAGGAGGGTAACACTTGAGAACCTGACTCCAGACACAAAATATGAAGTATCTGTGATTCCGGAATATTTCTCAGGACCTGGCTCTCCGTTGACTGGAAACGCAGCCACTGAAGAAGGTAGAGAAACTATGCTGACTGTGTGGTAACAACTAAACTCTTGCCTGCAGGGGAAGCTTTAGGCAACTCTCAGGATACTACAAGCCATGAGACACTTTGTCTCAATTATCTAAGTATTGTAGACTGTAGCCCTTTTAGAATGGAGTTACCCAAATTTTTGACTGATTTATGGCAGCATTTATTTGTGTCAATAGAGCTCAAATGCTATTGTATAGTCTACATATTCTTTTGAAAACAGGATTCTTACATATCCTGATATAAATCGAAGAACGACTAAGGATTGAAAATCAAACTGCTGTGCACCATTGAAACAGATTATATATTACTTCTTCAGGAAGATTTTAAAATAATTATTTGATTTTTACTTAAATGGGATGATTAGGCCCCAGGATAGAGCCTGATATTTGTTGCAAATTATTAATGTTTAATATTCGTTTTATTGAGAAAAACTAAGGCATTCATAATTTTCGTTTCATTCTCTATCTTTAAAGTTTAAAATAATAATAATAACAGCATATTAGCAACAATGAACAGTTATTGAGGACTTATTTGTGTCAGGTTCTGTGCAAAGAGCGTTTCATGTATTTTCCCATTTGATCCATTCATAGAGTCAATGGAATTGTTAATGTTATTATCCCTTTTTATAAGGAAGTCAAGGCTGAGGATACTAAATAATAGCTCAGAGTCATGTTGCCGATAAGCAGTGAACCTGAGTCAGACACTCATAAGAAATATCCATCCCAGCTTGGCCTGTGTCACCACTTCCCTCCCAGTGTAACCAGCTAAATAGCCTCTCCTAATGAGTCCCCTTCTCTTTCCATCTGGTTTCTTCCTCCTCTCTGCCCTTCAGAAAGTCACGACTTTCCTTTTTTCTCTTTCTAGTTGGGGATCTAGGGCCTTTTGTGCTGGGTACTCTAAAAAGACCCAGTGACTCTTCATCTTTCTGTCTTCCGGAGTAAAAGTGGCTAGCTGTCGTGTGCCCAGTGGAGCGTGTCATAGGATTGGTGCCTTGGTACCCTTCAGAGATGACATGACCACTCTATCAGAAAAGTCATGAAATGCCAAGCATCTTAGTTGCAGAAGAGTGGGCAGCCCCTGAGTTTTACCCAAGGCAAGGACTCTCTTGGGCTGCCTCTTATCTTAAGACTTTTTCTAGGATAGCATTTGATCATTTATCATTTTTATTACCTCAGTGTATTTCCTGGTTATTATGTTTTGAAGTTCATAGCATTATACTAATAAAATCCTTTTTATTGAGATTTTCTTGGAGGAGTTAAAATCTACATTGTGATACTAATCAACGTATTTACAATTTGTAGGGCTTTGTTTCACTTTTAGAGAAAAGATTGTAGTTTTTAACATCGAAGAAAGTAACATGAAAGATATTAACCTGTGTAAACACAGAAGAGGAATTGGATGCCTTTTGATTTGTTTCTAGTGACAAATAAGGCCCAGTTTAGAAATGCTTAGATGCTGTGGCTAGTTAACAGTGACAATTGCTGTAATATCACTCAGGATATAACTTTGATGCGGTGCGTGCGCACATGCACACACACACGCGCGCGCGCCCCTCCCCCCACACAAAGCAACAAAATGTGTTTCAAGTCATTTTATTAAGTAATGAGTTTTGATGTTGTTCTTGTTTTTTAATGAAGTTAGAGGGAACCCAAGAGACTTAAGAGTGTCTGACCCCACGACATCAACTATGAAATTGTCTTGGACGAGAGCACCAGGCAAGGTGAAACGGTATCTCATCACATACACCCCAGCGGCAGGGGGTGACACTCAAGAGGTCACTGTGACAGGAGATACAGACAGAACTGTGCTGAGAGGATTAAATGAAGGAACCCAATACGCCTTATCTGTGACAGCCTTGTATGCATCCGGGGCTGGAGACGCCCTATTCGGGGAAGGTACAACACTGGAAGGTAATTACTGTCATGTTATAAAGAAATTCCTGAGTTTGTTGGTGAAAATGTTTTCAGAGGACAAAATCCAGAAATGTGCTATCCTTTCTCTTAAAAGGAATTTGGATTGAAAAGTATCTATTGAACTGCCTGCCTCTTATTCAGAGACTTAGAATGTAAACAACTGTAAAAAATTACATGTGATCAGGAAGAGGGGTACCAGGAAGCAGAGTGCATTGTAAGGCCGTATAAATGTGTTCTTAATGCCATGGGTTGGTTGAGCGGAGAAGAGGTGTGTGACATTCAGAGTGGGAAAAGACCTTGGAGAATATTCTGTGGATGAAAAGGATTTGCGTTGTCCAAGGTAATTTGGCTGTTTCCATCACTCAGGGGGAGACAGCAACCCTTTTCTGACTCTGAGTCTCTCTCATTTCATTCACCACGCATAAAAGCATTCAGCTTGAGAAATATGAGAGACCAGGTTTCTGCTTTGTTTGTTTTCTAAATGACCTCTAAAATTCAGCTCTGTGTTAGAAGTCTGAAGTTAATCCAGTTCTTACCAAGAACCGCCAACAAGACTGGAGCTATGTCTTTGGTTCTATAGAGTTAATTGTCAGAGGGCTTCATAGTTCTTAGAATCTTTTGAAATATAATGGCACCTTACATTTAACTCACCACAACTACGAAGTTAGTTGTGTAAGAGGGAGAAATTACAAATTTAGTCTAACCACAATAAGAATGTTGTGATGTTAAAAAGAAATATCAGTGGATGGTTACAATAATGAGTCAGTACCATAGCTGGGAGCCTGAATGGAAATCGGGCATTGATTCCTTTTTGTTATCACCATCTTTAAATGACTTACTGAAAATAACTATAGGAAGAAAACGAATCTCAAGTATCTTTTGTGATGTGAAGTCACAGTGACCTTAGGTAAAATATCTGTCAAATTTGGTGGACCCAGGAGCTTGGAGGATTGTAGATGTTCTAATTAACAGAGACAAGGCCCACACAGACGGTTCTGATTAAAATTTCAAACTTTGTCCAGAGTTAAAAACAAAAACAAATATTTTAATCAATTCTATCTCTAACGGTGATCAAGAGTTTAATTCCAATAGTGCATGAAATGTATTTTTAAAAGAGGGTTTAAATGAAAGATTAAATACCAGTGTGTACAATACTGATTACTAGAAGGGTCCTAGTTTGACCACGTAGCCATGTGCCCTTGACATGGATCCTTTACCCCCCTGAGCCTCAGTTATCCATCTATCAAGAGGAGATGATCATTGCTCTGCCTTCATCCCAGATTTATTGTGGAGACCAAATGGGAGACTCTAAGTGAAACTCTTTGAGAACTGTAAAATACTACATGTATGTGAAATTCATCCGAAGGAAATAATACTCACTTTAGGATTGATATCTAAAAAAATAGCTTTTGTAAGTATTTCAGAGATATTGACTAGCTACTCTAAAGTTTTGAAAATAAGAAGAAGTAGAAATGGAATTTGCCTCCAAACAGTAAAGCATGTGATCTTTGTATCTGGAGAAATGTCCAGAATTTCTGAAAAGTTTGTGTTTTTTTTTTTGTTTTGACCTTTTGAAGATCTCTTTCTCATGTGCTTCACATAGGCTTTCAGAGTAGATTGTTTATAGGATTTTTTAAGGATAAACTTTGAGCTTTTGTTTTTTAACAGAATAATTGTATATTATTTATGTTTGTGAAAATTTCTCATAAGGAATATCTTGGAAATGGTTTAATAGTTTTACTTCTTCTTATACTTTTTAACCTTCTGACATTCTTTCACATTTTTTTACTTAAAAAAAACTATATTCATAGTCAAAATCTCTTAAGGCTAAAAGGCATTTTTGTTAATAATATATTAACAATCTTTAGAAAACAAAATACATATTTTAATTTAATAGCAAGTATATTCTATTAGGCTGTGATTTTTCTAGGCCAAGTGTATAGCTAAATTGTTTATAATTTTATAGTTTTGTAAAGTAGTATAGAAAATCTACCAACTTATTTGCATGTGTATGTGCCCGCACACACACACACACACACACACACACACACACACACATTTGATCAGAAATTACCTCTAAGGGAGACACATGGGTAGTAAAATAAATCTTAAAAATTACTGTTTTCCATTTCCTGAGAAGGAGGGAAGTGAGATGATTAACTATAGTTAATTGACAATTGAATTGTAATAATTCTTTTTTCCCATTTACACCAAAGCTCTTTACTACAGTGAAGGATTACATAAAATGCTGCCAGCCTGATTTTATTAACATATTTATCCCATTGCATTATGTGTGGTAAACTTGACAAATATGTGAAAGCATAGTTGTGACTAAATTAAAATAGTAGAAGACTTTTGCCCCTGGTTATTCCATTTCATTTTATTGTATTAACTCAGCCAAATCCACATACCATATACAGGAATAGGATATGATGGTAAATGCAGGGAATGGAAAGCCAGAAACAGAGCCAGGCAACTGCTTTTGAGGGCCGCTGTTTTTCTAATCTGTTTTTCTCTTGGGAGAGAAGGTGGTAAGAGCAGACCTTGAAGGAATGTTTCTTCCATCCAGAGGCATGGTCCAGCCGGCAAGAGCATTCTGTAGGTTGAAATTTTATGGATTGTCTGCAGTGCATTCTCTTCTATTCAAAAAACATTAAAAAAAATTATTTACTATGGTCTACAACCATCCCTAACTTGAATCTGTTTCCTAGTTTGTTGAAATGTAGCCAGTGATCAGAAAATTCCCCTGTCCCTGGAAGAGAGATTTATTAGCATTGGCATCGGGAAAGTTCATGGTTTGCTCTAGTACTGTATGAAATAGCATCACAAAGGCAGTGTTTATTACTATTTCAGATCCAAACTTCAGAGGAATCTGAGCACAAACTCTTGGGTTTGATTTACATTCTTTTTTTCCCCTCTGTTGTTGTTGTTAAAGTAGATATAATGTAATTGCTAAAGCACTGTTGTATCTGTAAAAGTACTTTAGGTCTTGCTGAAACTTTTAATTGTCACTGTTAGTATTTGGAGAAAGGAAAACCTGTTCTTAGAAACCCTGAAATGAATAATGGCCATTTTTAATTCAAAGATTGACCACAAATGAATGAAAATTTCAGTTTGGGAATAATACGGTTCTTTTTGTTTCTGAGTGTTGTTTTTTGGGCGATGGAAAAGATGACTTTTCAAAATTTCCTTTGTTTCGGTTGCTATAGCAACCTGCCAACCTCCTAGACATGAAGAACTTCCTGTACATCAAACCAAGCTAACTCAGCTGACATTTTGTTACAATGAGGTTTTTAGCACATCATACGAATTCCTCTGCATGGTGTTGAGTAGCATGGGGCCTCTGCAAGACAGACTAAATAAGGTCTCTATGTTTCCCTAGATTTATTGCTATCTCATAATTTATATTGAAAAATTATACATTCTGTGTATAACAACTCTGAGGTTTCCTGGGAACTTTAGCACAATTACCAAACAGCAATTCATATTTCCTTTCCTGCATATTAATGGCTCATCAGAGAAACATCTAAATCATATCGGAGACATAACAGTTATGGAAGAAATCTCATATAGGCTTTGTGGTTGAAGGGTGACTTGTTAAGAGGTTTTTAAGAACTATGTATTGCTTAACATAGTTGTTAGCTTATCAATAGTGAACTTTGTCCTTTGGAATGGTGGCTATGATTCATTGGTTGTAAATCAAGTATGTTTCCACATAAACGTGGAAGCAGGTTTTCTGTATTCTGCTGTGGAAAGTTGGATGACTTTTGAACTGAGCTTTAACGGAAAAGACAAATTGATTTATAAGAGGATTTACATTACATTTTCAATTTAATTTCTATTTTTGAAAGTGGTATGTGAAACTCAATGAAAGCTGATGGGAACAATTTATATGGTTTCATTTCATTATGATTAATTTTTCAGTTATCATCATTGGCTAATTTGTGTTATAATTATATTTGAATTGGATGATGATTTGCTTTTCAGAAAGCAAATGGAAAAGGGCTAAGGAAACGTAGGAAAGTTACTTAAATGAGGCATTAGTTCTTTGGCTTCATATGTGGAAAAAAGCAGAAATCGACCCCTTGTGGATGTTCGGATCATGAGAAATGCACCTGTCTAAATTACTTCCCACAGCGGTGGCTCAGAGATGCATGCTAGCAGACATGAGAAAAATAACTTTTGAATCTATCTAAATATGTTTTATAATCAGAGCAGAAATACTGAGTATCAAAGTCTCAAAAACTGATAAATTTTGTGTGTTTAAATTTATGACGGAAAAACATGTTATTTCTTATACATATACTGGTACTATACTGGGGAGAATAAGGTGGCAGGGAAAACTATTGGCAAGGATCAAGATGGAGGCATACCATCATTGTAGAAGAGTACTTATTTGAAATGATTGCCAGAAATTCTATTACCAGAAATAAAAGTAATATTCAAAGCACAGGCATATACTCCAGAATAGCAGAAAACAGGTACTGTGAAATTAAATATTATTGAGAACAATATCGCTTATGTGAAATCCTGAACAAACAAAACATCATAAAACAAACACTTGTAAGTCTTGGGGCAGAGCGAAAAGAGGGACTCGAGGAGGTAGGAAGCCTTTGCTAGAGCAGAAGTGGATCCAGGTTCTGGGAAGCACAGTGACAAAGGGGCGAAAAGACTGCTGGCATTGGTTCCTGTTCACTGGACCCTTTCTATGGCTCCCCCTTTTAAGAGACAATAATCTGTCCTGCAGAAAAGCTACAGGCTGGTCTTCAGACATCTTTCCTTTTCTCATTCCTCTCCCTTTCCTTTTCCTTCCCAGGTTTTCTAAAAAGAGACTCCCAAACCCAATCTAACCAAACCAAGCCAAATACTCTTCCTGTAGTTATTGATGTCTGAAGTTCCTTAGATCGAGGACAAAACGTGCAACTCAGTATTTTAAACCAAAGCAAATGCCTAGCTAGGTTCAGTTGAACCTCATCCCCAGGAAAATGTGATCAGCTCTTGAATAAGAAGCATGTGTTGAGAGCCATTTCCTTTAGAAACAGGATGAAGGGGAGGAGAGAGCAGTGAACATCCCATGAGTGTTATGGGGGAAGAAGGATGTGATGAGAAGATCCAACCCACTTCTCAGTTCTCTGAGGGTCGGCCATGAGAGAGAGAGAAAGAGACAGAGCATGAGTGGGGGAGGGGCAGAGAGAGAGGGAGACACAGAATCTGAAGCAGGCTCCAGGCTCTGAGCCGTCAGCACAGAGCCCAACACGGGGCTCGAACCCACAGACTGCAAGATCATGACCTGGGCCGAAGTTGGACGCTTAACCAATTGAGCCACCCAGGCGCTCCATACCTGTCTTTATTTTGAAGGAGCTTTATTTTCAGAGTGAAAGCAAGCATGAGGGTTTCTTCCCACACTGACCAAGCACATCTAACAAATAATGGCCTTAGAGAGGAGCGGAAGGAAAAAGAAGGAAATGAGAAAAGAATAAAGAATTGTAGGGCAATGAGAATAATAGAGATTTAAAAGATTTTTTAGGAAGTATCAGCGCTTAGGCATAACTCCACATATTCCAATTTAATTGACTTGGGCATGGCCCACTCTTTGACACCCCAGGTGATTCTGTGTATCTTATCAAGTCCAGTCCCTTTATTTTTACCCAGGGCTCCAGGGAGTGACACAGCCTGCTGGTGGCCTGCTCAGCTGGTTGCACACCAGGTCTTAAGACCACTTGGCCACTTAATAGCCTGCCAATTGTATCACAGGGTACAATTCAGTTGCTTCGTTTGTTTTGTAATCCAGTATTTGTCCAAGCTAAGATTCCATTTAAATAATATTTTTAAAGGGTTATAGGTCTGGTAAAATTTACTTGTCATAAGGACATGATATTCTCAAAATTGTTGGGTGTAACGCAGCAGCTAGAATACCCAACCCTCCAGCTTTTTTGAGAAAAAAAAGTTTATCAATGTGTTTGACGAGAGCATAAGCTTAATATTTAAGAATATTCTTATCAGACTGACTGACTGATGTATAAGAAGCCTGTTGAAGCAGTTTATCTTGTCAATCTTGGCTTCTAGATTGAGGCGCCTTTCTCCCTTCTTTGGGTTTCATTTTCTTTGTTACTAATAAGGAATGTTGCAATGCCAGTGCCTATTTATAATGCCTTTGGGTGTCACCGGCAGATACTATAATTTTTTGAGGATTGTTTTCTGTAACTGAGAATTTACTCAGTGCTCATTGGAATTAGTGTTGTCATGCCATTCATTATAAGTTAAGAATGTTTTTTAATTAATGCTTCATTTGTATTTCAAAAAGTGCTTTTATAGACTCTTTTCTGGACATTGATAAACCTTGCAAAGGTCTTTACTGCAACTTTACTAGTATTTTATTCCAGCTTTCCAGGTCCCGAGAGTGTTAAAACAGTTGATTAAAATCCATGGGAATACTTGCCTAGTGAACTAGGCTCCTTTTGTTTGTAGCCCAGAAATCATCTTTGTGAATGTATGATTGCTTCGACCACAATGGTCTTCCTATTATTTTCTCACAAAGAAATCATTAGCGTGTGTTTGTGAGATTGATGTCTGTTGTTATGGAGATAAACAATGTCACAAAACTCAGTGCTCTACAATGTAGGGAGGAAAACAGGCTGAGAAACACAACCTTGAACTGGACAAGACATTGACACTATTGTTTATAAATTACTCCAGAGTTAACTTGGAAGATAATCCCCACGTTCAATCTATTTATCTTATACTTTTTTTGGAATGTCATTAATGCAACTTTTGGCTCATTTAAGTTCAGTCACTTTCAAGCACGATGATTTTACAATGGCTGTGCCTAGCTGCAGTTTAGGGAATTCGGAGGAGGCACGTATGAAAACATGGTGTATATCAAGCAATGCAAGCATGTGCTGCATGTTGAAAACTTTGAGACCAGTTGCTGGGATATCAATGATCAAAACAAAACACAAAAGCAACAATCAAACCAAATCAGAAACAAACAGGTTGTTTATATTCCCCTAAGTAGAGAAAATAGAAAGATATGTGGCCATTTAAGTAGGAAATACAGTTAAAGAAGGCCTTCCAGTGAGTATGAGTCTCAGGTACTGTGGGGGGAAAAAATTCTTGAAAATAAGTATTCTGGGTTTCAGTGAAATATGTAACTAATTTCCCTCCCGAGATGAGATGTCTGTCAGCAATTAAAGTTATTTATAATGGAATTAGAATTTTCCATTTGTGCTTGGGGTCTGGTATGATGCCCGGCTTCTGTTTTATTTATTTTTGTCTCTAAATTTCTACAGTATGATAGGTTTCTATCTATCCAGATTTCTTTTTTTTTAATTTATTTATTCTTATCTTTATTTTTTGTGCTGAAATGTAGTTGTTTCAGTACGAGTATTTTTAAGATACTCATTTTTACTCTTCAAGTGAAATAATAATCTTCAAAATTCTTGTAACAGCATTATATATCCTTTGCCTGACTATACAACAATTACTGGTGAAATGTATGCTGTAGGGGCAGATAGTTTTATATTTATGTCATGCTGTGGCATAAACGCTAGTAAAGGTAGCCAATATAAAGTGACCTGTATATTTATTTTACATTTAAATTGTGGAAAGTGAGGGTTTTATTGGAAGACATCTGTGCCTCCTATTAAGTTGAGGTTTCCATATTTTTCCATTTGGGTTGTATTTTTTTTTTTTTGGAATCGAAAGAGCCAAAATTTAGTAGCAGACATTTTCGATCAGCTAGAACAAGTGGTGTGTTTTATTTTGATGACTAATCGCTTTTAAGTTTTCCAGAGGAATTGGTGGTTTTTAGTTTCATGAGTTAAGCTACATTGGAAGGTTGCATTTGTAGTTTTAAATGGCATGAACAAGTAGAGTTTTCATGAAAAAATGATTGCTGGAATTAATATCTGCAAGTGATATGAAATCGTTGAAGTTATTATAAGTCATGCACTGAAATAGCATATTTAAGTTACATCAGAGAGAAAAAGATGATTGTAAAGAAATAAAGATCTTTGTGAACAATGGGCTATGTTGTAAAGTGGAATGAAATGTGGTAAAATTTTGGGATTTAAATGCAATGTTCCCTTTGAAGAAAAATGTTTTTAGGCACTTACTCCTTCATATTTGGATGTCATCCTTGTCCTCGGGGGCTTTATGATCCGACCGGACGTACGGGGACCAGTGTGATAGATGGGAATCAGATACGATTCTGAAGTTTTAGTCCATCAATCTGCTGCACTGACAGAAGGGTACAGATGACTCAGAGGACGGAATGGGCAACCTTAGGCAAACCGAGTCTGAATCAGCAAGTTAAGATGCGCACTAAGATGCAGGAATATTTACATGTTTAGTAGACATGGAAAAAATGATTTCCCTTTCATTTCTATTCTAGAACGTGGCTCGCCTAAGGATTTAGTTACTAAAGATATCACCGACACATCAATTGGGGCTTATTGGACGTCTGCTCCAGGCATGGTTCGAGGTTACAGGGTTTCATGGAAATCGCTTTATGATGATATTGAGACTGGAGAGAAAAGTCTTCCCGGAGATGCAATTCATACTGTGATAGAAAATCTGCAGCCAGAGACCAAATACAAAGTTTCCGTATTTGCAGTTTACAGCAGTGGAGAAGGAGAACCTTTGAATGGAGAAGCCACGACCGAATGTAGGTAACATTATCCGAATGTAGGTAACATTATGAGGGTGTTTGTGTTTGTGCTACCTAATAGCTCTCAGCACAAGTGACAGTTTAACTACTTGCCTTTATTTATTTATTTTTATATGACAAATGGGGCCTGAAAAATTAGGACTTTTTGAAGAATTTGGTTTAAATTCAGGTTCACTTAGTTCACTTAGTATAAAAATTATATGAAATTTTGAAATATTGAATCCCATCCAACTACCTATATTTGTCTCTCTCTCTCTTTTTTCCTGATAGAGTGGTCAGCTAGATAGATCAGGATCTATAGAGACAAAGAGAAGGCAGGCACATTTATAGCTGTATGACTTTGGGAAAATTACTTAATTTTCCTTGAGGTTCAGTTTCCTTATCTGTAGACTGCAGTCTCTTAGAGTTGTCTTGAGGATTAAATGAAATAACAGTGTACAAATCACTAAGCATAGTGCCTAGCCACTTAGAGTTGACTGATAAATGACAGTGGCTATTGGAGCTGTGATTAGTATACACTAAGACTAATCCTAGACTCCTAGAGTTTTTATTTTATTCCTCTTATATTTAGTAAGGTTAAATCAAAAGTCCGCTCAATTTTTTTGATGGCTTAGGTTTACCTTAATAGCATTAATATTCTGTCTTGTGAATGGTTTTTAATGACCCAGTATATTTATTATCAGCTGGTTGGTGAACGATATGCCGGATTTCCATAATTCTCTTTCTTAAAAAGCCATTTGTTAAGAATAGGAATTTCTTTCTTAAAAAAAGCTTTTTTATTTTAAGAGTGAGAGAGAGAGAGAGAGAGAGAGCAAGTGCAAGAACAAGTGGGAGAGGGGCCGAGAGAGAGGGAGAGAAAGAATCTGAAGCGGCTTCACGCTGTCAGCGCAGAGCCTGATGTGAGGCTTGACCCCAGGAACCATGAGATCACGACCTGAGCCAAAATCAGGCGTTGGACACTCAACCATCTGAGCCACCCAGGCGCTCCTAAGCATAGGCATTTCTGAGAATTTGTAGGAGAAGATTTTATTCCTTTTGTTTCAGAAAGATTTTAGGAAAAGGGAAAAGTATGGGACATTCTTGAATTTCCTTTCATCAGAAAGAAGTGGAAGAAGTGGCGGGTTTTTTGAGTAAAGGAGGAGACAGTGGAGTACCGTGAGCAATTTTAGATAAGCTCTATATCCTGATTTTAAGTTGTCTCGAAGTCATTTGGTCAGAGAACTCATCTCTCTCTTTTTGTCTGAAGAACTCATCTCTCTCTTTTTGTAATCACTGGAAAACTCAGGAGAGTGTGTCCAAGTTTAAATCTGTGTCAAAATTAACCACATTAAAAAAAAACCAACCAAACTCCTTTTGGAAATTTAAATATGTGAAAAGGCACATTTCTCAGATCTTCACATGATTGGTTTCCATGGTAGTAAATGAAATCTGTGTCTGCGTATACTGGTTGATGTAGTTTAAGAATTTGGCAGAAGTTCGTCTCTATTTCTGGCAGAACTTTATTTGTTGTAAAAAGAAATCATTTTATAAACTAGGCCAGCTATTACACATATAGCCAAATTTATTTGTAGGAGTGAAGATATAATTCATGCGATTGAGCAGTTCCAAAAGTATCTGTATTTAGAGGGGAGCTTTTTCAAAAATTCTCCTCATTTGTGTCTTCTTCCAAAAAGACTGAGTCTTCAAATATTTATTTGGGATTGAAAATCTCCACAAGGAATATGTTTTAGCCAAAAGCAAATATGTTAACAGAAATCTTAAAAAACCTTCATCTCTAAGAAACTGAGCCTCTAAGAGATTTTCAGTATTTGTTGGTTAATTGATTGATTTAAAGATAAGTGAACAGAAAGGCCTCTTTTGAACTCGGAGCAGACTAGGCAGGAATGGAATGTACGTTTTGAAGAGCTTCATTTTTACGCAAACGGCTCAAACGTCTAAGCAGATTATAGAGAAGACAGGAAACTTTCTTTGTTCTTCTTCCGTTGCGTTGTATTTTATTTTGCTCTCTTTGTGGAAAAGAAAGCCGTTTAGAAAGTACTTGAGACATGGGGGTCAGATGTGGCCCTTGGGGGGTGGACGAATCCCGAAGTATGGATAACTGGGCAGAGTCGCTAGGTCATGCTCTTAGAGTTTCTCAGAAACTTCCAAGGGAACCTTGCGGAGATATCTTTGGGACTGCTTTCACTTGAAACTCAGCAACATGGTGTGTAAACTGTTGACACAGTGAGAACCCTAGATTGTGGCTAGAGAAAGGAACTTTTCTATTGGCCCTTGAGTTTATGGCAGCCGCTTTAGCAGAGGTACAGTGGGTGTTGGAAAGCATCTTGTGAGAGTTTCTAAAACATTAAAAGCACTTACAAATGTGAATGTTGCACCATTTTTATGGCATGTGGCATTCCTGTCAATGAAGTGAAAAGATCTTGCTTTTTACTCACGGGAAGCCAATGAGGCTTTTTTTTTTTTCTCCCTAAACTTCAAAGTTTTCCATGAAGACTAGGGTAAGATATGTTATACCTTATATCACCTCGATTCTTTTGTTTTAAAGAATTAATTAAAGGGCAGGAATATAATTGCAATACTTGAAGCATTTCAAAGTATGATGTACAGAATTTGACTGTTGCTAACATATTTAAATTTGGGATTGTTTTAAGGTTTGGGGTCTCATATCTCGTGGAACACAGGTGTCTTACAAGACCAACACTTGTAAGAATTAACTGTTAATTTTTGTCAATTATGAGTTGTGAGAAGTTGGTCTGGAAATTTTGTGCAAGAGAGATACACCTTGTTCCACTGAATAAAAATTTAGGCGTAGAAACAAGAGGTCAGGAAATTTTAACACAAGCCTTTCTGGAAGAGTGTTAGACACACATCAACTTATTCAATATTTATGACAATCGGCAGTAATAATCCAAATAGATCGTTATTCTGTAACTACTCTTTCCCATACTATTTTCAAAACCTTTTGTAAGGAATTTACATTTTTTTCTTTGAAAAAATATAATAAATATAAATATCATATGTATATATAGAAATCATAGTTTACTTATCTGGAGAACAGTAATAGAGAATTGAGGATTAATCTAAGTAAATGTTAATATTTACAGAAAGTAATGGGCTTTGCTGAGAATTCTTGGTGTCTTTAAACCCTAAAATAAAAAAATGCAACCAATTTACTCTTAGTTTAATGTATGCTTTTGCATCTCCCAGAAACATAATCTGTAGCCATATATTGAGTTTCTTTTTTATTTTAATGTTTTTTATTTTTGAGAGAGAGAGACAGAGAGACAGAGTGTGAGCGAGGGAGGGGCAGAGAGAGACAGAATCCAGAGAGAGAGAGAGACAGAATCAGAAGCAGGCTGCAGGCTCTGAGCTGTTAGCACAGAGATCAATGCAGGGCTTGAACCCATGAACCCTGAGATCATGACCTGAGCTGAAGTTGGACACTCAGTCGAGTGACCCACCCACCCAGGTGCCCCACCATATATTGAATTTCTTTATCTATTTTGTCATTCTTTGTCCTCTCTAGATAATGTATCTTTTGCTTACATAGCTGCTTTTAAGATTTCCTTTTTATCACTGATTTGAAGCAATTTGCTTCTAAGGTGCCTTAATGAAGTTTTTTTCATGCTTCTTGTGCTTGGAACTTACTGAGCTGCTTCGATCTGTGAATTTATAGTTTTATAAAATTTGAAAATATTTAGACCATTATTATTTTTTAAATACTTTATTACACCCTATTCTCTTTAGGTACTCTTTAGGCACCTTATACATGTATTTGTTTGAGGTTATCACACAGCTTACTATTGTGCTGTTCAGTTTTTCAATCTTATTTTTCCCCTTGGTTTCATTTCAGATAGTTTCTATTACCATGTCAACAGGTTCTAATATTCTTTCCACAATTTCCGAATGTTTAATCTTAGACATTGTATTTTTCATCTCGAAGTTTGGTTTGAGTCTCTTTTTATATGTTCTATGTCTTTACTTAACATCCCTAATGTTTTTTCTCCCATCATTAACATCTGGAATATGGTTGTAATAGCTGTTTTACTGTCCCTTTTGAATAATTATGTCATATATGTCATTTCTGATGCTGTTTCTATGATCGATTTTTTCTTCTTATGGGTTGTCTTAGCTCCAACTGCCATAACAAAATACCATTAACTGGTGGCTTAAAGAACAAAAAGTTATTTTCTCCTATTTCTAGAGGCTAGAAGTCCAAGGTCAAAATTCTAGTAGAATTTGACTTCTATTGAGAACTTGATTCCTGACTTGCAGATGGCCATCTTCTCACTATGTCCTCACATGGCCTTTCCCTAGTCTTTTCATGCACATGGAGAGAGAGAGAGAGGGAGAGAGGGGGGGGAGAGAGAGAGAGAGAGAGAGAGAGAGAGAGAGAGGACTCCGATGTCTCCTCTTCTCTTATAAGCATTTTGGTCCCATCAGATTAGGACCCTAATCTTACTACTTTATTTAATCCTGATTACCTCCCCAAGGTCCCAACTCCAAATACCATCACATTAGAGGTTAAGGCTTTAACAAATGAATTTTGAGGAGACACAATCACTCAGTCTATAACATAAGTTATATTTTTTTCCTTCTTTGCATGCCTGGTAATTTTTATGAGATGACAGACTTTGTGAATTTTACTTTGTTGGGTGCCGGATATTTTTACATTCTTATAAATCTCTTTAAGCTTTGCCTCTGGGATTCAGTTAAGTTATTTGGAAGTAATCTTCCTCAAGCCTTCATTTAAGCTCTGTTACAAACAGACCAGAGAATCCTTTAGTTTAGGGATAATTTTGCCCCATTAATGGGGCATTACTGCGGGACTGCATGAACTCTAGGAAATAATTGCTCCTTCTGCTCCTTTTGGGAGCTCTTTCTCTAGTTTTGGGTGGTCTCCTCATATGTATGCACTGATTAGTACTGGGCTGATGATTCCAGGAGGACCTCTTGCAGATTTTTGGAGCTTTTCCCTCTGTTACAACATCTCCTCTTTGGTACTCTGCTCTGCAATTCTAGATGACTTGGATTCCCCTGACTCCCAAAACCATCTCCTCAATTAAATGAGATCATCAGGCTCCATCTGGTTTCCCTCTTCCTGAGCTGAGGCTGGAAATTCTCTCTAAGCTATAAGCTAGTACTATCATAAAGCTCACCCCCATTTGTTTTTATCTCTCAGGGATCACTGTCCTAGAGTGCTTGATACTCCATGTTTGAAAAATTTTGTTCAATAGATACATTTAGTTTATTTAGATTTTTTAGTTGTTACAAGTGGTCTTTGCCCATTTGAACATGAAATTTTCTCATAGGATCAAGAAAGATTCTTTGCAATGTTTCCTTCAGTTTAGTGTCTTCGTATAGAAAATGCTTATGATATTTGAATGCTAAGATTATTGAACTAGGTGAAATTATCTTGCTTACATACTCTATGTGAAAGAAAAGAGATGTGTGTTGGCTTTTTGTGGATGTTTAGTGATCTGTTTCTGATACTTATATAGCTATTAAAAATTGTGAAACATTAGTGAAAGCTAATTTAATAATAAACATTGATTATATATTTATCAAATGCTTTCTACATATAGTGTTTCCTAAGACACTCTATGTATACCGGTTTGTTTTTAGAACCTTGGGGATATTTTTATGTGTTAGAGTTTCCTAGTCTTTTTGTGTTCATGTCAGTGGCAGTCACAAGATTAGGATTAACTATAGTCAACTCTGGATAATTATTTATAGACCCAAATAATATTTCTGACCCTGCATTCATGATTTGTAGTATTCTCCACAGCATGATTGCTACAGGAATTCTTTGCAGATGGAAATATAATAAAAATTCTAAAGCTCATCTCCGGAAATGGATGTTTTCTTTACTAAAGTCTCCAGAATGCAAAAGGAAATCCGTGCGATATGAACTTCCATTTTTTAGTTATTAGCTAGATAAAGAGAAAACATCTTACCGTGATCTCACCGAGATTAGGCTCACACGCCATCATGAGTTTATGAGAGATCACATTGCTAAGCAAGAGAATACTGTGCATATTTAAGAAACCACAGTTCTTTTCACATAAATGGGAAAGAAGACATGTGTGTTTTCTTACAACCCATTGTAATCTTCCTTTTATCTCACAGTATCCCCAGATTCAAAAACCTTGAAAGTGGATGAGGAAACAGAAAACACAATGAGAGTTACCTGGAAACCAGCACCTGGGAAAGTCATCAACTACCGTGTTGTGTATCGCCCCCGTGGGGGAGGGAGACAAATGGTTGCTAAAGTGCCACCCACAGTCACCTCAACAGTGTTAAAACGACTTCAGCCCCAGACCACATATGACATTACAGTTCTCCCAATGTACAAGACGGGAGAAGGAAAGCTTAGGCAAGGATCAGGAACAACAGGTATTAAATAATAATTTTTTTTGGAGGGGGGCAAGAGTGTAATATATTAAAGGAAGGCTTTAATACATCTACTTTATTTGTTAGTGTCTAAAATTAATTCTATAGTAAATTAAATTATAATAATCAGATGGGACGCCTGATTAGCATACTATTCCTGGTAATATAATTCTACATATTTTTTTAAATAATTTTTTTAACATTTATTTATTTTTGAGAGACATAGAGACAGAGCGTGAGCAGGGGAAGGGCAGAGAGAGAGGGAGACACAGAATCTGAAGCAGGCTCCAGGCTCTGAGCCGTCGGCACAGAGCCCGATGCGAGGCTCGAACTCACAGACCGTGAGATCATGACCTGAGCCGAAGTTGGCCACTTAACCAACTGAGCCACCCAGGCGCCCCTCATAATTCTACATATTAATGTTCTAATGCTAATATGACCTTATGAAAGGTGAGAATTATTTATATGTCCACTTGGGTAGTACTTCGTTATCAGGATTTTTATTGGATGTTATATCTAGTGCTACCATATTTTATAAATATACAATTTGAAGTGTGTTTGGGATGATTTCCATGTATATCACTTAGATGTCTCTAATCCAATTTCTTATTGCAAGGGTTAATAAAAAACAAAACCTAGTCTTATGGATAATATTTTAAAATGTTTTTATCTTTACAGCTTCTCGATTTAAGTCGCCCAGAAACCTCAAAACATCTGATCCAACCATGTCAAGTTTCCGAGTGACTTGGGAGCCTGCCCCTGGGGAAGTAAAGGGTTATAAAGTCACTTTCCACCCTACGGGAGATGACAGAAGACTGGGGGAGTTAGTGGTTGGACCATATGACAATACAGTTGTTTTGGAGGAACTTAGGTAGGAATGAACTCTATTCAGTTTTTGTGAAAAGATTGAATAGTTTATGTGAATTAGTAGGTCTTACACAGATAATCACTTATGTGTCTTATTGCCAGCAGAGTGTTTAAAACCAGTGGAAGTTGCTTTCAAATCTCGTTCTTACCGAAGATGAGGTTAGGATTCAGAAGCTAGCAGAGTTTTTTGTAACGTTTTAATGATTTTTGTTATTAAGTGATTAGGATTGGCATTTTTTCAAGAACATCCTGCTTTTTAAAAATTAACTTTCATATTTCACGATTTCACCAAAAGCAGCTTGTCCCTAGCCAGGCCTGTGGAAATGTGGGGGTTCTTGTGCCTTCTGAAAAGGCCCAGGTGACTCATGCTGAGATGCTGAATATGAATCCTCTTCCAGGGTGGGCCATGGAAGAGAGAAGCAGGACTTTGTGCATGGTGCCAGCTGGCAGGATCAGGAAAGGGTGGGCTGATTAAAGGTCTCGCTTCAGGCTGTGCAATGGAAAACAAGGAAGTCTGAGTTTTAACAGCACCCTACATTCATTACAGTAGGAAGAATGGACTACTGTGCATTGCCTTTTGGAAAGTTTGTTTGTCTCAATCATTCATTCAACGATATTGAAGTCTATATAAATACTCGCTGTTTACTTTTAGCAGATTAGAGAGGATGAAATTTATTGAGCCCACTGTGTGCCAGGCATAGTGCTAGGTACTTTATGTTACCTTGCAATATATAAGATTTAAATGATTTTCTTAAAGCCCATTGCTTAGAAGAAGTACGTTTTAACTCGCTGTACGCGAACGTTTGTAAATCAAGATGAATGTGTTTAACAAAGCAAAATATGCTACCACTTGAGCCAGTTATACATACAGACTATATATTTTAACATTTCAGGGCAGGTACCACCTATAAAGTAAATGTTTTTGGAATGTTTGATGGAGGAGAGAGTTCACCCCTTGTTGGACAAGAAATGACAACCCTTTCTGACACAACTGTCATGCCAATTTTATCCTCTGGTAAGAAACTGAGTTATATTTCCCTAGGAAAAGTTAATATTATGATACAATTTCATATATGAACTGTTAGGTTAGTCTCACAGTGAAAAACAAATATAAACACTTTATACTAAAATATACTTAAATAATTTGCACGCTTAAAAACATATCTTCAGACATCCAGCTAAGCGTATCTTTGACAATATTTTTTAAGTCCTATCTTGTCAGCATTTGCTTTGGTGACATAGTGCTGTATTATTTAAAGCAGAGTTTTTGCAATGGGTAGGTAAGATACATTTTCTCTCTTTTCAATGACTAAGATGCAATGTTATTTTATTAACGTAGTTGCAGAAATGATTTATTTGGGCTTAGCCAGCAGAGTTGGGTTACATACATAGGTGGACAGCCATGACGTGGTAAGCAACATGGAAACATAAGCTCTTTAGATTTTTCTGCTCCTGCCACAATTCTAGCTTTGATGTGCATGAAGCTAGCTTTGAACATTCTTAGAGGTGGACGTAGTGGATAGAATTTACCTCTAAATATTTTCCATCATTTGATAAAAAGGAGTAGACCTGGGCAGAGTAGGGCCAGGCTTGCAAAGGCTTAGGTCTTTGGAGTGGTATTTGGGAGTCTTCAGTCCTGATGGGATATACCATATGCAAAGGATGCCTTTGTAATGTGATGAGCATCATTTAATTTTCTTGGATGCTACCATGGCAAGAAGTTGGAAAAGTCATAGCTGGTAATGTAAGCTTCCAGAAAAGAGGGGATTTAAAAAATATGGATATGGACAAAATAAATGAAAGTGTCGAATCCTGCTGTTTTGTATGAATGTTCTATTGTTTCTGTTATGATGATATTAACTGACTTATATTTTTATTTTGTAGCTTGTGCACTGAGGATAATGGGATTTTTCTCTCTTTCCAAAGCACCCTAGCTTTGTATCAGTGTTTGTGCTTGTTGTCTCTAAAGCTCTCAATTTGTATATTTGTTTGCATACTTTTCTAAATTGTCTTTCTTCTTTCTCGATTTTTTTAAATGTGCAGACTTCACCATCCTGATTGTTTTACATAATACATGATAAAGTTAAGCAGCTAGTAACTCAATAATATAGTAGCTATCAGGTTTTATAACAAGATACCTTTACTTTGAAAAGGTCTAATTTTAAGAGACATGTGTCTAATCCTTCATAATATCTGTAATAATTACCCAGAAGCTTAATTATTTTAGAAGATGTTTTTAGTTCACTAAAATCTTTCTTAGCTCACACATTTTATCAGCTCATTTCATATTTGTCTGCTAATGACCTTTACATATTACAAAAAAATGCAGCACCTAATCTTTAGATCACATTAAAATTTTATTAAAATTATTAATGCCTTATGGCTAGATGGCTGTACATTTTCATTCATTTATTTCAGCTCTTGGGTTTGTAAGCCTTTTCAAATTTACAATGATGGTTTCATTTGAGTCTCCAGCATCTATGACTGTAGCCAGGAAATAGAGTCAAAGATGAAGGAAAGATTTGCCATTGAAATAATCATTGGAGGAACTGGTGATTCTTATGAATGTTATTTGAGGTTAATAAATCATAGGGACATATTTTTGGAGTCTTGGCCTCCAAATCACCAAGCTAAGCTACAGAACTGAAGCAGCTAGGTAATACTGAGCACCTAGGGATGACAGAGGCATGCCTAGGAAGTCACTCTGATGAGAGTTTGCTCCTTACTCTGTCCTGTCTCCTGATTGCCATGTCAGGAATGGAGTGTCTCACCAGAGCGGAAGCAGACATTGTGTTGCTGGTGGATGGATCTTGGAGCATTGGCCGGGCAAATTTTAGAACCGTGAGGAGTTTCATTTCTCGTATTGTGGAAGTCTTTGAAATTGGTCCCAAAAGAGTACAAATTGGTAGGTCTGGCAATATCAAGAATCTTTAGACCTTTTTGTCATTCTCTTTTATATATGCTAATGCCAGTGGTGTTATTTTAGCCCTTGCTCAGTACAGCGGGGATCCCAGAACAGAGTGGCAGTTAAATGCTCACCGAGACAAGAAGAGCTTGTTGCAAGCTGTCGCAAACTTACCGTACAAAGGAGGCAATACTCTCACAGGTGAGTAAGGACAGCCTGGTGTGCTTTTAGGTCTTGCTTTTGGTCAAAACTTGCGGCGCAGTGATGATGTGACTGATTCTCTTTTAAAAATCCCACTAGGCATGGCTTTGAATTTCATTCGTCAACAGAGCTTCAAGACCCAAGCCGGCATGAGGCCCCGAGCTCGAAAAATTGGTGTTCTCATCACCGATGGAAAATCACAAGATGATGTTGAGGCGCCTTCAAAGAAACTCAAGGATGAAGGCGTGGAGCTGTTTGCTGTTGGTAAGCACTCAAAAGGCTAGCAGTGCCCCTGGGGTTACAAAAGCTGAGGATATTTTTGTAGTTAAAAACATTTTTTGAAGCATAAACATATAAACATATTTTCCCTCTCACATAATTTATCAAAAAGATATGCCAAGAAGTCAGCTCATCTTCTTCTTTCCCCCTTGTAATGAGATGGAACTACATGGCTTCTTGGAAGAAAGTAATGGGTCAAGAGGACAAACGTACTGTTAGGATTCAGGAAAATCTCTGTTTGGTTTTCTGTGGCACCATGTTTATTTTTGATATCCATTATTTTACTTTCCAGAGAAAACACTCCAGAGACACTTTTTTGGTGGGAAGGTGGTGCTGGAAGCATTTGGAAGAAGCCAATTCAGAATAGCCTTTAGTTCATATTATTTTTTTGTTTATTTCTATTTTGTACTAGAGAGAGTCATTTTATTATTGAGGGAAATCATATATATGTTCTAGTTAACATTGAAAATACAAATACTTTTAATTTGAATGTATCCTCTTTTTTTTTTGCAAGGTATTAAAAATGCTGATGAAGATGAGTTAAAGATGATCGCGACAGATCCTGATGATATTCATGCGTACAACGTGGCTGATTTCGAGTCACTCTCTAGGATCGTAGATGACCTCACCACTAACTTGTGTAACAGCGTCAAAGGTCCAGGTAAGATTAGCCTAGCGTTTCTCGCCCGCAACACTGTTGATATTTGGGAGAGATAATTATGTTTTGAATGCGGGAAGGGGACTCTTTTGTGTATTGTGAAGTGTTTAGCGGCATCCCCTGCCTCTGCCTACAGGACCTCAGTAGCATTCCCTGAGTTGTGACAACTAAAAATATCTTCGAACGTTGCCAGATATATGCAGGGGAGAATAATGCCCTCAGCTGAGAATCATTAGTTTAGCTCGTGATTTTTTTCTCGGATTTGTTTCTGATGGCAGCAAATTAGAAATGGCTTCTAGCTTATTTGAAGATAAACAAATAATATGGTAGAAATGGTTCCTATACTTTGGGTATTGAGAATACATTTATTTGACTTTTTTTTTCCTTGAGTTTCTCTCTCCAAACATTTGCAGATTTTCTTTTTGGATTTTGAACAACAGACTGACCTTTTCCCTGGAGAAATAGACCAGCCAGGAAGCCAGAATTTTTAGGCTTCTGGCTCTGGATTAGCTGAGAGAGTTGTAGTTTTATTTGGTTGGAGAGAACTTCGAGTGGGGATGAAAACATCTTTTATCTGTTTTCCTTTATTTATTTTTTTATCAACTGTGTAATAGTTGCATTCATTCTAGTTTCCCAGACTGTAAAATTGCTTGATAATTTTGTAGGCTCGATTATGACCCAACTATAATAAAGGTTAGAGTACTAAGAATGGAAATGCTTTCCCCGGCTTTCTAAAAAATGTTGAAAGAGTTTATAGGAGAATGATTGTGATGCTAATGAAGTCATTGGATTAATTCTCCTTAAATTATTATTTGGGACATCTTTCTCATGGTCACAGTGAACTTAATATTTCTGTTTTCATTGGTGTTCAGTCTAGATATTGGTCTGTAGTCATTCTGTTGTTCATTGGTCATTTCACTTTCCTTAACCAGAGAGAGCACAATCACAGGCAGTAGAATATTCCCAAATTTTAAAAGACTTGGTTGTTTTTCTTCTTTTTTGAGTAAGAAAGTGGTTAGGTTCTCTTACCATTAAACTAGGTCCTATAGGAGAACTAAACATAAATGAGAAACCAATTCTGTCCACACAGAGTATAACCTGTTTTTAAGGAAATTTATGACATGAATATAAATAATCAAATGATAATGAGGATGGTGAACATGGGTGGTCCAACAGTGATAGAGACAATGGAATTGTCAGGATCCAAATCCTTATTCATTAATTATATATATAAGGTTAGGGAAAGGAGGAAGTATTCAAGGGTGATTCAGAGGTTTTTGAGTCTAGGCGATTGGGAAACAGGTGGCACCACAAGGAAGAGTGGGATCAGGTTTTTATGAAAGACAACGAGCCCAGGCTTGAATCTTCAGGGACTGAAGAATCCTTTGCCCACCCATTCAGGGAGGTCTTACGGGCAATGCGACTCTAAGCTGATTTACTATGTATCAGGATATCAGGATGTGTGTACAAGTTTGAAGTATGGGCAGTAATACTCTTTCGATCTAATTTCAGATTTCCTCACCTTGCTGTAATAATGATAAAAGTGTATGCATTTTACTTCCATGTGTAGGTGACTTGGAAGCACCTTCTAACCTAGTTATTTCTGAGCGAACCCATCGTTCTCTTAGAGTGAGCTGGACACCTCCTGCCGACAGCGTGGATAGGTATAAGGTGGAATACTATCCAGTTTCTGGAGGGAAACGTCAAGAAGTGAGTAGAGAACACCTACAACCCACTTCTTCCTGATATTGAGATCGAGTCCTTCACATTAGGGCTCAGCAAAATGTTGGGTGTGGAGCAAGAAAGATGGAGAGAGGGGCAGAATTGAATCAACAACAGTCCTTTCTATTCCTTGCTAGGCAAACACTTCCATTTGGGCTTGATTAAAGGAAAAGAACTTTGCTTAAATTCTCATGGTTTCTAAGAATTGCAGAATATTCATATGATTTTTAATCAAAGGGTGCTCGATTTATTTGTGAATTTATACTAGAATCCTTGAGGTGGAAGGAAACACTAAAGATAATCTAGTTTTACCCACTCATCTTACAAATAAGGAAACAACAGCTGGGAGAATAAATTATATGAATTGTCTAAGATCTCATTGTAATCTGGTAATTTCCAAAAGCAAAAGACAATGGCCTCATCGAAATATAATTTCTAAGCTCATTGCAGTTAGCTACTTTGTAATGGTTGTAGAAAAGAGGGAAGCGATTACAGCATAAGTTACTATTATTTTTAAATTTTTTTTCCCCTAGTTTTATGTGAGCCGACTGGAAAGTAGCACAGTACTGAAAGATCTGAAGCCTGAAACGGAGTATGTTGTTAATGTGTATTCTGTAGTAGAAGATGAATATAGTGAGCCTCTGAAGGGCACAGAAAAAACTCGTAAGTCAGATTAAAAAAAATATTCTTATTGTTTTGTTTTTTAAGCTAAAAAGGTTGCAGTCCATGTGGATTTTTGGCAGCTTTCCAAATCATTTCATTGTTCAATATCCATTCAACAAATATTTACTAAGTATGTTCTTTGTACAAATGCTCAGTAAATACTAATCTGCTCTTACTGGCTGTTCTTGCCATCATGGGACTCTACTGGTAGAATGGGTAGTCATGGCCATAGATAACTTTGAGGGCTCGCTTACCTTTCATATAGTTATTCACTTAAGAAAGATGACATGTGGGAATGGGACAAAGATTAGGAAGAGGAGCTGTGCAGAGATGACCTACTTCAGTTTTGCAGGTAGCCAGATCTTCCTGCTGTCAATGAGATCATCCCTATTTTTCTGGCCTTTTCATCCTGGCCTTTATTAGAGAAGCCCCAATGGATTTGACTTTGAGTAGAGCTTTTGGCAGAGTTGTTCTTGCTCCTATTCCTGGTAAGGTTTCTGAGGCCATATGAACGAACTTTCCTTTTCCCATCATCTTGGCTGGACTCCAGGGGAAGGGAGGCCACTAATAAGATGAAGGAGTGGGCATCCCTCTCTCCAAGGCAAGAACTGATCCTACTTACTGTTCAGTTTCTTAAGTCTTTATCTCTTCTCGCTCTCTTTATTATATAAGGTTTAGGTGTACAACATTGTAAGCTGACATCTGTATACACTGCAAAGTGTCACCCTCAAAAGTCTACTACCATCCATAACTCTACACTAGACCCTTTTTACCCCTTTTACCCACCCTCCAACCCCGTTCCTTCTGGTAACCACCAATTTGTTCTCTGTATCTACGGATTTGGTTTTGTTTGTTTGGATTTTGTTTGTTTATAGACTCCACATATGAGTGAGGTCTCTTTCTCTTAGCTTATTTCACTTAGCATAATTCCCTCAAGGCCCATTCTTGTTGTCAAAAATGGCAAGACTTCATTCTTTTTTATGACTGAGCAGTATTCCACTTTTTATATATATATATGTGTGTGTGTGTGTGTGTGTGTGTGTGTGTGTGTACATTTCATTATATATCACTTCTTTATCCATTTATCCACCAGTGCACACATAGGTTGTTTCTATATCTTGCCCGTTATAAATAATGCTGCAGTGAACATAAAATAAAGTTGTATATATCTTTTGAATTAGTAGTTTTTAATGCTTTGAATAAATAGCCAGTAATGGGGTAGCTGAATCTTATGGTATTTATTCTCAATTTTTTTGCAGAATCTCCATATTCTTCTCCATAGTGGCTGCACCAATTTGCAATCTCACCAATAGTGTATGAGGGTTCCCTTTTCTCCACATCCTTGCCAGCACTTGTTATTTCTTATCTTTTTGATAATAATCATTCTATCACATATGAGGTGATGTCTCATTGTAGTTTTGAATTGCGTTTTGCTAATAATTTGTGATGTTGAAATCTTTGCTTGTGTCTGTCAGCCATCTGTATTTCTTCTTTGGAAAAACGTCTATTCACACCCTCTGTCCATTTTTTAATTGGGTTCTTTGTTTTGTTGTTCTTGTTGCTGCACTGTATGCGTTCTTTATGCATTTTGGATATTAACTCTTTTTTGGAGTTTTGATTTGCAAATATATTCTTCTATATAGTGGGTTGCTTTTGTTTTGATGATGGTTTCCTTTGTCGTGCAGCTTTTTAGTTTGATGTGGTATCATTTGTCCATTTTCATTTTTGTTTCCCTTACCTTTGGAGTCTGAGCTGCAAAAACATTACCAAGACTGGGGGCACCTTTGTGGCTCAGTCGATTAAGCATCTGACTTCAGCTTAAGTCATGATCTCACAGTTCATGAGTTTGAGCCCCATGTTGGGCTCTGTGCTGACAGCTCAGAGCCTGGAGCCTGCTTCAGATTCTGTCTCTCCCTCTCTCTCTGCCCCTCCCCTGCTCGCACTGTGTCTGTCTGTCTCTCTTTTAAAAATAAACATTAAAAAATTTAAAGTAAAAAAACAAGCATTACCAAGATTGATATCAAAGAGCTTACCATCTATGTTTTGAGTCTAGGAATTTTATGGTTTCAGGTTTTACATTCAAGTCTTTAAACCATTTTTTGTGGTTGGTGTAAGATAGTGTTCTAAGTTTCATTCTTTTGCATGTGGCTGACCAGTTTCCCCGCACCATTTATTGAAAATACTGTGTTTATTCCATTGTAAATATAATGGTTCCTCTGTCATAAATTAATTGTACATACATATGTAGGTTAATTTCTGGACTCTCAATTCTGTTCTATTGATATGTGTGTTTGTTTTTTGCCTGTACCATACTGTTTTGAGTTCTCTAGCTGAGTAATATAGTTTGAAATCAGACACTGTGATACCTTCGACTTTGTTCTTTCCCTGTGATTGCTTTGGCTCTTCAGGATCTTTTGTGGTTTCACACATATTTTAGGATTATTTGTTTTAGTTTTGTGAAATATGCCATTGTAATTTTGGCAGAGATTGCATTGAATCTGTAGATTTTTATGGATAGTATGGACATTTTCACAATATAGATTCTTCCAATCTATGAACAAGGTATATATTTTCATGTCTTTGTGTATCTTCAATTTCTTTTATTAGCTTTTATTAGTTTTCAGTGAATAGGTCTTTCACCTTTTTGGTTAAATTTATTCCTAGGTATCTTATTCTTTTTGATGCAATTACAAGTGAGGTTATTTTCTTAATTTGTCTTTTTTTTTAAAGTTTATTTATTTTTGAGAGACATAGAGACAGAGCATGAGCAGGGAAAGGGCAGAGAGAGAGAGGGAGACACAGAATCTGAAGCAGGCTCCAGGCTCTGAAACGTCAGCACTGAGTCTGACGCGGGGCTTGAACTCACAGACCGTTAGATCATGACCTGAGCTGAAGTCGGCCTCCTAACCATCTGAACCACCCAGGCACCCCAGTAATTTGTCTTTTTGATAGTTTGTTATTAGTGTATGGAAATACCATAGATATCTGTATATTGATATTATATCCTTTGATTTTACCGAATTCATTTATTAGGTCTAACAGTGGAGTCTTAGGGTTTTCTATATATATTATCATGTCATTTGCAAATAGTGACAAATTTACTTCTTCCTTTCTGATTTGAATACCATTTTTTCCCCTTGCCTAGTTGCTATGATGAGCACTTCCAATACTATGTTGAATTAGTGATGAGAGCGGGCATCCTTGACTTGTTCTTGAACTTGGAGGAAACACTTTCAGCTTTTTCTCACTGAATGTGATATTAGCTGTGGGTTTGTCATATATGAACTTTATTATATTGAGGCACATTTCCTCAATTGCCACTTGGTTGAGAGGTTGTTTTTTTTTTTATCGTAGATGGGTATTGAATTTTGTTGAATGCTTTTTCTGCATCTGTTGAGATGATAATATGATTTTTATCCTTCATTTTGTTAATGCTGTATCACATTGATTGGTTTGTGAATTTGAACCATTCTTCATCCCTGGAATAAATCCCACTTGATCATAATGCGTAATGCTTTTAATGTATTGTTGAATTTGGTTTGCTAATATGTTGTTGAGGAATTTTGCATCTATGTTTTGTCAAGGATATTGACCCATAATTTTCTTTTATCTTTTCTTTCTTTTTTTCTTTTTGTGGCATCCTTGTCTGGTTTTAATGTCAGAGTTATGTTGGCATCATAAAATGTGTTTGGAAGCATTCCCTCCTGTTTAATTTTTGGAAGAGTTTGACAAGGTTAGGTATTAAATCTCCTTGACTGTTTGGAAGATTTCACCGGTAAAGCTGTTTGGTCTTGAACTTTTGTTTGCTAGGAGGTTTTTGTTTTCTGATTCAATCTTCTTGCTAGTAATCAGTCTACTCAGGTTTTCTATTTCTTCCTGATTCAGTCTTGGGAGATTGTATGTTTCTAAGAATTTATCCTTTTCTTCTAGGCTGTCTGGTTTGTTGGCATATTGTCGTTTGTGATAGGGTCTTTTTAAAAAAAATGTTAATTTATTTATTTTGAGAGACAGAAAGAGAGAGAGAGAGAGGGAGAACAAGTGGGGGAGGAGCAGAGAGAAAGAGAGAGAGAGAGAGAGAGAGAGAGAATCCCAAGCAGGCTCAGTGCTGAGTACAGAACCATTCGTGGGGCTTGATCTCATAACCGTGAGATAGTGACCTGAGCTGAAATCAAGGGTCAGACGCTTAACTGATTAAGCCACCTGGGCACTCCTATAGTGTCTTATGATCTCCTCTCCTCCCCCCGCCCCCCGTGGTATCAGTTGTAACTTTTCTTTCATTTCTGATTTTATTTGAGTACTTTTTCTTCTTTGTTAGTTTAATTAAAGGTTTTTTGATTATTTTTTCTTTTCAAAGAACCAATTCTTAGTTTCGTTGATCTTTTCTATTTCCTTGGTATTAATTTATTTCTGGCTCTGATGTTTATTATTTCATTCCTTCTATTAACTTTGGACTTCATTTATTTTTATTTCTTCTAGTTTCTTTAGGTGTAAAGTTAGATTGCTTATTTGAGATTTTTCTTGTTTCTTGAGGTAAACCTATATTGCTATGAACTTCCTTCTGAGAACTGCTTTTGCTGAATCTCATAGATTTTGGTATGCTATTTTTCTTTTATTTTTTCTCTAAGTATTTTCTGATATCTCCTTTGATTTCTTTAATGACCCCATGGTTGTTCAGTTGCATGTTATTCGTTTTCATATTTTTGTGGTTTGCCAGTTTTGTCAATGTAATTGATTTCTGGTTTCTTACCATTTTTGTCAGAGAAGATGCTTGATATGATTTCTGCTGAAAAATCTCTGATAGCCTTATGGAGTTTCCCTTGTATGGATAAGTTGTTTTTCTCTAGCTATTTTAAGATTCTGTCCTTATTCTTAACTCTTACCATTTTAATTATGTATCTTGGTGTGGTTCTCTTTGGGTTCATCTTATTTGGAACTCTCTGAGATTTCTGAACCCAAATGTTTGTTTTCTTCCTCAGATTAAGAAAGCTTTCAGCCATTATTTCTTTGAATACTTTTTTGGTCCTTTCTCTCTCCTTCTCCTTCTCCTCCTCCACCTTCTCCTCCTCCTCCTCCTCTTACACCCCCCCTCCTCCTCCTCTTCCTCCTCCTCCTCCTCCTCCTCCTCTTCTTCTTCTTCTTCTCCTCCTTCTTCTCCTTCTCCTTCTCCTTCTCCTTCTCCTACTCCTTCTCCTCCTTCTCCTTCTTCTTCTTCTTCTTCTTCTTCTTCTTCTTCTTCTTCTTCTTCTTCTTCTTCTTCTTCTTCTTCTTCTTCCTCTATAATGCAAATGCTATGCCATTTGATGTTGTCCTAAAGATCCCTTTAGGTATCCTTACTTTTTAAAATTCTTTCTCATTTTACTGCTCTGTCTGGTTGAGATCATTGTTTTGTTTCTAGCCTGCTGATTTGGGCTTGTACTTCATCCATTCTGTTCATCATTGAACCCCTCCAGTATATTTTTTATTTCAGTTATAACTTCTGTTTGGTACTGTCTCTTTGTTGAAGTTCTCACTGTGTTTATTCATTCTTCTGAGTTCAGTGAGCATCATTATGGCCTTTACTTTGAACTCTTTATCAAGTAGGTTGCTATCTTCATTTCATTAAAATCTTTTCCTGGAGATTTGTCCTGTTCTTTAGTTTGGAATATATTCCTCTGTCTCATTTTTCCTAACTTTTGTATTTATATATCAGGCAAAACTTCTACCTCTCCCAGTCTCGAAGGAGTGATGGTCCTCTGGGGTCCAGAGTGCAGTCTCCTCTGGCCTCCACAGCCAGGCACCCAAGGGGCATCCCTTATGTGGATAGTATGCACCTGCTGGCTGTGGTGGGGCCACAGCTGTGGTGCAAGGTAGGTGGAATATTGGGCACATATCCGGCCTGGTCCTGGTGTGACTGCTGCTGGGGTGAGTGGGGCATGTAGCATGCCCACTGATGCTAGCAGGCAGAGGAAGGGCACCAAAAATGGAGCTTCCAGCTCTGTCACTAGCAAGTTAGAATGAGATTGCAAAAATGGCATCTGCCAGTGCTTCTGTCCTTAGAGAAAGTCACTGTAGTTCCTGCCTCTCTGGCAGCTGCTTTAAGATGAGTAAGTAGGTATCCCTCACTTATAATCTAGGCACTTTCCAAACTGTTGCTTTTATGCTGGATCTCAGAGCAAGTGGGTCTGGTGCATGACCTGTAAGAGCAGGTTCTCTCTTCCCTATAATGCTATGGTTTCCCTGGCCTTCATCCCTGTTGATTTTCAAAACAAGGCATTTTGGGTGCTTGTCTTTCAAGGGCTGGATTCAAAGGTCAGGATCCTATTGTGGAGTACATTCCTTTCACTTCTTGAGGGAAAGTTCCATATTTTGGGGATTCTTCCCAACTGTAGGTCACCATGCTTGGGGTGGGGTCCCAGGCAAGACTGAGTCTCTACCTCTCCTACTTGCCCTGATATGGCTCTATTATTTTTGCTGTGGAGGCACTGTTCCTCTGGTTCTCAGGTCCTTCTGTTTCAGAGGAAATTATTTCAGATGTAGCTATAAATTTTTTGCATCCATGGGAGGAGGTGATTCAGAGTCTTCTTTTGTTACTATCTTGAACCCATCCTCCATCTCTTCTCTTACGTCCCTTCATATTGACCATAGGAAGTGGGAAATAATGTATTTCATAATGGGCAGGATTAATCTGATAATTGCTTAAAACTTTAAACTCAATCTTTGGACAATATATAGAAAGCTCTATGGTATTAAATGAAGAGGACACTGTAAATCTTTTACTGTGCCTCATGGGTCTGGCTTCCAAAGGCCCATGAATCCCCTAAGTTCCAGTTATTAATGTATGAGACTCTCAATTTTTTTTAATGAATGATGAAATAAAATACTGTACTGGTTACTTTATGAAATTCTGTGACTGAAGACTGAAAAGAGACAACTTAAAGACATTCCAGAAAAAGAGATTGACATTTCAGGAAGTCGGTATCTATTTTCACTTCCATATGGACTCATTGGAATGCCAGTTGAAATTTAAACTTTCTTCATTTAGGAAATAGCTGTAACTTGAGTCCTGACTCTGAGGTGGCAATGAACAATGAGATTGGGTTTTTCAGGAGAGAGGAAAGAATTATATTGGTTTTCATTGACTTCTTGCAGCAACCTATTTTCTATTTAGCATATATAAACATTAATTATTAAGTTGGAGACAACAATTAAAAATGAGTAGAATGACAGGAATTAGACTGATGTCCGCCTTTACTTCCAACAGTACCAGTCCTGTGGTCAGCGTGAATATTTATGATATTACCCCTACCACCATGCATGTGCAGTGGCAGCCAGTGGGAGGGGCTACTGGCTACACCTTGACATATGAACCCACCAACGCCACACAACCAGCAAAACCGAAAGAGGTGGGAGACATTTTTCTTTATCATTGGGTCTTCCTGAGCCTTTATACTTTTAGAGTCTGCGTTAAACTGCAGTTGCTTGTGAACTCATTTATAACTACGTGCAAAACAGAAAAATAGAAGATTAGATTTGTGACCTTTGACACATTTTACAAAACACTGGCGTGAGAAAGGAAATTCAGTTCAGAGAAATGAAAAATAAAAGCCGTGTTACATAATCCAGTGGTTACAAATAGGCTGTAACTGGCTAGCCCCTGTAAATGGAAAGGTTTGATTCGAATGTCTTATTTCCGTTTGGCATGTCCATATGCAGATGCGCGTGGGGCCGACAGTGAACGACGTGCAGCTGACTGATCTCTTTCCCAACACTGAGTATGCAGTCACGGTGCAGGCTGCCTTGCACGACCTCACCAGCGAACCTGTCACTGCTCGGGAAGTCACCTGTAAGACATTACCAGTTTTCCTTCTTTCTTTATTGCTGTAAACATAATGTTCATTAGGATTTTTCTTCTACCCAGTGATGCTATCAGTAATTTGATAATTTGTACATGAATTATAGGCTATTCCTTATGGCAATCAAAAGTGAGAATTAAAGTTAATTCTAGACTTATGGCAGCATCTTAAATCGATTCTAAGATGTATTTTTTTTTTTTTCACATTTACTATGGTTGATGCTGAAGATGTTTCTTACAGTCAGTGGTGGGTGTCTTACAAGTACTTTTGACCAACTGCCAATCAGGGCATAGAATATAAAAAAATAATGGTGCATCTTAAAGTTGATTTTGTTGTAGATCATGAAGTGTGGGTATGTAGCACTGGTGAGAAGGGAATGCTGGGTGAGTGTAGTTTCAGAGGAAGATACTAGCCTTAAGATTAAGATGGTCCAAGTTCTTGCTGAAGTAGAAACTTTTTGGCACATGTCAGTAAGTCTGTTTCAGTTGAGCTAATCAGTTTACTCAATCCAAAAACCTATTTATTGATCATCTGTTGTACTTCAGTCCCTTTGCTGGGTATTGGGAACGCACCAGTAGATAATACGAGGCAGTGTAAAGCACGTGGACTCCTTTGTGGTTTGCGCTTTTCTTGTGTGTGTTGATCCGTCCCTTTTGTATTTTTGGTTTGTTTCACTGGCATTAAGTGCTTTTTCTTGAAAAGTGATGATGATTGCACTTAGGACCCTTGCTTTTCCTGGCTAGAATTGTGTTGTGCTTGTTGAGGTGGTCATGCTGGAATAGATGACTAGGTTTAAATTTGAGTCTTAGCCCACATTTTTAAGGAAATTAAGAAGTCAGAAGGAAACTTCAAGGGGGAAGGTGAACTGATACAGAAGCATGAAAAGGCAGAAAAGAGAAAGAGCCCCTCAATGGGTGGAGCAGCAAAAATTCGTTGACAACAAATAATCATTTTTTTATATATTAGACCCTGTCTAGAGCTGGTGGTTTTGTAGAAATGAATTAGTGGCACATGGAACGAGTGGGAAGCCAGCTAGGGATGGAGATAGGTGTTCTCAGACTGCCTGGAGAGAAGACCCAACAGTCGTAATAGGATGAAAGCAAGTGTGGTCATGGATTCGATATGGCACTGGACTACAACAGTGGAGAAAGGGAGACACAGAGATGCATGGAGACAAAAACATTGAAGGGAAAAAGGTGCAGAAATGTGGAGGTGGAGGGTGACATTCAGGAGGAGGGATGTACAGAGTTGAAATGAGAGACAAAGGAGATTGGTCAATGGGCAGCTAGAAAGTGAGATCTGTCTAATGTAACGAGAGAACATTTCTTTGCTGGTTATCCTCAGCCCTGTTCTTTTTAAGGTAAGGCTTCGTTTGACTTGGCAAAAAGTTTGTCATTTGGATTTTCTTGTAACCATTTAGGCTTCTGTGGATTTTCTTACCAGCTTAGCAGGTGCTTAATTTTGGCCCATCTTCATTCTTCATTTTCATGACCATTTGTTTTTCTATCATTTTCTATTCTTAAGGGACCATAACTCTTTTGATTATGTTTTCTATCTTAACTGATTTAAATATCTGATAAAGAAACACAAGCTGCACATTTATGGTGAATTATGATTTGCTATAGCTGAGCAGCAAGTGAGAACTTATTAAAATAGAGTGGAAGGAAGTTTCCATATAAAAGAGAATTAGAATTATAATAAATATTTAAATTTATCATATTTTTAAAGATCTTCCTTAAGAAAATTGACCTCTACCTGGTAGAATCATAGTACTTCTATCGGCATTGCTATTTTTTAAAGTTATTCTGCTGCGCACTGTTTTCCCCAAACAACTCTTTGAAAGCCTGTGTGAACGTGCTAGAATTCTGTGGTTGAGAACCACATCAGGACCTCGTTTCTCGTGCATCTCCAGTGCCTTTACCCAAACCTCGAGATCTGAGACTCAGAGACGTGACTCACAGCACCATGAATGTCTTTTGGGAACCCGTGCCTGGAAAAGTGCGTAAATACATCGTTCGCTACAAAACACCAGAAGACGATGTCAAAGAGGTAGGTAGAAGATCGGAGTGGATTTGGAAATATTTGTTTTCCTTGTAGGTTTCACGAAAGAACCCAAATAAGTACAGAGGATAGAGTGTTTTGAATACTTGTCACTTTATTAATAGAGTGTTGAAAATTTGTTATGCTAGTAAAGCATTTTTTGAATACTAATAATATATTGGACTGTGTTGCATTTAGTTTGGAAATGTTTTATTGTGTGATATTAATCTCAAAATCATCATCTCTTAATGGATAGAGTCATAGAATGTAGATGGTACTTCCTTCTCGTTCAGATGCCTTTCATGGTGCTCTGCATTCTAGAGTTTACTAAAACATATCATAATAATGTTTCAAAAAATAAAAGCTCGCAAAGGATGCAGGAAAGAAGAGGGGAATTCATCAGATAGTAGGAAGATGGGGCAACGGAGCAGGACCGAGAGAAAGGGCAAACACATTGTTAGAGGAGTGTCCCTTTGGCAGTGAGCATTTTTGAGATGATGTTGGGGCAGAGGTCTGTTGCCATGACAACCTGATTCAAAGCGGGAGCAAACTGAGGACCTTCGCTAGAGAATGGATTTAAAACTTATGTGTGCTTGGGGACACATTAATGATATTTTGAAAGATAGAAATAGTTTCTGTAAGCACCCACCTATGGACTGTCCTGGTCATTTGGATTATACTCAAGCTAATTTAAACATGTGCACGCATTCATTTTATTCTGGGTTTCAATTTTGAAAGAGGTACAATGACCCAGTGGGTCTCACAGGATTCTTGTGCCTAGCAAATGAGATAATGATGCACAGGAGAATATTTCTGAAAGAATAAGACAGTGATACAAAGGGAAACAGAGAAACTGTTGGTGCAAAATGGTTAGGTTGTTTGAATCTGTAGAGAGTCATCATTTACCAAACCCTAGGGTCAATATATTTTTCCGCTTTGGAAGCATTTCAACTGTGTCTGGTTCCTGGACTCTTATGCATATGGGAAAACTTTGCTATTTTTTTGTGGCACAGTTCTTATGCCCTTGTGCTAAGAGGTACGGTAAACAACAGAGATGTTAAAACTACCCTTTGTAAAAATAGCTCCACTGCTGTATTACAGGTAGAGGTAGAGAGGTCACGGACCAGCACCCCTCTCAAAGACCTCCTCTCACAAACCCTGTACACAGTAGGCGTTTCTGCAGTGTATGACGAGGGGGAGTCTCCCCCTGTGACTGCTCAAGAAACTACCCGTAAGTTGTGATCATGCTGCATTGATAATTGAGAAATAATATTACATGACTGTGTAACTGAACTTATTGGGTCATTTTGTTTCTTAGTGCTATTTGTTTTTAAATGTTTGTGGATTTCCAGATTGCTTTTTACTTATTTTCTTCCCATCTTCTACCTTCGTGTCTGTTCCTTTTATTTTTAAATTTATTGTATTATTTTATTTTTTGAATTAAGTTTTCGGTTTTAAAATTTTAAAAAAAGTTTTAATGTTTTTATTTATTTTGAGAGAGAGAGAGAGAGAGAGAGAGAGAGAGAGAGAACAAACAGGGGAGAGGCAGAGAGAGCAAGGGAGAGAGAGAATCCCAAGCAGGCTCTACATGTTAGCACAGAGCCCAAAGCGGGGCTCGAAGTCACAGACTGTGAGATCATGACCTGAGCTGAAATCAAGAGTCGGATGTTTAACCAACCGAGCCACCCAGGCGCCCCATTTTTAAATTTTTAAAAATGTTTTAATTTATTTCTCAAGTTTTAAATTTTAATTCCAGTATAGTTAACATACAGTGTTGCATTAGTTTCAGGTGTACAATATAGTGATTCTACATGTCCACTTCTTCTATGATACTGTTTATCCTACTATTATTCTATCAGCCACTGTCATTAATTCATCTTCCAGATGCATTATGCGTGGATGCATGGATGCGTGGATGTGTGTGTGTTCGTGTGTGTGCGTGTGCACGCATGTGCATGTGCGGAGGGGATGGGGAGGAAGTATATTCTTGATGTATGTTGGACATTTTCTCTGAGAAAGTTGTGTTATCAAATAGGTTTTTTCAAATCTTACTATATATAAAGTGCTCTCAGGGGTAACAAAATAGAAAATCTTTGCCGTCAGTAGTTCATGATTTCGTGGTGGGGGTAAAAAAAAATAATCAATGATGCAGGGGCTCCTGTAAGGAAGGTGAGGTAAGTGGCACTCAGGTTGCACACTGTCGTGTTTCAGAGAGAGGGGAGGCTCGCCGGGTAGAAAGGCTGGGGAGGGAGGTGCGGGGCAGCCTGCAGGGGCCCCGTCTTGCCTGTTCCATTTTAGTGCTGCTTTCAAGGTTGCCTATTTCTTCCGCCGTCATGGTACTTCCATAATGTTTAGTCCAGTGATTGTTGCCAGTTGGTCTTTTTCTATCTATTCTGCTTTCCCCTCCTCCCTCTCCCAGTGAAGGCAGAGATGTACTTACTTCGTCCAACTTTGTATCTCCAGTGCCTGGCACCATGCTCAGAACGTAATTTCCTAATCAGCTAGTGCTTACGAAGTTGAGGTGTAGAGGGGTGCCTGGGTCTGTCGAGGTTTTGACTTTGGCTCAGGTCATGATCTCATGCTTGTGAGTTTGAGCCCTGCGTCAGGCTCTGTGCTAACAGGTCGGACCCTGGAGCCTGCTTCGGATTCTGTGTCTCCCTCTCTCTCTGCCTCTCCGCTGCTCTCTTTCTCTCTCTCTCTCAAAAATAAATAAACATTAAAAAAATTAAAAAGAAAAAAAGAAGTTGAGGTCTAGAGCTGGCAGTGTTCCGAAGAAATATAATGGGAGCTACTTAGAAATTCAAAAATTTCTAGTAGCTACATTTGAAAAAGTAAAAGGAGACAGAGGAAACTAATGCATTATATTTAACCCAGTATACAAAAGGGGTAGTCATTTCAATATGTATCAGTAAAATAATTACATTAATATTTCCCATAATAATTTGAAACCCAGTGTGTATTAATTTTAGATTTACATAGATCTCAATTTGTACTAGCCAAATTTCAAGTACTCAGTAGCTACTACTGTATGACTAGTAGCTCGATAGTAGACATCTCAGGTCTAGAAAATTTAAATGACTTGCCCCACCTCATCCAGTAAGGTACTGCTGGGATCTGTACAAATCTGGAACTTCTATGTGCTCTCCTGTTACTCCCTCACTAGAGGCCCCAAGGCTTCTCCTTTCATTCCTAGATGTCTATACGTGATCAGGGCATCTGGTCAAAGGTTACAGCCTACTCCTTCACACCAGACAGTATCTACTGCTTTTCTTACCACGTGATTGCTCCTAGCAATCTGAGCTGCCTTCTTGGCATCGGTTCTTACCTGGGAAGGGTAGTGTCTGAGTGGGAGCATCAGTGCACGGGAGTAGACTGACAGCTTTGCGTAAACATAACAGGTCTAGTAAAGAAAAAAGTCAGGAAAAAAAGACTAGTGAAAGCAGGCAATCTAGTATACTAAATTAATACTGTCAATATGTGTTTTTAATCCTTAAGATTTCCTAATGCCTTTCACATATATTGAAAGTGCATCCTAAAACGTGGTTTGCTTTGCAGATGTGCTTATGAAAGTGATGCTGCTCAGTATCTCATTGGGCCTTTTCATTGTAATGATTAGAAATACATTTTTGATGGGTCTGGATTTTGCTAGTAGGGGGATGGAGAAATAATTGAAAATGAAAGCTCGGAACTGGTGGAAGACATTCCAGACTCCTTGTGCCTGGTCAGTGGAGAGGCTTTTAAGCAGGTGTCAGTAGTCATTAGCACTCCAGGGTTATTCCTGTCTCTGGACAGAGTTAGTACAGTCTGCCTAATTTATCCTTAAAACGAGTGTTCTATCGGAAAACCACATGCATGAGTTACTTAGATCATTGCGTTTCATAGACCATGATAGCCCATGCCCTCTCAGATAATCGTCTACCAAAGTTTGGGTTTATATGTATTGCTGTGTGAACAGGCCTATGGTTTTCACATGTAGATGTTTAGCTTTTGAATAGGACATTGAAGAAAAATATTCGAGATGCAGAGTGATTGAGAACCAGTGAATTAGAAGAGTATTACTAAAAGGAACTTTCAAAACCATCACCATTTTAATAGAATACAAATACTAACCTATTGTATCCACGTGGTGTTTGCGGTTTTCAGAGCTTTCTCTTACACTTACCCTTCAAATGCACTGAATTGGTAAGATACTTGGTTCTAAACAATGCTTTCAGCCAGTGTCTCCATGTCCATGAAGGTAAAACAAAGCAGTTTTATTATATTGTTTGTAGGTCACATCCATAAACTTAGTCCTGCTTTATCCCGTGATAGGCACTGTGCCAGCACCAACAAACCTAAAGATTACTGAAGTAACACCGGAGAGTTTCCGAGGGACTTGGGATCATGGAGCTTCCGACGTGTCCCTCTACAGAATAACTTGGGCACCTTTTGGAAGCTCAGATAAGATGGAGGTAGTGTTAGCTCTCTTCCTTCCTTCCTTCCTTCCTTCCTTCTTTCTTTTTAAAAATCTTATTTCATTATAAGGAATCTTGTTTGAAGTATGTCTTACCTCTGTTGCCAGCATCCTTTTTTATTAGTGACATTCGAACTCTTGGGATGCGACAAAGCCAGAATAACTTTGTAATGGCTAAATAATGTCAACAAACTGCCATTGAGTCTATGATATACATGGTGACTTAATTTTGTGTGGGTTTTTTTTTTCTCCTCTTTCACTAAGACTATCTTAAATGGAGATGAAAATACTTTGGTGTTTGAAAACCTGAACCCGAACACTCTTTATGAAGTTTCTGTTACTGCCATATATCCCGATGAGTCAGAAAGCGATGACCTGACTGGCAGCGAGCGCACACGTAGGTGTTCAGCTTTCAAATAGGACAGTGTCATTTTATTAATTTAAAAAAATAGAGCTATAGCTATATTAGTAATATTTCCCCCAATTTTTTTTTTTTTTAATTTTAGCACGTTTGATACCCTTAACAACACAAGGTAAGAGTTTAATTTGCTGGGCCATATGAATGACCAAATAGTGAATGAATGAACGAACGAATGAATGAATGAACAAGTGAATGAATGAAAATACCATAATATCCATTGCAAACAGGTTTTCTGCTTTTAAATTACACGGCATCGACTGGGGCCTTTTAAAAAACCTTTCTTATAAAACTTTGCTTTGCTGCCATTTGTTAAGGATTCATTTAAGATTCAATGGTCATCCTTTACTGGGGTCAAATTTAGTCCTAAAGTTAGAAGTATACCGATGTCCTTGTGAATAGTGATGATTTGGGGAGGAGGCCTTGTTCTGTGAGCTTACTCTGTCTCTCAACAATCTTTTTTCAGCTCCAAAAAGTGGCCCACGAAATCTTCAGGTGTACAATGCAACATCCAACAGCTTGACTGTTAAGTGGGACCCCGCTAGTGGTCGTGTCCAGAAATACAGAATTACTTACCAGCCTTCAACAGGAGAAGGCAATGAGCAAACGGTAATATTTTTGAAAAAAACATAACTTGGAAAAATTATACCTTTTTTCCTCAAACTCTTTGCACCTCCAGTGTTTAGTTAGTCATACTTACTACTTTGAGAGATGCAAAATTTCTTGTATTGAATGGAGTTATTTGACTCCTTTCGCAATGGGGACTCAGTGGACATTCTCATGAGAAGTGAAATTTGCTTTTCATGGTAGGTAGCCTCACTGTATCGGGTATGTGTCTCACGCACGCACCTTTCCCTTAAAAACTCTTAGGACTGGATTATCTATGGAGATTTCTAGATTTTTAAGGTCTATTTAGATTTTTAATCCAGATCTCTCTAACTTAATCAAATACCAAACATTGGCTGAATTTCTGTTATTGTAATTTTCCAGTTTTTGCATGTGATAGGTATCTCTTATATCTGGAGTTTCCAGATCATTGTGTTCATATTTATCCAAATAGAGGTTTCTGAGAAAGATGATATAACCGTAAACAACTTTCATCTTCTTTATCTTTCTGATCTTCCCTGATTTAACAAAGTCCTTCTTCATTCACCTTGCTTACTTGAGTTGTTTGTCTTTGAGTCTTCTCCAGCTTTGCGTTGTGAAATGTGTGACTAGAACTGCACATTTGATCATAGGTCAGGAGGCACCATGATTTTTTATACCAGTAGGGGGGATGCTTCCTGATTTATTTCAAATGTCTCTTTTGCTATATATGGCCCGGCATTTTGTTGACATATTTTAGCTATAATATTTCCTTACATAGCCCTAGAGAGAGATAGGAGTTATTAACAATAAGTCACGGACTTGCCGAGCTCCAGCAAATGGGTCCTACCTCTTACCAGTTTTAGAGATGATAGATGGATGCTAGAAGTGGATGCTGGCAGTGGGTATGGGTGTGTGGTTAAAGGTTCTGATGCTGCATAGTAAGTGGCCTTAGCTGAATTGGAAACCTTTCCATCCCCAGCGTGACTTTTGAGTTAGTCTTTTGAGGTTTCCATACAACTAGTCTTAGGCAGTATTTTTAGACAGAAATTTTGTCTACTTTAATGAAGTAAGTTTTCAATAATAAACTAAATACCAGGTGTAATCAACTGGCTTTTATACAAAATAAGATAAGACACATTTGATGAACTGATATTTAGATGTCAGAAACGGGACTTTATGGGGTGCCTGGGTGGCTCAGTTGGTTAAGTGTCCAAACTCTTGGTTTTGGTTATGGCTTCATGAGTTCAAGCCCCACACTGAGCATTGGGCTCTGCGCTGGCAGCATGGAGCCTGCTTGGAATTCTCTCTCTTTCTCTGCCTGTCCCCCATTTGTGCTGTCTCTCTCAAAATAAATAAACTTAAAAAAAAAACCCCAGAACTTCTTTTGTCTATGTCAGGCCAGATTTAGGTGAAACTATAAAGCAGGTGGAGTTTGTCTTTAGCATTTCCCTCCCCATTTCTTCTCTGTCTCAGAGGTTTGTTTTAACTTGAAGGAGTCTCATAAACTCACCTTCTGGAAAGTATTAACTGATAATCCCTCAAGGTTTGTTATTCTTAGGGATATTTGCATTTTACTGCTAGTCCATGAAATAAAGTAATGAAGCACTAACACTAGATACTTTGGAGAGTTGGGCGGGAGAAGTAGGCAGACACGCCTCTGCTCACCCATCAGGCTTGTTCTACTGATATCAAATGGTTTGCATGGATAGTGATACTTCTTTGATCATAACCTCAAATATTCAACTTATTACAATTAGCCACTTCATTCAGTTTGCTTATATTGAGGATGACTACAGTGTTTCATTGAGGTCTTCTCTGGAATTGGTGGGTGGTTAAGTGGGAAACATCTGGACTGTACTAGCGCATCCAGCCATCCAGATGTACGCTCTTTGTGGGCAGCGTGCCATTTTCATGCGATTTTAATTAGTATCACACAAGTATTTGAATTCGGTAGACTGTTAACAAATCATACAAATTTTCTTTCAATAAGATGGCTAGATGGCCCTAAGCAATGAATAAAAACCTTCAAACTCTGTGACTAGAGGAAATTGGAAAAGCTTCAGCCACAAACCTGGTATCACACAGCTGGCGGGGAACGCTGGCCCGAGAGTGACCTGGCGAAAGGTCCAGCCACGTAGTTTACACAGCTAATGCTGTTAGAATGGCACTTTTGGGGATGGGGGGAGAAACATCAAAGCTTTAGATCTTTTGCTGAATCATTTTCATGTGTTTTCTGAAGGAAATAAAAAGCATCTGTAAAAAAGTAAAAATACTAGTGAATGGCGTGGAGTCTCTCATATTAGGCAGTTCTTTGCTATCTTAAAGTTCCTTTGCAGCTCCCTTATGATTAATGCCTTTTTGGGGAAAGATCGTGAAACGTGCTTTGGACAAAGTTTTGCTGTGCTGGCGGCAAGCAAGTTGGAATATCTTTTTGAGGTCACCAGTTTAAGGCTTACAATGTTCTTTATGATTTAAGGTGCATAGTTTACACTTCAAATTATGCCCTAAGATTTATTTTAAACCTTCACTGTGGTATGTGTTTCCAGATCTTGGCAAGGGTCTCAGATAGCTCCCCTGTAGAAAAAGCTTTCTCTGACAGCTCAGTGAGATGGAGAGGACAAGACTGACACTTAATCCCTGTTTTGCTCAAGACCACGATAGGGGGACGGCAGAACAGTGTGGTCCTGCAGAAACTGAAGCCTGACACTCCTTACACGATCACTGTGTCCTCCCTGTATCCTGATGGTGAAGGAGGTCGGATGACAGGAAGAGGCAAGACCAGTAAGTTAAATCCAGACTCCTGTCGCTTCTTTAATAGCTATCACTGGAACAGAATCACATCTTTGGCTGGAAACAGTGGGGTGACACAGTTTTGCTAATCATATTTTAAAATGCATTTAAAAAATGATACTAATTGCTTATCCTTGCTTGGAGTTATCTGTCTCTGTTTTCGGAGAAAGACATTTATTACTTTCTAGGACTAAAAAAAAAAAAAGCACTTTGGGGCCAAAATATTCTGTGGAGAGGAGACATGTGTACCAGATTACCACAGAAATTCTTTTATTTATTCACTACGTCAACAAATATTTGTGGGGCGCCCATTATGGGGTCTCTGCCGTATTCAAGGTGCCTGGGAAATATCACCGAATGTGCATTTTGAGTGTGTTTCCTTGTTGGGATCATACTGTGGTGTGATTTCTGTGCACTGCAGAACCTCTGAATACCGTGAGGAACCTCAGAGTATATGACCCTTCTACCAGCACCTTGAATGTTCGCTGGGACCACGCAGAGGGAAACCCTCGTCAGTACAAACTCTTCTATGCACCAACGGCAGGTGGTCCAGAGGAACTGGTAATTACATCCTGTAGTGAAAAATGCATGTTTATTTAAACTGTAGCTGAATGATTTAAAAGTCGAGCTAAAAATGTTAGCCAGTTTGCTGTAGGGCTGAAGTTCATATTCATTTAACAACTCAGGAGAGGGTAATAGATTGCTGCCAATAATCATTCCAGGAAGTTCTAATGGGGGATCCTAGGGTGAGCATAAGGCTCTAGAAAAGTCTTTATAACCTCTTGTAACAGTTCATATGAGCACATATTTATATTCTGATATTATAGAACTTGCTTCTTGACTTAATCTTGAGTTGGTGTTTTGAGTATTATATTGTTTGGTGTATTATTTCTTTTACAAGTTTTTCAAATCAAGTGCCTTATGTTTTATTAAAATCTTTAGGTACCAATCCCTGGGAATACCAATTATGCCATTCTTAGGAATCTGCAGCCAGATACCCCATATACTGTTACCGTAGTTCCTGTCTATACTGAGGGAGACGGAGGTCGCACATCAGATACTGCAAGGACATGTAAGTTGAGAAGGAAGAAGAATTTAGCTTTTTCATTATAAATTTTGCTTTTTATTACAAAGAACACCAGGCCCATTAAAAAATTTTTGGAAAATTCAGAATGATAGAATAACTACATAACAGGTACCCATTTATTTGTCTTCCAAACACCACCAACTGTTAACATTTTTGTGCATGGAATAACAAATTTATAAAGGCATTCTTCTTCTGGAATGGTAATTCAGGATTTATAAATGTGCATATGATCATCAGTATGCTAATTTAGTCATTCTCTTTCACCGACAAAAATTCGTTTTGCTTTGCTTTGTGCTTTATAAATCTGTGTGAAGCAGGGTTTTGTAATTGGCTTTCATAGTGTGAATTGTTGAAATCTGTTTATCACATTACTTGACTGCACATTTCTCTGGCTTGCTGATGAAGTGCTTTTGGTCATCAAAAATCCGTGTGCTTTCGTTTGCTGTTAACATCTTGAGAAACCAGTTTGAAGTGGTTTTACTGTTATTGGTAGTACTGCTTACAGGCTTTCGTGTATACTAATAATTTCTTTGGCCTTAAAAATATACTTGCTGGCTTCTTTTGGTGAGAGATTAGTGCTCTGGAAAGACGATGTTATTAGCTAAAGTAGAGTTTGGGGTTAATACATGGATTAAATTTGTATGTTTTTCTAAGTCCCTATTGGGGTAATTCATTGAGAATTCATTGAGATACCTATTGGGGTATCTTCTATTTCTCCCTCTTTTTGCCTTTTCTTTTAATCACAGAGCACGTCAGTAGCTATTTCTTGAATGAAGAAGGAATGAATGAAAGAATGAGTGATTGAAACCAGCCAACTGAATTACATGGGCTTCATAGCTGTTGTCAGTTTGTACTTAGAAGGCAGACACTATAAAATTCCTTTTCTGTATCTCTCCATTATCTATGTTGGAAAACCAAAGCTTCTTTTCTAGTTTTGTATCCCTTGTCCCTTGTCCTTTTATGGCCGGCCCAGTACTACTACTTGTACTAGCTTGTTTTTATTGGCAACGACTTTGCTTCCATATAGACGAAGGCCATAATTGGCTAACTTAGACTAAATTTGGATTTGGAGGGTTTGTGGGTAGATAATTAGAAATTTAAGGAGGACAGTATTTTATCCCGTGACAGAGTCTAAGTCCCGGAGAAGTGATAACAAAAGCTCGACATACATAAACAGACTTAAGAAATACGTGTTGGCTTTTCTTTCCTCAGTGGTGAGAGGCCTGGCAAGGAACATCCAAGTGTACAATCCTACGCCAAACAGCCTAGATGTCCGCTGGGACCCTGCGCCGGGACCCGTGCAGCAGTATCGCATCGTGTATTCTCCTGTGGCTGGCACGAGACCCTCGGAGTCTGTAAGCAATGTTGTCCTCTTGGAGCTTGGGAAAAGAACCATGTAGACTCTACTGCACCTCCTGCCATGGCTGCTGGGCCAGAACAATAAGTCAGTTGGAGTGGCACTGAGTCTCGTGGGAACTTCATTTCCTGATGAGCTTAGTCTTTTTTTTTTTTTTTTTTGGAGGGGGAATTTCTGAGGATAAATTGTATCTAATAGTGTGGCTTTGCCAGATCTCATGAGGAAGCATAGTAGTTGGCTTCTGAAGTGCCTGGGCTCAGCTTTTTATTGTAAATATTATTATGTTGACTAATAAAAACTCGATAAGCATTTGAGTTGTTGTCAAGCAGAATTTGGCATTTCCTCCCCTCCAGATGGTGGTGCCAGGAAATACCCGCACGGTGCACCTGGAGCGGCTGATTCCCGACACACCCTATTCTGTGAACATTGTAGCTCTCTACTCCGATGGAGAGGGGAATCCCAGCCCTGGCCAGGGCCGAACGCGTGAGGCAGAAATCCTTTCTCCACCCCCTTCCCCTGAAACTCGGTTGGCAGGGCTTCTCTGAGTGTGTGAGAAGTGGGAGGTGGGTGCTGAGTGGGAAGTGGTGAGAGCTGTCTCCACCTTTGCCCAGACTAGGGTAGGCCTGGGCATGTGGTTCTGCCAGGCCGGCCCCACATTCAATTCCAGACCAAAGTTCTGGGCCCATGACTGCTGTCTGTACTGAGCGAACTTCATTCCTGCCATTTTCTCATCTGGGACCTACGTTAAGGAAGAGTTTTTCTCTTCTCTGCCTTGCAGTCTGTCCTCTTGCCAAGTGGGCACTTGAGAGATGTGAAGGCTTGGCATCTATGTTTCATTAAACAGGAGGTGGTTATAGTAGTTAAAATAATGCCTTTCTCTCCCAGTCTGTATATTTAGGTTCGAACATAAGGGAGTAAATATCCTAATGAATGTGAAACTCCCCCGAGTAACTTCTTTAATCTGACCTGGGTAAAATTCTTCTGTACCCTCTCTGACACTCCCATGTTTGCCATGCTCACAGGTAGGCAACTAACTTTGTTGTATTTTTATTTATTTAGTACCGCGAAGTGGACCAAGAAATATGAGAGTCTTCGGGGAGACAACCAATAGCCTCTCTGTTGCCTGGGATCATGCTGATGGGCCGGTTCAGCAATACAGGATTATTTATTCTCCCACTGTTGGAGATCCGATTGACGAATATGTAAGTCCGGTTCTCATTTATTTGAGCACTTTTGTGATCTCTCACCTGGCGGGGAGGTGAAATTGAGCTTTTTTCATTGGGAGGGTACTGTGATTACAGCTGAGTCTTGACTCTTGGGTGACAGTCACATCTGTTATGGCTGTCTCTGACACGATATTGGGAACACCCAAATATGTCTAATATGTCTCCTACAATAGGGAGAATCAATGTCTTTGGGCTCACTTCTGTGCTAAAGACAGATTGAAAAATTGTCTTATTGCATTAAATACATACTTCTATCACCTAATTTTATTCAGAACTAAGTCAGGTGAAACATGATATCTGCTATTCCGCATTGCCTAAATTAATGTCCAAATGATATGACCCTCCAAACCCTATCCTATCTTTAAATCTAATTTCTCTTCAAGATGCCCCTAAAGTATTCCAGTGCTGACTGATGTCTCCTTTCTTTAAATTTGACATTTTTTGTTACACTTTGGTTTTGGGATATAATATGCTCTCATAGTATCTTAAAACTTTTATGTGTTGCATTGTCTCTCCTGAACCAGATTTAGGTTTCTTCTAGCTTCCTCACAGCCCTCACCAGGCATATCCATTTGTTATAGATGGAAAAACTAACCACTTTTTAAAAAGTTTGGTGGTTAATTGAAGTGATAGGTCAATAGAAGATTATACAGAATGTTGACTATAAGGCAGTTAGGTCTGCGGTTTGCAACCATTTTGCCACAGACCCTCTTTGGTCATCCCCCCTTTGTTATCCACATGTTCTATTTCATCTTTCGAACTTGATATGTTAAGCTTTAATTCAGATCCCCATTTTTATTTATCAGAAACACATGGAATTGTCGTTTAGAGTTTCTGATCAAAATGAGATAAGCAGTGTGACCACACTTAGTTTGCCAAAGCAGAGAGGCTCATGCTTTAACATTTCTTCAGCCTTGCATGGGATGAATAGTCAACTTCCCCCTACTTTTTGAAAACATTAAAAATATAATTTCTTCCCCCAATTCGCCATCTGTATTCAGGGGACTCCATGCTGGGAACCACCGGCATAAGTGATGCACGTTGTTTGTAGAAGTAAAGCATAGGGTTGGAAGAGAGATTGAGAGATGTATGTGGTTCACTTCCTCTTCACGGGGGTGGTTGAATGTATTTTCCATTTCCTGTTTTTCTTCTTTTCCACCTAATTAGTATCAGCCAAACTGATATTCCTGAGGGCAGACACGTAGTCCATTTCTGCTCACCAAAACATTCCCAACAGCTATTACCATGCCTGCAGTGGCTGCATGGTGGGAATTTGTTGCAGACGTACATGAAAATGTAACACACATGGATGGGAGATGGGACAAACACATGTGCTGCTGCGTGCCGCAGTACCCAGTAATGTGCACCGAAGTGTTGTATGTGTTTTTACTTTGCATCCTCACCATTTCCTGCACGATTTTCCTGCTGAGTCACAAGGCTGATAAATGACTGATCTGGGATTTGAGCCCAGATCTCTCTGACTCTCAAACCATTCTCCCGCTGCTGCACAGAGGCAGCGTAGACCTTGACCTGAGCATTGTGCAACAAACAAAAGATGAAGAAACCATTACTGTTTATAGAAATACATAAAACAATGTTGCTTTTTGAGCTGGAAGCCAGTCTAGCTGATAATTTGTCATTTAACTTCTTATAGACCACAGTCCCAGGCAGAAGAAATAATGTAATGTTGCAGCCTCTGCAGTCTGATACTCCGTATAAAATTACTGTTATTGCTGTTTATGAAGATGGAGATGGCGGCCATCTAACAGGAAATGGAAGAACTGGTAACTGTTGTCATCCTTTTATAATCTTTAAGTTTTTCCTTTACCAATACATCCCAAATGCTACATTAATACCGCATTAACATTTATATTAGACATTGAATTTTGTCAAAATGACATGGGAACAGAATCTGTATTTTAACTTTTTAAAAGTTCACTTAAAGAAGCAAAAGAGACAAATCTACAAATTTTGCTTTGCTTGAGATAGTTTTGTTTCTCCTTTGGAAAACGATTGCATATTCTCTGAATAATGATGTAGTCTGAGTGGTATCAGAGAAGGATGTAGCCGTTAACTTGGTCAGTTTCGTATCAGCAAAAACACTCCATCGTGATAGAAAGTTAAGTCATAAATAAAGTAGCAAGATGACTGGTAATCCTCTCCTGTCTTTACAAATTTAACTTTTCTTTTCTGTTGTACTAAGTAATTTACAGAAAATTATTAGTGTTCGGGCCCCTTTTCTTTTTGTTTCTTTTTTAAAAATAAAGTTTATTTTTTTTTTGACACAGAGAGAGAAACAGAGAGAGAGAGAGAGAGAGAGAGAGAGAGAGCACACAGGGGAGAGGCAGAGAGAGAGAGAATTCCAAGCAGCCTTCGCGCTGTCAGTGCAGGGCTCCTGACCTGAGCTGAAATCAAGGGTCTGAAGCTTAACCAAAGGAGTCACGCAGGCTCCATCGTGGGCCCCTTTTATAGCTTACACTGGTGTCAGCTTCTTTCGTTTAGAGCAAAGGTCCTCCAGGTTGGTTGCTCCCTGAAATTACCTGAAGAGCCTTAAACCCCCCAGAGATACTAATGGAACTGGTTTGAAGTGTGCCCTGGGTCTACTTTCATTCTAGTGTACAGCCGAGTTTGAGTCACTGGTTTAGCATGAAGGCAGACTGGGCTACCTAGATCTGAGTTCTGTTACTGGTAAATATCGGTGCTCCTCTTTCCACTTCACTCCGCAGAAACCCACTTAAGTAAATGATTTCAGGTTCCTTGCTACACGCGGTTTCTCGAACACTTAAACAATCTCGACATTACAGAATTTGGGGAAGGTGACATTTGAAATCTCCCAAGAGAAAAGCAGTGTGTCTTAGCTCAGTCTCTCAAGGCCAGGAGTTTATATATTTATTGATACTTACTGTCTGAAGAACTGAGTCAACGGAGACTCAGTTTGGTGACTCGAAACGATTTAAATCGAACGACTTTTTATTTTTCACTTTCCCTTAGGTTTTAGAATACATTCTGGTACCTTTTCTGGGAGAAATGGCATATTTTAGAATTTTGTGCTTATCAAAATATATTTAAAAAATCTTTACTAGACTTGAATTTTCAAGGAAGTTCCAAAGATTTTTCAAAGCCATTTCCAGTTTCTCTTGCAAAAAAAAGTGCTAAAGTTGAATACTTTATATGTTATATATCTAATAATATAAATATAAATAATAACGCAGTAACTACTTAGCATGCTAGCGTTGGTTTTACAGGGTGTTGGAGTTGGAGGCAGTACCTCTGGAGACTTGACGATTTGCTCTAGATTATGTGGGGGTAGGATAGAAGTGTGCTGGGAAGGACACTGCATCAGTTTAGTCACCAGCTAGCTGTGTGGTCTTGGAAAAATCAAATCTTATTTACGTGATAAGCTTGTTGGACTAGACGGTTTCTAAATTGCTTTTTGGCTCTAACAATCTGTAATCTATAACATGCTAAAAATGGTATGAGATCTCTTGTATTTTCTGTTAATCTGTATTATATAACCTAATAGCTCCGGGAATCATCAGTTGCTGGGGCCATTTGAGTTGCTGTTTGAATTTGGGAAACTACCAAGTTTCCTGTTGAACGTTTCAAAGCTTTTAAATTGTTTTCTGGATGAGTGCATTTTATTAAATTATTCTCATGGGACCGATCAATATTCATGATCAATACTCATAATGTCCTCTCTGTCTTTGCGTGCCATGAGGGGTCAGTAATGTGTGCCGATATTTGTTTGCAGTGGGACTGCTTCCACCTCAAAACATACACATCTCTGATGAATGGTACACGAGATTCAGAGTATCCTGGGATCCCTCACCCTCTCCGGTTCTTGGATATAAAATCGTGTATAAGCCAGTGGGTAAGGAAGCACCTTTATTACCATACAAATGCATTGAAGAGTTTTTTGTTTATGAGGGAGACTTTACTGCATCTTCAGTGATTAGATTCTCATGAGAGTTTGGTTGTCACATCAAGTCCCCTCCCACTAGAGACGACACTTTTGGAAATAATGTTCTAAACCAAGAGTCGGAAGTGTCAATGTTACTATGAGTGTAGATGAGGCTCTCCTTACATTGCATGGTTATAAAGTTTGGTCTGCTTCATAAAATGACACAAACGGAATCTGTGTCCAGACATCCTGTATGTTCTCATGATCATGAAATAATGCGTATGTAATCAATATAAACTTCCGTGTCTTCCATTCTGTCAAGGGCATGTGCATTTTAGTTTATTCCTGATAGGCTTGCTTTCGACTTCCCGTTAACATTTACACCTAAATGGATATCATCATGATTAAACGATTTGCCATCGCTGTTTCTACGTTCTGCCTGTATACTTAGCAAAAATGGAAGAAAAATGTTCTTTGTACCAAATTTGCTAGGGCATCATTCATGCACCCAGAAAGGGTGTGAGCTATGAAAAATAAAGGAGAGAGGGAAAGATAAAGGAAGTGTGAGCTTTAAGAGAGAGAGAGCACAAAGGAGGAGGAGGTGTTGGTAATTGAGTATCTTCAGGAACCAAACTCATGGAATGAGAACCAAGATAGAATGTCTTTTTTTTTTTTTTAATATTTACTCTTGAGAGAAAGAGAGACAGGGATAGGAGATCCAAAGTGGACTCTGTGCTAACAGCAGAGAACCCAATGAAGGGTTTGAACTCACAAACTATGAGAGCACGACCTGAGCCAAAGTCAGACGCTTAGCTGACCGAGCCACCCAGGTACCCCCCAAGATAGAATTTTTTAAATCATCTTTACAACAAATTGGAGAAATGTTAATTGAGCACCTACTATGTGAAAAGCACTATGCTGCTAAAGTGGGGCTTAGAGAAGAGGCTTGAGGGTCTAGGGTAGTTGATTGTGTGATTGGATTTAGTCATTAAAGGAACATCGATTACAAATCTACTACATTCTAGGTACTGTGCTATGTATGCTCTGATTGTAAGAGGGCGAAGAATTCAGTCTCTGCTTATAGTTTTGTATCCACCATTTAATGAAACATGTGCTACAGTGAGCAGGTGCATAAGGGGCTGTGCAATTAATGGTGTTCCTACCATCATTTGAGTATAAGTTATTGGATTTTAATGAGAATTTGAGATAATGAGAATTGTGGCATATTTCTATGTATTTTTGTGATTGTTCTTAAAGGTTCTAATGAGCCCATGGAAGCTTTTGTTGGAGAAATGACATCATACACGTTACACAATCTCAATCCCAGCACCACCTATGATGTGAATGTTTATGCTCAGTATGATTCTGGACTCAGTGTCCCCCTGACGGATCAAGGCACTACATGTGAGTCATGTACCTTTTCATGATTGTAAGAAAAAGTATAGTACTAATTGCCAGGTCAGCCTGTTCTAATTTCACTTCTTCTTAACATATGCATGTTTCCCCAGCATTAAGGAGGCAGCCCTTTTTTCTCCATCCACACAAATATATAAGCAATATAATTGAGTATACAAAAATATATGCGATATTTTTATTTCTCATAAAATATATTTTGAATTTTGAAAGATAAAAAGTATAGTACTTATGATTTTATCCACGAATTATCTGTAAAATTAGATTTGGAATGCTGTGTAGTTTTTTTTGACATATGTGATGTTAAAACATATATTACCTAAATGTCTTGATTTAATTGAACGTTTTCATAGAAATCCCCTGATTAAATGACTCAGCCCAAAGATAGATTTTGTTGTCACCAAGCAGTTAATAACTATTTAAGATGTAGAAGGTAGCTTTTTAGAAAAATTTCTTATTATTTTGCATGAGATGTCTTGGTTCCTTGTAGTATCCAGAGGGACTATGTGGAATTTCTTTCCCTTGAGACCTAGTGACAGAACGGGAGGTCTGTTTTAGTCGTACACAATTTCCTGTATGTTTCATGTATGTTTCTTACAAGGAAACATACTAAGAACATAGGCATTTTTTTTCAGCCACAGTGGAAGTTTTAAAATTGCATTTTGATTAAAAGTATGGATTTTTGTTAGAGTTGTGAAGTAAACTTGTTTTTTCTTTCTTTCTTTTTTTTTTTCATAGTGTATTTAAATGTGACCGATCTGAAAACTTACCAGGTTGGGTGGGATACGTTCTGTGTTAGATGGTCACCTCACCGGGCAGCTACCTCCTACAGGCTAAAACTAAGCCCTGCAGATGGTACGTGTGCAAAAAAATATTAAAAATTAGAGAAAAAAAAAGGACTGAAGCACAGAGTAGCAACATTTTAAACTTCAGTAGCAGAGATGGTATTTTGTCTACAAAATGATCTATAAAAATGTCTTTACATCTACTCGGTGGTGACATCGGCGTCTTCCTTTGTTGGTAAAACCAGGAACCAGAGGACAAGAAATCACAGTGCGCGGATCGGAGACTAGTCACTGCTTCACTGGCCTTTCACCGGAAACGGATTACGGTGTCACTGTTTTTGTGCAGACGCCAAATCTGGAGGGACCTGGAGTCTCAGTCAAAGAACATACCAGTAAGTTTTTGAGTAGTCTCAAAGTCTCTGTAAGGTGTCAGAATAGAATGTTCTGGATGTGGGAGACTTCAGGGGCTCCTGTGTAGACGCGTCTCCCTTTGGGCAACAGTGATGATTGGAATAATGGCAGATTCCTGAAGAAGGAGTTTGTAGTTGGATCAGGACTTTTATCTATAGTAAATCCATGTTGACCCTGTTATGGGGTTGCAGTATTTTAAGGGAAGGGCTACAGGAGGGAGGTATGGCTTTTGCTGGCAGTGGGAAGGTGAATAGGCACCCGTATCAGTGACCTTTACTCATATGACCCTATTTGAAGGCCTTTCATCCACCCTCTGAATTGTGGTTTTGCTTTCTGCAGCCATCGTCAATGTTTGAGTGACTACCAATGATACCAAATTTGAATACAGTAGAGTTTCCAGTACATCAGTGCCAGTGAGACTTGATTTGTTATCTAGGACTTAAACTGCTCTTAAAATGTACTTCCTGTGATATGAAATTTGCACAGGTTATGTCTTCTAATTATTATTTTTTATTTCTAGCTGTAAAACCAACAGAAGCCCCTACGGAGCCGCCCACACCTCCCCCCCCTCCCACAATTCCACCTGCCCGGGAAGGTAAGTACAGCTGTTAGGCAGTACGTTCAGCTGACAGGGATTAATAGCCTTCTTATTTATGTAGCCTAGATGCTACTTCCGACTGATATAGGCTATTTCGGATTTATTATTCTTGCTGAAGAGTTTTTAGATTAAAAAAATAAAAAGATTACCAGTAATTGTTCTTCTCCCGCTCAGGCGGGAGTGTGAATGAACTCAGTCATAAACTATAGCTCCCCACTTGGAACTCTCTTTCCTCAGTTTTGCAGATTAATGTCTAGTGATACTTGCATTGTCCATAGTCACATGGTGGGCATTTCTTTTTCCTGGCTGCTGGCATCAATAGACACTGTGATCTATTTTTGGCTGTATCTTCAACCTATCCCTGGGGCCTTTGGCTTTGGAATTCCTGGCTTCTGCCCTGGATTGCACAAAGCTAAAAAATGTTCATTCACTGCAGTTTTGAGACATAATTGTCACTTGCAGTGAACCGGCAAAAAGGCATAGTGAGCTAATAGGACTGGTCTCTCAGTAATTTGCGGGGCACTTCTTGGTGTTTTATCAGATTAAGTTGAAGCTAATTAACTGCTTTATTCTTTCCCCACGTTTCTGTGTCTAGCACTTAACTGAAAGAATTTCAGATTTTAAAGTATTTTTCTTTTGTCTTAGAAGGCTCTAGAATGCTACAACTTTATTAAACCTATTAGATAAATAAAATAAAAAAATTGAAAGTGTATTCTTATATGATAAAATAATATTTTACAGGGTGGATAGTATTATTATAAAACCTTGTCCTTGTCCTTATGTATTTTTTTCTTAATAGACTTTTTTTTTCCTTTTTGAGAGAGAGAGTGTGAGCAGGGAAGGGGCAGAAGGAGAGGGAGAGAGAATCCCAAAAAGGCTCCCCAACACAGGGCTGGATCCTATGACTGTGAGATCATGACCTGAGCCAAAATCAAGAGTCGGAGGCTCGATGGACTGAGCCACTCAGGCGCCCTAGACTTTACTTTTTAAAGCAGTCATAGCAAAATTGAACTGAAAGTACATAGAGTTCCCATGTATAACCTGCCCCTCACACACATAGCCTCCCCCAGTATCGACACTGAGCGCCAGAGTGGTGCATTTGTTACCATGAGTCTGCGCTGACACGTCATTTTCATCCACAGTCCACAGTTCATGTGAAGTTCACTCTTGGTGCTGTATGTTGTACACAGTACGTTTTAATAAACTAGAACTTTAATTTTTTTTAACCCTCCAGGCCTGAAAATTCAAATCAAAGACTATTCCTTCCCTTCCCTCACTCTGCATGATTCTAGTGGCCTAATTTAAAATGAAAAGACACCTAATTTGTACCAAATCTTTGATAATTATATACAAAACCTCCAGACCCACTGATGGATATTCTTAAATTCTAGGCGTTATTGCTTTTCATTTGATTTCTTCCTCATCTACTGTTTGAAACCACTTGAAAAGTTCCTCAAGGAAAGAACATATCTTTGCATAATGAATCTAAGCAGATGGAGTAATTCCAGAGCAGAAATTAAGGGCCAATTAGAGGTCATGCTTCTCAAACTTTATTGTGCATGTGAATCGCCAGGGTCTCTTGTTGCTAATCTGATTCAGGTGGTCTGGGGTAGGGCCCGGGATGCTGCATTTCTAAGAAGCTCCCAGGTGTTGCTGCTGCTGCTGAACTGTTCTTTGAGTGTGTGTGTGGAAGAGGGGGTGTGCTTTAGTCTACATTTCTCAGCGTTGTAACTTCATTTGAGTGAAAGAATTCATGAGAATTGAGGTTTCTCTGTTTTTCCCCCCAGTATGCAAAGGGGCCAAGGCAGATATTGTATTCTTGACTGATGCCTCCTGGAGTATCGGGGATGACAATTTTAACAAAGTGGTAAAATTCATCTTCAATACTGTGGGAGCCTTCGATGAAATCAGTCCTGCTGGGATTCAGGTGGGTGCTGTGTCAAAGCTATTCATTTGCAAGGTCTTGCTATTTCCTTTGAATTTCTCTTTTTCAGTAGAAAGGCTCTTTCTGTATAAACTATGTTTTGACTTTTGTTATTTACTGTTTTTCTTTACACATGTATTTTCGGGAAGGAGTTGGATATAAATGACAAATAGAAAAATAAATCCTCCTATAGGTATTCTCTTGGCTAGATGATACTGCTTTTGGAGAATTTAGGGCATTCTGACTCTGACTTCCTGCTTAAGACTTCCGACGATGATACATTTCCATAAAAGGTCATCTAATGTTCCAGAAATTAAATGCATTGTGATTGTCAATCCCTGTTAAAATAGAGGAGTCAGTGATGAGAAGTGACTGGGGTGGGTGTGTGGCATTTCATACTTCATCGCTGTGGCATCTTTGATTATGAAAAGAGGAGATTTTGACATAAGCCACACATAAGTTCATAAACAAATCACGTCTTCTTTTATGGAATATACTAAACTTAAAATCCCCAAATAATCCTGTGAACATTTTTCCAGCCCAAGAAGAGTAAAAAGTTCAAGCTAGTTGTAGTCTTAATTTAATGTTTTTAGCAACTAAGCCATTTTTTTTCATCCATTCAGACACTGAAATTTCTAATAAAAAGTAAAAAATAACTTCTGTGCCACCTACTTTCTATATGTGATTATCAGTCCTTAACACGACTCTGAAAAGTAAGGACCGTTATCTCCATTTTACTGATATGGAAACGAAAGCCCAGAGAGGTGCACAACTTCCCCTATGTCACACAGCTACTAAGAGGCAGAGCTAGGATTTGAGCCCATTGAATTCTGACTATAACACCTGTACTCTCTCTAGTAAATCACACTGCTTCTAAGTTTGTAGTGAGTGCTGATTATTAGCACACATGCAACATTTTAATGTTACCATGAAGAATGGATGCAGTTATTGAGAAGAGCCGTTGGCTGAGGACCAATTGCTTAGCAACATTTGAGTTCAAGATGGTGTGTCCTCATTTCTAATCCTGGGACCTCACTATTCCCTAGCCTTGCCCATCTCCTCCTGCATTTTAGAGAAAGGATGTGAATCCCATATGAATACGGCATATTTACAATGTTAAAATCATTTATTGGCAATTTCATTGAAGATTAGAAAGTAAATGTAATGAGACTATAGTAGTCAGTGTTATAGTATTAGCTATAAGGAACTTATAATATTCGGTCAAACCTAGGATATTTCTTTTCCCCACTCAACAGCAGGAAGAGCCACTGGGAAATTGAAATATAGAAAGAGGTGTCTTTTTTTTTTAAATTTTTTTTAACGTTTATTTAGTTTTGAGAGACATAGAGACAGAACGTGAGCAGGGGAAGGGCAGAGAGAGGGAGATACAGAAACTGAAGCAGGCTCTAGGCTCTGATGAGCCATCAGCACAGAGCCCGATGTGGGGCTCGAACTCACAGACCACGAGATCATGACCTGAGCTGAAGTCGGCCGCTTAACCAACTGAGCCACCCAGGCACCCCAGAAAGAGGTGTCTTAACCTCACCACCAACTACATTCCCTTTCAGGTTTCATTTGTCCAGTACAGTGACGAGGTCAAGTCTGAGTTCAAGCTGAACACGTACAATGACAAGGCCCAAGCCCTTGGGGCCCTCCAGAACATTAGGTACAGAGGAGGAAATACAAGAACAGGTACAGTTAATCAACTGTGAATGTAGGCCTTCACTCTCCAAAGCATTTGGAGTGGTGGGACTGAGTGAACTACCACTTTCTCATGTTAAGATTCTATTGAGTTGAGTGTGTCTGTTGGCATTTGGATAGTTTTCACTGAGGTGACACTAAAATGTTCCATGACATACTCTATAGGCAAAGCTCTCACGTTTATCAAGGAGAAGGTCTTGACCTGGGAGAGTGGCATGAGGAAGAATGTCCCCAAGGTGCTGGTCGTGGTCACAGATGGTCGGTCACAGGATGAGGTCAAGAAGGCGGCTTTGATCATCCAGCAGTCAGGTAAGCACAGCCATGAATTTGATGCCTAGTGAGCGACTTATTATTTGAGCCATTTTGCATGTTTAGGAATGATCGCAAGAGATGAAACTGCTGATTTTACTTTATTGTTCCTGTCTTATTCTGGACTCCATACCCTTGAAATGTTAGTTTATATTTAATTTACAGATGGTTGAGTAAGTGCTCAAAACTTTGTGTAAGATATGACTTGGGGTGTGTAAAAGAGCAAACCTCATTTCCCCATTGTGGCTGGAAGGCTACAGCCTGCAGTAATGGAATGGTCCCAGAGCAGGCTTCCTACCGTAGCAGAAGTGAATTTTGACGCTGGTTCCCTGTGCCAGCAGAAACATAGGGAAGCCTTTAGGTTTAGCCATCCTTGCAGATGCAGACCCAATGCAGATTGCTGAAAGGAGGAGGAGGAAGACGTCTTTGAGGTAGACCTTGATAATCAGATATCCTGAGAGTCTCCTGGCAACACGGTCCTTTGGGTTGATTATTTAGGATTACTAGAGATGAAATTAGGTCTCACCGGTGCTTGCATTAACACCCTCCACACCCCCAATTCCCAACTCCCAGGCAGAGTCCAAGGTTAACATAGTTTAGAGAGAATTCTATTTGGTGCATGATCTACTGTAGTAAATTTGCAAAGTACTTTGTTGTATGGAATTTGTCATCTGCACATACATAATTCTTTGCCTAGAAGCGTGAGTCATGATTAGTGCTAAGTCATGCTGTTTTCTTTCAATACAGATTGTTCTTTGTACTGACTTTTTAAAAAAACAAGTTACTGCCTTTATGTTTTTTTAAGTTTATTTTGTGTGTGTGTGTGTGTGTGAGAGAGAGAGAGAGAGAATGAGCAGGGAAGGGGCAGAGAGAGAGAGGGAGAGACAGAATCCCAAGCAGGTTCCACATTGTCAGTGCAGAGCCCGACATGAGACTCAAACCCACAAACTGTGAGATCATGACCTGAGCCTAAATCAAGAGTTGAACGCTTAACTGACTGAGCCACCCAGGCTCCCTAGTTATTGACTTTATGTCATGCCCTTTGAGCAGATATCTACATATTTTGGGCTTTTGGCTGATTTAAGTTTGAGGTGATGCATACTTGCTCAAGTTATTTATATCTCATTAGAGAACTAATTTCTTATATAGTCTATTTTTTTCTACTTTCAAATTAAGCTTTTGGAGTGAAGTCTTTTGTTTATTTGTGTTAGCCTAAATAAATGAAAGTTTATTCCCACTGGGAATTATAGATTCCATTTCAAGAGTAGCCAAAGTGCTGCCTTAGAGCCTGAGTTTGTTGAGAAAATCAGTTTCAAGAACTCAAATTTTAAAAGGACCGTTCTTGGTTTCTCAGTTACGTAAGCTTAAAGTGTTAATGGTGCCTCAGAGAGCTGACTGTCGAACGGATGGGTACATTAGGACTATGGGTCTCTGGAAGGAAACGTGCACCACATCAAGTCTTTCTGCTGTGAAAATACGTGCCTTTTAACTGTTAGGATTTTATTTTAGGAAACCCAATTAATTGTGTTTTCTAAGCCAGAAAATAGGAAGAGCTGGAAAAAGTCCATATCCATTGAAGAGAGTGTATGTCAATTAAAAGGACTTGCTGTATCTACTGAGAGCATACAGGGTCATTTCTGAAAAGATTTTATTTTGAACTGCTTAATAAAGGATGGAGATGGGGACGTGTGATTCACGCTATAAACCCTGCTCTGCAGGGTTCAGTGTCTTTGTAGTTGGCGTGGCCGACGTTGATTACAATGAGCTTGCCAACATTGCCAGCAAACCGAGCGAGCGGCACGTGTTCATTGTGGATGACTTTGAATCCTTTGAGAAGATTGAGGACAACCTCATCACATTTGTGTGTGAGACCGCCACTTCAAGTAAGTCGTGGTCCAGATGGATCCACAGTCTCAACCTGTTTGGGAAGGAAACGACTTCGTAGACAATGGTCTGACCTGTCTGGGATCAGGTCTGTGTGTAAACAGATTCGGAGAAGTCACTTGGGAACCTGATGAATCATTGTTCCTATTGAGATCATGCTAACTGTGTGTTTGTCAGAGGTCCACTTTTAGCCTTGAGGACGTGATATTCCTTGTATGGAAATGAAGGGTTTTAACATATCCTTTTCCCACCATCCCAATGCTGTGACATTTGAGGAAATTAATCTTCAGCTTAGAAATGCATTTATAGAAGCATTTCTGTGAGATGAAGGTTTTCCCTATTAGTAATCAATTGGTATTTGTTCTGTCAACATCCGTGCTTCAAGGGAGCAAGGAAAACACTGACTTTTGCGTGTGTGCTCCATCGAACTTCTCTTGGTTCTCGTTTGCCTTTTTTGGGTGTAGATTTTTCTTGTTTTTGCCAAGACTTCAATGAACTCGAAGCTTTTCAAATACAGCAAAGGACCAAAGATCAATTATTTAAGTCAATTTCTCCTCTTCCCCATCCATAAGCGCCGATTCTTGGGGTATTATGGAGACAGTTATGTGGCTAGAATCAGACCTCTGGGCCTAGGGAGGGTTACACTTCACAAGTGTCATGTCTCATCGTCTTAAACACTACTAAAAACTCAGAGATCTGCACAGAGGTAGCAGTAGTGGACAATAATTGGGGTTTACTCCCAGAACTCATGCCAAAGCTCGGAATGGAATTGTGCAGGGGAGGCGGGTAGCGGGTCTGGAGGTACTGCTGCCTCCCTTGCAGTGCAGGGGGTCCTGAAAACCACCCTCTGGGATCCCTGGCTTTCGGGGCCCAGGGTGCCGCACACTCGTCACTGCTGTGTGACGTCTGGTAGTTGACATGGGGCTCGACATTTGGCAGACGGCTGACTAGGGAGAAACTCCTTCTGCCTTTCCTTAAATCTAAAATCCCCAGCGGGGAGAAGAGTTCTTTAATCTATTGAAAAACATCTGAAATGTTCTCCCTTTAATTCTATTCTGCTATTTGTAAGAACACTGTGAAATTCCCACTTGGACTGGAGGATTTTCAGAAAACATCGATTATACCAGATTAGCACTATAATTTCTCCTACGCAAAGAAGTCTACAGGAAATCACTTATAAAGGGTTCTGATGTTATTTTTTGTAAATGAATGAACACTCCCATGACTCGGTACACGTACATAACTGCTTCGTGTGTGTGTATAATGCTTGTGTATCACGTCGGCGAACTGTACTCAGAGAATGCTGTATGTTGCAGGTTGCCCTCTCATTTATTTGGATGGCTACACCTCACCCGGTAAGCATTTATACCCTTGGACTAATTTATTTCCAGGTTTGAGCAACACAATAATTAAAACGACCTCATTTCAATATTTTCTTTTCTTTTCTGGTATCAAGGTTTTAAGATGCTCGAAGCCTACAATCTGACAGAAAAGAATTTTGCTTCTGTACCGGGAGTCTCTTTAGAGTCCGGGTCTTTCCCCAGCTACTCAGCGTACAAGCTTCAGAAGAATGCCTTTGTGAATCAGCCTACAGCGTAAGTGTGACGGCGAGGAGGCGCTTTCTCTTATAATGGGCCGGACGCTTTTTTGCGGGTCTCAGAATTTTTGCTGACTTCTTAAAATCTAAAAACTTTAGAATTGTCAGAAGTCTCCTCATGGATGACTTAGCTTAGTTTCCTTAAATATAGTCGGTTTAAGTGTCTTCCGCATCGGGTCACACGGGAGACTAGGACTCAAACCTTATTATTCTTAGACTCGAGAATCTCATCCTGGTTCTGTAGTACTATGGAAAACAGACCTTTTAGGATTTAAGGCTAGGATTGTAGATTTTAGGCTTCTTCTAAGGGGAGGCTGTTTAAACAGGAAGGCAGCTAATGATTTTGCACATTTCTCCCTGTGGTGCAGAGGGACTGAATGGAATAAATGCAGAATGAGAGCCGGCATTCTTTTTAATGTTTCAGATCTCCAGAAGATGAAATACTGTGGCAGTTTGCTTGTCCAAGATCAGACAGGCAGCGGTTAGCTTTTATTGGCCAATGCTCTGGCAATCTTTTGGGGAGCTCTAGCTGTTGTTATTTGACTTCATGAAAGTTTGCACCTGGGAATCATAACTAAAATATGTATTTTGTATTCATTAGAATTAAAACACTTTAATGTTGAAAATATGTGTTTGGCAGCTTATGGGGAGAAAAGAACAAGAAGAAATGAAGCTTTTAGAAACTTAGGACAGGGTCAGAAAACGATGTCTGAAATGCGAAATGCTCTGGGAAAGCTGATGGAAAATTCAGACTAAAACCAAAGCTAATTTCTTTTAAGAAAGCACAGATTGTATTGTTGTAGTTTGACCACGTTATAAGTTCCTAACTCTTTTATGGTTAACCATGATGGTTCACAGTTTTAGGTTTGTCAGTGAATCTTAATACCCGGTGTTTAACTTTCAGTCACCACAAGGTATGATTCCTACATTTAACTTATGACAGCCTACTGTTTTTCTCAAGAGTCAGAACTGTGGCCGAAAGAAGCATAAATGCAATTACGTTTTTTTCCTAAGCACTCACTAACTGATGGAGAAACATGGACTGAGTGAGAGATGAATTAATATGGAGAAGATATTATTTTTAACATGGAATATTATGGAGATAGTAGGTTTTTGCACATACGAAAGGCATCATGTCAGCTTGCCGAGAACATAGGCGGCATTGTGTCCCAGAAGTACCAGTGGTGGCGTACTAGGCCCCGAACCCTTACAAGACATTCTGTGCCCTCTGTCAAAATTTGTGGAGGAACAGCTTCTTTTCTGTCCAAGAGCTGATAATTAAAGCCTTCTCACTACCTTCGGGAAGAAAGTATTATTAAATGGTCTCACACAGAAAACCATCAGTTTGCTTTGCTTCAAAGATTCCCCCAGAACAATGACTGACTCAATTCTGGAAGAGCACATGGGACCATGTTTGTGTCTAATAGCCTTAGAGCCAAGAAGCATTTCCTTTTAATTGAATCACATCCTTTATCATCACTAAACGTTTGCACATGTACATGGCCTTAACATTTATTACTGGTTTTGTTTTTGGGAACATGTGAGCTTCTGGAGATTATGTGATTTATTTGATTTCAAGGGAGGAATTTGGAAGTGTAAAAACTATTAGAGATAGGGAAGGAGAAATTAAAACCTTAAGCCGTATTACTCGTGATCTCATTCCTCTGACACTGGAAATTAAGCATATTTAGTAAACATTCATTTTCTTTAAATTACATGCATAGATACAATGTCTATCACTCTAAAATCATTATGTAATTTTATAATCATATTTGTGTCTAGGAAAAATTAATGGTAGGATATTAACAGTTATTAATGGTAGGATAAAAGACCATTGGGCAATTTCTCAGACTTCTGCAGCTTTAGCAGATTGTAAATAGTCTCTTAGCTACTTACATAATAGATCTTAGTGTTTGTTCTTTTGATGTGTTTCCTAATTTTTCCTCTTCTAATATGTAGCCAGATTATTATGATTGGCTTCTAATACCACTGCTAATGAGTTTATTGTACAAAGATTTAAAACGTTCTCTATTTTTGGTGAGAAATCCTTATTAATTAATTAATCAATCGTGTTTTTTCCAACAGAGATCTACACCCAAATGGACTCCCTTCCTCATACACAATTATATTACTGTTCAGACTTCTCCCAGAAACACCCAGTGAACCTTTTGCCATTTGGCAAATCACAGATAGAGACTACAAGCCACAAGTTGGAGTGATTGCAGATCGTAAGGATTTTTACCTTATTTTAAGGCACATGCATACTACTTTTGATTATGAGTTCTCTGTCCTTTTCCTTAAAAACCTACTGAATATATATAATTACTCGATATATGCTTTTGTGTTTAAAAATACAACATATAGATCTAATTTCTATGAAATATTCTAATTTCTAATTTAATCTCAACCGAAATTATTGCATATGTTAGAAATCTCTCCAACAAGAATTATTTGATAATATTTTCCACGTAAAGTATACCATGCATGTGATTTAATAACAATTATGTGTTGGTTACAGCTTCTAGCAAGACATTAGCATTCTTTAACAAGGATACAAGAGGTGAGGTGCAAACTGTTACATTTGACACAGATGAAGTGAAGACCTTATTTTATGGAAGTTTTCACAAGGTAAAAACATAAAATATCTGATTATAGAAAAAGAATATGATTTAAAAATTCAAACTAATTTATTATTTATTAAAAGGTCATGTTAAATTGGTAGGAACATAGCTATGTCTTTTAAAAACAAGATCTTATTTTAAAGAATTTGATTAAAATAAAACACTAATTTTACTAATAAGGAGATAATTGCTCTTAACATGCCGATATATTTTCAATGCTAATATCTTTTCAAAATTTGAGTCATGTAGTATATATAGTTTTGTATGCATATTGTTTCTACCCACCATTTTATTGTGAACCTTTATGTCATTTTATTTCAAAAGCTTAATTTTTGTGGATAGTATTTTAATTGATAAAATAATTCTTTTAGAGGGCACGGTAAGCTGCTTCTGCTTGTTTACCAAAGAGTTACAAACATGCTAGTCCAAAAGTTATGATTATCTAGCAAAATAATTAATATAAATGTTTCTGAGATTAACTTTTACATGACCACATTATGAATTCTCTAAAAAACATTAAAAGTTCTAAGATGCATTCTTAGGAGATTGTCTATTCTCGTTGATCTTCATCAAAATTTTTTGTATGTCAACATTAGAGGGTAATACAGACTTTCTATCAAATTTCTAAAGGACGATTAATTGACAAATAAGTACTACGGTTGGGAGCATTAGAAATGAAAAGAGCCATCTAGGTTAGAATGGGCTTTTTATGGTATTCTTTCATTCATTGGATTGAATTAACAGAAGGAATACCACTTATGCAACAGTATGGCTCTCAGAAAATTAGTCCCCCTGCATAGGAGACAAATATTTCCAGTTCAGTCTGATTCTCAAGTAAAAATTGAACTTTCCTGTACTTGAGTAGTTGAGCTAGATTTCTTACAAATTCTTTTCCTGAGAGTCTTGGTTTCTTTCCAGAATATTTTTCTTATTGATGAATCACTCTTGCTAAGGATGGCAAGAGACCCTCCTCATGGAGCTCAAACTGGCCTCAATGTGCACATTAGTAAGAAGCAAAACAGCAATGAAGGGAAAACAAATATCTCTGAGTATAATGGCATATCTACTTCCATGATGAAGTACAGTAAAATAAATGTCTCACTGGGAAAGAAACTTCTAGTTTGACAAATATTATTAGCTTCAACTGCTCCTTATCTGATAATAGATGTTGAATTTGGCCAAGTTCTTACGAACTTTTTTGGCTCATTGATACACCTATTAAACTTACATTTGAGCAGTTGCTAAAAAGAACTATTTTATTTTTCCTTCCATACCACTGAAGATATTAGGAATTTATGAACGAACTGATAACCCCTTAGACACTATTATGTTTAAATTTCCAACTCCCATCAAATACTTCATTCTACTTAAAAAAAAAAAAAGCAGTATTTTGTGCAGACGTCTATAGTGACAGTCATTAATTACAAATCAAGATAATTTTTTTTATATTTCCTTCTTTGCTTGCTTTTATAGAAAGGCATTTCTTTTCTTAGGTTTTATGTAATGCCTCTTCTTTTTCCTTCTGACGAGCTCTCTTGTCTCCTCAGATCTCTACCTTTTTTTCTCATCAGACCTTTTTTTAGTTTCTCCTTTATGTTTTCACTATGCTCTTTTTCCTTCTCCACCTCATTCTTTTAACCTATTCTCATTTATCCCATCAATTCAAGTACTAAGTTCAGTCACTAGTGTCTGTTTACATTCTTTACTCATCCAAAGATTCAAACACTTTTCTTTCATTTTCCATCTAATTTGGGAATTGAAGTTCTTCAGTCTTTTGGATGAGAATGAGTGGTACTCTGATAGCAGGAAATTAATGAAAAAGACATACAGCGTGCTCTTGGGAGAGAAGGGACATAGGCTAAAAGATCTTAAGTAAGGAATGGCAGACACTTATTGCTTTTTAAGGATTCTCTTGACACATTTTAGTGTCTGTGTTCCAAGTGAGATGTTTGTCATAAGAAGAAAAGTGGGATAGATGAAAAATAAAGATTTAGGGAACAGTAGAGCTTGGGAAGGGAGATAAGTTGATAAGGGTGTTCCTATTTCTTTCTACTTTTCTGTGACCAAAAATGTTTCGCTGGGAAATAGTCCCTGAATAGTTGGAACAGTGGTCTACCGATGAAGAACCTGCTCTGAAATGTTATGCCTGTGTTTAAAATGTGATGAAAAATACTGAAGACATTGTAGCAAAATATGTTTTTTTGCATGATATGGACTGGGAATTGGAATAATTTTGTTACAAATTAAAAGTTTTGATTTTGAAATAATTTTGGGGGGTAGTATGATTTTTCAAAATACTTTGTGAATCTTTGCCTCTGAGATTGTTCATACAAGAGCCAAAAAATAAGTTTTAGTTCTTATTAGATAATAAATATCTTGGGAAAGCTTATAGGGTGTTCTTCTTGAATTCAATATTAGATGATTGTTCTGGAGACTATAAAGTTAATTTTTAGTAAGCTATCTGTCACTTTTATATAAAATCAATCAATATGTAATTCACACTTAGAACTTAACAGATGCACTAAATTAATGTTTTGGTGGTGATTCTATGTGGGAAAAATATTCACTGTTTAAAAACATCATTAGATACTGTCCTAATGCTTATTGACTCAAAGTATTTAAGGAATTTCTTTTCCTTTTAACTTGGAGTCAAACTTTTCAAAGTAATCATCAAGTGTTACTTGAGTATTTGTGCTGTGACAAGTGGAAACTATGAGCATAACTATAAACTCAAAAATTACCTGCAGCCATTCTTTACATTGTTGAAATACAAATGTTTTTATTAATTATCTGCACTAATAGATTTAAATTCTGAGTGTCCTCAATATCAGATAAGAAATAAATCAACATAAGATTCTTTCCTTATAAGGAAATTGAATCTTACATCTGTTGATTTCCAGAACTGAATCTCTGTAGATGTGTGCTAATTCTTTACTATGTTAACTGGCTATATGGTAGGAAAGTTCTTTTTGGCTGAGTTTAGGGAATAACAAATTAAAAACTGAATTTAGCAAAATCAATGGAGGACCTTTGAGGATCCTTTTTACTGAGTATAATAATACGTTAATAATTTATTAACCTGTATTTGAATAGTTCTTTATAGTTAATGGGATCATCTCATCTGCTAATTATCTCTGGTCATCTCAGAAAGAGTACATATGGGAAAATAGGCAATTATGCATGTATATGTGGTTGAAGGCTCATTTAATTTGATGTTTTTAATAAATGACATTGACATTGCAACCTGGTTCTTGGGATTTTAGTCCAAGACTTGATTTGGGATGATAATATAAAGAACGTATTCGTCAACCTGTGATTTGAAATATGCAGAAATCAGCCACATTTTGGGGGACAGAAACTTTATAATGGAAACAAATGATCTTTTCAGGTTCATATTGTAGTGACCTCAAAAAGTGTTAAGATTTACGTCGACTGCTATGAAATTATAGAGAAAGATATCAAGGAAGCTGGAAATATCACAACCGATGGTTATGAAATTCTTGGAAAACTTCTTAAAGGGGAGAGAAAATCAGCCACAGTAAGTAACACATTTTTATTTTTCTTGGTACTTTGTGTTAAGATTGAAATAGCATTTTAAAAATAATCAGTGGTTTTTTTTTTCCTCAGTGGGTTTTAAATTGTCAAATTTCTTGGTCAGATTGAAACATTGAAAAAGTTACATTGAGGAAATATACTACTGACAGAACATGATAATGCGCTTTGCTGCTAGAAACAAAATAAGATGTCAAGACACCAGAGAACATCATGCAGTCATCTTGAAACGGGATCAAATTGGAGAGTACGACACAAATAGTTGCCAGGATAATCAGTGAAATCTAAAATAACCCATTTTTTGTTCTTCAAAGATAGCAATTGTGAATACAAATTTGTGCAATCAAGACATTAAGCATTTGTAGCTCGATGACACAGGCACAAATAGTGACTGTCATAGAGTCCGTGCTCTCTCAGAGAAGAGTCATCATCTGTCTGTTTCAGAAGGAAGATCAGTGTAGGAGGGCAGCCAGCTGACTGGATTACTCACAATTTGCACTGGCTCAAGTTTGAGGCAGGAGCGTGCCAACCGTGTTTACAATGCTATCTAGTAATAAAATTTTAAATTTAGAGTTTTCATTGTGTGAGGCTAATTAAGTTCATATGAAATGCCAATCGATAATAATCTTGTTCTATAAGCAAGGTTAGGGGCACCTGGGTGGCTCAGTTGATTAAGCATCTGACTCTTGATTTTGGCTCAGGTCATGATCTCAGAGTCATGGCATTGAGCCCTAAGTTGGGCTCCGTGCTGAGCGTGGAGCCTGCTTAAGATTCTCTCTCCCTCTCTCTGCCCCTCTCCCCTCTAAAAAATAAGTAAAAGCAAGGTCAACGTCTTTGGTTTCTTTTTTTTTTATTGGCTTTATTTAATTTAGCTTTCTTCCATTGACAGGATTTTGTTCTCCTAGATTCACAAGTGAAATTTTTATTCTGCAATGTAGAAACAATTAGGGCAAACTTAAAATATTGTGATTAACATCTGGACTTTTAATTTATTTAAATTTTTAAATTTTTTAGGATTAATAGAATACTTAATATGCTTAATCTCATAAATCAATAATGATGGTAATGATGATTACTAAGATTTATCAAGCACTTAGCATGTACCTTTTTTTATTGAAATATAGGTGACACATATGTTATATTACTTTAAAGTGTACATCAGTGATTCAACAAGTTTATACATAGACTAGGTTTTGAATATTGGATTTTTTCTTTAAATAGAACAATTATTCTCACAAAGTCCTACCTATTCGTGGAAACATATGGTATCTGTCTTTTTCTGACTGACTTATTTCACTTAACATAAAACCAGGGGGAGGGGAAGAGGGTAAAGGAAAAAAAGACACAGAGAGGGAGGGAGATAAAACGTAAGAGACTCTCAAAGACTAAGAACAAACTGAGGGTGCGAGGGTGAGAGGGGTGAGGGAGGGGGGAGAGGGGGTGATGGGCATTAAAGAGGGCACATGTTGGGATGAACACTGGGTGTTATATGTAAACCAATTTGAAAATAAACTATTATAAAGGCTCAAAAAGGAAAAAAAAGAATAAACTAACATTCTAAAAAAAATAAAAAAAATAAATAGAACAATTATAAGAGGTTTATAAAAGGATGGCTATATCTAAGCAGTCTTTTCCTTTTTATCAAAGAACTTTATTTTTTAAGTGTATAAAGATAGAAAGTGTATGGCATATTGAAATAGTTAAGCTGAATCATCAAAGTGATTAGTCAGTCCCAGGTAAGAATTTATGAAAAGAAAACATCAATTTTAGAATAAATGAGGAAAGTTATTTTTAGTGTTATTTTTCTATGAGGGTGACTTTTAAAAGTTGATTTAAATGTATGTAGGCTTCCAATTCTTAATTAAATACATTCTTAATTCTTAATTAAATAAATTAATATTTTCTTTGAAAAAACAAAACTCAATCAAGCATTTTATTTTAGCCAAGGAAGTGAATCAGATGTGGGAATGTCACATATGCATTTTGTTTTAACATCTCCTTCTCTTAGACATAGGTTTTTATGTTTTTCCCATATGAAGTAAGGATCACATTGCCCTCAAGGGTTTGCACTCTTGAGAGAGTCTTCGTGAGAAATTGGCAAAGGTCAAAAGGCAGAAATGTTAATATAAAACGTTTTTCATGCATCTTTAGCTGATGTTGCTGTTGGTTGTTTGCAGTTCCAAATCCAGAGTTTCGATATTGTATGCAGCCCGGTGTGGACCAGTAGAGACAGATGCTGTGATATTCCCTCCAGGGTAAGTAAGATGGAATGGAATCGTTGTCAGGGTCTCAATAGTCCTCCTGGAATAAGGGATGCGGATGCAGATGGTCTGGGAGAGGAAGTAGCACTCAGCAGCTGACTCTCCAAGATGGAGCCAAGGGACACGCATGACGGGCCTGCTCATCAGCTACCACGGCTCGGGCCGGTGACCTCCTCCTTTAAAAGCCAGAATACACAAGACCACATCTGGAAATGCTCCCTAAAAGCCAGGGTGGTTATGCGTAGTTAGAGAAGCCCATTGGATCAGGGCGTTTGATATGTCTACTTATTACAAAGCCCTCCTATTGCTTGTAAAATATCAGCATTTTACAGAATAAAAAAACATCCCCTCTGTGGATATCTAAGGCTTATGGTAGACATAACCATCTGACTTTATGAGATGATGGTTTTCCCTCCTTGTAGCTACAAAGTTGAATGTGACGAAGGAGTGGACGCTTTTGACAAGCCATGAGCTGCGTACATCCGCAGGATCCATGTGTGTCATTTATTCAACAAATACATATTGAGCACCTATTTATTATAAGCCAGGCCCAATTCTATGCGCTTGGATTACAGCAGTGAAAAGTGAATATTCTAGTGGAAGAGAGGGAGAGAGAAAGAATTAACAAGTAGATGTATGCTATATTACAAAGTAGAGAGTCTTATGATGAAAAACAAATCAGGGTGAAGGGCTAGAGAGCCAGGTGAGCACCCTCCGCCCTCAGTGATGAGGTGAGGTTGAAGCAGAGACCTGATGAAGTGAGGCAGTGGACAATGTGGATGATGGAGAAAGAGCGTTCCAGTCGGAGGAGACCGTACATCCAAAGGTCCTAAGACCACCAAGTGCTCTAAGTATCTGAGAAATGTTAAGTAGATGAGCGGGCTGGAGTAAAGTGAATGGGGCGGGCAGCAGTAGGCAATGAGACGGGCAAGGTGGTGCTGGTTCGCAGAATGTGTGAGGCCTCGTAGGCCATGGAAAGGATTTTAGATTTTACTCTGAATGAAATGGGCATTGATATCTGAGATAACACCGCATTTCTCTAACACTGAGTTAGAGAAAACTGTATTAAATCATCAGTAGTCTCTGTGGTGGTTTTGTAAATATTTCTTCATCACATAAGGATTCCTAAAGTAAAACACAAAGACATAAAGGACCAAAGCAAGATTCAACATAAGACTATTTGCAACGATACACACAAATTATTTTTTCAGGTTGAGAAATAGGTTTCCTCGTGTATATAAGACAAATGGGGGTGGAGGACTGGAAGTCATTTTACTCTCAATTTGTAGGTAAATATTCTTTTCAAAATTTCAGAGAGATGAAGCAAAGTGCCCGGCTCTTCCAAATGCTTGCACGTGTACGCAGGACAGCACTGGACCTCCAGGCCCACCAGGCCCTGCGGTAAGGAAACTGCAATAGTCCTTCTAGTCTTCCCTCTTAAATCTTTGGAGTGATCATCTTTTTACCAGTGCATAAAAGACTTCCAGCCATCTGTATTTTCTGGAACAGAGCAAGCTAAATTGTAGGCCTTTTTTTTTTTTTTTTTTGTGGTATGTTTCGAGATCTGAAATGAATAAATCAAGAAGAAAATCTGAACACATTGAACACATTTTGTCCAGTCATGTCATGGAAAAATGAATGATACTGGCTAGTAATTCAAGAGCTATTCCCTTAGAGATGCAAATCTGGGTTTCCATCTGTAATCCCATGATTTTGAGAATTTCTTAACATCTTTCAAAAGCTTCTTGTATCTTGTATCTGCTATGGAGCCATGGATGAGAGGCTGATCCAAGAATAACTTGTTTAGAACCTAGGATATGTATACCTTATGTAGCAGATACATCATGAGAATAACATGTAAGTAGGGAAATTTATATATGTGATGATACCATAAACTCTCAGAATAACTTGAGCAGGAAGTCTGTGACCAGGTCTGTTCATAGAGGAGGGGCACAACATTGAAGATTACAGTGATAGATTTCACTAATCAACCTGGAACTGCTTGATTCAGTTAATCCAGCTTCTGACCCGGGCTGGTTTTGTGGAATGGAGTGATACCTCTAAGCCCTATTGGCCTCTTTTAAGAAAATGGTTAATTAATGTTGGAATAGCTCAGAGATTCTCAGAACACCAAATTTCATTGTACGTAGGTCAGACAAAATAATGTAAATTGGTTTTAGGTTAATTACAAACCAGCTCCTCTCATACAGGATAAAGTGTCACTGGAATTCCTATCATCTATTTATTTATTTATTTATTTATTTATTTATTTATTTATTTGTATTTCTTTCTTTCTTTATTTTTTAAATATTTTTTGGCATTTATTTATTTTGAGAGAGAGAGAGAGAGACAGAGCATGAGCAGGGGAAGGGCAGAGAGAGAGGGAGACACAGAATCTGAAGCAGGCTCCAGGCTCTAAGCTGTCAGCACAGAGCCCGACGCGGGGCCTGAACCCATTAGCGAGATCTTGACCTGAGCTGAAGCCAGACGCTCAACCAACTGAGCCACCCAGGTGCCCCTATTTATTTTTTATTAACAGTGACTTAAGTGATTTATATTTGTAATAATGAGATTATATCCTGGATGTAACTTAGGTGTTTTTGAGAAGTAAGGAATTCTGGATGTCATTATCGTATTTATCTCCTCTTTGCTCAGTGAACTCTGATTTCCAGTTACTAAACTACATGATCTGATTCAAGATACCCTTCTTTTTACATATGATTTTCACTGAAGAATGCACTCATATCATTTCAAGCAGAATTTTCTCTTTGCTGTATTTAAGTAATGCTTGTTTTTTCTAGTAAACTTCAAATAAATTTCAAAATTTACTAATGATTAAGAAAAGTTCAGAATGTAAACTGTGAGACACTTAAAATGTGCAAAGTTATGAAATTCTCTTTCCTGACATATTTGTATGATTTGTAAAATTCAATATTTCATAAGTAACTATAGAAGTATCGATTGCTTGGAGAACACTGCTTCTTGAAGTTGTGTCTATATATCGGCTTCTCTCTACGTTCCTCATTTTCACCCTAAAATGTGTTCTTTTTTGTATTTTAGGGAGGACCTGGTGCTAAAGGTCCCAGAGGTGAAAGAGGTATCAGTGGGGCAGTTGTAAGTATACTTTATGGTGCGTTTAAGTTTTCATGTATATGTTGAAGTCAGATTGTTCAAATTTCCACTAAGGGGATATGTGACCTTGAGCAAGTTAGTTCAAGTTTAGTGTACCTTAGGTAACATAATTACCTCTGTCTTGTCTCCGGATGTTAAGATGATGGGTTAGACTAGCCAGGGAAAGAAATGTCCGAGGCATCTCACTGCTGTAGGAATTACACATAGGAAATCTGCAGAAGAACCTAAGGGTTCTGCTACAACATGGAGAAATAGAGCAGGTAATCCAGTCATCGGGAGACCCACAGGGAGCAGAGTCCCGCTGGAAAGCTTGAGGGGGTTGGGAGAAGTTCTGCTGCTCTTTGTTTCCACCTGTCTCAGAGAAGGAGCTGAGCAGTCACGTATGTGTTCAGTGGGGGTCACCGGCCCCTTTCTACCAGTCCATACTTGTCTTCCACAAAATAACTCAGGCTTATTAGGACAATATATTATGAAGATGATGTATACTTTTAGTCATGATATTCCTAATGATAAGCTAACCCAGTTAGGAAAGGGGAGGCTGGGATGCTAACCCAGGTCCCTGACTCCAAGTTTGTACCTTTTCTACCGGGCATGTTGCAAAGAAGCTCCGGCATAGAGCATCTTCTTAGTGGATATCTGTTCTTTCCTTGCTTGATTTATATACACATTAGTTCCAGAAATGAGGCCAAGTCTAAGAGAAAGCAGGACTAGCCTAAACTAACCAAATCCACTGAAATTCAAGGTGATCTCATATGAATTCTTGAATATAAATAGAAGAATATATCATACCCAGTGTGTTTTACCTCTTTTACAAATCTACTTCTAATGGGACTTTGGGAAATGTAAGTGCTCTTATGAATTAATTGCACTTTTCAATTGTTCTTTAATGAATAATAACGGGAAGAAAGGAATGGCATTAATAAATGCTTTTATAGGTGTTTAGATTTCTAAAATATTTGGAAACATTATACGATTTGTGTCTTAAGACATGCTGACAGGCTTCTGATTGGATGTTAGCACTAGAAGGTCATTACATGACTTTGTGGTTCTTTCTCTCTTGTATGCTTTAGGGGCCCCCTGGCCCCGTGGAGATACAGGTCCTCCAGGCCCCCAGGGACCTCCAGGCCCCCAGGGACCCAATGGACTCTCCATTCCAGGAGAACAAGTAAGCATAAAACTTTCTGTATTTCAGTGAAGATGGTGGATTAACATTAAGTTTAACTGGAATATTTTTTACTGTATTTTGCCAAACTCAAATGTTTCCTGAGAACTCAGCAAGGTTAGTTATTGAGATAACTTCCTATGATTATGATATGTAAATAGAATATGTAATAATATATATATGTGTAGATAAAATTATTGCTACTAATTTGATCTTTAAAAACGAATAGATTATACATATATACTTCAACATCCTGAAAGCTTTGAAATTATTTTCAGCGTGCGGCAACCCTTTGCTAATATTTATGGCCTCAACACACAAGCTTGCATTGTTTATCTAGGTCATTACTTCTTTAAAAAACTTTTTAATAAGATGTTTACCTTTTGTTCAAAATGCTCCTCTGAAGTTATAAAAGGTGTTTTACCTTTTAAGACTCATATTTTATGTAAGTACTAACATTTTTCTATACCCTAAAATAAATAACAAAAAAATATAGTTATATGAGTAAGAATATGATAACTGCATCATTTTAAATTCAAGTCTAAACTCCCTTTTAAGAGGCCTTAATATAGGACAGATAAATTTTCTTGGCACCTAGAGGAAAAATAATTGATGCCAGATAGAGCTAGAAATGAGATGTGTGGAGGGATAGGGCTTTCTCACTCAAAAGGGTTGCCTAAGTCTACTTTCAGCTTCTTTTTTAAATTTTTTTAAACATTTATTTATTATTGAGAGACTGAGCATGAGTGGGGGAGGGGCAGAGAGAGAGACACACATACAGAATGTGAAGCAGGCTCCAGGCTCTGAGCTGTCAGCACAGGGCCTGACACGGGGCTCAAACTCACAAACCGTGAGATCATGACCTGAGCCGAAGTCGGATGCTTAACCGACTGAGCCACCCAGATGCCCTTCTACTTTTAGCTTCTTATGTCCAAAAGGCACTTTTGAGGCTTTTACCCTTCTTACTACTATTATTAAATTAAATTTATCAGTTTTCATTAATTCTACTTTGCCCTTGTGACAAGCGTTTTCTAGCATGTAGTTATAAAGACCAAAATTATAACACTTCATTGAATATCTATTAAAATTAGCAACTAAATATATTAAATAAAAAAATAGTTTTTCTCCCTTCAAATTTTCTTCCTGTGAAAATTCCTTATGTTAAACTATGTTGTTTTAAAGTAGGTGTATCGTCCTATAATTATATAAAATTATCCTTTAATATTATAAGTGGAAACAGGAACACAGCATTTGTAGCTTAAAAAGTGAGCATCAATCTGAAAAATAATTTATTTGTCTACCTTCCAAAATGTATTTACATTGGCTTTATGAAGTGATGGAGGTTTCAGAAGTGACTCATGTCTCCCCTTTTCACTTCATCTCTGTACAATGCCTGAGGACTCTTTTCCCATTGCTGCTCTAGGGTCGCCAAGGGATGAAAGGTGATGCTGGAGAACCAGGACTTCCCGGACGGACAGTGAGTTGTTCTTGAAGCTTCCTCTTTTTTCACTTGTCAGGCGCTATTTGAAAAGTTGCCCTTGTAGTGCCTCCAAAGGTGAACCCAGAGGAGGCGGCAAAGCAGAAGCCAGGCTATGTGCTTCTCATCATTTCCACTTCATACCCTAGTCTTAGTCATCAACTTTGTGCTGTTCATTTCAGGTGAGGGCTTACTGCCAATCATCTACTATATGGCTGGCACTGTGCTTGGTTCTGGTTTTCTGTTTCTTTTCAGAGCCCCCTGAATTTTTTTTTCAAGTATTTTGAAGAATAAAAAGTAAGTTTTCCCATACAGGAATTGTATTACAGCATTTCACCTGTTTTGTTTCCTTTTGTGTAGGGAACCCCAGGATTACCTGGCCCACCGGGACCAATGGGACCTCCAGGAGATAGAGTAAGTTTTCTCAGGCAGGCTATGATGATGTTGGGAATGATATCACATTGTTGTCTATTAGTGAAGGATTATTTTACAATAAAAGATAATAGTGAGATCTCAGAGGTGACAAGTCAGTCTGTTGAATTAGAAAGCAAAACTAAAGACACTGCAGTCAAGAAGTGATGATGGACTGACTCACTTGGCACTGTTATTACAGAAGCCCTATTGGGCCCATCATGGCCACCCAGTGTGGGCTTCGTGCAGACATCACCAGGGATATCCCATCAATAGGCTCTTCCTGAACTGGTGGGCAGATAGCCATTGACACCATCACTGCTTCTCTGAAAAATGAGAGAGTGGGAAGATTCTATGCTTTTTTGCCTTTTGACTTTCAACTCTAATCTGTGACTCCAACTCTGTGGTGAGGCCACCCAGATCTCCCAGGTTGAGAGTGGGGAAGCTTCTTAGGAAATCATTCCCCTCTTCCCACTCAGCCTTGTCTACCTACCTACCACCAACGCTGAAAACAGGGTGCATAGCTGATAGAACATAAACAACTTTGGAAAGTTAGATAGACTTTGGTATAGGCATCTCAGCTGACAAGAAAGGAAGGAAGGGAGGGAGGGAGGGAGGCGGTGGGGGGGGGAGGAAGAAGGAAAGAAACTTGAATTCTGTGGTGGAACAGAAGAGAAGAAAGCTCAGAAGAGCAAGCCCAAGGACCACAGTGAGAAAGGAAGACTTGTTACCAAGACGGAGTTGGTAGGAATTGGATACATGGGTTGTGTTCAGTATAGATAATTTTCAAAATAAGGCACAGCCTTGGGGACCATTAGAGGGAAACAAAAGAACCACATGAATAGGTATCTAATACATGTGCACCTATGAAAACAACCATAGGTTTTCTCATCTAACCTCACCTAGAGGGGAGCAGCTTTGAAAGTCACTGCAGATTTGAAAATGGAGAAAAAAAAATTATAGAACAAAGTTAGGCAGGTGGCTCAGTTAGACCTTCTGAGGACATCAGGATAAGATCTTCTTCACCCCAACTTAGATATATGTCTCTTCTAAAAGAAAATGGGTGATCAGACCTAAGTGTTCATAGATGGATGTTATAAATATATAAAATGTTCAGCCTTAAGAAAGAAGGAAATCGTGTCATCTGCAACATGGATGATACTTGAACCTGGGGGACATTACGGTAAGTGAAACAAGCCAAGCGCAGAGGAGTAAATACTGCGTGATCTCACTTATGTATGGGATCTAGAAAAGGTTGAACTCATAGAGGCAACTAGTAGAATGGTGCTTGCCAAGGGCAGAGGGCAAGGGGGATATGGAGAGATGTTGGTAAAAGGCTACAAAGTTGCAGTTGTTATGCAAGATGAATGAGCTAGGGAGATCTAATATACAGCATGGTGACTAGAGTTAATAATACTATATAGGGTACCTGAAATTTGCAAATAGAGTAGATTTTTAAATGTTCTCACCATACTCAGAAAATGAGAACTATGTGAGGTGATGTATATGTCAATTATCTTGGTTGCAGTAATCATTTCACTATGTATACGCATGTCAAAACATGTTGTGCATTGCAAATATATACAACTTGTATTTGTCAATTATACTTCAGTAAAGCTGGGGGAGAAAACCAAAATGGTTGATCAGGAAGTTTTTAGGCTGACTGAAGGAGAATTATTCAGAAATATAATACTCATCTAAGCAAATAAACAAAAGAGTGTCTTAGATAGATGTCGGAGACATTTAGATGGAAGATGTCCAATTTGAACTGTCTAAGCAATACCACCAGAGCATTTTTGTTTCTTAAGTGGCTCTCAGAAATGATGTTAATGTTACACCAATGAACTTGGAGTCTGTTTTTTGTTAAGCAGGCTTGGGTCTCCCAGAAAACATTCTGAAATCTTTATCTGTATAAGTTTCTGCAAAAAAAAATATATGGGGGGTAGTAATGGTGGAATATTTCTAACACAATTTTAAGGAAATAATTTAAACTTCCTCTGTTATAAAACCAATGGAAGCATGGATACTTAGGGCAGGCAGTTATCCAAATGCTCTTGATTTTTGCTAGAATCCAGGAATATGGATGAAATTATCACTCTTACTCCCTGAAGAAAATGAGACAAAAATCTCCTTTGACAGAGGAATGCAAGAGCTATAAAAAAGACCTGACTCAGAAATCCTCTGCTGAATTTCAGAGATCTCCCTGTTGGGATGAATGCTAACTGGGCAGCAGAGTGACTCACGCTAGGCAGAGGTCATTTGGCACGGGACGGAGGCAGGTCGTGAGAGCCAACCACAGGCCTGCACAGCAACATGCCTGCTCCTGGGGCGCCTGCTCCTTCCTAGTCAACCTGACTCATGCGCATCTGGTCTTTCATGCGAGATGAGGAGCAACGAACCACTAAAAAGTTAGCTGAGGATTGAGGATTTCCTTTCTTTTGAATGGAAGGCAGTCAAGACAACTTCACTCTTTTCTGGGGTCGGGGAGAGAAGTTCACCAGCAGTGGGGACATCAGTAGTCCTGCCCTGGCTGGCTGGCCATTGCTTTAGGAAATGAGGGAGTTTTGAATCAGGTGGTTTCAGCAACATTTCTTTTCATTCCGCCTTGGTTCTTCTGGGCCGGTTTGTTGGGCACTGACTTTTCAGTAGAGAGATTAGTCTTCCTTTAGGCTTCCTTACAGTCCCACAAAAGCAAAAGCTAGCATCTTCACAAAAGGAGTCTCCTTCTTTGGCGAAGGCTAGTGTGACTCTTAAAATGATTTTATTTATACCTATAGAAAGGAATAAGTATGGAAATTAATTATCCGGCAAAGGCATAACTTAAACTAAATATTTGTCTTTGTATTGAAAGATTACTTGCAGTTGGGTTAAATACTTCACCCGTCGCTCTTGCCACTCTCTCTAGCATCTTTCCTTTTCACTTGCTCATTATTTCACTAATTCATAATTAATTTTATGTTCACAATAGGGCTTTACTGGAAAAGATGGTGCAATGGGACCCAGGGGCCCCCCTGGGCCACCGGTAAGAACTGAATGGGTTACATTGTTGTCTCCCCCCCACCCCCCGCAAATCCCTACCCCCATTTGCTAGGGAAAAGCCCGGTAACCGGGCCTTTGAGGTACATTGCGTTTGTGCTGCGGGGTACACTGTCAAGAGAGCTGTTTGTTTTATTTTCCTAAATCAAAGTGGGCTACAGAAAACAGATGTGTTAAAATACAGAGTCTGTTTAATCAAGTTACATTTGAGAAATAGAAAAATACCCCTAAGTAACTTGGCTGCTAGTTGGCTAGTGCCCCAGTTCCTTCTGGCCCCACATTGGGTGGTGGGGTTTTAAGACCTTACTGGTTACTTTCTGTTCTAAAATTTTAAGAATCTGTGGTCTGTGCCATTTCAGTTTTAAGGGCATTTATTACTGAACACTACCAGTCATTCTGAGGAAGTAAATGTTACCCTAGTAGGTCTTCTAATTCAGACCTTTGGGGAAAACACCAAAGCCAATGATTTTGAGAGTGGCATCTATACACCTGCATCCAGGTGAGATCCTAATTAACTTGTCTGAAGTGACGGATGCTCTTCATGTCTGATGGCAGGATATGAAGACACGAGGGCATATGTTAAAAAATGTTATTCATGTTTAATGAACATTCAACATTATATATGTTCTAGGTAAAGGAGAGTTTAAATATATAGTAAACTTGCATTTTAAATCCTTACTACAGAGCCTAATATTTGTATAAATGATAAAGTGAAGGATTAGTTATTTTACAAAATATAATTATTCCACTTTTAATGAAAATTTGGGCTTTAGAACATAAAGTAGTAGATATTATAAGTATTCTACTAAAATATGGCTAAGATTTTTGAAGTTGTGTTAAAAGCAACAGGGAGAAATTCTTACGGTTCAGAGGGGGTGAAGGGTGCTGACATGATAGAAAAAAGTGGAAGTTTAGAGAAGGCACCAAAGAAACAGTGAATTTCTAGGCTGAGAGCAAGACTCCCATCAACAAGGGAGGACTCTGCCACGGTGGGACCTGATGCAGCACAGAACCAGCTACTTTCTTAATTTCTTAGTTTTCATTCCTGTCTTTTGATGGGTTTCTGGCTTTGTAATAGAAATGAACTAAAAAACAGCGATTGCTTTCTGCAAATTCATTTTGTAACCAATTTACTACAATCAGTTGAATCGTGAAACTGATTATATGTATGTATATATTTTTCAAATGGTCTTAAAGGATATTTTAGAACTATACACTCCATAAAGATTGAGAATTTTCAAGATTTTTTTCTTTCGTCCTATCTTAAAATTTGATTTTACTCTTCCCTATTGTATGCTGTTTCTGTTAAAGGTTTTTAAAGCTGGCCACATTTGTTAGTTGACTTTAGGTGGGCTTTTTCTTTCATCACATCATTCCCTGTCTTGGCCTGTGTATTGCAGGGAAGCCCAGGCTCTCCGGGAGTCACGGGACCAAGTGGGAAACCAGGAAAACCCGGAGACCATGGGAGACCAGTAAGTGGACAGATTGCATGTCTAGAGTCATTTCACTGTGGCCATAAATAATGAGGATGTTGCCAAGGCTTTGGCGTATTTATGTTATCTCTGCTGAAATGCGTTTGAAGCATTTGTTGAAACTATGCAAAACCCATGGATTTAACTTGGTACTAGTTCTAAAGTTTTTCTCTCTGAGTTATAATATTCTGGGATGAAAATTGTGGTCATAGGGTTTCTTTAAAAGGAGAATGGGATTTTGAGCCAAGACACATATTTCTGCACTGTATAAACACTCAAAGCTGGGTCAGCAGAATGATTCTTTTATTTAGAAGTGGTGTGCTGCCTAAGATAGAAAAATACGTGATGGTGCGTGGCGCCTCCATTCGTAGTTGACAGCTGTTAACCCTTCGTGAGTGTCAGCCAGCCGTGCGTCTACTCATTTCTCTTTCATCGAGGATGCTAGGACAGTAGTCCTAGGATTAAAAGGATTTCTCTGATCCGCTATTTTACTTTTTTATACTGCCCTGCTCCAATTCACATACAGTTTAACTTCCTTTTGGTCAGATGGCCTGGTTAGAAGAATAGTTAAGATGGCGTGATGCGTATCTGGCATTTCCACGCTGGTACCTCCCAAACTGAATCTGAAGTTCCTAAAATTACCAATCTGGAAGTATTTGTAATGACTGTCGAGCATCATATTCTTCTTTACGACCTTTCTCTTATTCGTATGTAGGAACTGTGAATTTATTTTAAGCAGTTTATTTGTCTGAATTGAATTTTAAAACATAAAAATTTATCTCCAAGATAATTAAGTCCAACTGTTAGCAGTGACACTAATCTACCAGGGCTGCTCTCTAGACAGAACTCTTTTTTAAAGTATTGTCCAAGTTACATAAACCCAACTTTAAAAACCGTTTAATGTCAAAGAAACTTAGGGTAGAATCTTTATGTGACATGGCCTGCCTTCTACGTTTACATAAAATTCAGCAAGCAGCATAAAGATGAAAGCACCCCTCATATACTTTACAATCTGTGTGTACCCTAGCACATGAATTTATTACTCTCTTTTCCTCAATGAATCATAGCAGAAACTTCACAAGTGCAGTTAAAAGCACATGGAACTTTCCTACCCATTCACAATTCTATTTCATTTGAGTATGACTGAAATGGAGCCTTACATAAGAATATACCGGATATAATCGATGGCTGGAGCTAGAAACTTCTGCTTCCTTTACGTGAAATGTGATCTCTAGATACTGGCAATAAAGATGATTTCTACAAATCATATATACTAGAACAATCTCATAGTGGCAGTAAGTTAAAAATAAACAAAAACCCACACCAGGAACAATCTCAAAGTAGCAGTAAATGTAAAAAAAGAAAAAACAAAAAACAAAACAAAACAAAACAAAAAAAAAAAAACAAAAGAAAGAAATTCCTTGCAATTTACAGAAGGCTCCAAACTAGGTAATAATAGCGTTTCCATGAGTCTAGTATTTTTGGCAAAGGGAGAACCAAATTCTCGTTTCTTATTATAATTTGGTAACATTTATTCGGACCTTCTCTAGCCTCTTTTTCCCCTTTATTATCCTCCCCCTTCTAAGGTAGAAAATTGCTCCTCCTTTTCTTCTCTATTCTAACTTACCTTTAATTTCTAAAACTAAAACTAGCACATGGGTGTATAAAGGTCTTAGCAGAGAGCTTGGCCCAATCACTGTTAGCTTATATCATTAGCTATTGTAAGCAGTTGGTATCTTCTTGCTAACTTGTAACACATGATGTTGTATAGTGGATGTTTCAAGGAACTTCTTGTGGAATAATTTTGATCATTGACTCAAAACCTGTTTGTTTAGTAATTGCATGTGCTAGTATGTGTTCCTGTATTCTGGGGTCTGGGGATACAGCAGTAAACAAGACAAAGTCCTGGCCCTCATGGAGATTCTAGTGGGGGATATAGACCAAAAACGTGTGCATGAACAATATAGTTTCTGGTGGTGTTAAGTGATGTGAAGAAAAAGAAGCAGAGTGAGGCCCAAGGGAGTAATTGTAGTGAGAAGGTGGCTATTTTAGATATAGGCGTCAGGCAGCCTGTCTGAGGAGGCGACGCTGGAGTGGAGTGGCGGGAGGGAGAGCTGTTTGAAGATCTGTGGGAAGAAGATCCAAGTATGAACAAAAGCCTCAAGTGACGACTGAGTGAAGAACGAGTCTGGCACGTGAAAGAACTGAACTGAAGGGAGTCGAAGGGGAGAAGAATAGCAGGCAAGACCAGAGAGCTGGGCAAGGTGACTGCGTGGACCATCTAGTCCATGACCTGGGATTCTTATTTCATGCTAAGTGTGGTAGGAAGCCCTTAGAGCCAAGGGCTTATTTTCCTTTTAAAGATATTACTCTGGCTTCTGTGGGGAAAATAGACTCTAGAGGGAAGAATGGGAAAACAGGAAGAGCAGTGAGGAAGAGATTGGAGTTCTTCAGGCAAAATTCTTAGAGACTGTAAGAAGTCGTTTCGTTTGGGACATTACCTGAGCACTGGGTTTGTCAGTGGGTTAGATGTTCCTTCTGTGATAGCAGTTGGCAGCCTAGAAACACATTATGGAAAAACAAAACCTTCTGGCACTATAGAAAACTTTTTCAAGATCCTCTCATGGCCAGTGAGAGGCTTGACAGAGTAGGAACAAATATGTGACTGTGTTTAGATGTGGGACCACTTAAGTAAGAGAGACTCACACACACACACACACAAAATAACTGCAAGAAGTTAGAGATATATATTTAGTCAGGAAATTGACCCAAATCCCAGTGGTTCTCACTACAACTGAACCAATATTAACCTCATGGACAATCTATAGTAACAATCTGAGCTACCCAGCCATGGTGATGCAAAGGAAAGAATAATGGTACCAAGGGCAATTTCTCATCTGTATTTTAGTTCCAGGCTCATAGTGTGAATGACATCATAGATGTATGCAGACTACATAACTTCTAAATGTGTAATCATAAAATTCACATCGCAGCACTAATTTTGAGGATACGTGCTTCTATGAGAGACAAAGGTTCCTCTTTACAGACAAGCAAAATGCAAGTAACATGGATATAAATAGGAAGTGTCGCTTTGCTAATCTATTAGAAAGCAAGCCTTGCTCTCTTTGATCATCGTGTCCGTTCATGAATCATTATAGATCATGTTTGTCAGTTTCTAATCTATAAAATTCCTGTATTTCAGGGTCCATCTGGATTGAAAGGAGAGAAAGGCGATAGAGTACGTATTTCTTAAAATCTGACGAAATTTTTCATTTTGTGTGTTAAACATTGAAGTCTGAAACTATAGAAATAATATGCTAATGATTCTCATTGATTTGATCAACAAGGGAGACATTGCTTCCCAGAACATGATGCGAGCAGTTGCAAGACAAGTCTGTGAACAATTGATAAGTGGTAAAATTTCTTTTATTTTTAATGTATGAATGGTTTTTAAATTTATTGCAGGAAAATGCAGTTTGAGTCATAAAGTTTCTAAGATAAATGTTTCTATTTCATTTTGATGGTCTCTTATTTTTATACATTCTCGGTTTTGTATCTAGCTAGATAAAAGTAATGATATGTTAATGACTATCATTAAGATAAAACAAGAACCCAAAGTAAAATCTTATCCTTAATCTGGTACGCAATCATATTTTGAAAGGGCTTTTCAATTTCCATATTAGGATTTTTAGTGATCTTCATCTGGGTACGTGTAGAAGCAGTGAACACTGGATCTTTAAAATTATAAGCTTTAAATTATTCTATGCCTTTAAGGAAGGAGGCCCATCAAGATTAATTTGATCATAGAAAGTACATATTGGTGGTGACCTTTTTATTGCCTCCTTATTTTTCATAGACTCTCTCTTCTTATTCGATGAAGCCTATTAAGTAATAAAGCTCAGTGCCTACACACTGAGCATGGCCTTAAACTCAGGGTTTCCTATTTCAGAAGGCTTAACAATGTTTCCTGAAGCATGATCCTGAGGGACACCTGCATCAATCACCTGTATTGCTTGTTAACAGTGAGGGTTCCTGGGCCACACCCTAGACATAGTGAATCATTGTCTTTGGAGATGAAGGCCAGAGATCTGTAATTTTCAATGTATCCTACAGGCGATTCCAATTTACACTAAAGCCTGATTATCATTCTTAGGTACACACACACAAAAAGTGTCTTAATTCAAGAAAGGTTCTCTTTTGAGTGACTTCATCTGGCAAATCACAGAGCTTTATATCACAGCCATATTAAACTTTTACAACTCTTATATGTTTCTAGCAATGCTGTGGCTTACTGATCAGTATTTTTGTGGAGACACATGTTTATCAGAGATCATTTTGTCCTTGATGACTGGAGTGTTTTATTTTATTTTTAGGCTTCTAATTAGAGTGTGTCCTGGAGGGGGAGGAATAGAGATGGATTTCAATAGACACTTAAGAGAAGAGTTTCACCATCTCATCCCTTCCCTACTGGCTTTCTTATTAACAAGTCTTATTTCTGTTTGTAGGTCAGATGGGCAGATTCAATCAGATGCTGAATCAGATTCCAAACGATTATCACTCCAGTCGCAACCAACCAGGCCCGCCGGGGCCCCCAGGCCCCCCTGGCAGCGCGGGAGCCAGAGGAGAACCAGGACCTGGGGGGCGACCGGGCTTCCCTGGCACACCAGGGATGCAGGGCCCCCCGGGTGAACGAGGTGGGCATCTCTGGCTGCTGTGCAGGGATAGAGAAAGGAATTTGCAAGTATGGGATCTGGGTCAGGTTGAAAAGCATGTGGAAGACTAAACTTGGCCAACTGCTTTCATTATTCTTGTTTGGACAGCCCCAGGAGAGCTGTGTGTCCATGAACCTGTCATTCTATTTGGGCAGCCGTAGGCCATAGAGATCTTATCTTAGAACATGGGAAGATTTTGTTAGGAGATCTCAGTAAAGATAATGCTGTGTTTTGATTGTCGTTGTTATTGTTGATGGAAAAAACTGTTTTGGCAAACTCACTCAGATGCTAAAATCTTATTAATTACTGTGACTGGCAAGAGTTGGGCACCAATTGAATGTACTTAAGCAGCCTTACAGTTTTAGATCCAAATTCTTTTAGTTCCTTTACTCAGGGCCTGGCACTGGTCTTATGTGTTTGTTTGGCTTTAATTTCATGGTAGATAAGTGTCATTGAAGGAAAAGAAGAGAAATAGGATTCTTCGATTCCAGATGGTTCAGGACGCTGGGTGTTCCCTTTTGTCAAAGCAGCATTTGATATTCTGGGGGAAACTTAGATATTTCTGTCATTCTAACGGTTTGGATGCTGTACAATAGAGCTACTAAAGATAAGATACCTTTAAGATGTGTCTCAATGAGTTGTAACTATTTAGTCAAGATTCCTGTTCTTAATTACTGTTTCTAAAAACAATATAATAGACATATTTGTTTTCTTCAAGTAATTTTCCCCCTGACTTGTAGCCAGATTTGTTTCTTGGCCATGAATCTGGAATTACCCAAATGTCTAGAAAGAATTTGGCTTAAAGAGTGAACTTCTGTGAAAAATTAGGTTCTGATTTCACTAAAAGAAGTGAATTACTTGAATTAAGTATCATCAGTTAGGATGAAAACTACATGTTTCCAGATAATTTTCTCCCCGTTCTTTCTCTTTTCGTTCTTCTTAGGTTTGCCAGGAGAGAAGGGCGAAAGGGGTATTGGATCTCCGGGACCTCGAGGGCTGCCTGGCCCCCCAGGTACGTTTGCTAGTAAATCAAATAAGTAAACAGCATAAATGTTGAGAGTCTACCACCCTAAGAGATTCACAATCTCATCCTTTAGCTTCAGGCAGGCCTGCCATCATGAATATATTCTAGCAAGAAGTTCAACCTGTATAAACCTCCTCATTCTTATGTTCTCTTTGTTCAAAAAAATGTTTAATGTGTTCTGTTAAGCATTCGCTGTACCTTTAATATATGAGGAGAGGGGTTTTATTGACACAGAGGTTGCCGTTTTCTTTTTTATGGAATTCCCATTTGTTTTGTTTGGCCACAAAGCTTTAAGGATGGTGTTATTTCCTGTTTCTTCTAGTATTCTTCAAGATGTTGCTAGCGGGCTGAGAAAATATATTCTCACTAAAAATCCTGACACATTGCAAGATTTCATTCACAGTTTCTTTATTGATGTTTTGGAGAGGAATAATAGCCGTCCAGTTGTTTTTGTGCATTTCTTTTACCAGACTGAAAAAGACGCCTTGTTTTCCTTCATTATAAAGTCCATGAGACCCTGTAACCAAGGTCAGCCCTAGTGGTTAAATCTTTACATTTGTGTTAACCATAAATAGGTATAACTTGATCCAGAAATAACATTACATAGTCTAGAGGTGTGGGGCAGGCAGTCCCATGTTCTCCTGGCAGTCTAACGCAGCTAATACAACCATTTCCTTCAGATAGTTTTATCTCTGTAAGAGTGGGAACCATCTAGGGAACTCACTGGTATCTTTAGTTTGGCTTAATTCTTGGTAAGTCAGTTTTCTTTGGATATAATCATTAAAGTAGTTGTATTCCTGTCATTAACTCTTGATGGATCGCTGGTAAGAAAGTTTCACACTTTGGTTCATACTGGTGATTTCTTAAGGAAATATTTTCTTACCGTATACTAGTGCATCATGTAGTCTTGAGGCAGTGGCAGTGCCGAAGAATTGTGGACTGTCTCAGGAGATGTATTTAACAAGAGGGGAAATCTCTGTTTTCACCCCATACTAGGTCCACAAGGAGAATCCAGAACGGGTCCACCAGGGTCCACAGGTTCAAGAGGGCCCCCTGGCCCCCCGGGTCGTCCTGGAAACTCAGGTATCCGAGGTCCCGCAGGTCCTCCTGGATACTGTGACTCGTCCCAGTGTGCCAGCATCCCATACAACGGGCAAGGCTATCCAGGTACGTAGTTGCCATGTAGGAACCCAAATTCACCTGACTTAGGAACCTTTATTGAAATGAAGTTCCCTAGGATTGAGGGAAGGTTGATTTGAGGGTTTCTTGAAGATCTCAACTCTTTCAGTTATGTGTTTTGATTTTGTAGTAATGTTGTTCTCTCTCGAAGCATAAAACATGACTTCATTGTTAGGGGTCAAATAGTTATTTGCTCTTCCTTCCTGTATTTCTGGATTTGCCAAATCACATCATAAACCTTATTTCTTCTGGGAGTTCAAAGAATGCCATCAAGTGACTTTTTTTTTTTTTTAAACCTAAAGATTGGGAACAGGGATTTGTTGAATATAATTATAGAATATCAAAAATACATACTAAGAAATTGTTTTAGGAATCTAATGTTGAGGCAAACTTTTTGATGACATGGTGCAGACAACTGAAAATAATACACTGTCTCATGCTGTCCATAGTGTTAATGTTCATAAAATCTAAGACTTAATTTTTTTTTTTAAAGAGTTGGTAGTCCAAATCTAGTGTTTGACAATTGCAGAGGCCAGGTCTCTTATGCCTGATTTTGGGGAGTGTGGAGACAGGGGAGATATGCTGATCTGGGAATAAAAAACTCATGCTGTGGTCAGCGGTGACCCTTCCATCAGCGCACCCTCAAGCATCTTGCAAGTTTTAAAAATGATACTGCTGTTTGATATGGTTGGCTACTAGCAAATAGTGCATGAGTAGTTGATAGCTAAATATCTATATATCTATATATTTATGTGGATACTTATATATGGACAAAAGTAGAAATTTTAATGTAAATTTCTCATGCAGCTCATTCACAAAATTATAACTTAATTCTTTATAAAATAAATTTTAATTACCTCTGCCTTATGGTATGTGTGAATAACTGGAAATATATGGATATATATATATATATTTTAACCATTACATACTTAGATGGATGTGTATATATATATTTTGCATAGTAATTCAACTTTTAAAAACTATCATCTTTGACCTGTTTCAGGTTCCGGCTAACAAATTTTCTAAGTCGCCAGTGCTGCTTACAGTTTGAATACATGAAAATCCTGTTTCTGAGATGTTTGCGCACGTGCTTATTAGGAAATGAGTCTGTATGGAAATTTCACCACAAATATATGGTTAAAGAACAGAGTGGACATCATAAAGGAGGGTGGAGACTCTTTATACTAACTTGAATGAGACAAAAGCAGTGGTGTTAGTTTATAAGCCTGATGCATTTCAGTAATAACATAGAAAAGTATTATTAAAAAAAAAAGTTCAAACACACAACCATGAGGAGCCTCAGTTGTGACAGAGGCGCATAATAAAACTACTAACCAGCGGAGATTATGCCATATGGAGAAAAACAATTAACATGGTTAAAAGGAAATGTCTTATGTAAATAATAAACTAATTGTGGCTTGTAAATGATGTGTATGTGATCCTGTCCACTAAAATCACTTAACAATTCTACAATAAGCTTCTGCATCCAAGCCTGCTGCTTGCTCTATGCCGGAATAACACCGAATGGAATCTCCTCATCTCTTGCTTGTTAGCGATGTGCCTGATTCAGGGCATGTGTCTTATTATTTTTTGTACATGTACTCTTATTTGGGTTTTGTAATTGCAATTTTCAAACCAAAGTTTTATAATCACTTTTTCTTCTTCCTGTTTCGCTGTCGCTGTCGTCACTGGTGTTCCTCACCCACCGACTATAACTCGGTCTGTGGGAGAGACAGCCACAGAAAACGTCATGTACTGTATATTACCTGGTGATAGTTGATTCTCACCTCCAGCGTTCAGTTTCTAGGAGCCAATAAAACCTTCCCTTATCTCCTCATCTTTCCAAATTGTTCTCTGAATTGAGGAGTTTGAACTCCTGAACAGTTGCGAAAATCCTACCTAGGTTTCTGCGTTTACAGTTCTTTGGCCCAGCCTCTGACCCTTCCCAGGTATTTGTGCAATGATTGTATTCACTGCTGGATCCTTGAAGGTTAAAAAAAAAAGTGTCATTTCATTATTAGATCATCACCAAATTCTCTCTGCAAATGGACGTAATCAGGACATTGTAACTTCTCTATTTATAGTTACGAGATAAGACTGGATTGCCATCACCTCGGGTGATGATTTAGCTTTTGCTGTGTGTGTGCCTTCCAAATCATGCCATAACTGTAATGTTGAATCGGACAGAGCCGTACGTGCCCGAGGGCGGGGCCTACCTGCCCGAGCGGGAGCCCTTCATCGTGCCGGTGGAGCCCGAGCGGACGGCGGACGAGTACGAGGACTACGGCGCCGACGAGCCTGGCGACGAGGATCCTCCCCACGCGCGCTGGCGGCGCGCCCTGCCCCGCGGCCCCGGGCAGTGAACCTGAGACCGCGGCAGCGCGGCCACGCTGGGGGGAGGTGTTGGGATTTTCATTTACAGGTCAGACAGAGAGGTGTACGTCTTATCTGCGATGTGTCTTCCGGCGTTGCTTCATCCAAGAGTACGCTTTCTGACTGTAGAGAACCTTGTTTCTGCAGGAAACCTAGCTCGCTGCACGCAGTCTTGTAGACATTTTTGCCTTTGCCCTTGAAATGCTTGCAAAATACTTTGCTCCAAAAAGCTGCAAGGAGAGAACGTGCCTTGTGCCTTTAGTTAGCACAAAGGGCAGCCTCAGTGAAACTCTTAGGTTAAGCAGGAAGTCCTGGAACCCCAGGACTCCTGTATATTTCGAGAGGGCAGTTCATCTTTTCCTATACTTATTTGCAATTCAGTTACACCACCATTCAAATAATTCCCCTCCTCAAACCAGAAGGGAGGGAAAAAACAACTCCGTTGCAATTATTTATCTTCCTCTTCTATCTTCTGTTATACATCAGGGCATAGAATGCTCTCTTATACATCTCCTTTAACAACCACAAACCTTAAGTCATGTAGCTGAAATTATTGTCCACAAACCTTAAGTCATGTAGCTGAAATTATTGTATCAGCTGGATACAGTTCCTTCCATATTGCCTTAAACCTCCTTGTTTTAGACACACTAACATTTATGCCAAATTGCAGATTATTCTGCCGAGTCAGTCGGAATTGCATGTTTGTGTTGTATATTTAGTATGAACTTTTTTTCAGAACATAATGTTTCTTAGTTATCAAAAGCAGTTGGAAAATGTTTGCAAGACTATGAACATAGAATTGCTGCTTTTATATTTTAACTGCAGATTGTGAATTTCACTGCCTTATATTATTTATTTCTGAAACAAAAGAGGCATTTTTCAATAAAACTACTGAAAATTTGACATGGTGTGTTTTTTCTTTGAGTGGCCTTTTGCAGTGTTTAGGCGGTTGTTACAACAAACAAGTTTATATCCTTGGAGATGGGCGCACATCTTGCTAATACTATTAAATTATGCTAAATAACTTTAGATTTTTAATGATATGGTGAAGTCATAGAGAACATTGAGAGCCTTAAAAAGCTCAGCAGATTCCAAAGGCTTTATTAGGAATGTAGAGGATGTGTGGGTTGGTGGAAAAACAACTAGGTATCCTAGGAGACCCCAAACAACCAAATAATCTTTAACAATCCACATGATTTTCATTTAATCACTTTCCTATACCATATTTTACCTAATAACATGTTTAATGCAAAAAGGAAAATTCCTTAATGGAAATTTTTACATTTAGTTTTTAAAATTTCCTAAATGTAAAAATTTCCTTTTGCACTTTTATGAATTCAGTAACATCATTCTAAATTGCAAAGAAAACAAGGTAAATGTTGATTTGAAAGAACCAACATCAATTGAAGGAGAGAGGTAGCGATAAAAAATTTTCTGCCGAGCCAAACATCTGAGTTAAATACTTCCTGGAGACCAAGATCAAAAGGAAACGACAGCAAATGAATGTATTGTGTTCAAGAGGTTTCAAGCAGATTGCTGAAGTCTCGGCATTGACCCGTAATGCCCAGTATCTACATTTTTAAAGTTAGAAGACCCCACCAAGATCATCCCAGTTTAATTCTCTTCGTTTTATGTAGGAGGAAACAGACTTAGCTAATTAGCATCAGAACAAGACGAAGACTCTAGGTCTTGTGGTTCTTAACTCAGTTTTACTACCAGATACCCCCTCCCCTTCTGGTAACACAGACTCTTTGGGCAGGAGCGTTCAAACCTTGCAGTTCTATGAATTTATTTTGATTAATTTTCAGATTCATCTGGGTTTCCGATATTCCTTAATGAAGAGCCTGTATATCAGGAGATGGAAGACAGGCTCAGATCCTTGTCACTGACCCAGCTGAGTCCCAAGACCACATGAATTTGAGGCACAAAGGCATTCCATCTTCTCTCACTGGCTAGATGTGGGTTTGATTCTTGATGTTGGCTATACTCTGATTTAACTACCTTTTCTAGTCTGTGCTGGGAGAGGGGATGAGGAGCCGAGGCAGTTCTAACCAGGGCAAAAGCACCAAATTAATATTTAGCTGAGATGTATGTTGTGATTTTTATTCTCATAGTGTATTTTCTCCCTGAGTTTGGTGAATCTTATGTTAGAATTATTTTTGTAATACATGATTGAGTGCATACTGACAAAGTGATAGGGAGAAGAGGCCAGAGGTAACCTGAGTTTAAAAACTAAGGGTAAACCTCCACAAAATCAAACATGGGGATGCTTATTTATTTATTCAGACTTTCTTTGGGGGAAACACAGAACAACCTTAAACACTTATTCTAGCTCTTTAAATTTTAAAGTTTTATAAGAAATTCATTTTCTAGGGACACCTGGGTGGCTCAGTTGGTTAAGCTTCTGACTTTGGCTCAGGTCATGATCTCACAGTTGGTGAGTCCTGAGTCGGGCTCTGTGCTGACAGTGCAGAGCCTGGAGCCTCTTTCAGATTCTCTGTCTCCCTCTTTCTCTGCCCTCCCTTCCTTGCTTGCACATGCTCTCTCTCTCTCTCTCTCTCTCAAAAATAAACATTAAAAAAAAGAAACTAATTTTCTACAATTTATATATGAAGCTATGGCTCTGATTTTTAAGAAACTCGCCAGAAAAATGGGAAGGGATTTTAGCTTCTAATGAGGTCGACAGTGGGAAATTGTTCAAAATTTTAAAAACAGCACATACAAAGATAGTAATTTCCAAATATTTTTATGAGAATATTTTGTACAGGGGCTTAACAATTTTTCTAGTAAGTTTAGGCTGCATGTATATTTTCTCAGATTTGTGAGCGTCTATTTTTAGTTTGTAAAGAATTATGCTGCCGAGACAATTGCTCAAGCTTACGTTTCATTTTTTCTTTGAGAGAGAGAAAGGGAGAGACCATGTGCTGGAGGGAGGAGCAGAGGGAGGAGGGAGAGAATCTTACGCAGGTCGCACACCTGGTGTGGAGCCCAATATGGGGATTCATCTCACCACCATGAGATCATGGCCAAAGCCTAAGTCAAGAGTCAGACGCTCAACTGGCTGAGCCACCCAGGTGCCCCAACATTTAATTTTTCTACAAATAAGGTGAATGCAATTATTCCTAAGTATTTATTATTTTTCATATACATTGTACTGTATTTGGCACATTAGGTTATATCCTTGTTTGGTTGTAGTTATAATTTCTCCAAAACAAAAGAGGTTTTGATTATACTACCCTCACATGGTCTGAGTGTCTTATAGAGTAGCCCATTATATGAAGAACAGCTGTGGTAAATTTTTGTTTTCAAAGGCAAGCTTTTAAATACATGGTAACATTGACCCCTAAGTCACTTTATACTGACTTTATACTTCACTTTATACTGAAAATGAATTTATATGACTGTCTAAATGAACGTTTACTAACTTTTTCACTCTCAGATCTGGCTGCTGAAGGCTATTGGAAAAATCACATGGACTTGCTTTCAGAGAATGACCTACATGTGGTCACTTTTAGACTCTGTCTACAGCGCTGATGTCTTACCTGGTTCCGTATTAGTACATCCAACAGTATTTCCCTCCTTGAAGTTCCATAGACACCTCAAAATTAACACATCTGATGTTTATTGGGATTAGATTCAGCTGTGACTAACAGCAAGTCTCAAAATAACAGTAGCCTAGACGTGTAGAAATTTCTTTATTTCTCATGTTTAAGAAGTCAGAGCCTCAGGCTCTATCTTGCTGCTCTTTTTTTTTTTTTTTTTTTTTTGTAGTTTCCATGACCCAGTTAAACTGATTATCCAAGATTGTTTTTATTTTTTTTTATTTTTTTGACGTTTATTTATTTTGAGAGAGCGAGAGAGACAAAGCTCGAGTGGGGGAGAGGCAGAGAGAGAGGGAGACACAGAATCCAAAGCAGGCTCCAGGCTCCGAGCTATCAGCACAGAGGCTGATGTGGGGCTCGAACTCATGACATGTGGGATCATGATCTGAGCCAAAGTCAGAGTCTCAACCATCTGAGCCACCCAGACGCCCCACCCACCTCCGTCAAGATTGTTAATAGAGGCCTAGCTATTATGTCCATATTCCGCTGCAGGAAGGAGGAAAGAGAGAAAGAACCCACCCCTCCCCCCCTTTTTTAAAAGTTTATTTTTGAGAGAGAGAGACACAGTGAGAGTGAGGGAGGGGCAGAGAGAGAGAGAGGGAGACATAGAATCTGAAACAGGCTCCAGGCTCTGAGATGTCGGCACAGAGCCGGATGCAGGGCTCGGACACTTGAACTGCAAGATCATGACCTAAGTGGAAGTCAGACGCTTAACTGACTGAGTCCCCTCTCCACCCCTCCCTTTAAAGATACTTCCTGGAAGTTTCAAGCATAATGGCAAATGTATATTACATACCATTAGCCAGAATTTAGTCATTTGGCTATATCTAGTTATAAGTGAGAATTGTTACCTTTTTTTGGCGTGGCCACGTGCCAAACTAAAATCAGCTACTCTATTAGTAGCTAGAGGGGAAATGAATATTGGGAGTTAACTTAAGGCTTAAGTCTGACACAGTGTCCAAATCTCAAACAGATCTCTCCATAAATCTAATTTCCTCCTTTGTCTCCACCTCCCCATCAAGTTCCTCAGGCCAGAAATTTGAGAATCTCATTACACTTTTCCTTCCTTCACTTCTCCCATCCAATCAATGAAGATTCGCTGGTTGAACTCCTATATATATTTGAGTCACCCTTACTACTCATCTGTTACTACTCAATTGTTACTACTCTATTTTAGACCCTTGGGATTTCTTGTCATGGCTATAATAAGTGCTCTCTTAAAGAGTCTCTTTTTCTGTAGCCTTGGCCCCCCTCAAATAAGTCTTCAGATTCCAGAGTGATTCAGCATATTGGAGACGGAGACCCAAGAATACGTGTATTTTAAATGTATTCTTCAGGTGAATCATGCGATCCGCCGGAATGGGAAACTTTTACACCTTCTGTCTTTGGCTTCGGATATACTTTTTATGTCAAAACTATATTTCTAGCCCAGTCCTTTCTTTTGATCCTTTAGGCGTGTATATACAACTGCCTTGGTACATCTCCAATTGGTCATTTTACAGGCATTTCAAATTCAGAATGAACAACGTGAAATCCCTTACCCTTTTTTCCACACCAGTTTTTTCCTACAAGACAAGTTTGTCTTTGTGAGTGAAACTCTCTCAATTGCTTAACCCAGAAACATGAGAATTAACATGACTTCTCTTTCCCTCGCCTCCTATACCCCATCAATCACTAAATGCTTTTGATTCTATCTCCTAAGCATCTTTCAACAGTCCACTTCTCTGTATCCCCACTGCCATTCTCTCCCTCTCCTAGGCCCCATGCCTTGCCTGGATTCCCCAGAAGTGGTCTATCTGGCCTCTTTCCAGCCACTCTTACCTCCCTCCACTCCATGTTCATTATAGCTCAGCAGCCAAAATGATGGTGAAGAATGCAAATCTGGTCATATCACTACACTTCTTAGAATCTTTCCGTGGTGTCTAAGTTCAGAAACCTTATCAATACTTATAAGCTGCCGACAACTTGATCTCTTCCTGCTTTCTCCCATCACGACACATCACTTATCTCAATTGACTTCTCTGAACTACAGTGGCCTTCCTGCCCTGCCTCTCCATTATTTTAAGTCTTCACAGGCACTATTTCCTTTACCTGGAAGGTGCTATATTCATTTGGTCACATCCTATTAATCCTTTAATTTGATGCTGAAATAATCACTTCCTTTGGGATACCTGTCTTATCACTTCCAAAGTTCAGGATCACTGCTCGTGTCAGGTACCATATTTATTTCGTTCACTCTTGTGTTTCTAACAGCCACAAAGTCCTGGTATTTAGGTGGCGTTCCATAACTAGTTATTGAATGAATAACTTCAGGTGAAGTAAACTATTTCCCTTTATACATCAGATTCTATTTGAAACATCAAAATACTGTATTAAGATTGAATAATTCATGCATAATTGAACTTCCTCATGTCTACTTTGTTGCAGAGCAGGGGAGGATACCAATGGTTTTCTTTTTTCTGCCCTCTGTAGGAGCCCCCAGTGACCAAAAGTTTTGATTATTCCTTACTTTGGGCTATTATATAATTATGCTTCTTTTCATGGTACCATCTTATTGTTGGAGGAAGACAACAGGAGACCTGATCACCAGTTGACTAAGGAGCTGGACCTGGGCAATCAGAGGCTCTTCTCCTCTCTGCCCTTTGAATATGCATTCCACCCACCATTCCCACACCAGTAGCTGTTGGGAGGAAACATCGAGGGAGTAAGGTGTTGTTGAGAACATCTGACTGAATACATGACTGAAGCCAGTTAAGACCTCTCTATGTACTTTTTTTTGGTGGGTGGATATCTACTTGTCTTGCAGCCACCCAACAGAAGCCTTGTAAGTATCTTTACTTATTAAAATTGCCAACACCAATCTGGAGTGATTTGCCTCTTTCGTTGGTCTTTTCTTGTCCTCTGATTTCACTAGGGAAGCTCCCAAGGCTTTGAGCCAACAGTTGGCAAGCTAGGACAAATGGGTGTTTGGAAGTAGGCATCCATGAGAGAAATCCTGTGTTGACCATTGACCTCTATGTGGGGACGGGTGGCCCATATGTTACATACTTGTGGACTGCAGTAGGAACATATGTGGGCACATCCTTAAAATGCTGACTGGACTCGTGTACTTGTTTGAGGAGCTGAGCATAGGGCACTGCAGCAAAGAGGAGAAACAAATGGCCCCCACGGGGGCCTGGGATCTACTATGAACAGTTTGCCTGGACACCGATGCCCAATTAGAGGCTGAACCTGAGTTAGAAAGTTGAAAGAAGAGCTGAGATTAGAGAAGGGTATGAGGTTGTCCACAACCCCGTTGGCTTTGGGGCCGACAGATGAGGTGAGAGAGCAGATGATAGGTTGGCGACCTTAGCATGTCATTCTGCAAAACTAGGTGGTTGCAGGCTTGGATGAAGCTTTGGTGACAAAGCCTGACTGGGATAGGGAGAGGCGGAATCCCTGGGAAAGTGGGGAGATCAACAAGGAGGATGTTGTGGTGATTGACAGTGAAATGGATGGACCCCATGCCGTCTGACTCCAAGTACAAAAGAAAGCAAAAGAACAGCAACAGCAATCCCAGTCAGTGGGGAAATCCCCGGTTCAGGAACCATTCATGATGAGAGAATATACTCCCACTGAGCTTATTGATATAGCTGCCAAATTCCAGCAAAAGGGCAGGGAAAGTATCCAGACATAGTTAGTACAGCTATAGGATATGAGGAGGGGCGGTGGGAGTGCGGTGGGAGGCAGTGGCATTTTTCTGACTCGGCAGGAAGCAAAGAAAATGAGCAACATTACTACACACCATGCCCTCCAGCAGTCCCTGTGCTTAGGGGTTCAAGGCATTCGCTGCCTTATAGATTGGATTATTGCAATCTGCAGAGAAGCCAGGCCCAATGAAGGCAGTTTCCCTCCTCCCTGGGCACGTGTGCCCCTGGAAATCTCTAGAGGAGATACAACAAATTCATATGGAGTTGGGAGTGAGACAGATCACCTATGCCCTTGTCTTTGAAGGCCCTGACCGGGTTACATTCACTGTAGGAATGAGAGCCATGATACTCCAGTCTGTCGCTAGTACTCAGTATGGATGCTGATGGCATCTGTGCTGAGCCTAGCTGTGGGACAACATGTTTATAATATTGAGCCGTCCATTTGCTGGTCTGGGGGAAACTGCCAAATCCTGGGAATTGGTATGGTTGTGGGAAAAACCAGAGACAGGGAGGGAACTTGAAAAGCCAAAAGTTTATCTCAATCAATCGTAGAGGATCTGGTAAAAGTAACCTGGAAGCGAATGTGCTTCGTTGCTGCCAAGATCTCACGTGAAAATATAGGCCGAGACCTAATAATGTATTGCCAGCCTATGGAGATCCTTGAAACTGAACCAAAGTTCAGACCTGCCCCACCTGCCCCTGATCCAGCAGATCCCTTATGCCCCTCCAGCTCCAGCAGATGCCTTGGGGATGCAGGGATGCAATCACGCCCTGGGACAGGATACAGGCCAAGACTGCCTGCAGGTGAGGGCTGTTGGAGGCAATCAGAGGCTTCATGCTGAGCTCACTATTCACTGATGTCCCAGAGACAAACAAAAGGTGATGGCTCTTGTCATACTAGAGTCGAATGTACTCTAATACATGGCCACCCTCAAAAGTTTTCTGTCCCTCCTAGTACCATCGATGGTTACAATTAGGGTTAGGAAGATCCCTTTGACAATCCAGTTTGGACATTCTCTTCTGTAAAAATTCGAGGTTTTAATCTCTTCAATACCAGGGAAAATTTTGGGAATTGATATTTTGTAAGGCCCAACTCCAAACGCCTGTACAGGTGGTTCCACCTCTCAGTTATCGTAAATGAGTGCCGAGGAGAAATGTTAACTGGGGACCAGTAACGATGGCAACTGTCAAATAATATAAATTGCCTGAAGGACAGGGACATAAGGAAATGGGAGAAACTCTCCGAGGACTGAACCAAGTGGATATTGCTCTCCCTGCCCATGGTGCTTTGCTATAGTCTGGTATGGCTGGTAAAAAAGCCGGATGGCTCATGGTGGAAGACTATGGACTACCAAGAATTCAACAAGTATTCCTCTCCATCCATGCAGCTGTGCTCAGCATTGACAACATTTTAGATAGCTTGGCCATCGTCCCAGCGGTGTGCCAATTTGTACTGGACAGGGCACATGCTAAATGCAAAAACTGATCTGTCTTGCACCTGCCTGAGACAAGCCCCATAAATAAGTTCCCTTGCCTATTAAATCTGCCACCTACCACTTGGGAGTGGTCTGCCTCTTTTATTAGTATCTTGTTGACCTCTGTACAGGTGCCAGTTTCTGATTATACCTGGGAAGCTCCTGATGTTTTGAACTAACACCTATACTTGTGAATTCAAGGCCATGTGAACAATAAAGAGTAGATAATTGGCTAGATTATACAAAACATTTCATGTTCTCTTCTTTGTCAAGACTGATAACTGGAAAATGAGAAACAGAGGTTGCTCCAAAGTCTCACTGAGTTATTAATGCAGAAAGCCACGGGTATTGGGGAAATGCCACCGAGAAGAAAGGATGCTTTATCTTCTTTCATTAAAAAAACTCTTTTGTCCAAGCCACTCCCCCAAGAGCCAGCACCTCACAGGATGGTTAGACAATGGGGTTTGCTATAAAACTGATGTTTTGTTGAGAGAACTGTTGTCAGTCACTGAAGCTTTTGTAACTAAAGTGACCCTAAATGGGATGAACCAAGCATGTGAAATGGGAAATCCCAGGGTTGCCAAGTCGAAGCAGATGTGAGATATTTATCGATTTAAATTTCCGCTGTTGATCTCTTTCAAAGCAAACGCTGCTAAAACATGTTTAAGGTCAATTTATTTGAGCGGAGTTCAATGAACAAAGAGAATTTACACATTATATATATGTATATATATATATATATATATATATATATATATATATATACTTTTAACTTCATATTTTCTTATAAAACATATTTTGTTTTTCTCAACCTCTCATTTCTTAGTTTCTCAATCAGCAATATTAATTTTAGAACAGAAGGCAAAATGTAATTGAGGATTTATTAAGTTAGATTTCAAGAGAACCTCTAATGAAGTTATGAAATGTTTTCCATGGATGTTTTAAAGACAGGAAATAAAACAGACATGTAAAGTCTATTGTGCCTGGCACAATGCTAAGTGCCTCCACTTAGGCATTCTTGAAAGTATTATTATGCCCATTGTATAAATGAGGAAAAAGTTTCAGAAAATTAAATTACTGCTGACGGTCATACAGTTAGAAGAGACAGAAGACTTCCAATCTATTCCCTGTCTCCTACACTATGCTGTCTTTCCCTGTGGTGATGTAGGCATAATTCTGTCTATAAGTCATGATGTAGTTAAGAGTGAAAATTTTGCTCTCAGACCCAGGTTTGAACCATAGCATGGGTGCTTCCTTTCCTTTTTTTTCCTTTAAATTTTATTTATTTATTTTGAGAACCAGGGAGGGGCAGAGAGAGAGAATCCCAAGCAGGCTCTGCACTGTCAGCACGGAGCCCGAAACAGGGTTCAAACTCATGAACAGTGAGATCATGACCTGAGCCTAAATCAAGAGTCGGTCGAACACTTAACGACTGAGCCACCCAGGCATCCTTCACGGGTGCCTTTTTTTTTTTTAAATGTTTACTTAATTTTGAGACAGAGACAGAGACAGAGAAAGAGACAGAGAAAGAGAGAACGAACAGGGGAGAGGCAGAGAGAGAGGGAGACATAGTACTTGATGCCGGCTCCAGGCTCCATGCTGTCAGCACAGAGCATGACGTGAGGCTTGAACTCACAAACCATAAGATCATGACCTGAGCTGAAGTTTGACGCTCACTGATTGAGCCATGCAGGCACGCTTTCATGGGTGCTTTCTAACTGTTATCTTAAGAAGTTCTGAAAACGTGGACCTCATGCCTATCTCTAGAGTTGTGGAAATATTAATACCAATTATCGTTATATTTTTGACCATATTAAAAATCAGGCCAGATACAAATCCTGTGAGAAGGTTCTAGAGTCTCCCCCAGTAGTTATTCCAGCTCATGCCAGGGTTCTTCAGTTCACTTTCTAGCTGAAGCTTTCTTACTTTCTCTTCAATTTCCATTCCATCATTTGAGGTTTAACACCTGTTTCTCCTTTTAGATTTTGATAGCTTGTAGTCCTTATTTTCTTTACTCTTTTCAATAGAGTGAGAGGAGATAATTATGTGAACATGTCTAGCATACTAGTCACTGAAAATAAATGCGGTCTTTCTCCCTACTCTAGCCACCCAATAGCTCCAGTAAATTGGTCTTAATGTAATGGTTGGATTTCTCAGTGCTTCTTGGGGATCATGGTGGAAACTATTGTACAAGGTTTTAGTGACGATCTTACACCACAGGAATTTAGTGTTCCCTGCCTTGACTTAACCAGAGGGAAGAGTGTGGAGGAGGAAAATGGAAGGGGTGTGTGAAACAGGAAAATTCTGGGAATAATTTTTTTGTACCCTCTACCAGAATCTGTTAATGAGGAGAGTTTCACAATCTTTAAAGGTATTGGAATTATGTCTTAAATAACATTGTGTTCTTAGGTTGTGGAGCCAAGAGTTACATTTTAAGAATAAAATATAAAGGGAAAGCGACTGACCCAGGGCTTGGCAGTGCAGTAATGGAAAAAGAAAGGCTCTAGAGCCAGGAAGACCTGGATGTGAGTCTGGGCTTTGCCACTTACTAGCTGCTTTGTGAGAGTAACCCAACTTCTCTGAACTTTACTCTTTCAATCCATAAAATGAGTATATCTCCCTTGTAATGTTGCATTAAAGAACACTTGGTATGCGTTAATTTACTCTTTATCTAGTGGAAATTCTTAAATGGATAGAATTGTTTTCTCAATATTCGATATAGGGATTATTTCCATGTGGATGTTCTGTCATTCATTATAATGAGAGATACCAACAAGCTGTTATAAGAGAGGGAATGTACCGGAAAAAAATATATAGCTTTTCTCAAAACCATTCTTTACACTATGTCTAAATTAGGGCTGGCTGGAAATTCCTCCTCAGTCCTCAAGTTCCTCAGCTAGTTAGCATGATTATCTTTGTCATGGCACATTTCTTATTAGAAATCGATCTCGAACTTAAAGGTCTGTCAGTGAAGTGAGTAACTATCTTCAGAACTGATGTAAGGATTAGAGCCGGCTTGTTAGTGCAGCTCGTGTTCAAGACATGATAGGTTTCGTTACCAGTGGAAATACCTTGTAAGACCGATCAATCCAGACGATGGCACCAAGGGTTGAAGTACATTTCCTCTCCAACCTGGATGCAATTTAATTGTTTACTGTGACTTTGTCTTGAGTATTTTGAGAGCTTGCTCCAATCGGGCTGGCTATTTAATGAATTGTTGACTGAATTAATCACTGGACTTCCAGTATATCCAATGTGTAAATATTCTGATCTGCAGAGGAATAAACTCTGTGTCCAGAAAATCACTTCAACAATTTCAGGTTTTAATAATTTATTTGTGACAGAATGAATGCCTCTTGGCCATCTCATCAATCACTGACGACATTCCACCCTTTTCGAATTGAATAAAAAGTAATAACACACATCAACCAGAAGTCAGAACACCCTTTGATATATTGTGGCGTGCGGCTGGGCAAGGAGGGGGGCGCTCCAACATCCTGGACACAGGAGCTTCATATGCGTTTTGTTTGGGGTTTTGATTCTTGTGGGCAGGCAGCCATAACCACTGAGAACTTTCCGTGTGAAATCCGAAGTCTCTTCCTGGAACTTGTGGATAGGGAGAAACTTCCTAAAAAGCTGGCCCACTTCTCATTAAATATTTGGCCACTAGTGCACTGAAAGTAACCAGGCACTCATTTACTAATTCTTCAGTGAAATATTATTAGAGAGATTATTAAAATTGAGTGTGATAACATGAGAAAAGTCATAGAAGGTATGTCAAGAACTGAACCAGATTGGCAGGATGGGTGAGGGGCAGTGGGGGATTAGTAGGAGAGAATCTTCTTGAAGAAAGTTAGGCCTGAGCTAAGTCAAAAAAGAGAAGAATTTCCTTTTATCACTTAAGCATGGTTCTAATTCAAAAATTTTTTGTAAAATGTGGCCTCCTTATTCCTACAACATTCTGGAAAACAAATAATATGTAGAGAAATTACATTCTGTAAAGGCTCAAGTAGTCTTTATTGTGATAGAAAGTGATAGACTCTTGTTTACTTCTGAGTTTTAATGGGGTGTCCACATTTAAGTTGTTTCATTAACATTATTAATAATGGGAAACATTTACTAAGTGTTTTATCATGTGTCACTATGGTGCCAAACATATGATATGCATTAAATGAGTTAATACAGGAAAAGCACTTAATTCATGCCACATAGTAAATGCTCAAAAATGTTTTTAGCAATTATTATTGTGACAAATCTACTGATACATACAACTTATTGTATAATGGATATGTGGACAGTTGTTTGAAGAGATTAGGTAATGTACTCAAGGTCACAGAGCTAGTAAACAACAAATTTGGGTTTGGAATTCAGGAATCTCTAATTCAGAGCCCAAGCCCTGAATCATTATGATATACTTTCCAGTTTTTTAAAATTATTCTCTAACAACCTGTAAACTAAATTCATGTTAAGTAAAAGTGAAGAACATGAGCTTATATACATTACTTTAACCTAGACTATTGCTAGTCAGTTTTTTTTTAAGCCCTGTTGTATGCTGTAAAGGAGAAGAATTTATTCATTAGTGGGATTTAAAAATATCTGGAGATAAAGCAGATATGCATAAACGGCAGGTACAGATGTACCAAGAATCCGATAATACTGGGAAAAAGAAAGTCCCACTGGGTATGAGTAATGTAATTGTGTTTAAGGGTTCATATAGTGGGGAGGAGTCAGGTCACCATGGGAGTCGGTAAAGGCAAGTGGCAGTCCCTGGGAAATCCAAGAAGCAAACCTGGTAGTCCCCAGATGATATTGGAGATTTATCTGGTTTTTGCCTTTTGCCATCAGATTTGCATAAAGAAATTTGCCAATCAGCCACATTTATCAAACTCCAAAAAAAAAGAAGATTTTGGTTTTGCTTTTGCTTATTTATTTACTCCCTCCTCTTTCTTTCAATTATTTTTGTTTCCTTTCATTCCTTTCTCTTTTAACTCCTGCAATAACACTCATGAAATCTCAGGAAAGGAATTCAATCTGAGAGCCACACACAAAAAAAAAAGAGAGAGAGAGAGAGGTAATAGTTTCAAAACCACAGAGCCCTCACTCTCTTGGAAACTAGGGGTACCCTGAGATGGAACCACAGGTGCCAGATTTATTTTGAAGAGATGGAAGACTTTTCTTTAGATTTTCTTCTTGGTTGGGGCTAGTTCACTTCTGGGAATCTAAGAAAGTACCTCTAACAATCACTCTCAAACCCACTCCCATCAAACTGAAATTTTTGAAATTCACAAATATGTGGAAATCAAACACGTATAAATAATCAATGGATCAAAGAAGAAATCACAAGAGGAATCAGAAAATATTTGAGATTATTGAAGACAAAACATGCTAAAACTTGAGATGCAGCTAAAACTAAGCTTATAACTGTAAATGCTCATATTAAAAAGAGGAAAGGTCTCCAGTCAACATTCTAATCTTCCACCATAAGACACTGGATAAAGAACTACAAACTAAACCCAAAACAAGCATAAGGAATAAAATAATACAGATAGGAAGGACGTTAGGAATAAAATAACACAGATTAGGAAGGCCATTATTAAAATAGAGAATAGAAAAAAGCAGGAGGGAAAATCAACAAAACAAAACTTGATTCTTTGAGAAAATAAACAAAATTGACACATCTTTAGCTAGACTGACCAAGGAAAAAAAGAAAAAAGATTCAAATTAGAAAAATCAGGAATGAAAGAGGGATGTTACTTCTGACTTGCAGAAATTAAAAGAATTCTAAGGAAATTATGTGAACAATTGTATGCCAACAAATTAGATAATTTAGATGAAATGGACAAATTTCAAGAAGGAGACAAACTATCCAAACTGATTCACGAAAGAATCTGAATAGACCTATACCAAGTGAAGAGATCGAATTAATAATCAAAAACTACCCACAAATTCTTCACTGGTAAATTCTACCAAACATTTAGAGAAAAACCAATACCAATTTTAATGAGATCTCCCAAAACATAGAAGAGAGGATAACATCCCCAAGATGAGTCTGGTATTTTGCCAACACCAAAATCAGACAAAGGTATCAAAACCGAACACTGTAGACCAATTTATTTTATGAGTGTAGAAGCCAAAATCCCCCCAATAACACTAGCAAACCAAATTCAGTAGCATATCGAAAGAATTCTATCCCATGACCACGTAGGTTTTATCCCAGGGATGCAGTTTATGGCTTAGCAATTGAAAATCAATTGATGTCATACACCACATCAACAGAATAAAGAACCCAAAACCACACAATTACTTCTACATACGCGGAAAAACCATTTGACAAAACCTGATACTACTTCAGGATAAAAACATCCAATAAACTTGGAATAGAAGGAAACTTCCTCAATTTGATAAAGGAATTTACAAACAACCTCACAGCTAAAATCTAACTTAATGGTGATAAACTGAATCTATCTGTACCCTAAGATCAAGAACAAGACTAAGACTATCACTCCTGTAACGTCCATTCACGTTATTTTGGAGATTCTAGGCAGGGAATTTAGGAAAGAAAAAGGAATAAAAAGTTTCCAAATTAGAAAGGGAGAAATAAAATTTTATCTGTTGGAAGATGACATGATGTTATGCATAGAAAATTCTAAGAAATCTACTAAAAAGTATGAGAACTAGTAAATGAGATGAGGAAGTTTGCAAGATGTAAGATCAACATACAGGAATCAATTGAGTTTATTAGCAATGGGCAATCGGAAAATTAAATGGAAAAAAATCCATTTATAATAGAATCAAAAAAGAATAAAATGGGAATAAGTTTAACAAGAAAGTACAAAACTTATAGTCTGAGAACAAAAGAAAATGTTAAGAGACATTAAAGAGGTCCTAATAAGTAGAGACATTGCAAATTGATGGATTTGAAAACTTAATAGTGTTAAGATAGGAATTCTTCTCAGATGATCTACAAATTAAATAAAATTTTTATCAAAATCCCAGGTGACTTATTTGTAGAAATTGACAAGATGCTCCTAAAATTAATATCAAAGTTCAAGGAATTTAGAACAGCTAAAACCATCTTGAAAAATAATCACAAAGTTGAAGGACCTAAAATTCCTGATTTAAAAACTTACTACAAAGTTACAATATTCAAGACAGTCTGTTACAGGCATCAAAATAGACATATAGAACAACAGAATGATATTAAGAGTCCATAAATAAACCCTTATATTTATGTTGAATTGATTTTCAACAAGGTTACCCAGACAATTCAATGCAAAAAGAAGAGTTTTTTCAATAAATGGTGTCAAGACTCCTGAAGTCCACATGCAAAAGAATGAAATAGCTTCCTTTCTCACATCTCACTAAATTAACTCAAAATAGATCATAGGACTAAATGTAAGAGGTAAAATTATAAACTTTTTAAAAGTAAATACAGGAGTAAATTCACTGGGATATTGCTTTAGATAAAGCCTTCTCAGAAGTGAACACAAGCAACAAAATAAATAGATACGTTGGAGTTTATCAAAATTAAAACTTTTTTTGTTTTATTTAATTTTTGAGAGCAGGAGAGACAAAACATGAGCGGGGGAGGGGCAGAGAGAGAGAGGGAGACACAGAATCCGAAGCAGGCTCCAGGCTCTTAGCTGTCAGCACAGAGTCCGACCTGGGGCTTGAACTCACAGACTGTGATACCATGACCTGAGCTGAAGTCAGCTGCTTAACCGATTGAGCCACCCAGGGGCCCCTAAAATTAAAACTTTTATGTTTTAAAGGATATATCAAGGAAGATAGTCCACAATTTGGAGAAAATATTTGCAAGTCATATATTTGATAAGGGACTTATATATGTATATAGAAAGAACTCTTACATCTAAGTAATGAAGAGACATATAACCCAATTAAAAGATGGGCACAAAATCTCAGACATTTTCCCAAAGAAGGTATAAAAATGGCCGGGAAGCACATGAAATGGTGCTCCATGATTATTCATCAGGGAAATGCAAAATAACCAGAATGGAATACTACTTCACACTCATTAACATAATTATGATTAAAAAGAAATAATAACAAAGGTTGAGAGACATGCAGAGAAATAAGAACCATCATTACACTGAATGATGAGAATATGATGTGGTGCAACTTTTTTGAGACTGTATTAAAAAAATACCACACCACAGACAATTACAGTATTACCAAATATAGTAAAAATCACTGAATTGTACCATTTAAGTAAGTGAATCATATCTTAATAAATCTGTTCTGTTAAAAAAAAGAAGAAGAAGGCCAGCATCCAGATCTGGTAGAGCTACGGAGGATCTCAGAATTTTAGGATGGGTAAACAGAAGTCAGGTCAGAGCCGAGCAGATGTCAGAAACTTTAGGGAATTTGATGTCAAAGACTTTTTTCTTTGGGGGATCTATTTCAGTCTCCAGTGGTGCTTGGCTTGCTTCTTGCATGTCTGACTTGATGATTGCTTGTATTCAAATTCGATTTTGTGTATGTGTATGTGTGCATATGGGGTGGGTGCCATGGGTGACCTTTTAAGTTGCTATCAGTGATCTATATTCCAGGGAAATCAGTTTTGGAAAAAGATTTAATCAGGCTAATGAGGAAGAACCTCTGAAGGCACCAGATATCATGGAAAGAAGGTGAACGGAATTGCAAAAGGCTGAGAAAAGGAATGTTGGAAGAACGAGAAGCCTGCCTTTATTAAGATCACTGCTCAACCTAGAGCTGTACCTCAGTTGTCACATTCCTGTAGACAGGAATTCCATGGTAAAGGTCCCACACTGTATGCGTGGAACTGGTCAAGAAAGACTTTGTCCTACTTTTATGAAGACTTTTGCACTTTCTGCAGCAGATATATGTGTGACAGGATCAGTCTAGATCAAATCATGGAAAGCCAGGGAGGAAACTCCTCTGTCTTGGTTGTTGGAAATACTTGAGGAGAAAATAGGGCTATCAAAATATCTAGATATCTCCAGTCTGAATGCTCTCCTCTGTTTGGCCCAAGGACTCTAGGTTCATGATTCTCAGTTACTGGGAAGAACATTTTTCCTGGGGATGAGTAAAGATCATATCAGAATTTGAAGGATGAGAGTTGGTGGATATTTGAAGATGCAAGTTCAATACCCTTATTCTGTTAGTAACACAAATTACAGAGAACAACGACCCTTAATCCTTTCAGTTAGGGGAAATATGCACGAGATAAAGGAGAAAGCCCTATTAGAAACATGAGATAGAAAGTGTTGATAAGTAGGGCTGTAGACTAGCATGATGTAAAGACATCAGGAACAAAGGCTATTTATCTTTGATGAGATGGAAGGGAGCTTTTAGTACTTGGAGAAGTGCGACTAGGGGCTGCCTTTGACTCAGTGACTGAGTGCTGAGGAAAGGTGTTAGTTAGCCAGTTGGGATGTCTCATGGGTTTTTTAAATTAAAAAAAAATTTTTAAACAATTTATTGTCAAATTGGTTTCCATACAATACCTAGTGCTCATCCCAACAAGTGCCCTCCTCTGTACCCATCACCCTCTCTCCCCCCTCCCATATCCCCCTCAACCCTCAGTTTGTTGTTAGTATTTAAGAGTCTCCTATGTTTTGTCTCCCTCCCTCTCTGGGGCTTTTTCCCCCCTCTACCCCTCCTCCATGGTTTTCTGCTAAGTCTCTCAAAATCCACCTATGCATGGAAACATATGGTATCTGTCTTTCTCTGATTGACTTATTTCACTCAGCATAATACCCTCCAGTTCCATCCATATTACTACACATGACTAGATTTCATTCTTTCTCATTTCCGCATAATATTCCATTGTATATATATATATACCACATCTTCTTTATCCACTCGTCAGTTGATGGGCACTTAGTCTTTTTCCATGATTCAGCTATTGTCGAAAGTGCTGCTATGAACATTGGGGTACACGTGCCCCTATGCATCAGCACTCCTGTGTCTCTTGGGTAGATTCCTAGCAGTACTATTGCTGGGTCATAGGGTAGTTCTATTTCCTTTATTTGAGGAACCTCCACACCGTTCTCCAGAGCATCTGCACTGATTTGCATTCCCACCAACAGAGTAAGAGGGTGCCTGTTTCTCCACATTCTCGCCAGCATCTGTAGTTTCCTGATTTGTTCATTTTAGCCACTCTGACTGGTGTGAGGTGGTATCTCAGTGTGGTTTTGATTTGTATTTCCCTGATGATGAGTGACATTGAGCATCGTTTCATGTGTCTGTTGGCCATTTGGATGTCTTCTTTGGAGAAGTGTCTATTCATATCGTCTGCCCATTTCTTCACTGGATTATTCATTTTTTGGGTGTGGAGTTTGGTAAGTTCTTTATAGATTTTAGATACCAGTCCTTTATCTGATACGTCATTTGCAACTATCTTTTCCCATTCCGTCGGTTGCCTATTAGTTTTGTTGGTTGTTTCCTTTGCAGTGCAGAAGATTTTTATCTTGATGAGGTTCCAATAGTTCATTTTTGCTTTTACTTCCCTTGCTTTTAGAGATGTGTGGAGTAAGAAATTATGACGGCTCAGGTCAAAAAAATTTTCTCCTCTAGGATTTTGATGGTTTCCTGTCTCACATTCAGGTCCTTCATCCATTTAGAGTTTATTTTTGTGAGTGGTGGATGTCTTGTGTTGATCACATGTTCAGACTTCTCCCCAGCTTTTCCACAGAGCCTCTCATGAGAAAGAGCATAAACGTTTTTCATGTGGTCCAGATAGACTTTCCTAGGGAGGTTCGTACTGCACTTCAGAAAGCACACGGCTGAGCAACTTGAATTACTGATGTCAGATCGTTGGTTGGCCAGAAAAAAGTCTTATAGTTTTTAGGAGTATTTGAGGTCAAATGCCCTTTTTTATGAGTAAGATTGCACAGGATGAAATTTCAAGTCAAGTATTAAGCTGACTTTTCTAATGGGAATGATCCATGTCTCTGGTGGTGTGAGTTCATTATACCTTCAAAAATAGAATCATTAATTCACGAATATGCCTAAATAAAGTGTGCTGGTTATTCTCCTTTTTCTCACCCTTTTTCTCTTTTTTCTAACTTCTAGATCTGCTCTGGTCTCTTGGCCTCTGGAAGCTGACTCCTTAGGAGTCCTGGCTTGCTTTAGTTTGGGTTCAGGCAGTGAGAAGCACCAGCAGGAGATCAGAGGAACGGGAGACAGTTATTTTGATGTCCCTTCTCTGGCAGTAACCATGTCCCATCACACTGTGGGACACACTCCTCCTGCAGGGAGTCCTCCTCTCCTCAGCTCCAAGTCTCAGTGAGCTCTGACAACAACACCCATGTTTTCTCCCCAGATCTCTTCACTGCTGGGGGTGGTCATGCCTTCCTACTAGCAAGTACCATTCCTAGTTCCTGGAAGCTTTGCCATTCTTAGTTTATTTTCTTAACTTCCTCACACCTTTGTAAACCTTCTTTTTATTAAAGTCTTATCCTTTGTACCGTTTTGGAGAAATTTCTTTTTCTGAGTCTCTGACCGATACACAAGGTGTCAACATTTAAGAAAAGAATACTGACTTGGAATTTGAAGTTGATTGGTGATGAACCGAGTCAGCGGTCCTTGGGGAAAAGGCCTTAGCTTTTCTGAGCTTCTATCTTGCCTCTTGTAAAAAGAGCAGGAAATGATTCTCTGACTCTACCCAACACAGCCTAAATGGCTGAAAGAGAAAGTGGCAGGTTGGACTGGATGACAAGTCTCATCATTTGTAGGTAGTGGAAACATACAAGAACAAACAGGCCGAAATCAGGTGCTGTGGGGAAATTTTATCCTTGTAAAGGAGGAATACTAAGAGAAAATTCACAAGCCACATATAATTTAAGGCTGGATTTCTTGTAGATAAGGAAAACTGATGTATTGGCATGGGAAGTTGGGAAGACGTGGAATTTTAAGGAATTCATGTAAGAAAAGGAAGTCTTTTCCTTGATTCCCAAATACTATAATTCAGGAGAATTTAGTCACAGACAAAATATCAGCCATCACTGCTTAACAATATATGCTGAGGGTTGCAGCCTAAAGGCCTGGGTGTCTCTGTAGACTCTAGTTTTAGAAAACTCCAGGCCCACTCTGGGTCCAGTGTGTTCATTCAGTTCTTAGACTTTGTCAAATTACACTTGCACACTCCTAAGAAACTTTTTTTTTTTAATCCTGCTTTTCGATTCTTAGTTCTCAGAGAGCATAAAAATAGGTGGTTTAAAAATAACTATTACTTTCAGTTTTATTAAGATGCAGGTAAATTTTCAAGGGTTCCCAGGTGGTCAGTCTTTAAGCATCAGACTCTTGATTTTGGCCCAGGTCATGATCTCACATTTTATGAGATCGAGCCCCACTTCCAGCTCTGTGCTGACAGCACGGAGCCTGCTTGGGATTCTCTGCACCTCTCTGCTCTCTCTCTCTGTCAAAATTAAAAAAGTAAACATTAAAAAAAAGATACAGTTAAATTTTCAATAAAACCAGATTTATTCATTAGGCTTACAGAGATCTGCTTTCCTGAAGGGATCTAATGTGCTATAAGAACTTTTTCAGAAGGCTAGCTGCCAAAACGTCACATGTAGGGATGAATGAGTAGTATGGAGGGGAATTAAGCAGAGAAAAAAAATGAAGACATTGATGGAGAGAAGGAGTTTTTTTTGGAAAGAGATACACAGAGAGAGAGAGATAGACTGAGAGCTAAATTTTGCTCAACAATGGAAAGAGGAATGATGGTTAAAATATAATAGCTTATTGACTGAATGCAGAAGAAAGGAAAACTATCCCAGTGATACCTTGAGAACATTTCATTAAATATTTAATTTGGGAGTGAAATCTCCAAAAGAAATGCTGAAGATAATAAGCCACAAAAATATGATATTCATATAAATATTGGTTGAATACATTTATGAGAAGGCTCTAGGATGGGTGTCCAACATAATTTGGTTAATTTTGAAAATATGAACAAATGGAATAATATCCAAAAAGCTTGATTTTTTTCATTGTTTTCCATTCACCACGAGAAAGGCAAGAGGTCAACTGAAATGAGCATAGGTTTCTCAATAAAGGGAAAATAATCATTTAACCGATGTCTGTGATTGGAATAGCTTCTCTAGGTGTATGTACCCTTCAGCTGCCCAAGCTAAGGAACGCTCTCTAGTAGACCAAGTCTATATGTATTTCTTTTTGAAATTCTTCCAGCTTTTATCAGTTATGTTTGATTTTATTTGGGGTATTTTTCTCCCAGCCAGCATTGTCTGCACATAAGGTTCTAAGGAGTACTTATTTCAAGAACAGCTTGAATCAATTCAGCTTTGGCATATCAGAGCAAGACCTAAATGTTTCATCCTATTCGTATGTCATGTTTTGGCATGTGCACTATCATTATTCATGGCACTTAATTCTGCGGCCATCTTATTTTCCTTTTTTGCTTTATCTGTAGCTCTCGTTTCCTCTCTCCCAAAACACAAAGAAGTTATCTTCAGAAAACCAATAGAAAGCCTAATTGTTACTGTAGAAGCCATTGAAACCTGGAGATGTAAGAAAGATATTATATGGGAAAAACACAGAAGAGATTGGTGGAATAATTCTCTAACTTCTTGTGCATATTATTGCAATATTATTCTCTCTTGATATTTATCATAGATTATAAGGAATTTTTGTGATTATTTCCATAAAACTCTAGAATAAATAGCTTTATAAAATTGCAGACTTTTAAATAATTTCTGATTATTCTGATGCTACAGTGGTCTTTATAGAAATGATATGTAAAAGTCTTGAGAGTTAATTTGAAACAACTTCTTAAATATCCAAGTGCCTCATTCCAAAGGCCTTTTAAATGATGAGCTTTAATTATGATTTTCAAAAGTCTTTTCGCTTAAAAAATTTTGATGACACCCATTGACATTTTTGTCTTTCAGCATTTCAGCTGTAAGTGAATGAAGGTAGGCAGCAAGAGTGGCCTCAAATATAATATATAACATAGTCCAAAGCACAGTTAAGCTGCAAGTCACATTGCATCCGTCAGATATATAGTGTTGAGTATTTCTCTTGGTGTTTCATTGGTGTTATTCCTGTTTTTGCTTGAATTCTAATGATTAGTTAGAATTCTAATGCAAATTACTGACGGTAGGGTTTACACTTCCTTGAACAAGACCACAAGTAAAACTTTAAACTAGACTTAGGCTCACTTTATTGGTGGCAAGACATACCAATGAGTCACTACCTTTGGGATTTTACCATTTTCTCAGATAAGAACATTGCAACATAACTAAGTGATTTTAGTTTCCTAGACGAAAGGCATTGTTGGCAGATGGAGCCACTTGTAAAAAAATATGTGAAGGAACATGAAGTGAGGGAAGAGAAGAAGACTGGGAAGGCACGGCATCGGGTTGGGAGTGGGAAAAGGACGCCAGATGGTAGAGATAGGGTCTTGCAGTCAATCTGAGAAACTTAACTTTTGTCTTAAGGATGAGCATGAAGGTGATAAAGAGAGGATAAGGGAGGTACTTACTTCGAGTGTGACATGATCAGAAGTGCCCAGTTATTCAACCCAGGCTTTCCCCTGGCACGGTTGGGTCTCAGTCACTCTGGAATTCTTTTCCTCCAGTCGTTGCCTGGGAAACAGAGGCCGCCATGAACCAGAAGGGACAGAATGAGACTGGTTTATTAGAGTTTTCTTCTTGCCCAGGGAATGGCTACTCTGCTGAGTTCAAGGGGGAAACTAAACTTGCTTATGAAATTTCTTTTAGGTGGCCCATCAATATACTTGTTTGTATAGAGTTAGTAGACCAAAAGAGCAATAGCTCCTCCTCCTCATGCTTCTGTTTTGTGTCCTTTACTGCATTTAAGCACATTTAAATTTCCTAGCCAATTCTGAGTGAAGGGAAACTCAAATCCTACAAATCCCAGCAGAGGTATTACATTGTTATTAGGGCCTTTTCTTTAAAAAAAAAAAAAAAAAGAAAGAAAGAAAGAAAGAAAAAAAAGAAAAGAAAAAAAAAGAGAGCTTTTCTTTACTTGTTCCTCATTCTCATTTTTCATTAGATTGTATAGGTGGAGACTTGTAAGAACTCTCTTGAGCAGGCAGCTATGTTCACTGTTCAAATGGCAATCATTCTTCAAACCAATCTTATCCTCAAGGCAGGAGGAAAAGGAAGAAAAGGAGACAAGGGGATTCAGTTTCTGCTCCAGGCACAGAGTGTTCTCATTTGAGAATGTATTAAGATTTCCAAGCTGGATTACTGTCCCAGTGATTTTTTTTTTTTTAGATTATAGTGATAATCAGAGAAGTTATCTGAAAAGTAATTGAACAATAGAGCTTCTCAATCTACACTAATGGAAACCCATATTATAGACATGTGTTATTATTAAAACACATAGTAGGTACTCAAATATGTTTTGAATAGATGATTGGGCAAATATCCCCTGGGAATTGAAGGACTTATCTTATAAACATATGGTGTTCCAGTGTAAAGACTAAACTGTTTGGACATATCTCTCTCTGGGATTTTCACAGTTTTGGCCAGATTTTGTTTTGTTTTGCCTGCTTCTGTTTGCTTGATAGTGAAGATTTGAAATCTGAGGCTTTCCAAATGCAATTCGTCAATCCTCAGTCCTCTATTTCAAAAGAGCACACTTAAAATGTGGTTTTTATTATTAATTAATTTATTCAGAAGCACTGTGTCGGTCTCTTTTGGTAAACAGATGAAGTGAGCCACCTCCTACTCTCACGAATTCTTCTTCTTTGTTTAGAGCACAACATCATTTCTTAGAAGATATCAAAGTAACATTGTTTGGGAGACAGGTGAAATGGTAGCCAGGTAGCTATCTAACCCCTGTACCTGAGTAAATTTCCAGAGTTTCAAATGTGGCACAATTTATGAGTTCCCTTTTTTCTGCCTATAAATATGTTCAGGTTTCCTCCTCTAAAAAATCACACTTTAGACACTTTATCTCATTCCTTCCTTTCGTTGCCAAACTTCTTGAAACACTTCTTTGCCTGCTGTCTTCATCTTTTTGCCATTGACTTCAGTAATTCCAAGGGATATGACCCGCATTCCCATGACTCAGCTCAAATGGCTCTTGCAGGGCCACCGAAGATTGTCGTAAACAAAGGCTTTTTACTTTTTATTATATTTTCTTTGATGTTTGCTGCATGAGACGCTGTTGGCCTCCCGCTCTGTCTTAAGTCTCTCTTCCTTTGTTTCCCATGATATTCACACATTCTAATTCTGTTATCTGAATGGCTGCTCTCTCTGACCTGATGGTTCACTCCCCTTTGTTTCCTGAATATGTAGGTACCTGTAGGGTTTTCTGGTTCGCCTTGCTTCCCTTCTTCCTTCCGGTTCTGGCACCTTGGTTTTCCTTCAGAGAATCAACTTCTATGTCATCTTCAGTCCATGTAGTCCCAGAGGGGCTGACTCAGCAACTTGGCTCCAGGGCTCGGCACCTGGCCTTGGCCTCTGCAATCGGCACGTTCCATCCCATTCCTCCTCTCTTTCCAACGCAGTGATTGCTTAAGGGATGATCGTTTGCCCCAATTTGAACCAATCAGAGTCAGCCCTGGAACAGTCGCTGGAACATTGGGAAGGAAAGCTTTTTTTTGTCTCTGGCAAAGTTAACTTTTTAAATTGCTAATCAAGTTAGAACTGCAGGTGACAATTTTACCTCTACAAAAGGAAATGAGGTCAACATCCACATAGGAGGAAGAGAGGCAGGCTGGGGTGTCAGAGCCTGAGAAGGTAAAGAGGACTTCCCTGCAGTTAGGGGAAAAGGCAGCGGTCACGTGGTGTAGGGTGTCAGGGCAAAAGTAAATGAGTGTGAGTTCAGGACTGCAGTGGCTTGGAGAGAGGTTTTTGAGCCCAGGTGGTGAGGTTTGAATACTTGTTATCTCTGTTTAAATATAATGTTTATTTAATTGCACATACATATAGTTTAAATTTTAGTAATTTTAATAATTTTATAATTTAATAATTTTAACAACTGATTCATAAAACTCCTGAAAATTTAACAATTAACTCCAGCTTATCAACCCTTCTAGTTTGAATATCCATTGATGTTTCTTGGATAAATTATTAGTATGATGGCTGCCAAATGGTAATATTTTATAATTCAATTGTTCTTGGTATACTTATTAGTTGGCCTTCTAACCCTAAAGAACAGCTTATTTATTTATACATTTGTATGTATATATGTATGTATTTATGGACTCACTGATACTTATTTTTATTCAATAGGTTATAATCCATTAAAATCGCAATTTATTTTGATGCTCAATCATCACTGCAATTTGGCCAGTGAGAAGCCCTTCGAACTGGCATCTATTACCTTTTTTTTTAAATTTTTATTTTAGATAGAGACAGAGCTGGAGCAGAGGAAGGACAGAGGGACAGAGAGCGAATCTGAAGCAGGCTCCAACGCAGGCTCTGTGGAGCCAGACATAGGGTTTAATCCCACAACACGGATCGTGACATGAGCCAAAATCAAGAGTTGGACGTTCAACCGACTGAGTCACCCACATGCCCCTGTCACCTTTTGACATATCCTCATAATTTTTTTTAGGACTTTTTTGGGGGCTTTTAGTTACCTTCTGGTACAGGAAGATAATTCTGTATATGTTTACATATTGTTCAATCCCATGTGTAGGTAACTATTCTCTTTTTGCCATTGCTGTCTACAAAAAGATGCCCTGATCATTCTATCTGGGTCCCTAGAGCCCACTCTAGGGCACCTCAGCTCCAAATAGTCACACTCTTCGTCTGCTTGGGCTGCTGCACCTCTCTCCATGCATAGGTGACCTCCTTCCCCTGCTTAGGCTCTGGTATCCACTTTTGCCTCAGCTTTCCCTGTGCGGACTTGGTCACTATGTAGTTTATGCTTTTATGTATTACTTGACTCAACTTTGTTGTTTTGTTGAGTAATTTTTCTTCTATGTCAAGAGTTGGCAAACTTTGTAAAGGGCTGTATAGTTAATATTGCCGATTTGTGGATCATTTATTTTCTGTTGCATCTGCAACTGTTTCAGCTCTGCCAGAGTGAATGGATAAATGTGGTTGTGTTCCAATAAAACTTTAATTACAGATAGCTGACCCACAGACCTTAGTTTGTTGACCCTTGTTCTTTTCCCTGAGGTCTGTAGTTTTGGACCATAGTTTTATTTAATATTTTTATCAATTTGGGTATCATGGCAATGCTGGCATTATGAAATGAGTTAATGTTTTCTCTCCTCTATTATTTTCTGGACAGAATTGTGCAGAGTTGTTATTATGTCTTCCTTAAATATTTGGTGGAATTCACCAGTGAAACCATCTGAGTCTGAAGTTCTCTATCAGCCTAGAATCTTCTACCAACTGGACCTCTATAGAGGTCAAGAACTCATTTCATAATAAGCAGGAGTAGCGCTTGGGGACAGTTCAATAGTGAATCTTTCTCTGACCATCCTTTTTTTTTTTTTTTTTTATTAAGTGACTGATTACCAAAATACATTTTTTTGAGGGAGTGTACACAGTGCCCTTTTTCCTCTGAAAGTCTTAAATGAAATCTTGATCCATTTAGAATAAAAAAATAAGCCAAGTTTTATTTTTCTAAATTGAAGAAAATGCAGGAAAGCAGTTAAGAATCTATCTATCTAACTATCTATCAGCTATCTATCCACCTATCTTTTTATCTATCATCTATCTGAAGATGTAAACCCTACAAGCAGACAATATAAAAGATACCCTGGCATACTTTTATTGTAGAGGCAGTGATGTATATGACACTCTTAGTCTAGCGTCTGAACTTACCATATCTTAAAATCTTATAGTGACATATCACCTCACAGTCATAAGTCCTGGATGTCAGTTGATATTACTCTTGAAATATTCCAATGACAGGGCAGGAAATCCAGGCCCTTCATACAATGCTGATAGTTTTCCAATAAATGCACAGAAAAATGAATCTTCCTAGACACATGGAGTGATTACTGGCCTAAGTGGAGACCATCACAATATTCTTACTCACATGTAGCCAACAATACAACTTTGACCTGCTGGAAACAAGTAATGCTTAAATATATATTCACATGGCCTATAATAATCTTAAGAACTTTCGTCTTCTTTACTCTGTGTCCCTTCCTACTTAACTGGCTCTTTATATCAGGTGCTATAATGAAAGCAACTACGAAAAGGGGTTACAGGTTTATGTTGACACTGAGGATATATATGCTTGTAGTATATTTGAGTCCTACAAACAGACTAGGAGAAGTCAACTCTAAAATTAATGACATTTTTGCTCTTGGAAAAGATACATTCCCTAATGGTGAATGAATCCCTGCCCTTGACCTCATTGCCAAAGGCATGTTTGTGCCATTCAGTTTGCCATCTGAATGAATGTTTCTGTTCCACAGACTGTGCCAAAAGATACTGTGTGCTTCCTTAAACCATTATCAGCCTAGTCTGCTACAGATATCGAGTTGTAAGGAGAACGCTGTACTTGGGTATCTTTGTCCCCTCAGTGTCACTACTCTTCATTCTCCATCCTGCTCTATGAACAGTAGGCTAACTTTTGGGGATTACATTTATGGTCTCTCTTGCTGTCTGGTTATGATTGGATTTGGCCAATGGGGAGGCACCCTTCCTTGTAGGTTCTCAGCTGACCTGAAGGTCACAAATCCAGTAAGATGGTCTTCTCTGTATAGCTCTCTCATGGCAACCACTGCCTCCCTTCCCTCTTCAAGCATGGGAGTGATAACTAGAATCACTAGCCCTGAGGATCTTGGGGTTTCCTTACACCCTGCCCATATCTCTGTAAGTAGTCCTTTCTTAAAATTTCGTATTTTCTTTATTTGAGCACACTATCATTTTTCCAGCTGGTATCTAGACTGATACAGAAGGATCATTACAACAAATCTTAAATCTTTTTTATTTCTCTGATGTCATGCCATAATACTTCTTAGCTTTGTTCTCCTATATTAAAATCAACTCATCAGAAAATTCCCATGGGCAATAAAAAAACTGGAAACTCAATCTTGTATTTCCAGTAGGCAAATTAGTTTTGTGTAGCCTCAAGGTTAATTGAATACAAGCTGGTTAAAGTTTGTTGCTCCAAAATTCTGTTTTGCAAGTTTTTTGGGGTACTCTTTACCTCTGACTATATATACCTTAATGTCATGTTGGACCTACACATTCTCAATAGAATGAAAGGTCCTTAAAGGCTGTTCCTCCCAAAGAATTAAAAGATAAGGAAGAGTTCTCCAAAGCTCTCTGTGTAGAAAAATCTAGGTCAGATCTAGGGAAGCTTCAGCAAAATTGATGCTTGCTTTTGAAAGCAGGGTAAATAGCAGTTACAGTAAAACATTTTTCTGTATCTCACATATCTGATGGACACTCTTCTCTAACTTAGAGGCCTACTTACTGCATGTTGGTCTACCCAGAGCTACAAGGTACTGGCCATCTTCTCTCCATCCTGTTGCTCTGGCATTTGAGTAAATCTCTTACTGATACAAATAGCCTCTAAATGTGTTTGCTGCTGATTTGTTCCTGGGGAGTGGATGCAAAGTGTCCATGCAATGCTGTACAGATTCAAGATCTGCGGATACCTCATATTCTCAGTATCCAATGGGAATATTACTGTTTCTACTCTTATGGTCTTTACCTGTTCATTTATCACAGCCTTGTGGCTATAGAATTTAGATAATGATGTCAAAACTCATTAGCTGACAGATAGATGGTTCATTGTCCTTGAACCACCATATCCATGCTAAGAATGAGTGGATCCGGTGGGACATCTGTGTTTCTAACCATGAGTGGACCCCTGGTCAACCTGTTTTGCCAGCCTTAAGGACATTCTGAGGGAAATGTTCATATTCACGTTGGGACCTCTGCTACTCTAGAGGAAGGCAAAGTGGCCTCCCCAATGGCCAAACCAGTTCCTGGCATTGTACCTTTGATTAGCTTTTGCAGAGTCCCTAACCTCTACTTCTACTTCCGTTTGTAAAATGGAGCTTACTATAATATCTACCTAATGAAATTGTTGTGACAGTAAAATAAAATATATATGTGAAGCACTGAGTACACATATATACTTTATGACACAAAGTAAGCCTTCAAAACCTTAGTGATTTTTTATTATATATATTATGTAATATATATAATATGATTTTTATATATAATATAATATATATAATGATTTTTTATTATATATATATTATATAATGCTTACATTTTTGAAAATTGTACCTGTTTTTTTAGAGAGTAAAACTTTACGAGTATTTGTTTATAAAAAGCCTTCAAAACCTTAGTGATTTTTATTTTATATATTATTATTATATATATTACTATAATATATAATATGATTTTATTATTTTATTATATATTGTTATATATTATTATAATATATAATATAATTTTTATATATAATATAATATATAATGATTTTTATTATATAATATATGATATAATATACATAGTGATTTTTTATTATATGTTATATAATATATTTAATATGATTTATATATATAATATATATAATGATTTTTTATTATATATATTATATAATGCTTACGTTTTTGAAAATTGTACCTGTTTTTTTAGAGAGTAAAACTTTATGAGTATTTGTGTACAAAAATACTCATGTGTCCATGGATATATTTTCAGAGAGTAATTTGGTAAATAAATTGAACTAAGTTTACAGTAATTGTAGTAATAAAGGTCAGATCACAGATTGATTTTCACAATTTCTGAGAGCTAGGATCTCAGAGGTCTGAATTACATTTCTTCCTTTTTTTGTTAAATACAGGGAAAATTTGGTTGAAATTTCCTGTTCACTACTAATTATTAGAAAGCTTCTGTTAGGTCTCGCATGGGCAATGTTTCATAAGTAAAATGCTTTGAATCACACGAAGTCTTTGATCAGTCAGCTTATATCCATGAGTGAGCTGGCTTGAGAAGCCAGATGACAATGCATATGTAGGGAAAGGAGCAGGTAAAGTTTTAGACGAAAAAAATGAATTTATGTGACTGTCTAAATGAACATTTACTAGCTTTTTCACTCTCAGATCTGGCTGCTGAAGCCTATTGGAAAAATCACATGGACTTGCTTTCAGAGAAGGACCTATATGTGGTCACTTTTAGACTCTGTCTACAGCGCTGATGTCTTACCTGGTTCCGTATTAGTACATCCAACAGTATTTCCCTCCTTGAAGTTCCATAGACATCTCAAAATTAACACATCTGATATTTATTAGGATTAGATTCAGCTGTGACTAACGGCAAGTCTCAAAATAACAGTAGCCTAGACGTGTAGAAATTTCTTTATTTCTCATGTTTAAGAAGTCAAAGACTCTGGCTCTATCTTGCTGCTCTTTTTTATTTTTTTGTGGTTTCCGTAACCCGGTTAAACTGATGATCCAAGATTTTAAAATTTTTTTAAATATTTAGAGAGAGAGAGAGCGAGAGAGCGCGCACGCTTGCTTGCGCTCGCGAGCGAGTGGGGGAGGAGCAGAGAGAGGGGAAGACACAGAATCTGAAGCAGGCTCCAGGCTCTGAGCTGTCAGCACTGAGCTATCAGCACAGAGTCTGATATGAGGCTTCAACTCATAAATTGTGAGATCATGACCTGAGCCAAATTCGGACACTTAACTGACTGAGCCACTCAGGCGCCCCACGCTGCAACTATTAGTTCTGCTTGTCCCCTTCTTGGCTTGAGTGCTGCTAGGTTGCACAGGCTGAGCAGCTGTTGCCTGCTTTTCTGGTCAAATGGGATCAAATGACACTCTCGGTTACGTGGGGTTATGTTGTAGCTGTCTTGCCTGGGCAGGAGGGTGAGTGGCCACTCCATGATACTCTTAAGTTCCCAGTTTCTCTGGTTGGGAGAAACTGGGAGCCATCTTCAACCTTGGCTGTGAATCAATTCCCTTCTCTGTGTGTAGCATAGGAATATTCCATGCCTGGCACTGGCTTTGCTCTGGGGGCAATCAGCTCTGTTCACTCACCTTGCGGTATGAGCACTGCTTAATCACACAGCTTCCAGGAGTTGTTGCCAGCCATTCTGGTCAGATGGGGCCACACTCTTCATAGTGGATGGGCCGATTCAGCTCCTTGCCTGAGCATGGCAAACTGGGCTCTAGGATCAGCAAAGTTCCCCATTCAACTGAATCAGGCAGATCTATAACTTGCCAGGTTCTCTGGTCAGAGTGAACCCCTGTTCTGGTTCTGCCGATGAACAAAGCTGCTGGTGGGGATTAGTGCTCGAGCACTGCAGGAATGAATTCTGTCTGCCAAGATTTTTGTGCTGGTTGTTAGAAGTCCCTCCCATTTCTCTATCAGTAAGATTCCCAGGGGTTGAGCCATGCAGATTCCTGCACAATCCCTGTGCGGTGAGATCAGAGTAGGGGCTCCAGCAAAGCGACTCATACTACTGTGGTGGCTGGGTGCCCTCCCAGGTTCTCTTTTGTCACTGAAGAAATCAGAGGCTCAGGGACCTCTTGGTGTGGTGTTAAGCTATTTTGTGAGTGGGCAATGTGGTCAACCTGGAGCCATTTCTCTTACCCTTCTAATGCAGTCTGTCTTAGTTTCTCTGGTGATTGGGGTGCTTCAGCCTCACCCTGTGTTCTAGGATTTACTCAATGATGTCTTTTTCTTGAACTGTTGTTAGTTCTTCTTGTGAGGGAGAGTGAAATCAGAAACAACCTATGTCACCATCCCGGTCCATCATTCTATTCCTTTCCTTGCTTTCTGCAGTCACATTTTTTCAGGGTGTGTGTGGAACCAAAGGCACATGCAGAGTTTTATGAATTAATTTAAACAACATGAGGGAAGTGTCCAGACCATTCTAGTTATAAGACCTCATTTATTATATTAGCAACAGTAACCATCGCTTTCATTGAAAACTAATTTCTGTTCTCCATGGTCATGAGTTTGTCAGCATCTTTATTAATACCATTTTAATGCCTTTAAAAAGTCTTAAATAATTGGGGATAGAAGTTGGTGGGAAATCTCTGTATCTAATTAAAATAGTTGTTTTATGAGACTGAGAACTTAAAGTTAGACTTTTGTCTGGAGTCCATAAGGGATTCTTTGTAGATATGTGCAAGACAAAAACCAGCTTGGGACTGTTGTTCCCATTTTATTGAGGAAGAGTATTTACTTTATCTTTTAAAAATTAGTGACATCCATGAATCGGAGTACCAAGGCTCTTTTTCATAGGCAAGTACTGTATGAAAAGTATGGTTTATATTTGTATTTTTTATCAAATAGTATTTAAGAAAGTATTTGGGTCTGATTATAGTTAGGAAACTCAGAGATTTCATAGGCTCAAGTCATCAGCAATGAACAAGACCTATATTAAGAGATGTTTAAAAAAGCCACTAAAATAAGTTCGAAGCATGGTGCCAGTTATTTCAAGTTTCCAATAACTTGTATAATTGATGAAAGAAATATCAGTTGTCTTAATTCAGTGGATAGAGACAGTGCCTTAGTAAAAATTTAAATGCTTGTCCCCAGTGGCTATCCATCTCTGTCAAGAATTTGTACTAATTTCATGGGACGGCTCCAAGCCACTTCACCAAGAGACCAGAGAGTTTCTTCCTTCTGAAGTTGTCAGATGCTATTCTGAAACCAAATAATACATGACATAAGGCTATTTCCCAAAACGGTTGACTTGTTTTGTTATCAGAAGTTAAACCCTTTCATATGCCTCCCAAGATACTCAGAAGCATGTGAAGTAAACACATGTAACAAATCCCTTATTGTGAATATGAGCAGAGAACATACATTTCTTATTAGTAGAAAACTCCAATTCTCTTTATCAGACTCAAAAATGTTCAAAAGAGATTTATGTATTCATGGTTTGAAGGAGTGCTGGATGTTTAGCCTTCTCAGGGCACAATAATGTCTCTTCTGGCCCTGAAGACCAGATAACCCACTGGTTCCTAGTTTCTGACCAGGGATCTGGTCTTACCAGGGTGTAGTGAGTCAACCTTACTCAGTCTTTCAGTATAAAAATGTAAACTTTGGCAGATGCGAAAGCTAATCTTAAAAGAAGACTCGGTCTCCATTTCTAAAATGGAAAATGCGTCAAATAAAAGGTATTCCAGACATACAAGTCACTATTCCTATTATATTCATCTCTCCCCTGTAGCTCAACTCATCACCCACCAAACAGGGAAAGATCTTATTCAGATGTGGTCATCGATTGAACCAAAGTGAACAACTGACTCATGTGTGTTCCTAGAGCAAAAACCTGTGCTCACACACAATTGATCTTATCTGATCTTATCTGATCAGATTTCATTTTGTAAAAGTTAGAAAAAAGAGACACAGAAGGAGGCAGACAGTTGGGGTTGAGGAGATCACAGGAGGAGCATTGGAGCTGGTCACCTTGTTACATCGTGTGCAAAACTGGAGTGTGAGTAAGTGAGGAAAGGAGATATAGGGATGCATTACAGGTGTTCACAGGGGGAGGGACCATTAGCCAGATGAAGCAGCATGAAGCTTTTAGGTCCTTATTCCCAAGTTCCCTTGGCGCCTGGAAGTGTCTGCCACCCCCACATTTGTGAGCCCTCATCCTTTCAACTTGGCTTAGTTTGAGTACTTTCTGTTTCTTGCAGCCTGAAACAAAGATAAAGATATTATCATAAAATTACAAAGATTTAGAGGTGGTACAATAACAGCATTATACTTTAGAAAGAACACTGGTCCCATACCTGGGTTCAAGCCCTGGTACTCTCACCAACCACATAGTGGCCCCTAGAACAAGTTGTAAATATTGGGTCACATTTTATTCACCTGTAAAATGGGGGAGGAGAATGAGGACTCAATTGCAATATCTGAATTGACTTCAAATTTTAACATTCTTGGAATCAATCAATTTTGTTGGATTTCAAGTGGGTAGAGCTATTTGGTTACTGTAAGTTGTAGAGAGTAGGGAGAGAAAAGTAAAGGTCAGGGAACCAAGGAGACCCAGGAGTAGAGGGTTCTTTGATTGAAGATCTAAGGACCTTAGGTTAATTTTGAATATGGCGTCTGAAATATATGGTCATCTGACAGAGCTAAAGAGTATCCCTTTCTCTCTTATATTGGTTCCAACTCAGAGGAGAGACAGGCTGGGATAAGAAATGGAAGTTCCCGTATGCTTCAGTGACCCAGTGTGGGAGCCCTTTCTCTGAGATTTGGAAATTTCTACCAAGAGTATCTTCGGTTCTGTAATAGGAATAGATGGTACACTCTTTTCTTGACAGTAAAGTAGCTGAAGGGAGAATGGAGACCTTATCTGATCATCTCTGGCTAAAATGGCTGTATGGATATAGAATAGGATTTAAGGATGCTTACAGGGGTGCTGGAGGGTTCTCTAGTTGTGACTCTCCTCCCGCCACCCCCTCTTCTCACTTCCTCCGCTTGTCCCTGCCCAGCTCGGATTTTACACCCTAAATTCCATTCGCGATGGAGGCACTGGCCTCTAAAGGTTAGAGTCTCATTCAAGACTTCTAATTTAGGATTAAAATTCTCCCTGGAGATGGACCGATAGCAAGCTTTCCCCTCCGTCCAGGAGAGATTACCCTGGGTTATCCAGAGGGGCCCAATCTAATCACAGGAATCCTTAAAAGCACATTATCTGTCCATGCTGTAGTCGGAACAAGAGGGAAGTGTGACTATGAAAGAATAGCCAGAGGGGCGCCTGGGGGGCTTTGTCGGTTGAGCGTCCGACTTCGGCTCAGGTGATGATCTCACGGTTCGTGAGTTCGAGCCCCAATTCGGGCTCTGTGCTGACAGCTCAGCGCCTGGAGCCTGCTTTGGATTCTGTCTCTCTCTCTCTATCTCTCTTTCTCTCTGTCTCTGCCCTTCTCATGCTTTCTCTCTCTCAAAATAAATAAGCATTAAAAGAAACTAAAAAAAAATCAAAGAACAGCCAGAGAGATGCAACGTTGCATGCGCTAAACATGGAGAAGGGGACCGCAAAACAAGAAATGGAGGCAACCTCTGGGGCTGGAAGAGTTAAAGGAGCAAATTCTCTCCTCGAGCTTCCAGAAACGAATGCAGCCCTGCTGACCTCTTTGTTTTAGCGCAATGAGACCTGTGTTGGACTTCTAATCTACAGAACAATACATAATAAATTTGTGTGTTAAGCTACTATGTTTGTGGTAATTTCTTACAGCAGAAATCAAAAACCAATATGGTATACATGACTATGAGCACTACTGTACTTACCTTTTCTCTAGAACTACAGTCTGGATTCCTGAGCAAAGTATAGTTTGCAACTCTTTGTGATTTGTGATCTAGAGCTCTTTCCAGTGGACCAGAATTTACTTAGAAGGTCAGAGTGAAAAGGAGACCAGGCCAGAAACAGATATTATGGGTTTAAGTTCAGGTTCTGTGCTTGGTGGTTATGTAACCAGGTGTGAGTCACTTCAACACTTTGGCTCCAGTTTCCCCAACTCTACCAGGAGGGCTTTGGCATAAGATGACCTCTAATTCATTTTAGTGCTGGCCCTTGATGATTTCTCTGAGTGCCAGCCTCATGCTGGGGGGTTGGCGTTAATGGGACACTCTGTCTAAATGGCCCTATCCACCAGGATGCGGAGTTTGATGGAAGGTTCCATAAGGAAGAGTACTATGTATCAGACTTAATTTTCAAATGTAAGTTTTTACTTGTTTAGTGAAGAGTGGGTATATAAATGTACTTGTCAAAGGGAAATATTTTATCCTAATTGTTAAGATTCCTCCATAAGGAGTGAGATTTAAGGACTATTTAGGATGTGAGAAAGAGTAAATAGATCAGGTCGAGGACCCAAAACTTCCAGTTTAATTTTCAGCATCGTATTAATTATTTATCTTACAGTTATTGGAGAGCAGAATTAACTGATCCCACAACTTCTTTTCATTATGAAATAGATTCTTCGATAATGTATCTTTTTCTTATTTTTATCCCATCATGGATTTTGCCTTTGTAGTTTGCATAGCAATTACACTTTAGAACATTGCGTACTGTGTTCTTGACATGATGTTTACCTTAATCTGCCTCAATATATTTATTTACATTTTTAACTCATTTGATTACTTTCATTAACTTTCCTCCTGATGGCATTTTAAAAACCTATCAACAAAACCTAAACCTTCTTTAAGCTCTTTTTAGTAACTTTGCCAATAATAATATCTGTTGAATTGTTGCTTGTTTATTACATGTTGAATGACTAGTTATTGAGGGAGAGGAAATTTCTGTTTTAGTTCTGGAGTTATTTTGATGTCAATTACAAAACCTTTACTTTAAATTCATATTCTCATTTGTTGTCAGGCAGATGAACATCAGAGGACTGAGTACATTTGAAAAGAACTTCACTTTAATTGCTTTTTTAAAGTGAAAATCAAAAATTTGTGTGAAATGCACAAAACCTACCTTAGAATCATGCTAAGATTCATGTAAATTGACATATAATATTTGGGACCAAAATCATAGAATGTCATAGTTGGCAGAGACTCTAACCTACAGTTATTATTACTTTTGTTATAAACATTTATTTCATGCCATTCTAGCCGAATGTTTACTAAATCTACTAAAATAATTAGATTAGAAAATTAAATCCCAAGTATAAAATAAGCTTAGAAAAGATAATCCACTGTATCTGAATAATAAAAACAACTATAAGGGAGTTTACATTTAGTTTACAGCCCTTTTTGAATTTACATTTTGAATTGTTAGTACTTTGTGATGACCCCAAGTCTGAAACAACATTAAGGTGACCATTTAGGGATTGACACAGCAGTGGAATAAACACTGGCGGTGGGAGGAAAGGCTGGGTTATATGCTCTCGCACTAACCCTACCTACCTGTGCAATCCTGTGTAAGTTCTTTCATTTCTCAGGTCTTTAGTTATTTCATTGTCCAAATAAGGCTTTTGATAACCAGCTTAGAGCCTCATCAGTAATACATTATTTATATAAGGTGCTCAGAATAGAGCAGGCTTTCAACAAATCCTTTTTTTCTCGCATATATTTCATTTGGTTCCTAAAGCACGATACTTCTAGAGCACTCTTCAAGAAAAATCTGACGGCTGTTCAAGGCACACATTATATTCTGCGGGGTTTAATGCTTTATCTTCCCTCATATCCACTTGTTAGGATATTCCTTTGAGTAGTTGATTGCCTCACTTGCATTGTAGGCATGGTGCTAATAGTGACGTAATCCATATAAAAGTATTCTAGATAAAAGGCTATTGTATTGTTTTCTAGAAATCTTAGATGCACTTTTGTTATCCATTTATACCAGTGCATAGGAATTTGTGACATGAATTTCTGTATTTGCTTCATTTGTGAGTCTATTTTTTTCTCATTTATTTGTAATTTATGCTATCTTTATTTTATATAAATTTGTATAATGTCAGCCCTCTGTTTTAGAACAAGATGTGATATTAACAAACATATATGTGTATATGTATATGTATGTATATGTGTATATATATACACACACACACAAATATCATAACTACTGATTTTAAAATTATACACCACAAGAAGGAGGGGGTGAACTTTAGAATTTTGTCTAGTTTGTACATGGTATATTTCTGATCGTTCTTACCAGTTGGATTTAACAGTTTTGTGGTAAAGAAGAATTCAGTTTGGGTATCGGGTTAGAAAGTTTTCCCCTTAAAAACATTACATGCCAAATTTATGAAGGACTGATTCTATATTATCAAAATTTTGTACTTTCAATGAAAACAATAACATTTAATTACTTCAATGATGATTTTTAATTTTCTCACTATGTGAATGAGGGAACTTCACCCAACAGACCTACCTAGGGTCTTCTCAGCTCTCCCAGGCAAAGACTAATTCTTGAGCTTTTTTCTCTTTTGCATCTGGAATATATTCCTGTAAGCGGGCATGGGGATCTTTCTTAGGCCTGGGTGTCTTCAGAGGTAATATTTTGGGAAATGCGATGCCTGGGCAAAGAATATTTCAGCTTAATATTGGATCCATTCATGAATTTGGCTCTAATGATCCTTTTTTTGTACTTTCTAATTCACTTCCACGCTTGTCTGAACTCTTTCCACCCTGGGTCCCCATTTATCTTCCTCCAGCTGGGACATGAGTTTCTGGACACACAGTATATGATAAGCAAATATACAAGATAAATTATTTGCATTTCTTCAAAACTTCAAAAAAGATATATATGAAAAAAACGACAACTGAGAAGTATTCTGTTTTGTCTTGTCTTCCTTAAACAGAAATCTCTTAACAAATGAACAGAACATACCTTCTCTGATGTTTTGTAACAGTATATCTTATTTACTTTAATCTTAGAAGAGAAATAAATGTAAATGTAAGCACATTTTTTGCCGGCACAAAATCCTTTAAAAACTAATGCTTTTTTTCCTTTCTTTTGTTTTTCCCAGTTTTCATACCACCTATTACATTGTCCCATCTCTGCACACTAGTTAACCTGGAGACTACATTGAAATAGCATAGGCTGAATATTTATGGGACCCTGAGAGCTTTATGAACAGGTTCATTCTATGGGTTGGAAAAATAGCCTGAAGTCTGTAAATGGTTAGTCATTTCATCAGTTCTAAGAAAGAACATCCACAGAGAGGGGCAAAATGCAGAACATTTATTTTCTTTAAAATCTTCTGTAGACTTTAACCTCATATGGCAAGTTTCCAATATTAATTTCTTCAATTCTCCCCTCCCTGAAACAATGAGTTCCTCATTACTAGAAATATTCAGAGAACAGACAGTGATATCAGGAATATAAAGATCTCTTGAAATATGTGTGTGAAAATATTGCGAATGTGTCAAACGTTAAGCAAGAAAAAAGTATTTAAGAACATGAGCTTAACTTCACTTTCCATCTGCCATGGTCTTCCTCAAGTCAAAGATTCAATACTTGAGAATTAGCCTTTTATTCCCCTTAATAATGATAACTAAGTGTGCTTTCCACACATAATGCCATCCAACTCTACTCCTAGCTAGCTCTTATGCCTCAAACATTAAAATATCAAAACATGTGTGTGAAGATCCAATAAAAACACTTGACATTTTAGGGAAGAGATATTGGAAGTCCTTTGGGATGTATAAGTGAACAGGACGACTAAGTTTATTTGTAACTTCCAGTTTGGTTAAATGCTCAGGCAAATTCAATTCCTATTATATATGGAGTAAAATTTTGGGACACAAAAATGTCCTCTTATTAGTTCTATTATTTATGAAATTTCTTGATTTTTTTGATATTAGAAATAATAAGAAAAATATTTTCATGGAGGTTAAGATATTGCAATAATAGTAACAGTTAATTTTATATATAATTATGTTTTATGACATATACTATATGCTATTGTATATTATGAAAGCTTACTATTTGGAAAGCACTGTTCTTAAGGACTTTGCAGTTCTTACTTCATTAATTTCCACAAGGTCCTTTCGAGATTATTAATTTGGTCATCTTCATTTTATTGATGAGAAAACTAGAGCACAGAGACCTGAAACAAATTACCTAAGGTCATGTGGAAGGGATACAGTCAGAATTCAAATGCAGGCAATCTTGTTCTAGAATCTGTGCTTTTAACCACACACCGTGGTATCTCCTAATAGTTCAAACTCAAAAAGACTTGAGTTCAAATCCTGACTAGAGCTTGTATCAACTGAATAACCCTGGAAACCAGATCTCAGTTTTGTCATCTGTGAGATAAGCACAATAACACCTGTCGTACTGGGTTGTTGTTAAGAATAAGTTTATAGCAGCACTATGAAAATAGCCAAAGTATGGAAAGAGCCCAAATGTCCATCGACAGATGAATGGATAAAGAAGATGTGGCATGCATATACAGTGGAGTATTACTCGGCAATCAAAAAGAATGAAATCTTGTCATTTGCAACTATGTGGATGGAACTAGAGGGTATTATGCTAAGTGAAATTAGTCAGTCAGAGAAAGACAAATATCATATTACCTCACTCATATGAGGACTTTAAGACACAAAACAGATGAACATAAGGGTAAGGAAGCAAAAATAATATAAAATCAAGGAGGAGGACAAAACACAAGAGACTCTTAAATATGGAGAACAAACAGGGTTACTGGAAGGGTTGTGGGAGGGAGGATGGGCTAAATGGGTAAGGGGCATTAAGGAATCTACCCTGAAATTATTGTTACACTATATGTTAACTATCTTGGATATAAATTGAAAAAGAAAAGTTTTGACGTAGGAAAAAATGAAGAATAAATGAGACAATCTATGTAAATGAACAGCAAAGTACTCGGCACAAAGTAGATAGTAAACAAATGTCAGATGCTTCTCTTTCCCTTAATGCAATAGAGTTAAAAAATTTTGTGAACAAAATTCCCCTTATATGATCATAAATAAAACCTAGTTAAAATATTTAATATCAAACGGCTTGCTCATTCTCCATATCCTTTAAGATTATTTCAAAGAAAAAAGAAACTAGTTACCCGCAAGTATAGAACCTTGTCTAATCTTTTCTCTCTTTTCCTCTCCTTTCCCTTTGTCTGCTATAGCTTAATGGTGATGCTTTTATGATAGGGTGGGATTGGGGCTGGGGCAGAAACAGTTGGATTTGTGGTTCTCTTTGGAATTTTAATTAGAAGCCCAAGAAAGCTCCTTTGATTAGATTTTGTTATAAATTTTCTTGAAAAGATCATTGTTTACTGACTCATAAATGAGGAACTACATAATACAGATTCTTCATCTTGTAATCAGCTAAACCCCCAGTGGACATCACTCTCAGAAGAGAATCATATGTACAAGATTTTGTGGTGGAACTGGCATATGGAGGAGAGATCTGTTTCTTAGACATCATTCAGATATGCCTCTCCAGTGGCAACTGGGTCTGTTTATGTAGATGAAGGGTTCAGGCATCTCTGATATCTAAATCTGAGGGCTGTGAGTAGGGAAGAGTGCAATTAACTCAGCAAACTTAAAACCACATTCCTCCATCTGCTGAGTCCCTCCGTGTCAGGCTCTGAAGAAACCAATGTTGTGGTGAAAGGGGCAGACAACAGATTGTTGAAAAAAATGTGCCCTTCTCCTTCCACTGCCGTTCTTTAGAACAGTTTAGCTTGAACATCTTTAACATATCATACACTTATCTGGTATTGGATACATGGAAACAAGTCAGCATTGTGCTCCGTGGGTCAGAGGCTGTGGTTTGGCAGGACATGTGCATGGATTCCCAGGCCACTTAAAACCCACGTGAGTAATGGTAACCAAACCCCTTTTCCATTTCCCACCCGTACACATGTCTGCAGAAGAAAAAGACTAAACAAAATGTTCTTTTTTTATCCTAAATGAAAACAAATAGAAAAATGAGTGGCAGAAGGATCTGGTCAAATTTACTGTAAATGCTTCTGGAAAGAGGCCCTATCACAGAAAGTGAGAAATCCTTTGTTTTCAGGTTTGAAACACCAGTACACTTTCAGTGAGTGTTTAACCTGTGAGCTCCTCTCAATATAAACAAAGTTCTTATTAACTAACTAACTAAGTAAGTAACTAAGTAACTAAGTAACTAACTAACTTTTGCTGCAAAAGGTGCTGTGCGTCACCTGGAATGTGAGGCCTGTCCTTAAAGAACTTGCAATTTTCTTTTTAAGCATTTATTGTAAAAGTTTATATTTGTCTTCTGGATAAAAATAGGAGAGGTAACATATGTGTTTGTATATATATATGTTGAATACCTAAAGGATGAAGAGAGAGAGGGAGGGAGTAACAGCAGGTGAGAGATGTCAACAAGTCTTTGGAAGCTAGAAACTAGAGGGTTTGGAATAGATTTTATTTTATTTTTTTTTACGTGTTTTGGTTTATTTTGAGAAAAAGAGAAAGTGTGAGCAGAGGAGGGGCAGAGAGAGAAGGAGAGAGAGAGAATCCCAAGCCGACTTGGTGCTGTCAGTGCAGAGCCCGATGTGGGGCCTAAAGCGCCCAACCATGAGATCATGACCTGAGTTAAAATCAGGAGTAGGACACTTAACAGACTGAGCTACCCAGGCTCCCCTGTAATAGATTTAAAGGTAAGCTGCAGCTGAAAGTGTCTGTGGGAAAGATGGCGAGGAAAGCAAGCCTTGTAGAATTTAGCAAAGGCTCAAAAGATGGAGGCACCAAGTACTGCAAAGTCATGGAACTAAAATCCAGAGGGGTCGTTGAAATATTGTACGTGAAGCCGACTCCCAGATCTTCGTTCCCTCGTGGAGCACTGCTGAGCACTCCTCTCCCAATGCAGAGGCCTGGAGATTTACTTCTTTGGAGTCATTACACCAGATTAGTTCTTGATTTAGGGAGATAGTGTGCAGGAGTGAGCTACTTAGCTGAAAACGGAACGGAGGGGTCTATACAGGATGATGAGCCACACTGCCCCCTACTGGCTACCTCTCAGAAAGCTGGTTCTCAGGCATTCGCTTCCAACCTCTTAGGCAAGCCATGGGAAATTCTTTCTCTGAAGAAACTGAAAGGACCTTGACATTCTGACATTTGGAGAAACCTTGATAAGAAATTCATCCTGTTACCTACTGACCCAATGGTGAAGCCCACCACTTGGCAACTCCTCTCTCTAACCCTTACGTTCCCTTCCCTTCACCTCCCCCTGTATGGAGAACGTCCAGTTATCCTTGTTTAGTCTCACTCTTAAACATGAACTGATATCCAAAGATCATCAAGTAATAGTTAATGAAAGTCTCTTTCATTGAATAGAGATGATAATAAGTAAAGAGAAAAAAGGAGGTAGGTGCAATGAAAGGGATAGAAAAAAACTTAAGAACAAAACACCCCTAGAGTTACTATCCTCAATGAAATAAAAACCACTGCATCCATAGTATTAGAGTAGGGTACTGTGACAAGCAACATTGAGAAGCAAAACAAAAACAAAAACAAAAACATATTGGTATTAAAAATACAATGCTCCAGATTAAAATTAAATAGAAGGCAATATTGAAAAAAATGTCTAAGAAAGCAGAATAACACATAGAGAGACAAGATAAAAAGGTATGAAAAAATTGAGGTTTAATCCAGGTTCTAAGAGGTTCTTATAGGACACCATTCACTTAAGGGAAATTATGAATGAAAGACCAGAAAATCGGAAGAGATTTCAAACAATCCATACAAGAACACGAATCTTCAAATTAAAAGGCCTATCAAATGTCCTGAATATAAAAAAAGAACCACCTCAAGAATTATTGGAAAGTAGAGAGAAGATTCTAAAAAAATTTAGGTTGATAAAAAGTCATATTTTCAATTTAGGGCTAAGAACGGCAAAAACTGCTTAAAGAAACTGTGAGCTAGAAAATAACAAAGAAATATTTTTGAAATTATAAGACTAAGTTATATCTTCCCTGGAAATTATAGTGCTAGATTGTAAAATTTTCAAAAAGGCATCTGTCCTGCATTCTTTCTTAAAGAATCACGGAAGGATATAAGAAATAGAAGTAGGGGATCCAGAAAACAGGAGACGAAGGATTTTCAGGATAGTGGTCAAGGGAAGTCTGAGTTATTCCTGTTAATAGTTATTTACATAGTCATAATAATGGAGACACTAGTTATTATTTTAACCAAAAGGTTGATATAATTGTATCAGGAGAATAGAGGAGGTAAAGTAAGTTTATTATCATTGGTGGTGTTGAGAGTGGTGGTTGTGGAGTAAGAAAGCACAATCCTGACTTACCACAGTAGGAAGTAGTGTTTAAAATCGATAAATCAAGGAATAGCAGTAGAAGCACGTTATTCAGTGTTACAGAGTGGACTACTGTAAGATTTGCCACAAGTGTGAGGTTAGTTGCTTCTGGGGAATGGAGCAGGTTTTGGTAAGGATGAGGCAAGTTTTCTTTTTTTATAGTTTTTTAGAGCTATTAGAACTTTTAAAACCATGTGCCTGCATGACACAAAAATAAATATTAAAAAAAGCATGTCCTGCCTTTTTGTTTATCCATCAGGATAGGTTAAGTTATGCTGTCGTAACAAACAACTCCAAAGTTTCGGTAGTTTAGTTCAGGAAAGGTGATGTGTATGCCTCATGTTGAACATGAGTTAGAAGAAGTCTCAGGTTCCATTTCTGTAGTCACTCAGGAACCAGGGACAGAGGCTTTGTGTCAACTGCACTTTCATAATTACTGCAGCAATAAGAAGGAAACTCTGGAGGTTTCTAATTGGCAAATGAGTGCTCTAGCCCAGAGACACTCGTGACTTCCCGGTCAGAGCTAGTCACATGGTGACACCTAGGCTCAAGAGTACCAGGAAATTTAGGGACATCTGGGTGGCTCAGTGGGTTAAGCGTGGACTCTTGGTTTCAGCTCAGGTCATGATCTCGCAGTTTCGTGGGTTTGAGCCAGCACCGTCAGCCACTTGGGATCTCTCTCTCCCTTTCTCTGCCTCCCCCATTCATGCTGTCTGTCTCTCTCAAAATAAATAAACTTAAAAAAAAAAAAAGAATACCAAGAAATTTAGTGTTCTGTGTGCACAAAGGGTAAAGGTAACCAATATTAGTGAGCAGAATGAGGGACCATCACATGCTTCTTTCCATTTTGCTTTAGTCTTTTTTTCCCCATCTCTCTCCTTTCAATCTTCTACCTTCCAAACCAAGTAATCAGTGTTAACTCAGTGAGTGTTTTTCTTCTCTTTATGTTTTTATATAAATGCACCCTTTGTCTATAACATGTTGCTCTATACCTTTTTTTCTTAGCAATATACTATATTTTCTAAGGTAAAAATATTTCCATGTTACTGACCTCCATAAGATAGCATGAATAACTGCAATTCCTTTCGTCAATCTCCTACTGTAGATATTGAAGATGTTTATGGATTTTTGTCACAGAAAACAGAGCAACAATGAATAGTTTTGTACATGTGTCTTTCTATATTGGAACTTCATTCTTTTAAGGTGATTCCCAGAAGTTGCATTGTGGTGTCAAAGAATAGATGTTTTGAAATTTTAATAGTTATCACCAAATTACTTTCCTTTGAGATTGTTGCAATTTACATTTCCACCAGCAAAATTTATATTTCCACGACTTTAACTGACATCTTTATGAGCACTATGTAATCTTTCTTTTTTCCTTTTTCTAACTGGATGGGTTAAAATTTAATTAAGGGGATATGACAAATGTACTTGAAATGACTGGTGATTAAGAGAATATGTAAACAAGAGAAAAATTAAGTGTGAAGGCAGCACAAAAGATTCTCAAGGGGAAGACAGTTCTTGAACTATAAGGAAGTCAAAGAACATTCCAGAGGAGGAGAAGAACACAAACAACCTCCGAGAGGCAAGGAAGCTGCTGCCAAGTTTGCTGAACAGCAAGATATGCTTCCTGAAGTGCAGAACATACGGTGAACAATGGAGTGAAAACAGTGCTGGGCCCTTCGGGTGGGGGAGGATTGTCCTGGGTAATACGAGAAGGCAGAGACATTTAGACATGAAATGGAAGGGAAGAGTCAGCTAGCATAGATTTCCCCTCGGAAAAGTGATGTCATAGACAGAAGTGCTTCAAAGAGCATTCTGGTAGTAGGCTGCAGGTAGATTGAATGGAGAAGAGCCAGGACATGGTTGTCATAATTCTGCACAAACAGGGGTTAAATGTCCCAGTCCACGTCTCCTTGCATTTAGCAAACACATTTTTGCATGGGGAGTGAATACGGTAAATAGGGTTAAACTGTAGTTTTTGTTTGTTTGTTTGTTTTACAAGCCTTGAAATTTTACCAGAATGGCAAAAAACAAAAAAGCATAAATGTGCGGGGAATAGAGGCTGTAGGAGAAGCAGAGGAATGAGTGAGATTAATTCAGAACATGAGATGTAAGAAGAAAGCAACATTAGACAGCAAAAGGCAACAAATAATTTGGCAAAGACATTCCCTGTGTAAACACAGCTGTCAGAGAACAGGGGATCTCAAAGTTAAACTACCTCTTAGAACAAGTAATATAATGTACAACCACTATATGAAGGAAAACTATGATACAGATTAATTTTTGAGATGTTTTTGGCCTGTGAATACAATGCACCTAGAATTCCTTCGTAATTTGGATTGTTTAGATAGTTTTCTTTTTTTTATTGGATATCTATTGTGGCCTTTGTTTTAGACTGGGAGGAAAACAGAAATGCTATTTTTAGAATGTGATATGAGACCTCTGAGTAACATATGATCATCATATAAACTAATAGGAGAAAGTAGAGACAAAAATGATACATAGAATTGCGTGTAAAGATGTATATTACATGTGCAGATGCACACAGACACAAACCCTTTCACGCCAAGAAAGTAGCCAAGTCACTCACAGGCTAATAAAAGTTGAGCAGATATTAAAATCAAACAACAAAAAACAAGTTTCTTTTTTTAATACTGAAATGCACCTAATGGCTTTCTGGAAATTCTTCCACCTGCCTGCATCTCTTTCTGCAATGCTACAGGAGGAGCCACTTTGGCCCACTGTCTTTTCAATTTTGAGGGACACTGAATTCTCAACTAAAATAGAATAATGAACAATTACTTTACTTTACTTTAAAGTATTACTTTAAAGAGGTAATTCCGAAGGGATTTCTTTTAACATTTTATTGCATTTTTTTTCTTGGAAAGGGTAAGGTATTGTTTGTGATGGCTACTTCTGGCCCTCCTTCCCACAGACTCGTTTTGTCTACTTGCACTGGTCCACAGTTCCCTCTATGCATGCTTTTGGACAGTAGCTACAGGCAATGTGACAAGTCATCTCTCGGCTCTCAGAATCCACTTCTTTTGAGTGACACCTTCCTTCACCACTTGGCGTTCATAGTCTCCTTCTGTCCCTTCCTTCTGCATCAGTGTAAGATACGATAGGTAGTAAATGTCACACTGGCTCTGTCATTCTGGCACCTCTGTCATTCAGTCAATCCACAATCTTATTTTTGTCAGCAGCATCAAAGGGCATTTTGTGGAAAGCCATGCATTCCTTCGTGATATAAACATTTAAGGTGAGAAATTTAACCTCCAAAATAAAGCTTTTTAAGCTCTCTTAGTTTTTAATGTTACTCCCTATAACTCCAGTATATATGGCTTTATAAAAACTATGTAGGTGAACTACATAAAGTGCAAAGAGAGAAAAGGACAAAATAGAAAAGAATTAATTCCTTTTTACATCTCATTTTCAGTTCAGAATTCTAGAGTTAAAGTGGGTCTTTTCGGTCGTTAATTTCAGATAGAGATTCTGAAATTGGCATTTTAGGGGAATATTATATTGTGGTCAGACGTCTGAGGTGGGCAAGAATTTGGTCCCTGATATCATTTTCCACCCCTAGGTTGGTGGGTCTCAAACTATTTGTGGTAGAGGACTAGCTTTTCCCCCATCTCTGCTGACCGGTATCTTTGTAAAAGTCAGTAAAACCAAAACCAAAAATAAAAATACAAACAAAAGCATAAGCCCCCAAATATAATATTAAATTTAAACATAACATGATTCTGTCCAGTTGATCTAAAAGTTTATAAACGCCCATCTCAAGTTCAGTATTAATCCTCTCACTGGTAGCAGCAAAAAGCTCAGGGGCGCACTGGACAGCGGTGGACCACACTTTGAGAACTGTCCTTGACATTACTGCTCCTCGGTATTTACAATTTTCCAAAAGAGATACTTCATGGTGTGGAGCAGAACATTATCAATACAACGAAATTAATGAAAAAGAAAAGGAAAGAACATCATACGCTTGGCTCTGAAATATACACACTCCTCAAAGTTCCAAGATTGGCTGAGTAACTAAGAACTCATGGGATGTGTGAAGACTGACTTAAAGCCAGTTGTGAACTCACCAAAAAACTACACTATATGCATTGGAATGTGATTTCTTAAGTGCCTTATTCCTGTAAGGAGATGGATAAAACTGTAGTCAACCAAACCACTTTTTGTGTTTTTTGGAAGGAAGTTCTTGATAAGCCACCAGGGAGTTGAAGGTGAGACCATAAGAAATCAAAGAAGCACAGAAGCGTTCTGGGCAGTGTGATGTGATCATTGATTGGTGAACTTTGATAAGAGTCTGAGTTCTGCTACTTATGAGGTCTGTGAACCTAAAAACATCACTTTCCTGAGACTCTGCTTCCTTGAGTGGAAAAAGGCATCATTAGTATGATATAATAAAATATATAGTATATAATATATAATAGTCTAATAGTATTTAATAGGTTACTTCATAAGGTTGCTACTGTGCAGTTAAAATATGGTGCTCAGTATGTATTAGTATTATTGTTAGTAATAATAATAAACTGTTTCATGTCGGTAATGTCATTGCAAACTCTAAGGGTGTGAGAAAGGTGTACTTTAAGTGCATTTACCTTACGTTACATCTGATAGTATTTCCCAATATCTTGCACAGAAGGTTAACTGTGTTCCACGCCAAAAGGGTCTATACCCTAATAAATTTTGGAAACCCTGCATGTTTTGAGATTCATGACACATTATTGTATTAAGGTCTCTGGAAAATCATGCATAAATATACTTGTGAACTTTTATGTGGCACGTTTCTTCCTAAGCATATTTGATTACCCAATGTTTTGTAGGAAAATGTAACAGCTAGTGAGATTACTGTACATTACATACTTACTGTGTGTCAGGTAGTAATAGAATAGTTAGCTTTTTAATACCAATTTACCCTTGGTATCCCCATTTTACAAGGGAGGGTAAGTAACTTGTTCAAGGCTATACACTCCAGATGGAGAGGGTTAGGATTCACAACCAATTGTCTGGTCTCTGGTGACCACATGATTGCTTACTACCTGTTCTCCTGCTGGGATCTAGCATTCCACAGAAGCTACTTTAGGAAATGCCGATTGCGAATAATATTTTGTTCAGGCTGGGGTAATCACAGAGATTTGTGTACACCACGTTGTTTGCACATGCGTTCTTTTCCTTACTCTGTGCCACTCATTCTCTTTTTCCTTCTTAAATTTTACAACTTGTCTAAGACCCTGATCAAACCACGTGCTCTTTTCCACACAGTCTTCCTTATAGTTTCAGCCATGGCGGTCTCACTTTCTCCTAGACGCTTAGCATCTGTTTTGTAGAGTTCATGGACAGATGTCCTACTGAACTCTGGATCTCTGGATATGTCATTTATGTGAATGTTGTTTTCTTAACTAGCATCCAGATCTTTGAAAATGGTACTGTTTTATGCAAGAAATTCTAACAGCATAACAAATATGTGTTGATTAGAATTTTTTACATAACATCTGGAGCTGTTTCAAATTTACTTAGTATGAGTCCCCAGCTGCTAACATGAAGAAATGAATCCATTTGCAGCCCTAACGATTACCATATGAATTAGAAATGATCACCTTTGCTTGTTTGTGTCACTGAATAATTCACGAGTTCAACTAAAAATACATTTTTGTAATTCTAAACCGCTGCAGTTTCCAGTCGTCTAACGACCTGCTCAGCAACAACTTGCATCTGGCAGACATGGGCATCACAGTTTTTCATGCGGTTGCACCCAAAACCAGTTTTTCACATTATGCTGATTTTGAGGGTGATGGGTGCAGGCTTGCATTTTTGCTCCCAACACCAGATGCTGGAGATGTCGAGATGGACTGTGGCTGCTACCTGGTGAGTGTCACAGTCAGCAGAGAGATGCAAAACACACGAAGATGGCGACATGTTGAGTGGTGGTGCTAGGGTAGCAGAAGGGCCAGAAAAGACTGTGGAAGGGAGGTAGGTTTTGAGGTGGAGAAGAGCAAGTGGAGATGGTTAGGCATCTTGGGAAATGGAAACAGCACTTGCTAAGGCACCAGAACAAGGAAAGTGTGAACTTGAGGAGAGAACAATATTTAGATGGGCCCGTAGATGGTTGGGAGTATCAATTAGAAAATGAATTTGCAAATGTAGATTAGGTCTTATTTTTATGTTTTACCATTTGTCTTTTTTTGTTTTCAGTAGTATTTGCTCTGTGTCTCCCATAAATTAATGCAGTGTCTAGAAAGGAGAGAGATTTCTACTTCCTCCATAATTCCTACCAGACAAGAATGTGTTGGTTGCTAACTAGATTATATGCACAGTGTCATGTCAGTCAGATCGTTTGACACCAAGTTCCACACAGTGGTGTTAAGTAAACCTCTATGTGACTACTACTGCCTTTCATACAATATTATGTATTAAAATTGAAGATTCTTTTACTGTTTAAACATTTTTAATATAAATAATTAAAACTATTTGGTTGATAATGAAACATCATATAAATGTTTTTCAATTTATTTTTGTAGTTTTTTAAAATTACTCTTTTGATTCCCAAGGCTGGATATATTTATGATATGGGGATAGCTTTTCTTACCCACATCCATTGTCACAATACCTGTTATAAAATTTGCCACAGTTCAAACTTGACAAATGAATGCTTTCTTTGGCTATTTAATTATGATGGCCACAGGAGACACTTGGCATACTGTGTATATTTCAGAAATGTGGTAGGTAAAATCACAGTTTAATAAATCACGAGATATCATAAAAGCATAAAGGGAACAAGCTAACGGGTGTCTAATTTGATGGCTTTTGTGATGCGGATACCAGGGTCCATCTGGCTTTTTTGCGAATCTAGATTTTTATCCATCAGGTACATCAGAAGGAATGTGCATATCCCCCTTAAAGTGAATTCCAGAGAGTTCTCATGATAATATATCTTCCTATAACTTTTGGGAAAAATCAAAGTAATTTTTAAGTGAGGCTGTCTACGAACTGTTAATTAGCTTCCCATTATCCAAAATAAATACAATGGAAATTATTGCTCAGTTACAGTTTTATTGATCCGTGACTCACAAAAGACTTAAGCATGTAAACCCTAATGGAAGGATTTATTAAAGAAGTGTGATTATAGAAATGTAATGAACAATATTTTAGCCAAAAAGATTGTGCAAATATTAAAAGTCCCAAGAATTAAGGAACAGGAGAATCTGATTTATCCAGACACCAACTCAGCATGTTAGAGTTAGTGGCTTCTATTCAATCCGAAGTTCCTGTCTTTAATATAAGTAAGGTTAGCAGCACTTCTGGCAAGGAGTGTGTGATTGCCAATGTAAACGCATGCCCACAGTTGAGAATGGAGCCAGGCAGCATGAGAGAATTGAGAAGGTGTGACCTCCTTCAGTTCAGCCTAATAGCTGGCTAAATCTGAGACTCAATTAACCTACGCATTTACACTACCTTTTCACAAAATGGTAGCTGGACGTCTCTAGGACCTACTTATGCAAATGGATCTCCTTCTTGCAGGTCCATCTGGTTACTCTTAAATATAACTTACTGACCTTCACATGAACATACCTCCTTGTTCTCGTGCTTCCTTAGGAACATAAACGTTTATGCACGGTCCCTGGCACTCTCAGTGCCATCAGCTTCTCCCCTTCTGTGCTTTTGTAGTATTTTACAAAACCTCACACCCAAAAAGATATTAAAAAGAATTTTGCCAGCATGGTAGTTTGCTTAGCTACAAGCTTGATTTTAAAAAAAAAAAAAAAGGGGGGAGAGGGCGGGAGTCATATGTACAACTAGTTGAGAAGTAGAGAAGATTTTTTAAAAGTACTTTTCCTCTGTACTGAACCGAAAGAAACCGTTTCTCAAATGCAATGATAAAAGGACATATTCAGAAAGCAATTTTATTTTTGACTTCGTTTTTCCTTTTATTTCCAAGCTATTTCATGTTATTTACATCATATTTATTCTTTGTGCTTTTCTAAGCTCTTTGGAGAGTCACTGCTTGAGTGATCCAGCTGCTTGCTCCCTGGCTGTCCCTGGCACTTTGTGGGAGCAGGGACTTTTCTCCATAGGAAAGCTATGAATTACAGATTTTCAATAGATGCATGGATACTCACGCTTTCTATTTCTTTTTGTATACATTTTGGGTAGCTGTTTTTCCACATATTTCCCACATATTTCTCTACTTCTAAATTTTTGAATTTATTGGCATGAAGTCATTCACAACATCTCTTATTACTCAATGGTCAGTAGTCAATGGAAGAATCAATCTTTGTTTTTGAAGATTTTTCTTTATTATATTTTGTTTTTCCATTTTATTAATTTCTGCTCTTATCCTTTTATTTCCTTCCTTCTACTTTTTTGGAGTTTATTTTCTATTTTTTTTAACTTATAATACAAATTAACTGTAAGATAAGTCATAGATAAATGATTTTTCATATTTCTTCCTTTGCTAATATATGCATTAGAGGCTATGAAGTTTTCTCTAAGCAAAGCTTTAGCTGTAACGCACCAAGTTTTGCTCAGGTGTTTATCATTTAGTTCTAAGTGTTTTGTAATTTCTAGTATGATTTCTTCTTTAACTGGTGTTTTCCCTAGCAGTGTTTTGTGGATTAAATCAGGCTTATTTAAAATTTTCTATTTCCTCTTAAGTAGCTGTTCAGTTATATATTCTTTCACTTGTTAGCCTAGAGTTTAAACATGTTTCCTTTAATTGTTAGAGTCTAGTATGAGTACTGTTAACAGTTTTGTATAATGTTTAGGTCTTAGAATTCCACCGACCACTTACCACCTTTTATTATTGTTGTTATCCACTATTGTCTATTTTAATTCTACATATAGTTTAACCTCATACAACATTATTATTATCATTTTATACTGTCATATTGATTTAGATGTATGTCCTTCTCAATTGCTATACTTCTGGTATAAATTATTTTTCCTTTGCCTGAAAAGTCCTCTCTCTCATTTTTTAGTTTAGTTTAGTTTTAATATTCAATATGGTATATTCTAAAATGTGTAGAATTTAAGGTTGGCAGCTATTTTCTTTCAGCTCTTCAGAGTTATGATTCCATTATTTCTGGCTTCCATAATTTCTGTCTAGGAGTCCATTTAAGTCTCCCTGTTGTTTTGAAGGTATTGATTGTTTGTTTCTTTTTAAAAAAATCTATGACTATTTTTTAAAAAATTTGTTCATTTGGGGTGCCTGGGCAGCTCAGTCCCACTTTGGCTCAGGTCATGATCTTGTGGTTTCATGAGTTTGAGCCCCACATCAGGCTCTGTGCTGACAGCTCAGAGACTGGAGTCTGCTTCAGATTCTGTGTCTCCCTCTCTCTCTCTGCCCCTCCCTCCCTCTCTCTCTCAAATAAGTAAATGTTAAAAAAAAATTTAAATTTGTTTTTTATTTACCTTTTATTTACTTAAATAATCTTTATACCTAACATGGGGCTCGAACTCACAACCTTGAGATAAAGAGTAAAGCACTCCTCCTACTGAGCCACTTGGAATGAGCACTTTGGAATTTTTGACTTAAAATTCTCCTGCCTTAGTTTTGTTGTCAATTGTTTTTGATCATTTTACTTAATGGAAAAGACCTTTTTGGGGAAAAAAAGCAAGTTAGAATTTCGGAGTTACCTCCACGCGCTGCTAATATCTCTAATATCTCTACCCTTCCAGTCCTGGAGGGCTTGGTATTTCTGTTGTGCCTCCAAACATATATTTTAGAAATGTATACAGCCTCTCAAGTTATTTTTGGTGAGGTGGTTAGTCTGCTACAGGCTAGATTATCATGGACAGAGTCCTTCTTGAAAATGATTTTAAGTTAAATCTTCTCTTGGCAGGCCCTGTTCCGTCTTACTGACCCCAGCTGCTATCGCCACTGGTTGTGGACACGTTTTCTCGCCTTTACTTCTGCTTCTTCTCCCCCATTTTCCTAGTCACCATCAAAAAGATGCGTGGAGGGCAGATGAAGTGTGCACATAAGTTCTTGCTTGATTGTTAGTATAATAATAATATTGTAATTTTATTCTCTCTGGGTCTACTAGGCACTTGAAATTGATGCTGTCTGTTGTGGGCATTCTGGCAGTTTCTTCTGAGGGCCCACTCTAAATGTTTTACTTCACTTCTTGTGTCTTAGCCAGTGCCTTTTCCTTCACTCGACCACCCTATTCTCATCCTCTGATTTTCTGGTGGTCTCCTTTTAGAAAACTTTTCTTTTACTGTTTTTTACTTTTGAGACAGACAGCACGAGCAGGGCATGGGCAGAGAGAGGGAGACACAGAATCTGAAGCAGGCTCCAGGCTCTGAGCTGTCAGCACAGAACCAAACATGAGGCTCGAACTCACAAACCATGAGATCATGACCTGAGCCAAAATCACAAACCACAAGATCATGACCTGAGCTGAAGTTAGATGCCTAACCAACTGAGCCACCCAGGTGTCCCCTGGTGGTCTCCTTCTAATTGGATTCCATTCCCTTTCCAGATGTCCTTCTTTGACAGGACTCAAAGTGACTCTTAGTCCCTTGTATCTCACATCTTGTTTATGAGAGACACTCACTATTTAGTGTGCACATTTTCACTCACAGTCCTGTCCTTCTTTCTGCCTCTGTTCTTGAGTCCAGAACATCTTAAATCTTAGGTTAAATTCATCAGAAAAGAACTATACTTTCTACCAGTTGTTGTCAGATGGGGGTGGGGCGAAGATAGGAACTGGGGATCTAATGCTCCTTACATAGGTTTTAAAATTTTACCCTTGTTTTAAAATTTTTTAAGGTTATTTATTTATTTTTGGGAGAGAGAGAGAGGGAGAGAGAGAATCCCAAGCAGGCTCCAAGCTGTCAGCCCAGAACCCAATGCAGGGTTTGAATGGACAAACCACAAGATCATGACCTGAGCTGAAATCAAGAATCAGATGCTTAATCGACTGAGCCACCCAGGCACACCTCTACCCATGGTTTTGGCTTTATTTCACTCTTTTCTCTGATGTCTTCGAGTTTTTCAGAGTTCTGAAGTTTATTTCCAATGAGTATCTCCCTCTCCACTCCCTTCGTGTAGAACCCTCTTTACTGTGCTAAGGCGTTTGTCAGTCCTGTACCCTCTTTCAGTCTTTATGTCTTGTGATTATTACCTTGCTTAATTGGAAATAAGAGTTTGTTTTTCCTTTTTTGGGGGGACTCTTTTTGTATGTTTGGGGATTCAACAGGATCTTAAATCGGAAGGGCCAGGTGGCTATTTGAAGGACAGCATTTGCATGATGCAAATATGGAGCTAACTATGAAAATCATATATAAAAATAAGAGCTGGTCGACTCACTAATGGCTGCGTCTCCAGGCACACAGGGAGTTTCTCACTCTCGGACCTGTTAGTCTGCCGTTGATCAAGGTTCACTGTCTCTCACTAATGTTTTTGATCCATTATTAAGAACTCGGGTTGAAACTGGGACCTTGCTATACACTGTAACACGTATCATTTGTTACTATGTTCTAGAGTGAATTGTTTGAAAGAGTTGGTCGTTCACATACTTAATTAATTCAAAGACTGTTGGTGGTTTCATTTCTTAAGCTAAATTGGGCTCTAAATTATCCTTTTTTTCTCCCAGAGTTTTCTGGGTAATACATGAATCCAGTGGTCTCTCTCACCATAGTTTTGCTCAAACATAATATTCATCCTTGTCTGCCAAATTAGTTACAAAGTTTGGAACACTATACATGCGTTTTTAAAAAAATCCAGGACATCTGTTGATTTGGATATGATTCTATCTGGCAGGATATAAGATCTCTCTGCTCAGAAAGTACTCCAGTCCGTTTCATCTCCCAGCGATGCTATAAACTTCTCAATAGACACTTTATGCATATTTGGCAGCTAGGATTTTAAACAGTGGAGCGGAGAGCAAAGAATAAGAATCCAGAGTAACGGAGCTCTTGGGTGACCCTAAAAAAATGCATGTACAGAACATTTTATATGAGACAATAGTTTGGGAATAAATCAACTTTCTGAGAAATTAGAAACAGCCTTTCCTTTACAGATCGACCAGTGAATTTCTACTTAAGCTACGCTAAGATAAACCATGTTCATGCTGGTGTACATCTAAATTACTAGTAAGTGAATAAAAGGGTTTCTGTGAATATAACCTAGTTAGCTACCTGTTCCCCAATCGGCTCCTTGGGGTAACTTCTGTCAAATCACCTCCACTTTGATGATGCGGTTTGGTTTCTGATTTAACTTTTATTTCATTAATGAGGCAAATGTGATAGCTTCTGAAATAATCTTCACACCTTGAGAGTCCTCTGTACATCTCGTTGAAACGCTACTGGCCAAATTTGGCAAATTTAGCTTCGTCAAGTGTAACTTCAATCATATAATCCTTTGGGGAAGAAAAAGGGAAAAACAAACACCAAAGTCCCAAATCCTTTGTAGGCCATTCATTTTTTTACCCAATTAAGATACCATTGAAGGCTATCCATGCGACTTTTTCTTTCTCAGTTGTCATTTGTTATTTTTCTGAATATATTTTGTATTCCATTAAATAAATTATATGCTTTTCTCTTGTGAACTCACATGACCACAGGACCCAGGCCGGGAAGGATTTTTTTAGTGAAGCAAGTGTATATGCTTTGTTTGAACAGTGTCATTGAGCTGTAATTGATACGCAATAAACTCTAGATACATAAATGTACGTTTGGAAAGTTTTGACATATGTATCTACCTGAGAAACCATCGCTACAATAAAAATAATGAGTGTGTCCATCATCCCCAGAGCTCCCTTGGCTACCTTAGAAGATTTTCCTCTTGCTCTTTCTTACCCTCCCTTTACAAGCAACCTCTGATCCGTCACTATGGGTTAGTTTGCTTATTCAGGTTTTATATACATGGAATCACACAGTACGTGCTCGTTTTTTGTCTGGCTTCTTTTTTTGTTCAGAATATTTTGAGATTTTACCTTCTTGGGTATTGGATATTCTTGTATGCCTGTAAATGTTGAACTTTGTGCTGGGATATAGTTTGACTACTTGGAAACAGTTTGATTCTTTTATTCCTTGGTCTTCAGATATGTTAGATGGGGCAGTCTAGAGCTAGTTATTCACCAGCACTGAGGCAAGACCCCTCTGATCACTCTACACAAGGCCCCAGGAATTATGTAGTTTCTCTATCTGCCTGGAAGGACCAGGCGCTATTCCCAGTCCTGTGTGAGCACTGGCCGTGTTTCCGTCTAATCCTTAGTGGCTCTTTTATTAACCTAGGGTGGTTTCTTCACATGCATGTGCTGATCATTATTCTTAAATACTCCAGAGGGACCCCTCTGTAGATTTCTAGAGTTCTTTTTCTGTGAAGCTCTCCTATTGGCCATGCCCTATCCTGCTAACTCTAGCCACTTTGGTCTATTGGACTTTCGATTCCATCTCTTTAACTCAGGGGTGCACTGGGCTCCATTTGGGTTCCCTCTGCCTGCATTGGCGCCGGGAAACTCTCAATGAGGCAGCTCATCTGTTGGCTCCCCTTGATTATTTCCTGTCTCTCCTGGATGACCATCCTTTGTTGACTGATGGGGTCTTGAAAATTCTTGTTTCAAATATTTTGCTTGGATATTTTGTTAGTTTTAGGCAGAAGACTAAATCCAGTCCCTTTTTACATTTTCTAAAGGTCTCAACCAGATATGACCTCTTTAATTTTGGAATGGCACCTTGTATCTCTCTATGGCACCATCGTATGACTCTCTTTAGTATAATTACACATGCCATGACTTTATTCTCCCAGAGAGTTCGGGTTCCTTGAAAACAGAAACTACTGTGGTATGTGTCTTTGCTTTCTCTCTTTTCTATAAGTGGTTGCCTTCTATGAAGTACTCAGTAAATGTATGTGAATTGAATTAAAGTAAAAGACATTTTGAATTTATCCTTCAGAAAATGACTTCTTACTTAAATTCAATAATGTCAAGCTAATACTTAGATGATCCGTATCAGAATTTTTCCTTTTGTAAAATGGTGGCATAAGGAGCGCTGTTATGTATATTACATATGTAGAATATTTCCCCCCATATTAAACGATTTATACCAGTTAAATTTCTGGACATTTTCCAGAACTGTCACGGTTGTTAGAAATTAACCTGCTTTAAAAAATATAGGAATCATCCATATTTGCCATAAGGAACCTTCCATGTCTGACAGATACATCGACATTATCTTTCACTGATGGATGATGTGGAAGGTGACTGGAGGTATATCACATGGTTTTATCACAAGGCTCAGTTTATTGACAGTCTCCATGATGTAATTTTTTGGAAGTGCCTGTTGGTCCTTTACCAAATGCTGGGATTTTTTTTACATCTTTATTAAAGGTGTGTATCTGTGGTCTATTCCTCATAATGTCTATTGTTACTATAGGAGAAGCGAGGCATGAGAGAAATATCAATCAAGAGCTGGATGAAGGCCCATTTTCAAGTCCTGACTATGTCACTGAGTTGCAAGGAGACTTTGGAAAACAAAATTAGAATATATGATTCTTATTTCTTCATTTAAAAATATGGATAATAATATCTTCTTCAAAGGGTCCCTGTGAGGACCTAATGAGAAAATGTTTGTGAAAGTGTTTTGCAAATTGTAAGGCATCAGACAAATACTAGGTCCTACCATTTTCTCAAAACTTCTGTGCCTTATCTAGAGTTTGAGTCCAGGGGTCTCAAAGCTGGGTCTGTTTGCCATAGTGTCCATGTGAGTCAATCCGCTGAGAAATGAGGAGAATGTTTCTGGTGAAATCTGTGTTCTAATCTAGAAACTGTCAGTTGCCCAAGTTCAGAGGAAATGCTCATATTTTAGTAATTAATTCATTTAAAAATATTTATTGCACAACTCTTATGGTCCAGGCCCTGTTCTGGCGCTTAGGATAAATCAGTCAAGAAAGGAAAAGTCCCTGCTGTCACAGGACTCACATTTTGAAGGGGAAAGAATAACAACAATGGACATGAATAAGCAAATTATTTTGTTGAGGTAATCATTGCTGTAAGGAAAGATAAAAGCATCCGGGATAAGGGGGAATCCGGAGTGTGGAGTAGTATGGGCGTGGAAACTTTGAATAAGGCCTCCTAGAGAAGGTGACGATAAAGCAAAGGCATGGGGAGAACGTTCTGGCTGTGTGGGTATCTGGAGAGAGTGTGCCAGGCATAGAGAATGTCTGGTGCCAATATGCTGAGGTGGGAGTATCCAGAGTGAGGGGTGAGAGGTTAGGGAAGGAGAAAGGTAGGGGCAGATCTCATTGGCCCACAGACGTCGTAAGGACTCCGGCTTTCATGCCGAGTGAGGAGCAAACCATGGAGAGCTTTCACTCCGAGGAGCGATGTCACCTGATGATTTAAAGAAAGTTCTGGCTTTGGCTGCAATATCTGTAATTAGCAGATCAGTGGCTTACTAAATTGAAACCACTTTTAAATTTGAATTTTCAACACAGCAGTTTGGTTATATAATGTTGAACGATTGATTCCCAGAGTTTTTCGAACTGAAGGTTTTCATCTCTGTGTTTAGCCATGTGTCAGTGATGTCTTATGGGAAACCCTTGCGATGGACATTACTATTTTAGCCAGTTTTCAGGAGTGGAGGCAGACCTGCCATTGGCCTACAGGACCAGAGGACACTCAAAGTGTAGTGTCCTCTCCCTGGCGGGTTTATCAGCTTCTGACTCTACGTACACAGCTTAGGCTGTAGGATGGAGCCTTGGCCAGAAAACGTCAAGTAAATCCAGCCAAGCATTTGGCTCTCTCCTGACGTTGGAAAAGGGACATTTTTTTTTTTTTTTAATTTCACTTACTTACTCTCTTGCAAGAGTGTGAACCTGTTTTCTGCAGCCAAAACAAATAAGCTTGAAGATGATGATACATATCACACCCAACCGCAAAAGGAAGGGGATTATCTGAGGCAGAACAAATGGCTTCAGCAAGGCCCCTGGTTCCTGCCTGTGCAACACACCTGATTTACCACAAAGAGAGTCTTGCAAGCCATGGACTCCTCTTTTCCTCCCACCCCCGCTTTTATTCCCTCCTAGTATGAATTTGGGTGTGGACAAAGTAACTCCGAAGGGAGGACCAAAGTAATGGGTTTGCATGATGAGAGATGACAGGGCCTGCGCTTACACGCAGAGCCCTGGGGTACAGGGAACCACCCTGTCTGTTGCAGAAGAAACACAACTACTGCGGAGAGTGAGCACTGACTTATTTTAGCACGACCCTCTGCCATGTCCATGTTCAATGAATGTTAGCGACGGCCCCTGACCTCCTACTTCTTTCTAAAGACAATAATGCAGAGGCGCATAGCTGGATTTCACAATTTTAACTGGAAAAATTATTATTTCTTGTCCCTGCAATGGGCTGTAATCAAGATGAATAGATTTTATATCACATGTTTAAGGAAAATCATGCTTCAGATAATTTTGAAATACGAATACCTTGAGCAGGGCCAAATCTGGTCCCTGAAGAAGACGGAGAGTTTACTGGGCCTTTTACTCCCAAACAGGCACTTGAAACAGAGGTCGGGACCTAAGAGTCTCAGACCATCCAAAGGCCGTGTGCAAGCTTGATTCCAAGAGGCTAAAAGGAAGATCACTTAAGAGATTTTCAAGGACCATTGGAAACCTTCGACTTGTAAAATTCTGAAGTGAGTAATCTGTCATTGCAAATAACTGCCATGCTGGCATTTTGAAAGTAAACTTCTGATCGAAGTAAAACATGTGTAAATAAAAGTGCACAAGTTTCTAGAGGACAGCTGGAAGAAGTTTCACAAAGTACGCATGTCCGCAGAACCACTACCTGTATCAAGATGTCGACCATTGCAACCTCTTTTTACTCACGTCCAGTGAGCTAACCATTATTCTGATACGTAACAGCATTGATTAGCTTGACTTGTTTTGGAGGTTTATGCAAATGGAGACATACAGTTATGTACTTCTTGATGTTTTCAAGATTCATCCATGTTATTGTGTATGGAAGGTATTTTCCCCATATCTGAATGGTAGTCCATTACGTGAATATTCCATTATCTGTTTATCTCTTCTGTTGATGGATATTTGATTGTTTTTCCCCAGTATTTTCCCATTTTTAATAGCGCTACTGTTCATATATTTTTTTAAAAAATGTAATACGTTGTCAAGGTAGCTAACATGCAGTATATACAGTGTGCTCTTGGTTTTGGGGTAGATTCCCGTGACTTATCACTTATATACAACACGCGGCGCTCATTCCAACAAGTGCCCTCCTCAATGCCCATTACTCATTTCCCTCTCTGGTCCACCTGCCCATCAACCCTCAGTTTGTTCTCTGTATTTACGAGTCTCTTATGGTTTGTCTCCTTCTCTGTTCACATTTTTATACATGATTTTTGGTGCATATCAGTGTACATTTTGGAGGGGCATTCTACTTAGGAGCGGGATTGGTAGTTCATAGGTTATGCATATGTTTGGGTTTAGTAGATATGTACAAAGAGTCCATACATATTTATACATTCCATTGTTCCCCATTTCATCCAGCATTTCTATGTTTCTTTTTGGGATCATTTTCCTTTTGCCTGAGGAGCTCTACATTTATTATTTTTTTTCTCAGACCTTCTAGCAAATAGTTTTTGTTTGTTTGTTTGTTTTTGTTTTTCAGTTTTTGTCTGTCTGGAAACACCCTCATTTCACCTTTATTTTAAAAGTTGTTTTTGCTGGGTATAGAATTCTAGCAGTTTTTTTCTTTTGGCATTTTAAAGCTGTGATTGCATTTTCTTATGGTTTCTATCCTTTCTGTTCAGAGGGGGAATGCCAGTCTTAATGTTGTTCCTTGATATATAATGTCTTTTTATGGTACGGTTTATTATAAGCTTTATTTCTCTGCCTTTCAGTTTTTTTTTTATGCTGAAAAACTGTGCTTAGACATAGTTTTCTTTGTATATATTTTTCTTGGAATGTCTTGCACTTATTAAATGTACGGCTTGTGTTTTTAATAACTTTTGGAAAATTCTCACTCATTATGTCTTAGTGAAGTACTTGGAGTTTTCCTTATATAACATCATGTTCTTTATTTGTTCCATTTCAATTTGGATAACTTTATTTGTTCTTGTCTAATTACCCTGGTTGGAACCTCTAGTACAACATTGAATAGGAGTGGTGAGAGCTAATACCTTGATTTATTCCTTATGATACAGGGAAATTATTCAGTGTTTCACTATTAAGTACTATGTTGGTTGTAGGTTTTCATGAAGTCCTTTATCAGGTTGAGGAATTTTCCTTCTATTCCTAGTGTGTTTTTGTCATGAAAGGTATTGGATTTTGTCAAAAGCTTTTTCTGTGCCCATTGAAATGGGCATATGGTTTTTATATTTTATTCTACAAATCTGATGTGTTACATTAATTGGATTTTGAGTATTAAACCAACCTGGAATTCCTGGATTAAATTCCATTTGATTGTAGGTGGATAATCCTTTTTATAATTTTCTGTATTCAGTTTGCAAGGATTTTTCCATATATATTCATAAGAACTATTTGGTCTTGTTTTTTTTTTTTTTTCTTGTTATATCTTTGTCTGGTTTTGGCATCAGGGTAATATGCTATCATACAATGGTTGGGAATTATTCCTTTCCCTTCTGTCTTATGAAAGTGCTTGTGAAAGATTAGTGTTAATTCTCATTTAAATGTTTGATAGAATTTACCAGAGATGCTATTAGATGGTCTGAGATTTTCTTTCTGGGGAGTTTCAAATTTAATAATTAAATCCCTATTAGTTACAGGTCTATTTAGAGTTTCTATTTATTCTTCAGTCAGCTTTGGTAATTACTTCTAGAAAGTCTTCCATTTCATCTAAGTTATCCAATTTGTTGTTGTACAGTTGTTGTACAGTTGTACAGTTGTTTAGTTGTATTATCCCTTTACAATTTTTCTGAGTGTTTGTAGTTATATCCCTATTTCCTTCATGGTTTTAGTAATTTGAATTTTCTTTTTTTCTTAGTCAGTTTATATAAAAATCATTACTTTTTAATATATTATTTCTGCCTGTTTCTTGCTCTTACCACTCAGGAGCTCAAATAATACATATGTAGACAGATTCACTCTGGTCTATATGTTTCATATTTTATTCTGTGTTCTCTGGTTTTCTTTTTTTCCTTTTTGTGTTTAAGTCTGGAAATAGTCTACTGATCTGTTCTCTAGTTCACTATTTCTTTCTCCAGTATGGCCATTTTACAGGTTAAACTCAATTATCATGTTCCTAATTTAGTTATTTTTAAGTTCTAGAGTTTCTATTTTAGTTTTTCCTTATAGGTTTCAATTTTTGTGTCTAAAGTCTTCACTTTCATCGATTTTCTTAGGGATATTAGTCACAATATTAAGGTCCCTGCCTGACAACTAAAAAATCTGGATCACCTGTGACTTTTTTTAGTTTATTTATTCTCTTGATTCTATTTTGTGGGAGCACTGATAATTTTTAATTGAATGTCAGATGCTTTAAATATTATAGAACTTGGGGTGATATTATCTTATGCCTCATGAGAAGATTTATTCTATCTTCTGGCAGGCAGGCAGAGTAAGGGCAGACCTCCTCAATGTAGTCCAAGAGTGTGATCTCCTGATCTTGGGTCATTAGGAAATAGAACCTCATTATTTTAATATATTAGGTTTTAAATTTTGAGATACAACCTAGGAAACGAATCTTTAACAAATTTACTTCAATATCTGTAGCTGTGCAAAAGTCAACACAATATTCGATTAGGAAGAATCAATAGAAAAAGTTGTCGTATTCATTCATTTTAAACTATGGGCTGCTAAATACTGGAATACTACTGAGTATTTTGTTCCTTGCCGCTCACAGAGCTAATACTTAGCAGCCAGCTTCTCAGAGTAGATGCTAAATAATGCATTAAATTGAACATCAGAAGTGCTCGCTTTGAGGTTAATAGTATCTAATTTCCAGAATTGTTGTAAGGACTAAATGTGGGACCAAACAGGCAATGAATGTTTAAAAAATATTGATTAGCATACACTTCCTTTCTCCTACTCCCTTCACTCCCAACATACCGACACACACACATCCATTGTCTCCTGTTTCCTTGTTGTTTCTTTGTTACTTTAGGCTCTGGGCACCAGATAGCCCTTTATCTAATATCTCTATCCCACTGGTGGTTTTCAAATCAGTCTAATATTTGATTCTTCAACATTAGAGCTGTCCTATCTTATACAATGCTTACATTTTTCCAGATCGCTATAAATCTCCTACAGATTCTTATGTAAGTTTTCATCCTGAATGCTATTTGAGAAGAAATTATTGGACACTTTATTATGAAGTCAAAGTCAATCCAAACTAATTTCAAATCATTACTGATTTCCCAGAAGTTTTGGGTCGGTGACACTAGTTATGAAATTGTGGACTGGTTAACTTCAGGCATTAGACATGAAGACAATGAAATATTAAATAAGACTTCAAGGTCTCTCATGATATAACAAGAATTGCAAATGAGATCATGAGAGGAAATTTTATCTTCTGTAAGTTTCCTTTTTTAAAACAATAAACAGAAGTAATTTTTCCCCAATTATTTTCAAATAAAATGAAGGAAAGCTTGTTGAATTCAATCAAATACTATCACATTTTTATTTCATAATATATAAGTCTCAGGAATACTTATTAGAGGATCTTTTTTTTAATGTTTAAAAATGTGTTTTTAATGTTTATTTATTTTTGAGAGCGAGAGACAGAGCATGAGCAGGGGAGGGGCAGAGAGAGAGGGAGATACAGAATCTGAAGCAGCCTTCAGGTTCTGAGCTGTCAGCACAGAGCCTGACTGGGGCTCAAACTCATGAACCCACAAGATCATGACCTGAGCCACAAGTGAGACTCTTAGCCAACTGAGCCACCCTGAGCACCTTTAAACAGAGATGCTGCAAATCTCTAAAAAAAAAAAAAGGCCAAAATCTTTGCTTTATCCTATCAAACACAGGTTATTCTCAGAGTTAAGCAGTGTTAATGTTTTTAGATGGAAACAATGTCTTCGGAATATGAATTTCTGTTTTCCTTACAAGAAAGCATTTTACCAAGTTGGTGGAGAATGCTGACATTTAGATTGCACACGCATGGTTACTCACTGATATGTTTAGACTGGAATAATTTAAGAAAAGAGAAATTCTAAAGTCTGTTCATGAGCCAATGAAATTGAGGAAGTGACTTGGCAAGGTCTAAGCATGGAGCTTTCTGATATTTAAAAGAGCATTTGTTAGTGCGGTATTGTGATTAAGGAAATGCATCCTTGACAAAATGGCCGTGAAGGGAATGTTTTTTTTTTTTCTTTTTAAGAACGCGCTTGAGGCCTCTCCACTGGGTCCTCACCAACCTGAGAAAGCGTACATTTTCAGCGAATAACCATGGTGTTCTTACTTCTTTCCAGGAAGGAACTGCCTCTTAAATACAACTTTCCCTGCCAAAGAAGGATTTCATTTGTGAGTTGGAATCACTGTTTTCTGTGCTTTATACTAAAGAAGGGAACTTGGTTAATCAAGTTAAAAATAATAATATGAGTACAGTTCAGCTTCTTGTTTTCACTGGTCCAATTAACAAACAATGTATTCTGTTAGCTTCTTCGATGAAGAGAAAAAAATAGTTTTCTGGTTCAATTAAGGCTTCTGACGGAAGGACTGAAAAACTAAGGAGAAAAATGTTTGGTTTAATTGTATCGAAAACTCAGAGATCCTCCTTTTGAGAAACAGGCATTCACATCTTTTCAGCAGGCAGGTGGGGAGACAGTGTGCCCAACCTGATCCTTTTCTAGTTCCGCGTGGTTTGTTCTTTAACCACTCTTATTTGAGCCCACCACGACTCTATCACCAGAGAGAGAGTGTGTTTACCGGGAACCAAAAGGTCACTTTTAAAAGTTCAGTGGCATCTGGGATCAAAGACTTCTGTTTCCTATACATGTTTTGGAAATTCAGTATGAGGATAAATTCTGTCCCTGGGAGACTAAAAGTGCAGGAAGCTCTAGATTTAAAACAATGAAATACCATGAATGCCCCGTGAGATACCAAAACATACTCTAAAGTTAGTTGGCAACATGTTACTTTACTAGGACCAAAATCAAGAGAGAGAGAGAGAGAATAAAAAATGTAAAAGTAGACCTTAGTAGATAGAAGAATTTAGGTATTTATTTCCCAGGAAAGTGGTCTCATAAATCAGGACTCGAAAGCACCACTGGACTGTAAATTGATAAAATTGTGCTGTGATGATTGGATAATATTTTGAAAATATAAAGGTAAAACTTTATCTCGTTGTATATACCAAAGTAAACTCAGATAGATTAGAGTTAAATATATAATATAAAAGCTTTTTAAAAAGAAAACTGTGAATAAAATCCATCTGATTTAGATTAAGGGAAGTCTTTCTAAGAATTAAAGCCAGGAAGAAGCGCCAACTATTGAAACTACTTTAACATTCAGATGTGCAAAGTTTAACCATACAAACTTTTTGCTGTGTAAGAATATAAACTGCTATTGAAATTGAAAGACTAATGAGACAGAAGGGTTCATATCTTTCTTACAAGGACATTAATTAAGATTATTTAAAAAAACCAACAAGTCTTCAATTAATACATGATCAAGCCACATAAAAACAAGACGTGCAAATGGACTGTAATGGAATTTAAAAGGGTCAGATTCATTAGTAAGTGAAAATGCAACGAAATGTTGGATTCGTATCTCACCTATCATGTGGAAAATGATACTAAGAATTCTGGCTAGGTTCTTGCTGGCCCAAGAACACTGGTCCCATCTCCCCACAGTGGTAAGAGTGTCAATTGTTATAACTCCTGGAAAAAAAATACAGAATGTGTGCTTTTTGGGGAGGGGTATTGTAACATTGTAATCATTTTAGGAATCCATCCTTTTTTTTTTTTCCAACCTAACATTAAATTTATTTTTTCTACAAATCCATTCTTAAGAAATCATTGGAGTCAATGAGTCAAATGCTGATAAACAAGAAGATTTTTTTTTTGCAGGATTATTTATAGTGGCAAATAACTTGAATAATGCTTCCCACAAATGTCCAACAAAGAGAAGATTATCAAATAAAATAAATGGAATATTATAAAATTATTGTAAATTGTGTTTTCAATGAATTTTCAAAGACATGGAAAAATATCCATGGTGTGAATGAGATATGATAGGATAGAAAATTTATATACAGTCTGCTATAAATTTTATAAATTGTGTGTGTATGTGTACGCACACACAGGAAAAATGCGGGTTAGAAAACTATTAAAGTATCAATAGTACTTCTTTATTAGGTTGTAGGATTATAATAAATTCTATTTTTGTATTTATAATGTTTTACAGTTCTTACATGATATTTGATTTAATTTTTTAATTAGGAGAAAAATATCATTTTTCAGTTAAAACTTAAGTATTTACTTTAATAATGGGATCCGTGTGCTTGGAATTTTTGAGCTTACAATGTCTCATGATGAGCTATGTAAAATTGACTAATGTCTCGATTAATATCTCTGACTCAAACATTTAATACATTCCTTACAAGTTTTAGCAAGCAGATGACATCCTCGCTCTTCTTTCTCCACATCTATCTCTTCCTTTTTAAAATGTGGCAAGAATAGTGGAACAATGGGTTTCTTCAAATAAATGGAGTACTGAGAAAAAAAAAAATCAGACATTTCCTGTGGGATTTGTCACCTTTTTTATTCTTGGCAAGACACTGATGATTAGCAAATAGAGAAGTAGGCCCCAAGGTGACAAGCAATTCTTTCTTCTGGTAAATGCAATATTTATCTCCTCAAAAGGGAATACCAGTAAGTTGGTATGGTTAGGAAACACAAGCCATAGCATTCTATTTCTCCCCTTAACTTCCATCATACTTTTACTCTCCTATCGGTAAAATCTCTTGACCTGGTGTGTACCTATGTCCTGGTTTCCTCATGGCTCATGCAGCCTCTATACCTCCAACAGTATGACTCTTTATGTGCTCATTTCAGTAGAAGTGCACTCTCAGAAATTCCAGTGCTGAGATCCAAACGGCCTTGCTTCAGTTTTCTGTCTTCTTGACGTCTCCAAAATATGCTAAAATTAATTTTCTTTACTTTGAAACAGTCTCTTCCCTGGCCCTTGTGACACTGTATCATCTCTACTAATCGTGGGTGCTTTTCAAGATTTCACTGGCTCGATGCATTTCTGGCTTTGTAGTCTATGGGATAGGAGAGAACAAACTTAACATTTTCATATTTCAGCTATTCCTTCCATAAAGATTGTTAGTTTATGAATGTCTTCTGCAAACAGCATACCCCTCATGTTATATACTTAGCTGGGAACTGGGTATATACAGATGATGATGATTATGATGAATACCAACTTCAAAGTGTTTCAGATGAATTAACTAATTTCATTTCCCCAATAATTCTATGGAGTAGATACTATTATTTCTCCCATTTTGCTGATAAAGGAATAGAGGCACAGAGAGTTCAAAAAACTCTCCTGGATCATGGAGTTATAAAGAGGCAGTACCAACATTCAAACCCAAGCAATCTCTACTCTTAATACTCTATTGTAATACTGTCCATGCCTTTAAACAAATTCAAACTGGAGTGAGAGAGTCATACACTAAAAGATACTAAAACACAATAGAGATTGTCACTGCAAGATGTAGGAAGAATCCTGGAAGCACAAAGGAAGGGCATGTAAGTCATTCTGGGGACACAGGGGAAGTTTCCTGGAGTTGAGTTTGCAATATGAAGATGGGGGAAAGGCAGAGATGAGTTCATTGGGTAGAGACACCTGCATGTGCAAAGATATGGACATGATGTGAGAAGTAAGTCTCGCATTTTTGAAGAATTACATATGATTTGGTCTCTTTCTGTGTGGTGACTTTTCCAGAATGGCAGGAAATGAAATGAGAGATAGGCAGTGCCAGACAACACAAAACATGGAAACCATGCTTAAAATGTTGGCTGCTTTTCTGCAAGTGATGGGATGTCATTGGTGAATTTAAAATTTTTTTTTTTAGTGTTTTTATTTTATTTTTGAGAGATGTAGAGACAGAGCATGAGCAAGGGAAGAACAGAGAGAGAGGGAGACACAGAATCCGAAACAGGGTCCAGGCTCTGAGCCGTCAGCACAGAGCCCGAAGCGGGGCTCGAACTCACAGATGGTAAGATCATGACCTGAGCCGAAGTCGGACGCTCAACCAACTGAGCCACCCAGGTGCCCCCATTGGAGAATTTTAAAATGGGTAGATATATGACCATCGTTCATTTGATAAAGGCCACCCTGGAAGCAAGACAGAGGATAGAAACAACAGGCTGCAGACAGGTGAGTGGGTGGTCCAGGTGAGAGATGAGAGGGTCACAACCGAGTATCCACATTTAGAATGGAGGGGAAGGTCAGACACCAGTTTGGGGAGGTAGAATCCACAGAGTGGTATCCGATTATAGATGAAGAAAGATCTAAGGGAGAAGTAGGAGTCAAGGATGGCTTTAATGTTGCAGGCTTGAGTGAAAGGTGATCCCAATTCCTAAAATGAGGAACGGAAGAGAGGAGCAGGTCCGTGGATGAAGATGAGGAATTCAGATTCTGAAATGGTGAGTTACAATAGGTTACTGAGTAGAAGACTGAAAAGGAAGTTGCAAATATAAATCTCGAAGTGGGATGAGAGGTCAGGGGATACAGTTTGGGAAACCCCAGGTATGTGAAGAATGGAAGATGAGATCATTTGGGGGAAGATACAGAGCAGGAAGAAAAGTCAGGCAATGGGTCCCCCAGAAAATACAGCTACTTAAAGATGAAGAGAGGCAGAGAGAGCAGGAAAGGAGTCAGAGAAAAAAATGCCAGGGAAACTGGCATGCAGTTTTGTTAAGTCCCTCCAAATTCATAAAGAGCTGACTAGTTTCCTGTCACTTAAAGAAATATAAATTCCATGAATTTCTAGTGGGAAAGTGTGTCGAGGAAAGAGAGCTGGAGGTGATGAACTTGGCTTTTTTGCCTTCTCTTATTTTCTAAGAGGCAAAGAAAAAGGCTGCTCTTAATGGATAAACAGAAAGACCTATCCTGTGAAGTGCAGGGGTTTTCTGGGCTGACCACTTTGGAAAGAGAACTGAAAATGGAAAAATGAATAATGCCAAAATGAGCATGTCAATTTGGGAGAGAAACTAGATTCTATGCTTCCAAAATATCTTTGTTTTTATAACTTTTCAATTCAAATTTGGTTTTAGAATCATTGAATCATATGATACAACAGCCCCACACCAAGGTACCTACTGAAAAAAAATTAAAATATATATCTATACAATGGCTTGGGATATCAATGCTCATAGCAGGATTAGTCACAAGAGTCAAAAATGGGGGGAGAAATCCAAACATGAATCAGCTAGTGAGGGGATATTCAAAATGTGATACATCCATACAGTATAATACTACTGAGCAATAAATAGGAATAAATTGTTTCATATATGCCATAGCAAGCATGGACCTCAAAAAATTATGTTAAGAGAAAGAAACCAGACACAAAGACTATGTACTATATGATTCCACTTATTAAAATTTCTAGAAAAGGTAGAAACCAAAGCAGTTGTTGCCTGGGCTGGAGATGGTGGAAGAGATTTATTGCAAATGGTCTAAGGGAAATTTATAGGGAGAAGAAATGTTCCCAAACTCTACAAACCCACTAAAAAAAAATCAATGACCTGTACACTTATGATGGTGAATTTTATAGTATGTAAATTCTGCTTCGGTAAAGATTTATGTACCATAAGAATCATAGAATTATTATTTTATGGCTGAAGGAGAAAATCTATCCAACTCTTACTTTGTTTCAGATTCTTCAATTTTTTTTCTCTTACTATTTCTAGTTATTTCTAGCTATCTCTCTTCAGTGACAAGCTTCTCTACATGACAACTTGTATTGAACCTGTCTAAGAGACAGACTGAATCATAGACACTTATAGACAAGTTGAAACATTATGATAATATGTAGTCACCTTCCTAAATGACTAAATAGATTTGTTGGAATTGGGGACAGAATTAGTTATTTGGGATAGAGAAGGTTTGTGCTTCCTGTTGATTTTCTCACTTCCTTCCCTTGTATAAATTCCAATATTGGTGACTCACTAGGAAAACTAAGAATTCTTACAGTTTGGTTATGTTTCTCTCTAATTTTTCTCTAAAGAAAATTAAATCTCTTTCATTCTTGAAATTATATATATAGATATATATATGTGAATAAAATTGTCAAAGAGAAGGTCATCAAAAATCAGATGTATTATTTCATATTCTCACTTTACCTATGAGTCTCACAGCTTGTTAATGGTAGAGATAGAAACAGACTACAGGTTTTGGTTTAAAATTCCTAAGTGTTTATAATATACTTCAGATTTTGCTCTAGTTATCCAATACCCACCTCTTTTGAACTTTTCTCTGAGAAACAGATCTGTTTACCGAAATTCCAGATCAATGGAGAATCCTCTCTCCAAGGGTCTAAACTGAAGTCATCATATATTCTTCCCCAAAGTGGTTAAGTACTTAAGATCATGTGCTTTATATCAGCTTTCAAATGACAGTTTTATTGTATGTTAATTTTGTGAACTTGCATGTGTGAGTTAGCTTCTTGAAGCCTTAGGTTGTTTATCTATAAAATTATAGTACTTACAGGATTACAATAGCATCCCTTTCATTGGTTTGTAGTAAATATCATTGTGAGATAATTCATTAAGGTACTTCGCACAAGGTTTCAACGACAATGAGGTAATGGGTTTCTGTTGCTTGTAATTAAGAACACTAACTGATAGAACTATAGAACCATTTCATTAATGAAACTTGCTTAGAATATGGAATGTATAAAAACAATAAACATTTTTAATTATTTTTGTAGTTTATTTATTTATTTATTTATTTATTTATTATTTATCTTTGAGATAGAGAGAATGGGAGAAGGGAAGCGGCAGAAAGAGAGGGAGAGAGAGAATCCCAAGCAGGCTCCAGGCTATCAGCACAGAGTCTGATGCAGGGCTCCACGTCATGAACCATGAGATCATGACCTGAGCCAAAATCACGAGTTGGATGCTTAACCAACAGAGCCACCTGGGCACCTCAAAACCAATGAACATTATTTAAAAATAAGGATACACAAGGCTGGGCAAGCTGATCAATTTATTATGGACTTGTAGCTAGATGATGTGAATTTTATGGTGATGTTAGAGTAATGGGGCACCTGGGTGGCTCAGTTGGTTAAGTGTCCAACTTTGTCTCAGGTCATGATCTCATGATTTGTGGGTTTGAGCCCCAAGTCGGGCTCTGGGCTGACAGCTAGGAGCCTGGAGCCTGCTTCAGATTCTTTGCTTCTTCTCTCACTGCCCTTCCCCAACATGTGCTCTGTCTCTGTCTCTTGAAAATAAATAAAAATTCTAAAAAAAATTTTATGGTAATTTTAGAGTAAGGAGGGGCAATGATCTAGAATTATGGAAGCTGCTAAGGTCTATTGGGCCGTATCATTTTGGTGCTGAGTGACTGAGGCAGCTGTCACCTCATGGAAGTGTTAGAAAGAGATTAATTTTGCCTGCTTCTTGAGTTTTCCCAGAGAGGGTCTGGTATCCATTTCAGTAGGCTGCACTGGGGCACTCTGTAGGCTTCACATATGGGACCATCCCTTTGTGGAAGGCATGGTGGGGTTGGAGGTGATGACGCATCGTTGGGAGCTGATGCTGTACAGTTAGTTGGGTTGGTTTTCCCAACTAGGTCATAAGAATAGAAAACACATTCACGTGCCTTTTTTCTTCTTTTTTAAGTTTATTAATTTATTTTTTAGAGAGAGACAGAGAGTAAGTGGGGGAGGGACAGAGCGGGGGGAGGAGTGAGAGAATGTCAAGCAGGCTCCACAGTGTCAACATGGAGCCCAATGCGGGGCTTGAACTCACAAACCATAAGATCATGACCTGAGCCGAAACCGAAGTCAAATGCTTAACCAATTGAGCCACCCAGGCGCCCATCACATGCTTTTAAAGATAGAGAAAGGCTCTGGACTACAGAATTTAATAGTATACTTCAGGTGCCAGGCCAGTCTCAGTTTTTGGAAGAAGGGTACATATAGACTATGACTTCTACACAATAGATTACTCAGTAATTACAGTGTGAAACTGGTTGTACTCTCCACCACAGAGCAAGGGGATCTTTTTTTTTGCCAAATTGTCCAGAAGTGTTCACCCACAGTCATGACAGGTGTTTTTATTTCACTAGTAGACTTCTTTGAAAAGCCCTTGGCATGGATAAGTTCTTGGCATACCAGCTAAACCCGAAGGGAGTTCCAAGTTGCAGAAATCCTTTTCTTTGGCTAATAAAATTCCTCTACCTCTTTCATTACCAACCTCCTCCCTCTGCTTCCAGGAATTTCTTATTTTGAGAGGTCCCAAACTGGCTTATACCAACATCTATATGCTGAAAGCTTGACTCTGTATGTTTAAAGATTTTAGAGTCCAGTACCATATATCCTCTCTTCCTTCTTCCACATTAAATTGATGCCTCTTTTCAGACTCTGGTTCCTTCCTGCCCTTGGTCACCATACAGCTGTACTTCTGTGGAATACAGAAATGAATAGGATTTGCTTATTGCTTTAGCTTTGGGACATTCAATTTGATGTATTTATTTACAAATCTCTTTTTCATTGTTTGACTCCTGTTACTTTCTTGGCCAGTTACTTCCTTTGTTTCCTGCGTCCTTCTTTCATTCTCTATATCACTACCACCCTTGGTGGTGATGGGAGGGGATTGTAGGAACCTTTTCTCCTCTGTCCATTAAAGTGTTTACAGTTCCATTAAATAAAAGCATGAATACAAGACAAGATTCTTAATAAAAGTGTTTACGACTATGAGCAGCATAATAACCTCAGCATAATTCTCCTCTGATGAAAGTTCACTGCTAGGTCATGAAATGTCTTGAATTGGAGGGGACTTTTTGAAAGCCATCCCCTACCTCCAGGGAGACTCTAACCTACTTCCTCCCACACAGAGTCTTTGCCAATGGGAACTTTATAACCTCGTCTCTAGTATCTTAATGATGCCTCTTAAGAAATTCTGCCTTCTGTTTACACATGCCTATAGATGATATGAACTGACAAGGTGTCAAATCCCTTGTCTCTTTATTTCAGAAGAATATTTTGACACTGAAATGGAGTGGGAATTCCAGATTTAGCTCAAGGTCAAATTTCAGAGGCTGGTTGTTAAGAACTCCTCAAGCCTACTTTGAGCAAATTCTGTTCAGAACCTTAATACCAAGATGTCCTTAAAACTGGCCAGCCTACAAAAGTTTTTAATGCTGGGTGCAAAAACCAGGATTTAACTTGTAGAATTTGGCCTCGGCAAACATCCTTAAAACTGTAATAGAATTTGAGTAATTTCTGGGGGTAGAAAAATACCTCCCTTTCCTCAAAATCTGGTATTAGATTACCATGAAAATCCTTACTTCCCTTCTGTATCCAGGGAAAGGAGAACAACTAGACAATATTCTTCTTTTAATAGCTCTTGGTATACATAGTGGGTAGAAACAAATTGAAAATATAAGTGTTCGTGAGCAAAAAAGCCATTGCATGTGGGGCCAAATCTAGGCAAATTCTGAGGAGACAGAATATGTGTTTTTATATTTTGATCTCCATATCTACACCCTATCCTATTTTTATTAGTATTCTCTAATGCTAATTCCCATACTCTATATGGACCCAACACTCATATATTTTTACCTCCTTTCCCTTTTAAAAACTTGCACTCAGGAAAACATGAAAAATGCATTCACCGTGTGTTAGCACTCCCAGGACTATTCATATCAAAAATCACTGAATAAAATTAATTGTAAAACTTTTCGTGAAATTTCAATTAATGGGAGATAGAATTCTATGTAATGGATTCTACTCCACAGAAATTACATAATGTAGGGACTTGGGCCATAATTTCTGACCTGAAATTAGCTATTTGGAATTGTTCTTATGTGATGATAGGCAAAATGTTTGAAGAGGGGTTGTCCAGAAAAATCAAGACACTGGATTGTCACACACTGCAGGAGGCATCCACTGTAACTTCATAAATTTTGCTTTTTCTTTATTAATCTGAGTCTAAAACCTTTCCAACATGATGTTCTCATTTTTATTAATTGGCTGTTAGTTAACAGTGGATTTAGGCTACTAACATCAATTCTGGAAATTGGTGAAACAGAAGTTACATCAATGGGAAAGCTAACACATTGTTAAAAATTCTTAGAAGTCACTTTGCCTTCAGTAATACTCATAATATAAGCCTTGTGTAAGTGGACTTCAGGATATGATTACTGAATTTATTTGAAAATCATTTCCAACAAATACAAAAAAAAAATACCAGTTCTCTGTAATTTTTTTATGGGCTGCCTTCAGACATGGAGGTGCATGGGAAGGAAGAGTATCCACTTCTAGCCTGGAACAAATTGCAACTTTCCTCAAGTGTTTAAGTAAGTGAACATTTACAAGACTATTTTAGAAGAAACATGATAAAATAAGTCTACTAGAAATGTGGCCTTTTCAAAACTGATTTTGAGGCAAAAGCCCCTTTTTTAGTTTAAATAGTTGGAATTTTTTTATATCTTCAGTTCCTCTCTAACATTCAACCCCACTCTTCGTTATGCAATACCTTTTCTTCTCAAGAAGAAAGTCTATGTTCACATAACAATAGGTATATAAAAGCTACCCTTTGCAGGACTATTCTAATAGATTATTCTTGAGAGTAGGGAAAGAAAATCTTCAATGCACTTCATAATCGTTGGCCCAGCATAGATACTCCATAAATACTGATTTAATGAAGAGAAGAAAAAACAAACAAATAGCCAACTTGAAGGATAGACACCGATGTGTTGCTTTGAAAAGGAGCATAAATTTATGCTTATGAATGACATCTGCCTGAAAGCTCTTTATGAAGTACCTTCCAATTTCTTTTAAAATAATTTAAAAAATAAAAATGTAGTAAAAATGAAAACACAGCCCAAATGTAACGTTTACAAACAACTTTCTGCAGATTCTTGCAGAAATCCCAAGACAATAAGGTGGCCAATGTCTGGACTTATGACAATTCAACTACGAATTTAGCCTAGCTGTATTTTGCCTACTATAGCGAAACAAACTTCCCAAACAGGAAATAATGGAAGACATCTCCCTTTCTTACTAAGCTCAAATTCAGGCCCACATGATAAATCAACTCAAAAACTAGTCAAGCAATTCTGCTGCCCATGCTTTTGGAGGAGAATGGTGCCATTCTTCTATTCCCATTTTTTCTTCATATTGAAAAAAATGCAAACTCATTAAGATGACAAATATCTTCAAAAGATGTCACCTCTCCAGGAGCCTAATAGAAAATGTACTGATCAATCAAAAGTATTGTTACCATACCTAAAGAATAAGGGAGAACACTACCTTTAATTACTGTCTTAGAAATGTCTCAGAAGAGCGGGGTCCAGGGAGGACATTTAAAGGGTGTTCGTGCCCAGACTCGAGTTGCTCAAAGCTGGTCTTTGATGGTGGGAACATTAAAATTGGGCAGAGTTCCTGACATAATAGTTCAGGATTGGTGAATGCCAGGAGGTGAGGGTCTTGAGGAAATCTTTTTTTTTTTTTAACATTTATTTATTTTTGAGAGACAGAGACAGACAGAGCATGAGCAGGGGAGGGCAGAGAGAGAGGGATACACAGAATCTGAAGCAGGCTCCAGGCTCTGAGCTGTCAGCACAGAGCCTGACCCGGGACTCAAACCCACAAACTGCGAGATCATGGAAGCCGGTGGCTCAACCGACTGAGCCACTCAGGAGCACCGTCTTGAGTAAACCTTAATAAGCAAGCTGTTTGCCTAGATTTTCTTTTTTAAATAAATCGGTTTGCAGGAATTTACTGCAGCAAACAGTGAAATTATTTATTAATTTGTATTCTTATTTTCTATTGTTAAAGTCTATTTATTAAGTTTATTTATTTTTAAAGAGAGAGAGAGAAAGAGTAGGGGAGGGGCAGAGAGAGAGGGAGAGAGGGAGAGAGAGGATCCCAAGCGAGCACTGTCAGGTGGCTATCAGCATAGAGCCTGATGTGGGGCTCGAACCCCTGAACTGTGGGACTGCGATCTGAATGGAAATCGAGAGTCAGAAACTTGACTGACAGAGCCACCCAGGCGCCCCAAAACTTGAAATTTAAAAATTACATTTTTTTTTTGTTATCAGGTAGTGAGTTACCATAATCACATAAACATATTTCATGACTCTTTGCATTCATAAAAGCATTTGGAATTTTGCAGAGCAGATGTCTAAAAACAGGCCTTTAATTAAAGAAAAATAATGGCAGTATAACCCTTACTTCTTCACATTGAGTAGCGGGAAGACAGAACAGAACATAATCTCAGTTGCATTAGAGCATATTTAGAAAATTGGCAGGGGTGAGGGGCGGCTGAGTCAGATGAGCGTCCCCGTCTTGATGTCAGCTCAGTTCATGATCTCAGGGTTCATGAAGTGGAGCCTGAGTCGGGCTCTGTACTGAGCATGGAGCCTGCCTGGGATTCTCTCTCTCTCTCTCTCTCTCTCTCTCCTTCTGCCCCTGCCCCGCACATGCACGCATTCTCTCTCTCTCTCTCAAAATGAATAAATAAGCTTTCACGAAAAAGTGCCGTTAGTTTAGCTCCTTGGGTCATTATTGTTCTGTATGTTGTATCTTCCTCCATCAGCAAAGAGCAAAAATGTAGGATATAGTGCTGGAAAAAAAAATCCCCTCAGAAATAGGTGAATGGCTTCATAATTTTCTTTCACTTATGGCTGGCTGTCTTTTAAAAATGAGGGTCACATTTCCAGTTTTTGTTTTTTCTCTCTCAAAATGGGAGCTCCGCAGCCTCTAATTCAGATTCCTGTAAGAAGTTCTGCACCTAGATTTCAGGAAAGCAGCTGAGTGAGGGAGAACCAGCTAACATAAGCTGAAATAGTCCATACAAATAATTTTATTTGTAAATAATTTATAAATAATTTCATAAACATAGTAACAAATTTAAGAGAAATTTTTTGAATAAGACAGGGAAGTGTAGAATAAGACAGTGAAATATAGAATCTCCTACTCTAATTGGAATTGAAATAACATGAAAAAACAAGGACAAACTAAACCAAAAAAATCCATAGTAGCAATCGAAACAGAAAGTGATAAAACTCAGTGCTTCAAAGCGTTACAGCTCAAGCAAAACATATGATTCTGGGATGGCAAGACCAAAACCGGAACATTCCCCGGGAGCCATACTGATGAGTTTACAAAATCCCAACAATTCTCTCTACTCGTCCTCATTCTGGAGAGGAGTAACCTGAGTAGGTTACTTTATATTTTTAAGTGATCATCTTTTAAATGAAAAATAGCTACCCAGTTTTACTATATTTTGCTGCAGATTTCTTTCCTTTGTGGTATAGATGATCTAGGAAAACAGCTATTATTTTGGCATACCCTCAAATACAAATTACCATTATATACAGATTATTAGTTGGATAGAACTTCCAATCTATAAGGACAAGAAATAAAATAGTGTTTTGAATAATAAAAAGAAAAATGGCTGATGTTTCCCACAAATCAGCGGAGGGAGCCTGGTTTATGCTGGACTCTTGTCTTCCTCTAACTCTACAGTGTCCAGCCAGCAGGGAGTGTCGTTTGCAGTGATTTAAAACATAGATATCTGTCACGTCCTTCTAGCCCCTCCCCAGCTGGAGTTGGGAACTCTACTTACACGTTTTTAGAAAAATTTCCACAAGAAATTCTGATATGCCTATCCTGCTAAACACTCTTTAAAAAGATATTTGTTTTGTGAAAAAGTACAGTTAAAATAAAAATAAAATAGTTGTTCTGTAGTTAATAAATTTGTATTAAACAAGGTGAAACAAGTTTTTTTTAAGTAGAATTATACAGAGATTTTAATATAGTAATATGATCCAGAAATTCTAAACAAGGATATTTTATAAGCAAAGATTGGAAACGATGAACAAAAGGGCCATGCTGGATTATTTATAAAGAATATTTCAGTGCAGCCCAAATGTCTTCTCAGGTTCAGCGGGAAGATTGTAATCTATTAAATCTGGCTACAATACCCTAGATCACATTATATCAGTAATAACAAGCGGCTAGTCACTTTGTAACTTCGTTAAAGAAGGGCTGAGTAGGAATCTGCACTAAAAGTTTTAGGGTCGCCTGGGTGTCTTGGTTGGTTAAGCGGCCGACTTTGGCTCAAGTCACGATCTCAGGGTTCATGGGTTCGAGCCCCACGTCGGGCTCTGTGCTGACAGCTCAGAGCCTGGAGCCTGCTTCGGATTCTGTGTCTCCCTCTCTCCTGCCCCTCCCCCTTCGCGCACATGCATGCTCTCTCTCTTTCTCTTTCTCTCTCTTTCAAAAATAAATAAATGGTAAAATGTTTTAGAGTAGGCCAGGCCTCACTCTTGCGGGTGGGCCAGGCCTCCTCGCTTGGCTGTGACGCTAAGGTGAAGCTCCCTCGGCTTGGCCCTGACCTCATCCTGTGGCCCTCCTCTACTCCAAATCTAGGTATATTCGATAAAAAGATTATTTTTTTCCAACTTAAAAATAAAAAAAACTCTTAGCACACGTTTGTTTTTTGTTTCCCCAGGATTTCTTTGCATTTACGGCAGAACCCAGAATTCCTTGCGGGGCATTATTATCATAAGTGGCCTCAGTGTGAAGTGGTTCCCAGTGTTTTGCTCCACTACAACAGCCACAGATTCTTCTGCTCACCCTGGGTAATTCAGTGTGCAGGCATGTGATCCGCACGGCGCCAATTGGACACTTATCCTCACGACTCTAGAGTAGGGGCAGTAGGGGCCAGCCAGAGTCTGGATCTTATCAGGGACATTAGTTTACTCTTCAAAGCTTCTAGAAAATCAATCGATTAGCAAACACCATGTTGAAAATTTGGATAAGGATAGTATTGGTAGTGTGACCCACAGCTATTTTTCCAAGGTTAGACTTGGTTATTTTAGTTACGTCACTGACGCAACCAGGAAAGTTGAGCGGTGTCTGCCAGGCCCTTCCATCTCCCTCCTTTGTCTGCAAGGGGATGCCCCAGTTTGAAGACCAGGCCAACATAATTCATGCTTAAAAGAGGATAGATTTCAGAATGTGTAACAAGTGAGTATTAAAATGCTAAATGTCTTGCCAAAAGTTTATTGACACATATAGCAATACCTATGTGTCGTGCTAGATACTCTGTCATAGGAATTATTTAGTTGTCTATTTATTTATTTATTTAGTCATTTATTTATTATGATTTTTTAAGTTTATTTTTAAAAGAGAGAGAGAGCACGCACAAGTGAGGGAGGCGCAGGGAGAGAGAGAGGGAGAGAGAGAGAATCCCAAAAGGCTCCATGTGGTCAGGGCAGAGCTCCACTTGGGGCTTGAACTCACAAACCGTGAGATCATGCCCGGAGCTGACATCAAGAGTTAGATGCTTAACGGACTGAGCCACCCAGGCACCCCTGTCATGTGAATTATTTAAAACTAAAGCATTTTTTATTTTCTTTAAAGCAATCTACCTGACTCATTTATTTTTCAGATGAGGAATAACACCACAAGAGATGAAATAGTCTCTGTAAATCCCCAAAGCTTAGTGAAGAGCCAGGACTGAAGCCGATGCCTGATACCCGGCTGCTTCCCCTGCTCCCATTAGGCTCCCGACGAATCGCAGTTCTGAGGAGGGCGACCGGAGACGCGGTGGCTAGATGGGATGGAGAGAAGAATTTGTCAGTGGGGCTCTCATATATTCCCGTCAGCATATTCCGAAATCTCTTCTTTAGCAGGCTCCTAAATAAACATCACAGTCCATCTCTGTCAATCTATTTGCAAGTAGCTGGCAAGGGTGTACCCAGATTTAGAAAATAAGAGCTTCGACCCAGGGCTTCGGTGTGCAGACCCTGCTCTCTTACTTCAGGAAGACTGTCAGCCCCACTGAGCCTGTTTGTAAAATGAGCCATTGAGCCAAAATGCACGAGGACGATGTGGGGGCGCGGTCTCTGTGGCCAGACCGCCTAAATTCAAATCCCGCCTCTGCCACTTACTAACTCCTTGAATAGCCACATTACTTAACTCTTTGTGCCTTGGCTCCTTTGTTGTAAAATGAGAATAATAAAAGTATTGGACTGTCTGATTTTCGTGGGGATGAAATGAGTAGTAACTACTAAGCTGTCAGGACAGTGTAAGTTTTGGCTATTATTATTACGTGATAATAGTTAAAGTCTCTTTAAGCTAAAAAGATGTGTCTATAATTCAGTGCTATATAAATGTATTAGATGTATTGGCTACAGTGTAAAATAAAAGCAGAATGTGGAATTTAAGAAATAAAACAAAGGAAAGAGCAGACTGATAAACCAAAAAACAGACTCTTAACTATAGAGAACAGATGGTTACCGCGGGGAAGGGATGGGTAAATAGGTGATGGGGATTAAGGAGTATACCTATCGTGATGAAAAAAATAAAATAAAATAATAAAACAATTAAGAAGCAGAACAAATATACTTGCAGATAAGGAGAGTCAATGCAGTTGTGTTTAAGGCAGTTTTCCTGAGCGTCCATTTTGTACCTTGCATGGCTCTGAATGGATTAGGTGACTTTTTGCCTCAAGCTGGGAAGAACATCTTAATAACATTATCCTCTGATTTATGACGCTCTTCGTTTCTCTTTATTTTCTTTGTAAAAAAGTAGATAGAAGGGTAAAGATACGAAAAACTACATCTGTGGCCTCAAAACCAAACAGAAATATCAGAAATGTGTTAGACTCAAGAAAGGAATCAATCACGCTGGGGAGAATCTGTGAGTGTATTTTATGGGAATTTGACATGTCTTCGTTATCACAATTACCTGCCGTTCCCATAGAAACAATCAGACAGACAGAGCTCTGGGCTTGAAGAACACAGAAGCTGTTTTAAACAGCAGAACATGAACTTGAATTCTTCCTGAATTCCACTCCCAACTCTGGAGTGGAATTGAATGACACAATTTTCTCAGCTCTGTGCTCGTTAGTCTCCATTGGCTGGGCTGGTACATCCAGCCATCTTGATGAAAATTAATTGTCATATCCCCTGAAAACTCCTTGGATGATGCATGGGATGTGGAATGATTTCCTGGGATTGCTGCTGACAGTTCTGCTTTGCAGTGAAGGGCTCCTGATTTACTGGACTTTCCTTAAGTGGAAGATTATTTTGGTTTTCATTTGTAGCTCTAATATTTTCTTTGTCCAGGACTGATTGTTCTCCCCAGATGAAACTTAGATTCTTTTCTTTTGAAGTAACCTTGAAAGACCCCGACATAACACTTTGACTAAGCTTGAGTCACTAGATTGTGGTGCCACCCTGCACTAAGTTTTTCTTGCCCCAAGGCCTTTGGCAGCACCCCTTCTGATATGAATACCATTTGTAGTTTGCCTACACTTTTAATAAAGCCTTTTTGCTGGAATCAGCACTGCGGCTTCCAAGTTGCTGCTTGCCCCAGAAGGCGATGCCCATAAGCGCCACCATATGAGCAAATCTTGCAAAATTTGTGTCTGGTTTTGTTCGCAGATGCCGATGAAGAGACGTTCTCCCTAAGAACTCAGGTCATTCAGGCTCAGCTGCATTTTCACTGGAGTTGAAGCTTGTTTCGCAAAAATTTTTAAAAGTACTTTTGGCAAATACGTGAAAAAATTATGTAAATAGAAAGAGCGAGACACTTTCATTTTAAGAAGAAAGTCAAAGACGTTTTCCTTGAATAATACCCCTAACTTCGCTCCTGTCTTGAAACACCACCACCACCACAATGAGGTTACACAAACAGTACTTAAGGGTGTGGGGAGGTGCTGAAAATCAAGCGGGGGTGGGGACACTGGTCTGTAACGACCCTAACCTGCCCAGCTGTCCATCAATCCATGCTTCCTCATCTCTGTACCCGCCTTTAGCTCCTCACCCAGGGGAACTGCTGTTCTTGGCCGGAGAACCTCTATTTGAGTGTATCAGCACACCCTTGCATTCTCTCTAGCATCCGAAAAGTGACTGGGACAGAATCCGCCCAAATCCACCATGTGACTGGAAAAACAATCCCAGATGATGCAGACAACATCTCTGTTTACAAAACAAATGCCACTAACATTCTCATGACACGTCGGTTCAACCGATGGTGATTTATTTTTAATATTCCCAAATTTGATTTTCTTTTAAACGTTTTCTTTTATTTTCAGAATGAAAAAGGTTATATTATTTATTCTAGCTGTAAAATAATACATGTAAAAAAATCCCCGCATTAGAGAAAAATATTAAAACAAAGTAAAAATTACCTAAATTCCAGCAACAAGAGATTACTACTCCTACCATTTTGGTGAATATCCTTCTAAATGGTTTTCTACTACAATCCTCAAATTGTGCTACACAGATCCCTGTGTATCAGATTATGTATTATTATTTAAAAAGAGGAGTTTAGTGATAAATTAAGTCAGAGAGGGGTGCCTGGGTGGCTCAGTCAATTAAGCATCCGACTTCGGCTCAGGTCATGACCTCTTGGTTCATGGGATCGAGACTTGCATCAGGTTCGATGCTGACAGCTCAGAGCCTGGAGCCTGCTTCGGATTCTCTGTCTCCCTCTCTCTCTGCCCCTCTCTGGCTCACACTCTGTCTCTGTCTCTCAAAAATAAAAAAAACGTTAAAAAATAAAAAAAAATCAAGTCTGAGAAATAGTAGGTTAAGCACCATTAAGGATGTTTCTCTGTTGTCAACCTTTTCAGAAACTTTCTGTACATTGATTTTGTATCCTGTGACTTGCTGAATTCCTGTATCAGTTCTAGCAGTTTTCTGGTGGAGTCTTTTAGGTTTTCCACGTAGAGTAACATGTCATCTGCGAAGAGTGAAAGTTTAACTTCCTCTTTGCCAATTCAAATGCCTATTATTTCATTTTGTTTTCTGATTGCTGAGGCTAGGACTTCCAATACCATGTTAAACACCAGTGGTGAGAGTGGACATCCCTGCTGTACTCCTGACCTTAGGGGAATATCTCTCAGTTATTCCCCATTGAGGATGATATTATTGGTGAGTCTTTCATATATGGCCTTTTTATTATTACGGTACATTCCTTGATGCTGTATTTTGCCAAATGCTTTGTCTGCATCTATTTACAGGATTATAGGGTTTCTATCCTTTCTTCTATTAAGGTGATGTATCACATGGATTAATTTGTGAATATTGAACCAGCCCTGCAACCCAGGAATGAATTCCACTTGATTATGGTGAATAATTCTTTTAGTGTATTGCTGAATTTGATTTGCTAATGCCTTCTTAAGAAGTTTTGCATCCATGTTCATCAGGGATATTGGCGTGTAATTTTTCTTTTTAGTGGGGTCTTTTCCTGGTTTTGGAATCAAGGTAATGCTAGCTTCATAGAATGAGTCTGGAAGCTTTCCTTATGTATCCTTCCTTCCTTCTTTCCTTCCTTCCTTCCTTCCTTCCTTCCTTCCTTCCTTCCTTCCTTCCTTCCTTTCTTTCTTTCTTTCTTTCTTTCTTTCTTTCTTTCTTTCTTTCTTTCTTTCTTTCTTTCTTTCTTTCTTTCTTCCTGAGTAGTTTGAGAAGAATAGGGTTAACTCTGCTTTAAATGTCTGATAAAATTCCCCTGGAAAGTCTTCTGGCCCAGGACTCTTATTTTTTGGGAGATTTTTTATAACTGGTTCAATTTCATTACTGGTTATGGGTCTGTTCAAATTTTTTATTTCTTCTCATTTCAGTTTTGGTGGTGTGTGAGTGCCCAGGATTTCGTTCATTTCTTCTAGATCCAGTTTGTTGGCATATAATTTGAAATCAACCTCAAGAAAAAATCCGGAAAGCCCCCAAATTCATGGAAGGTTAAAGAATATCTTACTAAAGAATGAATGGATCAACCATGAAATTAAAGAAGAAATTAAAAAATATATGGAATCAAATGAAAATGAAAACACAGCAGTCCAAACCCTTTGGGATGCAGCAAAGACTGTCCTAGAGGAAAATACATTGTAATTCAGGCCTATCTCAAGAAGGAAGAAAGGTCCAAATATGTAATCTAACCTTACACCTAAAAGAGCTAGAAAGGCAGCAACAAAGAAAGTTTAAAGCCAGCAGAAGAAGAGAAATAATAAAGATTAGAGCAGAAATAAACAATATAGAATAAAAAAAAACACAGAACAGATCAATGAATATAAGGGCTGTTTTTTTGAAAGAATAAACAAAATTGATAAACCCCTAGTCAAACTTCTCAAAAAGAAAAGAGAGAGGACCCAAGTAATTAAAATCACAAATGAAAGAAGAAAGATCACAAATAACATCACAGAAATATGAACAATTATTATTATTAGAGAATGCTATGAAAAATTATATGCCAATAACTGGACAAAAGAAAAACATTTTTATAGTATCTTTTTGGTCAAGACTTTTCTCATATTAATGCACAATTAGTTTCATTCAACAAACAATTCTTTCAGCAAACTGGTCACTCAACATATAAGGTAGTGCTGGGACAGAACCCAGAATTATAGATTGAAGCCTGCTCCCAACCAATAAAATGTAATTGCGTAGGATTTAAAGACAAACTTTGGTCATGAAGTCAATATGTAGTTAACAAGAAAAGGAGGCTCTAAAAATGCTAAGGCTACCTCAGGAAATATTACAATTATGGGAAGGAACCTACAATTGGGTTGCAGGCAGTATCTGGATTAAGAAGTTTAATTCCGGGTGCTGCTTAAGAAAGTAGAATAGAGACCAAGTATGGAGAGTTTAGCTCAAAAACTCAATGATATTGCTGCCTTGGCATCCATTTTGTTTGGCCAAAACTGACACTAACCCCTTATGCAAGCACATGCCCTAGGTAACAGCCACAAACTCACGAGTTAGTGCGAGTTCCTGATACAACTTCTCCAATGACCCTTGTGATTAACAATCTCTCCTCCCTCCTATAGCCTTCCACTTATGCCCTCTTACGTAAGACCCTTCAGGAACTTACCAAAACTCTGTCTTTTTTGGTTTGAATTGTCCACTCCAGCCTTAGCTTCGGGACCCAAAGTGCTCCACACAGACCCTAACAAAGGCAAGTGCCCAAGTATTGTGATCGCTGCCAAGTACCCTGCCTTGTCTTTCCTAAGTGGTCCCTTGCGTTGTGCCAAATACCTCCTTCAGAGCCTGTGAGTAATGGACTTCTCTATTTCAAGTTTCCTTGTGCTCTTTCGTTGAATAGACTCACTATCTGACACCCTAGGGCTCTACTTAACAGTTATTAATTTAACAAAGTCAAAACACTGGCGTACAGAGAGGTCCAGAACCTCTGAGTAAAATGCTAGGATATAGGAAAGCATCAGCGGCTGAAGATATTGGGTGGTGAAGAGTTCTACTAAATAAACTCTATCTACTTCTGACCTAAGATTCAGTTCAAATTATAGGGTAAAGACACATAAACCACTATTGTGATACTACAGAGCTAATTAAAAATCTTCCAGGAAGGAGCAAGAAGGATGGAGTAGATAAGACCATTGTTTTTGACAAGATGGTAGATCTGAGGTGGGTCATGGAAAAATAGCAGAATTTCAAAATGCAGAGTTTAAATCTGTTAAATTTAACTAACACTTCTGGGGCATTCACCACATGTGGGGCTAAGCACCTGGGATACAAAGATAAATGGTCCCTGCCCTGCAAAGTGCCCAACTACTGGGCCTCAAGTGATGAGAAGGAAATAGAAGTGGGTCCCAGGTGTCATGTGGTTCACAGTGTAGGAAACTTTGCAATACAGTGGGATAGAAATTTTGGTAGGGAGTGGAAAAAGACTCTAAGGGAAGAAATGAATAGAAACACGAGTAAGGTGGTGACATGCACGAGGCCCTCTCTCTGGCTGAGGAATCCAGTGGATGGGGTGTGTGGGCATAAAAACTGAATAAATGCAGTGGGAGGTTGTGTGAGTTAATAACAATGTAGGTGAACAAAGTAATCCTGTCTAGTGAAGTTTGGGCCCAATTGTTGGATAACAGGCTTTATATAAAAGCTGTTGGAGAATGGGGGTGACATTATCCAGTCTGTGTTTTGGAAGGATAACTGGTGGCCAAATTAAGGATAGATTTGGGAAGCAAGAGGTTGAATGTACGGAGCGTAGATGAGAGGTTGCTGCTAGAGATCACGAGAAAGATGAGTACTTTTGTTTCATCATATTAGGAAGTTCAAAGATGAACCCAGGTTAAATAATTTTTAAGGTTAAATACATGATATTATATTTAAAAGTACTCAAGATAGGCATTTCCTTTCTTTCTTCTTTTCTTCCTCCCTTCTATGCCTATTTGTTTCTGTCCTTTCTGCAGCCTCCCTCCACCCCGAACCTTTCCGACCTCTCCCCTCTCTCTCTTTTCCTTCTTTTCCATTTGGGGATATGTTTCTAAGTCTGTGAGAATATTCTTGTGTTAAAATCAGCAGAGAGAATGGAATCATAAAGTAGTATGTTGCCTTGTTATAAAGTATCTTCTTTGGCTCCCTTATTCTGGTAATGCAGATGCAGGGCTTGCTGGTCTGGACCGGGTTGGTCTCTTTAAGACTGTCTGGGCCTCTGTTGTACAACTCAGGGCATGAGTTCCATAAGATCCATGTGCATGGCGCCCCCTGGAGGTGGGCAGTATAGAGCCAGCATTGCTGCTTATAGCCATGACTTCTGGGTTGGCAATGCAGAATATCCTGGTAAACATGGTGAGTTGTAGATTTAACTCTGAATCTTACCACTCCCCATCCCCCTACTGCTCTCAACATGTGACTCTTGCTTGATTTCCTAAGTTTGCTTTTCTTGCTGTCTGACTCTATCCTATTCATTTTCTGGTCTTGACTTTCCCTTTAAAGCAGTATTTTCATTAAAAAAAATATACGTGATAAATTAGTCTTTTGAACAACATGTGACAACGCACAGATGCAATTCATGCTGAAAAGCTTCTTTGACAGGTGTTTCCCAATATGGGTATGGTGTCAGTGTCTTTAAGGCAGAAAGCCTTGCCTCATACATGTTTTGAAGCTTCACCGTCTAACAGCATTTTTTCTAATATGAATGTAATGACAAGATTGTGTTTCAGATCAAAATCCTAAACAAAAGACCAAAATTTGGGAAATTCCTGATGTGATTTCATAATAATTTGTTTATTGGTTATTTTTTAAGTAAATAAAATGAAATATTATTTCAAATCAAAGCATACACATCAAATTCCCAGCAAATGAAATGGAATGACAAAAATTGAGTCAGCAACCAAGAGGTATTTATTGGAGGCCGCGTGATGTGCCTAACCCTGTTTTGTTTTGTTTTTTAAAGTTTTTAAAAATGTTTGTTCATTTTTTGAGAAACAGAGAGACACAGTGCAAGTGAGGGTAGGGTGGAGAGAGAGGAAGACACAGAATCCAAAGCAGGCTCCAGGCTCTGAGTTGTCAGCACAGAGCCTGATGCGGGACTCAAACCCATGAACTGTGAGATCATGACTTGAGCCGAAGTCGGATGCTTAACTGACTGAGCCACCCAGGTGCCCCACACTGTTTTGTTTTGTTTTTAAATGTTTCTTTATTTATTTTGAGAGAGTATGCATGCATGCTGGGGAGGGGAAGAGAAAGAGAGAGAGAGGAAGAGGGAGATCCCAAGCAGGCTCTGCACTAATAGCGCAGAGCCTGATGCAGGGCTTATGAACCACAAGATCATGACCTGAGCCAAATCAAGAGTCGGACAGTTAGCCGACTGAGTCACCCAGCCACCCAGTGCCTAATACTGTTTTAAGTGCCTATGCACGAAAGACATAAAAGAGTCATCTCTGCTCATAAAGATCTTTAAATCTAGATGGAGAAACTATGGGTAGGAAATAATCCAAAATCAATGTAGGAAAATAAAAATTCCTTTTGATAAGTAAAAACATTAAGCACAATGCTAACCAGCCTATATAGTATCAATGTAGGTTAAGAAAGTGAAGTTCCAGGGGAGCTAACAGATAGAAAAATCAAAGAATAACTTTTCTACTTTACAGATATATTTGACATCTTGCTGGAGGTTGGAAAAAGATATGCTGAATCTGAATAGGCCTTATTAAACTAAAGATACCACTGGTTGTCCTGAGGGATAATGAGCCTGAACTCAGGTTAAATGCACAGTATAGGGGAAACATTCTGTCTTGGCAGGAAAATCAGATGAAACAAACAATAAGGAACCTTTTTCAGGTTCAATAAAGATCTGCATAACCTGAAGTTAGGGGAGAACAAGGCAAAATTACGAAAAGGTCAAATAGAAAAGAAGTGGTGAATTGTCTCTGTGACTCATCTGGGAATAAAACTGCTGCCACATGAGCTGTTCCCCGAGGCCTTTGTAAAGCGTCGGGCCCGTCCTTGAACCTGAGCCCATCTACCTCCAAAGCTGTGACCCTACATCCTTCATCTTCCCAGGAATGGCTCCTGGAGGTGTTGGGAGGGTAATAAAATGAGTTCCTTGAGGTTCTTCTAGGAGACAAAAGGCATTAAGGAATCCAGGATACAGCAGGGAGATTCAAATTCCAATGCCTCAGAAACACTGCAGGTCGAGGAGACTCCTGGGACTGGTGGTGGGGAGAGGCTGCAAGAGAGGCCCCACAGGTCCCAGATGAGCCCCTGCTAATCAGCTTCTGCTGTCTGTTTTTTTTTTTTATTTTAAAATGTTTTCTTTATTTTTGAGAGTGCAAGTGGGGGAAGGGCAGAGAGAGAAAGGGACAGAGGATCCAAAGCAAACCCTGTGTTGACAGCAGAGCCTGATGTGGGCCTTGAACTCACGAACTGTGAGATCGTAACCTGAGCTGATGTCAGACACTCCGTCTGAGGTCTGAGCTGCCCGGGAGCCCCAGCTTCTGCCATCTGTTAAGGTGGTGTGAATGTGCCCAGTCTGTTCACTGTGTTTAAAGAGGAGCCAGAATTCCAGTTATTCATGTAAAAACTTACATGAACAATATTTAAAATATTGTTAAAAAAAATTGTTAAAAAATATTGTTAAAAAAACAATATTTAAAATATTGGCATTTAATTCAGATTTGTTTTAAAAAAATGCTGCGTAGGCCAAATAAAACATATTTCTAGTCAACAGTTGGTGGATTATCTAGTCTAGATCCACCTAAAGAGACAGCCTTTGTAGGCAGAGGTGGGCTTTTATAAACCTTAGAGCACCAGGCAGAGGTGAGTGCTCAAGGAACACTCAAATGTTGACTAAAACATTTTGTGTTGATTGAGCCATGTAGAATGGTCCATATTTGATTATTTTTGAGCTCAGAAAGTCAATTTTATAGTATGGTGACTGGCTCAAAGTCATCTTCCTTCTCGGATACTAACCCCTGGCTAGTTTGTGTGCGGTTGGCCTTGAGCAGATTTGTAAAGTTATCAGAATTTCTTTTGGGGTGAAATTAACATGATGAAGGTAAGTGTGAGCTGTGAAGCTAGGCCACCTAGGTTTGAAAGCTGGCTCTGCCATTTTCTGGCTGGTTTGTTTCAGCCTCCTCGTCCATAAAATGGGGCCAAAAGTAGAAGCTACCTTCTAAAAGGAAACCTCCACTGTGAGAGTCAAAAGAGTGATTGCATATGACACCTAGAAAGGTCCCGGGCACATAGTAAGCTCTTAGTAAATGTGAGCTATTATTTAGCTCTGGACTGCGTGGGAATTGGCACAGAGCCAAATGGCCATTCAGGGCTTCTGTGGTTGAGACCCACAGTTTTCAGCCTGTACGCCCTCACCAGTCTCCCTCTCCGCAATAGCTTTACTCTCCTTTGAGAAATCAAAGGCACAAAAGAAGATGACTCCTTTCCCTCTTTGTCTACTTCTCATGATCTGTTGTCTAGGAATTGCTCCTGCCTTGCTCTATAGCTCAGCTTTCTTTTGGCAGCACTGTTTATCTCCTGATCCAAGTGTCTTTTCCCATCAGCTCTTATTTTAATCGTCACAAGAAAGACAATTAGACAAATGATGAAGACACCAGTTTACTAGGTGACTTTTGCAAGCGGCATTTACATTTAAAATAAAGCACTTAAAGAAGCAATGGATTCTTCCCCAAACTTTCCTGACGGCAAGAAACACCCAAGGCTGTTACACCTCCAGATCACGTCCTTGGAAACTGAGGTTTACTTAGGCTTAGTTTCAGAGCCCAGGGTGGGCTCTGGGAATCTATATTTATAAAAGTTACCTCGGGAATTAGTATTTGGTAAGTTCGGAAAGACTATTCTAAGCCAAATAACTCAATTTCTGATGGTTACATTCTTCATTTTCAGCATGTTTTCTTTGTCTTTCCAGGGAGCAGCTCGTATGTGCCCTGAATCACAAACATGGGCCACCCTTCCACATCTACACAGATAACTTGAGATCTTAATTTTGAAATTAACCATGAAAGTCTACAAGGAAAAGAGCTTGCATATAATCATTGCTCATAAAAATACTCTTCAGACTAGTGTTAACTCAAAGAGAAGGGGAGGGCCATCTGGGTGGCTCAGTCAGTTAAGCATCCAACTTCTGCTCAGGTCATGACCTCCCAGCTCATGGGTTCATCAGCCCCGCGTCGGGCTCTGTGCTGACAGTTCAGAGCCTGGAGCCTGCTTTGGATTCTGTGTCTCCCTCTCTCTCTACACCTTCCTCACCCACATTCTGTCTTTCTCTAAAAATAGGTAAACATTAAAAAAAATAAAAAAAAGAGAAGGGTAACCGTAGCACTTGCTTTATCTAGAAACATCTTCGATATGCACCATCTCAGCTCACATCCAGGAATTCCACACTCTGGAATAAGATGCTGCATTTTAATAGTGTCTTTGGGTGATTCACATGCATATTAAAGTTTGCGGAGCACAGCTTCAGAGCATGAGAAGATCCTGCTGACACACATTTAATTTACTCAATACAATTTGGCCAGCAATAAAATTATTTTTTTGTGTTTTCGATGTTCTCTTTTAAAATAAGCTAATTTGGTGTTTTGTATTTTGACAATATCACTACCTGAAAATGAAAACATTCTGTGATGTATTTCTATCTGTGAAGAGCTTTCCTACATCTTAAAACTTCGTCTGCATTTGTAATACTTTACATTAGTGAAGCAAAAGTGCTAAGCGTGCCTTCCACACATGCCAACTTAAAGAAAACCACATTAGCGGGGCACCTGGGTGGCTCGGTCAGTTGAGCGTCCATCTCTTGATTTCAGCTCAGGTCATGATCTCACAGTTGGTGAGATACAGCCCTGCTTGGGATTCTCTCTCTCTCTGCCCCTCCCCTGCTTGTGTGCATGCCCTTCTCTCTCTCTTTCTCTCTCTCTCAAAATAAATAAATAAACATTAGAAAAAAAGAAACAGAAAAGAAAACCACAGCAGCATGATCTATTTTGATATGTCTGTGGTTTCTTTGCAGACTAAGACTTAGCCATCCCTCTAACTTTTTAATGAAAAGTTACAGAGAAAAACTAAATCTAATTTAGATCAGTGACATCTATTTACTATGTAGTATCCATTTTTTCATGTTTAGTAGAGAGAGCAGTTTGAATTTTTAAAAATCAAGTTGACTTAGATATGTATGATAAAAATTGATATCATCTTTTTGTCTTAGTCTTTACCTCTTGCTTTCCTACCTGCAGCCTACTACTCATGTAGTACATGTCCTCAATATAGTAACTGCTCACTTAATATCTGTTGAATAGAAATAGAGTTGAGTTTCACTCATGGACTCTCTCTTTATGCTCTTGGTCCCCTATCAGTCTTTTCAAGCATGCCTAAATATAGCACAGTGCTTGTGGTCCACACCATGTTCAGAGTGATTAAGCTCTCTGTGATTCATTAAACTCACTGAGGATTGTGTTGCTTTTACAGAGTGCTTCTTTGAGGAGAAACATGAGCAGGAAATCATGTTTATATGAATTTTTTATCTATTTTTAGTCTATTTGGATGCTCATCAACCTCTAAGTGACTCAGATGAAATGTGTTATTTCACATAAGAAAAAGAAGCTACTGACTAATTGTCTAGAGAACATATGTTTTTTACTGGAAAGGTAGTCAGTCTCCTTGAGTCATGTACACTCTCCAATAGGCCATATCCTGGGAGAGGGGGGCATCTGGGTACAGTTTTATGTCTCAGGTATCTCAGGGTTTAAACAAGAGCAGCCACAAATCACCGGTAGTGCTGTTTTACTTTTGCAACCGTGACCTCTCTTTCTACTCACATATGTAAGTCAGATGTATGTGAGGATTGGTTTATTTAAACTCAGATTTTAGCTAACACAACCAACAACCTACAAATAGAGTTGTTACTGCTTCTTAGAATTAAAACTGACTTGAAATGTCTTTGTCATCAGAATAGTGTTAGTATTTTTCTATTTAGAGTTAAAGTTATGGTGAGGTCTCCAGAAAAGCATTTAGTCCAATCACTTGGGATGATACTTCAATGACACGAAGTATATAAATATAAATACTGTTTTATGATAGCCATAAAATTCTTTATAGCTTTTCGCTGCCACATGGAGCTATGTTTTTTTTAAACCTCTTTAAAATTCAAACAGTTTCAAAATTATAAACATCTGGGGGAAAGGTTTTCTTAAAAATTTACTAATTTCATAGTACTTTATTATATTTTCAGAATATCTTACATTTAAAAACCAAACTACCTATATATTCCAATACAAAGAGAGCAGACTCAAGATCAGTATGCGATAAATTGCCAACCATAGCTGTTTTTACAATAATCTTGGATATTTAGCGTCTAAGGGTATAGAAATGTGTTGAAGGAAAACATGTTTAAATTGAAAAAAATCTGTTAAACAAGATTATTTCCATATTTGCAGGCTCTATAGATTGAAGGGCTATACGAATGTGATTTCCATGCATGTGACGACGATTGGGAGATAAAATCCACAGGCATACATTGCAAAGTGCAGAAGTCGAAGCCTCTTCTGATAAAGGTTAGAGAAGTAACAGAAGTCAAAGAGCCAATCAAACTCTTTTATAAAATATATGCGCCAACGCTGGAGAGAAAAACAACCACAATAAGTTTAATGTTCTAATTTAGTTTAGAAGACATGAGGGTAAAGAATTTGATCAAGCAGGGCGCCTGGGTGGCTCAGTCGGTTAAGTGTCTGTCTTCGGCTCAGGTCATGATCTTGCGATTTGTGAGTTCAAGCCCCGCGTCAGGCTCTATGCTGACGGCTCAGAGCCTGGAGCCTGTTTTGGATTCTGTGTCTCCTCCTCTCTCTGCCCCTCCCATGCTCATGCCCTGTCTCTCTCTGTCAATAATAAATAAATGTTTAAAAAAATTAAAAAAAAAAAAGAATTTGATCAAGCAATGTGCGACTCGGTCAGATTTTACTGGTGCAAGGGAGCTTGGGAAGAGCCATTACAACATCTTACATAATGAAGAAAGTTATCCAGAGAGGATAAATGACCTGACTCGGATCACACGTATATGGGAAGAACACTCTAGTCTACATTTTGAGTTAATGGCCAATGGGCTTAACCTAAGAAAACATTTCTTGCTTCTCTAAAGCTCTGTTGAGAAAGCCATTTACTGCTGTTTCTGAGGCAAACCTAAAAGACAGCAGTTGAGAGCCAACCTAAAGCAGGAATGTCTCTTGTCTCCTTTCCTCAGTACTAGCCCCAGAAGAGAAATTCCTCAGACAACTCTTCAAATATGAGCTTTTCAGCTACCCGTGATAACCTATAATTTCAAGCCTTTTAAGGTCATTCTGGGAGAGAGGTTTAAGATGAGAAAGTTCTTTTTCCTTTTGAAAAAAGAAACCTCTGGTTTTCCAAACATTTCTTAAACCTCTGGAACTCTTTGGAGTGAGCCAGAAGTGGAAAAAGTAACTGGAACTTCTTGGGAAAAATTAGTAGTAGCTGCTGAAAAGAGCATTTATCAGTAATCCAGACACTGAGGAAGTTTAGACATTGCTGAATAGGCAGAGTGGGCAGAAATGACCAGACTTGGGGTATTGCTGGTCAGGTAACCTGGTCTAGAAGTGGGTTGTATTCGCTTCCTAGGGTTACCATAAGAAAGCACTACAAAGTGACTTAATACAATGGAAATTTATTCTCTCATTGTTCTTGAGGCTAGAAATCCAAAAATCAAGGTGTCAGCAGGGCCACGCTCTCTCTGAGGGCCTCAGGGAGTTTGTTTTATGCCTTCCTCTTAGCTCCTGTTGTTCCTGGCGATCCCAGGTGTCCCTAGGCTTGTAGACATACGTGCCAGTCACTGCCTCTGTTGTCATTTGGCCTTCCCTGCTGTAGCTGTTTTCCCTCCTTGTCGGTGTGTATCAATCTAACTCAGGTAACTCCCATACACCGTGACACCTAGTGGGTCCAGTCATAGCCATCTAAATCCCCTTGAATGCTGAAATTCCCTGATGTTTGGCTGTCTTTTACTCTGAGGACTGCAAGCCTATATGTTTCTAAGGACTTTTGCTGACACTGCAGAGATATCAACATGGAACAAGACTCAAATCTGTCAACAGCTCTGTAAACCTGAAAGATATGAAAGATATGAAGTATGTTTGACCTTTTTGTTGAGAGTCGATAAAACTCCACACAAGCCAAGACAGAATATGAGACACAAATCATTTTATCCATCTTTAATATCTGTAAGCCATATGAGGGGCACAGTTCCATCTGAAGTGGACTTCACATCTTTTTTTTTAAGCAAACATAATTTTTTAATGTTTATTATTTTGAGAAAGAGAGAAAGAGAGAGAATTAATGAGAGAGCAAGCAGAGAAGGGGCAGAGAGAGAGGGAGACCCAGAATCTGAAGCCGGCTCCAGGCTCTGAGCTGTCAGCACAGAGCCATACAGGGAGCTCAAACTCACGAACCGTGAGATGATGACCTGAGTGCAAGTCAGATGCTTAACCGACTGAGCCACCCAGGCGTCCCGTGGATGTCCCATCTTTGTATATGATAGTTTGTTTCATCAAATGTGGCTCTTAAATGGAAAAACAGAGGTATGTTTTACCCAAGCCCCTATCAACTTTTCCTTGGCTCCTTTGCCCCTCTCCTACTGTCAGCTTTGTTTTCAGCCCCTGAGAGAGGTCATTGTCTTATTCACAGTTGAGCTGATGGATCATGTTTATCTACAGCTACTGTAGACATATTGTATACATCACAATCCTAAGGGAAAGCTTCTTGAGATGTTCAAGTGTGGCTTTGTTTAAATATTTATAGCGAGGCATATAGACGGCTGAAATGAATGAGGAACCACATGTTAAATTTTAAATATTAGGTGAATAACATCAAAGACGTAGAAATGTTTGCTTCTTGTGACTGTAATCATTGGGTCAAATTTGGGTGTTAATGTATTATCAGATTACTGTATGGTGTTCTCAAAGTGGGCAGGAAATAAAGCAGCTATTTGTTCTAAGGTGAAAATTTCTGCAAAAGATATGCTACCATTTGTATATCTAGAAACTTAGCAAAAGCAAAATAGCATTAGCCAACTATCTTTTTACAATTATGTAAGTTTTATTACATGACAACTTTTCTTACAACATGAACCATAAAACATTGATTATTTAAAAAATTGTTCAACTCATTTCCCTGCCTCTTCCTGACTTCCCAAGGTGGAGCTATTCTTGGGCCTATGCCCAGGCTTAAACGTACTCTAGTCTCTAAGCCAAGCATGACCTGGCATGGTAGATCTTATTTATGGTAAGAATTGAGTTAGATTATGTTGGGAATGCCACTAGCTGAGTCAGGACTCCTAGACTGGGGCCTTGGGCCTTGGTTAATGTTTATCATCCTTTTCTCAAGGAGTTTGATCCTATTCCCTGAGCCTCTGGTCTTGGTTACCCTGCCATGAGTGCATCTGAAGGCCAAGATGCCACTAACTTTCCTATGGTTGTTACCTGTGGCAATTGACTGCTGCTGTGTTCCAGCAGCCAGTTTGGAATTCTTGTTACCATCACTTCTGTGAACCACACTTCAACATGCTTGACACTGCCATGAACTAGCAGGTCGCCCTTCCCTTCTTTGTGTTTCCCTAACTTTCCCAAGCCAACTTCTCAGATACCAAATGCCTCCTTCTTATTCTCTAGAGTTTCCCCTTGGGAGCTGCTCATGGTGGGGAGGGACCTGTGGTCTGGCCACTGCAAAGGGTGTGTAGGGAAATTTGGGTGGTGATCTGGGTGAAAGGGATGGTCCCTGAGATTTGCCACAAAGTTGCATTTGTGAACAGACACACATCGTTTTCTTCAGAGCAAACATGTATTTGAGGTGGCTTTGGGAGAGGCTGATGGAGATTGTGGGCAGTGGCGTGAAGTCTTCCCAGGGTCTCCCCTTCGTTCTACTGAGCTTAAACATTTCTTTCTGGTTTTCTACAAATTTTTCTTTAATTTCAAGATTTTGATAAATGGTAGGAAAAAAAAACCCTAAACACTGTTTCTTTTTTAAAAACAATATAATCACATTAACACTTGACCAGTAACCCTAAATATCTTAATCCAAAGTGACTAATTGTAGTTTCTTTAGGCAGTGTGGTATGACAAGTGTGAGGCAACTCGAAATGCTTGGATCAAGATGTGGCTGGCTTCTCTAACTTTACCCATGAGGCCATTCAAATAACAGGAATAAAAGTCTTATTTCTATTTCACTTTTTCCCTTAAAGTCCCAGGGATGATCTCTCAATATCTAAGACAGTAAACTTCCTCCAGGGAATAAACATTTATTTTGGGTTTTAATTTTTCCATCAAAACAAGATCCTTATCATTGCTTGCTATGCTTATCTTTCAGCATGAACACATAACAAAAAAACATAACATAAAGTCATAGGCTAGCCAGATCTTCAAGGACAATTGGATTCAATTCCTTCCTAATTACTAGATAAAAACAAAAATTGTTGTCTTTGTCTTCCTTTTCCAGTGAAAAATGGATGAAACCAGTTCCAAACTTGACCATGTCTTCTTTCCCATTCACTACTCTAAATCGAAGAGATCCATTACAGGGAGAAATCGTCTTTTCACATAATACCCAACTAAACCCTTTATTCTTATTACTCTTTTATTGACTGCTTTTCTTTTTTTTAATTTTTTTTAATGTTTATTTATTTTTCAAGAGGGAAAGAGAGAGAGAGAGAGACTGTGAGCAGGGAAGGGGCAGCGAGAGAGGGAGACACAGAATCTGAAGCAGGTTCCAGGCTCTGAGCTGTCAGCACAGAGCCCAATGTGGGGCTCGAACTCACAGACCGTGAGATCATGACCTGAGCTGAAGTCAGATGCCCAATCGACTGAGCCACTCAGGTGCTCCTTGACTGCTTTTCTATTGGCCTCTTTTTTCCTTTTTCTCTTTCTACAATATGTCATGTTCCTTTGTGGCTACTTCCTTATAAAATGGAGTATGGGACAGAGATAGAATTAGGAGACTTTTTTTTTAGGGGGAGAATAAAACCTAAATCTGAAATTAAGATAGTCTTAAGAAAGATTATCAGTAGAAGCCAGAATGTCATGATAAAAGTAGGAAATGTTATTGAAATAGTATTCTTAAGTTTTTGTTTGTTTCTTTGTTTGTTTGTTTTAAGACAGGTCACTGACTATGGCCAAGACCTGTCAGACTGAAACATTTCCTCAGCAAGAGTGAGGTTGAAGATTTGTAACCAGTTCAGACTTAAACTTGGACAAAAGAATCAGGAACAAAGAGGGCAGATGGTAAGGCGATAAGCTTCTAGGTTATAACCTGATATTGGCTTGAATAATCACCTTTATCTTGGTCTTGAGTGTTAGGACCAAGGATTCCAGACTTGTCTTCTCCTTACTTTGAAATGAACAGCATGTCTTCCTAAACTATTTCTTTAAGGAAATTAAAAAATAAAAAGTCTTCAGTCTAGAAAACAGAAATCCATTTTTTTCTTATGCGTTAAATTTTGGATGAGAAAGCCTCTTGTTACTAAGTTTTCCAGTCTTTTTTACATAAAAATTATCTACTTGTTCCTTATGCCAGGTATACATTATGAAAATTAGACACATTCTTCCTCTATTTCACACTAGATCTAGATATATCTAGAAGAAAACCAGGCATAGCTGTTCCTGCAGCCCGAATCTCAGTATAAAGTCTACATGGAGTAGACTTGCGATGGACAGGTAGTAAGAATAAAAATTAACTTTAGTATCAGAAACCATTGGGGTTGTTTATTGCCACGGCATAATTTGGGAGGCAGTGGCTGCTATGAAGTTATAACTAGGTAAATGACAGCAACAGGAAAAATCCAAGGGATGTAAGAATGTATGTGCACGCACACGTGTGTGTGTGCATGCATGATCCTGTACACGCACATGTGCTAACGTATGGACACTGGATGGCCAAACCTTCCTCATTCCTCATACCATCTCCTCCTACTATTTCCCCCTGTGATGGATCTCTTCAGATTAGAGTAGGGAATGGGAAAGAAGACATGGTCAAGTTTGGAGCTGGTTTCATCCATTTTTTATTGGGTGAAGAAGACAAAGACAACAAAGTTTTGTTTTTATCTAGTAAACAGGATGGAATTGAATCCAATTGTCCTTGAAGATCTGGCTAGCTTATGACTTTACATTATGTTTTTTTTTATATGTTTGTGATGAAAGAGAAGCATAGCTAAATCTCATGAGTAAAAGAGACATTAAATCTTTCGTCCAGCTAAAGCATGACAGAGGGCAGAGGGAATAAGTCTATGAAATATTGACCATTATACATGTCTGCTGAGTACATAGATGCAACACAGAGGTAATGATGACCAGATTACATATAGATTCATCAGGTAGATCATATTATTATTCAACATATTCCCATATGTTGCTAGTAGCTGACACCCTGCTCCTCGGACTACACATCATGCACTGTAGTAATTTTTTATTGTGTTGCCTTTTGTGGATATTTTCATTAAAATATACTAGACAGTAGAATGGGGAATTTTTACATCATCAGAGGGATTTTAAGAATTAACAGTGAGAAAGAGATGTTTGAGGATGAGAAAAATTAGAGAAGGTACAGTTATCCTCTGAAATAATAGAAAAGGAACTAATTGTCTATTCTCTATATGACTGAGTTGTTCTGACTCTACCATTGACAAACTTCTTGAAGATGCCAAGTATGATTCGCTAAAGACAGCCAAATATTTGGAATTCAAGGATACTTCAGCTTGGGTTCCCCTAGAAACAGAATCCGAGATGAAGATTGGTGTGCAGGAGGTTTATTAGCGAGTACTTTTGAGATGGACACCTACAGAAGGGAAGGAAAGAAAGAAGGAGGGAAGAAGAAACTAGGTTCCGATGCAGCCTCATTGGAGACCTCAGCCGACAGAGAGAAGGTCTCATGATGGGTTGGCCTCTGTGAGCTGTCTCGAGATAGAGTAGAGGACAAAGATTTTATACCTCCATCAATTATTTATGGTATGTGGGCCACCTTGGAACAGGTGTGACTTTGGATCAAAAACTGACTTCAATTTTTATTTTTTTTTAATTTGTTGTGCAGGCCAGGAAAGCTTTAATTCCCATGAAGTATAAAGAAATGCTATAACAAATGGGACACTAGAAAAGAAAGAAACCTATAAATAAAGAAGTTTCTTTTAAGGCTATTAATCTTAGGCTACACAGACTAGAAGGCAGAGCTGCTGCACTGCACAGTTCCAAGGGACTCACAGTCTGGTATATAGTTCAGATGAATATTGTCCATATGAATAGCACTCCTCAGATTTGTGCGGTAAACAACCTGTGCAGCCATATGCTTGGCTGTGCCTTAATATGACGTGGAAATGTAAATGAATGTGACTTTTTGAAATTCAGTAGAATTATCTTGTCTAATTTGTCAACATCTGACTGAATAATGATCCAGGTCTAGAGCTGGCTTATTCTTTTTTTAAAGTTATTTCTATTTTACTTTTTGGGAGAGAAAGAGCGAGAGTGAGAGCGAGAGAGAATGAGAGAATCTGAAGCAGACTCCACATCCAGCACAGAGCTCAATGTGGGGCTAAATCTCACAACCTCAAGATCATGACCTGGGCTGAAATCAAGATTTGGACACTTAACTGACTGAGCCACCCAAGCACCCCTTAATCCTTTTTAAATTCACCTGGCATCGCTTACTTTATCTCACTGTCTTTGTCTTCCTTTGGATCTGTTTCTTTCGCAGATAATCCTAGAATATCTGATGTTTGAGCATCACATTTTAAATAATGAAGACAAAATATTCTGCTTCTTTAGGGGGCTGATGTTCTCTGGCTCTTTTTCTTTCGTAATTCTATGTAAGATCTGTGACATTTATTGAAAGAGTTGACTACATAAATGGGAGGCTGTGTTCAGTAATAAATGTGGACCCAACCTCTACACATGCACACACCTCCAGACAGGAGCCCACAGTCCTGAGAGTCAACTTAGGAAAACATCAGGTTTTCTTGCATCCTCACTTCTAAATTATGTGAGACAGCTGAGGAAGGACGGTCATTCCAGGCAAGAGTCCCAGTGAGGGACATAGCTTCCAGAGTCTTAACTGAAGACCCTTGACTTCCCTTCCTGTTATGCTATTTTGCGAATTTCTTAGTATAATCAGTTATGTTTTTGGTAAGGGGATCTGGTTTTTGTGGCACCTCCCTATAAGATGCAGAACGGTATCTGTGTGGTCACCTCCTCCCTCAAAGATCTAAAATTCTTCTTCTGTACCAGAAAACTGGATTTAGAGATGTCTTAGAGCCAGTTCAAGGAATTCAATAGACTGATTACTGAGACTACAAGTTGTCCAAATAAGAAAACAAAATTAGGACTTGATCAACCAAAATCAGCATTTGGAGTTTTGCTAAAAAACACTTAGACAGGGGCGCCTGGGTGGCTCAGTCGGTTATGCGTCCGACTTCAGCTCAGGTCATGATCTCACAGTCTGTGAGTTCGAGCCCCGCGTCGGGCTCTGTGCTGACAGCTTGGAGCCTGGAGCCTGCTTCATTCTGTGTCTCCCTCTCTCTCTGACCCTCCCCCACTCATGCTTTGTCTCTCCTGCTCTCAAAAATAAATAAAAACATTAAAAAAAAAAACACTTAGACAAAACTCAGGAATAACCAACAAGATATGACTCACAGCTTGAGGGCGAAATTCTGTCATATAGGACATGCAACATCACAAAACCTTTTGTAAGGCTTTGGAGCCTGAAGGCCTGCCCTGCAGCTGCCAGTCAGGGTGCTCATCCTGGTGTTCTCCATCTTGCTGAAAGCACTGCACTGTCGGCTCTAGGCTCAGAGGTAGATTCACATTCCATCAGAGTTGGGCTTTTGACCCAATAGTGTCCATTTGCAGCTCGGCCAGTGTCTAATGAGGTGGCTTGGCATGAAGCACCTGTTCAACAAGGAGAGCGGCGAATTAGTTAAGTCAGAGAATAAGAAGAGAACAATGAGAGGGAGATGCGAGCTGAGTAGACAAGCAGAAAGAAGTATTAGTGGGCCTCTGGGGTGCCGCAGTTCCAGTTGGCAACAAATAACCCTCAGTTAAAATAACCCGGGGGAGCTTCCGTTTGCCCCAGGCTGCCGGGCTTTAATGCCTGACCCTACATCAGCTGCCATGCTGGCCTGGTTCCAAGAGCAAAGGGATCTGATCACTGAGGCTGGTTTCCTCACCTTTAGTGGGAAAGACCACAATACCTGCCTTATGGAAAAGTCCTAACCGCCCACAGCCAATGGGGAGTAAAGAAAGACTATGGAAAAAGAAAGAGTCAAGTTGTGCAAACCTTGAGGGTAAAAGTTCTCTTTCTACACACTTTTCCTTCCTTTCGGGAGATTTCTGCCTTCATCCAAATCAAAACAAAGCCCCAGTCTGAACAAATGCCAACTAGTTAATGCACAAATGAATTACTGAGGTTGCTTGCAAACCATGACCCAGACTGTAGGCACATGGACATTTTTAAAATTCTGAACAATTACGTGAACAAGCCCATTTTTAAAGTTGAACAGACAGGCTGACAGCAGAAAATCTTGAGACATTAAGCAAGGGAACTCCTGAAATTTGTAAGTACATCCATTTTAAGAATATGAGGGTGTGCCTGCACACATTTTTGGCAGCTGTGGCCGTGTGGCTAGGTGAAAGTATTCAGACTTACCATGAATGGGAAAGAGTTGATAATTTAGGGCAGAGCACAGTGCGTTCAATTCAGCACGCAGAGGGAAAGATAATATACAATGCCAACTGTGTCCATGTGCTCGGATGGATCTAGTATATTAAAGAACTGGAAAAGTTATCTCCTCTGTTTGTGTAAGCATGCCACTGATATTCCTCATCCCAAAGATACATTCCAACCATTTATGTTTCATGCTTCCCGGAAAACAAAATTTCAGACTGCCTGGAAGGTTTTGCTACTTTATGACATTATTGCCAGCATTTCATTAGAACCATATTTAGTTGAATGCCTTCAGAAGAATTTTATATAAAAAAAAATGGACTCTGGACTAAATTTTAATATGTTGGTATATTTTGACAAATAATAGGTATCTTGAAAGAGAACCCGGGTTCTTTAAAGGTAACACTGCTCGCTTAATATTTACCTACATAACAACCTCAAAATAGCACAAAAATGATTGAACGTTTGGTTTATATGGTGCCGCATAGACATGATTTAAAGGCTCAAGAGGAAACCTCTCAAAGACAGCATGAAATTTGACTCCTCCTGCTGTCACGGAGCCAAACATTGGTGGTAAGAGATTTGGCCTCAGCAAGACCATTGTATATATATCACGATCATTCTTCAACAATACTAGTAATCCGTGTTCTTAAATTGGTTTTGTGGCCATTTGTTAGTTCCTGGGAACCCTAACAAATGAAGTGTTATAGAACCCAAAAGGGGAAAATTTATTTAGGGTCCATCAATTGGTGAAAAGGAATCCATCAAACCATTGGGCTGATAACAGTACACACTCTTATCCACAGCTTGATGGAGGGCGATTATTGCAAGAATGGGCAAGAGCAAACCTTGAATGGGACTCCGTTAATCTAGCAGTACCAAGGTTCTAAATGTGGCTCTTCAGGAAATAAAGAAAAACTAAATTTGAAGTTATTTTAAGTATATTTAAATATACGAACATTCGGAATTCCCTAATCTTGACAAATAGTAGGGAAGGTTAGAAGAGTAGTAGGGCCTGCTTTGTCAAATGGGCCTAATCAGTCAAGTCAGGGGAAAAAATGCTAAGGATCTTGACAAGCTGTTGCTGACGTACACTAAGGTTTAGTTGAATTCAGCATGTGCCATTTATAGAGCACTGAAAGTTCTTTAATGAAAGAGTATGTAATGTATAAAAATTAAACATGCTTCATGCAATTTTATTTACAAGATGCACTTGTCCATAAGTTCCTTTTTCATGGACGATTTTAACGTAAATATTGCTTTGTGCCAGCTTCGACTGTCATATAGTTCAAAGATGTGATATCTAGGTTAATGATATTTAAAACTCTTGAAATATCACAGAACAAAGTCTAAGTTTGTTGCAATAACTTTGGATATTTTTGTAAGAGAAATGGATGCCATAAAGCTCGTATCGCTAGCATGTGCGTGAACAGGCACTATAATGTGGAGACGTCCATAATTAATCTAGGTTTGGGGATTCTTGTTCAAAATTGACTCCCATTCTGTCTTTCTGAAACCTTTATGCCATTCTATGATGTGTGGAAATGTAAGCATGAATGATTAAGTTACACTTTCCTTCTGTGGTAGTTCACGGTAATTTGCACCTGGGCAAGACCCTTCCACACTCTGTATCTGTCGATGGGCTGTGTGTCAGACAGCCGGCAACGGTTGTGCAGCATGGCGGGCTTTTCTCCTTGATCTCCACCCACTTCTGCAGAGATCTTTGAATTTCTTTTCAGGATTTACCTTCTTACTCCTCCCCTTCTTTCCTTCCTCTCCTTCCTCTCCTCCCCCCATCTTCACCCTTTCCCCTCTCCTATGGCTTCTCACCTTCCTCTCCTCTTCCTCTCCTTTTCCTCCTCCTCTTTCTCTCTCTCTAATTATATATATAAACATATATAATATATATAAACATATATATGTTTTACATAAGGAGGTTCAAATACTGTATACATATGTTTTATGGTAGCAGTAGTTTGCACTGCTGAATATTAGAAAATAAAATAAATAAAAACCATATTGCCACCAACCCTAGATCACCATTTTAAACTCTAATGCATATCCTTTCCAATCTTAGATCTCCATATAACATATAATATACATATATAGTTTCTCATATATACATATAGTTTTACATATAGGTATACCTATTTTGTGTGTTAAGTGTGTGTATACATACATATATAAATACATGCGTGCTGTCTCATGCAGCAATTCTGTCTCACAGCGTGTAGTCCGATCCATTTATTTTAGGCCGTGGGGCTCCGTGGATGGAATGTTATTCCCCCACCAGCACATTGGAGCTTGGGTCAGTTGTTGAAATACCAGTGACACTGGTGGGATTCTTGTCATGATGATCCGATCTGTAAACCTATGGGCTACAGGCTAAATATCGCACACTTGTAGCACACTTATGGTTTCCTGGAAGAAGTCTCTTTATTCTCTGTCTTACTACAGTTCCTTAATTGAGTGAAGGCAAGAAAGACTTTTCATTTGCAGTCTCAGAAACTGGAAGACAGATCATAGAGAGAAAAGACCCATAGTCCAAGAATCCAATACATAGCCAAGAGTCATTCACATGTCAGGGTGAGAGACATGATCTCAGGAATAGACAAGAACTCAGATTGAAGGCTACCCAAACTTCCTGTATTAGGAAAATGCATGCATGAAAAAAGACTATAACAAAATAACAGATTAACCCAAGCAGGGACCTCAGCCTGAACCAAAATGAAGAGACACAACCTGACCAAAATGTGGTTGAGGTAGTGTGGCCCAGGAATTATACACACAGGCTCTGAGTGGTTCACCCAAATTTAGTTCTTGACTATGTCACTCATTTGTTGTGTCATGTTGGCAAATATTTAACATCTATTTCTCTCATTTCTTCATTTACAAAGTAGAGAGTGGGAATAATGGTAAGATTTATCCCACAACACAGTTGCAAAGAAAAGGCGAGTTAATAAATGAAAAACATTTAGAAGAGAATCTGGCACATAATATATGCTCAGTAAAAGTTATCACATTAGTATTCTACATATCAGTTTAAGAAAACACTGTTTAAGAATACAGTGCTGGATAAGGGCTCTTAAAATAGAAGAGACATTTCATAAGGGAAATTTTGATATGGTAATCACTAAACTATCTCAGCAAACCAGTGGTATGTGGGGAAAGAAAGGCAAGATAAAAATAACCCCAAAGATGGGGGATTATGTAAGGAGGGAAGAATGTGGAGAAGATAAAAGTATTTCAAATTCTTTTTATATTGGAGAGGTGGGGAAGCAGGTAGGATTAGTACATCATGGTGGGGAAACAAGAATGCAGTTAGTATGTTGTTTTTAAAGCAATCATAGTGACATATGTGTCCGATTAAGAGAGCAGGGAAAGAGATGGTAACCATTAAGGGAACGGAAAAATACACCAGAACCTTTAAATTAACATGAAGGAAATAGGAATGAGCAGCGATTCCATCAAACTAACAAAACCAAGGGGGGAAAAAGTAGGAAAATAGCAATGTAAGTTAAGCAGTAAACAATGGAGTAAGGTGGAAGGAACAAAATCATGTGAATCATGCTACATGTGAATGGACTGAACTCACCTATTAAAAGTCAGACATTGGTACTTTGGGTTAAAAAACAAAATATGGATGTGAGTTTACAAGTGTGGGTTAAAAGTGAAAAAGTTCTTCCTTCCTTCTTCCTCCCTTCCTTCCTTCTTTCCACTAAAGGGATTGAGCAACACAGGGAATGTGAACTAAAAGAAGACTAGAATAACAATACTAATATTACACAAGATGAAATTAAAAGTTAAAAACAGAATAAAGAGGCATATTGTGTAATGAGAGGAATCTAAGTTGATGAATATTTGCCATAAAATGACAAAACGGTGACAACACAATGACAAAATACACAAAGCAAAAACTACTAAAAGTGCAAGGAAAGCCTTATACAAGTAATTGATAGCGAAAGATTTTTTACTATGTCCTTCTCAGAAATAGATCAATTTACTAGGGAGAAAAATAAGCATTTCTTTAGCAAACTTGAAGAGTTTGATGTATAGACCTTATACTCTTCAAGTAGAGAATGTAATTTTTTCAAGTATCTAAGCACAAAGCAATTGATCAGATACTTAGCCACAAATAAATCTGCACTAAATTTAAAAAAGGGAGACTTTTAAGGACATATACACTGTTAAATTTAGAAGGAAATCATATAATGGGGACATCATCAAAAACTTTAAATACTTAACAAGTAAGAAATAGTACTAGAGAACATTTGGATCAAAAAAGAAAATTAAAAGGAAGAAAATTTCTAGAAATCAGTGGGAAGAGTACTTTTTTTTTTAAGTTTCATGAAATCTAACAACTAGCAGGTCAGAAGAAAGTATAATATTGGATATTACCACCATTAAAAAGTAACAATGAAACAACTAGTTACTTACTTTCATGATTTCAAAAAGGAACAACAGAATAAACCAAAAGAATTTGGAAAATAAGAATTAACTGTTGTAAGACCTGAACCTAATGAAATAGAAAACAAAAATTATTAAAAAGATAAATTAGTCCCAAAGAAGTTTCTTTAAAAGAGAATTACATATTTCTATTGAGATTCACCTGAGGATCTGATAAGACCAAACTCCAGCAAAACAAAAAACGAAAACAAAAACAAAAAACAAATAGTTCACTAAAATTAGAATAATTCCAGGATGGCTTGAAAGATACTGCTTGCTAAAATAAAGGCATAGAATATGGAAGACAAACAGACTAGAACAGTATTTTCAGGTAGTAACAGTAGATTCGTCATCACCACTTGCTCATGAAGGGACAAGGAGAGGAAGCTGTAATCTGAATTTAGGAGGAGACAAATGAGCAGAAAAACCACCTTCTGTGGCTTTTGGTGGAGTCAAATCCAGCCTGACATGGCTCTGTGGAGAAGGAGGCATGGGAATCTATACTTACCCGAGCCTCATTGTACTCTTTCCTTCATATCTCCTGCTGGAATTCCCTACTGGGAAACCTAACCGGAAGCCAGATAGCCCTGTGATTCACTGATATGGTCTATACACGTTAACCTCCTGGGGCACAGAGCAGGGTGGAGAATGGTGGAGTTCATCCGGAGGGACAAACAGGTATCCAGCACATTATTAGATTCAGAGCATGAGTCCTCAATCTCAGGTAGCACCTTTTATACCTTATGTGCTGGAAAATTGTAGATTGTCACTTTAAAATCTGAGACATACATTAAGTATAGGAGCCAGTAAACTGTTGATTTAAATTATAATATTTATGGGTTTTCTTTATGAATTTTTCATCATCAAGTTGAGAAAGCTTTTAAAGTACAATTATAATTTATTATTGTCAAGAGTGCAACTTGCTTAACGTTTTGAAATAATATAGAGGTTTCAATTAAAAAATTCTAAGAGCTTATTTAACAATTTTAAAGAGTGTTAATAATCCATGTTGGATCATTGGTAAGTGATATATATATATATATATATATATGTTGCTAAGTATATATGTGTGTGTGTATATATATATATATATATCTCAAGGGAACTGAGGTTAGACTCTTACTTTGATCAAAGAGAAATTTTCCCCATCTGGTGGGGAAATACAGAATACAGCAGCTTTTATGGTGACTTCTATTTTACTAGTCGACTCATAGTATTACATTTGGCTTCCATGTAATTTTACAGTCACGTCGATGTGGCACTGAAGAAACTCGAATGCGAAGCACCAATCATGAATCCAACCGATATACTGACATTTCAGGCTGCCGTAAACATTTCAAAACGGCTTCTTTACTTTTGCCAGAGAAATGGAATTTTTATCAACTGCTGCAGGAGAGGGGGCCTTTGTGCAGAATTAAATGAAAGAAAAATAACAAATGTGATACAGGCTTATCTTCCTAGCTCATATTCACGTATGCATTCCATGCATTTCTATTTTTCGATTCTATCATGCCGCATAGTACCACATGAATGATTAACCCTCAGAAAGCTGTAATTTCTAAGATTAGTTGATTGGGGGCACCACAGTACTGTTTAAACCTTCTGTACTGTTATATGTCAATAATAACACATGAAACTCCAAGATATGGAGGAGGCGGGGATCTGTACTATTTCCTTGATTTTCTGGCCTCTCTCCTTTGTATACTTCTTTGCAATATTTAAGACTTACACCAGTAGCTTTGGTAGTAACTTTATCTATGATGTCAAGTAATAGAATAATAAAAAAAATCCAAGAAGAAAGAAATCTCAGGGTTAATCTTGTACAGGCTCTAATTTTAAGGATGAGAAAAATGAGACCTAGAGACTTATTAATTGGGTACAGGACACAGTCATTAGTGGCCAGAACGCTAGAGGTCAGCTCAAAATCCTAGAACATTGGGAACAAAACAAAACTAGAAACCTATCCCTTGGTGTCTAATTAATAACTTTCTTCATTATTCCCTAGTGACTCTTAAATGAAAAGCATAATTTGCAGAAAGTTTTTATACCTACCCCAAAATAATATGTCTATGAAAGCATTCAAATAAAAATTAAAAGAGATAACTAGGGCAAGTTTGTGCTACTGAAAATTATATGTATTCTTACTCTAATGCCTAGGGTAGATGGGCATATTTGTATGTCAGAAAAAGTGACATAAATTATAGTTTTTGTTATAACTTCAAATAAGGGTGCTTATTTAGTGTCACAATGTTCTACTGTTTTAAAGATTGTAGATGATATATTTCTTTCAAGACTGTCTTATTGCTATTCAGAGTAAGATGAAAACCTTATTTCAAATACATTTTCGTTTGGGAAAGAGTAATTAAATATTTTTGCTTTTAATAAAAAAATGGTTGGACTCATGGAATTCCAGAATTGGAAGGGCGTGTAGAGATTTCTAGTCTCACTTCCTACCCAAAATAGGAATCCCTTCTGCAGTGTCTCTGAGAAGCAGTCCTGTGGTCGCTGCTCACATATTTCTAGTAATAAGAAACACACTATTTGTAAAGCAATGCTTTTTACCAAGATGTCATAAAATTCTTCCATATTGAGTATAAGTCAGCCACTCTGTCCTTTATAACTTTAGCTCAATGGAAGTTCTTCCCTCTAAAGTAAAGGAAAGTTTGTTCTTTTTTTGATAGTAACTGCACAAACATTTAGAGATTGTCATTCTATCTATTCTAAGTGTTCTCTTCTGATACACTTGCAACTTTAAGTTTCTTTAGTTGTTCCATATAAAGTACCACTTTGAGATCTGGTCATTTTAGTAGTTCCTCTGAATATAGTGATTTGCTAATATACCCCTAGAAATTAACCCTCCCATAATGATCGTGGGTTCCCAACACTTTCTTGTATATTCTAGGTGCTGCTTAACATTTCAACTTAAGTTGGTCTACTATGTTCTTGGATCAGGGCATTAAATTTCCAGTTTAGTCTTGGCTCATGTTTAGGTTGGGGATCAATAAAATATCCCAGATCTTTTTGACATGAACCTTAGTGAAATCATCTTCCTGATACCCTCCTGGTGAAATTTAGGTGATAAAATTTATATGCAGAGCTTTATGTTTTTCTCTGCTAAACTTTTTCACGGTTTGTTCCCACCATTCTGGAATTTTGAGCTGGTGCAGACAAAGGACAAAGTTTGGTGGGCAATCTGGGGCTCAGCCCAAGGAAAGGTAGTTGGTCTCTATCAGGATGGAACCATAAGGAGGGTTATCTAGTTAAAATTCTGGACCCTAGAGAATGAGCTTGGATGGGAAGACATCCTAGCCTTTAAGGGACCAGCTGAAAGGCACAGAAAGGTATCAAAAGGAGAGTCAGGCAGAAAAGGAAAAATGAAAATATTCCTAAGACAAAATCCATTATTTGAAATTTTATCTAGAGCTGGCTAGGAATAGAATATTTTTTCAATATGTTAATATTTTATTATACAGACTCAATCATTTCTGCAAAAAATGCCATAGGGATAAGTTAGAGGTGAATTAGTAGTCAAAGAATTTCTGTTACTCTTTTTTTTTAATTTTTTTAATGTTTATTTACTTTTGAGAGAGAGAGAGAGACAGAGACAGAGACAGAGTGTGAGCGGGCGAGGATCAGAGAGAGACACACGCATAATTTGAAGCAGTCTCCAGGTTCTGAGCTGTCAGAGCAGAGCCCGATGTGGGGTTCAAACTCACAAACCATGAGGTTGTGACCTGAGCCAAAACTGGATGGTTAGCTGACTGAGCCACCCAGTCTCCCCTCTGTTATTCTTATTTAAGTTTAACCTTTTAGAGAAAGGTTTTTCAATGTCAGCCCTACTGACATTTGAGCCCAGTAGTTCTTTGTTCAGGAAAGCTGTCTACTGAATTATATAATGTTTAACAGCATCCCTGGCCTCTACCTACTAGATGCCAGTAGTGACTCCTACTCCAATTGTGGCAATCAAAATATATCAGCTGCTAAGTGTCCTCAGGATAAAATTGACCCTGGTTTAGAACAATTGGTCTAATTTAGTGCATAATTAAATTACACCAATCATGGTGAAGACAGATTCTGTTAAATATGGTGTTAAATAGCCAACAGCAAAGATTAATTGTAAGGAGCATGACCATTATTGCTGTAATGGGTTCTATGCTCTATTTTGTGCATGGTCTATACAAGGGATTGTTTATTTTTTAATCCATTGTCTTTATGCTATTGGAAAGACCTCATGGGTACCTCATGGGTATTAAGTCTTCAAAATATTAACTCATTAAGTAAATATTTGCTGGGCTGATAATATGTCCCAGATAGAATTATACACCTTGGGGTTGCAGCAATAAATAAGACAGATAAAAACTCCTGCAAGAATGTGTGTGTGTGTGTGTGTGTGTGTGTATATTTGTGGTTTGTATGTATGTGTATGCGTATAGACACAAATATGTGCAAACGTGAAGATGAGAAAATAATGAAAAAAATCTTAACTATACATATATAAAATAAGATAAAAGGAGAGAGAGATAAAATGAGAGAGGGAGGCAAACCATAGAGACTCTTAAATACAAAAATATAAACTGAAGGTTGCTGGTGCTGGAGGGGTGTTGGGTGGGGGATGGGCTAAATGGAAGATGGGCAGTAAGGGGAACACTTGTTGAGATGAGCGCTGGGCGTTATATGTAAGTGATGAATCACTAAATTCTACTCCTGAAATCATTATTACACTGTATGTTAACTACCTTGGATTTAAATCAAATTTAAAAATTAAAAAAAAAGAAGAGGTGGTATATGTATATATATATATATATATATATATATATACCAAAGACGTGGATGGAGCTACAGAGTATTATGCTAAGCAAAATAGTCAGAGAAAGACAAATACCATATTATTTCAGTCGTATGTGCAATTTTAAAAACAAAACAGATGGACAAAAGGGAAAGAGAAAAAAGAGAGGGGGGCAAACCGTTACAGAGACTCTTAAGTATAGAGAACAAAATGAGGGTTGATGGAGGGAGGTTGGCAGGGGGTGGGCTAAATGGATGATGGGGATTAAGGAGGGCTCTCATTATTGTGATGGACACTGGGAGTTATTTGTAAGTGATGAATCACTAAATTCTATTCCTGAAACCAGTATTATACTATATGTTAACTAACTAGAATTAAAATAAAAATTTGAAAAAGATAAAGCTTTTGACATACTCTGAAACAAAGGATATAGTGTTATGGAGTCACAAGGCGCTATGAAGGGAATTAAATAAGGGAAGGCATATATGATGCACGCCCATGTGTCGCTGTGCAGAAGACAGCCTGTTTGAGGAGAGGACATTTGAGCAGAGCACTGAATGGGAAGAAGGAGCCATCAAAGTTCTGGGAAAGAATATTTTAGCCAGAGGAAAGATTATTGACACAGGCTGAACTGCATCCTTTTCAAATTCATATATTGAAGTCCTAGCCCCTGATACCTCAGGATGCGTCGGTCTTTGTAGATAAGATCTTTAAAGAGGTAATTTAGGTAAAATGAGGCCAGATGGGCCTCTAAAGTGACTGGTTTCTTTAGAAGAAGGGATTTGGACACAGACACAGAAAGAGTGGCCATATGAGGATACAAGTGAAAGGAAGCATCTATAAACCAGAGAGAGAAGCTTCAGAAGAAACCAAACCTGCCGATGCCTTGATCCTGTCCTTCCAGCCCTCAGAACTATGAGAAAATAAATTTCTATTGTTTAAGCCGTCCAGACTGTGGTGTTGCGTTATGGCGGCCTTAGCGAACTAATACAAGCATGCCAATGGAACGAGCTTGATAGGTTTGGTGAACAGCAGGAAGGTCAGAATGAAAGAAGGGAGAGCCATAGGGGGTGGGATTGGAAAGACAGGAGGTGGTAAGGAGGCTGGAGTTTGTTCTTAGCAAATGTGAACAGGCTGTTGAGCAGGAGATCGACTTGAGACACTTCCATTTAAAGAAGGGCAGTCTGACTGCAGCGTGCACTGCTGACTTTGGAGAGCTAGCGCAGAAGCAGGAGAGTGGTTAGCGGGCACGTGCCATAGCCCACACGAGAGGACGGCGTGGCTTGGGCCTGCCAGCTGGTGATGGCACAGTTGAGACACGATTGGATTCAGGCTGTGTTCCGAGGGTCGAGTCAACAGATTTCGCCAATGAACTGTAAGTGCTGTGTGAAGGAAAGAGAAGCTAACGTGAACCTGTATTTTGCACGTAAGTAAAAGGGCTAATGATGGTTCTATTTTCTGAGGTGGGAAAATCTGAAGGAAGAATTATCCTAACATTTGAACGTAGGCTACGTTTTGTTACGTTAAGGGCACCATAAAATACGTTTCCTTTATTTAAAAAAATTGTAATTGCATTGCCATGTAGTAGTCCATTGTATATATGTGCCACAACTTCTTTATCCATTCGTCAGTTGATGGGCACTTGGTCTGCTTCCATGATTTGGCTATTGTCAAAAGTGCTGCTATGAACATTGGGGTACACGTGCCCCTATGCATCAGCAATGAGAAAAAATGAAATCTGGCCATGTGTAGCAACATGGATGGAACTGGAGGGTATTATGTTAAGTGAAATAAGTCAGTCAGAAAAAGACAGATACCATATGTTTCCACGAATAGGTGGACTTTGTGAGACTAAGCAGAAACTAGGAGGAGGGGAAGAGGGGAAAGAAAAAAAAGACACAGAGAGGGAGGGAGATAAAACATAAGAGACTCTCAAAGACTAAGAACAAACTGAGGGTGAGGGGGTGATGGAGGGGGGAGAGGGGGTGATGGGCATTAAAGAGGGCACGTGTTGGGATGAACACTGGGTGTTATATGTAAACCAATTTGAAAATAAACTATTATAATAAAAAATTGTAATTGCAGCATTTGTGGGAAATGCACAAAATATAGGACTATCTATATGACCCCCCATTTTGTAATCTCACTCTTCAGAGTTGAGCACTTTTACCAGCTAATGGTGCATATTTCTAAATGTTTTTCCTAGGTATGTTTACTCTCTCTTACGACCTCTATCTCTCCCTTTCTCCTATCACACACTCAATCACACACACAGGCATGCTCACGCTTCTTAGAAACTGATTCCTATCATGATAAAAATAGTGCCGCAATTCAGAAGGCATAGAATTCAATGGCACATACATTTATTTCCCTTTCCTTTTTTTTTTTTTTCTAACTTTAAGGAAGCTTGTTAGAATTGTATGCAGAAGGTCAGACAGTGGGTGGTAAAACCACCACTTTGCGGAAAAAAGAGTGGCATTCTCAAATGGCTGTGGTTGCTGTTATTCTGGGCTCCACATTCTGGATCTTCGTTTTCAACTGGATTTGGTTTTTATTAAGGTGAATTCTGTTCAATATATTCAAATGTTATTTGTAATTTTACAACTGGATCATTTTGGGGCCTGATGAGAAATTATAAATACCAACGAAAGGATTTCTTAACTTCTCATTTGGCTAATTATTACTATTTTAAACAGTCTAGGTCTTTTTATGTAGTAATCTATTTTTCCTGACATTTTTATATGATTAAACCAAATGGGAACAAGGCAATTCAAGAAATCAAATTCACTTGCTTAATTCACGAAGTCTCCAGATGGGAAAAACAGAAATGAAACAGATTCCATATAAAACATGCAAAGGAAGGGACAAAATAAAGTTAAAATTTTCATCTGAAATACTTTAACAGATTAAAGTTTTTAACCCATAGAGGGACCATAAAATAAGGTAAAGTAAAAAATTATGTGTGTGGCTACTACATTATTATGTATTACAGCAAAACATTGTGATATGTGTGTTTGATTCTGGAACAGAGATTCTTAGTCATAAAACAATTGATTTTTAAAAATTCGTTTTTAATGTTTATTTATTTTTGAGAGAGAGAGCGAGCGAGAGAGTGCACACACAAGTGGGGGAAGGGCAGAGAGGAAGGGATACAAAGAATCTGAAGCAGGCTACAGGCTCTGAGCTGTCTGCACAGAGCCCAACGCAGGACTCGAACTCACAAATTGTGAGATAATGACTTGAGCTGACGTTGGACTCTTAACCAACTGAGCCACCCAGGCGCCCCATAAACCAATTGATTCTTAATAGCCCACCTTGTTCTCTTCTATATGGTCCTTCCTCTCAATCCCCGTACAACAAGAAAAATATTCTAGAGCAAACGAGTTACACAGTGCTCTTAAAGAGAATGAGCCAATTCAGAGGACCAAATAAAGCCCTGGGGGAAGGAAAAAGACAATCTATATGAGGTCTTTGGAAAGAGAAATGATGTCTCTGCCAGTCACTGTGATAAGCCTTTAATGTTGCCATCTAATTTAGTCCCTGCATCAACTCTAATGAATGTTATTATTCTATTTTGTAGACAAGAAAACAGACCCAGAGATGTTAAGTGACCTTCCCAAATTCTTCTATCCAGTAACTTGCAGAACGGGATGGAACATACACCGTTGACTTCAAGGGCTAGGTTCTCTCCTCCAAAGGTTAGAATTATCCTAACCTTTGAATGTAGGCTATGTTTTGTTATGTTAAGTGCACCATGAAATACGTTTCCTTTATTTAGAAAATTGTAAGTGCTTTCTGCTCTGCACTGGAAGGCTGTAGTGGTGTTTACTAGAACATTCATCAGTGGCAATTTTCATGTGTATGTCACCTGATTTACAGCTCTTTTATATTAAAAATGTTTAATAGTTGCATTTCCTATTTCCACGACTACATAGGCAGACTCATTGTGCTTTAATCATCTTTATATCTCCAGGCTGTAACACCACACTTTACACAGAGTGAATGTGAAATAGGCCTTATTTGAAGGGGTAATAAAGATTGATCTGGCATCTCAAAAAAAGAAATTATCTATCACAGTAAAGGCCTATTTTTATTTAAAACCACACTATACATACATTACACATCTTAGTATAATATACACAATGAAAATACAGCAGAAAGAGAAACATGAAAATTTTATTTAGAAGTGTAAAGGTCTGGGGTGCCTGGGTGGCTTAATCGGTTAAGCTTCCTAATCTTAATTTCGGCTCAGGTCATGATGTCACTGTTCGTGGGATCAAGCACTGCATCAGACTCGGCGCTGCCGGCACAGAAGCTCCCCGTGATCCTCTTTCTCCCTGTCCCTCTGCTCCTTCTCCCTTTCTATTTCTCAAAATAAATAAATAAACATTTAGAGAAAAAAGAAATGTAAACGTAGAATCAATAGTTCCCAAACTGTATAGACAAAAGATATAATCAGTTCTTGAGATTTAATAATTTCCTTTATTGCATTAATCTTTACAGTGTTGAAAGAAGTTAAGAATTTTTTTAGGTTTATTTATTTATGTTGAGAGAGGGAGAGTGCACTCAAAGGAGCACAAGCAAAGGAGAGGCAGGGAGAGAAGGAGAGAGAGGATCCCATGCAGGCTCCACTCTGTCAGTGCGGAGCTCAGTGTGGGACTCAGTCTATGAACGGTGAGATCATGACCTGGGCCAACATCGAGAGTCCCACACTCTGAGCCACACGGGTGCCTGGAGGATTTTGTTATTTTTAATTATTTCTCAGTAGTAGTACAATCCATTACTCTTCCTTGAGCTGTTAACATTTTGTTTTGTAAATAGTTACCAAATGAGATAGTTTATGGCCACACATATTTCTCTGTCCAAATGTTAAATTGGCATGTATAATAATGCAGATTTTGAACTTTTATTCATTTATCTAATATTTAGCTGATAGAGCTTATCTAAGACACAGCTGCAGGTATTTATGTAAGCTAATTGGAATAAAGGATGGTCAAATTCCAAATTTTGTGGTGTCATATTAAGCAACTGAATAGTTTTTCGACTATATACTACTTACTTCTGAATCTTAAGCTTTTATGGTATTGTAAATAATTTACATGCATAGTACATTTATCACAAATAATTTTGTTCTGGCTATAGGAAGATTTCTTCTACAAACAGGTTAGGTGCCAAATATGAGTGTGATTTGTTTCTTGACTTTCAAAACTGGAAAAAGTTAAGTATAACATATTTAAGATAATAACATAATAAATGTTTTTCTTTTATAATTCCCAGTTCCAAGTAATTTTCTTTAAAATATCTTCAGTTGGTGGATTCAAATCACAAATTTTTCCCATTGTAAAAAAAGGATAACTTGCCATTAAAGCTGAGATAAGCAGTCTTCTTTCTGGAAAAGGGAGGGTCAGATGCAGACAAAGTTCTACTGGGAAAGGAAGAGAAGGTAGAAAGCCAACTGCTTTTCCCAAGGGATTATGGGAAGGGAGAGATGGAGATAAAATACACAACAAGACTTCAGACTATGGGCCCAAATCTTAGGGAAAAAATTGTGTTGTTTAGCTTAAGAGAAGCCTAAAGCAGAGGAATATTAGGTCACTCCCCTTTGGAGCCCTAGAAAAAGATTACGCTGATGTGTATTCTCAAACAATATGGCGGGAGGGGCGGAGATAGTAGTGGTGCACGTTAGAGGAGCCGTAGAAGAATTTATTTGCACAAACAAGCCTGACTGGGAGTACTCAAGCTGAATTTGGACTCAAAAGAGAGGCCAAAAATTCTGACACACTCTTTGGGGGAAATGGAATATACTTAAGAGTTTGACTGGTGAACCTGCCAGAGGGGCTTATCATAATAGAGGCAAAGGATGTTTCACAAGGACTAGAGAAAGGCAGCCTTATTGAGGTAGAGACTCCAAAGAAGTTACAGGCAGACCTTGTAAGAGACCTCCAGGGCAAGTGAAAGCTAAAGTAAGATTGTGTCATCTAGATGTGCAAACAGGAGAACCCCAGCTTCCTGGAGGTCAGCAAGGTGCCCAATGACCAAGTTGACTAGAGAGCAGGATGGAGGGCAAAGATTTTGAAAGACAGAGATGAAGACAAGGACAGATTGTTGTCTCTCCTTCACAGTGAAGTCCTGTAAACCTCCTGTCTCTCTTACTTTAACCCAGATTCCTCTTGAAGGTGAGCATGGAGGGGTGCCTGGGTGGCTCAGTCAGTTAAGCGGCCAACTTCGGCTCAGGTCACGATCTCACGGTCTGTGAGTTCGAGCCCCGAGTCAGTCTCTGTGCTGCTGGCTCAGAGCCTGGAGCCTGCTTTGGATTCTGTATCTCCCTCTCTCTCTGCCTCTGCTCATGCTCTGTCTCTCAAAAATAAATAAACATTAAAAAAAATGTGAAGGTGAGCATGGAGAGGGGGAAAACTTGAATGACTAAGCAGCAATTCAAAAGAGAAGAGTAACAGGAAACATTTTCTTGTATTAGAAGATATGGAGGTGCCACTAATAAGCACGGTTAAGCTCTCACTCTCTTCCACTATGAGACAAGGACTTGTCAGGAAGGGTAGGTACATTTTCTTTGCTCATTTGTAAGTCAATGCAGTCCTGCAATTCTTCTTGACAACATTTTTCAGTCATTTTTAAAAAGTCAATCATTTTCCTAGATTGAGACACCACTGAGGCATGTAGCTTCCACCCCTTAATGTTGTAGGAAGCTTCTCAGTAGCCACAGTTTTGGCTCACACTGCTTTGCCACACACTGTCTTCTTTTGAAGACTTTAAAGGGTCTCGAGCCTGCTGAATTTTTCTTGGGTAGCAATGATTTGTGGGGAGGAGCACTTTCATCAGCCTCCAGCTTTAAGTTTTCCCTTTCAGTCTTTAAGAAACACTGATGCTGATTCTCTATGTATGCTAAAATTAGTCTTTGTATTTGGCCAATCGCATTTCTTTGTCTTTGGTTAATTAGTTGATTTTTTAACTTATTAAACAAATATTTACAGCAGAGGTGCCAGGCGCAGTGGACAAAGCTGAAACATCAGACATGGTCTCTGTCCTCATGGAATTCACATTTTGATTATTCGGCCAAACGTCACTGCAGAGGCACAGCCCAACTCCTGCATGCATAATTTGTTCCTTATTCTTTACAAATATTCCCACAAACAGTTCATCCTTTATATATATGCTTGGTTATTTTTTCTCTACTTCCCATTTTTATTTTTCTCTGATGTTATTCCCCATGTGATTGTATACCTTTCAATAATACTTTCAACAGTCTTACTATGTTTGAACCTATAGAACCTTATAAAGTTCCTAATGTTTAGAAAACAGTTAAAAGTTAACCAAGCATACAAGAAGCAAGTTGACTAATAAAACCCACAGGGGCGCCTGGGTGGCTCAGTCTGTTAAGTGTACGACCATCACTTGAGTCATGATCTTGAAGTTCATGAGTTCAAGCCCCACGTCAGGCTCTGTCTTGACAGCTCAGAGCCCGGAGCCTGCTTCAGATTCTGTCTCTCTCTCTCTCTGCCCCTCCCCTACTCACACTCTGTCTCTCTCTTTCTCAAAAATAAACAAACGTCAAAAAAAAGTATTAAAAAAAACACAATAGCCCAGTCTTTAACAACCTGCTACAACCACTAACACTATGTGCTGGTGATGAGCTTTTGCTTCTAGGCATAGCTTTGACCACATCGGCAGCAATCTCTGAGTTGAAAGCTTTTAAGTCAAAAAAACAAAAACAAAAACAAAAACTACTTTTTAGAAAAAAAATCTAATGAATTAAGTAAATATAAACAATAAAGTAGTACCTATAAAGATAAAATTTAATAAAAATTTCCTGCCTTTAAAAACTTATTGAGAGAATTATTTTAAAATAATATTGAAACATATAAAAAACCTCCATGATAGAGTTATGTATAAGGTGTTCGGGGACTCTAAATGAAAGAGTGTTTAATTTTCTTCAGAGATGAGATTGTATTTGATGGGGCCTTAAATACTAGGCAAGAACTGGCTGAATAAATAGGAAAAAATGAGGCCAATACAGGGAACTCCATAAGTACAGGCAGAGAGGTGAGAACACAGCCATGAGGTACGACATGGAGGAGAGAGGAGACTAGAAGGTAAATTGAGGTCTGATGGTGAGGAACTCTGTATGTCATGCTAAGGAGGCTGTAGGTAATTCTATAAGCAGTGGAGAGTCCTCAGATGCTTTAATATTGACTTTTCACGCGTGGGTTTTGGAGTGAAGATAAAATGTGTGATCGGGGAGAAGGAGAGAGTAGTGATACTCACTGAGTGTATTCTTCATTTCCTTCATGAGACCACTTCCTGTAGCATGATTTTATTGGTTTGTGAGTTAAAATATCAATTAGGAATATTCTACAAACCAAACAAATGTCCCTGTGTTATACATATTATATCTAAATTGTTGACTTGATTGCTTTCTAATAGTGCTAACTTTTCATTGCTGAAGAAAACCCAATTCTCAGAAATATGACTTTGTATGACTTAACGTTATGAGCTTACTACTTGCAATCTCAAATTCTGAGCTTGTTTTGTGTAGACGTGGTTATTGCAATTTCCTATTGTATAAAATGTATAAAACTTTTATAGTATAAAGTGAATTTTCAGGATTCCCAGTGATTCTGCTGCAGTGAGGCTCTGAGGAAGAATTGGCATAGGAGACATCGGGAATGAAGCTACAACTGCACTTTGCATGGTGACGCCTACTATAAATTCAATGAAAAAGTTCAGCATCGAATGTAAAATATCTGACACTGTGAATGCAGATTTTGGTGAAGCATCTTGTCATGGTATACACAGTGTCCTTACCAAATCTAGAATCTTATATAGTAGAACTATATTTCAAATTGCTTCCCAAAGTTTATAATTATATACGTACACGTTTAGGATAACTGAAAGTTAAAGTACGAATACTTTGTAGAAAAGCTAACTTAAAAGATTCTTAAATTACAATATGTATTTTCTCTGTGCTGCCTATGAACAATCAGACTTTGGACATATTTGAACTTAAGCCATTCTAAGTGATTTATGATAGTATTACACTTTTTATAAATGTGTCCTCTAAATGTTGGCTGCATTTTTTTCAACTTGGCTGGAAATCTTTGATCAAAGTATTTAAAGAACGGAGTACCGAAACGTCGACTTTCAAAGTATCTTAATAAACTGCAATGATTGAAAACAATGCCTGTAACAGGAAAATTGTGATGCCTCTATCAGCAATTTAAAGGAGAAACTGAAAAAATTAACATGAGCTCTAGTGGATTCAGGATTTAATTTAAACTAACTTGATTCGATCTACATCCTAGACTATATTGTATTTTGAGGATGTTTTTCCAGCTGCGAGACTGAAGATGAGAAGCAGTTGTATTTTCCAACCCAGCAAGTCCTGGCTCCTCTGCTCTTTTAAGTTTTGCTTCTAAAGTGATCAGTGTTTGCTTCAGCTTCTCTCTTTTTGCAACATTAACTTACATGCAGATAAGAACAACTAGCTGACTTTCAACATTATGCCTAGAGAAAAAAAGAAAATTCAAGTCGGACTGATGATTCCATTTAAAATAAAACTTTGGGGTTCTGGTCCAACATGGTGACATAGAGGGATACAACATGATCAAGTGGGATTCATTCCAGGGATGCAAAGATGGTTCAACACTCACAATTCAGTCAATGTGATACATCACATTAAGAAAAGGACAAAGGGGCATCTAGGTGACTCAGTCAGTTAAGTATCTGACTCTTGGTTTCAGCTCAGGACATGATCTCATGGCATGTAGTGTGGAGCTGCACATTGGGCTCTGCGCCGATAGTGTGGAGTCTGTTTAGAATTCTCTCCCTCTCTCTCTCTGCCCCTTCCCTGTTTATGTGCATGCTCTCTCGCTCTCTCTCGAAATAAATAAACGAACTTAAAGAAAAAAGAAAATGAAGGACAAAAATCATATGATCATATTGATAGATGCAGAAAAAAACATTTGACAAAATTCAACATCCATTCATGGTAATAATTTTCAAAAAGTGGGAAGAGAGAATGTACCTCATCATAAAAAAGCCATATATGACAAGGGCACACCTAACACACACTCGGTGTTGAAAAGCTGAAAGGTTTTCCTCTAAGATCAGAAACAAGACAAGGATGCCCACTGTCACTATTTTTTTTCCAACATAATGTTAGAAGTTCTAGTCAGAGCAATTAGGCAAGGAAAAGAGAACTGGAAGGTGTCCAAACCAGAAAAGTAGAAGTAACTGTCACTATTTGCAGATGACAAGATTTATGTACAGAAATCCCTAAAGACTCTATCACAAAGTTATTAGAACTAATGAACAAATACAGTAAAATTGTGGGATACAAGATCAATATACAAAAATATACAAAAATCAATGTTTTTATATACTGATATTGAACTATCAGAAATAAAAATTAAGAAAACAATCCCATTTACTACTGCTTCAGTGGACTAAAATACCTAAGAACAACTTTAACCAAGGAGGGAAAATAGCTGTACACTGAAAACTATAAGATATTGATGAAAGAAATTAAAGACACAAATAAATGGAAATATATCCCACCGATACTGATTAGAAGAATTCATAATATTAAAATATCCATACTACCCAAAGTAGTCTATATATTCAGTGCAATTCCTATTAAAATTCCATGGTATTTGTCACAGAAATAGAAAAACAATCCTAAAGTTTGTATGGAACCACAAAAAGTCCTGAATAGACAAAGCAAACTTGAGAAAGCAGAATAAAGTTGAAGGTATCATACTTCCTGATTTCAAACTATGTTACAAAGCCATAGCAACCAAAAACAGAATACTATTGTCACAAAAGCAGACATGTAGATCATTGGAACAGAATAGAAATCCCAGAATTAAACCCAGGCATATATAGTCAATTAATTTACCACAAAGTAGTCATGAATATATAATGGGGAAAAGACAGCCTCTTTAATAAATGATGTCGGGAACTAGACAGCCTCATTCAAAAGAATGAAATTGGACCCCTGTCTGGCACCATACACAAAACTAACTCAAAATAGATTAAAATATTGAATGTAGGACCGGAAACCATTATAATTCTTAAAGGAAGTATAGATGATTAGATCCTTGGCATCTTGGCAATGATTTTTTTGATTTGTAACCAACGAAAGCAAAAATAAACAAGTGGGACTATGTCAAAGTAAAAAACTTCTACACAACAATGGAAATCATCAACAAAATAAAAAAGCAACTTAAGGAATGGGACAAAATATTGCAAATTTTACATCTGATACAGGGTTAATATCCAAAAGACATAAACAATCTATACAACTCAATAGCAAAGCAAAACAAAACAAACAAAAAACACTAATTAAAAAAAATGAGTAGTGGAATTGCATAGATATTTCTCCAAAGATATCAAATGGTCAACAGTTACCTGAAAATGTGCTCAACATCACTAATCATCAAGAAATGCAAATCAAAACTACAAGGAAATACCCTATCACACCTATTAGAATGGCTGCCATGAAGAAGACAAGAGACAAGTAGAGACAAGTGTTGCAGAGGATGTGGAGAAAAGGGAGCCTTTGTTAACTGTTGGGAATGTAAATTACTTCAGCCACTATAGAAAACAGTATGGAGTTTCTGCAAAAAATTAAAAATAGAATTACAGTTATCATCCAGCATTCCCACTTCTGGGTGTACATCTGATGAGAATGAAAGCAGAGTAATTGAAGAGATCCCTGCACTTATATGTTCGTGGCACCATTATTCACAATAGCCAAGCTATAGAAACAACCTACGTGTTGACAGATGAATGGATAAAAAAGATGTGGTATGGATATACAATGGAATATTATTCAGCCATGAGAAAGAAGGAAATTCTGCCCTTTGCAAAAACGGATCGAATTTGGGACTATTACGCTGAGTGAAATAAGCCAAACAGAGAAGTACAAGTACTGCATGCTATCACTTATATATGGAATCTAAAAAATAAAAAAGTTCTTAAACTCTTAGAAGCAGAGAATAGAAAATTAGTTGCCAGAGTTAGGAGAGTGGGGGAAATAGGAAGAGGTTGATAAAGGGTATAAACTTTCAACCATAAGATAAATAAGTTCCGAAGATCTCACGTAAAACATGTTCACCGTATTCGACAACACTGTATTACATAATTAAAATTTGCTGACAGAGTAGAATTCAAATGTTCACAGTGAAAACAAACAAAATACATAAATATGTGATGTGATGAATGGGAAGGAATCCTTTCACAATGTATACAGATATCAAATTTTACCAGTGACATATTTTAAATATATTACAATTTTACATCAATTATACCTTAACAAAGTTGGAAAAAAACTTGGTTCATAAATTATGAAATTTCATTTTGGAATATCTTGACTTATGGGAAGATTTTTTGATGGAAGTCTTATTTTAATTGGACACATTTTAAAAAATATTATTTTAAATTTATTTTTAAATGTCTTTTTTTTAAGTTAATTTATTTATTTTGAGAGAGAGAGAGAGGTAGAGGCAGGGGCAGAGAGAGAGAGAGAATTCCAGGCATGCTCCACACTGTCAGAGCAGAGCTTGACACAGGACTTGAACCCGCAAACTGTGAGCTCATGACCTGAGACAAAATCAAAAGTCAGACTCTTAACCAACTGAGCCACCCAGGCGCCTCTAATTGGACACATTTTTACTATACATTGGAGTAGAAATGGAATTGAGAGCACCTCCTTACAATTTTGTAGTGTGTGTTTGGAAAAGTATTCAAGGGATAATAAACTTTTATTTTAAGAACATTCCTTAAAAGAAAAAGAATAAACAACTGAATAGATGACTCTGAATGAAATTACTTGGCCTGCAAAAGTTATCTGTTCCAACAGATATACACGAAAGAAAAGAAAAATAGAAATGAAAACAGACTTCATTTAGCAGGTATTTGTCTGAGTACATCAAAATTTTAGAAAGTATTTTTCTTAATTAATAATATATTTCACAGAGAAAAGTAAATTGAAAGCATTCTGACTTCAAATCTACTTATCAGAAAATACAATTATGAAGAAGATTTCAAGATACTATAAAACAACTTGAGAAACTGAAAAATGTATCAGGACTATTAGCTTATTTTGTTTTTGTTGTAACGTTTTATTTTTAGAAAATTATAACTTTGAAAATAATCTTTGCAAAAAACTATTTTATAGATTCACCAACCTAATAAAACCACCTGTCAATTAAAAAGTAAATATTTCAAAAAGTTGTATAACTAATGATTTTTGCTGTTTTTTGCTCAGGTTCAGATGTGTTCTAGTTGACAAATTACGTAGACATTTTAGTAACTACATAACCTTGAGAAAATAATTTAACTTCATTAACTTTTAGTTTTCTCATGTACAAATGGGAGTTATGTTATCTCTCTTAAAGTTAAGTATGAGGGATAAATAAAATAATATCTGTAAACTGCTAATCACAGTCTAGCAATATTGTTAACATTATCTGAGGTATTATGACAAATGCAGGAATAAGTCTCCTACAACCTACTAGAAAATATGCCTTGTACATCCATGAAAGATGTAGGAAAAATGATTAGATGTGGCAGATTATAGTTTTAAATCCTCATATGTATGATTATAGAAGTAGAAAAAGTGTTAGAGCTAGGATACTGTGAGCTGGTGTTATTTAGTTTCTACAACATGCGTAGCACTTGGTAAGGAACTAGAAATGCAAGAAGACAGAGTTTTTATTCTCAGAAAGTTCAGACTCTTCTGAATCAAGAAAGACTTCATGCACTGGATTAGAAGCACAGCTTTGGGGAGGAAAGCAGAACATTACATGAGAGGGAGCAAGCAAACATTTTAGGTAGAGTGAGCTTTGTTTATGTAGGAGATTGGCTGGAGTAGATAAAGCACTGGAGACTGGTGGGGGGCTGGGTAAGCAAAGAGAAATTCTACAATAAAAACACTTGAGACTGTTTTCTGGGTATGGCGTCAGTGTGTTGCCTGGCATAAGTATATTTTTCCTGAGTCCTGTTAGGTTACTAAGTTCTCTGTTATTAGCTGTGTAATTTTTACATTCCTCCTGTATTACGCCGAGAACAAATAATGTGGGCTTCAATCTTTTTAACGCTCGTTCCTATATCAGCCAGTTCTCAACTGTGTGGACGGATGGAATTAAGAGCCACACTGTGGTGTGGAGTAATCTTGTGGGTAGATTTTTCCAGATATTTGAAACAGAAAGACATTCCATACCACCATAACATATTAGACACCATTTCCTAATTTTATAGGAGGAAACCAAGCCCCATAGCAGTTGCCTAAGATCACACTGTGTGTGGAGGGCTGGGACCCAAACTCAGTCTTCTGACGCCTGGTGGTGACTTTTTCCACTAGGTCAGTATTCCCAGAATGGGCTCCCAGGGACAATCATTCCAGGAGGTGTTAATTGGGGCTCCCAGAACAAAGGGATCTGGGGAAGAAAATAATCTTGGAAATACTGCATGTTAAATTCTTCTCTTAAAGATCCAGAATATCATAGTAGTACCTTAAAAACTTAGAGGTGTTCCAACAGTAAAAAAATAAACTTATTTGAAATGTTGAATAGTTAAAACAATGTATATGCAGAGGAGGACTTTTTTTTATATATCTTTCTAATAGGGAATTGTTTTCCCTTAACACCAGTTTGGGACGACCTCACCACTCTTTATCCTTGTTTCTTCAATTAGGGTAGTCCCATGGGTTTTGCTGGGTGTAGCTGAGGTGAGGGGGAACCAAGCTTCCTATTGAGGAGAAAAGTCAAAGGGCTTCACAGCAGGACTTTACTCTCACTGGTGATTGACAGAATAACTGGAGTCTCCATTTTATTGAGTGTCACCAGACTGAGGAGTCATTCACTGGGCCGAAATATGAGCTAAGTGTATCTCATTTCTCATGTATTGAAAGCATAACGGGTAACAGTTAAGAGCTTGTGTTTGGTGTCAGCTAGCCTTCTTCTTGTCTAGCTATGCCATTTAGCAGTTCTGTGATTTGGAGGAAGTTATTTAAACTCTTCCAGCCTTCATTTCTCCAACTGTAGAATGAAGATAATAATTCCTAAAGGTAAGCATTATCGTATGGAGGAAATACTATCACATAAAGCTTATAACAAGTCACATAAAAAGCATAATATATGTGTTGAAGATTCTTATCAGAATTCTTGGCACATATTTTGTGTTCATGCTCAATAAATGTAGCCAGTTGAGTCCTATGTGGAAACTCTAACTTACTGAGCATACGTCACAGGGATGTGCCAAGTGTGTTTACACACATAGCCCTATATGTATACACACAAGTATATAAACGGTACATAAATGTGCCTTTCATTTTGCAAATTCACAACAATAGTTGTCATTTAGTGAAATGTCCTGTGTACCAAGCAGTCTGCTAAGACTTTTTATGAATTATCTAATTTAATCTTGACAATAACCATGACAGATTGGTTTGGTTAGTACTTCCATTTTATGAAGGAGAGAATTGAGGTACAGAAAGGTTAACTTGTCCAAGGTTACACAAGTAATACAGTGACAGAGTCAGGCTTTGAACCCTGCCCAATGTTATGCTCTTCTACTTCTTTAAGATAATAGTTTGCTTAATTTTCAATTTAAAATTTCTATTTTTCGTTAGACATATAAACAGAGTATAATACACTCTTGTTCAGGAATTGTTTTGATATTTATAAAAAAATACTAAAATAGATCTTAAAATGTAAAACTCCGTCATGCTCCATCACACATAGCTTTCATGTGATACATAGATCTTTCTCAAGTTATGAGGGAGTTGTGTCCCAATAAACCCATGGTAGGTTGAAAATAACGTAAGTTGAAAATACATTTAATACACATAACTTGCCAAATATCATGGTTTAACTTAGTTTACCTTAAGCGTGCTCAGAACACTTACTTTGGCCTATAATTGGGCAAAATCATCTAACACAGTGTCTCTTATGTAATAGAGTGCTGAGTATCTCTGGTGTAATTTCTTGAAGACTGTGCCAAAAGTGAGCAGTAGGGCATTTGTGTGGATTAGAGTGGTTGTTAGTGTGTTGGTTGTTCATGCTGGTGATCGTGGGTCTCACTGGGAGCCATGGCTCACTGCCCCTACTCGGGACCACGAGGGACGATCCTACATATCACTAGCCCAGGAAAAGATCAAAATTCAAAACTCCCAGCACAGTTCTGCCAAATGTGTATCACTTCTGCACCATCATATAGTCAAAATATTGTAAGCTGAACCGTGATAAATCGGGGACCATCTGTATTCCCTGCTAGCCTTTGCACAAATGCATATTTCTTTCATAATTATAATCAATGTTGTGTTATTATCAATAGTTATTAAATCATAGTGGCTTTGATGTTTCATTTTAGTGTTCATAATTATCATTTTTAATACCTGCATAATATTTCATCGAGATAACATAACACTTTTTCAATTTTGTCTCTATTTGTCTGAAATTTTGGTCTTTCCTAACCCTCCAAATATTCTGTGCACAAAATGCAGGAGTTTCTTTTAATGAAAAAAAATACAATGAAAATTCTGAATTATCCTTATTTTTTGGTCAATTTTTTTTTTTACTGTTTATTTTTGAGAGAGAGAGAGACAGAGTATGAGCAGGGGAGGGGCAGAGAGAGAGGGAGACACAGAATCCAAAGCAGGGTCCATGCTCTGAGCTGTCAGCACAGAGCCCGATGCGGGGCTTGAACCCATGGACTGTGAGATCATGACCTGAGCCAAAGTCAGCCGCTTAACCGACTGAGCCGCCCAGGTGCCCCTTTTGGTCAATTTTAAACGCAGCATTTCTTTAATGAGATGCATTTGGGATTCCAGGTACAGAATATCGCCATCCTTTGAAAAGGCTACTTAGTATTTTCTGGAATTTTAAAAATCAGACTGCATATGTGATTCTTTCTTAGGGAACATGGGATGGCCTGCTCACACAGCATCCCAGCTGGACATTTATCAGCACACATCCTTTACATTCGGAAATGGAGAAGGGAGAGACCTATCAATGCCCAACTCTTCCAGAACAGAAATATATTTCCTATTATCGCTCACCCCCTTGAGATACGTTACACGGGGTCAACCCCTCTGCTGAAATGGCTGATTCCAGATTTTCTGTTGTCTTCCTCTTCTGGTTAGCCTTTCAGTTACACTCATAGTGTTGCTACTCATAAAAGAATATCCCCCTTCTATTTCATGCAAAAGATCCCTATTAGAACTTTGCAATCTCTGGATCCCAAAAGCATTTATTTTTCCTAATTGAATCCACCTGCTCTAAAATTACACATTTCATTCTCCTTACTGCTTCATTATTATAGGCTTTGACAGAATATGAGAAATTCATACTGATCTTTTTTATTCACTGGACTTTTTCCGAGATTACAGAATACATATAGAAATGACTTGGCTACAGTCCATTTTGCCATCTAGCTTTTAGCTACTGAACAAATACCACGTTATCTACGTTTGGATTATATTCATATTAGAAAAAATATTTCTTGAGATTTAAAAACTTTTTCTTCCAGAGGGAGGCATATACTAAATTTGGTATTTACAGTTTATCCCAACAGGGCAGAGCCTGCTTAGGAAATGCTTCCAGAATATATCAAAAGGTTAAGCTTTGTGTACCTTTCTTGGAGAACCAAGTACAGCCTGCCTACCTTTGCAACCCTAGGGGGAATGATCACTGCACAAATTGCATAATTTAAAATAGAACAGAGAAAAAAAGCAACAGCTCTCAAAAGACTCTTTTATGAAAAGTAAAATTATAGAACTTGAATATTTTCTGGAATATTTGGCTTCATGACATATTTACATTAGGAACCCGCTGTTTTCCTTGAGCCCTCAAACTTTTATTTTAAGACCTCTATCATTCTAAAGCTGTAAGTTAACTGCTGAAGGATGGAGTTTTACAGGATGTGCTGTGGACAGGGTGCGGGCGGAGGAAAGCATATGTTTTCACACTTTAAGTTGGTAGGAAAAAGGATATTTGAGGATAAATTGGCATTGAAAGGCAGGAAAGTCTTGGTTGGTTGGAAAAAAAATGGTCTGCTCTGTTGAACCGCAATGTTTAAGTTCTTCAAAATCATGCACGAATTTTTTCATGTTTCACATTTTTAAGCAAACTTGGGGAAAATGCGGAGAAGGTAGGGGTTTTGCGATCCTGGATTGAGTCTGGATTTCCGTGGACATTCTCGTCCTCCAGTGTGGTGCCAGTGCCGTGAGACGTATCCTAGTGAATAAAGGACAATCAGAGCTTCTCCTTAAATTTTCCTGCCACCAGACATTTCCACTTAGACATCCTGCTGCCATCTGACACTTGTTTAATGCTTTACTCATCTTTTTGCTGCCTCTTAAGACTATTATCTTTTCTTATCCCTCAAACATGAAAGCTTACAATTTGTTTTGACTTCCTTTCCCTCATCAATGAGTCACCAGCTCTTCCTCACGTATCTGAAACCAGTTGGCCAGCCCACAGCCCCTTATTACACCATACCTTTGAAGGAGCACACATCTGATGCAGAATACATTTTTGGAGTTAGACATCCTGGGATCAAATCCTAACAGTGTCATGTACCAGTGACGCTCAATAAAAGTGTGCCAATACACCTACCTTATTGGATTGGGGTAACTATAAAAAATAGTTATGACGTTTGACACAACCCAGGCTCTATAAATGAAAGTTAGGATTATTAACCTCTTTCCTTCTACTGTTCTCCCTCCCTTCCAAGTTCACCGCCACCAAGTCTGTCCAACTAAAACATTTTCAGCATACTATCCGCACCTCCTGAACTCCCCAGTATTCACTGGCACCCCAAAGCTTGGCTCTAAGATTCTTGGTCAGTATTCTCTCTCTCAGCATACTTGAACACTGCACTTTAGCCAAACATATTTTTTTTTACAGTCTTCAGAAGCTGTTTTTCATTTTTTCCATCTCTCATGCTCTTCTGCTTTGGCTCACACTGCCCTGTTCCCTTGGAGCATCTTCTCTCAGGAAGCCCCCTCTGTCTCTCCAAACCCCATATGCTTTTCAGGGTAAGGTCAAATGCAGTCAGCTCTGTCAAAGTCCCCTCTAACCATGGAAGGTGGGCATAATTTTGTCATCTTTTGAATTTCTTAAAGTCAGTTACTAACTTATTGGTAGGTTAATCACCTAATGCCTTATGATGTGGTTTTCAGTATTATTCCGAACTTTTATTCATACGTACTATTGTTACTTAATGTTTCACATATTTATTTCTTAGCTCTTTGATTGCTTTCTTAGTTCCTTGGAGGCAGAGAGCATGTGTTTTGCTTTGTAGTGCCTCTCATAGTATCTGGCACTTAGTAAATTTGACTAAATAGAGGGTAATTTAAAGGACACAATGATTTTCCTGCATTTATGTTAAGATACCTTGTGTTGAACTCTGGGGCCTAAATTTTTAGAGAAATAAAGTTGTAGTGTACTTGCTTTGTGGCAAGTCCCGACCTGAGTAACGAGAATGGAGAGGGTGATAACAGTTTCTCAAGGAACCCACTGTGGGAGAGATGGACAGGTAAATAAATACACGTAAGTGGGGCTGCATGTCAATTAGTAGCCAGCACACCTGTGGCACAAAAGAGGCAGCATCTCCTTCTACATGAGGAGACAAGGCTGGTGACACAGAGGAGCAGAGGAGTTCTGGGAATTGATTCTTAAAAAATGAGAAGCACTTTCCTTAAGGAATGAAGGCGTGTGTTCCTGTGGGGGAGGGAAGAAGCTAAAGTATTCTTTGATGTACATGACAATTCATAGAAAATCATAAACATTCATTAAGAATGTATAAATAGTAAGAAACAGAACTTTTAAAAATAACAAATAACTGAAATTTACTTTACAAATGTGTGTTCATACCAAATTCCTTCTTCCTTCCTCCCTCCCCTCCTTCCCTTCCTCTCTTCCTTCTTTCCTACTCAGGAGGATGGGAGGACTATGGAAGCCTGGAATAATCTTAAGAACTTCTAGGATTTATTGATGCTTCCCGTGTGCCAGACTCTGTGCCAATCCCGTCATATGTGATTTAATTCAACCCTCATACACTCCTGTGATGGCAACATGATTCTGAGGAAGACTCTGTGGCTCAGCAGGTAAAAGCGTCAGACAGCTGGTAAGTTGAAGAGCCCATGCTCTCACCCTTCTGTCTCTGAAGTCCTTGCTCTCAGCCACAAGCAAAACTGCCTCACTCTCTCTCCCTACTCCATTCCATAAATTCTGTCATTTTAAACTCCAAACTATCTTGCATGGTTTCCATCTGTATTTTCATAGCACCAGCTCAGACTCACGACAGTGCTTAACTAGACAACTACCACTCCCATTGGGTCTCACGGCACCTAGCCATTCTCCGGCTGCACCTGTCTCACACATAGTGGTCAAAGTGCTACGCTCAGAAGGCTTCAAGTGCTTCCTCCTGTCTATTAGACACTTCAGTAAAGGATGCTGGTGCTGATGATCTAGAACACACATTAAGGATCACTGCCTTTTGGGGTCCCGGCTGAATTCAGAAGAGGAAATGAAACCATGCAAAGGAGGGACCTCATTAGGGGGATGATTGAAGAGCAGAACATCTTTAAAACCAAATGAATTATTCTGTATTTATTTGAATATTTGGCCTCACATAAAAGGAACTTGAGACTGAAGAAGCTCAATTAGTAGTAGGTCATTGTATAGAAATCCGATTTACAGATTTTCATAGATGCATTAAAAGCGTGTCTGAGGAGTGGGGATTTGCATAATCCTTTAAAATCGGAGCAGAAGGATATATGCCAATTTTTCACATTGTCCTGTGATTTTCTGAAGCTATTTTTGAAGCATCTGATTTTTCCCGACTGTCAGTTATATATTTTATTAACAGAATTCAAGAGCATAGTATCAACATAGTTAAACACATAATAATTGGTTGAGTCTTCCCTTTAATACAAAACCGTGGATGGGGGGTAAGTTACACTTTATACCTTCCCACAGTCTTTGGATTGTTTGAATTGAAGTTGGAAAAAACCATCACTTTTAGAACCCACCCCGTATTGTGCCTGAGGCTTTCCTGGACCCCAACGGGGTACAGTTGTGCATGTGTGTATGTGCAGGGGTTTGTAATCTCACTCTGGGATTGGGACTCTTGAGCAACTTTAAATAGAAAACTAAATAAATATAAAAAGCTTAAAGAATTATTATCTCTACCTCTTCCCTTTTTCTCAGTTTATGTAGATATATCACTGGCCATTGTGTAATATGCAAATCTTTCTTATATTAGAAAGCAGAATGGGGTTAATGATGTATCACTTTGTTTCGTTAATCATTCTTTTTTTTAAATTTTTTTAACGTTTATTTACTTTTGAGAGACATAAAGACAGAGTATGAGCAGGGGAAGGGCAGAGAGAGGGAGACACAGAATCTGAAGCAGGCTCCAGGCTCTGAGCCGTCAACACAGAGCCCGATGTGGGGCTCGAACTCACAGACCGTGAGATCATGACCTGAGCCGAAGTCGGCCGCTTAACCAACTGAGCCACCCAGGCACCCCTAATTATTCTTTTTTTAAATGCAGAATTTAAGAAGTTACAATGAAAATAGAGTTATCAAAGCTGTACTATGTATTTAATTGTATGCCCCTCTATGAATCGCTATGCAAACTTGTTCAGACTGTTCCTGAACAACTTGTTTTTGTTTATTAATTTAAGCTGTCGTGTGAACTTTTGCCCTCATTTTTGATAGACAATTATCACAAATGTCTACAAATGGATCCCTTTTTTTTTTCTGATTTTATTTTTTATAACCCTGAATCAGACCATGCTTTTTAAATTATGTGTTTGTCATGCTTGGCAGTTCATTCCATGTTTGGCCATTCCTAAGCTTCTGTAATTCTTTTGAGGGCTCCAAAAGGTCACTGTGTGCCCTGACCTCCTGCTAGGTAACGGCTTTTTTCTCTCTCCAGATGTTTTCCAGTTCAAACTTTAATAGCTGTAGTCTGTATACAAGTCATATATGAAAAGTGTCAAGTATCATTGTCCAGCAGTGAAATTAGGACGCTTTCAAATTGGAGGGAAATGTTAACAAAGTGCAACTGTGTCCTGCCAGTGTTTCTCCTGGCAAGCGGGCTCTGGGAAGGCTGTTTTCTCTTCAGCCATCTGTGCTTCTATAAACAATCTGCAGCGGTTTCTTCTTCTAATTCACATTCTAGCAGCTGGATTCCCGTCTCAGTTCCTTTTGATGTTGTGACACCAGTAGCAGCACACTCATGAATCTTGGTGCTTCTTTCTACTTTTAGGGATTATATCACTAAAAATGTTAAATAAGCAGTTCACATGAGTCTCCCACATGGGGATTCTGCAGCGCCCGTGCTAAAGTAGGCCATTTGGGGCCTGATCAGAAAATGAAATAGAGTCTTTTATGCCCCCTGCCCAACTTTAAGTGTTCGTGTTTCTTTTCTGTTTAAAAACAAGCAAATTCTCCTGTATATTTGACATTGTTCATCAGTCACGGAGTCCCCATATTTCCACCCTCCCGCCACACATCAGTGCTGGCCATTTCTGGCATCACACACTTCGGCTCCTTGGACTCAGTTCAAAGAAAGTGCTTTCATACATAAACATGTTACTTTATTAGGTATTTGTAGACCTAGCCCTTCCTAGTAAAAGTCTTTACATGTGCAATTAGTCAATGTGTATATATACCTAATATAGTGTGTATATGTATATACACACTTAATATATGTATAAATATATAATCTTCATAGAACACAATACACAGTTTCTTCCTGTTTAAATTCATCTAATGTACAAATATTTGCTTTTCAATTCACTAGGCAGTCATTAAAATTATGAAATTAAAAATACTGCATTTGTTCTTTTACGAGGGTTAAAAATAAATCTACAATTGTGATGTCTCTGCTAATATTTCCTAGCAAAAAGTTGCATAACAAGGTCAAAAAATTTTTTCTTTAAAGAAAAGGCAAATGTCAGAAGGTGAGAGGTCATATAAACAAGAAAGACATTTTAAAATGTCTTCTAGAGCAATTTGTGAGAAGTTCAATTGGCAACCTGATAGTTGATAGCTAAGCAGAAGACCAAGAGTAAACAGGATGATCTTACCAAAAGAAATAAGAAAGAAAGAAAGGAAGGAAGGAAGGAAGGAAGGAAGGAAGGAAGGAAGGAAGGAAGAAAGGAAGGAAGAAAACAAGAGGAAGGAAGGAAGGAAAAAAGAAGAAAAGAAAAGAAATCCGAAAAAAAGAAAAGATGTCTAGATTATAAAAACATGCAGATGAACTTTAGTTTTTTTACTGTGGTACCAAAGACTTGAATTTAATGAACAATTTCCATGATTAATCAATATTTCCCCTTTTTATTGACAAGTTTTCTTGATTTTGTAAGGTAAAGACATTAAAAAAATTTTTTTAACATTTTTATTTTAATTTTGAGAGACATAGAGACAGAGCGTGAGCAAGGGGAGGGCAGAGACTGTGAAATCATGACCTGATCTGAAGTCGGCCACTTAACCGACTGAGCCACCCGGGTGCCCCAAGATAAAGACATTAAAAATGAACTTGGCCATCAGTGTTAAGATCTTTAATGTTCAGAAGCTTTTGGTTTCATGTAGAATTATATAACTAAACTCAGGAAAAGTATTTTTCTAAATTCAATCAGAATAAAATAATAAACTATTTCCCTGGAGGAAATAAACTATTCTTAAATTCCTGTGAAATACCATGAATTATAAATAATGTTGAGTATCTAATATTTCATTCCAGAAACCCATTTCCATGAACTAAAACTTTCATAGGGTCAGTGTCCCTCTCGTTCTTCATTGTGGCCCAGTGCTAACATGGTAGGCACTCAATTAATGAATGGAAAAAAATGATTAAGTTTTGGTTCATGAAATTCATTACAATTAAGTGGTGTTGTAGGAAAATGAGGGCTAAGGATCACAGATTCTGGTTCTGCCAGTTGGCCAGCTGCATGACCTTGAGTGAGGCACCTCATGCCTGCTGATTTCCTCAATCATAAAATGAAAGCATTGGAGTCAATGGCTGTTAAATTCTCCTGCAGCATTGTTCCAGTGTGATCTCTAGGAAGAGCAGCAGCATCTCATTTATGCAATAAGTATGCACTGAACACTTTGCTAACACCATGCAGAAATGAATTAAACAGAAGCTAAGAAAGAATGGGGAAAATAACTTGAATAAATAGATAAACTTTGATAAATGCTATGGAGGAAAGTACTGGGCTTCATCAGCAAGTGTAACATGGAGGGAATCTAATGAAGCTCAGGATTCTGATCGGGTGTCTCTGGGCTGCACGTGCATCTGTGGTGTTTCTGTATTTCGCAGTTATAAGTTAGAGGAAAAGAGGTGTGAAGAGAGTGATGGGAGATAGCAAAGAGGGTGAGAGCAGCACACTGGAGGATGGAGAAGGAATACAGACAGCAGCAGGACAGAAAGAGGAGAGACAAATCAGGGGGCCAGTGCAGTGGTCCAGAGGAGGGATGATAGAGGCTGGGACCAGGATGAGGCAGTGCAACTGGTGGAACTTGAGAAGTTTGAAATCTATTTTGTGCGTAGAACTGACAGTAGTTGGGATGGATAGACTGATGGATGGTGATGATGATGATAATGAAGGTTTTAAATACAGAATGAGTGATCAGACACTCGAGAACATTCTTAGAATTCCTGCTTTAGCAACTGGGCAATGGAGATGACATTGGCTAAGGCAGAGAACACAAGTGAAGGAGAGTTTTGTGCATATCGAGTTTGATTTGCGAGCATCATGTGGAGGTATCAAGTAGGTAGTTGGATATGTGGAGATCAGAAGCGAGTCTAGGGTGGAAATATAAGTTTTGAAGTCATTAGAAATATAAGTGGTATTTATATTATAGGCCTGAGTGGAATAAGAGCAACTATACCAAACCTCGAGCAACTCTAACACTGTTTCAAAAGGTACATAAAGCCATCTGATCTGTTAGAATGACTCTTTTCCTTGAAGTCATATACCAACTAGTTAGTAATGGCCAGAAGTTTTAGTGGTTAAAATCATGCAGATATTTTGTCTTTTAACCATATTTTCTAAATATTACAAAAATACTTTTTGTATTCAAGAGCAGCCTTTGATGAGAGATAAAGTTATCCAATATATATATTTAGATATGAATTTGCTCTATGCAACTCAGATGGGAGAAAAATTACGATTTAATATTTTATATTACTCTAATGTAATCTGGCTTCTAGGCTCCATGCCTTATTGGTGGGAAATTTAACCTTAGTTCTGCTTTTCTTAGAGGTCCTATTCTTCTAGGGGACTTGACAAAAGTTCCAAGGGATTAATTGGTCAGAAAACTTAGGCAAGGACCTTCTGAGCCCTCATTTTTCCATGGTTGACTGATCATAGCATTCATAGCTTCATCAGGCAGTGAGAAGCTGTCTTTGGTATAAAGCAAGCCACACTGAATTTAATTTTGAACAAAACCCCAGGCTGATCTTCCAACCAGAATCTCTATCATATTGTTCACTTTCCCTCAGCTTCAATATCTCAAAATTTTGGCTAAGGATTTCCTGCTTTCATGTTTTCATCCTCTTCTATTTCTACTGAGGTCCCTAGGAGAGGAGGATCCAGGCTGTGAGCTCTGCAGGCTTCTCCTCTGCCCACGAGAGGCTGGTGCTGCCAAGTCACAGCCAATTCCTTTTCCACTGTGTGTCCATCACCCAGGGGTAATTTCGGGTTTCTTCGTTTCCTAACTGGATCAGAGACTAGTTTCTTTTGGGACCACGGCAAACTCTCTTCTTAACTTGTTTGTGGTTTTCAAGATCCATCAAACCTTGCTTTTGCTTTTATGTGATTCCCATGCCTTTGACTTTACATTTGTGAGAGGAGCCTTCTGAAAAATACCCCACGGGTACAGCTTTTCTAACTTCTCGTGGGTATCTCCTGTTGTGGTTGTGCAGTGTTGTTTTTAGACTCACTGTGGGCTCAGACCGCCCCCTACCCCTGCCTGCTAGTCCCGTAACTTTGCCTGTTGCCCAGTCATCTACATGGTGGATTGATGGGCCTGACCATTTGTAGGTATGAGCACACTTCGGTTTTATTTTGGAAGTATTATTGACCTAAGACTCCTAAAAGAAAACGTAGGTAGTAAGCTCTTTGACGTTGGTTTTAGCAATATTTTTTGGAGTCAGTATTCTCAGGCAAAGCAACAAAAGTTAAAAGAAACAAAATGACATCACACTAAAAAGGTAGAGCACTCTTATTTTGCCAGTGTGTTTTGGAAAAGGCCTCAGGGAAGGTGTTTACACCAGGCTTCCCAAAACCCGACAAAGCAGCCGGTTGAGCTTCCAGCTGCTCTGATAATGTCTTGTCTATTGTAGCTGGGTAGGGACAAGTCCGGTTTCCCTGAAATCAACCATTTGACACCTGTTTTTCAAGTCTGGGATATGGGCCATCATTACTCTTTCTTTTTATTAGCATCAGTAGTTGAGAGAAGATGAGAGAAGTGTTAGAGTTTTGTCAGGTTGATCTCAGAGCAAAGAAACTCATGGAAAATTGCCCTTTTTTAACTTGCTTTAAAGACCATCTACATTTCCTGAGGGTAAAAGTATGCTGGCCAGAACCCTTCCAATTAGTCCATTGTTACATTCTGTATACACATAGACACCTTTTCAACCAGCCTGCTTATGTTTATCCAAAAAGTTGACATGTTCTGATCTCTGGTATTCAACACATCTAAAAATCTGTTTTGATTAGTTGAGACATTCATTTACAGACTCTAAACCACTAGTAGGTGGGAATGCCATTTTCAAAAATAAACTCAGTTATTGATATCTTACTTTTTTCATCAAAAGAAATACTGCTGTCCCCACCGTCTGCTCCAGCACATTAGCTGAGCTCTTGCGTTGTGTGTTTAGGCATGGGGACGTATGAATATTTTCATACTCCGGGACACTGGCGTCTGGGTCACTGTGTATGTTTCTAATTTAGGCAAGTTTCCTGTTTAGAAATTCAGAGTCTGAGATAGAGACTTTAAAAATCAATTTCTATGCTTTTCTATTTTTGATGTTTCTCTAGTAATGGCAGAGAAGTCCATCTCTTGATCAAATCCTTAGGACTGTAGTCATCTTTTTTTTTTTCTTTTCTAAGATTTTTGAGTATAACTCTATACTTACATTTATTTATTTTTTTAAACGTTTTTACTGTTTATTTATTTTTGAGCTAGAGAGACAGAGCGTAAGCAGGGGAGGGGCAGAGAGAGAGGGAGACACAGAATCTGAAGCAGGCTCCAGGCTTTGAGCTGTCAGCGCAGAGCCCGGACATGGGGCTTGAACTCATGAACTGTGAGATCATGACCTGAGCTGAAGTCGGACACTCACCCGACTGAGCCACCCAGGCGCCCCTATACTTACATTTAAAGCACTCTGTACTTGCTTTCAAACTCAGTTCTATCACATCCAACCGTGTTTCTCCTGTTCATCTTTTTCCAAGTCCGCATTTGTCTTTGCACAACAGCTCTCCAACGGGGTTACAGCTGTAACTGGTTTCTAGACTAGGCTGAACTCAGCGGGGAACGAATATGACATTGTTCTGTTTTTCTCCAGTCACTGGCTGGAACCGTGCTCAGATGGATTTCTCTTTATAGTATCTCAGACAGCATCTTGGACAGATCAAAACTGGACTCACTTTTGATGAATTTATTTTAAAACTTTGATCTCTTTTCTGATTGAAAACTTAGCTCCTCCTCTTTTCCGGGAGATCCAGAATGGAGAGGGAGCAGGGTCTGCTCCTTTATTTCTCTTTGGCTTGCAGGGTGAGGGGCTGAAGCTAGAATACCTCAGGGATAATTATTCTCCTTCCCTCAGAAAAGGAGACTATGACAGTCGTTAGGGCTGCTCACAAGTGTTTCCATTCTCCTTCCCAGCACATGGAGGTGCCACGTTTCCTCACTCTCTCATATACTTTCATAACGACAGATTGAGAAACAAGGGAATGTGAGGAATTCCACAGTTTTTATTATTCAAGTGTAATTAATACACAGTGCTGTATTAGTTTCAGGTGTACAATGTAATGATTCAGCAATTTTATTACTCAGTGCTCATCATGATAAAAGTACTCTTAATCCCCTTCACCTATTTTACCCATTCCCCACCCCCTCCCTCTCCTCTGGCAACTACCAGTTTGTTCCCTGTATTTATGAGTCTGGATTTTTGTTTGTCTCCTTTTTCCTCTGTTCATTTGTTTTGCTTCTTAAATTCCGCACATGAGTGAAATCATATGATACTTGTCTTTTTCTGACTGACTTATTTCACTCGGCATTGTACCCTTTAGATCCATACATGTTGTCGCAATGACAAGATCTCATTATTTTTATGGCTGATTAATATTCCATTGTATATATACCACATTTTCTTTATCCAGTTTTCTATGGATGGATATTTGGGTTGTTTCCACCTTTTGGCTATTGCAAATAATGCTGCAGTAAACATAGGGTGCATGTATCTTTTCGAATTAGTGTCTCTGTTTTCTTTGGGTATATACCCAGTAGTGGAAATACTGGATTATATGGTAATTCTATGTTAAATTTTTTGAAGAACCTCTATACTATTTTCCATAGTGGCTGCCCCAATTTGCATTTCCACCAACAGCGCCCGAAGGTTGTTTTTCCCCACATCCACATGAATACCGGTTGTTTCTTGAGTTTTTTATTTTAGTTAGTGTAAGATGACATCTCATCGTTGTTTTAATTTGCATTTTCATGATGATTAGTGATGGGTATCTTTTCATGTGTCTGTCGGCCATATGTATATCTTTTTAGGAAAAATGTCTATTCATGTCCTCTGCTCACTTTTTAAATTGGATTATTTTTTGCTTTGGTGTGGAGTTGTAGAAGTTCTTTATATATTTTGAATATTAACCCCTTATCAGACATGTCATTTGCAAATATCTTCTTCCATTCTGTAGGGGGCCCTATTGTTTTCTTGATGTTTTTCCTTCATTGTGCAAAAGCTTTTTTATAAGGGTGGTGGATAATCCCAATGGTTTAATTTTGCTTTTGTTTCCTTTGCCAGAGGAGACATATCTATACAAATGTTTCTATGGCTGATGTCAGAAAGATTACTTCCTATATTTTCTTTTAGGAATTTTATGATTTCAGTTCTCACATTTATTTTTTTTTCTTTCCTAGATTTTATTTAAATTCAAGTTAGTTAACATATACTGCAGTATTGGTTTCAGGAGTACAATTTAGTGATATATCACGTATATATAACATTCCACGCTCATCACAACAGGTGTCCTCCTTGATGCCCATCGTCCATTTAGCCCATCCCCCCCCCCCCCCCCCCCCCCCCCGTCTACCTTCCCTCCAGCAACCCTCAGTTTGTTCTCTATAGTGTGGTTTGCTTCCCTCTCTGTTTTTTTTTTATTATTTTGTTTTTCCCTCCCTTCCTCTATGTTCATCTGTTTTGTTTCTTAAATTCCACAGATGAGTGAAATCATATGGTGTTTACTTAGCATAATACACCCTAGTTCCATCCATGTTGTTGCAAATGGCAAGATTTCATTCTTGAGTAATATTCCATTGTATGTATCTTCTTTATCCATTTTTCAGTCAATGGACATTTGGGCTCTTTCTATAATTTGGCTATTGTTGATTGTGCTGCTATAAAAATTGAGGTGCATGTTCCCCTTTGAAAAAGCATGCTTGTATCCCTTGGATAAATACCTAGTAGTGCAATTACTGGGGTGTAAGATAGTTCTATTTTTAATTTTTTGAGGAACCTCCATACTGTTTTCCAGAGTGGCTGCACCAGTTTGCATTCCCACCAACAGTGCAAAAGAAATCCTCTTTCTCCACATCCTTGCCAACATCTGTTGTTGCCTGAGTTGTTAATGTTAGCCATTCTGACAGATGTGAGGTGGTATCTCATTGTGGTTTTAATTTGTTATTTCCCTGATGATGAGTGATGTTGAGCATTTCTTCATATGTCTGCTAGCTATTTGTGTGTTTTCCTTGGAGAAGTGTCATGTCTTTTGCCCATTTCTTAACTGGATTATTTATTTTTTGGGTGTTGAGTTTGATAAGTTCTTTATAGATTTTGGATACTAGCCCTTTATCTAACATGTCATTTGCAAAGCTGTAATCATCAAGACAGGGTGGTACTGGCACAAAACAGACACTCAGATCAATGGAACAGAATAGAGAACCCAGAAATGGACCCACAACTATATGGTCAACTCATCTTCGACAAAGCAGGATAGAATATTCACTGAAAAAAAAAAGACAGTCTCTCCAACAAATGATGTTGGGAAAACTGGACAGTGACATGAAGAAAAATAAAACTGGACCACCTTCTTACACCATACAGAAAAATAAATTCAAAATAGATGAAAGATCTGAATGTGAGATAGAAGACCATCAAAATCTTAGAGGATTTTACAGGCAGCACCATCTTTGATCTTTGACAGCCATAGCAACTTCTTAATTGACACGTCTCTGGAGGCAAGGAAAATAAAAGCAAAAATGAATTACTGGAACTTTGTCAAGATAAAAAGCTTCTGCACAACAAAGGAAAAAATCAGGTTTCACATTTAGATCTTGAATCCATTTTGAGTTTATTTTTGTGTATGTTATAAGAAAGTGGTTCAGTTTCATTCTTCTGCATGCAGTTGTCCAGTTTTCCCAACACCATTTGTTGAAGAGATTGTTTTTTTTCCCCATTGCATATTTTTGCCTCATTTGTTGTAGATTAATTCACCATATAATAGTGGGTATATTTCTGGGCTCTCTAGTCTGTTCTATTGATGCATATGTCTATTTTGTGCCTGTGTCATACTGTTTTGATTACTACAGCTTTGTACTATATCTTGAAATTTATTATTGCGATCCTCCAGCTTTGTTCTTCCTTTTCTAGATTGTTTTGGTTATTCAGAGTCTGTTGTGTCCCATACAAATTTTAGACTTATTTGTTCTCATTCTGTGAAAAATGCTATATATATTTTGAAAGAGACTGCATTAAATGTGTAGATTGATTTGGGCAGTAGAGACAATTTAACAATATGAAGTACAGGTCTTTCACTTCCTTGGTTAAATTTGCTCCTAGGTATTTAATTATTTTTGGTGCAATTATAAATGAGATTGCTTTCTTAATTTCTTTTTCTACTACTTCATTACTAGTATATAGAAATGCAACAGATTTGTGTATATTAATTTTGTATCCTACAACTTTACTAAATTAATTTATCAGTTCTAGCAGCTTTTTGGGGAGTCTTTTGGGTTTTCTATATATGGTATCATGCCATTTGCAAATAGTAAAAGTTTTTCTTCTTCCTTACCAGTTTGAATGCCTTTTATTTCTCTCTCTCTCTCCCTCTCTCTCTCTCTCTTTTTGTCTGATTGCTCTGGCAAGGGCTTCCAGTACTGTGTCGAATAAGAGTGGTGAGAGAGGACATCTTTGTCTTGTTCCTGATCTTAGGGGAATAGCTCTCAGTTTTTCACCACTGAGTATGAAGCTAGCTGTGGGCTCTTCCTATATGGCCATTATTATGTTGAATTACGTTCCCTTTTACCCTACTTTGTTGAGAGTTTTTCTCAAGAAAGGATGTTGCACTTTGTCAAATGCTTTTTATACATCTATTGAGATGATAGTATGGTTTTTATCCTTTATCTTGTTAATGTGATGCATCATATTGATTGATTTGTGAATATTGAACTACTCTTGCAACCCTGGAATAAATCCTACATTATCATGGGTGAATGCTTTTTTTTGTTTTTTCTAATGTATTGGTGAATTCAGTTTGTTAATATTTTGTTGGGGATCTTTGCATCTATGGGATTCCACACTCTTAGAGTTTTCACCTGGAGGTGACTTATGTGACTTCCAATCAGTTTTTATTAGCCAAAGTGAGCAACCCTAATGATTGTCATCACATAAATTTCTGGCCCCTAAATGTTTGGCTGCCTTTAACCCAAAAGTTCCACCCAGATATTGCATTCAGCCCCAAGTCCAGAATCTCTGAATGATGCTTTTTAATCTTTTTACTAGGTCTGGATATGGCTCCTTTTAGTCTGAAGGTCTATAAATGTAATAGACAAATTATCAGTCTCCCACACATCCATAATACAATGGTGGAAGAGGAATAAGACTACCAAATCAAACATTTCCATTTAGAAAGAGTGACAAATAGAAGACACAAAACAGCTACAGGTCCATAGCAATTCTGAAATCCAGCTAGGCCTATCTTGACAGTAATAAATGTTCCTTATTAGTCCCTGATTTTGCTCTCTGAGAGAGACTCTGGTCCTTGTGAATCTATTGCTCTACAAGTTTCTTCCTTTTCCATTCTTTTTTGACCTAATCTAAAACAATACTGGGAAATTTGTCTGCCATTGAGTGCTGGGCAGGTTTATCAATCTGGATAACTATGGATAGAGGCCTAAGATCATCTTAAGTACTGAATAGTCACTGACCTTTTTCATTCAAATATGTGGTTTCTTTGGTAGTTTAACTATGTTGAAACATTGCAAGTACCATATCTATTATATTCCATTCAGTTCTATGTGCCAATAACCACATACTATTCATCGTTAGACATACCAGTTCATTCTGGTGAAGTTCTCTTGTCTCCACCTTTCGGTTAATTAAAAACTACCAGGCTTTAGTCTTTTTTTTTTTTTTTTAATCCCCTAAACCCCTTTTCCAATCAGAAGAAACAAATGAGCATTAAACGTTTAGTTGTTCTTTGCTCTTCTTTGTTCTCTTAATCTAGTCCAGGTTTTAACAATGAATTTGAAGGTTACACCTGTAATTTTATCCTTGATGAATTCTAATTGGCTTTTATCATTCTGAAGCATCCTTAAGCTTTTCTTCTATAAGTTGAGGAAAGAGAATTCTTAGCCTCTTTCAGCTTTTGTATTTGTGGGTTTTAGCTATTCTATTTTATTTGCTTTTACTTCTGTCTGAAGCTAGCAAATTCTTTACTGAACTCATTTCTTTCTTATAACACCATATTGAATGAAGCCAATAGCAACCAGCACACCTCAGTGAAAGTATTTTCTGATCTCTTTCACTTAAGCTACAGGTTCTTCATATATATAGTATTCCTTCCAAGTTATTTTAGGAAACAGTCTTTACCAAAAGTATCATTGGTATATAGTATTGATCATCATCCTTCCAGCTTCCAGTAACAAGTGTTTTGCTACCCACCTCCTGTCTACTCAAGCAATCCTCTGTATTTATGGTTTGTGTTATAAATCATGACTACATCTCACATTGAGGACTAATTTCTGTATCAGTAAGTCTATGGTAGGTAGGGTTTGTTAGAATATGCTATAGTTAAAAAATATCCCTAAAATTTCAGTGGTTTAACTCAACAAAATTTATTCCTTGCTCCAGCTACAAGTCCAATACAGGATAATGGAAGAAATTTGCTCCTTGTGGTTGCTAAGGAATTCAGATTGATGAGGTCTCCAGTTGGTGGAGGCTCCATGTAACTAGCTTTCATTGGTTACTGCTAGTTACTTGGCTACACTTAACTTTCAATTAGATGGGGAAGTGCAATACTACCAGATGCCTGGATAAAAAAGTGGAATGTTTGTGAACAGACCTAATGAATATAATAAATATGTAGCAAAATAGTAATTGATTCTAGCTTTTAATATTTTAATTCGTCCATCTGGGATGCAGATGTGGAATGCGCAAGAATTCTTAGCAATCCTGATACTTCCCTGAAGTCTGTTTCTCGCATATACTTCCCAATCTACTAATAGCGATTCCATTTGCTCAGTTTTTGGATCAAAAACCTTATCTTTCGGGTTTCTCTTTATTTCACATCCAACATCCAATCTGATAGTCAATTCTATTGATTTTATCTTCAAAATATGTCCATAATCTTATCACTTCTTTCTATCTTCACCTCTACCATTTAGCTCTAAGCTATTATTGTTGTTCACCAACTAATTGGTTGCCCTATTTCTACACTCCAGACCTGCGTAATTTTTCTCAGTGTATTTGTCATCATAAGTTTTTAATGCATAAAGCATATCATAAAATTCTTATGCTCAAAACTCTGCAAAGACTTCACATTTTATTACATGATCCAGTCTCAACATTCTTCTGTCCTCCTGTATCCTTTCCTCCTAGTCCCCCGTTACTTTGCTCCAGCTGCATTATTTATCTCACAGTGGCTCTAACGTGCCATCACACACTGTTTTATATTTTTTCTCTCATAGATCAAAGGATTCTCTCATAGATTATCTCTTTTAAGTGTTTGCTTAACCTATTTGTCAGTGAAGCCTTGGCAGATCAATATATTAAAATTGCCACACCTCCAACTCCTTCGTCCCCTTTTCTGCTTTGTTTTTTCCTTCATAGCAATTATCACCAAGTAATGTTACATTTTTTACTTATGTTTTTCATTGTCTTGATTGACTAGAATTCAAATCCGGAATGGAAGGGGGCTTGTTTCTCTTCTTTCTTTACTTCCTATTTCTTTCTTTCTGCTTCCCCTCCTTCCTTCCTTCCTCCTTTCCTTCCTTCCTTCTTTCATGCCTTCTCCTTCTTCTTGTTCCTCTTGTTGGTATTGTTCTTCTTTTTCTTAATTATCGTCATCTTCATTGTTGTTATTTTAAAAATCTTTTTACACTGCTGTATCTCTAGTGCCTAAAGCAGAACAGTGTGTGGTACATAATAAACCCTCAGGAAAGTTTGTCAAATAAATGAATAGAAAAATATTGATTCAGGAAAAGACAAATTCGTGGAACGGGACTGAGTATTCATATGGATATTTTGCATAAAGTGAAAGTAGCATTTCATGTTAGTGAAGAAAATATGTTTTTGCCATAATGGGTGGCCATCTGGAAAAATATAAAGTTGAATTCCTTATAAAATTGTAGCTCACTCCAAAATAGATGACAAATATACACAAAATTTAGAGTTTTAAAAAATGATAAAAACAACTGGAACACGGGGAAGTATATCTGAGCATGACGTAAAATTCAGAAACCCTTTGGGCATCTGAGTGGCTCAGTCGGTTAAGCTTCTGACTCTTTTGGCTCAGGTCATGATCTCAGGGTTTGTGAGGTGGAGTCCAATGCTTACAGTCCAGAGCCCGCTGGGGATTCTCTGTCGCCCTCGCTTTCTGCCCCTCCCTTGTGCATTCTCTCTCTCTTTTTCTCAAAATAAATAAGCATTAAAAAATTGAATTCAGAAACTATTAAAAAAAGGATTGATAAATTCGATTTATCACTTGAACTTATGCAATTTAATTACATAAAAATGTTAAAAACTCGTATATGGCAGATTCTGCACAGCCGAAGAGACCATCAATTAAATGAAAAGGCCACCTATAGAATGGGAGAAAGTATTTGCAAATCATATATTCAATAAAGGGCTAATATCAAAGTATATAAACAAATCATACATCTCAATAGAAAAAAAGATTGTGTATGGCAAATACACCATACAAAGTCAAAACAGATAAAATGACAAAAGTATTTTAAATTCTTAAAATAGTCAACTAATTTCCTTGCTATATGAACAGTTTTAACAAATAGTTAAAAAAATGACAGGAAAAAGAACAACAACAAAGTATACAAAGAATGTGACCAGAGAGGGAAAGAAATAGAAATGGCTCCTAAATACATGAAAAGAAATATCAAGATCTCGCTGCTAATACCAAAAAAAAAAAAAAAAAAAAGGGCAAATAAGAACTTCAGTGAGATACAATTTTTAAAAGTATGTTGGCAGAAATAATTTTTTTAAATATCTAGTGTTTGACTAATAGAGTAAAGTTATAATTCCAGAACAAAAAATAAACACTATATTAAAAAGAAAGATCTATCATGAACTATAAAAGCAAATAAAATCCCATCATGGACTTAAGTATTTTCTGTTAACATTATTTTCCCTAGAAATACTGGATGCCCTTGAAAAATATTCTGAGATACTCTGCATTTATAGAACAAATGATGGTGTCTTTTCTGTTACCATGAGCTTATTGCTGAATCAGCTACCAGAAGGGTCATAGAGAAGGCTGTTTTATTCCTTACTGGGGAGCACAGTTACTGAGAGGAAACCCTTATTTGTTTTTTTGTTTTGTTTTGTTTTTGCTTCTTGGCAGATAAAACTATCATCAGGATCATACCATTGTGGAAACCATGGGCATGAGAGTAATAGAGCCACCTTGGTCACTGCTGGGGACCCCCCAGGGGAGGCAGCTTCCTTGCACGTGACAAGGCCGTTGTACTCAATTCTTATTCCCAACACGCTCTCCAGCGGTCCCTGCCTCCTGGCGGGATTCCGGATACTGATTTATTTTACTTTCCGTGGCAGCCGAGCTCTGGAGCATTCGCTCAAAGGAAAGACCTTTCTAGTAGCTCAAATTAATACAATACTTCCTGTTGTGGGTCTGGAGGGAGGAAGAGGACACATAAAGCAACTGAACAAGATGCTTAGCTGCTTGGCACAACGCTTTTGGATTCTCTTACATCCTCTCCCTACCCCCTGTTCTTCTCATCTGCTTCTAATTTATCCAAGGTGTCCCATGGAAGGGGCCTCTTGCCCCTCCTAGTCTGACCATGTTCTTTCCCAGGCACTGGGATTGGAAGGACTTTCTGTTAGGCAGGACTGGGTTTCAAGAAAGGCCAGTAGGAGGCTATGTAGGGAGAACAGGCTGTGGGGGCAGTGAAGCTGTCTCAGAAATCTTGCCCTGAGGCCCAAAACATAAATCTAAACTACTGGTCGAAAGCTATAAATTCTTCATTTCAGTGAAAGGATGGTAGCACTCTTTCTCCAGGTCACAAGGAGGTTCACAGAAAAAAAAAAAACACATTTATCTTGTCTAACCTCGTAAAGTTGGTCCAGAGGCACACGGGTAGACGGGGACAGAGATGCTGGGAAAGCATTAAGAAGCCCGTGTTCTTACAGGCAGTCCTCTGCAGGAGGGAGCTCCGCATCCGCACAAGAATGCTTTCACGGTCTGGCTCTGTTTCCTTGGCTTGAGTGGGAGGTACGCTAAGGACTTCCTTCAGGGAGATCTGCTTGCCGTTCCGTTACTCGGGCCCCCCCTCATTACAGTTACATTTTTTTGTCTCTGATAATGATGATCTGTAAACAGTCCCAGCCTCCCTTTTGCAACCCAGATGTGAGTTATATGCTGTGATGCAAAGGGAATTAAAAAAAAAATTAGTCCGGTATGTTCTTTGCGACATTTAGAATTCCTTTGAGGGGAATTTTCCAACTTAAAGGTCTTTTTTTTCCTCTCATAAGTATTTTATAAGTCTTGCAGAATGATTAATCATTTTTCTAAATAAAACACTTACTACTCAATGCCTAAATAAGGTATTTGAAATGCAAAGAGGTTTTCCTTTGGCTTTTCCTGAAATAAAACATTTCTAAAAATTTCTTGGATGGAAGGATATTGACATTTTCAAGTTTAAGTGTGTCAAAAAGTTTGAGAAAATGTGATGGAACTTATTTACCTGGTGACCCGGCTGCATGACTACTCCGCATTCATACGTTGTTAAATGATTTGTAGAATAATGAGCCTGGGAGGCCTTAGCCCTGGTCCCATGCATTCCATTATGTTTCTGTTGCTAATATAATTACAGACATTTATGGAATATATCAAGTGGATATAAAATGAATCATTCTATTTCTGAAGGCTTAATAGGCTTCTCCAAAGAAAGACAGAGGAAGAAGGATTACCTGTTAAGAAGGCCCCTTTCTCTCTCTCCCTCCCCTCCTTCTTGATTTCCCAGGAGAGTATATCTCCTTGGCTATTATGTTTCCTTCTTTCCTTCTTTCTCATTCCCAAGCTTAGTCAACAATAAGCTTCCAAACTGCCTGCCTTCACAACCATTGAACATGTCTAATTGTTTCTCTTTGGGAAAGAACTCTGAACACTATAAGGTACTGTAGTAATGCTAAGTAACATTTGTTACAGAAAATAAAAGGAGAAATAATAAATAAAAAGCAGAAAAGAAGACATGGAGACTGTCAAATTTAATTGGTGATAATCAGCAAGAGAGGGGAAGTGTACGTTGAATCTTGTTTAAAGGTTAGAGAATTATCATTGCAATGATCCCCGGTTCAAATATTAGTATATTTGTTGATGAATGGGTAAAACTCAATATGAGACTAGACACTAGAACATAGAATAGGTACATGGACATTTTTTTTAACTGAAAATCTCTCCCTTTCCCTAATGACATCATTCAGTGATTTAGTGCCTCCTCATCGCCTGCAAATAAAATCCACATTCTATGGACGGTCAGTATAATACCCTTCATGATATTATTCCTTAATACTAACCTCCAGCTTTATCTTATACCTTCTTATGTGCTCTCAAAACACCACATAGTTTGTGGTTCTTAAAGTATCATGCTTTGTTGAATGCCTTCATCTGTGTTGTTCCCTTGCCCCGAAGCACCTCCTCGTAGCTCTCCCTGCCTTTTGTCATCCACCCACTGCCATCCATCAAGCATTTATCTCCTGAAAGTATTCACTTTCATCTTCAGACTGGATTGGTGTCCTTTTTCTGGGTTCCCAGATCTTTCTGGCTATATTTCTAGCGCAACCCTTTTCTCATAGTAGTGTCTATCTTCCTCGTTAAACTGCGAGCCCTTCCAGGAAGGAGGCTACATGGCATCCCTCTTCAACTTCCTATTGCCTATCACAGAGCCTTACAGAGTTAATAAACACAGAGCTTTTTGTGTAGGAAGTATTCAGTAAACACATATCCAGTTAAACTGAATCTTAGATGCAGAGCCCATTGGGCAGACATCTGGAAGTGGAGTGGTTGTAACATATTCAGTTTACCAATTCATGTATCGATGTCATTTAGAGGGACAGCAACTCAAATTGTCTCCTCAAGTGTGAAACGCCAGTCTCTGGGTTTGGACTGCCCTAGTGGATTTTGCTAGTCTCCATTCCCATGCATTGAAAGATACCATTCAATTACTTTACTGAAGGGAATTTAGTTTGGCCCTTAGAAAGCTGTCCTCAGCCTTTCCAGCCACTAGATTTTCATTTAGTTAGAGGGATGTGGTAGAGTGGTTGGAGAATGAATGTGGAAGCAACGGCGGCCTGTGAGGATACTGCAGGAAGCACATAAGTGTCAGGCACAATCTCCAAGCGTACAACACGAGGGAAAGGGTAACTGGGTGTTAGGGGAGGTCCAACAATGAGATAATTCAAGTCTAGTTTCCAGGTTTCAGCTACTACGAGAATTTCGAAGATTTAAAAATAGATGTAATACATTCCCTGTTGCCTTCCCAGACATGAAAGGGCTCCTCTGTCACATTCTCAGACTCTGTGGGTCCTCTAAGACGTATAAAAAAGAGAGGGGTGTTTAAGTGTTAGTCTGGATAAAATTGAGGCATGAACTAATGTTCCACATTCCGAAAGGAAAAAGAAAGCCTCAAAACAAATTCACATCACTCAGTATTCTCGCAGACACAGCTGAGGTTAATATTAAACGTGTCGCATCAGTTTTATTTTACTTCATTTTATTTGCTCTTTCTGAGAAATGAAGTAGTGGGGAAAAGGAGGAAATGAAGTTAGGGAAGTGCCTACATGACTTATAGTTTATATTTTGTAGAAAAATATAGGGTATAGAAGCCTTTTTGGAGAAAATACTGGAAACTGGATGGATTATAATAAATTTTGAACACGGGTACGTTAGATAATTTGTCAAAATGAAAACCAAGTAGGGCTTACCACAAAACCATGAATCGAGGGTGTTAAACGTAATGACGATTAAGAATTTTCTCAATTAGATCTCAAAAAAGGGAAATATTGTAATTCAGTTTATTATTCATGCTTTGCTGAATTGTATATCAGATCCAAACTGCACGAATACTTGAGACTTATTTCGGGGAAAAAAAAATCCTAAAATCTTCTGCTGTTTTGTTGATATAGTTTAAACTTTCAAGCACTGAATATTTTTATTGAGCTGCTTTTTTATTAATTTAACTTTGTTAATAAACAGAGCGAAGAGTATCACCTAAGAAATCACTTATTTATCAGGAAAACTATGCATATTATTAATAATTGTTTGATTTAAAAGATGTTAAGAAAGGTTTCGTTGAAGAGACATTGTAGAAGGAATTCCCCTCTTTTGGTTTGTGAAAATGTGTGGGAGTCAAACACAAAGTTTCTGCTAACTTTTATAGCAAAAAAACCTCACTTGGCTTACTTTAAATGAGTTTATTGAGAAAAATAGAGAAAATTCAGTAACTATGGTAGAAAATATGCTTAGGCCAATTACCAGCCGCTTTGTGCTTTTGTTGCCTCAAGTATAAAGTGGGGTTTAAGTAACTATGTAAAATTTTTCTAGGCCTTAAAATTTGAGCCTGTAAAATGATTCTGTCATCTTTTTAATTATCTGAAGGAAAGTTGGTTTAAAAACCATATAATAGTGTAAAGTAGGTACTATAACACTGTGCTTTTCAAAAATGAAAATTATTAAAGATCAAGTAACATTTAACTCATTCTTATCTTGCTTTCGTAGTCAAGAGAATTTTCCTAAATAAAAGAGTACACTTTTACAGTTTAAACTTTATTTTTAAAATTTTTTCTTTTATTTATTTTTGAAAGAGAATGAGAGAGACAGAGCATGAGTGGGGGAGGGACAGAGAGAGAAGGAGACGCAGAATCTGAAGCAGGCTCTAGGCTCTGAGCTGTCAGCAACAAGCCTGATGCGGGGCTCGAACTCACAGACGGTGAGATCAGGACCTGAGCCTAAGTTGGACGCTCAGCTGACTTGGCCACCCAGGCCCCCCATACAATTTAAACTTTAAAAAGGTGACAAAATACACGTTTTTGGCCAGATGCTAGGAGTTTGGGTATTAAAATCAGTGTCTAGTTTACACTACAGCTGAGTATGAAGATCGCAATGAGCCTCCGGACCATTAGAGGAAATCTGAAATTTGATCTCAGTGTTTAACTATTATTAAATCTGCCTAGTAAACATTGAAAGGTGTGAAAAAATATAAGAAGAGTCATCTCTCAGAGCCACCAACAACAAATGGCTCTTGAGATTCCTCTGAAACTTATTTGTGTTGCCAGAAAGACATCATGAGTCGATGCCCACAGAAGAACCTCACTTTTCTCTAATGCCATTTTCCCCCTCATATTCTTTACTATTTCAGGATGGAAGACACTCTTCACAGATTATTGTCAATGTAATTTTGGAAGGTTTTTCCCCCTCAAATCTTGGCAATCTCGAGATGTTAAATTAATATTCTGCTTTCGGTTCATGACATGATAGAAACATAAAAAACTGATACTATTCTTTGAAAAATTTGTGACCTAAAAAATAAATAATGAAAAAAGAAACACAATTTTTTAAAGATATATATCCATGAGAGCTCCGCGAAACACTGATCTTTTCCTAAACATTGTAATTTGTTGCATAATCACTTATTGACAAACCTGAAACCCAGAAAGCCCTGAAAATGTTGTTTTTTTATGGTGTGGAAATATGTGGCAAATGTATTTGGTGGCAAAACACGATCTGAATAGACGTAAATCTCTTTGTGATGTTTATTGACTTACAATGGTTGACTCGGCACTGGAAAAATACTACTACTTTTTATTGTAGTTGCTTTCCCAGATCTGAGGGCATTTTACACAAAAGCATTACATATACCGTATTGCATTTCTAAAAGGTGAAAAATTCTGGCTTTTGAAAGATAACAAACCCCACATATTTCGGATGAAGTTTTCCATATTCTTAGGGATATGCTGTGGAAGATTGGGTTTTCCAAAGATATCCTCAACAAAATTTCCCATTCCTTATGTTCTTTTAGAATCTTCTACTACTCTCTCATCAAGAGGCATAGCCTAATTCCTTCCTCTTGAATTCTGGCATGTTTGTGGCTTGCTTATAGATAGCAGCATTAATGATGTGCTGTGATTTCTAAGGCTAGACTTAAAATGTCATAAGATGCCTTTGTTATGGGACACTTGCTCCTAGAATCCAGACACCATATTGTGAGGAAGTCCAAGAGGCCAATGAAAAGGCCCACTTGGGACCCTTTTCCATAGTTATAACTGACTTGTTGGCCAATAGCCAGCACCAGCCTATCAACATGGGAGTAAGCTGGCTTGAAAGTGAATTCTCTAGTCCTCAGATGAGTGACTTCAGCTGATGTGCTTAGTCCTGCTCAAATTTCAGATTCATGAAATTTGAAATCATTCATGAACAAATGAATGATTTTTGTTGTTCTCAGTCACTAAGTTTTAGGATAGTTTGTTATGCAGCAGTAGTACTGGAATCCCAAACTGCCTTGTAAGCAATTCAATTGCTATAGAGAAACTATGTATTAAGGAAGCCAAACTACCTAACGTGGACAAGCTCTCAGACTACATTTAAAAAGTAGATACTGGCCAGTCACCTGCTCCAGCCACAACCAACATTTGACTACAACCTCCTGAAAGACTCTGAGTCAAAATGTCCCATCCAACCTCTTCCAGAATTTTTGGTCCACAGAAATCAGAAAGGAAGAATTATGTACTTTAAGAAATGGAAGAGGCAGTCGTGTGAAATCCAATTGTAGAGAAGATCAAACTGGTTCTGAGAGATCTCTGTAACCACGGGTTCTGAGGTTTTCACTCTCATCACTCTCAAAGAGAAAAGAGCTGTACAGAGTATGCACCAGTACGTATGTATATGTGTATGTATGTATGTATGGGAATGCAGATAGGAATATCCAGTAGGTAAGGGAAGAGAGAGGGAAGAATGACTTCTTCTTCTCTGGGAAATTTGTGAACTCTTTGTAAAACAAATCATATTTAAACTGGTTCTTTTTTTAATGTTTATTTATTTTTGAAAGAGAGCAAGAGAGAGAAAGAGAGAGGGCCAGAGAGAAAGGGATACACAGAATCTGAAGCAGGCTCCAGTCTCTGAGCTGTCAGCACAGAGCCTGACACGGAGCTTGAACCCATGAGCCTTGAGATCATGACCTGAACCAAAGTCAGACGCTTAACTCACTGAGACACCCAGGCGTCCCTAAACTGGTTCTTGATAGGTGGCTAGGAGTTTTTTGCAGGTCACAAGTGTGTTTGTATGTACTGTGTCTACGTGACCAGAAAGGGAGAAGGAAAGTAAGAGAAACAATTCTAAGAATAGCTACTTAGATTTCCAGTGGCTTAGTTCTTGGTTTCTTTCCTTTTTGTTTGCCTAATAAACTTCAGTTTTTAATTTCCTTGAGATAATATCATTTAAGATAATGTTGGTTGTTTGTTTTTCTTTTTTGAAACTTACCATCAAAAGGTTCTTGACAAAGAGGATTCTTTTGTTTGGTAAGAACTCTATCTTAGGTAATGTGATATTCATGTCGCATGGTTCAATTTAATTCTTATTACTGCTTTTTGAAATAGATGTCATTATCTCCATTTTAAAAATAAGGAACTTGAGATTAAATAACCTGGTAAGGTCACAAAGTAGGGAAATCATATAGCCTGGCTTCAAAATCTAGATTTTAGCCCTTCACCGTGCAATGGCTCTAGTGTTTCATCTTATTATCTTTAAAACCCACCTGGTATTCATATATTTGTGGTGTCCATATTTTTTGTATGTGACTCTTCTCTGTGCCTGCAGATTCAGAGTAAGGCAGAATTGGCAATTTTTCTTTTCTTTTCTTTTGGAGTTGGCACTATACTTTTTCTAGAGTAGATGCTCTGTTAGTATGGACTCAATTTGTAAAAATAATAAGAAAACTAATGGCACATAAAAAAGTTTGAATGATTACGACTTGGATGAAAACAGGAAAGAGACATGTTTCGTCTGTTTCTTTCCTTGGGAAGGCGGAGAGAAGTCCGTGACCTCCGGGTGTGTTGAACTTTGCAGAGTATCTATACTGGGCTGGAGGTCTGGAAGGCACCGCTGGAAGAGCTGTTTATCTTTGTTTTATAGCTGTTTTCTAAGACAAAATAGACATTTGAAAACAATTCTTGAATTCTTTGCAGATGACTGGATTTAATATTATTTTCTTTAAAAGGTCCTTGCCTCAGTGAGATTTTCTTTAAGAACTACAAAAATCTTGTTTCTGAATTGGTATTATTTACATATTATTTATTTATTTTTCTTTGCTTCAGATGCTTTTGTTCCCTTCTTGCTATAAGGAAAGGTGATGACAACGACAACAACCTCGATATTTAATTGACGAGTATCTTTTGGACTACGGATGATTTCGATTATGTATATACATATTCTATTATACAATTTCAATTCGGTTTTTCTTTTTTTAAATAAATTTTTTAATGTTTATTTATTTTTGAGAGAGAGACAGAGACAGAGCATAAGTCGGGGAGGGGCAGAGAGAGAGAGAGACACAGAATCTGAAGCAGGCTCCGGGGTCTGAGTTGTCAGCACAGAGCCTGATGTGGGGCTTGTGCTTGTGCACCATGAGATCATGACCTGAGCCAAAGTTGGATGCTTAACCCACTGAGCCACCCAGGTGCCCCAATTCAGTTTTTCTTAAATCTTTCACCCTCATAGCATCTCTCAGGTTAGCCTAACATATTGCATAACAATTCAAGTTGACAGATAATGAAAAATTTTAATATTTGAAGAAGAAAAGGAAAGTATTCAGAGTCGGGTCTGGGCATTGGGACAAACAAACAGAAAATGACTCTCCAGGTGACTCCCAATGCCCAGCTGGTATTGAAAAACCAGGATTCAGTTCTTTTATTTTACAGATGAAATAACTGACTCAGAGAAAATGTTGGTAAAATGTCATTTGGGTTCCAGAAGGAATGCATAAAAACTAAAAATAAGTTTAAAAATTCACCAAATAAGAATGATTTATTTTGGGGATATATTTAGTAACAATGTTTTTATCTGCAAATGACTAAAAGCCAACCCTAAACAGCATACAAATAAAGACAAATGGGTTGGCTTATGGAATTCAGAAAAATGTTGAATACCAAACCACGGAAGCACAAGTATGCAGTTGGGCATTGGGCACATTCCGCACCAGGTACGCCGGTGCTACCCCTCCTGTCTGTTGTTGAACATTATTCTCTTCCATTGCAGAGCAAATTTATCCACATGGCAGAACATGTGGTTGCCAATGGTTTCCAAATTTTACACTTCATCATTTAAGAAACCAGGAAGAGAATGACCTCAAGTCTCCCCGCGGTCTGAATTAAAATATCCTAGAAAAGGGTTCAACTTGAGTTGGGGACAAACTCTAAATCAAATTGGTCCAAGGGACAGGGTCTCACTGTGCTGAAAAAAGCACTTCCATATGGATCACATTAATGGGGGAAGAGACAGTTTTTAGACAAGGGATAATTAGCAAACCATCTCAGGTACCTGCTAAAATAAATCGGCTTTTAATTTGGAGAAATATACCCACAATATTTATAATCTTTTCATTGGAAAATTTTTGGAAGAATACAAGGTAATTTTTTCTTGGGAATCACTTAGTTTTCTAGAGTAGAATCTTTCAACCTTTGGGGCAGAGGGGTGGCCAGAGAACCCCACAGCTCAATAAAAAGACTTTCACCTTCTGTCCTTGCATTTAGTGCTTGTAAGTCTCTCTTATCTGGGAACGCAGTGGAGAAAGAAAAAGTGTCTTCTAAAGCTTGGGAATAGAACGGTACAGAAGAGAACATAGCAGGCCTGAGGCTACTATCTTCAGATTGTTGGCTCTTAGCTGGCATCTGGTATCTTGGCTTTTAAAATGTTCACTTTGTTACTAACCAACAAGGTTATTTTACCATGACTAGGTTGTTTGTACCAACATTGTGATTTATGTGGGATCCAGGCATACCCCACTTTCCAAAAGTTCGCATTTACGCAGCTTGCTTTTATGAAAGTCCTACGTTAGCACGATGACAGCTTTTCTCATAAAAGCAAAACTCTCTTGGAATTTCTTTTGGCTTACAAAAAGCTTCATAGGAACGCTCTACTTTTGGCTAGTAGGGGAAATCTGTACCTGCTTTCCTTTGGGAGTTTGGAACTTTTGCAGTTGCTAGGCAAAGGGTGCCTATGTGACCAGTCCCCAATGAAAACCCTAAACTATTAGTTTTGAACAGGCTCCCTTGAGCAGAAACATTGCATGTGTTGCTGCATTCTCCCTGATGGAAGGAGCGTGTGCTCTGTGTGACAGGGCAGGGAGAGCATAGGAAGCCTGCACTTTGATTCCCCTAGGCTCCACCTGTGTCTTTTCCCTTACTAATCCTTCCTCATCACTGCAACAAATCTTTGCCGTGAGCATAATTATATGCTGAGTCCTGTGATTCCTGCTAGTGAATCACTGAAAGTGTGGGTGGCCGAAACAAGGACCTTACTTTCCAGGTGAATGGTTGGCCTAAATTCTGAACTTCTCTTCTATAGCCCTTTCTGTGGCCTCACCTTGCTATCCATCAGCTTTCCTTCGTGCAAAACTCTGTTGGAATCTTTCGTCTCTGGTGTACCTTCTCAAATTCTTTTTGTTCATGCAGACCAACATGTAACCAATGACTTTTCCTTACTGTACTGTCATTTCAGTGCAGACTTGCGTAGGGGAGGATAGGAACAAGGGAAGTTAATATGTCCTATTTATGTAGAAGCCCTCGATTAGGGAAGCCCTCGATTAGCTGTGAGGGTTTGTTCCCTGTTCTCGTTATCCTAGTCATCTTGTTTTCTGGCTTCATACTTACCTCTCATAATTTTTTATCTCTGTGTCCACGCTTTTGTTTTGTCTAGTTTTTCTGAAGTTACTTTTCCAAACCACTATCAGAGTCTTCTGTATATTAATGGTTCTAAGTTATAGATCATTCATTGTATTATTTTCTTACTAATTTTTCTTTGCTTGTGCCTATTTTATTTTTAAAATAAAATATTACCCTAATAACTTTTGAACTCATTTTTCAGCGTGTTTCACAAAGTTTATATCTTCCCAACATTCTCTGAAGGTACAGTCACATGTCATATAATTCTTTATGTTATAGACAGTAACTTCCAAAAATTACTTCTCACTTTGGACAACCTCTGTTCTATTTCTTTTTATTATTTTTCTTTTTAAAAAATATACATCCAAGCTAGTTAGCACATAGTGCAACAATGATTTCAAGAGTAGATTCCTTAAGGCATCTTACCCATTTAACTCACCCCCAGTCCCACAGGCCCTCCTGTAACCCTCTGTTTGTTCTCCACATTTAAGAGTCTCTTATGTTTTTGTCCCCCTCCCTGTTTTTATATTATTTTTGCTTCCCTTCTCTTATGTTCATCTGCTTTGTATCTTAAATTCCTCATATAAGTGAAGTCATATGATATTTATCTTTCTCTGACTGACTAATTTCGCTTAGCATGATACCCTCTAGTTCCATCCACGTAGTTGCAAATGGCAAGATTTCGTTCTTTTTGATTGCCGAGTAATACTCCATCGTATATATATACCACGTCTTCTTTATCCATTCATCCATCGATGGACATTTGGGCTCTTTCCTTACTTTGGCTATTGTTGATAGTGCTGCTATAAACATTGGGGTGCATGTGTCCCTTCGAAACAGCACACCTGTATCCCTTGGATAAATACCTAATAGTGCAATTGTTGGGTCATAGGGTAGTTCTATTTTTAATTTTTTGAGGAAACTCCACACTGTTTTCCAGAGTGACTGCACCAGTGTGCATTCCCACCAGCAGAGGCCAATGAGATCCTCTTTCTCCACATCCTTGCCAGCATCTGTTGTTTCCTGAGTTATTAATGTTAGCCATTCTGACAGGTGTAACGTGGTATCTCATTGTGGTTTTGATTTGTATTTCCCTGATGATGAGTGACATTGAGCATTGTTTCATGTGTCTGTTGGCCATCTGGATGTGTTCTTTGGAGAAGCGTTTGTTCATGTCTTTGGCCCATTTCTTCACTGGATTATTTGTTTTTTGGATGTTGAGTTTGATAAGTTCTTTATAGATTTTGGATAGTAACTCTTTATCTGATATGTTGTTTGAAAATACCTTCTCCCATTGCATCGGTTGCCTTTTAGTTTTGCTGATTGTTTCCTTCGCGTGCAGAGCTTTTTATTTTGATAAGGTCCCAGTAGTTCGTTTTTTGTTCTATTTCTTTTTATGTTTTGTTTTTATCTTTTATCTTTACCTTTGCCAGTAGTTTGATGAAAATATAGTTTAGCAGAAAGCTTCATTAACATTTTTGTTTCTCAGATCAAGGCATTTTTTTTCTTCATAGTTATCTTTGTTCTGAAACTGCAGAGCTGGCATTGAGGATATTCTTTTCCATCTCATTCAATTCGCCCTCTTCTCCACACCTTATATCTGTCAGTTGAGAAGTGGGGTTAGAAAAAAAATAATGATAATATATAGGTTCCTAGTCTCTCCTTCATTGCCGCCCCCACTGATGACCCGTGGACATGGAGAAATGGGCTCCAGCTTAGGATTTCCTTATCTTTTCTTGTCTGTATAATCCCCAGTGCCTACGTCTCCTTGCTGGTTATCAGTGGGGGCATTTTTTCTTTATCTCTCACCATACTATACCATATTTTCGAGACCCTCCTTCCGTTTGGACCAAATTATACCTTCCTCATATTCTTGACGCATCTTATATGAGTTGTGAGTGACCCCAAAGAGGACCTACCACATCATCATGTACAGTGATTTAGCTGCATTTTTATACACTCTCTTTGCACTGGTAAACTAAAAAAAAAAAAAAAAAGATTCCTCCTTGGGGTTGATAGAACCCAAGCCAAAGAGTGATGTTTAGTGAGTGAAAAAAGAAGGATATTTGTCATCACTCAAGATAGGCTGTGCAGAAATTACATGAACTCAACAAGCCACCCTGCATGAAAGTTTGCTAGATATCTAGTAAAATTAGTAGTGTCTAATTTCTATGACAAGGAAATCAATTGGAACCAACAGCTAAAATCATAATCAGTGATGAAAAGCTGAAAGCTTTTCCTCTAATATCAAGAACAACATGAAAAAGGCCCACCTTCACTCGGTTTATTCAGCAAAGTCTTGCATGTCCTAGCCAGAGAAGTAGACAAGAAAAAGAAATAAAAGACATAAAAATCAGAAAGGAGGAAGCAAAACTGTGACTATTTGTAGATGCATGATATTATGTATAGAAGACCCTAAAGATTTTACTAAAAAACTGTCGGAACTAATTTTTTATGCATTTTATACCCTCATAAAAAGCCATCAGAAAGAGAAATTAAGAAAACAATCCCATTTACAAATGCATCAAAGAGAATAAAATGTCTAGGAATAAATTTACCTAAGGAAGTGAATGACCTGTACACTGAAAACGTTATGCAAGCCATTGGTGAAAAAATTGAAGAAGACATAAGTAAGTGGAAAGATATTTGTGGTCATGGATTGGAAGAATTAGTATTCTGAAAAAGCCCATATTACCCAAAGCAATCTACAGTTTCAATGCAATCCTTATCAAAATTCCAATGGAGTTTTTCGCAGAGGTAGGACAAACAATCTTAAAATTTGTATGGAATCACAAAAGACCCTGGATAGCCAAAGCAACTTTAAGAAAGAAGAACAAAGCTGGATGCATCACACTTCCTGATTTCAAGCTACATTACCAAGCTAAGGTAATCAAAGCAGTGTAGTATTGATGTAAAAACAGTCATATAGATCAATGGAACAAAATAGAGAGCCAGAAATAAACCCATACATATACAGTCAATTAATCTATGATAAAGGAGCCGATGATAGACAGTAAATGGTATTGAGAAAAATGGGCACCTACCTACAAAAGAGTGAAACCAGAACACCGTCTTACACCACACACAACAGTGAACTCGAAGTGGCTTAAAGACTTGAATATAAGACCTGAAACCGCAAGACTCCTAGAAGAAAACATGGGGAGTAAGCTCCTTGACATTGGTCTTGCAGATAATTTTTTTGGATTTAACAGCAAAAACAAAAACAACAAAAGTAAAAATAAACAAGTAGGACTATAAACTAAAAAGTTTCTGCACACCAAAGGAAGCCATCAATAAAACGAAAAGGTAACCTATTGAATGGAGATAATATTTGCACATCATATATCGGAAAAGTGATTAGTATAAAAATACATAAAGAATACATAGAACTCAATAGAAAGAAACAAAACAAAACAACAACAACAAAAAACAAATACAATACAATTGACAATGGACAGAGGATGGAAATAGGCATTTTCCCAAAGACATGCAGATAGCTATGAATAAGTGCTCCACATCATTAGTCATCAAAGAGATGCAAATCAAAACCACAACAGGATATCACCTCGCACATATTAGAACGACTATTATAAGAAATAACAAGTGTTGTTAAGAATGGTAAGAAAAGGGAGCCTTTGTGCACTGTTGGTGGGAATGTAAATTGGTGCAGCCACTATGAAAAGCAGTATGGAGTTTCTTCAAAAATTAAAAATAGAACTACTATATGTTCCAGTAATTCCACCTCTGGGTATTTTTCTGAGGAAAATGAAAACGCTCCAAAAGAAATATGTACCTCCGTATCTATTGCAGAATCATTCACGATAGCCAAGAAATGGAGGCAGCCTAAGTGTCTACAGATGGATAAGTGGATAAAGAATGCAGTATGTAAAAATATTATGAATATATAATATATAATATGTCAATATTATAAATATGTAAATATTTACATAAATGTTAATAAATAAGTATTCTTCAGCCATACAAGAAGGAAATCTGGCCATTTGCAACAACATGGTTGGACCTTGAGAGTATTACGCTAAGTGAAATAAGTCAGTCAGAGAAAGACAAATAGTGTATGACCTCACTCATATGTGGTATCTGGAACAAAACAAAACAAAACCTGATAGATAGAACAGATTGTGGTTGCCGAGGCAGGGATTTGGGGATGGCTCAAATGAGTGAAGGGGGTCGAAGCTTCAAAGTTATAAAATGAATAAGGTCTGAGGATGTAATACACAGCATGGTGACTATAGTTAGTAATGCTGTATTAACACATTAATAAGACCGTATATTTATTTGGAAGTTCCCAAGATACTAGATCTTAAAAGTTGTCACCACAAGAAAAAATAATATATACAACTTTGTATGGTGATGGATGTTAATTTGACTTATTGTGGTGGTCATTTCACTATATATACAAATATTGAGTTATTATGTTGCATACCTGAAACTAATACATTATTATATGTCAATTAATGCTCAGTAAAAAAAAAATTCATGAAAAAGAAATCAACTATTGTTTTGTTTGTTTGTTTGTTTTGTTTTTTGTCACAGCCATTCTGTAGCTTTAGTTATCTGTATATTTAAGTTTGGTTCATTATGTTTCATTGTCATTTAATAATCTTTAGCCAAAATGGGAGCCTCATTTCAATGACCATCCTATTTCATTTTCCATCTGCAAAAGGCAGAGCTCGTTGAATTATAGAGCCATGATGACATTTTACTACAATTTCATACAGATAATAAGTTTAAAGTTTTATAAAACTAGGCTATTAGACAAATAAAACCTTTACTGCAGGTTATTTTAGCATGTTATTAATCCAATAAAGTTATGTTACCTGAAGATTTTAAAATCTATATTTTAATGATAATATTTATGCGGTAAATTAACAAGAGAATATTTTCTGTACATCCTCACATCGTGGGTTTAGTTGTCTGGGAATTATTCAACATCCACTTATGATTGTTTTTAGCACCTTTCAATGCAAACGGTACATAGAGTAACTGCTAAATTTCTTAGGACAGCAGAACTGACATCCTGGGTGGATAAACTAAGATTAAAGTACTTAAAGAGAAATTAAACCTGTCCTGTAAAGCTGTTTCTTGTTAGCCCCAGGAGTTGCAGGTGGTCTCATCACCAAATCTATCTACAGTGTATGTTATGAAATTACGAGGTCGGGTTTCTAAAGCTCTGACAGTGTTCTCCGGTTGCTACCACTCACAAAGCGTTAAGATTGTTACTTCATTTTCTAAATACATTAGTTCCAGGTCTCTCCTGGAATAGGAGGGGAGAAGTGACAGGTTTTCACAGCTACTATAGATATAGAGAAGATGAACTCTGCAATTTAGTTTAAAAACCTTAGCTGAAAAGTAATCTCGAATCATTATCCAGCTATTTCTTTTGACGCCGTCTCTACTACTAAGTCCCATAAATACTGAAATATACTTTAAAAATAAACACAGATAATTTTAGCCCTTTAGTTTCAAGTTTAAAGGTACTTTTTCTATGAAAAAGTATACATATAAAATGTAATGGATTATATTTATGACATCTATAAGTATATGAAAATACAATAATATATATGAATATAAATTAATCATCGAGTGTGAGGAATAAGGTGTGGCACCACCATTTGGCAATCCATTGTTTCCTCCAATTTTGACAAATGAACATTGCAAATAACACGATATATTAATCTTAAAAAATAAGACTTTTTTTCATGGTTTTGGTTACTTTTTCCTTTTTATCTTGGCATAGATATATTTGGTCTAGAAGAACCTGGAGCACAACCACAGGTTTACAACAGGTTTATTGTTGTACAAATTCATGTTATAAAGTCTTCCTTTTATGAAAGCTTTCGGAAAGTGTGTGATCCTATAACTAGAGAAGTAGGAATTTTCACACTCTAATTTGGACTTTCAGACTTTCTATTGAGACTTAGTTACCTCTGTTTTTAGAGTAAAACCCTGTGTAATCCATACAGAATTTATGAATACATTTTGGTCAAAATATGGGTAGCCCGACCTTGCACACACCTATCTGCCTCATTTCTAGGTGTCACAACCCCATCTGATCACTCTTTTTGGATTAAGCAATCTGAGAATACTTCCAGAAAGGTGAATGGTGAGGCAGACAGTGGTCTGAAACCACATCATCAGGAAAAATGAGATATGCACACCTTATTATGAACAAAAAATACTGAGTTATCAAAATGCAGGGGGATAGCTTATGAGATAGAATGGTATTAAGCTCAATTAGTGAGAGCAGTTACTGAGTTATGGAGCTTTCTTATGAAATGAAGGAGTTTGTCGGTGAGTAAAGACCCTGGATTAATATCTTTGTCACACAAAACTCTCACAGACATCACAGACAGAATAGAAACCAATAATTGGCTTAGAAACTGCAGGTTAAAATAACACTCTGATTGATCCTATCAACTTTTATAATAAAAAATAAATAAATTACCCTAGACACCAAATATTTCCTAGATAAACATGGGGGGGGGCGGGATAAGGACCTGGTTAATACTCTTTTGGTGATATACTATGTTTAAAAGTTATGCAGCATTCAGTGAGAAGGGGTATACTACTCACTTGCTAATGAAACATCACAGATATTAAAATACAGTGATCCAATGTGGGGAATTTGGGAAATAAGAGAAATTAAGGGATTTGTTCAAGTGCTATCCAACTTGTAAATGTACATGAGTAGAATGTTGATCAGTGTCCAATGTTCATCAAATTTTGGCGATATCATAGGTCAAAGCAAACAAAATTAACCTCATAAGATATATTAACAAAGAAATATTATTTAACTTTGCCGCCACTGAATTTGTTTGTAGATTTGATATAAAATTCCCTTTTATCTCTGAGTATTTGGACAAACGTCCAGGCACTGGGGAAATGTAAACTTAGCTCTAAAGTTACTGAAAATACCTTAGCAAACCTAACTTTAATTATCCTTAATAAATCATACAATGCGAAAGCAACAGGTAGTTTTGAACTCTTCAGGATCTGGAACTTGGATTCCTATAACATTTCAGTTTCGGCGTTTCCTTAAACCATTCATTTACTATTTGTCTATCAATTACGTGATGCAATTGGAATAACAGACATTTATAAAGTCTAAGAACCATTATGCCTGCGGACAGATAAAATCAGCTCAATTCTCCTTATTGAAAGTAATTGTGTCGTCATAGGTGTTATTGTAGGTAAATAGACCTGAGAAGAAACATGAATGAATTTGTTTCCTTTTCTTGTGAAATTAATCTTCAAGTTCTTAACCTATCCCCTCTGTTTCCAAAATGCGTTAGAGAGAAACTCGCCAAAGGAGAGCATGCGCATGTGCACACACACACACACACACACACACACACACACACCCATTATGTGGTTTGTTTTTTTTTTAAGAGAATAATACATTTAAGAGGAGAGAAACAAATACGCCCAATGTAAAAGTCACCATAATTACCCACGGCATAAATTCTAACAATCCACTAAGGCAAAAAAGACAACATTTTAAGTTATATAATTTTCACAACCAGAGAAGGGAAAGCAAACCAGCTATTGAGAAAGACAGTTCTATTCCTCATTATCGAACTCAGAAAAAAAAGGAGCAGTAGTAGTTTTACAATAAATATAGAATCAAAATTCAAAGGCGTGTTTTCAATATTCACCTGGATAAACTGCAAGGACTAAATTAAAATGCAAGTCTGTGACCAACTCCCTGCAAGGGGTGAATATCACAAACATCAAAGTACTGATTGGTACGGTGGGCTTTCAGATAGACCTTCAGTGACTCATTTGGCTCAAGGGTAGACTTGAGCCTTGAGCTTTGTGCACACAGCATATTTTGAAAATTACCTTCCATTTCTGGATTGCAGACATCATACACGACTTATTAACAAATAATGCATTAACTGAGAAGCCAGAGAAGCAGGTGGTGTAATTATTTTGTGCTAGTGAAAATCAAAATGGCTGCCAGTTTTCTGCTCTGGATAGAAAGATTCTCTGCTTCCACAAGAGATGGAAAGATGACTTATCAGGATAATCTGCCTCTTAATCATGTGCGTTCTAACACTAACCCTCATGACTACTGAAATTTATGGTTGTTATGGGTTGATTTACTTCCCTCCCACAACAACCAATTCATATGCTGAAGTCATAACCCTAGTACCTCAGAACGTGATGATTTGGAGATAGGGTTTTTACCAAGTTAAAATGAGGCAATTGGGTGGGCCTAAATCCAATATGACTGCTGTTCTTATAAAAAGAAATTTGGAGAGAGACTTGCATAAAGGGAGAATGCCATGTGAACATCACAGCGATCAGCTATAAGCCAAGGAGAGAGGCTTGAGATAGATCCTTCATTCACAGACCTCAGGAGAAACCAACCCTGGGTTCACCTTGATCTGGGACTCTTGCCTCCAAAATTGGGAGGCAATACATGTCCGTGTTTAAGCCACGCAGTTTGCGGTATTTTGTTAGAGCAACTCTAGGAAACTAATACCCTGGGAATGAGATAACTTCTAAATTTAGGACTTTTGACCAGGTACCAGAATAAATCCAAAATTTAGAATAAGCTGAAGCAAACATATAAATGTTTTTCTATTACGCCTCGTAGTTAGTTGCCATTTTCCACTGAATATGACTGGATAATTGTAAATAAATGTGTATTTTTAAGCTTTTGACCAGACATTAATTCTTACATTTAAAAGAATTAACAAATATCCTCAGGGAAAATATGAGAAAATTTTGTATTCACAACAGTATTGTCTAAATGAAAATAAACTGCTTTTTAGTCTAAATTTTACTAAGATTGTGTATAAAAATTTTTTTCAAGATAATTTGTTTATCTTTTTGAATTTCTACTTTTTTTCTCACATTAAGGAATATCTTTTACCAAAAGATTTTGTTCTGTGGAATATTTTCTACTGTCAGAAGGTAGATGGCTGAAGTGTGATCACAACTTTTCATTCTGATTTTTTTGGAGTTTTGCAGACGCCGACGAGTTAATAAAGTGATAATAGCCTTTTTAAAAAATTTATTTTTGAGTAATCTTTACACCCAGCATAGGGGTTTGAACTCACAATCCCGAGACCAAGAGTCACATGCTCTACTGACTGAGCCAGCCGGGCACACCAGTGGTAGAAGAATTTTTTTATTAGGTAAATTTACTAACTTTTCTGACAATAAAAATATTTAAATTTGAATTCAAAACCTTTTTACAGACACACAAAAATTTCCTAAACTGAATTAAAACTGTACAATAAATTTAAGGCTAATGTTTAAATATGCCTATTATAAAATGGTTATTGAAAGTTGAAGCACAAAATTCTTATTAAAATTGTTGTGCTTTCACCAAAGTATAATCTGAAATCCTGAATCAAGATTAAGTAGCTTAAAATACCATTTATTTTTTTCATCATTGTTGACCAGGCAAATCGATTGCTGTTTGATAGCTTATGCCTTTGCATTAGGGTAGGACCCAGAAGTCGCATTCATATTGTAAGCAAAACAATGTGTCTTTTTCTTTAGCTTTTGTATCCAGTAATAATCACAGACTTCTGTGAATTTAAGAGCTGTTCTATACATGCTTCTTTACATGGAAGAGGAAAAGTGTGTCTTGTCTTTGCCGGGCCCTTCTCCCACCCCTGATTCTGTCCTCTGACCTTGGTAATGCTGATTGTTAACATCTCATCTCCTTTTTAACATTTAGATCTTGCCCTAATGTGACAGTGAGTTATAAGCTTTACTTTCTAATCCTCATATAAATTATTTTTATTTAGAAATCTTTTTTCCCAAAGAGAAACACATACAAAAATGAGTATATATTCTCCTTGGACTTAACCCTCCAGCACCACTTGCGGGTTTTTAATGTGCGTATAAACTCTTCCATTTATCATTTAAATGAAAACGGAGTGATTTTACCAAATGATGATTTTAGGTCTATGTGGTTTGATGATATGGCTATTAGTGGTAATAGTAACTAAAACCAAGCATGCGAAAGCCAGCATATTATTTTAAACTGTCTGGATCCCATCCCCCACCCCACCCTTACCCAATTTCTATACATTTTATAGTTTGTCATCAAGCGAGAGACTTGTTTTCTTAGCAGCAATGATACTGCTCACTATGGAGCACAAGGAAACTCTTTAACCAGAGAAAAACGATTGGACAATTGAGAATGTTGGTAGTCATGAGAACTCTCCGCAACCTAGGCTCTGGCCAAGACCAAAGACTAAGGAATCTCAGTTGGTTTACAACTATAATTCCTCCTCAAAAACCACTCCTAATACAATTAGGATTCGATTCCTTAAATCGATAACCTTACTCTGATTTGCAAGGTAATCAGAGATTATCTTGGAATCTGGGATCTACCATTTCACCCATTTGAAATGATATCTCAGATTAGAACTTTAGACTTATCAGAAAAATCACTCTAGGAAATAACACTGTCCCAGATTTCATAAATAACTCAACTTGAAAATTATACACAAAATCTTTATGCAAACTTTTTAGGCCAGAGATTCTGCTGTGGCAGAGATGGCTAGCTGCTTATCAAACATGTGCTTCTCCATTCTTGGAAGAGAATTGTCTCTGGGAAGCAGCTGGCCGAGCAGAGACCAAACTTCTCAGCGAGTCCTCCTGCCAGCATGACTAGCTTCATCAATGAAATATGGACAGAAACGAAGTGGGTCTCTTGTAGGCCCGCCTTCTCCATATTCTCTATGTTTCCATATTGTCTTTCTGTCTTAACTGGTGCCATCCAAACTAACTCACCAGCCCAAGCCTATGATGCTTCTCTAAAGGGCTCTTACTGGAAGGACAGTCTTGGCACTTGGGGAAGGCTCTGGATCTAGAGTCTGCTTTGAATTTCTGAAGCCACTGTGACTTCTATTATTTTCAACACGGCCCACCGCTTCCTCCTGAGATCGTGAAACACAGATAATGGGTAGCCCTGAATAATTTGTATCCTTGTCTTCTCCGGTTGGCCAGCAACCTTAGAGTACTTGTGCTTGGAGTCAGGCACTCGGGGGTCAACTAATCCACAGGTGCTGCCATGAGTTCTTCCCCCTTCTTGGCGACCATCACTGATGCTTCACATTCGAGGTGGCCACATACGAATCTCTTTTTATCATGGTCAATATGCCTTTGAATGTCCTCGTTCACAATTGGCTCTAACACAGAAGTACCCATAGACCAGGATTCCTTAGAGCAAAGATGATGTCGGATAGTTTCTGCTCTGTTCCAGCACCAAGCTCAGGGTCGGACGGTGCGTATGCTCTCAGTGCAGACTTTTCGGTGAGTGAATCCATAAGCCGTGGATTTTTAAAATTTTCTGAGATTATGGGAGAACTTACCTCCACTATGGACACTCTTATATATTTATGATGAAAGAGGAAGAACTAGTGAGCAGAGATTAAAAGAAAAATCTGAAAATTAATTGACACACCGTGCTTCTATCCGGTCTCTTATTTTTCAAAGTTAATAGTTCAAAGTTCACAAAATATTATATTCATCAAAACATTATCACCTATTAAAAGTCATGTACTGATGTTCAGACTCTGTTGTGAAACTGTGAATAGACTGGATTTTGAATAACTTGAGTCTGTTGCTGGGAGATCAATCCCTTCCCCACTTAGAAAATCAGCAGCAGGCCCCACTGGCCCCTGATCCTGCTGTACACACTTCGGATCCCTCAGGCACCCTCCAGACTCCTGCTCTCTGCTTATTAATAAATAGTTCCATATGAGGCACACATTTCATACGTAGCTGATTGAATTATTTTATAAGGCAGTTTCATAACTTCAAAAGAAACAGTTTTTCATCATGTTTCTAGACTGAATTCTGTTTCTAAGTATCTTAGGACCTTTAAGGACAAATCTGGTCTCTTGCGCGCAACGAAACTTCTACCATTAAACATAAGTATGAGAACAGTACAATAGCCTTTCTTTTCTTTGAAATCAGTATGGTTTAGATAGGGAAGTCCAGTTGTAAATTGATGCAGACTTAAAGAGAAATTAACAGCCACGTGAATAGTTGAGATAATTCCACGAAATTCGTCAATAAATATTTTCTCAGCAAAATGTGGCAGACATATGGAAATTCAGTTTTAAAATTTTCTGGAAAAAAATCAGGGAAGCTATTTGCATAATTTCCAGTAATATAACAAATTCCTAAGGGAAGTCTGCTTACTGTTAACATTTTACTCAACTTTTGTGTCTTCAGCGATGCAATTAATTGGTGGGGAGAGGCTATTGAGATTGTATGTTCTCCAGGTGCAAATGATTTTCTGACTTATTTTTAGTGAATTTTTTAAAATAGATTGCAACAGATAGGGACACCCCTCTTAGAAGAGGCATTTGCTAAGTATAATGTAATTTCCAGATGTCCAATGCCATTTCTCCTGCCTTACAATGACATGTCTCTTTTTTAAAACATGATCTGATTTTCAAGTGGAGTGCAAACTTAATATTTGTGTTTTTAACTCCTGCTTTCAACCTTCCCAGACGTTCTCCCTGTGTATTAAATATACTTCAGTATAGTATAGTGTAGTACAGTGTAGTGTAGTATAGTATAGTATATTTGGAAATTTAATTAGATCATTTTTATCTGTTATTGATTAAATTGTGTTCCTTCCTCCCCATTAATTCATATGTTAAAGTCCTAACCCCCAAGATGAATGTATTTGGAGACAGCACCTTTAAAGAGGTAATAATGGTTAAGTGAGGTTGTAAGTGCGAAGCCCGAATCCTGCAGGATTTATGTCCTCAGAAGAAAGGAAAGAGACACCAGAGATCATCTTCTCTATGAGCATACAGAAAAAAAGATGGGTCTCTATCACCCAGGACAGCAGAGAGACCTTGCATGAAAAACTCGGCAGCGGCCACCAGTAATTGCATGTGCTGTGATTTTCTTGTGGATCTCCAAATAGTTCTGTAGGTGGTTTCTTCACACATGGCTTGAAGAGCTGCAAGAACATTGACGGGCAGCAGATCCAAACCGCAGATATTTGGCCATGGCTAAGAAGAGGTTTACCAACGGGACTTTCCCAATTTCTTTCTTCTAATTTTTTTTCAGATCAGCTGTTTGCGTCTCTGTGCTCAGTAACATTCAGGTTTGTTTACAAATTTGTCCTTTTGGATAAATCCCCATGCTAGCCACTGTGAAGAATTATAAAGAAAATCAGACTTCTGGACTTCATATGGAAGACATGCATAGTTAATTGAAAACCTTCCACACCCCCCATCTGAATGAGAGTAGGACAGAAAAGGTATGAAGTTGTAGTGAGAATAGGAGCGAATGGCAAAGAAGAAGCATCAGTGAAATTTGGGGACATGAAAGGCTGGGGAGGAAACTGTGAGGCAAGGAACTGCTATTTTTTTTTCTTTTTAATCAGCATTTAAGGCTATTTGAGGTTTTGTCATTGAAATAGCTATATTATTTTGACAGTTAAATTTTTAAAAAATAATTAAGAACACAATTCTTGCCTTCCGAGAGAGTCAATTAAATAGAAGCTATTTATTTCTTTAGTTGGGCATTTCCTGAGTTATAAGTTTGAATTACATGCTATTTAAGAGGCAGTCACCCTATCACTGAATCTTCTAATGACACAAAGATTGTTGTGCCTTCCAAGAAGCCATTAGAGCCCACATCTTGTCACCTCTCCCATGATTTGTCTAAAACAACTTAATACCTATGGAAGCCTCTCTGAGACTTCTTTGCCTTTCTTGCAAATTCCCACAAAGGACTTAACGTTGAGTATCCTGGCTCTTCTGGGGAAGAGGTAAAAGAGCATTCAGGGGTTACAGTGGTGACTGTCACCGAGGCAGAGGCACTCTTCCATGCTGTCCCCACTCCTGTTCTCTTGCTACATGCAATCCTAGCAATACATCTCAGAGGCAATTGTCACAGGTTAAAATTTATCTTCATAATTCACATTTGTTGAAATGTAACTTCAGCTCTCCTAAGAGCACTTATTTCTGCTCAGTGGAAAACACTTAATATTGCCACTGTTAGGTAAGACTTGTTCAAAATAGTTGCTTTCGCCGTGTTCTGTATGATACCATCCTGGTGACTACATATCACTAGACATTTTTCAAACCCCATAGAATTTGCAATACTGAGAATGAACTGTAATGCAAATTATTTGGGTAAAGAAGTTCTATCACTGTAGTTCAATTGTAATAAATGTACTACTTTGGTGATTTTGATGGTGGAGATGGTAATGCATGTTGTGGCGGCAGGGATTACGAGAGAACTCTCTGTACTTTATGTTCAGTTTTTCTGTGGACTTACAACTATTCTAAAAAATGAAGTAAAATTAGAAGATGAGGGAGTCTGTGAGAATATAAGAGAGCATATTAATACTAAATATTCAAAATTGCTGCTCCTCCACATTAATTCTCAGTCTCCTAGGGTATACCTGGGAATCCCCGACGTCTCACAGGTACTCAGGAATTAGTGTACTTATGTTCTTTGACTCAGGCTACCTATGTTAGGTCCGCTGTGCTCACAACTCAGAAACATGCCCACTGACATGAGCACTGCCACTGGAGCCCCTGAAGGGAATGCTGTCCCGCTAGAGCAGGCGCCCTCTCGATCTTTTTGTTTCCTTAGAGCAAAATGGAGCATAGTAGCAGAGATAGTAGTGTTCCGTAATGGTTGCCTTGTGTGGTTGGGTGGTGAACTGACCATCCATGACCAAGCAGAGAGAACTGCTGACAGAATTAAAAGGAAATATAGATACATCAACAGTAATAGATTAGTATTATTTTTATATCCCATTAAAATGCATAGAACAACAGAACAGTAAGTCAGCAAGGCAAGAGAAGACTTGAACAATAAACCAACTAGATCTAACAGACATCCGTAGAACACTTCCTGAAAAACAGCTGACTATGCATTCTTCACAAGTGCATATGGAATATTCTGCAGTGTAGATCATATCAAGGTAATAAAAAACCTCAATAAAAACCCCTTATGGGATAGAAGTCTTACAATGTATGTTCTCCAATAACAGTGGGCTGAAATTATAAATTGATAGCAGAAGGATATTTTGGAAATTCATAAATCTGTAGATATTAAATAGTGCATTCCTGTATAACCACTGGGTTAAATAAGAAATCACAAAGGGAATTAAAAAATTATTTAAGATAATAAAAAGAAAAAGGAAACATACAAAAACTATGGGAATTAGAAATAACAAAAGAAAAAATTAGATGGAAATATTTACAATAAGAAAAAACAGATATCAAATTCATAACCTAATCTTCCTTCTTAAGAAACTGGAAAAAAACAAACTAAATCCATAGCAAGAAGAAAGAAAGAAAGGAAGGAAGGAAGGGAGGAAGGAAGGAAGGAAGAAAGAAAAAGAAAAAAAGGAAGGAAGGAAAGAAGGAAGGAAGAAAAAGAGAGAAAGGAGAGAGGCAAAAAAGAAAGAGAAATAGAGTGAAAATCAACAAAATAGAAGAGAGAGAGAAAAAAAGAAAATTAATAAAACCAAATTTGGTTGAAATAATCAACAAACTTGATAAGCCTTTAGCTACACTGGCCAAGAAAAAAGAAAAAAGACTCAATTTATTAAAATCAGCAGTGCAGGGGTGCCTGGGTAGCTCAGTTGGTAAAGCATTTGACTCCCTGCTTAAGATTCTCTCTCCCTCTCTCTGCCCCTCCCCAGCTTGGGTTCTCTCTCTCTCTCTCTCTCTCTCCCTCCCTCCCTCCCTCTCTCTCTCTCTCTCTCCAAATAAATAAACTGAAACAAAGTCAGGAATGCAAGAGGGGAGATTATCACTGACCTTGCAGAAATCAAAGAAAAGATTATAAGAAGTTATCATGGTCAATTATGTGCTAACAAATTAGATAACATATCAGATAGACAAAACACCTGAAAGACACAAACTATCAAAACTAAGTAAAAAAAGAAATAGTGTATCTTAGATCTATAACATGTAAAGACATTGAATTCTACATTTAAGGAATTAACACCAGTCCTTCACAAAGAATTCAAAAAGATAAGAAAGAAGAGATTTTTTTGAGGCCAGCGTTATCCTGATAGCCAAACCAGGTCAGGATATTACAAGAAAAGAGAATTACGGACAAATAGACCTTATGAACATGAACCTCAAATCCTCAACAAAATGCTGACAAACCAAAACAAGCAGTATAGAATATAAAAAAGTATATAACAAGACCAAGTGAGATTTATCCCAGGAATTCAAGCTTGGGTCAACATATGAAAATCAGTCAATGTAATTACAATATTAGTAAGTAAAGTAAAAAACAAAAGAACACACATAATCATCTCAATAGATGCAGAAAAAGCATTTGACATAAACTGACAACTTTTAATGACAAACACACTCAATAAACAAGAAGTGGAAGGGTCCTTTCTCCACCAGGTAAATGACATATGAAAAATCTACAGCTAACATTATATAGAAACATCGAAAACTTTCTAAAATAAGGACTAAGGCAAGCATGTCAATAGTTGTCACATTTATTTAACATTGTGCTCCTGGTTCTAGGTCAGACAATTAGGGAGGAAAAAGAAGTAAAAGGTGTCTGAAATAGAAAGGAAGGCATACAAACTCTATTTGCAGATTATATTATCTTGTTTATTTAAAAAAACCTTTAGGGACACCTGGGTGGCTCAGTCGGTTAAGTGTCCGACTCTTGATTTTGGCTCAGGTGGTGATCTCACAGTTCCTGAGAGCGAGCTGGCTCGGGATTCTGTCTCTACCTCTCTCTCTGCCCCTCTCCCACTTATGCGCGTGCTCTCTCTCCTATAAAGCATAAGAAGTAAAAATAATAATAATAATAATAATAATAATACAAAAAATAATATAAAAACTTCCTACAAAGTTTTACAACTTTGTAAAGCTAATACAAAGCTAATAGATCAAGGTTCTCAGGTAAGGTACTCAGATAAGGATACAGACAGAATAATAGAATAGAATAGAGAATTCAGATATCAACCATACGGTTATGGTCAATTTATTTTTGAAAAGGTTGCCAAGTAAAGAAGAGTGCTATTATCAACACATGGTGCTGAGACAATTGGATAGCAACATGCAAAAAAAAAAAATTGTACCTCTATTTTTTACCGTGTAACATACTTTTTGGGATAAAATGGGTTAAAGACCTAAATGTAAGCACTAAAGCATATAAAACTCATAGTATAAATATAAGCGAGTCATATATCTGAAAAGGGTCTGATAACTAGACTATATAAAGAGCTCATGTAATTCAACAATAAAAATACAAATACCATGTGATTTTACTTATATGTGGAATCTAAACAATGAAACGAATGAACAAAGAAGCAGCCAAACAAAAAAACAGATTCTTAAATACAGAGAACAAACTGGTGGTTACCAGAGGGGAGGTGTTTGAGGGGAAGGGTGAAATAGATAAGGGGATCGAGAGGTGCAAACTTCCAGCTGGGACATAAATAACTCATGGAAATGAGAAGTACAAAATAGAGAATATAGTCAATAATATTGTAATGATGTTGTTTGGCAACACTAACTACACTTACTGTGGTGAGCACTGAGTAATGTATATTATTCAATCAATATGTTGTACACCTGAAACTAATATAACATTGTATGTTAAGTACACTTCAATAAAAATAAATAGATAAATGATTGAATTTGACTTAAAAAACAAAAATAAATAAATGAATAATGAGAATGGTAAAGTGCTGGTAGGGCTGTGGAGAAATCGGAACTCTCCTACATTGCTGGAGGGAACGTAAAATGGTGCACCCTTGTGGAAAAGTTTGACACTCCCTCCAAAAGTTTAATATGGAGCCCCTTATTACACAGTAATCATACCCCTACTATGCATGCAAGAGAAATGAAACAGATCTTTATGGAAAAACTTGTACACAAATGTTAATAACAGCATTCTTATAACGGTCAAAAAGCAGAAACAATCCAAATATCTATGAGATGAATGGATAAAAAATAGTGTGTATTCATGCATTGGAATATTATTCACCATAAAGAGGAATAAAGTTGTGATGAATGTTACAACATGAATGAAACATAGAAACACGTTTTGTGAAAGAAGCCTAACGCAAAAGACCATGAGTCGTATGATCCTGTTTCTATGAAATATCTAGAAAAGGAAAATCCAGAGACAGAAAGTAGATGAGGGCTAGTGAATGGAGATGGCGTGGGTGGGAGGGGAATGGAAGTGCCTGCAGTCAGGTACAAGGGTTGTATCTGTTCATTTGTTTGTTTGTTTGTAGTGATGTAAGTATTCTGGAATTGTATGGTGGTGATAATCACACAATTTTGTGAATACACTAAAACCCACTGAGTGTTACATCTTAAAATGGTGAATTTCATAATATGTGAATTATATTTCACCAAAAAAAAAGAAGAAAATAAATAAACGGGAGGAGGATTTCAGTCACACACGAAAAAGACTTTATCACATTAATTCAGGCAAGTAAATGCACAGGAGTTTGAATGACTTACACACTAACTTGTACTCGGTTTGAAATTATATTTTTTATGAATTAATTTTGACAGCATACAAGACACATCACGTTTCTTTATTTCTCCTTCCTTTCTCTTTTGGGGCATAAGAAAGTTCTATTTTATGCTACATGTAACATTCATACCGACCATGGTCTGGGCGTATACTCTCACAGCTCCAAGGCTCACTTCTTAATTGGGGGAGCTTTGTCTATCTCAGCCATAGAAGTTCTGTCACATCTTGTTGTATTTCTGCAATATAAAAGCTCTTGAAAGATAAAATTTGGCTACCTCCTTGGGATAAAGGAAGAAAAATACCTACGGCAGAGAAAACAAAACACTGAACAAATTATCTTTCCATATAGTAGGGAAGAAAAAAAATGCCTGGAGTGATTTACAACAAAATGCATTGAGTGGTTATGTTATCTTTGGATAGTAGGAATAATCGTGGTTTTAAATTTCTTCCATATACTTTTGCAGCAAAAATAAATTGTTTAGTAATTTTTAAACCCTAATTAGAAAATTCAACTTACACAGCAAAGTAGATGAATGACCAATCCGGGTCATATGTAGCGGATGCATATGAAGTAATTTGCAAAATCATAGGGAATGTGATTCAGTTGATTATGTGCAATTGCCAGGCATGGACAGAAGTGACGCTAAAGACATTTGCTTTATTACTTTCCGGGAACTTGCGAAGGAGAAGAGCTTCTCGTTTCTATATTCTATTTTGGCTTAGTAGTAAAAGGTAATCAGAACACACAGTGATGCTTCTTCACTCATCATTAATATTCATTAAGAAATATTTATTCCTGTGTGATTAAGATCATGAACTCTGGAGCCAGACTTCTTGGATATCGAACTCAGATCTGTAATTTACCAGCCATGTTACCACGGACAAGTTGTTTAACCTCTCTTCGCCTCGGGTTATTCCTCTACAATAGCATCGCTTCCCTTACAGGTATGTTTGTGTGGCGATCACACAGAAAGCACTCAGTACGATGCCAAGCACTTAGTCAACATAAAATAAGTGATACCATGATCATTTAGCTGAAGCAACCTCCTTAGACAAAGTTTATTAATAGCAATATTTGGCCTTTCCATAAACATACTACAGGCTTTTAAAATTCCAAAAGCGAAGGTTGTGTTATACATAAGTTGATTTTAGAAAACACTTACAATACTAAAGCTCTCAATATACATATAAAAATTGCTTCTAATCTGAGACATCAGTGATTATTATACTTGAAGAAGAGAGCTGCTTTTATAAACTGAGTTCTGGTTTTTTGTTTTTTTAGAGAGAGAAGAGAGAGACTGAGCATGAGCTGGGGAGAGGGGCAGAGAGAGAGGGAATCTTTTAAATTTTTTTAAATATTTATTTTTGAGAGAGAGAGAGAGAGAGAGAGAGAGAGAGAGGGAACATGAGTGGGGGAGAAGCAGAGAGAGAGGGAGACACAGAATCTGAAGCAGGCTCCAGGCTCTGAGCTGTCATCACTCAAACCCACAAACCTCGAGATCATGACCTGAGCTGAAGTCAGACACTTAACCAACTTAACCACCCAGGCGCTGAGAGAGAAAGAGTGAGAGAGACAGAGAGAGAGAGAATCTTAAGTAGGTTCCGTGCCCAGCATAGAGCCTTAGACAAGGCTTGATGCCATGATGTGAGATCATGACCTGAGTTGAAATCAAGAGTCAGATGCTTAACTGACTGAGCCACCCAGTCGCCCCTGTTTTATTTGTTTTTGGGTGTTGAGTTTGGCAAGTTCTTTATAGATTTTGGGTACTAACCCTTTATCAGATATGCTGTTTGCAAATATTTTCTCCCATTCTGTAGTCTACCAGGTGCCCCTGAAACTTTTGAATTCTAATGATCATATTTAGATCTAATAACTCTATTGGTCAAAAATAAATATGCTATAGAGAAGCAGACTCCAGTGTAAGATTGGAATAAAGTATGAGCAATTGAGTTAGTGTTTGTAGATGGACCTGCCATATGTTGTTAAGTGTTTTGAGTAAGTCTATCATTTGAAAATTTATTATTTAACTCAACTTGATGCCTGTTGGGTTGAGGCTGTAGGGGATGGAGTCCTTTTCTATTCTGCCCGTGCAAAGCCCTTTGGTTGGGATGCATGAATTCTGGAGTCACTAGACAATGGGTAAGTTTGCTAAGTTCCATCACTGCATGTATAGCTTGGGGCCAAATTTGTTTTCCCCTAATGTTCATTTTCCTTGTAAAGACAACCTAGCCTCCAGAAATCCCCATGCAATTTTCTTTGTGAGAGATAACATTTATAACAATTAGCTAGTTCCCCCTGCAGTTCACCTGGAGTTCATTTCCATCGTTGGGGTTCGGAGCTACTCACATTATACAAGAAACATGTTTACATCTTTTCAAAGGAGCACAGGAAGTTTTTAATACATTGATAGTGACTTGACGAATTGATATCCAGTTTCGAGGATATGAACATTAATGCTGATTCATTTTCAGTTTTGAACTGGCAAGATTACCAGAAACATACAATGCAGAAAATTTAAGTGGAAAATGGAGATAGTATCTCAGCATACTCAAGTCTAATTGAAAACATTATGGATATAATGAGGAATGAATTATTGTTCTCTAATTAATCTCAAAGGTTTGACCTGTTATTTTCTTCAATTGGACAGTATAAGGTTTCACAGAGGACTAGATTTTTATTAAATCTTAGGGACAACATGATGTGCTAAGTTTTAATTAGAAGAACACAAACTTAGCAATTGTTTAAGTGGTCATGGATGTACCTGATATATGTGGCTAAATATTTTCATTGAGTCCATAGTCTGCAAATTTATTATTTTATATTAGTAAAGTACTAATATTTAATTAATTAATTAATTTTTTAATCTGAGAGAGAGAGCACGGGAGAGCAGGGGAGAGGGGGGAGAGAGAGAGAGAGAGAGAGAGTATCTTAAGTAGGTTCTATGCTCAGTATAGAGCCTGATGTGGGGCTCGTTCCTATGACTCTGGATCATGACCTGAGCCAAAATCAAGAGTCAGACACTCAACCTACTGAGCCACCCAAGCACCCCAGTTTTTTGTCTCTTAATATTATCTCCATTCCTCTATTTATTTTCTTAAGATAGTTTTACGGATGAGTGAACAAGGAGTTGTGGCTTAAGTGCCTTAGTGGTAGAGAGGCAAACAGTAGTTATCTCTTGTCTTTGAGCTAGACCTTGAATGTTTGCTGCCTGAGGTTCATCGGTATCTGGAATGATAACCCTTGTTCACGAGCAGAGGGTCCCTATAGACCTTCCTTACTCTTTAGCTGGTGAAATTGAGGTCCTTTATTTCTGAGAGAGAATAGACCATATGCCCTTCACTAATTCAGATTCCTCTTGGTTCTTGTTGGATTTGCCACATATTCCATTCAGTTCCCTTGGCCTGTTTCTCCACTCCAGAACCTCGGGACCATGGCAGTCCTGCAGGCTCTTCTCTGAGTCTCTACACTACTCAGGAAGTGAGTCAGGCTCTGGCGTACTAGCCAGATTCTCTCTGTCTGACCATGCTGCTCTGTTCCCCGAATTAGCTTGGACTGCAATGCATTAGCACTGAGGGCTCTGTGTAGTGATCTCCTGATACCCAGACTGGGCAGTTGTAGACTAGCTCCTTGCTCTCTGAACCTCCCCTCAATTTATTCAGCACACCCCCCGAGATGGGAAATCAGAATGTGCATTGTATCACTTCTTTCATTTTCATCCTTCATCATACTATTCTAAATATCGGAAGCAAAATGTACCTCGTTGTATTCTTTTGCAACGTTTCTAATCTCCTTCTTCCTCCCTCCTTGAATAGATGGCTGACTGGCTTGTCACAGCTGTAAAGGTTGACTATACTGGACAACAAAAGAAAAACCAAAGCCAACACACGAAAATGTTTTTATTGTACCTTCTTACATATTTGCAAATAACATAAAGTGATATTTTCTTCTAATTCCTTTTCATTTTTTCACTATTGGAGGAATAACTAGTATAACACCAGTACACCAATGAAAGAGGTTGTAAATAATATCATGGTATTAACACCAATCACTTTTCATACAGTCTTGTGCATTTCTGAAATTTGGTGAAAATGAACAACAATTCATTCCTCTTTAAATAAATTTCTCTTTTAATAATTTTTTTAAAAAAATCTGCATTAGTTATAACATTCGATGAAAACTTCATTGTTCATATTAACTACATTCAATATGAAAACTGGATGGTAATAACTTCTGTAGACTGAAAGAAGGGAATGGAATTAAGGAGAGAAAAACTTCAATACTATCTCTAATATTTAATTGCTTGAAACATCTAAAGCAAACATGACGAAATATTTGGAGGTGATAAGGTGAGTGTTAAACACATGATTGTTACTTTTTCTCTGTATTTCTCTGTATTTTTTACCTCATAAAAAATAATTTAAAAATGACATGCTAGTAGTCTAAAGTAAGTTTACAATTATTAATTGTTCACTCTGATAATAATTTAATGTTTGGCAAAGAAAATGTAAAACAAGAAAGGGAAATTAAGAGCTAAAGAAAAATTCAGGAATTTTGTTTCTTCGTACTTTGCCCCAATTATCTGAAATAATAAAATCATGAATTTTCACATTTTTTCCACTGAATGTCCTAACACTTTAACGATTCTAGTTCACTTTCCCTTGATTTACGCAACTAACCAGTGACAAAAGACAAAGCCAACCAACCTTGTATCCTCATGATGCCAAACATTTGGATGGAAAATTCACTTAATCAGCTAAGCATTTCAAAAGATCTAAGTTTTTGACACTGTGTAGACAAAGAGCCAGATGACTAGATGACTTTTGTAGCTTATCTAAAGATTTTTGTATAAAACACACTGAAAATTTTACCCAAGCCCCCAGAACTTAAGGTGTATAGTTTTGTGAGAAATTGTATTGAAATTAATGGGGTGCAAGTAAATTAAAATATATTTTATGGCCTGCACTTTCAAATCGACAAATTTATTGACATCTTGTAACATTTAAACACCAAGAATGTTCTTAAAACAAGTACGTCAGATGCCTGCCTGAAAGAAGAGATGCCAACTGAATATTCATCAGGAATTTGAGCTCCATCATTAAATTGCATCATCACAATTTAATCCCATGAAAGCCTAATTATCTAATGCTCCATCTGCTTTTTGATTAGTTTGGTAGTTTCAAGTCATGCCGTTATGAAATCTAGCAATAAAACAGAGGAAACCCATTCACAAGGTAACGAAAGTGTCTGGAAAACATTATTTACACAGTAAACCTTATATTTTCTTTATATTTTGGTTAGCACTATAAAAGCTTTATTATACGCATGTTCTGGTATAACTAAAAACCTAAGTGGAAATGCTGGGAGGCTGAATCATTTTTATTTATTTCATTTAAAGCTTTAATTTTTACACTATGCATGAGAAGCCCAGAGGGAAACATATGAGGGGGAAATAAAGACATATGCAGAAGCCAGGCCAACTTAAAGAAATGCTATTATACCTGTTAACTTATAAAATCATGATTGCAACCACCTTGAGAACATAATGACAAGTTCAAAAAGGAAGATTTTTAGATTTTTAAAAAATAATGTATGGATTTCCATTATACTATAAAAATACACATAACAATTAATGGTGTTTTCATATACTTTAAATGCTTATAAAATAGAATTTATGTATTCTATAACATTCTATTATAGAACAGAGAGGATGCTTAAATATAAGGGATTTTTTTAGAATGGAAGAAAAGTTATGCTAAAATTGAATGAAGTTTATAAGGTCATAGATGACATTTAGTATCACTTTTTTTTAACGTATACTTTTTTATTTATTTTTGAGAGAGATAGAGCATGAGCAAGGGAGTTAGAGGGGGAGAGGGGGCCAGAGGATATGAAGCAGGCCCTGAGCTGACAGCAATGAGCCCAATGCGGGGCTTGAACTCATGAATCCTGAGATCATGACTTGAGCTCAGGTCAGACGCTCAAGCAACTGAGCCACCCAGGTGCCTCTGATGTTTAGTTTCACTTTAACTATACAGTCAACAGACCAGAGGAGACCTTAAGCTTTCCCATGCTTCATACCTCTTCTTTTTCTTCATGCTTATTCACTGACTGTTTTTTTTTTAATTTTTTTATTTTAAAAAATATTTTTAGAAGGAACATGTGAGAGCAGGGCAGAGGGGCAGAGAGAGAGAGAGAGAGAGAGAGAGAGAGAGAGAGAGAATCTGAAGCAGGTTTGATTATCAGTATGGAGCTTTATACAAGGCTCAATCCCACGACACTGGGATCATGATCTGAGCCAAATCAAGAGTCTGCCATTCAACTGACTGAGCAACCCAGGCACCCTACTAACTGTTTTAAAATACAAATTCTGGGATGCCTGTGTGGCTCAGTTGGTTAAGCATTCGACTTCGGCTGGGGTCATGGTCTCATGGTTCATTTGAGCCTCACGTCGGGCTCTTTGCTGACATCTCAGAGCCTGAAGCCTGCTTTGGATTCTGTGTCTCCCTCTCTCTGCCCTTTCCCCGCTCGTGCTCTGTCTCTCAAAAATAAATAAACATTAAAAAGTAAATAAATAAATAAATATCGATGTTAAATAGAAGTCCATGGGCTCTCTGCTATCTGATTGTTTGCACTCTTTAAGGAGAGCTGGATCATTGATAATATAACAATCCTTTTCCTTTGCTTGTTTTTGTAAAAAAAAAAAAAAAAGAAGGATCATTTTGACTCTCGAAGGCTTCCTTTTCCTATCCAAAACGGGAGTTGAACTACGTTATCTCCTAGATCCCTCACATGTTCAAGTTCCATGACTGTATCTGACAATCTGTGAACAGAAAGTTTCTAAATTTCAATGTGCAAATGACAAAGTGAGACACGCATGGGAAAGTAAAAAAGATCACGTACTCCCCCCCCCCCCAATAATTCATGTACCAACCAGGTCACAAAGGAGCAAATAGTACAGACAACTACAGTTTCAGTTGTGGGGAAGGAGATTGTGCCAGAAAACACCAAGAAAGGATTTTTCTGTCTTTAAAATAGTCTGGTCATAGGTTAAGGCATGGAGCACTTGATCAGCTTCCATGCGAGCCTCTTGTTTTTATCCTTGTTTTGCTTCAGGAAGAGATATTATTTATTGGCTCCTGATGTCATCTTCCCTGAATATGTAGAAATATATTGTCAGACATACAAATCACATATCTACTCTTACTATAAGCTCAAATAAAGAACCTAGTACAGGGCTTCCAGTTACATTCAGAGATGTGTGGAGACAGAAGAAGCATTGTTTTCATTCTACAACATCAAAAACATAGACAAACTACAAACTAATGATTCTTATTACACTCATCAGAACAAAAGTGGCAAGGCAGAAACCATCTGAAATTTGGAGAGACAGGCACCTGTAAGAAGGAATAAGATCCATGCATTTTCTTACCCCAGACAGAATGCCATATAATGTGGTAAGAAGATTAAAGTGAAACTTTTAATCAGCGATTGAAGGCTGAGTTTAGGCTACTGTGAGAGTATGCAAACATAATGAAAAGAAAGTTTGAGCAGCTACATTAATTTCAGATATGCAGACTTTAAAACAAGACAGATTATCATGGATAAAGAGGGTATATTGTGCTAAAGCGGTCCATTCTCAGAGAAGACAAGACAATCTTAAGTGTACGTATATCTAAAAGGAGAACTTTAAAGTGAAGCGAAAATGGATTGATCTTAAAGGAAAATTAGACACATTCACAATTATAGGTGGAAATGTCAAAATTCCTTGTTCAGTGATTGATAGAATATATAGGCAGAAAATCAGTAAGAGGAGAGTTAAACTGAGTGTAGGTAAGAGGATAATAATCAACTTTACATAGAATCAGTCAATATACTTGATTTGATTATTTAATGCTATAAATATCTCCTGACAATTTTCATCTGTATCTAATAGATTATGATATATCGGCTTATCATTATCATTTTTTTTCTCTAAGTTTGCAACTTCTGTCTGTCTATCCTTTGTCAGGCAAACAGTTTTTACTGTGTGTGTGTGTGTGTGCGTGTGTGTGTGTGTGTGCGTGCATGCGTGTGCGTGTGTGTGTTTTATGTTAGTAGGAAAGAGAATTTTTGCTTATTCATGTTTTTGCAATTTATATGTTTAAAGTGTATTGAGCTTGACTTGTGGCATAAAATATACTCATTTTTGGGAGTAAATGTTCCATGTGTACTTGAAAAGAAGATATGTATTCTCTCTTATCAAAGTTAAGATTTCTTTACTGATTATGTTGTTTATGTACTCTATATCATTACTAATGCTTTGTTGACTTCATCACACTTGAATTGAGCAAGGCATGCTAAACTTTCCTGTTGGGAGCCATTTTGGGCTCACAGGTTGAGACCCCCTCTCGGTGTGGAAAAGGTTGAAACAAAAGCTCGCCAGCCAAACTGGCACCTAATCTTACTTCCTTCTAGATAATCTTTCAGGCCTGGATATCTTGGACTGCTTTCGTTGGCCTAAAGGACACAATGGTCTTTGGGTTTATGGCACATGGAAAAGGGGACCTGGAGTGCGATGTCTTGATGGATAAAATCTGAATGAGAGTAACCTGGTCAGAAGTAACCTCAGGGTTGTCTCTTGGGGATAGGTTACACAAACTGATCATACAGAATAGCAGTTGTGAGTTGGCTAGAAATTAGCAGACGTTAGGCCCAAAGACTCTTTGAGCCAAACTAGATTTTCCCTGCAGGTATAGCATTGTGTTAATCATCCCCTCAGTCCCACCATAAAACCTCAAGGCACATCTCTGAAGCTTCTCTCAGTATTTGGTTAACAGACTGATAGGAGAGATTGTAAAGAGACTTGGGACCTTCTCCGGAGGTTGGCTTAGCCCAGAAGTTGGGAGCACTGTTTACAGATAAGGTACAAACAATAGCCAAACAAAAGTAGCTACACATATCTTCACTGATCAACAACAAACATTGAGTACCTTCCTGAGGTTAACGTTTCACGAATCCTTTTGCTATTCCCATCCCCACGCTCCTTTATAATATAAAGACAATAACAAAATACTTTTACAGAAACTGCTGTTTGTATAAAGAACAGATAATCATGAGCTCTTACAATATAGGCTCACTCACTCATAAAGAAAAAGAACTTAGAGATCATGTCTCTACTTCCTCCATCATGGTTAAAGATTATGGATAGAATGTCTCCTAAACTATCTATAGATGGTTAACATAGGTCTTAAGGCAACAATGTATGTGCCCTCTGTTTACCAAGGGCTATGACAATCCTGCTCTCTTCCTAAAATCTTTATCTTGTTATTTCCTCTGCTCTGCCTAAAAAACAATGTGTAACTTTGGAACAAAGTCATAAAAAGTTACTGCCTAATCTAAGTCGGAGGGATTCGCAAATATGTCAACCTAAGAAAAATTGTAAATGATGCCTTGTCACAGATGTATTGTCCCTCGCTACCTTTAAAAATAAAGACACTGAGACTAGCAGGTCAGAGACGCCAGAATTTCCAGGGCTGCCTGTTTGGTCATCAGATTCCATCTCACTCGTGGCTCTCTCACCTCATTTCGCCTAACCTTCGTGGACCCCTAGATTCGCTGGGATAAGGACCGACCCCGGCACTTTCCTATTATTGTTTTGTTTCTTCTGTATGTTTATCTTGGATATTCATGTAGTTTCTGTCTTATAAAATTTGTTTATTATTGGATGCATGAACGTCCATAATTATATCTTTGTTATTAAATATAGCTTTTAGTACCAGAAAGTAACCCTTTTTGCATTTTTTTTTAAATGCTGTTATCTCATCAGATGTTAAAACTTCCAACTTTACTTTCTTTATATCTTATGCTGGTATATGTTTGCTCACCCTGTTATTTTAATAATTTTGAACTTCTTTGTTATAGATGTGTCTCTAGGATAGCTTTGGAATTTGCTTTGTTGACAAATCTGAACATCCTTTTCTTTTGATAGATATGTTTTGCCAACTTAAGTTTGCTGACAATATTAATGTGTTTGGCTTTAGTTCTGCAATATCATATTTTGTTTTATTTATATAATGAATATAAATATATTTAAATGATGATTTTTATATATTTATTTGTGTATATTTTTATATATGTGTTGATATAAGTATAGATACAATTTTTATGTAATTTCATATATTTGTTGTTACTTTTCAAAAATTTTTTTGAAGTTTATTTATTTTTTTTAATTTTTTTAACGTTTATTTATTTTTGAGAGACATAGAGACAGAGCATGAGCAGGGGAAGGGCAGAGAGAGAGGGAGATACAGAATCTGAAGCAGGCTCCAGGCTCTGAGCTGTCAGCACAGAGCCCAGCGTGGGGCTCGAACTCACAGACCGTGAGATCATGACCTGAGCTGAAGTCGGCTGCTTAACCAACTGAGCCACACAGACGCCCCTAAAGTTTATTTATTTTTGAGAGAGGCAGAATGAGAGCAGGGTAGAGACAGAGAGAGAAGGAGACACAGAATCCAAAGCAGGCTCCAGGCTCTGAGCTGTTAGCACAGAGCCTGACGCAGGGCTTAAACTCACAAACAGTGAGGTCATGACCTGAGCCAAAGTCAGATGCTTACCCAATGGAGCCACCCAGGTGCCCTTATTTTTGTTTTATTATATCATATTTAGAAAGGTTTGTTTTCCTGTCCTAAGAGCAACCTGTATATTAATTCCTTCATATGATACTTTCAATGCCCATCTTCCTGAGGTCCATTAATGTATTCCCCACATGTAGAAGAAAAGTGAGCTAGTACCATGTTCTACTCTGCTTCTCAGGCAGTCTAATCTCAAGCAATATGTGGAAATCAGTGAGGTTGCTCTACTTTTCATGCACGTTCCCAATTTTTTTAAATAATTTTTTATTGTCAGATTGGTTTCCATACAAGAACACTCAGTGCTCATCCCAACATATGTCCTGCTCGGTGCCTATCACCCACTGTCCCCCTCCCATACCCCGCTCAACCCTTGGTTTGTTCTTAGTATTTAAGAGTCTCTTATGTTTTGTCTCCCTCTCTCTCTGTGGCTTTTTTTCCTTCAACTTTCCCAATTTTTACACCATTATTGTAGTTGTACAATTTCTACGTCATCAGACCCTATAGTTATCATATAACATTCTATTTCCCTCAAAGTCATCATGTAGTCTTTGTTCTACAAGTAAATGTAAATTCTATGGCCATACCCAGTCTTCTATGCCAATGTATTTCTGATCCTTTGGGTTTTTGAAGCTTATTCCCAAGATTCCCAAGTAGATTGTTGAGGAAACTCTTATGGCAACAATATTTCCTTTGTTATTTCATATTCCTCAGTTTGTCAATTCATACAAGAAGGTCAATTTAACTGGATAAAGAAGTTCTTTATTGACAACTTTTTTTATTTCAATCTTACATATGTTACTCCATTGCACTCTAGTGTAAAATACTGATCTGGGAAGAACTGAAGTCAATTTATTTTTTTTTCCATTATAAGAGACTTGATATTGGTGGCCGGACTCTCAAGATTTTCACTTAATAGTCTTAATAAAATATATTACTGTCTGATATATTTTCACTTAGCATAATGCCCTCAAGTTCCATCCATGTTGTTGAAGATTACCTTATTTTTTATACATGAATAATATTATATTATATAATAGCCTATTATATATAATATTTATATTTTTCTTTATTTTTTTTTTACATTTTCTTTATTCATTCATCCACTGATGGACACTTAGGTTGTTTCCGTGTCTTGGCTATTGTAAATAGTGCTATAGAGAACCTGGAAGTACACATTTTTTTTGAGTTAATGTTTTCATTTTCTTCAGAAAAATACCCAGAAGTAGAATTGCTGGATTCATAATGCTGTACTATTTTTGATTTTTTGAGGAATATCTATACTGTTTCCATAGCAGCTACACTAATTTACAATCCCACCAATAGTGCACATGGGCTCCCTTTTCTCCTCAGCCTTGGCATCAATTGCTGTTTCTTGTCTTTTTGATAACAGCCATTTTAACAGACGTGAGATGATACCTCATTGTGCTTTGATTTGTATTTTCCCGATGATTAGTGATGTTGAGCCTCATCTCACGTGCTTGTTGGCCATCTGCATCTACTTTGGAAAGATGTCCATTCAGAGATCTGAATAGATCCCCTACCTACTTTGTAATCTAGGCTGTCCTTTATATTTACCTACTAAATAGTTGGATGTTCTTCAGTATTTCAAATCAGTAAGTCTCCCAGTCTCTCAAATGAGGCTTTGTGTGAATTTTAAGCACACCTTCCACACCCAGCCAGGCATTTAACAACTCTGCCTTAACTTTCATTGCCTGATTTCACAAAGCCTCAAGGTCAGTCTGAAGTGAGATCTTAGAGATTTGTTACATATTTCTTCAGAATGCATGTAGGCCTGGTCATGGATACGTTCCCACACATGCATGTGGCCTTCAAGAGTCCCAGGAGTATACCAAAGCCTTTCAAATACGTCCTATGACAATCTCATTGCTTACCTTCTCCTTTTAAAATATTTTGATTAGTCTATTGTTTTCCCAAACTGTTTTCTACTGTCTCAGGTATCCACAATATAGATAGCCATCTGTAATAGATTTTGATAACATCCCCACAGGGAAAAAATTTTGGGCAGAGAGAGAGAGAAGGGGAAGGCTTTTCACATTAGGTAAGCTCTGAGTCAGGTCAAACAGGGACAATTTTGCAAATAAGGGTCTTCTAGTGAACCACCAGACAGGAAAAATAATGGCAGTTCTTTGGGGATAAGGTTTTAAAAAACCTCCAGCCTCCATCCAGTTTCTTCCAGGCTGCTGTTTTTCAAGCCTACTATGAAGGGGAGAGTGGGGGACTGGACTTGTGCAAGTTGAATTTGCAGAGCTCTAAAAAAGTTGATTCTGACAAAATTTCTTTTTGCCACTTTTTTCATTTCTTTTGTGGAGGAGAGAATTTTCAGAAGTCCCCATTGATGACATCCAGAGCCACTGGGCTTTAAGGCACCATGTGGACTTGTCCACTCTGCTTACTGGTAGCAATCTGGGTAGATCGACACCCAAGGGATTTTCCAATAATTATTTGCTCTGTTTTAGATTCCAGGAACTTCCCGCATATATAGGATGGGTTTGGAAAGAGACGCCCTAAGGCTGGTTAAGATTGAATTGAGTCAAAGGAAATACCAACTGAGTCAAAGTCAGATTTAATTGAGTCAAAGAAAATAAAGCCACAACATTTCTTACACATTTGATGTTTGAGATGACAATTAATATCTGTTATCCTAACCTCCAGCTGGTTTCCTTATGTCTTGTGTGCCTTCCTCTCCAAATATATTTCACATCTTAATGACTGGTTAATCTTCTCAAAGTCCCTAATGTCATCATAACATTTCTCTTGATTTTCTCATTTATTATACAATGATTTCCTTCTGAGAGCTAGAGAGGGTTTCAAGAACACCACCCCCCAACACACATACACCCCATACTATGCAAATAGTGCTTTTATCAGTTTTATATACTGAATTTCAACATACGATGGCTGACTGCTAAAATTTTTTTTAAGTTAAAAAATAATTACTCTATAGCATTTGTTCTCAGATAAGAATGAACTGGCGAATTTAATACAAAGCCAAATTCCCTAGCTTCAGCCTCAGAGATTCTTAAAGAGTAGATTTATGTGGATTCCAACTATTTTTAATGAAATAAGTTGATGATTATGTTGCAAGCGCTCTTCAGATATTCATTTGGAAAACCCAAAAATCAGTTTACAAGGGGAATCAAAAGATTGGCATTCAAAATGCTCCTGAATTGACAAAGTCTACCTCTGCAACTGTGCAAGTGCCAGTTCTCCCAAGACTGTCTGTTGAATGTGTTTTGTTCAGGCTGTTCCTTGGCTGATTTTTTGCCTCCATCTGACATGCATTATCCTTTCTTTATGCTTGACTTCATCCTACCCTTCCTTAAGCTCAGCTCAAATTTCACCTTCTTCATTTTACTGACACTTAACTAACCTAGCCTCCAGTGATCAGGAGGATGAATTAGGCTAAATGCTACTATTTCCCTAAATAATAGCAATGATTGCTTAGTTTCAAATTTTCTGATTTCATCACCTTATTGAAGGGTTTGATCATGACTCCTTTTCCTTCCCTTAAATAGCTGGGAACTCTAGTGTGGCCTGTCAGCTGAACTAGCCCGAGACTGTAGAGCATGGAGACAATCCAGTCCAAAGACGCATGTAAAGGCAACTGGAGCTCAAAAGCCAGACAAACAGTCCCCCTCCAATGGCAACCTAATGGAGTAGAGAGGCAAAATCCAAACGGAAAGCAACGGATAGAAAGCAGGAGTCCTGGGGAGTAAGTTTTCAGTAAAAGGAACAAGCTATGCCTGCATCTAAACTATAAGCCCCTGAAAGGACTAGGTGCAGGCGAAGGCACCATTAGATAAACAGCAACAAAGAGAATCACAAATAATAAGTTGAACTTCTTTGTTCTTAATAAAAAGAATAAGAAAACCAGAAGACCACCTCTGAAGGATGACAAGTTGCTACTTTTAGCTCACTCTTACAGAGACTATCTTCATCTGAATTTTGGTTTTTCAGTGTCTTCCTTCAGTCTAATTTTCTGAGTTCCTCAAGGTATTAGAATATAGACAGAAAAAATAAGGAGCAATCTTACGCTCTGTTGATGGCTACAATTAGGTCAAAAAATGGTCTTCCATTTAAATATAAATTACTGACGACATAGAGTGTGACCAATTGTATTATACTAATTCAACGTTATAAGATATTAATGATTTTTGCAATTAATATACAGAACATCTTCATGTGATGGTAGAAGTTGATTTATTTTCCTCTTCCTACAAAACTGCTTTTTGGTATCATTTAAAATTATCTAGACATTCAAAGATAAAACATTGTAAAACCCTGACTAGCTAACGAGAGCATTAGTTTTTTTCTTAAATCACTTGATTCTATTAGATGATGCTTTTTATATAGTTTTCATAGGTCAGTATATATGTGTATACATAAATACATGTTTATTTATTTGAAAGCGTAAGCATAGTGAGACAACATAGAAATGTTACCACTGGTCACTTTTCTCTTGTACTCTCAATTTCAACCTTGGCTTTTAATCACCTTCTTTCTTAATATCAAATATATGTTGGGTGGTGTTTATCTTTTTTTTCTCAATGTCATTAACATATTAGATAATTATAAAAAATAGTATTATATATAGGTAAATACATTCAATAAATAAGAGTATATAGTGAATGAAGAATTTTTATGGTTATTAAAGGGCATTAAATATAAACAACAATGAACAGAAAAATCTTAGCACAGTATCTTTAATATGTAATTAAAATCCAGTATTATACAAGCACATACACACAGCACTTCAGAATGGTAACTCCCCAGATGTTCAGAGACTATGTTTTGGGTTGAGATTGACAAAAAGGTTGTTAGCTTTTCATTTCTTTTCACTCATTTATCATTTGCTGAGAACATCCTAGGTGCTAAGTAAACATTATAAATGAAGTCCCTATCCTCCTGGAACTGTGATTCTACTGGGAGGAAACAGGAAACAAGTAGATAATGTTAAAAATGATAATATTTCAAGTGGCTTTCAGGGTTATGAAGAAAATAAAGGTGGGGAGTGGGAAGAGAGAGAAAAAATGACTGGAGTCGGCAGTATTTTAAGTATAGTGACAGGAAAACTGTCTTTCAGGAAGTGTATCCCCTCCGACCCCTGAAATATGCTAAGCCTTAGACGGGTGAGAATAGGAGGGAACCTGCTCTATGCAGAGTGGATCCCAAGTATAAACAGCTAGGGGCACAAACAAGATCGGGCATCTGAGAAGAAAAAAAAGTAGCTGGGTTCTGGTGATGCAGACTGTAAGAGATGAGGTACAAAAGTAGGCTGTGTAGGGCTCCGTGAATTCTGGTAAGATTTGACTCTATTCTAACACATAAGAAGCAACAGGAAGGTTTTAGGCGGGAGAGTAAAATTAACCACGTGAGCAAGAGAGCAGGCGGTAGACCATCTGGTTCGGCTTTAATTGGTGTCTCATCAGATCACCCGTCCTAAATTCTCTTCCTCTTTATCTTGTTTTAACTGTATCCAGAGCCAAACAGAGGACTGTGGACAGGCTAACCTCTTTTGAAGAACATAATAAAGGAATTTGTTTCTTTTGGAGAGTATTAAGGACCATAAAATGTTTGAATATTGGGAGAGTGCTCACAAAAGCAGGATTGCCAAAGGATTTTAAAATTCATATCAGGAACAAAATGTTCCCCTTATCCATGGAATGGAGAGTAGAAAAAAAATGCAATCTCTCTCCTCTGTTGTAACTTCCTATGTTCTCTTTATTTATGTATTTATTATTTATTCTTAAATAGGCTCCACACCCAACGTCAGGCTTGAACTCACGACCCTGAGATCAAGAGTCGCATGCTCTAATGACTCAACCAGACAGGCGCCCTATTTTTTCGGTTAGTATATTGTTTAATCAGTAGAATTTTCATACCATGGTTGAAAGATGCATTTAGTTTCAGTCGTGTATTTCATAATAAAAGCCAAACTAATGAGAGAAACTGGAAGCGAATTATATATCTCTTTTTCAATTTTCCTCATTTTCAATTATCTTTTTTTTGTAAGAAAATGGATTTTATTTCTTCTTTTGCACGACTACTAGCAAGTGAGTTTCTCGATTTCATTTAAATTGTGTACATATATCCATTTCATCCAAGTGCTTTAGTTTTTTGGGTTTTTTTTCAATGATCTTTCGATAGAGGGTAAGTTCTCTTCTTTCCTTAGAGATTCAAAAACAAGCGGTAAGGCAGACAATTCCACTTTATTTTGGAAAGAATAAAATTTAGATTAAAGTGTTATTTATTACTGTCATGTTCCTATGCCCTCGAGCCAAAAATATCAATGATAAAGATGACTATGTAAGCACTTCTGCATATTTCCAAATAATTAGGTAGTGTTTTTAGAATATTATCAAATCAGTTAAATACTAGAAATAATAAAAATGTTTGTGGAATTCTTTAAGTACAAAGCATTTGGCTTTTTAAAAATATATTTGATCTGATTGCCTAGAAATTTTACAAACAGTATCTCTGGCCTTCTCCTAAGTATTTTTGGAAAAACTATATGCATATGTATAATTTTTTAGCTTAATGATTTTATTATTTTCTGAAAATTAGATATGCCTGTGATAAGCATTTAAGAAATATGTAAAAATATGAATTAAAAAATCAGTCCATATCTAATTAGCTAGAAATAAAAATGGAGTATATGGAATTTTATCCAGAATCTCTGTTTCCTCTCTATCTTTCTCTCTTCCTCTCTCTCTATAGTGTGTATATATAAATATAAGTGTACATATAGTGTGTATTACATATAAATAGTAGAAGAAAAAATAGGTCATATAAAATATTATGTATGTTTTAATGAATATAAAGTCACAAGATACATTCTGTTTTAATTTAAAAAATATTGAGATTCTGTTGAAGTTAGCCAAAGAAAAGTTAGTAAAGGAATTGTTAAATTTCAAATAATTTTTCCTTCCAACAAAAGTTAATAAATCCTAGAAGATCCTTCTAAAGCTAATTGAAAAGATTGGGAACAACTTCAAAGTTAGTGACTTTTTAAGCTACATATTTCAACAATAGACAGAATCAGTTGACTATCTTGTGAAAAAGAATAGGAAATACCTCATTTAATTTACCCTCCCTACAACTCTAAATCTCTCTGACTTTAATATATTTTACTTTTATTTTCTCTTATGTAGCCATAATTTCCACAATTGTTTAGTTTTGTACTGATCTGAAATACACCATGAATGCATTTTGCTATGGCTTCTCCATTTCAGAGTTCCTTATTAGATTTATCCTTTATTTTGGTTTTCATTTCTTGCCAGTTTTATTTGCTTATTTGTTTGCTTTCTGGTTCCAAAGAAGTACTCACACATGCCACTTCTTCTGAGTTCTTGAATGCATCTGAATGTTCTCTTGTTTCTAAGTTGTAGGAAACTTAGCTGAACTTAACAGTTGCTTCACATTTGCTTCCATGCACACATTTATTCAGCATTATTAATTGAGCTTCTAGTATGTGCCAGGTACTGAGGGTGCAGAATGAACAACACAGCCAAGACTCCTGCCCTTGTGAAGCTTACAGTCTACTGTGGATAGAAACACAGGCAAATATATGAATTTTATATCATGGTATGTATTTGGAGGAAGAAAAAGCAGGGTAAAGTGATAAAGTAACTGTGAGACACTTTAAGCATGATAGTTAGGCAGCGTCTTCTTGGAGATGCCATTTGGATTGAGATAGTAGTGTTAAGAAGAACCTGCCACGTAGAAACAGTTGGAAGGCAAGTGTATAGACCCTTTGGCAGGAAGAAAGAAAGAAAGAAAAAGAAAGAAAGAAAGAAAGAAAGAAAGAAAGAAAGAAAGAAAGAAAGAAAGAAAGAAAGAAAGAAAGAAAGAAAGAAGGAAGGAAGGAAGGAAGGAAGGAAGGAAGGAAGGAAGGAAGGAAGGAAGGAAGGAAGGAAAGAAAGAAGGAAGGAAAGAAAGAAGGAAGAAGGGAAAGCTTTCTGAAGATTTGGTAGGGCAGAGAGAAGACTTTTTTTTTTAGTAGTTAATGGGGATGGAGGCAGTTGTTAGGGGACGGCTCAGAAAGATAGGGATGGAAGACTGTATAAAGCCTAATAGGACAACATAAAAGTTTGGGGTTTCTCTAATTGCAATAGGAAGTCTCCTGTCTACCCTACATACTGTCCCTTTTGTCTATGCTTCATCATGACAAACTTCTCAAAAGGGCTGTCCCCAGTTTCTCACCTGGTATTATTTCCTTCATCTGTCCCTTTCAGGCTTCTGTGTGATTGCTCTAAGACCTCAATGACCAAGTTACTACTTATATGTGGATTCTAAAAAAGAAACAGAGAGTGGTGATGACCAGGAGCTGGGGGAGAAGGGAGATGGGGAAACATTGGTCGAAGGATACAGATGCAGTTAGAAGCTAAAATGTTCTGGGGACCTAAAGCATGGAATTGTGACTATAGTTTACTACATTATAGACTTGAAAGTTCTAAGAGACTAGATCTTAAGTGTTCTTACAAAAAAAGACAAAAAAAGATGTTAGCTATGTGGCAAAACGGGAACATTAGCTAATGTCATTAGCCGGCAGTCATATTCCAATATATGTGTATCAAATCAAAACAAACACCTTAAACCTACCTCTGTCAGCCTTCCCAGAACTGAAGAGAGTCAGGGCCTCACTCCGCATTAGGCTTTGGCTTAAGAGAATGTTGTGGCTGGTTTGATCTTCTATCCAGACCACTAAAACTTTCTCCGTATCAAGTATCAGGCTGCTTCATTTTCTTATCATTTGTGTGTTCACTGGGGAAGCACTTTTGATTTCTTTCAAGGACTTTTCCTTTGCAGTTGTAACTTTGCTTACTGTTTGGCACAAGCAGCTGAGTTTTTGACTTATCTCAAGTTTCAACATGCTTTTTCACTAAAGCTTAATCACGTCTGGCTTTTTTTTTAAAAAAATAGATCTTTCCAGCTTAATGATATTTATTATTTTTTAAGTCTATTTATTTACTTTGAGAGAGAGAGAGAGCTGGGGGCGGGGCAGAGAGAGGGAGAGAGAGAGAGAGAGATAGGCAGAGAGAGAACCTCAAGCAGGCTCCACATTGCCATCGCAGAGCCTGATGCAGAGTTCGAACTCAGGAACCGCCAGATCATGACCTGAGTAGAAATCTAGAGTCAGATGCCTAACCGACTGAGCCACCTAAGTGCCCCAGTCATGACTAACTTTTGTTTTAAAGTGAGAAATGTGTGATTATTCCTTTTCCTTGAACAGTTAGAGGCCATTATTGGTTATTAATTGGCCTAATTTCAGCATTGTTGTGTCTGTAGGAACAGGCAGTCTTGAAGAGGAAAGAGACAGGGATGGCCAGTTAGGGGAGCAGTCAGAACACACCCACCATTTATTAAGTTTGCCCTCTCATAGGGCACAGTTTGTGGCACCCCAAAACAGTTACAGTACTAACATCAAAGATCACTGATTACAGATCACCATAACAAATGTAATAACGAAAAAGTTTGAAATGTTATGCGAATTACCAAAATGTGACACAGAGACACCAAGTGAGCAAATGCAGTTGGAAAAATGGCACTCATAGACTTGATAGATGCAGGGTTGCCACAAACCTTCCAGTCGTTATAAACATCTGTGAAGCATAGTAAAGTAAATCATGTAAAACAAGAACGCCTGTAAATGGCCCTATAAGTAAGGGTTTATTTCTGGGCTCTCTAGACAGTTCCAATGGTCTATGTGTTTGTTTTGTGCCAGAACTATACTGCTTTGATTGCTATAGCTTTTGTAGTATAGTTTGAATTCAGGAAGCATGATACCTCCAGCTTTGGTCTTCTTTCTCAAGATTGCTTTGGTTCTTTGGGGTCTGTTGTGGTTCCATGCAATTTTGGGATTATTTGTTGCAGGTCTGTGAAAAATGCCATTGGTATTTTGATAGGAACAGCATTAGATGTATAGGTGGCTTTGGGTAGCACGTCCAATTTACTTTAAATTATTTTATGAGCCCAGCAATGCCTTTCTTTAATCTATACCCTCTGTTATAATGCTTCCGAACTGATAAAACATGGGGCTGGAGACGTTATTTTTTAACAGGAAAAACTTCTGCATGAGTTTGGGGTTGTTTGTTCTGCGAAGCTGATACAGAGAATGACAACCCCTCCCACCTGCTTTTTATTCTGTTGTACAACTTTTGTTTACTTGTCAACAGAAGCTCTAGCTGCCAAGCTTTTGGGTCTTGGCAGTTCCCAAAACCATGTTTCTCAGAAATCATAAAAGAAGGATCAGGCAGCCCCATCACGTTCTGAGCCATCTGCTCAGAAAAACCTAGAAAGCAAGGGAATAGCAAATAGGAAGTCAGCCTAGACTCAGAACAACTGTATGAGTAAGACTAACTGTAAAAAGACATAGATACCATCCATCTGTTACTTAAAATTAAGATTATAGTGGATCCTTAACATATGTCTGTTGAATGAAAGTCAAGGACAGAACTCAGGCATGGGTGGTGGAGATGTCAGTGATAAACCTAGGAGAAAGCAATTTTACCTACTGCACTACAAATTCACAGAGGTAAAAAAAACAATATAATTTATTTTTACATCCATCATACCTTCCTCATAGAAGTTATCGTCAACGTGTGGAAGGAATAAATCGACGATCGGTGGTGGCTTCCATATAAGTAGATACAGAGAAATAGTACAGCCAATATCAGATTGAAGTGGATTTATAAATAAAGTGAGAACATGGATATAATTTCAACACATGAGGACATAAGAAGAAGTGGAGAGTGAGGAAACCAGAGACAGAGGAAGAGATGAAGACATGTAGATGTGAGTATGGGTGTTTATATGAGTTCGTGGAAAGAGTCAGGATGCAGGGGAAGACTTATGAAAACATAAATGGGATGGGGTAACTGAAAGAGGAAGGACCACAAATTTTACAAAATTATATCTTCTTAGTGTTTTTTTTTCAAATTAGAACAAAGAGAATGATAATAGAAAACAACAAAGCTTGAATTGTATTTTACAATACTAATGCACATATAATTTAAATGCATAGCTCTCAATTTAACTGACTACTTGATAACGCTCAATAGATAATTCAGGTTTTTTTTCTTTAGTGTTTACTTATTTGTGAGAGAGACAGAGACAGAGTGCAAGCAGGGGAGGGACAGAGAAAGAGAGAGACACAGAATCTGAAGCAGGCTCCAGCCTCTGGACTGTCAGCAGAGAGTCCAATGCGGGGCTTGAGCCTATGAACCATGAGATCATGATCTGAGCCCAAGTTGGACGCTTAACCTACTGAGACACGTAGGCACACGCAAACAGATAATTTTGTAATAAGGAAAAAGAGTAAGTGAGAGGTTGTATCTAGAGAAAGATACTTATTTGCAATAAATTACACTAACCAATAATCAAGTCTTTGTGAGTTTTCCAGCCAAACTCCTTGGAATCCTGGACAACTATTTGCAATCAGGTTATCAGAATACATTCTATGTAGGCATATCTTTATCAGTGTCACTAAATTCCAGTATATTCAGTTGAGTTTTCTAATTTTCTATCTTTATTAATGAGCAAAGGATAGAGTAGCTAGATCAGGCAGTTTTTTCTAATACTCCCAGGCAGGAGGTACGTACATTTTTAAAAGATGAATATGGAGCTCTCAGTGTCAATCAGGGATAGTTCAGTACTTAAGAATTCCTCATCTTGTCAGGACTCCTTGGTGGCTCAGTCAGTTAAGCATCCAACTTCAGCTCAGGTCATGATCCTGCGGTTTGTGAGTTCAAGCCCCATGTCAGGCTCTGTGCTGACAGTTCAGAACCTGGAGCCTGCTTCAGATTCTGTGTCTCCCTTTCTCTCTGCCTCTCCCCCCCACTCACATTCTCTCTCTCTCTCTCTCTCTCTCTCTCTCTCTCTCAAATAAATAGACGTTAGAAAAACTTAATAAAAAAGAAAAAAAAAGAAATCCTCATTTTGTCTTACCCGAAGTATTCACTGAATCCTCATTACTGCTTGATGAAGGCCTAGTGTGCCCCTTTATTCACTTATCTAAAGGAGGTCAGGGCAGGCATGACTCCTAGCAGTTCTAATTTACCAACACCTAGGACTTATGGTTGACGTCCACAATTTAAGATAACTCCAGGTAAGTGCCCCACTTTGAGTGTGCTGCACATTCTGCTCAGCTGACTGTTCTAGCTAATCACTCTCATTTCCATAAACCAATGATCTCTCCACATTTCCTTCCCAAATCTCTGACAAGTCGAATATTTATTCAATCTCTTTTCCCCAAGACACGAACCCATAATGACTGCAAAGATTTCTGATTCCCCTCTTTTTAGGTAGCCTTGTCTGTCTAAAAGACATCTACTGTGTCCCAACACAAGAAAATAGCCAACCATGTTTTATCTCCTCTTCACCGCATACTATTACGAATACTGGTGGTAGCCAGTAATACTGGTGGTAGCCAGCTATTACTACCGTCTACCACCACTACCACCGCTGCTCTCTACTATTATTACTGTCTGCTGGTACCGATGCCCCTCCACTGCTACTGACGGCACTAATTTATCAAATCTCTACTGCCTGCCAATCATGGTGCTCAACACTTTGCTCTTGACAACTCCATGAGACAGACATTGTATTCGTTCATATTTTATAGATAATGTTATCAAAGCTAAAATGAAGTTATGTAATATTCTAGTAAATGTCAGAGTCTGTTTTCAAACCCAGCTCCAAAGCCGGAGTTGTTTCTATTCCGTCAAGAACAGACTGACTAGATTTCCCTAAGAAATTGCCAAGAAACCAAGATCCCTTAATTCAGACTCTGGAAAAAACATAAATATCCATGCTGGGATTGACTTGGCGGGTTGAAAGGTGAGGAGAAGTGACTTTCTTAGTACAGGACATTCCATCCCTCCTAACACTCCAGTTTACCCGTGGCTTATTTAGAATGAGGAGCTTCACCTGGGGACTAGATTTTAGGTACATGCTGCCCTGTAAGTAGACATCAAGAGACTGAAAAGTTCACTGAGACTTACTAAGACTCATTATAATCCATGAAGAATTTATTTCCACTTTACAAAGATAAAGGCTCTACTGAAGTTCCAAAGGACATTATTTCATAAAGAGATTGCTTTCTGTCTGCTTTACTTCAGTACACCAAAATCATAGGTATGTAAAGTGCACTGCATTCGTATACTATATACGAATCTGTGAAGCCCTGAATTATAAAAAATAACTTCATTTACGGTCTGGGAATCCTAGATATGAGAAAAAAGAGGCAAGTTAGAATCTCATATTTTTAAGCATATCTAACACAGCCCTCTCTGAAAAAGAAAAGGAAGGAAACAGCACAATTATAAGGTGCATTATGAAAGACCTGAAAAAATAATTCTTTCTGACTTAAAAATAAAATCAAATCAAATGAAATAACCACTTGATGTAGGCAAATAGCCTCTACAACAGATATTTACTATAGTTGGTAAATAACTTTTTCATTTGCAAACATATTTTAGATCTCTGAGCAAACAACTGTCTTTGACATTTTTAGAACTCTCCTATTCAATCATCTGAATTTTACAATATAGTTTATAACTTTAAAATTTACTGTGTGGTAATTAAAAAAAACTTTTAGAATAATTTTTGAATACAAATACTATTATTACACTTTAGGAATTTATTGTTTACAAACATAAGTTAAATTTTAAAAAGTTATGTACAATGTATGGCACAACACAAATAAGCAATATTCACAAGAAATAGAAATCACTTCTTAAAAGAAATCTAACTGAGGGCTCTTGGGTGGCTCAGTTAATTGTCTGACTCTTGATTTGGCTCAGGTCATGATCTCACTAGTCATGGGTTTGAGTGGTGCTGATAGCACAGGGCCTGCTTGAGATTCTCTCTCCCTCTCTCTCTTTTTTTTTTTAATTTTTTTTTAACGTTTATTCATTCTTGAGAGACAGAGAGACAGAGCTCAAGTGGACAAGAGGAGAGAGAGGGAGACACAGAATCCGAAGCAGGCTCCAGGCTCTGAGCTGTCAGCACAGAGCCCGACGCGGGGCTCAAACTCACAGACCGCAAGACCATGGCCTGAGCTGAAGTTGGATGCTTAACTGACTGAGCCACCCAGGCACCCATCTCACCCTCTCTCTTTACTGCTCCCCTGCTTGTGTGCACTCTCTCTCTCAAAATAAATAATAAATAATTAAAAAAAAAAAAGAAATCTCACTGAAGTTTAGCTTTTCAAAACTTAATGATAATCTTTATTTGAATCTCAGGTTTATACCACTATGTAGGAAGTGAACACTTAAAACCTAAGCAGGAAAAACGTTAAACACAAAAATGAATGCATGGATTAATGCACAATTTCCTATATCCTAAACGGACCACAATAATCTCCAGGGCTATGTTCCAGGATATGCAAACGTGTTTACAAATACTATTATTTCTTTTGGGGACAGATTGGATCTTAATTGACAATAAGGCCACTCTCACTTCCTCTTTCCTTTTCCTGTCCTTCCCCACTGCTTTCTCAGCTTCTACTATTGTTGCCGTGGGTGATTTTGTGGGAAACACTTCAAAGTTTTAGAGAATTAGAAGGTTCTTTGTGCGTGTGTGTGTGTATTTTAGAGAGAGAGAGAGAGAGAGAGAGAGAGAAAGCCAGTGAGGGAGTGGGGCAGAGGGGGAAAGAGAGAGAATCTCAAGCAGGCTCCACACGCAGTGGGATCATGACCTGAGCTAAAATCAAAAGTTGTACCTTCAATGAACGGAGCCACCCAGGTGCCTGGAGACTTTGGGAGTTCTAAATGCTAGATGAAGGTAAGCTTTGGGAAGCTGCAATAGTTTTAAGGAACTCATATTGGCAGTCTCCAGGGCACAGCCAGTGGGCCTAAATGGTGCCAGCTCACCATTTCATAAACGTGTTTTATCCCAAAGCCTGAATACATTCCCTTAAGTTAATACAATTGCTTCAAATTCCACCCATTTATTTCAGTTATAAAAACAAATACTTTTGGGAGATGTAGAATGCATTAGAGAAATTAGAGCAATCAGATTGATTTCTTGCTAGGAACTAAAATCAGACTCCATCCAGGGAGTGGGAGTTTATACAGAAAGTAATTCTGGAGCACAAGTAGAGGGGTATCATGTAAGGGTTTCGTTCAGCAAGGATCTGTGGAGTATCAGAATGGACTGTACTTGGCTCTATAAAAAAAGAATGTGAAAGGACATCTCTGAGATATTTGAAAGGGGTCTGTATTATCCCAGGAAAGGAATGGTGGAATCATAAGTCCTATTGTCAAGATTTAGGAAGGAATAGGGATAAAGGAACATAGGGTACCACTGATGCCCAGGGAATTTGCAAAGAAAATAAATTGCAACGTAGTTGAAAAAGATAGTGAAGTTAATTTTTTCCTTTTCTTACTCCTAAATTACTTATTCCCTGAACTTAGGAATTAAGTGTTGTTCTCACTGTATTTCAGCTGTTTTCATGGTTAACAAAAATAGCCCTTTCTTGAAGAGACTGGGAACCTAACCATTGCTGTGTGTGCATTATGAATTCCGAACAACAAACCCTTTAGACTTTCCAACGGAAATGTCTTAGAACGGCATATAAGATACTTCATCATCTACCCTTATTTTAGGATAAATCTGCATTGTTTATCATTAATCAGATAAAATGTTTGTAGTTCTGGGAATATGTAAGGGAGTATGCGTTTGGGCATCTGCTCAAATCCTCCACTCCCTGCCCTCACTCCCACCCAAACCCTCAGTCCAGTTTGGGATGTATCTCCTAGACTAGGCGATTGGGAAACATTGACTCGTTTTTTAAGTCAGCAGCTCATTTTTCAGTTTTTTATGACTACCCCAGGAGGAACTGGCTATTCTGTTTATCACACCCTTAGATATCCTGTTTGTCCTTTTGTGGTATATAAAATATTTCATCACTCTTCCTTTTTTTCATATCTTTCTTTCCCTATTAGAGGATAAATCCCTTAGAACCAAAAATCCTGGTGTGTTTGTCTTTGCATCCTCAGGACCTATCAAAGTTCTCCTCCCAAAATGAATGAATGAAAGAATAAATTCATGATTCCATAAATCTATGAACGAATCTATGAACGATGAATCTGTGAATGAATGAATCCATGAACGATGAATCCATGAATGAATGAAGCAGCCGGCCTGCAATTCTCCTTTGGGATATAACGTATTCATGAAGTGAAGCTGCCTACCTGCCAGGAATTATTCAGAACTCTGGCTTTGGCTCTTTGCGCTGGTTTCTTTTCCTCATAGAACCAAATAATTTTAAACAATCAGATTGTTATAGGCACTCTAAGGGGGGAAATTAAATCTTTTTTTTTTTTTAATTCTTGTGGTGATTCAAGAAGTTCCAACTACCTTATAAACATTCATAACCAGATTTCTGCACTAGCAAATAATGAAGAAAGACCCTGTTCATTCTGGCTATGTGGCTACAAGTAGAGCAAGGAAACAAAGAAAGGGAAGGGGTCCCAAGCCAGGAATAATGGTTAGAGATACATTAAGATGACCTACTTCCAGGGACACCTGGGAGGCGCAGTCAGTGAAGCCTCCAAATCTTGATCTAGGCTCAGGTCATGATCTCATGAGTTCCTCAGTCCGAGCCCCACGTCTGGCTGTGCAGTGACGGCACAGAGCCTGCCTGGGATTCCGTCTCTCCTCTCTGTACCTCTCCCATTTATGTGCATTCTCTCTCTCTCTCTCTCAGAATAAATAAATAAACTTAAAATAAGCGGAAAAAAGATGACGTACTTCCAATAAAACAACTTAGGAATCGGCTAGAGATTTTGAAATAAAATAAAAATTAGAGCTTGCTTCTGGATTGCTATAAGCCACAACGGATTCTCAGGATGATTTGAAAACTTCCAGTGAAAAGTAACTCAGAATTTTTGCAGGGTACTCCTCTTCAGAACTGCTGTTTTTGTGGAATTAAAGGAGAAATTTGACCTTGACTGCATTCCTGAAGGCCATGCCTAATCTAATTTATTCCCAGTAGAGCTGCACAAGGAAGAGTTGGTGGAGTCCGCTGGCCGGGTCTGCCATCACAATACTTTCTTCAGAAAGATTCGCCATCTGGAAAAGGCATGATTCAGCTTCACTGGCACAAGTACATCATATGTAGGAAATAGAAGAACAATGATATTAACTGAACAAGCTTCAAAATAAATACAAAATATTTGTACAGGAATGCTCACCAGCTGCTGAAAAGTGAATAGGTCTAAATGGCTTTCATCTTGATGCTCTGGGCACTCCATTTCAGTTCGCTTTTATTTTTAGAGTAGAATTTACTTATTTCTTCAGTGTAGGGAATATAAAGAAAGAGAATAGGTAAATGTATAATGTGAAAGAACATATTCAGAAGAAGGGGACCCTGAAGTACTGTAATTCTAAAACTTAGAAAATTTATTTTTTTCCCGGAAGAATACCCGTGGGAATTTTGCCACAAGCAACTGAAAAACTGATAATAAGCTCGGGCTCTCAGTGACAGTGTTGGAATGAAATGCTTGCCTTGCATGGCATCAGAACTGTAAGCGTCAGTGGCGCTGTTAACATCCTGGAATGTGGTTCTCTCTCAGGTGTGAAGCTAAAAGTTTGTCAGGTGACGCCTAAGACCATTGGTTTCCATGTCCGTTTTGCATAGGTTTTTAAGCCCTTCCATAAATGCATCAACTATCAGGCATACATTCCCAGATATAGAAATACTTTATCAGGTACAAGGACGCATATCTCAGCTAACATTCACCATCATCACCACCATCATTAATTCCGTGATAGTGTATATTTATTGAACAGTAAAAACTTCATCAATTCTAAGATGCACATTTTTTTTTTCACATTTTAACCTCTCTGATGTCAGAGCATGGTTTTCAGTGGTGTCCTCCAATTATCATCAGTCAGATGGTAAACATGGCATCCTTGTTCCACCTGACAATATTTTTGGAAATATTGCAAAAGACCTAGCATGAAAATATGTACAATGAGTGTCATCAACTTGAACTAACCAGCATGGATAAAATGGTAAAATCTTCTAAGAAGGGCTGTATGACATTAAAAAGAATACTTTGTGGGGGGAAAAAAATCAAAACACGGAATCTCTTCCTCTACATTGAATCTAAGGGATCTGGCATTTCCGGTTTGCTCCCTATGGGCCTTCTTGGTCCATGTATCAGCCAACCAACCGAACTGTTAGAGTCTGTTCTGTTCTAACTTTCTGCGGTGCAACATTAAGTACAAAATCTCTGCTTAGTAAATCTTTATCAATAAATTTGGCCCCATCCAACTTCATATTCCTTTATTGTTTCACCTGGGACTGACTTAGTCAGAACCCTACAGATGGTAGCTTTGCCCTATTAGCTCTTTGGCTAAGCATACACCCCAAATATCTGGGCAACCTATGGTCCAGTCAGGTTGACACATAAAATTAACCATTACAATGTTTATAAAATAAAAATTCTAAGTGACTAAAAACACACTGTGTTATAATTTAGTTTGTATCATTTAGTTCATAGTTATCGTAGTTTCAATGATATGTGACAATCATTTGTTAGATGTTGTCCCAGGTACTTGATATATGTCTTCTTATGTTGCCTTATAGATAGGCAGGACTATCCAAAAGATCTATTTTAAAGATGAAGGAATTAAGGATCAGACCATTTAATCATCTTTCCCATGGTCTTATAGCTTAGCAGTGGTAAAGCTATGCCTCTAACTGAGATCCAGAAGTTTAGGGAATTTAGATATCTGCTAGCTAGTCAAAATTTCTAAAATGTTAGAGCTAGACAAGGCCATCTACTCTGGGTAAGTGTTCATTTTTCTAGGTAGTGTGGCTACTTGAGTGAAGACCTAGTATCTGCTCTTATCGAGAAGATATCATTAGGCAGGTAAGATATAATATGGGAAGTGCTCTTATGACAAGGTAAATAATTCTGAATTTGGTTATGAGATTCCACATTATACAGATTCCACATTCCACATTATAGAGCAGGGAAAAATGAAAACAGGAGAGAATCAGAATAATTGACCTCAACCACTGACATGTGGATGAATCAGATGAAGGAAACAGACACCCAATTCTCAGCCCAAACGAGAATACATCAAAATGGGAATACAAAGAATGTACGGTTCAATGACTTCTACCTTCTCCATAAAGTAAGGGTAAAGGCTTCTGGTAGGTACAATGGAAATAAGAAGAAAAAGGAGTTCAAGATTGAAAGAGGGAGGGGATTCAATGGAAAGAAGGGTACAACGGAGACATAAAGATAACATTACAAGCACCATTGAGGACCTGAGATGAGAAATTCTTTTAATTGGAAAGGGCTCATCACTGTGGCCTCCATAATAGTTTTCCAATAGCATTTCTCGCAGAGAAGCTTCTGCAAATGTAGATACCAGGGCCTCCTTCCTAGAGATTCAGATTTTATACATCTGTGGCAGGGTCCAGGAGTCTCAATTTTGAGCAAGTTACTCCAGGTCGTGTTGGTGCTGAACTTTATAAACACTAGGAAAGTATTAACTTACAATTATTTCATGATTAAACACACAAATAGCTTATTGGAACCAGGTTTATAGTTTTGAGAACGAATTAATGAGGTTTTTCCAGATATGGAAGGCATTCATAATCTACCCTAACTTATAAAACTATAACTATTAAAATAACTATATAGATATTTACTAAATATTTTAATGGAAATCATTGTGATACACAAAATTGAGTAATAATTCAAGATCATAGATGCACAGTGACGCTGTTAACTGCTGTCCAAATGTTTACTTTAAATTACTCATCAGCTTTCCTTTCTCCCTTATCCCTAGCCCCCTAAAATCTTCCAATCCAAATTCCAGCCTATACTCATCACACTTATGACTCTGTCCTAAACCTCAAGTTTGAGCACTTGCTTCTGGTTCTTCAAACTTTATTCTGAGAAGTTGGATGAAATTACCCACCTACGAAGAAATATGTTCATGGTCAAAGGAGCTTAGAAATAATTGAGCCAAAATTTGAACCCAAGCCCTCAAGAGCCTGAGTGAATTGGGTCAGTTCGACAGAATCTGGTTTAACACACTTTTAATTATAAATCAACACTTTTTTTTTTCCTATGGTAGCCAGACAACTTAATTTAGCTCTGTCTCTAGAGTTTATCTGAAGATCTAGGAATAGAGCCAGTAAAAATTTTGGACGTAGAGGAATTTTGGGAGAGGCATCGTCAACCTTCTGCATCACTCTAACTATTCCCACCTTAAAAAGATTCATTACTGCTAATGGCCACTGCACCATGGACCAAAGGCAACAGCAGAGTCCCCTGGATTCAAAGTGTCTCATACAGCTAAAGATAGCGAGCTGTACAAGTTCACCGAGTGTTTCAGTTATCTACTGCTGCGAAATAAATTATCCCAGAACTTCATGGCTTAAGACAAAATCCATTTATGATCTTTCACAGTGTCTGTAGGTCAAGAATTTAGACAGAACTTGAGCTTGGCTGGATAGTTTTGGATTGAGGTCTATTAAATGATGGAAAAAGATGAGATGGTAAGTGGAATTTGAGCAAGGCCTGGTCAGTCAGGAGCTCACCATGCATCTCGCTGTCTCTTCACGTGGTCTTTCAAGTAATGACTTTGGGCTTCCTCACAGCATGGTAGCTTCAGGTCAGATGGACTGTTTACATGGTAGCAGGCTTTTCTGTAAGTGAGTGTCCCAAGACAGCTAGGCAGAAGCTGCATCTCCTTTTATGATAAGACCTTTGAGGTCACATAGCATCACTTCCATCATGTTACTGAATCAAGCAATCACAAAAGCACAGCACGCTCTGGTGGGAAGACTGTCTAAACTTCTATGAACATGTGCTAGAATCACTGCATTGAGCCACTGATAACGTCCCTGGATTCTGAGCTTCTCTGAGTGTCCATGGCTGAAAAGTAGAAAAGGGAAAAAATACCTGGATATGTGATATACAAGTTAGTTTATGTGTATACTATATACGTGTGTGTATACATTTATATTATATGTATACAAGTTGCTTGTATGTCTATGGGTCAAAAGATACATGTCAGGGATTATAAGGAAATAAATATTTACATTTAAAAATTTATATGGAGTTGTTTCCATTGTATTTGAGGATCTCTAAGGGTAAGCATACATGTATTATGACTGTGTGAGTGTCTTACTTGAGTGATGAAACCACTCTATATTTCTATTTAAAGCCACTTTCCATGCTATTTTATTTAAATGGATTGAAAATATTTAAAGAGAAAGGGCATGCATGGTCCCTTTAAAAATTAAAAGCAGATCCTTGGTAGATGTTACATTTTTAAATGGCAAAGTAAATAAAGAAACCCACTTGATGATTAGGCATTGCTTATGAAGAAGGGTGGGGTTGAGTGAGTGAATTAAATCCATTGCCAGGAAAATTCTTTCCTGATTAAAAATAAAATTTCACAGGTTTTTCATACAGATTCCATCCTGCTTGTGTTTAGCATCTGAGGAGACAAATTTATTTCTTCCAGATTAAATTAAGGTTTAGGTAATTGAAAGTTTACTGAGATAGACTTTATAGGTCCAAGGAAAAATACAGAAGAAGTAGAGGTGTGAAAAAGGTACCCGAGGCCTTTCTATGGCTGGGTGTGAGTACATTAAAGTCTGGAGTGAAGACTCCCACCAATGACTTCATTCCCAAACATCTCAGAGGAAGACCTGTAAGATCAAGGCATAGCATGTGCTCAGTGGTCCAAAGGTAGGGTTTAGTATGAATAGGCTTTCTTCTACTCCATATGGTTCCTAGAGTTACTGGAAAGTTAAAATTGTCAAACATATTCCTAGAAAGATCTTCTGGGTCTTGTCTGGGGTAGAATGACTAAAGTCCCAAGCAGCATCCATCACCTGGTTTCATTGTACCATCTCACCAAAACAGTCTCTAGCCAACTAGGCCCAATTTCTTGCTTACTTCTTCTTAAATGGAAGAACCTACACTAAGACATCTGATCTAAGATGAGAACATACATAATACATGCTATATGCTCTATACAAAATATAGTGTAGACGATAAATCTTGTGCTTTCTATCTTTTGAACATGGTACATTAGATTTAAGGAATCGTGTGTGATACAAAGCTTACATTTTACACTAGTGGGGGGAGAATATAGAAGATAACTTTCTACACTTAAACCCACAGAGTATCTGGTACTAAGGTTTATGTGAGTTTGAGTCATAAGTGGAATTATAGCTATCAGTCCTACTTTTACTCAGTAAAGATCTTCAGTGATAATGACATTTGATGAACATGGTGTAAATTGTGCAACAGCAAGAATTGTGGTCACTGATATTATTGATAACAGAATTGATGTGTCTTTGTGATCTAAAATATTCTCATTTTCTTCTTAAGCCTATTGTATCACTTGGGAGATATATTTGTTGAGATATGAAGACATTTAAATTATTTTGATTTTTCAAATAATTTTTAAAATTTGTTTTAAAGAATAGAGGAGAAATTCACATCATAAAAGAAAAATGAATGAAATTTAATAATTCAATACATAAAATTTCTTACCATCAGGAAAATAAATGAGAGAGAGATAAATGAAATTCAATAAATTCAGTAAATGAAATTCTTTGCCATTAGGAAAAGGGAGAAAATTAGGCAGAAATAATCCACTTTCCAAAAGGAGGCAAGTTTCAACTTGAATCCACATTTATATTTGACCATTTTTTAAGGATACGCTAAATGGAAGCCTTTTGCTTTTATTGACCTTAAAATAGATCATATTGAAATATTATCCTCATTAATCAAATAGGAAAGCCAACACCTCATGGCTTGGAACATCCTTGTGTTTGGCAGAGCCATTGGAGACGGGCCTCAGGTTGACTTTGGTTGGTATGGCCCATGTGGATCACTGAGTGATTCATTTCCAAATGGAAACATGCGCTAAAAGAACTATGGTTCTAAGATGAAGCAATCAAGGAGAAAATTTTATTGAAATTGGGAAGGTCATAGAGTCTGGCTTAAAATGAGACTATCATGGGGCTAGTTCATGTAGCAGAAATGAAATCAAAGCCATCTTCATAGTCATCATCCTCTATGAACATTTCACCTTCTACTTTCAATTACTAAAAGCAAAGGAGTCTGACTTTATGAAACCAAGAAGTAATGGCAATGTCTTGTAAGCCATTTCCCTTTAATAATTTTTCAGTAGAGAAAATTCAAGACTTTAAATGTCAAACCATTGGAAATATAAACAAACACTTTCCTCTGGAGAAATAACAACTTAGATTGCTTTAAACATACATAAATAATAAAGGTCACAGCATACATTAGAAACATATAAGGAAAAAGCACTTGGAAAAGTTAAAGTAAGTTGTCATATGAAAAAGGGAAAATAAAAACATATCCCCTTGGTTCAAACAAATATGCACCCCACTTTGTATTGTAATTATTTGTGTAAATATCTTATTTCTGAATATAAAAAGAGGACCAGGTAAACATTTTATTATTGCCTAATGGTTTCTGCTAATGTCCCCACAGTACAGTCTCAACATTTTTGGTTAAAATGAGTTTTAATTTATAAATTCAAATTTGTTTGAACAACTCACGCATAAAAAATAACATGACCAAAATGCATGAACAAAATGTGCTCTCATGTGTTCTCATATCCAATTTGGAAAAGTCAGGGTCATAAATCTATTACTCAAGTAATAACAATATAAGATCCAAAGAACAAAGATGAGGTAGGAACCGAGTCTGCCTCCATCATCAAATCTGGCACTACGTTCTATGGTACCTGGACTGGTGTATAAGGTGTGATGTGATACAGCAGAAGGGACCCTCCACTCAGATATATGGACATTCTCAAGCAAAGATCAAATGTTCCCATATTTTTAATCTTTTACACCCCAGTCAGTCTCAGTCAAAATATCTGTGTTCTATCCTTCAACAGGAGAAAGGTCATAGACTCCTCCTTCCCAGTAAGACCAGTGGCCACTTCTTCTTGACTTCCTTGTATGGTATATAATCTGGTAGAAAATAAAATTCATCAAGAATTTCATAGCACAGTACATCCATGTTTTTGACAGGTTAATATAAGAACATCTTTCCTTCTAGTAGCCTTCTGAAAAACTTTAGGAGAGCAAAGGGGAAAAACTCCCAGAGTAAACAACTCTAGTTAGCCAAGGAGACTTCAAAGGAGGACTCTTAACCAAGTGTAGGCATATATTAAATCTCTACTGATGTGAACTAATGGTCCTGCAGGACACAGTATTTGTGAAAATCGGCAAAGTCAGACTTGGGCGTACTTTAGTGAGTAAGTGCATAACAGTACATCTTGAATCTACTATTTTTGGCAAGTTTACTGTTTGTCCTAGGGTAACTTTAAATATTGAACTCTGTTTTGTCAAAATGAATGCGAGCATATTAATTATGAAAACATTTTTTCTTGTCTTAAAATAAAGGGTCTGAGTTTAGTGGAACCAAAAGTTGATTGGAATTTTTGAGAGAAAAGACTCATAAGACTCATGGATCCTTTTTGCTAACTCATTTTCTCCCTTTTTTTCCCCTTCTATTGGTATTTTACTGAAAAGCTCATGACCTGATGGAATGGAACAGAGAACATTCTGACAGGCTTTTAAAATTAAAGAAGGGGAAATTTCCAGGGAATCCCATCCCATTTAAACTCTTCTGACTCTGCAGACAGAAATGTCACTGCTATGCAAAGTAACAAATTACAGTTGGAATTACTCTGCCTACAATAAAATGAATTTATAAACACGTAAATCGGTTTTCAACCAATATCTAAAGGATCATAACAATATATCTACAACGAGGATTATTTCTTCTATTCTATGAACCAGTATTGTCCTCATTAGACAATACATGCTTCTATACAATCTTGTTAGATAATGATGTGCTGTAGACCAAAACAACTGCAAAATAAGGCATAGATATTCTTTTCTGGACATTATTAATTTTTACGTAAACAAAACCATGACAATTTCTGATTAACCAAATACACACTATCATTAAAGAACTTATGACTTTTGATGATCTTTGGGTCGTAACGCTATTCCACATCCCACAGAGGGTTTCTTCCAGTTTAATTATGTAACAGTAGACAAAATGTTCCAGTAATATTTGAACTAACATCCAACTATAAACACAAAACACATGTATTCACAGGGTAAGTCAGGAAAGAACACGTTGGTTAAGGATCAGGTAGGGGCTGAGTCCAAACCGAACAGGCACAACCGGGCCATGGGGCTGTGAAAGCAGTGTGAGGGCCTGGCGCTCCAAACACATGCTGCCTCCCAGAACGTTCCATCGTGGGGCAGTCACCGAGATTCTCTGTTTCTTAGTTTTCTTACCTACAAAATGAGGAAGGATTTATCAGGCCGATATGATTAGGGGCCTCCAAACTTCACAAAAGACCTCAAACATTGAATGAATGCATCATGGCCCAGCATGGTAAATGTAACCGCCTGCCCTTTAACCTTAAAAACCAGGCTTAATTTGGGGGGAATTTTTAATGTGATCGTTGAAAACCAGTTTCAAATGTGGCATTCATTAAATTACATTCATTGACCGTATAATCTGTCATGTTAGGAGTTCTGCTTCCCTTGCGTCTTGGTATTTACAATTTTAATATTGCAAACACAGTTATATACACAACTGAACACTTAACAACATCTTATGTGTACCCATTAAGTCCGTGCAACATGAAAGTGACACACTCAACATGCTTATAATTATAATTTCAATAATACCACTCATGGCAGTATGTCCAGGTAAATGGTTTCATCCTGTTGAGATTCACATTCCATAGATGTAATATGAGGCTCAATATCCCATCTGCAAGGTTGATTTGAGGATTAGATAAGAATATGAATGTAAACTACCTGGCACATAAGAAGTTTTCTAAGAACATTGTTCCATTTCCTTAGTAGATCTTAGACTTTAAAACAGTAGTTTTTAGGGGTATCCAGATGGCTCCATTGGTTAAGCATCTAACTCTTGATTTTGGCTCAGGTCATGTTTTAACCATCATAAGATCCAGCCCTGCATCTGGCTCAGCACTGGGCATGGAACCTGCTTGATATTCTCTCTCCCTCTCTGTCTGCCCCTCCCCTGCATGTGCTCTCTCTCTGAAAATAAATAAATAAATAATTTTTTAAAAACTGGTAGGTTTTAGACAAAAACAAATATGATATGATTTCAGTCATATGTGGAATTTAAGAAGCCAAACAGATGAGCATAGGGGAAAGGAAAATAAAAAAGAGAGGGAGACAAACCGTAAGAGACTCTTAACTATAGAGAATAAACTGGGAGTTGATAGAGAGAGGTGGGTAGGGGATGGGTTAAATGGGTGATGGTCATTAAGGAATACACTTGTTGTGATGAGCAGTGGGTGTTGTATGCAAGTGATGAATCACTAATTCTACTCCTGAAACCAGTATTTACTATATGTTAACTAACTAAAACTAAACGTAGAGGGGTGCCTGGCTGGCTCAATCAGTAGAGAATGCAATTCGATCTCAGAGTCGTAAGGTCAAACTCCACCCTAGGTATGGGCCCTACTTAAAATAGAAAAATAAAAATAAAATTAGAAGTATCCAGTACCTTAAAATAGTTAATTAATTAATTGAAACTCTAAAACCCCAGTAAGTTTTTACACTAAATTTCTAGGAGCATAGAGCTTTGTGGCATCTCCTCAGTGGGCATGGTTGGAATAAGTGAGAGGCCTCAGGAAAAAGAGCTCCCATCCCCAAAGTCAGGTTCCGCGAAAGGGGAACCACTTTGATCTATTTTATTTAGTGGCTTTTGACATGAATTTTGTATAGTGAAAAGAATTCTATTGAAGAGAAAAAATGCATAAAGCCACTGCTCTAAGTTATCATGACAGCGAGCATTTGTGTTTTTCTATCACCAGGCATATTCGCTACAAAAGCACATGTTGATTTACTTATATCGTTACTTATAACATTGGATTTAAAACTTGTTTTTACATAGTAAAAAATCACTTGGTACTCTGTACTTGGACCACAGCAAAAGATCACTTTAAGGAAGCAGCTCTTCGTAAGGCTTAGCATAGAGTGAATAAGCCAGGCGATAAATGACTAAAACGACATGTCTCTGATTAAGTCAAAGTATCAAACACTAAAGTGACAAGTGGAAGATTTATAGTTTAGATGTGAGGAAAATACATAACAAATGTAGCATTTTAAAAGATTTTAAGGAGGCAATAGAACAAAGTCAATACCAAGAAGAGAATAATTACCTAAGATAGCTTAGGGAAGATGATCTCATAGAACGTGTAATCTTTCCCTTAGTTCAACTATACTAAGAATTAATGGGATCAACAGTAGTCCGGAATTTCTATAGATACCAGTCAATTGTTCATGGTTTCCCAAAATAGCAGAGAATACAAGGCCTTCTTGCTGTTTCTAATTTAACAAATGTAATCACATTACTATAAACATAGTTGCTTATCATATTCATCCAAATTTCTGGAAAATATTAAGATTTATTGTCAAAGTAATGAGAACAAAAGAGGTTGTGCCCTGGAATATTTTCTGTTGGGTATTTCCTGTTGCTTTCTGCATACTTTTTATTGCAATCATGGTTGCAGCTGAATCTCATTAATATTCTCTCCCAATCTTCCCTCCCAACCCCCCTCGGAATTGGGTAACTAAAATTACCAGGAAAAGTTCACCCTTAAATTCTTAATGGGTATCACAATGTTTTCTTCCTTGCTGCATAGATCACTAGAGTCCTTAAAATCCATTTTGGCATGCAATGCAAGAGAGCCTACAACAGGAAAGTCCATAAAAAATGGACGATTTAGCCAGAGGCAAGAAACAGCTAATCAAAATTCCAAATGAAAGCCTTGGTAGTTGAAATTTATTTCAGTTTCAAGACTACACAACTTGGGTTCCTACCTTTCTACATACATCGTCAGTATTCATAGTGGTAAAGCATATATCCTTTAGCTATCATTTTCAAAGGTGACTTTTCAGTAAAATAAGGGAGCATATTGGCTCTCTAATTCAACATGCTTCCTAGAAATGAAAAAAAATAATATGCAACTTTAAACAATCTTGTTCCATACAATATTAGCATTATTAGTCTACCTCATGCATTTATAACCATCTTGATTGAGGAACAAACATTGCCAAGCAAGAACCAGGTTAATGCATTTAGACGTCTCAAGTCAAGATAGCACATGATACAAATAACTTCTATGAACTTCAAGTTGAGCAGACACATATTCTCTTGGAAAACCAGCAAGTCAACTTCCTTAATTAAACTTTTTTTTTGTGAAACAAACAAACAAAAGGGTGAAACTTCAGTTATCTAGAAACTATTTGGAGATTAGTTTAATACAATTTCAGTGACATGATTATTGGGCAGACTGCATGTCAGGTATGGTACTAGGTCTGGAGTTAAAGACGACCTCCTCAGGCACATAAGCTCATGGGGCCAGAGTAGTGTGGTAATTGCAGTAAAGGACTTGAACACAGGGCACCGTGATGGGGAAGGACAGAGAAAAGGAACTGATTCATTCTGGAACAACCACACATGGGAGAGGGAGATTGAGCCTGAGTGTTGAAAAAGGAGACGTGAGAAACAAGAAGACAAGGGAAATAAGGGGTAGATGAAGTACTCTAGTCAGAGAGAAGACACACGCAAAGCACTGAGGAAAGAGCACAGTGTAATGAAATGTTTGAAGAAATGCAAATATGTCACAAGTGTAGGGGAGTGAAGTGTGACTAGATATGGCAAGAATTAAAGTCATATATGCAGAAAAATTCTTGCATGCCATATGTAAGTCATTCCTTTAGACACCAGTGACACAAAAACTTTTTCAATGACACACAATTTGTTAAATAAAAAAACGAGCAATCTTCCAATATATGGATGTTCATTTATTTATATAATTGTATGTGAACTCCATAAGGGCAGTTTTTAAAACACGAGTTTTATTTGTTGATACCTCTCAAGTGTCCATAAGGATACATCACACGGAGAGGACTAATAAATACCTGTTGAGCATACATTACTAAACACAAATGAAGATAGAAATTTCAAGGGGCGCCTGGGTGGCTCAGTCGGTTGGGTATCCGACTTTGGCTCAGGTCATGATGTGGCAGTTTGTGAGTTCAAGCCCCGTGTTAGGCTCTGTGCTGACAGCTCAGAGACTGGAGCCTGCTCGGATTCGATCTCTCTCTCTCTGCCTTTCCCCTACTCATGCTCTGTCTCTCTGTCTCCCAAAATAAACATTAAAAAAAATATCAAGGAGTATGCTAAAGATGATATAAAAAGTGGTTTTAAAGGTTTGTTTTGTTTTTTTTACATTTTTTAAATGTTTATTTATTTTCGAGACAGAGAGAGACAGAGACTGAGCAGGGGAGGGGCAGAGAGAGAAAGAGAGAGAGAGAGGAAGACACAGAATCTGAAGCAGGCTTCAAGCTCTGAGCTGTTAGCACAGCTAACAACTCACAACTCTCGAACTCACAAACTACGAGATCATGACCTGAGCCGAGGTCAGACGCTTAACCGACTGAGCCACCCAGGCGTCCCAGTGCTATTGTTTTCTTTATGACTTATTAGATTGTGCTATAAACACAGAGAGGTCTTTGAGCCTATTAAGTTTTTTGGACCATGAGTCTCTATATTAAGTGGTCCCATTTAATATTCTTTAAAAAACCCTTGTTACTGATATTCAGAAAAATTTAGCTTTTTCTCTTGTGTCTGGTTAACATTATTATTTATTATTATTAAGTTGTTCTTGACTCATTCAATTTATATAATCAGAGGGCTTGAAACCCAGAGTACCAGGCTTAGTAAAATCGTATCTAAAACAAGACGAAAGCTTTCAGAGTCGGGCCTGAGGAATATTCCTCTAAGCAAACTTAATATGTAACTTAATATGTGGATTTGATGCCCTTGATATTTTTCAGAATTTTTTTGGGAGAGGAGGGGCTCAATTTTTAGGTGTGGAATATATTCCAGATAAATTGAAATGTCAGAGCCCCCAAGTTCTAGACAAAAAAAGCACTTTTTACACTTAGTGTTTTGATGGTAGTGCTTTATAAAGACTTGTTAACATTTCTTTTTTATTTATTAGAATATTTGCATACTTCTAAACTTGCTGATTAGAGCTCTTTGAAAGTTGGGTATATAAAAACAGGAGAAAACTTTGACCCTGACATGCAAATTGAGGACCCCTGAAAAGTAAGATAAAGAGTAAGGAAAGAAAGAGGGGCTAAGGAGGGTCGTTGTATACAAAATTTAAAACTTACTCTGAGCAGGAGACTCTCAGGACTGGAGGTGAGTCCTGCATGAAGTCACAGTTTAGATGTGTAAGAAGAGATGCCTGGGTTGATGGGTAAATACAGAACGGGCGTGTCTCAGTTGCTGGGTCAGAGAGAGGCGACATGGCCACTGTCCTTGGCCAAGTGATGATACCTTGGCAATGCTCACGGCTGGGCAATTGCTCCTCAGGGAGCTCCTAAGAGGAATTCAGGCTGAACCGATTCTCAAATAAATCAATTTAATATAAATAAAAGTGTCTTTTTCATATGCTATTGGGTGCCCAGTGAGTCAAGATTTTATTTGTTCTACTGACTGGAAGGCTAGTCATCTAGATTTTATGTAAATTTGCATAGATACGGAAAAGTACCCAAAGTAATACAAACACACATACGCATCTGCTCAGAATTAGTGCGTGTTGGTATTTTATCCCACTTGGTTCAGACTGCTGTTACAGAAATAAAATGTTATAGTTTAGCTTCTCTTTGAATCCCTTCCCAGCTTCGAAATTGAGACACTTGGCTTCCTGCTAATAAGGGCAATTTGGAGTTCGAGAAATTAACTGGAAAAATAAATACATATAACTGTATTTTCATCCCAAATTCTAGGTTGCACTGCACAAAGGACAAAGGGAAGTATTACCAATTTCTTTTATTATAGATTTGTTTTTCTTTTTCATCATGTAATAGTGCTTTAAATGTCTCCGTCGATATTCATTAGCTCTGCTTGAGGGACAACAGTACATTTGCTTTGGCACACACATTATGGGTAAGGAGTTTCCAAAGTCCTGTTTTAATGAATTCGCATAGTTTTAATACCTGACAAGGGAGTGCCCAAACTGAGTCACCACAGGAGAAATAAAAGGACTGAACCTTTCTAGTTGCTATTCATTTGCACTTACAGAAGCACAGAATGTCAGATGCAGGTATTTTGGAAGCAGCGTTGGCCTGTGGACAAATTATTTTTCTTTCCCATATTATATTTTCCCTTGGATCATAAAATGGGATTGGCACAGGTTGAGTCTCAGGCGTCAGACGTGGAGATGGAGGTTTGTGTGTAGGGTGTTACTGAACAATGCCTTGGGAACTTTCTGGAAAGAAGTGAGGGAGGCAGGAGTGGGCAGAGGGAGAACTGAACCAAGAGGCAGATACAAGAGAGGCCTTACCTGATCCCGTTGAGCTCGTGGCCCCTCACAACTGTCTTCATTTGAGGAAGGCAGTAAAAAGGGCTGCTGGAGGGGAGAGACAATAGCCTTTGGCTAGGCAGTTCCTCAGTCTAGGGCAACTTGTGGAGAGGCCTCAAGTGTGCACCATCAGCGGACGACACTCCCGGCACCTGGGGAATGAGGGCCTCAGTCCTGGAGAGGCAACACGGGCACCTCGCCGTTCCTGTGCCCAGCCTGCACACGCAGCGAACGGAAGATAGCACAGAGCCATTCCATTTCATCAGGGACAACTATCCAAATTAATGCAACTTTATTTCTTTGTAAATAAATATGTTATTCTAAGCGGTAAAATTTTCTGAACTATATGAACATTTTTTCCTAATTTTACTTTAAGCAAATCAACTATTCAAGTATATATTTGAGAATGTATTTCTGAATATATATATTTCACAGAGAAGGGGGTGTGCAAAACTAAGAAGCCAGGCTCACTCTCTGGAAAGAAATAGCAATATAATTCAGCAGACTAACTACACGGATAGAACATTTAGGGAACAACTACGTAACCAGGCCTAAAGAAATGCATGTAACGTTCTAACATGAAAATGCTGACAAAATTTAGGGTGGCAGAAGTTTCCAGAGTGAATTAGTGACTGTACCGCTGGAGAAACATCTTTAATAAAAGCACCAGTTGAATTTTTCCCTCTTACATTTCTCCAAAGACACCGTTCTTAGCTGGTAAAAGGTAGTTATTACCAATTACATACTAAGTTCTTTTTGTAATTATCTAGATTGTCAAAAGTTATAAAAGGGAAAATTGAACAAAAAGATAAATTATGGTCTCTAAATTTTTTTTTAGCTCAATAAAACTTTCTTTAAAGGAACGTCCTTTCAAGGGCCTTGCAATACTAGGACTTGGGTGACAATGTAAATTAATGTCTCCATGTAGTTCTCTTTTTATCTAGAATGCAAAATAAGTACAACACAGTCATGATTTCTGCGTTTACAAGAATAGAGGGTAAGCCTCTTCCACCAGTATCCAGAATTCTGGTGAAAACACCCGGGCCGTGGTATTTCTTGTATCTCTCAGAGGTACAGGTATTGTCTTATATGTGATGGCCTATGATGCCAACCATTCCTTAAATTTAGAAAGAGAAGAACCAAATTTTAAAATGCCATTCTTGTTGTTCTTTAGGATTTTATAAGTATGACTAGGAAGCTGATTGACTTATTAATTGTCTGCTATTATGTGACTTTCGAGTTAAGTGTCGGAACACACGCATTTTGGAGTATAAGCAGGACACAGGCGAGAACGGATTTTGTTCTTAAAGTTGCTTTAAAAGTGAAAAGTTTGAAGTTCGGAGGAAAATTTACCCAGTAAGTACAATTTTCCATAAAATAAAGTTATAAATGAGAGGAGGTCCTAGGCCAGTCCGTATATGTCGAAGTAACAGAACTCTGTTTCGTTAGACCTAATTTTGCACAACTGATTGGCTAAGTCCTGGTCCCCTGGAGACTTGTGGGTCCCGGAAGTGATGCAGAACTCTGGTGGTGGGAGAGGGCCCCAGGGAGAGGAGAGAGAAAAGGACAAAGCCTTAGATACCCAGGACCTCACGGTGGAGAGAAAAGGTTCCACGGCAAGAAAGAGGTTAGCAGTTAAGGATGAATGGCTGTTTAATTTATTAAAGCTGTTTTGACCTACAGGTTGAGTTGCCACAGGCTGATTAATCTGGGTGGTATTTCAGGATAATGCTTTAAATAAACAATGCTTTATTTCAATTCAATATTTCCTCCCTTGTCCATGGAAGTTTTACAGTACGCCTTTACTTTTTCCTCTTTATTTGTGCTTTCTCTTGACCTGTACTTACTGCCTAAGCAACATTATTGCAACAATGCGGGATATCAAATAGAAAAAATGTCCTCACAATGTACTCACACAGAGGTATCGACTATTTTCATTTTTCCTTTTCTTTTCTAGTTTGTCCATACATAAACATTGTTGTAACCTACTTTTGTGCCCTGGTCTTTTTCACCTGACATTGTGTCATGTTTTATGATTCTTCATCTTTCCCCTTTTACCATTCGAAAATAAAGAGAAACCCTTGGCTTTCTGGATTCCGTATTGGATGCCCAGGCTTGTAAAACCCTGTTCTAGGCACCATATTCTGTGCAGCCTTCTCTAGAGATGGGGTCGTGCGTGGTACCTCTGAGAGTTCGCATCTCCGTAGATGTCTTCCCCAGTGAGAAAGGATTGGCTTTCCATTCTCCTCTTAAAAGTGCAAAGAAGCTGCACCGTCTCACACACTGCTTTTGGCCTGCTTATCCTTTTTGGTGTCATTTGAATTTAAAGGTAATTTCAAGTTTTACAGTTGAAACACATATCAACTGTCTCCCTTAGCATGGTGTCTGGCATGTAGTAGGCACTCAATAAAAATTTATCGAATGAACAGTATGGCTCATACAGGATCACATATAAATTATGTCAGCAAAAGAAAATTTTCATAATGTATTTCCAAACGAAGTGTGTGCTTACCTAGAACAACTCCTAAAAACTAGAAATCAGAGTGCTTTAAAACATACGCTTTAAAGAATGATGGTATCCATTGTTGCACTTGCTTTAGAGAAGTTTTAGCTCTTTTAAGCTTCATAACAACTTTGTGATACTGGTATCAGTACCCATGTCATAGATGAATAGGACAAGAGAGGTAGGAAACTTGTCTAGGATTATTCAATCAATTAGTAACTGTTGGAGCCAAGGTTTGGTCACTGTCTTTCAGTGTTCATGTGATATCCTTCCAAAATCCACATTCTGATTTTCAGACAGCATAAAGTTCATAATGCTATGAAAGAGAATGCTTCTAGGTGTCCCTTTATGTGCTATTTGTATTTGCTGTGAAGTCGGGACATCAGCAATAGTGATTTGTCTGTGGAGATGTCCCTGGTGTCACCTTAGTGGCTGACACCAGTTAACCCTGGGATTTTCTCAATTGGCTTACAGTGTGGATTTGAACTCTTGGGCATCTTTAGTCATTATAAAGTGTTCGTGACTAGTTCAGGTTACCTGATTTCTCAGAAAACTACAGAAAAGGTGATAGTTCTATACAATCATGGTACATGAAGTAGAGAAGGGGGTATTGTGGATACTGCCATAAGAATCCCTAAAAATGACAAATTTGAAGTATAATATAATCAAGCAAAGGAAATATAATGAAGTTAATTACTCTGCTACAACTCTTTAACCAGAAAAGAATGAAAGATTGAATCTAATCTTTGATCATATATACAAATATGTTTGTTTAAAAATATTTGTCTCATACTAACTCAATGGGTTATAATTTCTAGAATCAATAGCTAATGTCTTATGGAATTCTATGAATGTATTTTACTCTCATCCATTTTTACTAAATTTTAATATTGAACTATTTACACATCAAACAATTCACACAACCTTAAAATAAAGATGAATATTCCTTACAATTTCAGGTTTTAAAAATATTGGCTTTGGGGACACCTGGGTGGCGCAGTCGGTTGAGCATCCGACTTTGGCTCAGGTCATGATCTCAGTTCGCAGGTTTGAGCCCTCCGTTGGGCTCTGTGCTGTCAGCTTGGAGCCAGGAACCTGCTTCCGATTCTGTGTCTCCCTCTCTCTCTGCCATTCCTCACTCTCCCTCTCTCTCAAAAATAAGTAAACATTAAAAAAATGTAAAAAAAAGAAAATATTGGCTGTTGATAGTTATAATTTAATCTCTGTAACATTAGCACTAGTTACCATAATGGAAGATATATTTTTTCAGCCACATTTGGATCTAAGTATCTACTAGGTAACTGTCACCCTTTTCAAATCACTGGATTATTTTTAAAAGCATTAGCTAAGCATTCCTAAAAATACTTCTGAGAAAGTATTTTATTCCACTTAATAGACAAAGTATGTCTGTCAAAAACATTAAATGTCTGGACACTATAGCAACATTCTATTTGAGAGTCAGAAATCAATCTTAGAAAATATTTTCTTGTACTCGATGCGATACAGTAACTGCAGGGAGAGAAGTGTTCTGGGGAGATGAAACCATAAAAGCTAAAATGAGACAATTTAAAATGAAGCCAAATGACTCTTTTAATGACAGCATCAGTCTATTTTATGCCATTCAAAATACCATATTCGAATGAGGCAAGATCGATATAAACCACTAAAATAGAATTAAAATGTTTATCTATATTTACATATCTCATGCACCATGATCCTGAGCCGCTAATATGTCTTCAGATTTTTCACTAGCAAATTATAAAAATTTGGAATGCAAATCTCTAGATTTAAAGCTAAATCCACTAAAAATAAGATGTTGGATTTTCAAAAACATATTGATCTGTGATAATAAGTAGGTAAGGGCTAAGGATTAAACTGAAGACAGAGACTTAAAAAGTAACAAATTCATATTCTGTGGTTCTTTTCCATGTATGTTGGAGAGTCTAAACGTCAGTATGTACATGGCCTTCCTTACAGTTATTAGAGCATCTTGATAATTGTGCCCAGATGAAAATGTGTTTGAGGCTTATATAAACCTACCAGAATTCAGATGTCTCATTTCCACTGCAAAAAAGTTAGTTTAATTTCATCGCAAGCTTATTTGTGTAAATGACACTAAATTAAACAAAGAATTATTGACAGTAGAAATAAAAAAAAATTGGTGATTATTGGCCATGAGACAGGCCCTCATGAAGTTTTCCACTTCATCTAATCTTCAAATAAGCTTGTGAGATGGAATATTATCACCCCCACTTTACAGCTAAAAAACAGAGGCATGAAAATGGAATTGATAAAATTTCTGTAGAATTACAGACAACTTAATTTTCAAATATACTAATGTGCCTTCCTTGCTACGTCTAAGGTATAAAGTGTCCGTGCCTTAGTATAGAATGTAATAGTCTAACTTGATGAGATCAAAGATACTTATGTTTCAATGGTCTCTTTCAAATGCATTTTACTACCTTCCTCAGATAGTGGATTTGTTTTGTACCAACAACTTTAAAGAATGTACTTATGGGCTATTGGAAAATTGACAAACTCTAGTTTCAGGGTTGAGGTTAGATATTAATGGAAACAAATATATGAAGTACTTACACAGGGTGTATTTAGTGAATAGGAATTCACCATGTGGTAATTCGGGTGGGAGAGAGATCGCAGTGTATAAGGAAACATTCAGCTAGTATCATAACATAGAGTAACCTAATATGGCAGGTATACAACTAAAGGTAAACCGATAAGCACAGACTGTAAGTCAGACTGAATAGTGATCAGAAGAACAAATAAATCAGTGAATAAATTCACCAGAAAAGGCACGTACTTTCATTTCCCTTGGGTTAATATCTAGGAATACACAGACTGAGTCATGGAGCATATATGGGATTCATTTTTTAAAAGAAACTGTCAAATTGTTTTCCAAAGTGGTTGGTTGTACCATTTTACATTTCCACAAGCAACGTATTAGACTTCTGGTTCTGTACCCTTGCTAACACTCAGAATGTTAGTCACTCTAATGGGTATGCAGGAGCACCTCATTATGGTTTTAATTTGTTGAAGACTAATAATGTTGAGCATCTTTTCCTGTTTATTTTCTATTTTTAGAATATCTTCTGTGAAGTTCTTGTTAAAAAGCTTCAACAGATAGGTGATTTCAAATATTTTCTCCCAGTCTGTTTCTTGTCTCTTCATTCTCTTAACTTGGTATTTTCAAGACTTGAACATAAATGCTCATAGCTGCTTTATTTGTAATAACCAAAATTAGAAACTGTCCAAATATAGATCAGCAGGTAAGGGGGATAAACAATTATGGTACCCAAACACCAGAGTACTTTTCAGCAATAAGAAAGAATGAACTGTTGATATATGTAACAACATGGATAATCTTCAAAATAATTGTGCTGGGTGAAAAAAGCCAGGAAAAAAAAGTGCATGCTTTAGGATTTCATTTATATACAATGATAGAAATACAAACTAATGTATGCTGACAGAAAATAGATCATTGGTTTATTGAAAAAAGGGGGATAACGGGTGACAAGGATTACATTAGGGCACGAAGAAATTTTTGCAAGTCATGGATACATTCATTATCTTGCTTGTAATAATAGTTTCATGGGTTTATTCTTCTACCCAAACTTAAAAAGTTGTACATTTTAAATATGCACAGTTTATTGTATGTCAACTATACCTCAATAAAGCTGTTTTAAAAATTCAGTGGAAAATTTGCATTATGTCTTTTCTATGTGTTCTTAATTGAATTACCAAGAAAGAAAGAAAGAGAGAGAGAAAGAGAGAAAGAAGGAAAGAAAGAAAGAGAGAAAGAGACAGAGGAAGGAAGGAAGGAAGGAAGGAAGGAAGGAAGGAAGGAAGGGAGGGAGGGAGGAAGGAAGAAAGAAAAAAAACAGAAAATCATAGCATTCCATGAAAAGTTTCAATGCATCTCATTTATGCTTTTGTAGTACCATTAGGCTCATTCTAAGGCATAACATTACCCCTCCCTTTTAAACTCTTAAGATGAATAAAATTCCGTTCAGAAGGTTTCAGTTTAGACAACAATGTATCATGAAATTCTCAATATTTATACTTAGCGTAAGAAGAACGTATTATGAAAACATTAGTTCTCATTGAAAACATAATAAATTCTGCCCTTGGCAAAGCATGCAATTAAACGTTTAAAAAATTGCCACCACCAAGCATTAATTTCATGTGTCAGATCATGCAAAAGGAAATAGTTAATTTGTTTTTTCAGTTGTCTGATTAAAATGAAAGGATATTAATAAAGGACAGTGTAAGGTCAAGCAGGTCAGCAGGACCATTTTGGGAAAGGTTATAAATTCCACTTACGGTTATTGACACATTTTCTGGTTGTCCTCTTTTATGGCGCTTGAAATACACAGCACAGTTCTTTTTTTTTTTTTTTTAACGTTTATTCATTTTTGAGAGACAGAGAGAGACAGAGTGCAAGCAGGGGAGGAGCAGAGAGAGAGGGAGACACAGAATCTGAAGCAGGATCCAGGCTCGAGCTGTCAGCACAGAGCCTGATGCGGGGCTTGAACTCCCCACTCGCTTGACCAGGGCCGAAGCGGGACGCTTAACCAACTGAGCCACGCAGGCGCCCCTACACAGCACAGTTCTTAACGCTGAGGTAAATAAGATGGGATTCCAGCAGAGGGCAGGACGTGGGTTCCCCTGACGCTACTGGGAGTAGCAAAATTCTGCAGCTCACCTCTTGCACGGGACAGTCCAGCGCGGTCTCGGAATCTCCACTCCCATTAGTCCGTTCTTAGCAGTCGCAATGAAAGGAAAACGGTTTACTGTTCTGGCTCCAGCTGCCTTTGTTCTTACGGATCGCCTTTCAGCCTCAGTTTTCCAGCCATATCATGCTAACTGAAATGAAGATTTTCATTCTGCATTACTGTCTAGCCCCACTCGAGCTTTCTTGTCACCCTCAATTTTATCTGCCATTCATTTGCTGCTTCAAAAGAGTTTGAAATATTTAAAATGTGATTCAAATTTCTGCTTCTGCAGGGGATAAAGAAAAATAAGTTCTGTAGAGTCTGCTTCCTGTATGCAAAAGCTGCTAATTCGGTTTACCTTTTGATTTAGATTTTTACATTGCAACATACCTCCTTGACCTGCTCTGTATAAGTGTGGATAACTATCAAGGAATTATAATTTAGTAAATTTCCCTTAGTACTTCAGTGACAGGGAACTCCTCAAAAGAGAGTTTTGAAGAATTTATATGTGTTCTGAAGGCAGAATTAACATTTAATGGCGGTGTAAATTACTTCTTAATAATTAAGACATGCTTCAGGATGAAAAAAGGAAGCATCTTTATTTGTGCTAAGAACACAAAGATCAAATGTTTTTGTTGTGATAAACTTATTTTAGAAAGAGTTATAGATTAAGAGAGAATTTGTGAAGACAGTACAGCATTCCCATACACTCTGTATCCATTTCCCATTTTGTTAGCATTTTACATTATGGTGATACATTGGTCACAACTGATAAGTTAATATTGACACATCATTAACTAAACTTCTTCAAAAGGAAAATATCAAGTTCAGCCACCACTTATAAAATTACATATAAACTTACCATAAGATCCAGCAATCTCTAACTGGGTTCTCTAGGTATTTATTAAAGAAAAATCAACACATATGTCCATGTATTTGTACATAAGTGTTCATAATAACCAAATCATTGATAGTGCCCAAATGTCCATCAGCATGTGAATGGGTCAACAAATTATGAAATATCCACATAATGGAACACTACTCACTAATAAAAAGGAACAAACTATTGATATACACAACATGGATGGATCTCAGTCATTACGCTAAGTTAAAGAAGCGGAATATAGACATGCATTTAACGTTACTAGAAAAGACAAAACCTTAGTGACCGAAAGTACATCTGAGGTTGCCAGGAGCTGGGGCTGGGGGAAGGAAATTGACTACAATGTGGTATAAGGAAATATGCACACATGGATGTATATTTCTTCCCAAACGCATTGAATTGTACAATTAAAGATGGTGAATTTTATTGGATGTAAATCTTACCTGAATAAACTGAGTGAAAGTAAGTGGAATGGAGTTGACAGTAGAGCAAGTTTCTAAGACTTAAGATGGCTTGACCAAATTTTAAGTTCATTGTTCTTAAAAAAGAAATAATTTGGAAATAAAAATCAATAGCAAGTAACTGCCTGTGGTAAATAAAGCTTCTTGAATTAATGTCAAAATAGAAAAATCTGCTCATATTCAAAGAAAGCCTTGAAATAAAATCAAGTAAACCGACATGTAGTGAAATTGGCAAAAAGAAATAAACACTACATCAGTGTATTAGGAAAGCTAAGATTTTTGCAAGATTCAAATCAGGCTTTAAAATTAAATATATGGTCTCGGGTCCATTACTGGAATAGTTAGGTTTTTGGCCTTCTTTGATTTATATTGTAGTGGACACTTAAAATGAAAATAGAATTTCAAGAACAAGAATTGCAGAAAATCAATGACACGACTCATAGGTCTTCTCAGGGTTGGCACGTTCCTCGTGGAAAAAGATAGTCATTCTCATTTTAAAACACTCGGGTGGGCAGCTCCTCCCCGTTCTGGACAACCAAACTATTTGCTCAGAGATTTTCTTAAGAATTGTTTATTGCTTTTACACAGCAACTGATGCAGCTAGGAAAATATGTTACTTTCAACATCATCATTCTTTAGGTTGTTTGCATCCTTGTTAACATGGCAAGTTTGTATCAGTGATTTCATCCACAATCAAATGACTAATCTTTTACTTGAGATGTATCCACTTATTCATTCATATTTACTTAATTTACTCAATATCTATTGGGCATCTCCTTAGTACCAGAGACTCTGCTAGGTCATGGGGACACAACAGTGAAGAAATTATATACAGTTCTTGACATCAGAGTCTAGTGGAAACAGAGTCTAGGACAAACAGACCTGCAGTTAAAAGACCACATAAAAATACTATGATTAGTGATTTTTTTAATAGGGTGCTTTGAAAGAATATAAGATGCCTGGGTGGCTCAGTCAGTTAAATGCCCGACCTCGGCTCAGGTCAGGATCTCACAGTTTGTGGGTTCAAGTCAGGTGTCGGGCTCTGCACTGACAGCTCAGAGCCTGGAGCCTGCTTTGGATTCTGTGTCTCATCTCTCTCTGCCCCTCTACCTCTCGCGCTCTGTCTCTCTGCCTCTCTCAAAAATAAATAAACATTTAAAAAATTAATAATAGGGTTAGGAAAGCTGAGAACTTGAACATGAACTTCAAGTATAAAATATATAATGAACCTGAATAAAAACCCAGAAAATGACAAAAATCAATGCATTAAGATACAACAGAAAGTTGGAGATTAGTGGCTGAGTCTTGACAAAAATTGTTTTCAAGAAAAAAGTCAAAATGACAAAAGGCAAGAGGCACCTGGGTGGGTCAGTCAGGTGAGCGTCTGACTTCAGCTCAGGTCATGGTCTCACAGTTTGTGAGTTTGAGCCCAGCGTCGGGCTCTGTGCTGACAGCTCAGAGCCTGGAGCCTGCTTCGGATTCTGTGTGTGTGTCTCTCTCTGCCCCTCCTCTACTAGTGCTCTGTTTCTCACTGTCTCTTAAAAATAAATGAACATTAAAAAATTTTTAAAAAATGATAAAAGCCTTTCGTTAGCAAGGAAAGGCTATATATATACATGTACACGAGTATACACCAAAGGGGGTGTATAAGTGTGTAGTGGTAATGGAGATGGACAATTGAAATAATGTATTGAAACAAGGTAAACATATTATCAAATGGGTTAATATTAATAATAGGTATCATTTACCAACTCTTTCACTACTTTTTCGTATCTGTTATATTAATATAATTTTCAGTTGAGGAACTAATTTTAAGGTTTCTATATTTATTTTCCTTAACTCTTAATTTCATAACTAACAGTGTGACTTGACTAAACAGTAACTAAACTCCTCTTTTGTTTACATTCAACCATTTTTCTTTTATTCTGTATAAGAATTTCTTTATCTTGGGGTGCCTGGGTGGCTCAGTCAGTTAGGCGTTGACCAGCTCATAAGTTCGAGCCCTGCATCAAGCTCTGTGCTGACAGCTTAGAGCCTGGAGCCTGCTTGGATTCTGTGTTTCCTTTTCTCTCTGTCCCTCCCCTGCTCATGCTCTGTCTCTCTCTCCTCCAAAGATAAATAAGCAATAAAAGAAAAATTTTTTAAAGAATTTCTTTTTCTTTAAGCATAGGCAATAAATTCTCTGACATTGTTGTAGCAACATCTTGCTAGACAGATCTCCCGAGGCAAGGGAAATTAAAAGCAAAAATAAACTATTGGGACTACACCAAAATAAAGAGATGCTGCACAGCAAAAGAAATAAGCAAAAAAACTAAAAGACAACCTACTGAATGGGAGGAGATATTTGCAAATGACATATCTGATAAAGGGTTAGTATTCAAAATATGTAAAGAACTTATACAACTCAACATCAAAAAGCAAGTAATCCAATTAAAATTGGGCAGAAGACATGAACAGACATTTCTCCAAAGAAGACATCCAGATGGCTAACAGACACATGAAAAGATGCTCCACACCACTCATTATCAGGGAAATGCAAATCAAAACGACAATGAGATATCACCTCACACCTGTCAGAATGATTAAAATAAAAACCACAAGAAATAACAGGTGTTGGCAAGGATGTGGAGAAAAAGGAACCTTTGTGTACTGTTGGTGGGAATGCAAACTGGTGCAGCCACTGTGCAAGGTTCTCCAAAAAATTAAAAATAGAATTACCCTACAGCCCAGTAATCACATTACTGGGTATTTACCCAAAGAATGCAAAAACACTAATTTGAAGTGATATATGCACTCCTATGTTTATTATAGCATTATTTACAATAGCCAATCAATGGGAGCAGCCCTAGTGTCGACTGATAGATGAATAGATAAAGAAGGTGTGATATATATATATATATATATATAATGGAATATTATTCAGCCATAAAAAGAATGAAATCTTGCCATTTGCAACAACATAAATGAAGCTAGAGGGTATAATGCTAAGCAAAATAAGCCAAAGAAAGACAAACACCATAAAATTTCACTTGTATATAGAATTTAAGAAACAAACAAAGGGGGGAAAAAAGCGAACCAAGAAACAGACTCAACTACAGAAAACAAACAGAAGGCTACCAGAGGGGAGGGGAGTGGAGGGACGGGTGAAGGAGTACACTTATCTTGATGAGCACTGAGTAATACATGGACCTGGTGAATCACTATACTGTGTACCTGAAATGAATATAGCACTGTATTTTAATTATATTGGAATAAAAATAAAAATAAAGAGTTTCTCTTTAAACTACGGTATTGACAGTTTTCTTAACAGGAAGGGAAAGATCACATTTATTTGAAATAAGAAGAGCACCTAAACATATTTCACCATAAGATATGTTTTGTCTAAATTTTTTGGAGGATGGAATCTATTACTATACAGTTTTCCAATGAAAATATTTCTCCCTTTTCTCCTTTCTGGCTACTCTATTGCTCTTCTTCCTTCTTTTCAGACACATTGATGGCACACTAGCTCTGTGCTGTGCAGTGCTCAGAGTTGCTGTGCACAGTGGACAGAGTGCCCCTCATCTCTCCAGGGAGCCCCCTTCCCCTTCCCATTATGGTGCACTTGACACAGTGTGCATGGCGTGCAAAATAATCCCCTGCAATATGTTCTCAACCTTCTTCTCTCCTCATGTTCCATTCTTTTTTTTCATAATGTTTTTTTTTTAATGTTTATTTATTTTTGAGAGAGAGAGAGACAGAGCGTGAGCAGGGGAGGGGCAGAGAGAGGGAGTCACAGAACATGAAGCAGGCTCCAGGCTCTGAGCTATTAGTACAGAGCCCAATGCGGGGCTCAAACTCATGAACTGTGAGATCATGACCTGAGCTGAAGTCGGATGCTTAACCAACTGAGCCACCCATTAGAGGTGCCCCTCTAATGTTTTTTAATATATTTATTTATTTTCAAGAGGGAGAGACAGAGTGCTAGTGGGGGAGGGGCAGAGAGAGAGGGGACACAGAATCTGCAGCAGGCTCCAGGCTCCAAGCTGTCAGCACAGTGTCCAACTCCGGGCTCGAACTCATGAGCCATGATATCATGACCTGAGCAGAAGTCAGATGCTTAAGGACGGAGCCACCCAGCTGGCTCCTCACGTTCCATTCTTATTGTGTGAAATCTCCGAGGCTTTGTTTCCGAGATATCTTTTCTTGCGGTCTCCAAATCTTTTAGAGTTAGTTATTTACTATGATATCTTCCTTTGGCCATCTTACACCTCAAACTGTCAATATGTTCCAACTACATTCATCTTATCTTCTTTAAAGCTCTTTAGATGTCATTTCAAGTCAATTCAAGGAGACATCTTTTCAACACTTAGAAAAAGCAGTCTTGAAGGTACCGTGAGACATGAGGATGGTCAAGACAAACTCTTCCCGGACTGAGGGAGCTTCTCGGCAAACACACTCACAGATTGTTCTCAATATTCTTTTTCGGCTATTTGCTGCACTGCTGCAGCACAGCACCAGAATAGGATCTGCGTCAGAGAGGGACAGTAGATATAGAGGGCACACAGAAACATTCCAGGGATAGTGCTAGTCACTGGAATTATTTGGCTGTTACAAAGTGAGTGAGAAATTCTGAAAGATTTCGTTTCAGTATGGTTTATTTACTTATTTGATATGAATCATGGTTGAATTTCCTTCTGTAGAACCGTGAACACGAGCGTGTTTGTGACAGATAAAATTTCCCGTTGACTTTTTATCAAATGTTGTTCTCTGTATTAATCACCTTTATATTTTCCGTATTTCTGACACTTGGGCACCAGCGGCCTTGTTGACCCCAGAGAGACTATTCTTCGAAGGGCTAGACAATTCCTAGAGATAGTAAAAGACTGGCTTGCTGAGTATACCTTTTATACCAAACATAACCAATCCAGAGCCCACATTCTCCCCATCTATGGGGTTCCAACACTCAAGGGCACTATTTGTCTGCTCTAATCATCCCAAGGCCAAGTACCAGAACACTAGGGACGGCCTCTATGCCCCTGAGTACACTGAAGTTATTCAAACTAGCCAAGCCTAAAGCTGCCTACCCTTGCCTTGCCAGTTCCTGACCATAGAAACCACAATAAAGGATTTTGCCAATATTTTCCCCTCACTTCCTCTGCCTGCTGACCAGCTCTGGTGCTTTCTTGCATGGCCCTGTGCAGCATGTAATGTCTCCTCTTGGGAACTGTGATAACAAACTATCTATTCAATAGCAATCATCTCTGGATTGAAAAATAATAAAACCTACATTTTAAAGAAGAGCTGGAGTTTATGGGCTGTATGAATTCATATGGCTTTCACAGCTGGCAGAAATAGTATGGCAAATTATGCTTTTTCCACTTTCCAAAGCATATACTATGGTCATGCAAGTTTACTGAACCCATTGTTTCCAATAGCCTCTCTTCCACCCAGATAAATAGGTAAAACATCTTTATCTTTGGTCTCTGATGAAATGTCCTATATTCTTCATATCCTACAATAAAAATATACTATGTTGGTAAGTTACTTTATGGTTAATAGGTGTTTCCACGTTTATTTATTACTTAAGAGCTTCTCACACACATCCACACATATGAAAGATAGGTCATGAATCATTCGTGTATTGGAGATGAAGGAATTGTACCTCCAAGAGCTTATAAGCTTTTCCTAGGCTCATGCTACAATAGATGGTGGTGGTGGTGGCTGTTTCTCAGTCTGCCACCTACCTAAAAATCTTGGGAATTGCAAAAATGAAAATCATAATAGAAATTTGATTTTAGAAGATACAGTAAATTGAAATCAGACCTGTATCCATAAAAATGAATCCCATTCACAGTTAGAAAGGGAAAGACTGAACACAATTCTCTGTGTGTTCTGTGTGAAGTTGCAGTGCGTCTTTTGGGAACATCTTAGGGAGGACTACTTTCTCTGACTGCTTGCTGGCATCCATTTTACCAGAAAATCAGGCTGACCCTGTGTTAATTTTTGTACGTCTTGTATTCATTTGTTATTATATTAAAATGGTTTTTTGCAAAATGCTACTATTGAAAACAATTCAAACTGAACTTTTTGAGTAGAGAGACACCAAGGCCACAGTAGAACTCTTTTTCTATGAAGTAGAGATAAAAATTTAGAGCTGGAATTAATTTTAGATATTATGCAATACAAACATTTATCAAAGAAGCCCAGTGATATTAGGAAGTTTTCCTATACTATAATGGTCCTTCTCGGCAATTTCTCATTTTACTACTAAACAAAAGTTCTAGCTCACATTCTATAAACCCTTAAGGATTCTTTAGCTCAGAAGTCTGTGTTATAATACAAATTGGAGACTTCAAATCCCTAGTATATTTTGAAGGATGAAAATGACCTTGAGTCCTTTCTCTAAGAAAGTAATCATGTTCTCTCCTGCAGGGGTTCAATCATTTGAGGTTGGGAGGGAGAGAGGTGTTGTCCCAAGTTTCAATAAAGTCTGAAGGTAAAAAGTTTAATGAGAATTTCAGGGACCAGCTCACCCCATACAATCTTATGGAATCTGGGTGGATTTCAAGTACTAGTCTAACCGAAACAAGGAAACCATCTTAATCTTACACTGCCTTTCCTTTTAACATAGGCTCTACAAAAGGAAGTTCTCCTAGTATATTATCCATTGTTCCCAGAGTATTAGCTCTGAGAAGCCAAAACTTTCTCCAAATCTATGAAAATAATTTAAAAACTCCTACAGAACATTTGGGCCTTTTAAAAGAAAAGCTTTAAAAAAGTCCTGATGTTTGTGAAGTATTCCTTTTATTTATCATTGAAGGCTGGAATTACTTAAAGCAAATCTGCTTCATTTTTCTTTAATGGAAGGCTCCCAAAGGTCATAGAAGTTCTGAGAAATCAAGTTCTGAGATTTTCTTGGGCTTCTGGGCTATTGAAGCTGGACTGTGTTATGTTTATTAAATCCATGTCTATATTTTTGGCAATTAGTTTCTTACACCTTGACTTTAGAAATCTGGCAATCATGGATATGTCAAACCTTCAAACTAAATGAGGCTAATTTTTCATAAACCAATGTGCCTAATTACTGGTATTACTTTTTGAAATGTTTCCATTACCGATCCTCCTGGGATTCATATGTGGCAAATGCATTTAAAATGCCATCTATCATCTGGACCCCTACTTTCAAGCCCTTAGGCAAATGTTTTTGTAAACAATTGGCCCTTGAAGGTATCCCTGGAGCCAGGAAGCTCATATTTCATTGGACAAAGAGAAGAAATACATTCCAGAGTTGAGGATCCTCTGAGGACAAAACTGTGAGTCAAGGTTCACCACATTGTATCATTAATCAGCTTGATTTGAATGATATCATAAATCCAAGGTCAAAATGAGCAGTTAAATTCCAACTCCAAAGACCCACTTTTGTAGCTTCAAAGGTGTCCCATGAAATTTTTCTTCTAATTTTAAAAATTAAGGCAATGATTATGAACTACAACATTTGAATGCAACTATAAATCAAGCATCTGGTGACATAATCAACATGGGATAGAACTAAGTGCACCTAACATGTGCTGAACAACCTACATAATTATGATTATAAGAATAGTAAGTAATCATAAATGGTAACTAACAATGAAATTTGTGACATTTATACAGCTGATTCGAGTATTTTTAAAGGTCCCTTGTAAAGGTGACTAGTAGGAAACTGTTCACAGCCTCTACTCAAGACATTGTAACAAAAACCAACTGAAGTACAAGTTAAATACATGATTTCTGAAAACTAAACCGAAACTTCAAGCTTTGGAAGTTCCGAGTTATTTAAAAATGAACACGAGGAAACATCTCTCTTCATTTTGGTTAGACTTAACTTATATTCCTCTATTGAGGAATAAGATCAGGTAAGGTACCTGGGGTTTCAGATCCTAGACAGGAAGGGAGAAGCAAAAAAGAGACAAAAGGTGTAGAAGTTCATCACCATTAGACCAGACTTACAAGAAATGTTAAATGGAGTTCTTCAAGTTGAAACTGAAGGAGGCTTATTAATAACAGAAAAACATATATAAGTATAAAACTCACTGGTAAAGGTAAGTATATAGTTAAATTCAGAATATCCCAATTTTAAGGCTGGTGGGTAAGTCACTTATAGCTCTCATATGAAGGATAAAAGACAAAAGTATTCAAAATAACCATAACTATAATAATTTGTTAATGATTACGCAATGTAAAAAGATGTAAATTATGACAGCAAAAACATAAAATGGGGTAGGGGAGAGTAAAATGTAGAACTTTTCAATATACTTGAAGTTAAGTTGTTATCAGCTTAAAATATAACGTTATAAGATACTTTATGTAAGTGTCATCGTAATCATGAAGCCACACAAAAGAAAAAAAGAAAGGAATTAAAGCATACCATTACAGAAATTTATCAAATTACAAAGGAAGAGAGTGATAGAAGAAAGAAACAGAGGAACTACAAAACAGACAGAAAACATTAAACAGAATGGTAATAGTAAGTTCATACCTATATATAATTACTTCAAATATAAATGAACTAAATCTTTCAATCAAAAGACATAAAGTGGCCAAATGGATAAAAAAACAAGACCAAACTATGTTCTGCTTACGAGAGACTCACTTCGGCTTTAGGGGACACATAGACTAAAACAGAAGGTACAGAGAAATAACATTCCATGCAAATGGAAACCAAAAGAAAGTAGGAGTAATTAAATTAGACAAAACAGAACTGAAGCCAGAGACTAACAGCAGACAAAGAAGGTCATTATGCTAAGTAAAATTAGTCAAAAGGCGGAAGGCAAATACTCTACGGAATCATTTATAAGTGGATATAAAAAAAAAAAAAAGGAAAACCCCAAACTCATACCGAACTTAGCAGGAATTGTGGTTAATACTGACACTTAGAACTCACCAAATGTTTCATGTTTCACATAAATATTTCACAATTTTCTTCAGTAATAAATAAGTAAATTCAGAGGTTAATAATATGTTACTTCTAGATGGAATGATGAACTCTCCCCCAAAGCCTTTGCATGTATACACTCTTTTTCATGCAATTTCAGGCATTCATGGACACCCTGAGGTTCTATTTTGGAGCTGAGGTTAAGAACTACAAAATAGTTTGTCCATGAATTCATTTGTCCATTCATTCATTCGTCCATTCATTCATTCATTCATTCATTGCCGAGGAGCCGATATCTGCCAGGAACTGTTTTAGCCACTGAAGATACAGTAACAAACAGAAGAAAAATTTCTGCCTTAATGGAGTTTCTGTTTGGGTGGAAGGGGAAACCAGTCAAAAAAAATGACTCAAAAAGCCCATAAATAGAATATTACATATGCCAACCCTAAAAATAAAATAGCCAGTACTAGCAAAATGACTTTGTTTGAGAAGAGCAGAGAAATTGCAATTCAGGACAAGGAAACTGTGGTGAACCATAGGCAAGTTTGGAGAGAGAATGAGAGAAGCTATTTTTTTATACAGGAAGGAGGAAGTTGAGAGGGACTATTTGGAAGAAAGTCAATGGCAAGGAAAGCTAGCGTTTGGGGTTGTGGCAACTTCCCATTGGCTGGGTTGTTGCTGGGTGAGGAGAAAATTTTCCTTGCTCCTGCTGGGGTGGTAAAGTAAGTTGACGAATGGTACATGTGTGAGAGCTCCCCCTGTAGGACTTTTCCACCCCATTTGGAATGAGGTTTTTTTCTTTATCATTTTCACAGATAATGGTAGTTGTTAAAAATAAAGCAGGCAGAGGATAGACGGTGTCAGGGAGTGGCTTACATTTCAGAGAGAGTGGTCAGGGAAGACACCATTAAAAAGGTAAGGTTCACCTTGAAACATGAAGGCAGTGAGAAGGCGAGTCGGGCAGAACTCTGGGAGAAGAGAATTCTAGCCAGAAAGAAGTACAAGTTCAAAGGCTCTGTTAGAGGTAATAGAAAGCCAAGCATGTTCCAGAAGCATGGAGGAGTGAGTGTGGCTGGAGAAGAGTGATCAAATAGGAAGCAATGGGTAAGAGGTTGCGGGAAAAGGAGGCAGGATCCTGTAGGTCTTGGCAAGTTCAAAGGAAGGCCTTAGCTCTGAGGAAGTTGGAAGCTCACTTGAAGCACAGTTTCAAAAACACTCTTCTAGGGTCATAAAATCTCACCTAATTACGGCAGATAGAGTTACCATAAAATCTCCAGATGGTAAAATATCTTTGTCTTGGACTTTTTATAAATAGCAGTATTTAATGCTAAAGAATTGCAGTAAATGTATTTATTTAAAGATACTTTGATCTTACTTGATACCTTTTTCTCCACTTGTAATTTTGCTCAAGTTCCTTTACTCAATCTTCCTTTACAAACGTCTAACACTTTATACATAGAACCTTACAAAAACATTCAGACATCTTCACTTGATAGCTTCAGTCTTGCACTAAAGAATGCGACATTTGATTTTTTTTATTCCATTCAGTGATCAGGGCACTGGACCTGGAATCTGAAAATCTGGTTTCAAATTCATTGTCTCGTTGTGTGAATTTAGAAAGGCGTGTATAGGGCAGCATCTGTCCTTGCATCTGACATTTTGAATCCCGGCCCTATCGCTTGAAAACAGTGTGACATTGGTGAATTACATAACCTTTCTGAACCCTGTCGTCCTTTCAGCAAACTGGCATTGATGGCGTGAGGATTGAATTGAGTGAGGTGTAATAGGTGGCCAGGAGAATGTCTGAAACCCAGTGGGCATTCAGTGAACGGGGCTTTGTGTTACTTTTCTGGGTCTGCCTTAACAAATTACTGCAAAATGGGGGGGGCTTGCTTCAGACAACCAGAAATATATTGTCTTACAGTTCTGGAGTCTAGAAGTCCAAAGGTCTCCAAAAGACTCTGCTCCCCATGAAGGCTGTAGAGAAGAATACTTCTTTGTCTCTTTCTAGCTTCTAGTGGTTTCCCACAGTCCTCGGCATTCCTTGCCTGACTAAATCACTCCATTTTTACGTGACTATTTTTTCCTTTGTGTCTTTCCTCATGTGTGACGGTCTCCAAATCTGTTTCTCGTTACAAGCACACCAGGGGCACCTGAATCCAGTATGGCCTCATCTAAGTTCCATGATATCTGCAAAGACCTTATTTCCAAATGAAGTCACATGTACACGTAACTAGAGTTGGGACTTCAATATGTCTTTTGTGGGGACATAATTCAACCAGTAATAGAAGTCTTATTGTAGTTCGAATAACTCATTTAACGGTTTCTTCTGCTCAGAAATAAAGCTCCTAACATCTATCTCACGGTGGTTCTGAAACTTAAATGAGATAGTTCATGTCAGCCTTCCATGGGCTGACACAACCAACACAAAAGTCCATCTGAATTTTCCTTTTCCTGTTCAATCACAACCAATACTTCCATCTTTTATTCTTATACATTATTTTAAAATACAAGAGCCAGCTCTCCCAACTTAAAAATTGTGTAGAGTTTTACCCAGTTTAGAAGTTGAAGTTTACGTGGGGCATCTGGGTAAACATAGTTCCTATCACTTACATTCATAGGTTGGACTTAATTGACCAAACCGTTCCCGTGAGTTCACAGGGCCTGTTTGTGCTTTACTTTAGGGAGAGAGAAAAGGCATTGGGGGAAACAGTCTCAGTATTCTTTGCCTCAATGACCTACTTAAGTAGCTTTTTGGAAAGATGTGGTTAGTTTTTCCTACACACAGAAAGGAAATGAATGTCTTTTCTCAGCTAAACCAAAAGATATTTTCCCAAGTTCAAAGAGGAAGACAAGAGTGCCAAACATTGTTGTGAAATAGAACCTTCAAAATTTTTAAAGAAACTTGAACCTTGCCCCTGGGGAGGGAATGGCAACAGGAAAGGCAAATTTGAGGGGATCCTAGAGCAAGGATGCCTACCTTGCTTCCGGGTGCAGCCCAGGAGATCATGGTCTTTGCAGAGAAGCCCTGTATCCAGCATGGTGCACAATCATGGGGCAGCAAGGGCAGAGCGTTTAGGCTGTTAGATGCCAGGGCGGCACGGAAGAAGGCAGTCAAAGGACTGCAAGGGCCTTAAAGTTCAGGTAGAGAGGAAGAGCTCTATGAACTTGGACACTAGACATCTTAGTGAACTCAGCAGTCACCGGCAGCACTAACAAACACATGTTCACAATGACTGGAAAGGAAGCATTCAGCCTGGTGTGGAGAGATGATCAAGGATCCAACGCCCCTTGTCATCCACGCCATAAAGACCTGCATGCTTCCCTGGACCTCAGCGGCGGAAAGAGGAAAACTCCAAGTGTCCACTCCATTTTGACTTCTCAACTCACCGAGTTCAAATCCCAAATCGATGACATTTGAACCTGAAAAGATCAAGTAATCTCTGCTGAATTTACTAAGTGACTAGGTAGTGTTTTCTTATATCAGTAAAAAGGAGAGATCGACACAGAAAATGCGCGATTAGGATGAAGAAAGCCAGATTCTTGAATATTGAGGCTTATTTGTAGAATCCTAATCAGCCTCACACAAACAAAAGCAACACCTTCCATTCATCTGGGAGTACTTGAATTTTGTTCTGTTGCTCTCGGGTTTTCGTATTTCTTCTTTTTAAAGAAATCAATGTTCTCTGCTGCATTTGCAAGCAGTAGAACATGGCTGCACCAAAACGGTACTCTCAGTTTGTGGATAAACTTTATCTCAGTGCAAGTGACAGCAGAGACTAGTGTTTTTAACTCCAAAACGTCTCCCAAAGAATCTGACTGCCTGTGGGAAGTGTGCCTACCACTGATTAAATCACATGTCAGGGTGTTGGAATTGAAATCATGTAATAGTAAACTTGTTTTACACCCACATAAGAGAGAGCAGAAGAGGAAGAGAGGGAAGACGGGAGGGGATCATCCTACTATTCCCCAGGTGATCCCTTGAGGTTTTCTTGAGCAGAAAACCCTAAAAATTGTTTGTTTGTTTGTTTGTTTGTTTGTTAGCTGCACCCACAGGTCTGTTCTGGTAAAAGGTCAAATATCTAAATACGGCATCTAAAACAGTAACCCTTACTTTTGTGTAGTCAGTCACACACTCTATGAACATAGTAATAAACAAGAAACACGTGACACAACTACAGTAAATTAGAATTTAAAAATAAAGATGGCTTTAGCAATATACTTACACAGATGGAGATAATCAAAACAAGAACTCAAATTCACAACGCCTGACATTATACACCAATTGGGAAAAACTGCACAGCCATTTGGAACCAGAAGCTTTATGTCATAGCTGAGTCATAGAGGAAAGGTTGGATGCTTACCGCCTCAAAAGAAAGAAAATATAGTAAAATGTGGAAGCTATGATAATAGTAATTTTCAATCACTACATAGTAATTTTCAAAGGCTGCATGCTTTTCTATTTTTCCTTCAAGTAATGATAGTCAAATGAAGTAATGGAGTGACAATCACACAAAAAAATCTCATTCTCATTTAAGATTGCTTATTGGCAGAGATGACACCATGTGGGTGTGAAATCCCGCCTATTGTACTCTTTCCGGACACACAGGAAGACTATGTTTTCAAGTTTCCTTGGGCTAGTTCTGGCCAATAGGTTGTGGTTAGAAGTGATGTATATCTCTCCTCGGCCTGCCTCTAAACCTCCTTCACATGTTCTGTTTTCTCCTTCTGTGGCAAAGGTAGGGACCGCAAGTTCAAGATAACAGTGTGTCAGTATGAAAGGAAACTGTGTGCCTGAGTTATCGCTTAGGAGAACCACCAAGGAGGGCAGTTCTATCTGTACATCTGAGATGGTGAGTGAAAAATAAAATGCGAAACCGAAAAGATCAAGGAGCTTGCTTGTTACCAGAGTCTAGCTTAGTCTATCTTGACAAATATACTACCTTTTATAAGAATCCCTAATTAATTTGTAAAGATGAATTTCTTACCAGATATAAACCTTTGATAATGATTCATAAATATCTCTGAATTACTTCCCATTTTCCATGGAAGGTGACTTGAATGGAAAGCTTCAAATAACAAATAAAATCAGAACAATAAGCAACTTTCCCAAAGCTTTGTACAGTTCGTGATACAAAGTAAGCACGCAATAAGGACTTATCTAAAAATAAAAATATTACTTCTTGAAAAGTTCATAAGAATATTCTTGCTTTTAAAAATAAAGATAAAATCACCAAGTAGAAAATACACAGAAAATTGGAAAGAGAAAAAAATAGATGTTTCATAAAAATAGATACGTGCATCTCTTAATCATTTGGAAAAGTAGGAGAACTGCATTGAGATACTATTTCTCACCAACAGGAAAAATTAAAAATACAAAGTTTCACAACATGCGCTGAGGAAGCAGCTGTGGGTGAACCATGCTTTTGTACACTATCATTGAGAATGCAAATGTCGTAACTACCACGATGGGAAATTCGGAACGATCTAGAAAAATTACATATCCATTTACCTCTTGAGCTAGCAGTCCTATTTCTAGGAATCCATCTCAAAAAAAAAAAAAAAAAAAAAGCCACCCAAGTCAGCACATTGTTTGTATAAGGCTATTCAAAGCAGAGCTATTTGTAATATCAGAAACTGAACACACCCCAGGTATCTACCAACAAAGGGGACAAGACAAGCCAGGAAAAAAAGATGTGCAGTTTGCCATTATTTATTTTTTAAAAAGAGATACATATCAGCCTCTATTAAAAATACAAATAGGTAATGGAAAGTTTAAATATCATATCTTTGTATTGACTTTGTGAAATATCCAAGCTGTGATGCCTTTGTTTTTTTATTGTCATTTAAGAGGGAAGTAGTTAACAGTCTTTAAGATAATTCTGGATTTTTGAGACCTTAGTCTTTAAGAAATCCTTTAGTAATTGAGAAAGTATCACCTATCAGCTCTTTAGGTTTTGCTTTATGGATTTTGGGTCAATTTCTAATTTTTTAAAAATATTTATTTATTTATGAGAGAGAGAGAGAGAGACAGAGTGTGAGTGGGGGAAGGGCAGAGAGAGGGAGACACAGAATCAGAAGCAGGCTCCAGGCCTTGAGCTGTTAGCACAGAGCCCAACACGGGACTCAAACTCATAAACCTTGAGATTATGACCTGAGCTGAAGCCGGATGCTTACCCGTCAATTGCCCCTGGGTCAAATTATAAGAATGAACACTGTGTTTCAACTTATGTATAGCCTAGTAAATTTTAGATAGATGCATGATTGATCTAAATGTCAACGTATGATGGGAAAGGTAAACTCTCCTAACAAAACACTCACTAATATCTACTTATTTGTATTTTGTATATTTAAAACATAATTTACATTTTAAAATTAAATAAAATATTAATCTTTTAAAATAATTTTTTCAAAAATGTTACTTGTAAGGAGTGAAATGGAATAGGTTGAAAGGGGAAAAGATAGAAGCCAGGCTTTTGTTTTTTGTTTTTTGTTTTTTAATTTTTTTTAATGTTATTTATTTTTGAGACAGAGAGAGACAGAGCATGAGTGGGGGAGGGGCAGAGAGAGAGGGAGACACAGAATGTGAAGCAGGCTCCAGGCTCTGAGCTGTCAGCACAGAGCCCGACGTAGAGCTCGAACTCACAGACCGCGAGATCATGACCTGAGCTGAAGTCGGACGCTCAACCGACTGAGCCACCCAGGCGCCCCAGAAGCCAGGTTTTTAAAAAATATAGCTTTTTTTGTTTTGAAGGATCATGAGATATTTTACATAATTATAAAATTAAGTAAATAAGAGACCAATCCTTAAGAATAAAAATTTTTAAATGAACCTAAATATGTAGTCAGTGGTAAGATAACGTCCTGAGTGACTTAAAAATGTTGTAATTGGACTGTACGCTTTTAACTGGATATGTCCAAAGGATAAAAGAACTTTAAAAAATATTTCGAGGTGCCTGGGTGCCTTGGTTGGTTAAGCATCCAGGTCTTGGAATTGGTGCAGGTGATGACTTTACAGAACGTGAGTTCAAGCACCACGTTGGGCTCTGCACTGACAACACAGAGCCTGCTTAGGATTCTCTCTCACTCTCTCTGCCCTTCCTTGACTCTCTCTCTTTCTCTCTCAAAATAAATAAGTAAAGTTAAAAAATATATAAACTCTAAGTTCCACTTCTTACTCAAATAAATAGTGCTTCTTGAGAAAGTGGCTAGACTCCCTGACTTTAAAATCAGTTTCCACCTCCTAATTTAACATGTCAGCTCAAGTACATTATTCAGCCTTCTTATGCTAAGAAAATTGGGGCTAAAATGGTACCTATCTCATAGGGTACCTCTCAGGATTAAGTTAATTATCATTTAACTGGTTCGTGGTAATAGTGTCTGACACTTGGTAGGTCCTCAATAAATGTACATCTTTTTTTATCCTTTTTAAATTCTCTTAAAATATCATTTGCCAAGAATGTACAAGTTACTTTGAGTTACATATATGTACTCTTCAGCCAGAGAAAGGCTGGATGGAGCGCCCCACACTTTAAAGATGATAAGACCAGGGGCACCTGGGTGGCTCAGTTGGTTAAGTGTCTGACTTCGGCTCAGGTCATGATCTTATAGTCAGTGAGTTCAAGCCCCGCATCGGGCTCTGTGCTGACAGCACGGAGCCTGGAGCCTACCTTGGATTCTGTGTGTGTGTGTGTGTGTGTGTCTCTCTCTGCCCCTCCCCTGCTCCCCTGCTCACGCACTGTCTCTATCTAAAAAAAAAAAAAAAAGATAAGACCAGTTTTTTAAGTAGGTTCATACAGAGATCAGCATTGAACACTGATTTTATGCTTAACCTTCATTGTTTCATCTGATAATCAAAATAATCACACAAGATAGTTATTTTTATGTCTTTTTTTATAAGGAAGGAACCCAAAGTTCAGAAGAAGGCTGAAAACATGTTCTTGTTCAGGACTAGAAAGTGACAGAGCCAGGATCCAAGTTAACCCTCTCTCAATCCTGAACTCTTTCCACCTCATCACTGCCTTTTCAAGGAAAGCCTTCCATGCCTTATTGAGTGATGTGTAAAGTTCTACTATTATAGATTTATTCCTATGGCTTATTTCTTTTCCTTTGCTAAATGCAGAGGTCTTGGGAATATCTAGTCATCGCTTTCTTAAACACAAAGAAAAAGACATTTATTTGGAAAAATTACATTTTTCATTTTATGTCATAATTTGTGTTCTCTGGATCCTTCTCAGAATCAACAAGCCATCTTTTTTTCTAAGAAAACTTTGAACGAGGAAAAGCATTTTATAATGTCTGGTGGCAGAAACGGCAAAGAATTCCTCCCGTGAAAACTGCATCTTGCTGAACAGCTCTGGAAACGGGTCCTCTCTCTCAAAAGCAAGCAAAAATCCACTGGGTCATATTCTTTCATTTTATAGCATTTTAATCTTGTGTCTTCCTCTGTCCATTCTAAACATAATTTTAGATGGAAGATTGTCTCAGACACTTATTTCGGACCCTGGTGTGTTTCTGGTATGCTTCTAAATGGGAATAGTAAAAAAAAAAAAAATTGGTAATGATGATGTTAGTTGTAAAACTGAATCCAATTTTAGCATAATTCATTAAAAAGTTGGCAAGATGATTCAGAGCATTTTAAGATGCAGACACATTTTACCATCTTCTGTTCCTGATTTTAAATTCAATAAAATTAAACGTGATGAGCTGATTCATATTTCCTTAATTATATAACCATACTTTTCTCATACAAGAACCGTGCCTACGATAAAATGTAAAATGGATGGAAGTAGAGGGAGGAAAAACGAATTAAATGCAAGAAAAAAGGAAATGCCATCATAGGTGGTTACCACATGGTACATATTCTAGAAATTGTTTTTGCATGCTTGGAAATAGCTATCTCTTATACAAATCATTTATTATTCTAAAAATATTTGGCATAGTTGAAAAGAAATAAGTGAGGTTTGTATGAGTCACACATATTTGTGAAGGAAAACTAACAGGGTTGTTTATGAAAACAGATCAGTTAAATTTAAAACATCCTGAAAACTTCGGCACAAAATCATAGTTATTTTTTCCCATTGTTAGTATTGTATACATATTCTAATTAATATTGTTTTAGTTTTTTTGAGAAAAATATGAAGAAAAAATCTAGTGGCTGTAGGCATATCTAAAATTAACTTTTATATATATATATATATATATATATATATATATATATGCAAATTTTAAAAAATTTGTCAGTTAAGAGTTTTATTTCCAAAGTCTTAATGTTGATAATGGGCAGACATCGACAGATACAAAGGGCTTAAAACAAAAGTATTTGGTTTGGAACAACTTTCTGCAAGAGACAGAAAAAGATAATCATTCAAAACTGTTAATGATTCGGTAACCTATTGTATTAAAAGCAAAATCCAGGGGCGCCTGGGTGGCTCAGTCTGTCAAGCGTCCAACTCTGGTTCAGGTCATGATTTGAAGGTTTGTGAGTTCAAGCCCCACTTCAGGCTCTCTGCTGTCAGCGCAGAGTCTGCTTAAGATCCTCTGTCTCTTTCTCTCTCTCTCTCCATCTCAAAAATAAATAACCATTTAAAAAAAGGATTTTAAAAAAGCACAATTTGATTAATAGAAACAAGAGGAAGAAGGAAAATATAGACCATTCAAATTCCTTTATTTCATTTTAGGAGAGTTACCCACACCACTATCACCTTCCACCGTTCCTCCCACATACAAAGGAGTTGCTTAATATTATGTTGAAGAATGCATTTAAAATGAAAGTCTGAAATTGGCAAGATCATATCTGTTTTCTGGGGGCTTGAAGATTCTAGGACTTTCACATTTCCTTCTAGATTGCTTTTATGAGCTCCAGGTCAGTTTTCAATATGGGCATTTAGGGCATTCTTGATTTTACTGAGAAGTTAAATTATTTTCTGTGGAACCCAATTAGGAAATAAATTTTTTCCAGTAGGATGATATTTTTAGAGTCCTTTCTTTCTTTAACCGTAATGTTCAATAATTAGATTATACACAACACAGAAATAGAGTTTGCTGAGAGTCTGTAGCAAGATACATAGTTTTCTTTTGAGTTTTCTTTACTGCAGAGGAAAATACCCATTCATGAGAAAAGTATGGTTTGATTTATAGTTTAATTGAGGTAAGAATACGATGAAATGTACATGACATCAACCTTTCAGAATCTTGAATTCTCATCTTATTTGAGTCATTTCTCTAGTCACAAGGTAACTTGATGACCTGAGAAACTAGATTCTCTTGTATTTACAACTATTAGCCCATCACTGCGCTTCTATGCCTCCTGGTCCTTTTGAGTGCTGGCCCCTTTGTCCTAATTGTAGGAATCCAGTGACTCTTGTTACCCTCTAGGTCCCCAGAATTGCCTGTAAAGAGTCTTAGCAGAGCCTGCTCCCTTATGGGAACATGAGTGTAACAAAATCTAGTCCACATTTTATATTACACGCAGTTACATCTTGTAGCTATGAACTTAATTTATGCAGCAGGGTAATTAAATTTTCCATATACTTCCCAGTATTTTCTTATTTTTTTCCTTTCTTCTCCCCTAGGATGAATAACTCCATTATTTTTTGGGTCAGTTTAGGTCCTGCAAGAATTATTAGGCTCGATGAAACTTGGCTGCAATGTTTATATTCCTTTTAAACTGGAATTAAGAATTTTAAACTATTAAGACAGTTTAGGCTGGGCCAACGTGACCCTTTACACTATGACAGGGACAGGTCATTTCAGAGAGAGAAGAACAGGGGCCAAGGCTGAGTAGGCCAACAGCCTCACTGGGAGCTCACTCAAAGAGTCTCTTAGAGCATCTTGTGTGCTGTGAGAGCAGAGGTTTTCTTTACAATCAGGATCAGCTCCTACCTGTGGTCTTCCAAGAGATTTTCTGTCTCCATTCTCTAACACATGCCTGTCTTCCATCTCATTTTCTCTGCACCTTGCCCTCTAGACTAGTAAAGTCTACTTATCATTCTCCACCTCTCCAACTTCTCACCCTGTTTCATCACTGCATCTGCTCCTTCATCTTCTATCTTCTTCAGCTTATCCTACCACCTCATGCTACCTGCCTCCTCCCTTTCACAACCCGGAGTGTCAGACCAGGTTTCAGAAAGCTTACTTTGAGATGGGGATTTGCACACAGAAGCTCTCCCACGGAGGCCTGTCTGAACAACATGTACAAACAAAGAAAGGCGGCAGGAAAAAGCAGAGAGAGAAACTGGACTTTGATGCAGTTGCAAGAGAGTTTCCAGCAAATCTGACATGGAGGTGGCACAACCTTCAGTGCTGTCACATTCGAGGTAGGAGAGTGGGATCTCGTCTTTCAGCCTGTCCCCTGCATCACCTTGTTATTGGATGGGGCTGTAGGGAAGGAGGGTCATGATCCATAACCTTAAGACAAGCAGCCCACGTCTGCCGAGGGCATTCAGAGGAGGGCCTCAAGCTCCCATACGTTATTCTTTGGATGAGAATCACGAAGTCCAGCCCACATTTGAGGTTGTGTTCCAGCTCCTGGAGGAGTAGATATTTGCTTTATTATTTGAAATTCCTCCATGTGGAAGATTTGTCCTTCTTTTACCCCTCATTTATGTATTTACTCGCCCATTTATCGATACCAGCATGGGCTCATGGATTTATTTTGTATTTTGGGAGGCTCCATTTATTCCAGCTTTTGCCACCAGAAGCCTTTTCCAGTTCTTTCCTGCATCATTTGTTCAGGACCCCATCATTTTGTTTTTGGAGCACTTCCTTACTTTCAATCAGTACTAGATGATCCAGGCTTATCACACGTATTCCCTGCCCAGCTTTAGAATCACCGCTCCTTCACAGATAAGGAGCCCTATTTGAAAGCAAGGTCTGAGTGCAAGTGTGCTTCTTGTTACTGTAGTACCACCGCTCAACGGGCCACTCAATGGGCAGAGCAAGGAAAAATATGCATGTAAATTAACACATGTGTACACATATCTAAAATTATTTTGGTAACTATCTTTCTGCATATAAATGAACCTAAACAGCATTTCTTAAAGTTTATGTATGTATGTATGTATGTATGTATGTATTGGGAGAAAGAGAGCAAGAGAGAGTGGGGGAGGAGCAGAGAGAGAAGGAAAGAGAGAATCCTAAGCAGGCTCTGCATTGTCACCACAGAGCCCGATTTGGGGCTTGATCTCACAAACCATGAGATCATAACCTTAGCTGAAACCAAGAATCCAACACTTAGCCAGTTGAGCCACCCAGGTGCCCCCAAACAGCATTTTTATTAATGTACCCACACCAATTCAGTTCTTCAGGATTCAATCTAACCTCCCCTACTCCCACTTTGCTTACGCGTTACTTCCCCTTCCAACAGTAGGAGATCTGGCTCCCACCATCCACCATCCATGTGTTTGTTCAACTCAGTTTCTCACAAACCCCAGTGAGAAACAACTTTGGCAATTAGACTGCAGTGTTTATACATGTTTCTTTTTGTCTTTAACCTTGTCTTTAAACTACCCAGTCAAAATGCTTTTGTCTGAGGTTACATGGCAGCTCCTTATTCCCCACCCCTTTCAGGGAGGTAGTGCCACACATTGATGATACGGTTAGATTTCTTTGTCACACTTTGCAATTCATCCTGAAGTCCCCAACATTCTGATTGATTTTTTTAACTGCACACATTAAAAATCATTCTTCGTGATGTACAGTTCTAGGAGACTTCACAAATGCACATGGGCAGGTCCTAGCACTTCAGCTACCCACCAATTTCATCTTAAGCTCTCCGGGAGCCAGCTGCGAATAAAGGGACCAAGTCATAGACTAGCTGGTGGGTGATCACACGTAGGCTCCTGTATTTGTCTGGGTCCTCTGAGAAGCAGACATGGAGACATGATTAAATGTGCAAAGATTTTTCTTAGGGAAATGTTTATATAAAAGGAAATAGGGAGGAAGCTCGACAAGACTGGGAGAGATAGGAGACCAAGATGCGAGGTGACCCCAAGTGAAGGAGAAGGCAGAGAAGGTTAGGTGGAGACACTTGAGATTTCTATGGAGTGTACAGGAGACTTACCGAAACCAGCAGGATTCCTAGCGTGTGGGCCGACCTGTGGAGGAGTCCACAGTCTCACGACCCCCAGGAGCAGATCTGCTTTGTTCTGAAGCTCTCTCAACCACTGGCAGTGGGGGAGCTGCGGGATCTGACCACTTCTCTCTGCACCTCTGTCTTGCCCCTCTCTCCTTCTGGAGCTCAGCTTTCTCTGCTGGGGGGAGGACACGTGTAACCGACACGAGAGAATCTTACAAATAATAAAATACCTCAGAGAAAAGCACATTAGTATATTTCTATACGTATGTGTTTTAAATAGATACATACAAATGTTAACCTTGCATATTCACTTAAAGTTCAGCTTAAAATAATAACATAAATTTAAAATAACAGGCAGAAGGGGGATTTTATTAAAAATGATAAACTGATATTCAATTTGATGGATTTTGGATTTCTTTACTATTTTACATCAACTTCTTCATTGAAAAATGTGCCAGTTTTCAGTACATTTCTGTCTACTGGTTCAAAAATACTATGTATTTGGCTATGTCTATATAAATTAACCTGTGTGGATCTATTAATATTTCCTACATAAATAAATGGACACCTGGCTTAAGAGATTTTATTCTGATGTCATTTGTGTACACATATAAGGTGAAAATAAAAAAGAACTTTTTTCTTTAGAAAAGCTCTCAGAGTGAACACAGTACTGTGTACACAAGTCCCTTGATTACAAATGTACAGGAGCCATAACTGTTACTGCCTCAGAACACCCAGACAGCACCTGAGACATGAAGAAAATAGTTCCTGATTATTTCCCAGGAAACAGGAAAATAACTGAAATCCATTTGCCTCAACCCAAAAGAAGCTAAAAGCAAAAGGTTGGAAACGTGGGAAAAATAAAATAATTAAATAATAACTATTACAGCTGTCTGATTGATTTATTATTTTACTTATTTATTTATTTATTTATTTGCTCAGAGAAAGAGTCGGGGTTATTGGGAATAGGATACAAAATGCTACAATAGAAATCGTGCTGCAAATAAAAATGTTGGGAGAAGAGTGGCAGGAAAACAAGGGGAGAGAGAAGAGGAAAGCAGAGACGGTTTTTTTTTTTTTTTCTGAACATTATTTTTAACGTAAATTGGCTTCCCTGAGGAGCTGAGAATTTTCTGAAATTAATGAAGAAGGACACCTAGCTGGGAGTTTTCATATCTGTTGGGAAAATAAAGATGAAGAATATAACAATATAAATACATATATAGTTCTAACTTAAGGTTTCTGATTTTGCTATCGAAGAGCTGAGAGTTTGATACATTTTACACAAAGACTTTTAAAACGAATCACCCCATTAGTAGCTTCCTTTTTATTGTTCCACTTCCTACCTGGACACAATGGCATTTTTCGGCCTCATGCTCACATTCCTTCGCTCCCATATTCTGAAATGAATGAGCCACATCAGTTCAAGCCTCGTCGGCTGTAAATCTTTCACCTTTAAAAAGAAAATACGGCAGAACTCTTGGTTCCCCATCATAAATCCCAAACTTCATTATTTCTGGCAGTCGCAAACATCAGTTTTAATTGCTTTGCCAGGAGCAATAGCTTCCAGTAACATGGATAAACCTAGCTCAATTTTACTACTCTCAGTTTTTTTAGTGTTTTGTTTTGTTTTTGTTTTATATCTCAGAAAGAAGGACAGGACTAGAGGTCTATATGCTAATGAAACTTCGGTAGTTCATCATTTTATCTGCAACAATAATCACTAATAGATGGAATATGTAATAGACATCTGATGTACAGAAACACGTTATAAATATAAGCAAAGTTTATTATATTATGCTATAAATATAAATGAAGTGAAGCTAATCTCTATGAATAGAATCTCTAAACGTTTGGAGTTTATGTGACTTTTGAGAGAAAGGACATTGTTAGGGTTATAGGATTTCACTGCCACACGTCAGACTTTTGTACGTAAATACAAATTGTTCTAGGATTTCTATTGTTTTAGTCAAGAGCTGACCAAATGGAAGGAGAGAAACGTTATCTGAATAAATTCATGAGTAGTAAGGGTGAAAAGACTATGGCGTCTGTCACCACACAGATGAGGGAGATTGATTCAGCCTATGAAACTTACCAGGCAACTAATCTTTTCTCCTTCAGCTCTACACATGTGTCCTTCCAAGATCTGAGCAAAGGGTATAATCCTTTCAATAAGAAAAGAGTCAGACTTTGGTCAAAGAAGTAAAAGTAATCCGTGCACTCTACTGTAGTCTGCGCAAGAATCAGCCCTCTGACTGCAATTTGTTATAAATGTAATTTGATTATATAAACGGATCTTAACATACTTTAGAAAGTATGGTGTTGATTAATCCTAAGTTGAAGCTTTATCCTGAATTTAAAAATTGAAATGGTATTTGGTTCAGATGTTTTTGTTCTCAAATAATTATTCTATTTAAAATATTTTTTCCAGGGCTTACTAGCCATCATTTATTCCACTTTATGACAAGAAAGCTCATAGATAGATGTAAATCAAACAGATAAAGAGATGACATGATTATTTCATCTGAAATCAGTTCTTTGGAACTTGTGGTAGAGGCATCTAGTTGCCAGCCACATTATTCTTTATTCCTCTCTTAGTAACAGAGTACTGCTTTTTAGCAGATCACACTTCTTTATGGAATGAAAAAAATACTTTTCTCAGCATCCCATGCAGGTGGATGTCCCTTATAACTAGGTTCTGGACAATGAGATGTAAAAGAATAATCAGGAAAAAGGATCTCACTGAAATGACAGCTACAATAGCTGACACACAGTCCAATGGCACTGGAAGATGATGGTGTAAAAAATTTCCTAGAAAGAGAAAAGATGAAAGGAGAGAAAAATGGAAAGAAACGCTAAAGACTTTGAGGATCAATCTAGGAGTTTCCATATCTATTTAGGAGACATTTCAATAGGAGACAAACTGGCAGGAAAGAGTTATCAAGAAATTATACGAAGACATTTCCCAGAAATGGAGACCATGATTCTTTGGGATCTCTACCATCTCCAGCCCAACCACTAAGACAATTCACAAAGGGATAGTAACACTGCAGCTTAGACCAGTGCTTCTCAAGTGTGAATGTGCTTACAAATCACCTGGAGATCTTGTTCAAATGCAGGTTCTGATCTAGTAGGTCTGGGGTGGAACCAGAGATCTTCTTCTCTAACTAGTTTTCAGAGGCTGCTGATTCCCTCTCAACACTTTGAGTTACCAAATGCTAGCAGATGATAGTAATGCCTTCAAAATTCTAAGAGAAAGTGCCTTGAAACCCAGAATTCTATGTCTTTCCAATTTAAAAGTCAACTGTGAAGGTAAAGACATTTCCAAACACAAAGACCTCAACTGTTCTCTCCTGTGTCTGAAGTTGGCAAGATGGGGGATGAACCAAGAGAGAAGACATGAACACTAGGAAGAAGAAATCTAATGCTGCAAAGTGACAGCTTTAGTCGCAAGACTCAGAGAGCAATCTAAACAGAAAAAACTAAAACACTGTGTAAGAAAATAATTAGGCAAGATTCCAGGAAAATTAGTGTAAGTTGTACAAAAGATGACTCATAATAATGATATACCAGTTAGTTCAGGAGTGATTTGTTTTAGTTTTATACCATTAGCAAATACTACTCTGGTAAAAATTTAAAAAGCAAAAATTATATGTATGTATAAAAACATGCTTATATCACCCATATTTTCACATATATATGTATATATTAATATATGTATTTTACACAAGAGTTAAAAGTCATTGTTTCTGGAGGGCAAGTAGAGAAAAGGATAAATTAGAAATGAGAGAAAGCTTAAATTAGTTCCGATCATTGCAAAACTGTTTAATTTTTATAAAATAAGCAAATATTACATTAATAAAAATATGAAGACAATATAAAATAAAACAATCTATATAGATCTTATTTTAATATGATCAAATTTTAAATATTACTGTGAGCCAAAAAACCTGTATACTTGAATTATTACTGCACACATATTAATGTGGGACATTACCTCTGACCTGGACTGTACACAATTAGGTTAATTGATTAATCTACCATAAGATGAAAGACTTAAAGATACATGTTTTTAATGTTGCTAATGGTAGTAACTTTAAATGCTAAACTATGAAACCCATGTATATTTGGATTTTAATTGTAGTTAATGCTTCAACTGGGGCTGATGTTTAATTTACTATTTTACAAGTTTCTACACATCATTTTCTACTTGACAGGAGAATATACAAAGAAAAACTAAAACACACATGTGAAATGAATCAGTTTATTCTAAAAGGCATGGAAAATACCAACTGTAATTGATATTAGAAATAGAGAAGCTTAAATTTTGGCATAATTTTTACTGATTTTGCAAAATACAGTTTAAAAAATTTTCAACGTTTTTGTTCTTTTTTTTTTTTTTTAATTTTGAGAGCGAGAGAGAGAGAGCACGAGCATGAGACAGAGAGGGGTAGAGAAAGGGAGAAACAGAATTCGAAGCAGGGTCCAGGTTCTGAGCTGTCAGCACAGAGCCCGAGGCGGGCTTGAACCCTAGAACTGCGAGGCCACGACCTGAGAGAAGTCAGTTGCTTAATCGATTTAGCCACCCAGGCATCTGGCAAAATACAGTTTTAAACACTATTTAACAATTTGAGAAGTTATGAAATAATACATTTTATTTATTTAATAATAATGAGACCTCCTTAGAGTTTGTAATAAAAATGTTAAGAAATTTGTAATGTTTTATTTTCTTTTATTTTTTTGAGAGACAGAGCATGAGCAGAGGAGAGGCAGAAAAAGAGGGAGACACAGAACCCAAAGAAGGCTGTAGGCTCTGAGCTGTCAGCACAGAGCCCGATGCAGGGCTCAAACTCATGAGCCATGAGGCCATGACCCCAGCTGAGGTCGGCCGATCAACCAGGTCCCCTGCAATAAAGTTTTAAATGGAGACAGGGGCACCTAGGTGGTTCAGTGGGTTGAGTACCTGACTTTTGGTTTCAGCTTTGGTCATGATTCCAAAGTCGTGAGATCGAGCCCTGCTTTGGGCTCTGGGCTGAGTGTGGAACCTGCTTAGGATTCTCTCTCTCCCTCTCTCTCTCTCTGTCCCTTTCCCTGATCATTCTGTCTCTTTAAAAATACATACATACTTACATACATACATACATACATACATACATAAATGGAAACAGTAGTGTTTTCTATTTATTTATACATTATAAAAACTCTGGTATACTAATATAATGTTATATTATACTATAATATATTTAATTACTTATATTAGTATTATATTAATTACTTATCTGACATGTGGGTACCTAATATCTCCTGTGAGATCTGGGAAGCATTCTATAATTGAGCTTATTATTATGTCTGCCTATATTATAAATATTCATATTTCATGGGGCAAATTCAAAGTATATAGACCTTCAAGTTAGTTCTTGTTAGTTTTGTCACTGAATTTAGGTCACGTCAGGTTTTGCCAGCATATTGGTTAGGAACCAATTTTTTTAGAACCTTTTGGATTTTGGGATTGTGGATAAGGAACTCTGGACCTAGAGGATAGACAATTAAAAACAATACCTGTCTTCAGAAAGCTGCAGAAAATATTTCTTAAAGTTCTTTGTTCCTCTTGAACCAAGTAATTTATCTAGTTTCCCAGCCATTGCATTTGTTTTAGAACCTAATCTTTGAACCAAAATGTCCTTGCCAAAATTATCTCTGAAACTACTGATATATGTACAAGTATGTAAACTGTCCTTTTTGAAAAGGGGACTCCCAAAATATGTATGTGGCAGTAAGGAGATTTAGTGAGACTTTTTACTTGAGTATTTGAGATACTTCCAATATACCTTTTGATTTTTAAAATTTAAATTAAATAATTTTACTACAAATAAACATGTGTATTTAAATTTTTGAGATAATCAAGAGACATTAGTCTAAATATTGAAGGAAAATGTGTATATACATTCTCTATTGATCTTCAACTAAGAGAAATAGAAAGATTATCGTTATAGTAATAACAAATCAGTAAAAATAATTGCTCTATTTAAAGGATGCTTACTCTGATCCAGATATTGTAACAGAAACTTTGCATATTTTGTTTCATTAGTCCTTGTAACTGCTTTATGAGATACATATTTTTCTAATTTAATAGATTAACTACAGTAGCATTAAAAAATAATACATACATACATACCTACATAGGCATTAAATAATTTGCCCCCAATTTTACAACTAACAAATTAAACAGAGCATGGAATCTAAATCTCTTTGTTGAACATGATATATTTAAGATAAAAAAAAAAAATCCATGCTGGGAATTGAATTACTTGAATTAGTTGCTATATAAATAAATTAACCAAATCATATAATTTCCAATTCGACAGCCAGATTTAATGTATTGTAGTAGATAAACAGTAAAAATAGGGAGGCACAGTTTGGCTGAAGATGTCACAGCAGCTTGTCTAAGTTTCCTCTTACTCTGTAGAGTGATTGTCACATAGCAAATACTCATAATTAAATGTTGAATTAAAGCATTGGGCTGTTTAAAAAAAATGTATAGGACATAACCCTTGTCTTCAAGTAAAGAACTTGCCACTCCACCATATGACAAAAGTTTTGCTGTCATTGAGGGTGGGAGCCCAGATCTCAGATTTCTCTTACTGAGAAATATACCATGAGATTCATCAATAGACTTGGTTTCAACAACTTCGTCAAGTAAACAGCTTTTTCCTTTTAATAACAGCTACATGGAACACCCTGGTTTTTACACTTAAATTATCAGTATTTTTATATGGACAAAGTATAATTCACAACCTATTGGAACTCTGCTCAAGAAAATTAGAAAACTTTTTTTAATTTATTTATTTTTGAGAGAGAGAAGGGGGACAGGGGCAAAAGGAGAGAGAGCGAGAGAGAGAAAGAAAGAGAGAGAATCCCAAGCAAGCTCCAGGCTGTCAGCACAGAGCCCCATGTGGAGTTTGATCTTACAAACCATGAGATCGTGACCTGAGCTGAGGTCAAGAGTCAGACGATTTACCTACTGACCCATCCAGGCACCTCAGAAAACATTTTAAAAAGAAATAACTGAGATGAAATTATGCCTCAGTATTAGCAAAAGTTGTATTGGTACTGAGCACATGAGTATTTTCACAGCCTTCTTTACTTTTCCGTATTTTATATTTTTCTATAATGATCATGTAAGAATATTAGAATAGAAAACCTATAACAAACTGTGCTTAAATGTGACAATTCCAAAATAACTGCATTTAAACTGTATTTAAATGTGACAATTCCAAAATAAGCAAAAATAATCCATTAGTACAGATTTTCAAGAAAAGTTAAAATCATACTTAAAATTGAGTCAAGGATTTTAGGAAGTAACAGGGTAGGATAGAAGTAATATACAATTCCCTAAAATATTTCAATTATTGTTTCAAGTATTTATTTCAATAGCTAAAACACATGATTTATAAAATTCTTAACTATGAGGTAGTAAAAGCTAAAAACATTAGAACAGTACAAATGAAAAAATATTTTTCCGGATGCCGTGAACTGGAAACACATTACATTTAGAAGAAGCTTTTCCCTTTATAACAGAATTGGCTGTCATTTCACTGTCTGGAAGTAAAAAACCAACGATGACCATTTTCCTATAACGTTTGGAAATATACTCCACATATTTAATCAGAGGAATAGCACAAAAGTATATTCTTTATTTATATCATCATAGAATAATTTATTGATCCAAGATATATTTCTTGAATCCATTTGGTAAAACTTCTGGTGCTTAGCTGTAAAGTATTTCTTGTGTCAAACATTTAATCATATGTAAACTTATTATAGCCCAAGAACTTAAAATAATTCAATTTAATAACAGAATAGACTTCTAAAGCACAAACCATGATAAGTTCTATTTGGTAGATGTTTAAAGTCTGGAAAACGGACTGAATTGCCTATTTAAAAACAGATTTATTTGTTGAATATTAAAGACCCTATAAATAAGTTCTTAAAATGAGAACATTATCCTTTGCTTCTTTCTTTGACTGGTGATAAACATTAGAAGAGGTGACATCATAAATTTGAAAAGAATCACGCATCACTATATTTTTATGCACTATGTGAATGACCTCAAATGGCAAGTTTTGTAAAGGTTCACAATGACGGAATCACAATTAATAGAGATGCATAAGCCTCTGCCCCAGTCCTCAGCGATGGGGTTCTCTTAAAAATGTGTGAAAGCAACCCTCAGGAGTGCACTTTAGTCATCTTCACCAGCCAGAGACCCTACAGTCACCTGGCCAGGTAAGAACTCTCCCATCCCCTCACCTTCTTTGGGATTTTTATTATTTATCAGTATTTTATTTTATAAACTGTTTATGCCCACTTGTATTTGTCTTTGCCTGCATTGTCTGCCAGGGTCCAGTTCCGACAAATCTAGGGGTCCCCAAAGGATGGACGGGGTTGGAGTCTGATCACCAAGCAGGCAGCCCTGGCAATTCTGGCATCTCTGCCCTGCTGGTCTCAGTGTCTTTATTTTTAAAGGTAGTGAGTGACATTACATCAATGAGTGACATTCTATAGTTTGATCTCTTTAACAATAATGTCCTTTTACCAGCAAGGCAGCAACTTCTTCAATCCTGTATGTTGGTTTTAGGTTAATTAACATATAAATTTAGGGTGAGGGGAGAGAACAGGGTGTTTCCTTGAAGGCTTTTCTTCCAACTGCAATGGGGGAGGTGCAACCATCTGGCAAGGCTGGAACTCTCAATGCTTTTTCCTATTGCTTATGAATAAGTACATTTACATAGTCTCCTTCAGATGTTATCCATCAATGCATCACATTCCAAGTTCCCTCTTTTACTCAAATGTCATAAAACAAAAGAGCATAGAGTTCAGGCCTGAAAGGTTATTTGAAGGAAGGACCTTTTTTGGCCAGCAGCAGCTTTGCTTCAACTGCCTTTTCCACACAGGGAGGTGTTGCAACCTGTGAGCCCAAAATGGCTCCCAACAATTGTCTGTCTGTCTATCTATCTATCTATCTATCTATCTATCTATCTTTTATCTATTTTTTTAAGCTTGTCTTCTTTACATTTAATTTACATGTTTGTAGGATGTTAACCATTCACCTGCCATGTCTGTTACAAATAGTTTTTCCAATGTATTTGCCTTTTATTATTACTTTTTTGCATTTATATTTACCTTTGTTTAAGTTTATTTATTTATTTTGAGAATGAGCGAGGAAGAGTGCATGTGCATGTGTGTGAGACGGAAGCCTGACAGACTGAGCCACCCAGATGCCCCTGTATTTGCCTTTTTTAAAAAATGCACTGATATCTAGGTTATTTCATTCCCTCGATTGCTGGTCACATTTAGAAGTACTTTAATTTTTCCAGTGTTCTTCTTACCTGATTATATCATCTTCCTTTATCTGGAACAGGGGTCTGCAACCTGCTACCCATGGCATGGCCCGCATGCCAAATCCTTGAGTCATATTGACCAATATCTGGTTTTGAACAACCCATAAACATGTTTAAATGGTTTAAATAGTATTGATTCTTAACACATGAAAATTATATGAAATTCAAATTTCAGTATTCTTAAGTAAAATTTTCTTAGAATACATACTTTTTCTATATCTGTATTTACATGACTTTTCTTGAAAAGTAAGTTTCTCTAATATCCCCTGGCATCAGTACTTCTTTTTCCTTTAGATATATGGGTTAGACTGAGTAATATGAAATGCTATTAGAGAAATCAAATACCGTCAAAGGTTTGAATATTCACCTCTTGATTTCCCTATGTAATGCTCTCAAGGAAAAGCACGATGTGAAGTGGCCTGTATTACTTTTTTTCCATTTTCTACCAAATTTTATTCCAATAAGAATAGACTGCAATTGTTTTATTTTAAGTTTATTTATCTTACTTTTGAGACAGAGAGAGAAAGAGAGAAAAAATATATATATATAGAGAGAGAGAGAAAGAGAGAGAGAGAGCATGGGCAGGGAAGGGCAGAGACAGAGAGGGAGAGATAGAATTCCAAGCAGGATCCTTGCTGTCAGTCCAAAATTCAATGCAGGGCTCAATCACAAGGACTGTGAGATTATGACCTGTGCCAAAACCAAGTGTTGGACCCTTAACAGACTGAGCCACCCAAAGTCCCGTTTTATTTTGTTTTAATTGCAACTTCTGAATTATAGTCATTAGCTTTGCCATGAATGCCACAGGTCAGTTAGTCTGTACAGTATCATTTGCTAGAGTAATAGCGTTTAGATACAACACATAATATATTCAGGAATGTCACAGACATAGCAATGAATACCAACTACATTCAAATCAACATACCTTCTCCATGTAATGAGTCAATTTCTCCATCTTAGATGCTGAAATGGTACTAAAAAGAGATGATTTACCTTCAAGGCTTGTTTGGTAAAGGTTACCTAACTTCTGGAAGTCAGTGGGTGGATTTCTGAATGGAAGAGGGATTAATTCTAACCACAGAACAAAACAGTCGGCTTTGATCTTCTTTCCTAAATGATTAACTTAAGCTTTGGGGAAATAAACAATAACATATACCAAGTATCCACTAAGAGCCGCACTCTAAAACAAGCAATTTTTATGTTACTTAATTTAGTTATCACAGTTATTACTAACATTTTAAAATGAAATGCCATGAGCCAACCACGGCACTCCCAGGTGTCCCGGGAGGATGAACAGTGTTGGCGAAATGAATGAGAGAGCCACGAAATGTAGTCTGATCACCAAGCAGGTATCTCTGGCAACTCTGACGTCTCTGCTCTGCTGGTCTTAGTGTCTTTATTGAAAGGTAATAAATCAAAGAGTACTTTCGTGACATTACATCAGTAAGCATAGTTTGATATCTTTTTCTTAACTATTTTGTGATACTGCTCCTAAGGTAATTAGCATATAAATTTAAGGCAGGGGGAGAGGACAGGGTGTTTTCGAAGAAGACAGGGTTGTTATTGTATTCTTGAGAAAGCAGATGGTTCATACATCATTACCTTGAGGCCTATGTTAATTATCTATAGATAGGTTAGGAGTCATTCTGCCTAGTTTTCTAACTATAATGGGGGAGATGTAACTCACTTGGTAAAGACATAATTCCTAATGCTTGTCTAAGTTCCTTTGCTTATGAATGAGTGAATTTACACAATCTCATTCAGATGTTATCCATCAATGCATCGCACTCCAGGTCCCCTTTTTTATTTAAATGCCATTAAACAAAAGGGCATTACATCCCCTGAGGCCAATGAGAGCAGTTCAAGAAATCCAGGCCTGAAAGATTATTATAAGCTGATAGTACTGGGGACGAGTTGGTCGGCAGGAGACCTTGCAACATCTGCCTTTTCCACACAGGGAGGCGTCTCAACCTGTGAGCCTAAGATGGCTCCCGACAATGAAACAGGGGCTCTGAAAAGTTAAGTAACTTTCCCAGGATCAAATTATTATCAAAGGATAAAGAGTGATCCTGTTGTCTATGGATGCTGTACCATCATGGGAGAAAATGGTCTGACTGCAACTTCTCCAGAAGTTTCAATTCTATCAACAGTTCACCTGTCTCCCATAAGAAGTAAAAAGGATGAATTGTATACTGGGACTGAGACATTTAGAAGGTAGGGGTAAGAAGAGGATCACAGAAACCCACTCCTCTCTTGGGCACCTGGGTGGCTCAGTTGGTTAAGCATCCAACTTCAGCTCAGATCATGATCTCACGGTTCATGAGTTTGAGCCCCATGTCAGTCTGTGCTGGTAGCTCAGAGCCTGGAGCCTGCTTCTGACTGTGTCTCCTTCTCTCTGCCCCTCCTCCATTTGCGCTCTGTCTCTCTCCTTCTCTCAAAATAAATGAACATTAAAAAAAAAAAGAAAGGAAAGAAAGAAACCCACTCCTCCCTCCCTCTCAACACTCACAGCCTGACTCTCTACTTGGAGTCCATTAAGTCAGACTTGATTCTACCCTTTGCCCTATTGTCAGCCTTTATGATAAGCCCTGGCTCCCAAATCTTCCTGCCCCTTCCTTTGTCTTTCCCCCCCTCTCTCTTCAACTCTCTTTCTTTGTGTCCTTTGGATTTCTTGGTCCATCTGCAGCAAGAATCCTTAAGTGGCTCAACCTTTTCTCTGAATTTACTACCCATCTTCTTGCCTTGGCTCTCTCCAGAGGACCTTGCCATCTCTATATCTCTCTCAAATTATGGCTTTTTGTTGTTCACTGGTTTTGGTTTTCCCCGTATAGCTTTTGTATTACCAGTCTTCAATATTGGCTGAGTATCTTTTTGTCCACCTTGTTCTCCCCTCACTTTCCCTAAAACCTCCTGTATTTGAATCTTATGTCATCACATTATTATCATGCTACTGCCATTCACTCTCAGATAATTGCCTCTCACTTCCTCACGATCTTAGTTCCTTACTTTTTCTTTCTGATACTATTCTCATTCTTATTATGTAAGTAGATGATTTCTAGCCCCCTTCCTCTCCTCCAACACTCCTGTTTTTTGTTTGTGTGTTTGTTTTAGTTTATTTCCTGAGAGAGAGAGAGAGAGAGAAAGAGAAAGAGAGAGAGAGAGGAATCACATGAGCAGGGGAGGGGCAGAGAGAGAGAGCAGGAGAGAAAGAGAATCCCAACTAAGCTCCACACTGTCAGCTCAGAGCCCAACTCGGGGCTCAAACCCACGAACTGTGAGATCATGACCTGAGCCAAAATCAAGAGCCTGATGCTCAACCAACTGAGCCACCCAGGCACACCCAACATTCCTGTTTTCTATATTTCCTTAGTACTCATTCCCCTGGCACTTCCATAGACCTTGCTATAATTGATAACTGAACCCCTGCCTATTTTAACCCCTCATTTCAATTACTATCCAATACTTTTGATCTTTTGAACTCATTCCCTCCAGAACTCCAATGCCAACAATCCAGAAGCCCTACTGAGACCTCTAATCCACCAATTCTGTTAGCGTTCACTGTTCTTTACCTCGTTGATGTCCTTTATCGTCATTACCAGATGAAACCATGAGGTCCGTCCTCATACAGCCACTCCTTAGCTGTAGTCTAAAACCAACTTTTTCTGCTTTCATATACCTACTGATTATGAAATAAATTCTAACAAATAAGAAAATATTCTTTTTAAGAACAGGCACATACTACAAAAAATATTAAAGTACTATTTTAGGTGTGGAGGGGTAATAAGGAAGCATCTGTTAAGGTTTGGGATAAAGTTTGAATACCCAAATGCTACCATCGTTAATATCCCATCATTTTTAGAGTTCTTAGCTTAGAGAAAATTGCAGAGAAAGAATGAAACAACATTCTATGAAACAACATGACAATTTTATCAATTCCTTGGTAAGCACTTAATATGCAAAGCTATAGCAAAGACTGATTTTTTTGTGTATCGTTTAGATATTATGCCAGATTGGGGCTTCCTCTTGAATATCCTGAACCTGAGTATTGGAACCCGCAAGTTCACACATGACTATGGAAGGAGAAAGATTACAATGAGTGTGCAGAAGATACAAGTCTATTTATTGAAATAGCCTTATGGTCTGAAAATTGGATCAGAAATCAAAAAGGGCAGACTTAACTGAGAAGAAAGAAGCCCTGTCCAGGCAGAAATGGAAATGAGACAAGAGGCTGGTGCATTGGTAGGAAAGAGGGGTTGAGAGAGTGTTAGGTACCGTAAACTGCCAAATGTGGCCCAAGTGTTTCATATTCTGAGCAATCGGATTAACAATTCCTCTTCCCAGAAAGAGGAAGTGGGAAAGCGTTCAAGGGAGGAGAGTTTGAATGGGGAAGGTCAGAAGCAGTCATTTGTTCATTAGTACATTAATTTAATCCACGTATGGTACTGGGTATTGAGGATGCAATGATAAATTTCATAAAGCCCTTAACCTTTTGAGGGATATTTTTGAAGGGTATAGTGGGGTACTAACAATAATAAGCTGGGGTTAATGCTAAAGCTTTATAAAACTATATGGGAACTTGAACAAATTAGAAGTCATTTTTGAGACGCTGAAAACTGAGCTTAGCAGAAGCTTTTCAAGAAGGACCTTGAGCTGGGGGAGCATTTGAGGTATGTAGCTATTCTTTAAGGTAATGAAGATAGGAAAAAAGATTTCATTGGCTAGAACTACATGAGCAATGAATAGAGATTAGGGTGCATTACAAAGAGAAACAAAATTTCAATGTCTTGAAGTATACAGGAATTTCTTTATCCTTCGTTAAGATCTGTTTAAAGAGATCAAAGCTTTGTTGGTAATTTACTGGTGTTGAAGACTATTTCTCCTATCTTGTGGCTATCTCATTGAAAGTTAGATTTCCATTTCATGGCACAAGATGGCTCCTATTTCTACCATCATGCCCTGTTTCCAGAGGAAATGTAAAACAAAGTGGAAATCTCATCCATTTAAAGAAATATTTTGGAAATTTCACACATTTCTTCTACTCCCTTGATCAAATATTAGCCAGATGGCTATATTTATGTACACGGGAGGATAGGTAAATTTAGATACAAGGGAGGATAGGAAATGTAATCTTCCGGGTTCACGTCCCTGACTAAAATTTTGGAGGTTCCATTATTAAGGAAGAGGAAGAAAATAGTTCTGGGAGGAAAGAAGCAGTCATTGCTACAAATGAGAGTGAATTTTCCCCAGATACCTTCTCCATTGTATAGATAGACTTTTTTTTCACTTAATAGAGAATTTTCACTGCTCCGTACCAAATGAAAGACAAATTTTGGAGAAAATGGTGGGAAAAATATCCTGTGCTCCAAGTTATTGACTGAAATTTAGAGAGTTGGCAAATGGATGAACATGACTGAGAGACAAACTTACTTACAAATGTGTGTTCTCTGGTTAGCTGTTAATACATGCACACACACCCTCCCTGTCTTCCTGCTGTTCCTTTGGCATACCTCAGACTTCTCTGGTAGTTCTACCCTCTCTGTACCCCCTCTAACAGTGACTTATTATGGCTCAGTCTTGGGCTCACTCTTCCTTCTTTGAGAAACCATGTACTTTCACATGTCTCACATGGGCTGAGAATTTCCAAACCTACAGCTTCAGCTTAGACCATGCATTCTAAGATCAGATACAGTAGCTCCGACTGCCTCCTTGACGTCTCTGCCTGACGGTCTCTCAAACTTCATATGCACCATGCTGGCTTCCCGCTTTCTCCCTAACTCCAAATCTGTCATACAGGTCACTTTATTCCACTGCTGAAAAGCATTTAATTCTCAGTCCCTATAGAATAAAACCCAAAACTCTTATCTAGCCTACAAGATTCTTCAGGATCAAAATCCCCACCCTCTCTCTGGTCTCATGTCTTACCTCCAGAGTCAGGAAAGGCACTCTTGCTTTGCTCTAGCACTGGGTTTCTATACATGTCAGAATCTCTCCTATTTCCAAGTATTTGTATGTGTCTTTTTCCATCTCCCTGGCTTCATCTTTTTGCTTAGCTCAGCTACAATCTGCTTATCCTTCCAGTTGCAGCTTCATTGTCATTTCCTGAGTCCTTCCTCAAAGAACTTCCCAGTCTAAATCACGCCCCTCTCTTGTATTCTTCAAATGGTCGTGATCTTTTTGCTTCAGCACATTTATATAATTTTGTAATTATATGTTTATGTCTGGTTTTCTCTATAGAACGTGGCCTTTCTGAGGGCATGGAATCATCGACATAAAATCTGGGAAATTTTTTCTTTTTCTTGAGTGAAGGGAAATTTAAAAATAGAAGGAGCATCTTTTCCTCACTCTATCCCTTTTACGGGTCTTTGAACAATTCTTTACAAGTCTGAGTCGAGTCATTTTGCCAGATCCGACTCTGTGATTGCTTTTCTACGCCAATGTTACCCATCGACTTAGAAAGTGTGCACTTCTCCTGGTTCGTTCCTGGGGTGTATATCTAAGAATTGCTGGATTACAGACTACATCTATCTCCAGAATTCAGCAAATGCTGATTTGTTTTCTGGTGTTTGCACTTCCACTAGCAGTTTATGAAAAATCCCGCTGCTCTAAACCTTTTTAATATGTCATTGTCAGACATGTTTTTTTATTTTTGCCAGTCTAGAGAGTGTAAAACTGTAAGTTGTGTTTTTAATTTGCATTTCTCTTATTACTAATGAGGCTGGATATGTGTTAAAATGCTTATGGTTTTTCTGCATTTCCTCTTCAGGGAGATGAACTTTCATTACTTTTAGCCATGTTCCCATTTTGATTGTTTCTTTTTCCTATTTTTTGAAAATTTTTAATATCATTTAGGAATTAATATTTCTTAGTTATACAATGGGTAAATATCTCCTTCCAGTTGGCAGTGTGTCTTAACTTTTTGTGTGTCTTTGAACACAATTATTAATTTTAATATGTATTTTTAGTGTTATATTAACAAAATATGGTTCATGAACCATCTCTAAAACCTCTGTTATTAGATGAAACATTTATACTTGTTGTATTTTATGGGTGAATGAACCTCTTATCATTATTGAGGTCTCTCTTATCTGTAATAATGCTTTCTGCCTAAAAATCTTTGATAGTTATTATTTAGGGCAGTGAACTTTAGAGTTAGCATTCTACTGATTACCTTTTTTACTATTTTTTTAATGTTTCTTTTGTCGCTTCTAAAAAGTATCTGACAGCATTTTTTTTTTCAATTTAGTCTGATTAGTGTTATCTTTTACATGATGAATTTTGTCCATTCAGGATTCTTATGACCATCAGTATATTAGAATTTATTTCCATTATACTATGCTTTCTTTTTTTCTTTTCGGGTTACTTTTCTGGGTTACTTTTTTCCTCTCTGCATCCCTTCTTTTCCATTCGGAATTTTTCTTTATTATGCTATCATTTTCCCGCTGTGGCTCTGTTAGTTCAGAATTTTTATAAATTCTTTTTCAATTATTTTTTTGTTTTAGTGATTGCTTTGCAAATTTCACCTGCTTACTTAAGTCTATATTTGATCTTCTCACTCTTCTCTTGAAGAACAGAAGACATTTTATCTTTAACTCCTGATGATACCCAACCCTCCAATGCCAACTGGCATGCTAATTGTTGAACAGAATTTTAATTCTAAGTGTAACCCTCTAATTAGACATTGTCATTATTGTCTTACACAGTCAATGCTTACTTAGGATTATCTATATGTTTGTTTTTTCATTCCCCATTTATTTCTTCTTGGATTTCTGAACTTTTTCATTTGAATCATTTTTCTTCTTGCAGGATATATTTTAAAATTTATTTCAGTGGAGATCTTTTGGTGGCAAACTCTCCTTTTGGATTGTCTAAAGGTGTCTTTTTCATTCTCATTTGCTAGGTATGCAATTGTGTAATTTAATTCTTCTGAGTTCCTTTTTTTGTTTTTAATTTTGAGAATTTGGCTCTCTGTTGTTACTTTGTAGCTAATCTGTCTTTATTCTCCTGATGCTTTTAACATCTATTTGTCTTTGATTCTACAATTTAACCATAAAATGATGATTAGGTGTAAATTTCTCTTATTTATATTGTCTAAGCCATTGTACTTTTAAATATGAAAGTATGTATCTTTTATTAATTTTGGAAAATTCTCTGACATTACATTTTTAAATCTTTCCATAATTCTCTGTATAATCTGTATAGTCTGTGTGATTTTGATTACAATCAATGTTAGAGTTTTTTTTACTCTGTGCTTATAATTTCTTTCAAAATTTTCTTTTTCTTCTTGATAGATTCTGAATAACTTTTGCAGAATTGTCCTTCAATTTATTAAATATCTTGACTAGTTTGCAATCTACAGTTTATCTCTTCCAGTAAGTTCTTTCACATTTTAGCTATTATATTTTTCATTTATGTGAGATCCTTATGGTTTTTTTTTTAGCAATGCATAACCATTTATGATAAGCTTTTATTCCTTAGTCATGTTCTAGTCTCCTCTTTTATTTCCATTAGCATACTAAGCATACTAACTTTACATTTAAGGAATAAATCCAATATTTTAAGTCTGAAAATCTTTTTCTTCTCTTTAATGTTTCTGCTTACTCTTCACTTTGGTATCTTGTTTCATTTTGTGTATTTTTGCTGGAATTTTTTCTATAAGAAGCCAATGGCATCTGAGATGAAGATGCTTGTTTGCTTTTTTTCTGAGAGAGAGAATATTTACTTTTCTTTTGTTAGGTACCTAGAGGAATATAAACCAATTTATCAGTTAAAGTTTGTGGACGTTTTTGATACCTTGAAGCTGAATTTTAACCCTGGTCCTACACGAAGGCTGGCTTCTGGCCAGAGCATTTTATTTCATACTTCCCCACACCCAGCTCTTACCCGGGACTGTCAAGCGTTGTCAGACAATATTCTCTGTCATTCTCACTGTGGGACAATTTTTCCTCTAGTTTTCTCCTTTCCCCAAGATAGTAGCTGTGTGTGGACTCTGGCTTTCTGCAGAAGGCCTCTAATTGGACTCCATACTTTTAAGCCCTTCTCTTGTTGCTTGTGAGCTCCATTAAGACTTGCAGCTCCACTGGGAGTCAGCACGTGTCCCTAGGGCAAGCTTCTGGCTTTGAACATTTTTTTAAACACAGTGGATTGGCACTGTTTCCTTTTGCCTTTTGAAGATTCTCTTTACTTTCTTGTGAGCTTGGCTATCCTAAAAATTTTTAAAAGATATTTTAATATTTTGAAGATTTTGTAGGGATAAAAGTTTCAGTTAATATTCTGAAGATTTTGTAGGGATAAAAGTTTCAGGATTTATAGTCTTTACATTATCAGAAATACAAGTCTGCATGTTCTGAAATCATTTTAGAGTTATAATCATCAATTGATTTTTATTTTCCTATGAAGGCATTAAATAATTTAAACAATTTGCATTTCTGGAATAGTAAGAGAAAAATAATAAAAATTACTATGGAAGACAAAGAATTGTTATTGTGAAATTATTTTTCAATTTTCTAATATTCCTTTTTACTTAGTAACCCCCCTTCCCCCACAAAGTAAAACCATGGTCATTAACCCTATTTCAATCTACTGATAGTATGGCCACACTATGATTGAGATCACCCTCTGATCCTTGGTTGCTACATAGGATTTTGATCAGACAAAGCTTGGGTACTCAGGAACCATTATAAGCACACGAAGGAAAACCATCATGATATTACATTATGTTTTGCAAATGAATGCAGAAAGAGTCTGAGGAAAAAGTTCAATGTGTATGGCTTTTAAGGAGGTCTAATGTGTCCATATATACCTTTGCTTTTGAGATTATTCCATGCAAAATGCTTTAACTTGATCATTGTAGTTCATGGTTTATTAGATATCTGTCATCACCTCTTTATCATATGAAAGTTCTTCTTAATTGAGGTAAACAAATTTCAGAGGGGTAGGACTTAAATTATTTAAGATAATTTATATCTTATAATAAGTACCTCATGGCTTTAGAGAATTGGCATTGAATATAAAGTAATAGCTTTTAAAACAATTGACATAACTATAGAAATATGCTTCTATGTGTTTATATGGTAACAGAACAATAGACACTTAAAACAATTGCTGGAGAAAAAGTTGGATGTGTTTGTGTGTGTGTGCGTGTGCGCGCAAAGCCATGCGTATGTACGTGACTCTCCATATTTTAACCAGCTTCCCACATTGTATTCTGGCCTGTTAACATGTCATGACTCCATGTTTTGGAATCTATTATGAAGCGACTTGTTTTCTGAGAAAACTTTCCATGGAATAAAGAATGTTCAATCCAGGTCTTTCACAAACAAGTATAAATTTTCCCTGGATTGGTTATTATCTATCTGACCTTCAGTTGACAATTTCCTAGGAATTTCTTAAATGGATAGAAGTTTAGTCGTGATCTGAGCAAGTGTGGTTTCCCTTTTGGTTTGGGTAAAGTCTTTTTCTTCAAAATATACATTTAGGAAAAATGGTAAGATGTACCTCATACTAGGCAGCACCATAATACTTACTTCTCACAGAGAAGTTAGAAGCCCTTGACAAAGAAGATACTGGTGAAAAGTGCTGTTCTCCATTGCTTATCACTGTCTTGAGAAATCTTTACCAAGTGACAGAAACCCAAGTTAACTTTTCTTCGCTGCTACTCCTTCCCTACCTTGTTTACCCTCTTTCCTCCTTTGCATTTTCTCAGATCCTTTGTTTCTCTCCTTTTCTTCTTCTACTGTCATATTTCCTGCCCCCCAAATGGCCCCCCCAGCTCCACTGCTTTCCAGGGGTGTGGTGTAGGTTGACTTCCTAATCTTCTCTGAGCTTTGGCCTATTCATCCACAAAATGAGCATGGCAGTAAACAGGGGCAGAGGATTAAAGCAGGTCATGTACAGGCACTGCTTAGTGCCGCGCCTGGAGCATAATTAGTGTGTATAATAACCTATTATAAATAAGTAATAAAATGTATAAATACTACTAAGAAAAGCATAAAACTGGAATGTAAAATGATAGATTATATTAATCAGAAAGCTTTGGATCAGACATGTGTGAAGTCTGATCATGAGAAAACATAGTCCAGGCTTGACTATAACAGTAAACAGATCTAACAGAATACGATTGAATGACTGAAGAGAGATTTTGGCTGTTACTTTTTATTATTTTTCTTTCTACGTTTTACATTGCTCCCAGCACGTAGGAAACGATATCTCAATTTGACACCAAAATTTATAGAAGAAACAGTGTTTTCAAGTCCGTGATGAAAGTGAGAATAGTCATATTTGTGCTTCCCATTTCACTGAGATGCTACTGCGCCAATCGACTGAAGAAAGTCCTGTTAAAGCCTGTTCCTCCCTTTTCCTTCTCAGTGACCTAATTCCAAGTCAGGTTTCTAATAAACAAAGAGTTTAACTTTGTATCCAGCACTGGTGCCTACTGTAGAGTCTGAAAATGGATGCAGACCAAAACATAGGATGTTTGTTCACTTAAATTTAAGTTTTGTTTTGTTTTGTTTTTGTTTTTCATCACTTCTGTACTAGACTAGAATAGACAAATTCTACTTCCTGGCATCTAAGAAAAGTAGACTAAGTGCTGTTCCTCATTGGATATGGATACTGAAGGTAAAATACTGTAGTAATTTTCACAAAAATAAAATCGTTATTGCTTGGTAGAGTTTTATGTCATTTTCTTTCCTAGGACTCTTACCCAACTTATTTGCTTTACTTCAGTCCCCTAGTTCTCAAATTTATCAATGGCCAAGTAATTGATTGAAATCCTTGGAGAAAATGTAGATTCCTGGGCTCCACTTCCAGAGACTCTGGTTCAGGGGTCTCCAGGTGCAATCACCTGCATAACAAGCCTCCTCGATCAAGAGTCAGGAAACCATGGCCTATGACCCACAGGCTAAATCCAGCCAATGGGCATAATCTGTCTCATGTCCTCTCTGTAAAGTCTGCCCAAGAGTAGTTTTGGCATTTTTAAAGAAAGAAAGAAGAAAAGAAAAAAGAAAAGAAAAGAAAAGGAAAGGAAAGGGAAAAGAAAAGAAGGGAAAAGAAAAGAAGAGAAAAGAAAAGAGAAGAAAAGAAAAGAGAAAAGAAAAAAGAAAAAAGGGGCGCCTAGGTGATTCAGAGGGTTAAGCATCCCACTTCGGCTCAGGTCATGATCTCGCAGTTCATGAGTTTGAGCCCTGCGTTAGGCTCTTTGCTGACAGCTCAGAGCCTGGAGCCTGCTTCAGCTTCTGTCTCCTTCTCTCTCTGCCCCTCCCCTGCTCACACTCTATCTCTCTCTCAAAAATAAATAAACATTAATTTTTTTGATGATTAAGTTTAAAAAAGAGAGAGCAATACCTAAAACACAATAGTAGTATTTGTCTCATAGATCAAGTTTGATATTTTTCTTCACTTTCTGTTCTTGCATAATCTTAGGGGATATAAATTTCAGAATTAATCATAGACTAATGTACTAAAATAAATATATTTAATGAAAATCTGGTACTTAAGGACAATAAAGGCTTTAAAAGTGTTTTACTTTTTAGGAAACTATATGTGCCCAAGTCTGAGTTCATTAAAGATAATGTTTTATTTAAAGTTACGACCCAAAATCTTTTAAATTATAATCCTTAGTCCCTTAGAACATATTTGTATGAAATATAAAAGTCACTTTAAAAAGAGAGTAATTTTTGGTTTTAGAAAGTTAGCGTTCTTCATGGTAACTGTGATATATTATGATGACTTAACCATAAAGGCAAGTGTGAGAACCCAATGAATAATTCATGCTGTCTGACCCTGACATCATGCATTAATTTCATTAGACCTCAGCTTAAGCTTTCAATGGAAAATCCACTTAAAATAAACTGAATGGCACTGAACGCAACTGGTAACAAGGGCTCTAAAAGACCATCTGGTAAACTGCAGCATTTATTACTTTTAAAAGTTAATTTTGTTTTGTCAAAGAAGAATATAAATAATGCTTGATGTAAAACTTATTCACGGTCCCCACACATTTTTCTAAATAGAAACATTCAAAATACACTTTCTTAAAAAATCACATCCAGCTGGCACTGAGCTGACTGTATTTGAAGGGAAACTTCTGGGACTAAGAATATGGCAGCACGAGTTGAGAAATCCCGTGATTTCTCAGTTGCCTGGCAAATCAGTAAAGACGCCCATGGCCTGTCGATGTTTGTATTTCTGATAAAACCACAAGCCTATGAGGACACCATTCACTATAAGTACCTTAAGTTTGTAAGCACCCGGTGGATGAGCTAAAAGAATGAAGTAATTTTCTCCAGGTACAAAGTATCAAATAAAATATTAACGATGCTGAATTATATGCAGAATCAAGGCCCACCACCAGCTACATGTGATAAATAGCGCGGAGCTGGTGTTCATGCCCTCATGCAACATTTCTCGGGGTGCTGGAGAGAAAATCTGAACTTCCTTTATTTTCCTGAGAATAGGAGTGTGGAGGGGAGTAGAGAAGGACTCTTCTCTGAGGTGTGGCTTGGTTTTGTTTTGTTCCCCAGCCAGTATTAACTATGGCTAGTACTGGAAGTTAGGTCAGAAGTGAACTAGGAACTTTTGGGTATTAAAAGCACATAAAGTTTGAACGTTTAGGTACTGAAAGCAGAAGTCTTCAGTTACATGGAATATCACTATGTGAATCACCTTATTCCTAGATGTACCAGATTGACAAAATGTTATTACAAAAATAAAATGTCAAGAGAGTACATTAGTTAGATGTCCATGGGATATGCAGAGGATGGGATGGACAGGAAGGCATTCAAAGAAGAGAGAAGGAAAGCAGCCTCATAGCTGTGTGTATTAGCTTTATTTGTTTCTCTTACTAACATGCTCTCTGAGTAAAAGCAGCAGTGTATGTTCCGATAGGAGACTTGAGTACTTGGCCCTCACATCCTTTTCCTGAACTCCGTTCAATGCCAGTAGAAGTATAATAAACTTTTAAAAGGGGGAAGCCCCCATCCACCCAAACAGAATTGAGAAAGCTGCCTTTTCTTAAGTAAAATCCAAAACAAAGACCTGGAAACTATATCATACATAGAGACATGGTGGTCAAAGGCTAAGGGAGGCAGAATGTGTGTATAGATAATGTTATTTCTATCCCTTCCCTCCCCTGTTAATTTGGGCGGGCCGCTTGAAGAGAAAAGGTTCCACTCTCCCTCCAGTTACTTTCCTTCTCTCTTGCCCCTTCAGTGATGAAGACCACCCTGACTTCCTTCCTCAGTGAGCCGCCTCACCCTTCCTGGGGTCTTGAAGGTGTGGCAGCATTTAGTCCTGTGACCTGGTGGCTTTGTAGTCCGAGGAATGAAGTCCTAAGCAAATGAAACGATTAACCTGAAATGCCACTTTCAGACCTGAGGCCATCAGTTTAATGCTGTTGATGAGGGAGTGTGGGGCAAGCTGAGGGCAAAATACAGGCTGGCACACATCTCCGTCCCCCCTGACCCCCCGCACCAGGTAGAATATGTATGATATTCCTTGGACACTCCTGTCTACCCAAGAGCAAAAGAAAGGGGTTTAAGTGTTTGCCATCGTAATGTGGGAAACTAAAGCAAATGAAAAATTAAATTCCCTACTGCCTACAGCCCACTGACAAGTCCTCCAGACGGGCAGAGTGACCTCCCTCTAGGAGCTCAGCTGCCTGGATGATGACACTTTGCTAGGAGCAAAGGGAATCTTGGCTTAACATTGTCCCAACCTTGAGGATCCTGTAAGTCTACTTCCTTTATTTCAACTGCCACAAGATATATGCTGGCAACCTTACTCCAAGCTTATGGCTCCCTGATATACATCTGAGGGGTCTCATGCCCGAGGTTTTACTAAATGGAAATAAATGGTGTTTCCCTAGCAACAGCTAGCCTCTCAAGGTCCTGGAAACCTTGCTTCCAAAATTCCTTAGAGACTTACTCTGTCCCTGACCCCCTCCCAACCTGAGGGTATATAAGGAGTTACCCCTCACCACCCCAGTGCAGCCCTGCCTGCCTACGGGTCCCATCCCCATGCTTTAATAAAACCACCCTTTTTGGACCAAAGATGTCTTCAAGAATTCTTTCTTGGCTGTTGACTCTGGACCACCCCACTATCACCCCAAAACTTCATCACTGTTACTGACTGCCCTCAGTTATTTCCCTTCCCTTTTTTCTTTAGAAATATTCTTTTAGAGTAATGATATTATTATTTTTATAAACATGATGCATGTTTATTACAAAAATTTCAATGAATTTAAAAGCGAAAAAAGAAAAAATGCAAAATCACCTGGAAAGAGATATTATTAACATTAGATTAACATAAAAAAGCATGATATTAACATAACTCCAGACATTTTTATGTATGTATACATATCTAGAGACAGAATAAATACATTTATTAAAAGGTATCATAGTCTGCATGCTATTTTTAAAATCAGGATGGTCACATTTAAGTTTATGTTTAAGATAAATATTTCTGGTAAGAGATATTTAATCTGTAAAAGCCCTTCTAGTTTAAAGAAATTATGAAAAATACAAAAATTAGTTATATTTGTAACTACATGTTTTTACTTTTAGATAGTACCGCTCTGACCCATACTGTACCCTAAACCATAATTTTGTTATTTAGATATTTTTTAAGATGAGAAAGGGCACATAACATGTCCATTATGTTGCGTGCTGATGGTTTCCATTGTATTTAGTCTTTCTGTGACTTTCTATTTCTGACCTCAATTTAAATGACCTTTTGATTGACTGAATTTTACCACCATTTGTTTGAAGAAAGCTTTTGAACTTTTACTTTCCCTGAGTAGTTACAGGCTTCAGAATGTTCGCCTTCATTCTCAATGAATGAATATTATGGCCTTCATGATAGAATAATACATGCAACTGCAGAATTGGGTCACACTGCTTTCTCTTGGAACTTTGGAGACGTTGCTCTATTGGTTTCATGATACTTAATGTCTTTCACTGAGGCTTCTTCATTCATGACTTCATTGGCTTGATTCAATTGAATGACACTTTTTTCCTAAGAAGGACTCGAAAGTGCTGCGGTCCCTGAGTTCTTTTATATTTGTAAGCGTCTGCCTTCATACTTGAATAACAGCATGACAACAGCATGTATTGTTTGGGGGCACTTCGGCACACATTTTGGATATCACTCCTGTTCTGGCATTAAGTGTGGCTAGGATGACATCTGAAGCTCGCCTATTTTGCTCTCATTTTTTCTAATAAGTGCATCGCTTTTCTACTTGGATGCGTGAGGAATTATCTTGGAGGTAACATAACCCATCTAGTATATGCTTAAAGGTTGATGTCTCCATATTAATTTTTTCTTGGAAGAGGGTATTTTTTTCACTCTGGAGGGGCAATTCTTCTTTCATTTCAGGGATCTTTTCTTCATATATATATTTTTTTCTCTGCATTTTCACTGTGGTTATCTTGGTCTTTCCTCTATTAAAGCATTCCAATTAAGCCCTATTTGTTATTTCTAATTTGACCAATGTCTTGGTCTTCAAAGTTTTTCCTCTGCAATCTCGGGTCATCTCATTCTGTGGTTTGATGATGTCTTCTTGCATTATTATAGTCATGTGATTATTACGTTTTCTTTTAGTAAAACTACATGGAGAATTTTCTTCTAATTTTTAGCCTATGTTCTTAGGTTAGGGTATGGGTGGCTTCTGTATTGCTGTAGACCCTTTTTGTTTTAAGTCCTTAAGATATGAAAGGTCTTCTGGCTAAGTCAAAAACTGCCATGAGCTATTACTGCTTTTATTATTTTGTCTATTTCAACTGATAATATCTCTTATTGATCTGAGAGTGTTGGATGTGGAAAGCAGATGAAATCTAGTAGACGTCCAACAGAACGCTCTCACTCTGTCAGTAGAGACCACAGTAACTGATTTTGTGTGGGTAGCATTTCCACTGCCCACAGGCGAGACAACAGTTTTGCTCTTCTTCCCAATAATTTGCAATGTACTTTTGGGTTTTTAGTCATCGTTGTTGAAAAATATTTTCCTATCCCTTCTTCATTTGAATTGATTCATAACTTAATAAAATGTAACTAACCTAAAGAATGCTCTGGTCCCAAATCTCAATATGTCTTCATTTAGTGATTTTGACTTTTATTTACTTCTTTAAAGGTCAGTAACCACTTCCATACTTTATAGCAGTTTTATTTACGTTCATATAACGAGTGTATACTGTTCTGCCACTCTCTCTTCATTTAATCTTCTCATGCTGAAAATATCCCAAATATCTCAGCCCCACTCCCAGTCATGTGGTTTTATGTTCTTATTTTATTTTTGAGAGAGACACAGCGTGAGCAGGGTGGGGAGGGCAGAGAGAGAGAGAGACACAGAATCCAAAGCAGGCTCCAGGCTCTGAGCTGTCAGCACAGAGCCCAAGATGCGGGTTCGAACTCACGGACGGTGAGATCATGACCTGAGCCGAAATCGGACGCTTAACCAACTGAGCCACCAAGGCACCCCCTAGTCATGTGATTTTAAAAGGGCTCTGGGAACGGGCATGTGACCTAAACCCCTCCTCACTTAATCAGTGCATTCCATCATCCCGGTATTACTGACTTTTCAGGAACAAGGATACATTTAACTCTGGCCAAGAAAGTCAACCCCAAGATTTTAGTTTCAAACTGTTTGGAGAAAGAGTTCTCACTTCCTCTGTACTCGAATTTGAGAGGATGCTGCTAGAGTTGCTACGGCCATCTTGCCATGAAGAGAAGCCTGAGAATGGAATCAACATAGGGGGAAGTGTGGGTGGAATATGGAGAGAAAAGCTGGTTCCTGTTGTTATTTTTGTGGCTACTTCGATTACATGAACCAACAATACCTCCTTTAAACTCCAGCCGCTTTGAATTAGACAGTTTCACACTTGCAATGAAAAGAATATTTCTCAGCTGCTGTTAAGGGGGCTGGACTGACTAAATGGGAGTCGGGAGACTTCGGTTCCCATCCTAACTCTGCCTTTGATTATCTTTGACCTGATCACTTTATTCATTTGACCTGGCTGTGAACAGTGGGAGTTAAATGAGACATTCTTTCTGGTATTCTCCAGTTCTATCACTCTGTGAAACAGCTCATATGTGAGCATGTGACTCAAAACACCATACCATGCCCTGAAGTTCTCCCACACTGGAACACATGAAGTCTGTCTTCTGTCAACTGCTCACAGAGGAAGAGCCAGGACTCATTTGCACAAGTGCCCAGCTTACCTCTCTTCACGTATTGGTGTCTCCTGCTAAAACAATCATCAGATGGCTCTGGGACATGTACTAGAGCCTGTCTAGCTCTGATGCGTGGTCCAGCACTGAGCCAAAACATGTCATTTCCAGGGGAAACCTGGCCATATGGATTGTTTAATTTCTATTCCTGAAAATGTCACTTTTTTCTTTCCATTTTGGACAATTGCTGTGAAAGAACTTTTAAAGAGAATTATCAATAATGAATTAATTTAAACACCCCCTTTAAGAAATACAGACCGTATTTTTTAAAAAGTAGGTAAGCAAACTTAAGAATACATAGTCCCATGCATCTGGCTCTGCTTAGAGGGTGAACATTAGCTTTAACGGGCTTGTGCAGGGTACCTAGTATCTGAGTATGTGAACTCTAAAGTTGGGCAAGTCACCGAAGTTTTCCGGGCTTCACTTGTCTCTTCTATAAAATGGTGATAACAATATTATGTATCTCATAGGGCTCTTATGAAGATGAAATGAGAGAATAAACACAACATTTTGAGAAGATTCCTTGACATGAGGGATTATTCATTAGCACACATAAGGAAGACACCCAAGTATGATATACACATGTATGCTAATTAAATATGAATATATATGTGTATGCATTCACATTTGTCATGCACGCACACATCTTTATGGGCATTTATAAGCCATCTCTAGCTATGAACATTGTGTTATTCTTGTATTTCTCATCATTTCCTATATGCGATTCCAAAAAAAGTGAAAATTTCAGAAGTCCCTTATTTTATACAGACAGTCCCCAATTTACAATAGTTCAACTTAAAATTTTTCAACTTCATGATGGTACAAAAGCAATGCGCATTCAGGAGAAACGTGCAGCAAATTTTGAATTTTGATATTTTCCGGGGTAGTGATAGGTGGTGTGATCCTGTGTCGTGATGCTGGGCAGGGGCAGCAAGCAGCACCCAGACAGGCCTGCGATCCTGCATGGCCCAACACCGACACACTTACAACCCTTCTGTACCCAGACAACCGTTCTGCTTTGTACTTTCAGTATGGTTTTCAATAAATTACATGAGATACTCCATACTTTATTATCAAAGAGACTTTATGTTAGATGATTTTGCTCAACTGTAGGCTGCTGTTAAGTGTTCTGAGCTCATTTAAGGGAGCCTAGGCTAAGCTATGATGTTTGGTAGGTGATATGTATTAAATGTATTGTTGGAAAAAAATAAAACACATGTATTTTTGTGTTACCATATTTTCAACTTATGATAAGTTTATCAGGACATAACCTCACAATAAGTCAAAGAAGATCCATAGTTTGTAATGTAAGTTATCTGAATTCTTCATCTAAATGGATTATCAATAACTGGATAACTTCCAAATTAAACACTTCATAGTCTACTCTGAGGAAATAGAATATAAATCAACTTAAAACATTGTGTGTCCATATCATGCCTGACTGGAAGTCCCAAGGGTCATGGCATATATAAAAGCGAATGATATTCTAGAATGCTCTGTCAACACCCACAGAGGATATTTTTTCACTGAATCTTTAAAAAGTAAAAAGCTAAGATTTTTTTCTCATTAAAATATCATTCCATTACTAGAGAAGGAAAAAAAATCTGTCTTCTGAGACAATGTTACTTATTGAGAAACAAGAAGTTTATATAACCATTTAACCCACTTAGCCTGTGGAAATCCAAAGACTATATTTAACTAATTTTCCATTAGTAACTTTCTATTACAGTTTTTATGAACTATGTGAGTATGTGTTCACTTCCAAGTCTTAAATTCACACATAGTAGGGGACGGTCTATAATTCTCCTTTTTTACTGAAGTATAGTTGACTTAAAATGTTATATTAATTTTAGGTGTACAGCATAGTGAGGCAACAATTCTGTGTATTATACAGTGCTCACCACGGTAAGTGTACTTACTATCTGTCACCATGCAAAAGTATTACATTGTATTGGGTATATTCCCTATGCTGTACCTTTCATCCCCATGACTTATTTATTTTATAACTGGAGAGCTATATCTATATCTACAGATGATATATATGATATAATAGATAATTGTCCTTTAATAACAACTCAATAGTAAAACCCCTTGTATAAATTTCCACAGCTATTGTCTAACAAATTCAAGATCTAGAGGTGCCTAAGCGGCTCAGCTGGTTAAGCGTCTGACTCTTGATTTCAGCTCACGTCATGATCTCACACTTTGTGAGATAGAGGCTGTCTTTGTCTGCTCTGACAGCACAGAGCCTGCTTGGGAATCTCTCTCTCCTTCCCTCTCTCTCTCTCCCCTCCACTCCTTCTCTCTACCAAAATAAATAAACAGGAAAAAGAAAAGAATTCAAGATCTATGTCTCATGATGATTGCAGTTTCAAATTGGCAGATTAACAGCTCTGTTCAGTTTTATTTTTAATGTTCACATTTTAAAAAAATTTTTTGGCATTTATTTATTTTGAGAGAGAGAGAGAGAGAGCATGAGCAGGGGAAGGGCAGAGAGAGAGGGAGACACAGAATCCAAAGCAGGCTCCAGGCTCTGAGCTGTCAGCACAGAGCCTGAAGCGGGGTTCGAACCCATGAGTGAGATCATGACCTGAGCCAAAGTCGGACACTCAACCGACTGAGCCACCCAGGCGTCCCTAATGTTCACATTTTTAAGAACTTACACTAAATGTGATATAAAACCTTAGAGCATACAAATTCAAATAACTTACTAAAGTTTTTTGTTAAGCGTTGCTTTATAATTTTTTAATCCTGAAAATTTGTTTCATTTTTTAAAAATTCTATTTCTTAATTTGTCTCTAACTTAAGTTTATATCATAGAAGAGGAGTAGATTTCTTTCTGGATCAATCCATATAAATATTATTTATTTTCCTTCTCCTCTCCAAGTGTTGGGTTTGCCTCTATGAATGAAAAAGGGAATAACTTAAATCTACACAGAATTAGAGGGGAACTTTTGAAAAATATAATTGGATTTGGGGACAATAACAGGAAAGACACTTTAAAAGTTGAGAAAGTGTAGGAAATTTAAATGATAAAACACAGTGGAAAATTTAAGCTTGGCAAATTTCATTTGTTTATGTTAGAGCATAGTATTTATATTAAATATTTGACAATACAGTATTTCACTATGGTCAATTAAGTTTTTTGTTTTAAGGCAAGAATGGAAAAGTTAAACATTGGATATGCCTTAAAGTCTTGATTTATAAACTTTGATTTGCATTAGAAAATAACACACTTATTAAATTTATACACAAATTAATTGTATTTCCAAAGAGGAATTGTGGTAACTCCAGGCTTTCATGCTAACAGGTGGTATCAAAGCCCCAGAAGGATATATAACATACAGTCATCTTCAAGAATTCTTCTTATTTGTGTGTGAATGAAAAGGATGGAATATCTAAAGTGTGGGCTATTTCCACCTGGTAGGTTCTATAAATTGTCATGGCACCGCAGAGCCTTCCTAATGGAAATTTGTTGTTTTTCTACCTCTCATATTTAAAGTCCATTTCCCTCTGTTTTATTCAGTCCTGATTGCTCAGACTTTCACAGATTTATGGAGTACTTCTTGAAGAGCGGACATTGTTTCTAGGTGCTGGATTTACAAAGAGAAATAATCGTTGTCTTATTTCCTATCCCCTTCTATCTGGAGAACTCTACATCCTTCAAGTCTTAGCTGGAGGATTCCTTTCCTCTGGGATTCACAAGTAGCATGGATAGTGATACAGTTGTCTTGAATTCTTAAGAGATTCTGTACAGATACTGCATATACTCCATCGCACTTTAGGCTGCTATTTTGCTTCCATGCCTATCTTTCAGGTCTGCAGGGGCTGGGGACCATGTTTTATTTGACTTTGACCCTCCCACTCAGCATCATATTTATCAAAAAACAGGCAGATTATTTCTTGGAATGCAAGTTCAAGGATTAGACCGAGTTCCACATGGGAATCCCCTCTCCCGGAATGACTCCATCTTTCTGAGCTTAAGACATCCTAAGCTCCAGAAGGGAAAAAAATATACTTAATCTCTTCAGTCTGAGACTATTCCCAAAAGTTAAATTATTACCATGCTGCCAGACGATGCAAGTTTTTGTTAAAATTTTGTTATATTGAACCAATTAGAGACTCACAGAAGTTGTAAAAGTAGCAGAGAGAGATCCTGTGCACCAGTTCACTAAGTTTCCCCAAATGCTTACATCTTACATAACTCTAGGACAGCATCGAAACCGGAAATTAACATTGGGACAATGAATGTGCAATTCTGTGCCATTTTATCTAGTGTAGAGTTAATAGTGTAACCACTACTGCAGTCAAATGAGTTATTCCATGACCACAAAGATCTCCCTCCTAATTCCCTTTTAGAGCCCCCACTCCTTCCCCCTACAGTCCCTAACGCCTCTCAACCACTAATTTGTTTCCCATCTCTATAATTTTGTTATTTCAAGAATATTATATAAATAGAATCATACATACCATTATTACATCATTTCACTGTTCATATATAACTTATTACAGTCAGTTCTTAAAACTTTATAGGTAGAAGTGAAATGTAGAAACCTTACTACTTTTATATCCCTTTACCTTCCCCCATTTATAATCCGATTGTTTTAAATATTTCCTCTACATATGTTAGAATCACATCAGACAGTGTTATAATTTTGGCTTTAAATTGTAAAAAATAATTCAGAAAACTCAAGAAAAAAAGGACAGTCTACTGTCTTTACTCATATTTTTATCTTTTTGGTTGTTCTTTCTTTCTTCCAAATGTTCCAAGATTCTTTCTCTTATCATTTCTTTACATGTAGCAAATTTCTGTTAGTCATTCCATTAGAGTAACAAATTATACTAGTCTTCCTTTACCGAAAAATGTCTTGATTTCTCTTTCATTAATGGATATACATATATATGTCTATATATATATTTCTCTGGAGAATACTGACTGATATACTGGTACACTAGATGTGCCACAGGCTATAATATTTTTTAAACCTTAAAAAAAAGAAAAGGAAGAAGGATGAGAGAGAGAGAAAGTCTGTGGTAATAGCACAGGTACAGATCAATAGAACTATGGAATAGAAAAGAGTTCAGAAATGGTGTTTATGAATATATGGGAACTTTATCACACAAAGAACACCACAAACCAGCAAACTTTAAAGAGAAAGAACAGAGGTGATCCTCTAAATTATAACCTATACAAAGCTGAACACCAGATAGATACCTGAATGAATCAATAGATATCATATCATTAAAATTAAGAAGTTTTCTTCATGTACAGATTAAGAGCTTGGTGACAATCTGTCAGAAACCATTTATAATGCCTAAAATTGTCAGAGATTTTTTTGATTTACAATAATTGGTAGAAAGGCAAATATAAGTGGCCAAGAAATACAGGGACAGACGCTCGACCTTAGAGTGATCGCAGATTGATAATACATTACAGTAATGATATTGGCAAAACTGGCGAGAATATGAAGGGTAAGGGATGAAGGCTGTAATGTTCCACTACAGGAGTATACATGAATATTTTCTGTCCTAAGAGCATTCTGAAAGTACTAATTAAAATTTTGTATATCTTGGGCTTGGGACTCAATTTGAGATTGGGACTCAAGAAATCAGATTACTTTTGGCTCCGCCAGTCATATAATTATGGATAAACTAAGGAATCCAAGAACTTAGTTATATTTTAATTTCTAAAACGAAACAAAGTGGAAGCAAATCCTGCAGAATTTGGAAGATGGGAGTATATGATTGGGAAGATTGCCAACTGTGTACTAAAAACAAACCAAGCATAGAGCAGACAAAAAGCTAGTGTAAGTTATCCCGGCAGATGTAGGAATGTATATCTTTTTTTTTTTTTTATGTTTATTTATTTTTGAGACAGAGAGAGACAGAGCATGAGTGGGGGAGGGGCAGGACACAGAATATGAAGCAGGCTCCAGGCTCTGAGCCATCAGCACAGAGCCCGACGCGGGGCTCGAACTCACAGACCGCGAGATCATGACCTGAGCCGAAGTCGGACACTCAACCGACTGAGCCACCTGGGCGCCCCAGGAATGTATATCTTAAAGGAGGAAACTACGTGGAGGCCCTTGCATTAGAAGCACTACGATATGGGCCTCCAGAGGCTTATTTTCACTTTATGGTTTGAAAATATGTAGTTTACCAGAATAGATGACATCTCTGAAACGATTTTTCTGGAAGACAAAGACTGTTTCTTATCTTTCCCAATCTGAGTAGGAAAATGGTATGACTCTTCCCTCTATTTCCCACTTCAATTGTGTACTCATATTCTAGTAAAGAAAAAATTGCAATACAAATATGTAATACCATCTTGAAATCAAACACTAATTGTCAGGGGTTCTCCACCGAAGGTGCTTATGCCCCTCCCTCTCCCAGGAAGAGGTGATAATGTCTGGAGGCATTTTGTTGTCTGAGTTGGGGAGAGAGGCATTGTTGCTGACATCTACTGGGTAGAGGACAGGGATGCTGCTTAAACATCTTACAATTCATAGGGCAGCGTCCACAACAAAGAAATATCCCACTCCAAACATCCACATGGCCACTGTTGAGAAACCTTCAGTATACTATTGCATCATCGTTCTATTTATATCATGCCTAATCCTAAAGAGCTCTCCTAGGAAAAATTTAGCAAATCTTCCTGCATTTGTTGTACAGACAAGATTATAGTACTAAATATATGCATGTGACTGTCCCTCCATTTATTCATATGTCTGATTTTTTTTAATTCACTCAACTAATGGGCATTTAAATGTTTACCTTGTGCTAAGAATCAAAATATCCCAACACCAAGGAAGAATAAGACCTAGTCATTGCTTTGGAGATAATCTCAGTTTACACAGTGAGATATGTCAAAAGTGTTAAGATAAATGCTGTAAAAGAATCACAAGGAGCTGACATAGAGAAAAGAGTAATTATATATTGCTATAATATATAAATTAATAAAATGTGATAAATCATCACAGCATTTTGTCATGTTAAATTATATATATAAATCAGAACAAAAATTGTCACTATCTTAATTTAACACTTTTTTAAGTCTTTAAAAAAGAGTCATTGCTCTTTTCTGAAGTTCTCCAAATAGATTATAAAAGTGCGCGTGGTGATTCATCTATTAACATGCTACAGGGGAAGATCAACACAATGACACGTGTCATCTGTAAGGTGAGATTACAAAGGCAGCACGAGGAGGGCCACTTTTGTGCACACGTGCATCAAAGAATGAACCATTAGTACATTAAAGCATTCGAAGAATCAAAGGAAGGAAGGAGAAGTATTACCTTATATGTCAAAAGAGAGGAAAAGAATGAGAATAGGGCCCATAATATATTCAATATGTGCTTCTGCGGATTTGGAAAGTCTCTGTAGAAAGAGACCAGACTCTTTCCTACTTACTTCAAGACCCACTCATCAAAGTTTTCCTACTGCAAATCTCTTCCATTCCATTTCATTTCTTTTCCAAAAATCTCTAAATTGAGTATGAAAGCTGCTACTCAAATTTATGAGTAATGCTTTTCATTCATTTTTTTTAATAAATAACTCGGAGATAAACTTGCCACATGGGAAGAAGGACTCCGACAAGCACTGTGGTAACAGGTTTGCCTTCTTCAAGCACCACAAGTCTCACAGAAGGAATCTCTGGGCAGGAAGCAGTGCAGGAAGCCAGTACTCTATTGGAGCCAGCCAGGAGCTCAGGGAGATACTCGATGCTTCCGGCATCCCTGGAGAAGTGATGGTGAAAACTTCTTTAACTAGAAATCCCACAGCGGCTCTGCCACAAGTCCGGAAAGTGCTGCCTTCAAAGAGTTTGGTGAACTGAAAAACTGTGCTGCTTTTTTCTAAGCCTGGTGATGGAGTGGCCCACATACTTACTGATAGTATCCAGTATTGTCTTTAATGTCAGGCTAATTGAAGCAAATTGTCTCGCCTCACAGAGAAAAAGCCAATTCAAAGTAAGAAAGTGGATTCAAGGACTGAGCTTGTGTGTCATAAGCTAATGTGTTTCCTGAGACATCTGACCAGACAGAGTCAATAAAATGTTAAAGACTTTGACATAACACAGGCATATGGAACATCTGATGTATGTGATTTCTTTTTTTTTCTCACTAGGAAAAGTCATAACTGTTCTGTCAGTTTCTTCAAATGGGTAGACACAAATTTAGAAAACTTTCATGGAAGTAAAATGTGCCCATGTACCAGAGAAACTGCTCCTCTAAATTGATTTCTCAAGATATATTTGCAAATTTTATTTTATTTTACTCTCAGAAGACATTTTTAGTATTTACTCTTATTCATTGTGCAAGTTGATATGCCATTTTACTGAAGTATATACTTCCATGTGAACATGAGAAATTGGTCTGACATGCTGAAGTCTTCCATAGAAGACGAAGAAAAGTTAAAGCATGTAACATTCTAGAATGTCATAAACAAAGAAGCAAAAAGTAAGTGGGTGATGAAACTTCTGAGGCCAAAAGGAAGATAAACAGAGCAAATAATGTTCACATTTGGAATTTAATTAACAAACTATACAAGCCCTGGGAAGGAAGAACTACATATATTATGTGCCAATATAATTTATACACTTTTTTTTCTGACAGAAAAACTGTCAGAAATGTCATGATGAAAGATAAGAACAATGAAACACATAACTCAGTTACCTAAGTCATCTTTTCTCTACATACCCAAGATTCTTAGAAATTAATGCAGAAGAAGCAGAAAGGGGACGAATGAATCCCGCTCTGATTTAGCACTCTCTGAATTGTACTGTCAATTTCTTTCTTTACTTTCCTTAAATGTTTTTTATTTCTGATTATGAAAGTGATACATGTTAATTGCAAAAAAAAAAAACAGAGAAATACAAATAATGATGAAAATAAAAACATATGGTTACCACTTAGAGCTTAAAATATATTCCTCCAAAAACATTTTCATCTTAATATTAAACTAGAGAATGGTTGCCAGATGGTAGTGCTGACTGGCAGAACTTCTCAGTGAATCTATACCCTAGGTGACTCATGCCAGCTTCCTACCACCTGTAGGGGCTTTGGGAAGCCCACCAAGACATCCCAGATAGGGGAAGAGAATGGATGAGGGAAAGAGAAAAGAAGAGAAAGAGAGAAAGTAGGGAAGTTTAAACTTAAGTTTAAACATGCATTAAATGGGGTCGCCTGGATGGCTCAGTTGGTCAAGCAACTGATCTCAGCTCAGGTCACGATCTTGTGGTTTGTGAGTTCGAGCCCTGCATTGGGATCAGTGCTGACAACTCAAAGCCTGGAGGCTCCTTCAGATTCTATGTCTCTTCCTCTCTCTGCCCCTCCCATGTTCATGCTCTGTCTCTCTGTGTCTCTCAATAAACAACAACAACAAAAACATTAAACATGCATTACATGAGATGGAATAAGATGATAATATTTGAAACATCAGTTCTCAGCATATGAAGAGAGGGTCTTCCAGGAACCTGAACTCATGTTCTATAGATGGTTCCTTACTTCACCTGCTCAGTATTTTCTAAATTGTGTCTAAGAACAAAAATGTTACAGGTCCTTCTGCTAAAGAGTGCATGGATATCCTAGTACCATTGGATGAATAAAAGACATCCAATGTGTGTGTGTGTGTGTGTGTGTGTGTGTGTGTGTGTGTGTCTTAAACTCAGTTTGTGGGAGAAAGACCTAGGTTCCATCATAATTATTAGTATGCCTAAGAAATGTCCGTAGCCCACTTTCTTATTATCAACTTGTGGGGATTTTCATAGTTACTATAAATAGTACAGAATTATTTGCTTTCAGAGCTTGTGTGTAAAATGGTTCTCCTCTCACTCTGCTTTCACTTCTCTTACTAGGATTTTACCAATCTTTCTCTGGGACTTCACATAGCCTATGTCAGGCTTGATCATAATCCTCACTGAGAATTATCTTCATCATCTTTTTTTTTAATTTTTTAAACGTTTATTTATTTTTGAGAGACATAGAGACAGAGTATGAGCAGGGGAAGGGCACAGAGGGAGGGAGATACAGAATCCGAAGCAGGCTCCAGGCTCTGAGCCATTAGCACAGAGCCCAACGTGGGGCTCGAACTCACAGACCGCGAGATCATGACCTGAGCCGAAGTCGGCCGCTTAACCGACTGAGCCACCCAGGTGCCCCTATCTTCATCATCTTTTAACAGAGTTACCCTTTAAGAGGGCAAGACCAGATCTAATGCCTACTGCTTGGCACATTACAAAGAAAGAGGCGTGAACAGATTCCCTTTGCTTTATTAGGAACTGAGAGTTAGACCAATTGTTTCTCAGTGGACACTTGGGCTGTTTCTCGATAAGAGGAAGTTCTCTGGCTAAGGATACCATGCGCCTTCTGGTGAGAAGTCATTGTCGGCAGGTCAAAGAAGGAGTCACTTGACAAACCAATCTTCAGGCAGTTGGCCACATGAGGACACGAGGTAGTCTAGTCCCAAGAGCCCAAGCTACGTCTTTCTAGTGGAGACTAAGACTCATGTAGAATTCCAAGCATATCAGTGCTGAGTACACTTTCCAAATTAATCAAAACCCAGGTTTACTATGGTTCCTCCTACTGGGCAATATTTCTTTTGGCTTTAATCTAAGAAACGGTTGCCCAAAATAGGATCTCCATTCTGCTAGAGTCAAACTCAATTGTACTGTTGATCTTAGAGTTTGACCAGTTTCAGAGAGGGAGAGCTGGAAATAAAGGATCAAGGAAAACTAACAGCTTTCTCAAGATACAGACTGGAACACACGTGCGTCAGGAGCAGCTTTGCTGACCCAGCTTCTCCTTTGAGAATTTGGCTTGACTTCGAGGGGTCCGTTTTCAGGGAGGTGAATGAAGAGTTGGCAGTCTGGCTCTCACTTACTGTAATTGAGTCAGACAATTAAATTGCCTCCCAGTTACTGAAAATGTAAACCACATACACCGTATGTAGGTCACAGCATTCCAGTGGTGCGTGTCCGGTATAGTGACTTAATGCCTGGATATGGACAACTCTTTTGAGTCAAAGCAGCATAGCAGGCTGGCTCAGCAGACGCACATGCACGTAACAAGGGCGACGCTAAAGGTCTGTAGGTTTGGAAGATAGCCTAGAATCAGCACTCCGACACATGGGTTTATTTAGACAAAACAATGTGTCAGCTTATTGTGCTATAATTTTTGGATAGCTTTTCTTAAAATTTTAAAATGAGTTGTGTCTATTAATGAGCCCCTTCCCTTACACACAACCTATAAAAAAATATCTATGTGTTTTCCAAACTAAAGTTGTACTCAGAGATGTAAAATGAAATAAAAATTTACACCAATGAGGTATCTAAAGTAAACAGACAAACGTTTCAGCCTCGGTGTGTAATGTTAGCTAGACTTTGGAGAAAGTGGACTTAGTGCCATTATCAGAACTGGGGGAAGGGTTTGGATCATGTCTACGTTTAATATGACAACATGGATGCCAGTACCATCAATTGAAGATGGTTAGTATAGGTGGTGATGAGGAAGAAGTGAATTTTATCATTAATCTTCTTTCATATCGGTGACTGTTTTCACATCATATAGGGTATCTTGTCTCCTAAATGGACTACAAACAATAGACTGTTAAAAGTTTCACTTAAAAAAATTCCTTGATCTGTGCTGGGATTTTCCATGGCAAATCTTCAATCTTAGGGCTGTATTCTTCTCCAAGCCCACATGCTTTTTGACATCTGGCCCCATCATTAAGTGTTGCAGGTTTAAAGAATGCAGTTTTCCTGTGCTAAGAAAAGCAGAATTACCAGGAGGTATGTATGTGTGTGTGTGTGTGTGTGTGTGTGTGTGTGTGTGTGTGCCCATGCATGTGTGCCAGGGAGTTACCTGTGAAGGCATCCTAATAGACCTTATTTCAATCCCTTTCCTCATACTTAGCAAACCATGCTCTTAGAATCACATTAGCTCTTTAATGAGGAAACAGTGTTTTTCTGGTGGGCTTGCTCTTAGGCAGCCCTTCTATTTGGGGTACTCTAATTATGAGGTTATCTCTGGAAGCACCAATCTTTCTCCTATAGTCTTGAGTTAAGAGGAAGGTATAAACCTGTGAGATTGGTTATTTTTCTGCCACCAATTTTTATTGTTTCCATTTGGAGTGTCACAAAAGGGTATAAAATTTCTTAACTTTGGAGTGGTATGTTCATGCTGGTTCTGCCTCTTCAGAGCTCTCTCAAAGCAGCCTTCTTCTTGAAGCTTCCCTCACTCAGAGCCTGCAGCCAGTCAGTGCTCCATGAAAAAGCTGCACATTGGACTATTTCCAACTATTTATCTTAATATAGTCAGAGGAGAAAATGCAACATCGATGTGAAAAACAGTCATTATTCCAAGTCCTATTTCCATTAATAATTTAATCTTTTTATTTCTAATTTAAAGCATACATTGTTTTTAGGGAAGTAGGTAGAATGTGAGGAAGTGATGGATTAACATGGGTAATGCATGTAACTTCTAATTTTTTTTAAGTTTATTTTTATTTACTTTGAGAGAGAGAGAGTGTGTGCAAAAGCCAGGGAGGGGCAGAGAGACAGGGAGAGAGAGAATCCAAAGGAGGCTTTATGCTGTCAGCTTTGATTCACAAACCATGAGATCATGACCTTTGCTGAAACCAAGAGTTGGCACTTAATGAACTGAGCCACCTAGGGGCCCCTGTATTGTCTTAATTTAGACCAACTGACCTATGCATTCCGAACACGTAAAATCTTAAAATATATTTCACTAAAATCAAGGTTCACGTTCCTTTGAAACCTTAACAAGATTCTATATTATTCTTATTATATAGAATTGTTGGTTATACAATTATTTGTTATTAAGAAGCTCTTATGTAGCTAAAATAAACAAGGCATAAATAGAGATGAAATTATTGCATACACTATAATTCTGAAAATTAGTTTAAAATTTTTATAATGAATTTTAAGAGATACCCAGATGCCAAATAAATTCACCCTCACAAAAAATCCCCCAACCACAGAACACACTATCTCATATATGACCCATAAATACAATAAAAAAGCTTTTATCAACAATGACAATGAATACACAAACACCCAATCTTTTCCTTAATGAGAAAAATTTTACCAAGTTAAAGACAATTACATTATAGTAAAGCATTCCTAAGAAATTTTGAATAAGAAACAAAATGTTCTTATTTGAAAAGATGTCAGTAATTTTCAACTTATAAGATGATATAATACTAACAAAATATAATATATAAATATAACATTTAAACAAAAATGACAAAACTATATAAAAATCATCTAGAATGACCAGATTTGCTCCCATTCCTCACATATGTGTCCAGAAACTGGCACCACTGCTCATCCTTTGGGCTGTGACGTAGGGAGGAGTATGGTACCCCCTCCTCAAACACTGGAAAATGTCCCATCTCAGGCAGTAGCAGACTCCAAAGACAGATGATCAAACAGAATTAGAAATTGTGATAAAGCAAAGTTCAATACGAGGGAGGCAGGCGAAATTGGTGGCAAAGTAAGAGGAAAGAGATATCAATTCCTAAGTAGTGTGCCAGAAATCTCCAAATCCTAGAAGTTTAGAGAAAATGTAAGTGGGACACAGTACGTTAAAAAGGATCTGAAGAAATGAAAACAAGCCTGTTTCTTGTCACTTGGCTGACCAGGAGGCAATATGCGAGTGATTTGGCACAGATGTTTAAGAATAAGCAGGGGAGAAAGAGAAATTTTGGACTGAGAAGAAAGGGAGTGACTTCCTTTGTCATTTGCTAAAGCACATTAACAAAGCCATGTCATTTCAAGCAGCATGAAACAAGTGCAGGGAACAGACAGAATCTAGTGATGATAAATATAGAACAAAGAAAGCATCACAATGGAGTCTCACCGAAGGTGTTTTTAGAAGAGCCAGTTAGCAGTTTCTATCTCACATTTCAGAATAAAATAAAATACATTTCCAAGAGCATTAAGAATTAAATTAACTATGTTTACAAACAAAAGAAACAAACAGATAAAAAAGGAAATGAAAATTTATGAATGTATTGCCTATTTATGGAGCATCTACCATGTACCTGGTGCTATTCCTGGTTCTGGGGATCCAACAGCAAACGACACTGATAAAAGTCCCTGCCTTCATGGAACTTATATGGTGATGGGGGGAGGTGTGTTATAAACAGATGGACAAGTAAAATTAAAGCTGTGTCCAGGGTGGCAAGGGTAAAAGAGCATTACAGGAAGAGGGCACAGCAAGCTCAAGGGCCCCATGATGAGAACATCCCTGATGGGCTGGGGACAGAAGGTTCTTCAGTGTGGCTGGAGTGAATTAGTGAAGGGCAGGGTGGTGGGAGATGAGGTCACAGGCACAGAATGACACGGCATTGGGCCAGGACATTGGAGGCCACTGTGAGTGAAACAGAAAATCACTGAAGAGTTTTAAGTAGAAGAGTGAAATCATTCCAACTATATTTTAAAAACATCCCTGTCTACAGGGATGTCTGGGTGTCTTAGTTAAGCATCTGACTCTTGATTTCAGCTCAGGTCATAATCTCACGGTCATGGGATCGATCTCTGCATCTGCCTCTGTGCTGAGCGTGGCTTGTGCTTTCTCTCAAAATAAATAGGTAAACATTTTAAAAAATAAAAATAAAACAGATCCCTGTCTACTGTAGTGAAAATAGACCATAAGGAAATAGGAATTAACTTCTATTTAGAGAAATCTAGGTGAGAGATGGTGGTAAAAAGTATTCATATTATGAATGTATTTTAAAGGAATGTAAGGACAAACTCAATGAGGATTTTGAGGGAGAAAAAAGAAATCCCAAGATGTCTCTATGTATTTGGCCAGAGTGACTGGAAAAATGGAGATGCCATTAACTGAGATGGGAAATCTGTGAGAGGACCATTTGGGGACACGATTACAGCTCACTTTTGGATATATTGGTTTGAGATTCTGATGTGATATCCAAGTGGAGTTTTCAAGTGAGCCATTAGATACAGTTTGCAATTTGAGAAAGAGTTTGGGGTTGGAGAATATAAGTTAAAGTAGAGTTTTCAGAACATAGATAGTATTTAAAGTCATAAGATATGAGTGAATAAAGATGAGAAGAGAGCTACGGACTGGGGCTTGGAGCAAACATTGAAGAAATGAGGAGAAATCAACAAAAGAGACAAAAGATCCACCAGTGAGGTGGGAGGAAAATAAGGAGAGTGACAGTCTTTGAAGCCAGGAGGGGGAAAAAAGCAGATGAAGATGAAGGTATCAATAGAGCTGAATGCTCCTGGTTGTCAAGTGAGACAAGAACAGAGCACTGTACTTTGTATTTTGAATGTGGAAGATGTGGTTGAACAGTTAAGGTCTGTTTTGGTGGAATCATTGGAACAAAACTTGACTGGAGTGGATTCAAGAGAGGATGGATTAAGAGGAACCAAAGACAGTGAGTATAGAAAATCTTTTGAAGAGTGTTGCCCTAAAGAGGAACAGAAAAGAAAAATGTCTAGAAGGAGTAATGGATTCAGGAGAGGAATTTTGGTTTTTTGGTTGTATTTTAAGAGGAGAGAAATTACATTTGTTCATATGTATTATGAAACTACATAACAAAGAAAAGAACTAGTGATGCAGGGGAAAGAACAAAAAATATGGAAACAATGACCTTGAGTAGGTGCAAATGGATTCTACTATAAAAGCGGTTGACCTTTGTTAGGTGTAGGGCAGTTCCTCAATAGTAACATGAAGGAACACGGGCATGTGAGCACCCATATAGGTAACGTGGTTGACATGGTGATAGGGCCTGGTAACTAATATTTAATTGTGGTAATTTTCAATCATGTCTACCAAAAATTCCTCTCAACCCTCTACTCAAATGCAGTGTCTCATTTCAAGAGGTTGAATCTATTTTCCTTTTCTTGAATCCACGAGGTCTTGTGTCTTGCTTTGACCAATAGAATAAGGTGGGAGTGATGTTCTGGAATTTCCAAGCCTTGGCCTTAAGAAGTTGGGATATCCTACTTCCTCCTTCTTAGATCCCAGCTGCCATGCTTTAAGGAAATCCAGGCTATTGAATACTTAGGGGATTCATGCAAAGCCGTGGGGGATAAAAGGTAACCTCTGCTAAAGATTGTTTCCAATGATTTTCCACGTACATTTATAAAACTTCTAGTATAAGAGGGTTTTTCTGACACAGGGCAACTGCTGGCATTTCAACTTTTTTCCAAATCCCACTATCCCGATTTTAAGAAAGTCAGTAACAGCGTCACCTCCAAGTCCCACTTCTTGTATTTGCTAAAATTGACTTGCACTGGATTCCTGAAACCACGGGTGCTTGGGCGAACCAACATAGGAGCTTTCAGAAGTCATGCAACTTCTTTTAGAATGCTTCTTATCGTGCAGTAGTAAAGTTTGACCTCATTTGCCATGTTAAGACATGTTGACTTAAAGAGAACATTTTTTTTCTGGTGTGAATGGATACAGACTTGTCCATTTCGTTCCAGAAAATGAGTAAAAGTCTACTAATGTACCTCTGCTTCGGGAAGATTCCAATTTCATGACTCATCCGAGAGGGCAATTAAGATTCCAGAGGTGGAAAGTGTTTAATCTGCCAAGGGTAGACAATTGATGATACCGTGCTTCATCACCCATTAATGCTTACTTTCTTCAGAGAACTGCCATTATCAAACTTTTCAGTTCTTTTTCCAGAAAAGAGTATTACTTACACACAATATCATGGTGAGGAGAGGGTTGGTTGCACAGCCACAAACATATGAAATATGACTTAGTCCAGCAGTTTCAAAACCTGGTCATATGAATTACCAGCAAAGCTGTTTTAAAGTAGATATTCCTGGACTCCCCTCCCACCAAGATTCGAATTCAGGTGGACTGGGGAGAGGTGCAGGTGGATTTATTTATAACAAGCTCATTGGGCAATTCTTCTCCAGCCAGTCTGGCACTGGTTCACTCACAGGCCTTTAAAAGCCATTGATTTATTCGACTGAAATATCTGGCAGGTGTTTGCTTGTGTGCCTCTATAAAGGGTGACATGACTATAAAATATGTTCTTTTCTCTGAACTAAAGCAGATGCATTTATGACTGTTGCTGTCACATATAAAACAACTGACCCTTTTAGTTCAGCATTTAGCTTTGCAAGTATGTGTGACCACCCCGTGCTTGCCAGCGGACTTCTGTTCCTCTCATAGGAGATGAACTTCTCAATGATTCAAGAGAAATAATTCTAAATCATAGGTAGCTCCGTTGTATTTCCTTTTTTGGTTGTCATTCTTTATAGTACATGTTGCTTCTTCAACACCCAACTAACCTATGATTCTGAATTAGAGGCCACATCCCCCTTAAGGAGTGTATCTTTTAATCTCAAAATGGTAGAAAGAGCACATATTGAAGGTCATATTCAATGTGATACTCTAATTTTTAATTTGAGGAAAAGATTGTTTCATTATATAATGTACAGAAAATGAAGTTTAGCAAAACCTTGAAAAGTGGGACTACATAGAAAACAATGGATTCCTTTGGGAATCCCCCACCAGAATAATATGTCAAAATTGGCAGGGATTGCAAAAGCATCCGTGTCTTATGGTATCAAAAGAAATGTATTACAAAATGTGGATCGACATTGATTATGCGCTCATTGTTTGTTCTGTGCAACCTTAAGGCACCATGGGTTTTAGCATCTTTCAACAGCTGCTCTCTGCCACTCGCTTCTTTCCATCCTACCACATTTTCCAGATCCAATAGCCCCTTTCCTTTTCTTGCTACTTCTGCCCAGATCCTAATGATGCTTGGCTCTGCCCACAGTCAGGATGATTAAGAGTAAGACACTGTTGCCCAGGAGGAGTTGCCACTTGAGGCCCGCGCATTGACTTTCAAATGAATGAGACAATTGTAGAGCTCACCTTGCAGTCCTAGGAGAGTCACCAATTGTGTGTTGAAGCCATTTACTCTGCAGCTTAATCCATAAATTTGTAGTGAAAACGAAATAAAGATCCAATGAATTATGTTCGACATCAAACACCTATTACATTTCATTTGGCATTTGGAAAAATGTTAAACCACTGTAAAATAGCTGAATTTTTTTTGCCAGGCATTTCCATCACCATGATCTTTTGTTAGAAAACTTCTCAAAGCCGGTCAGGGAAACTTAATGTTAACAAGGAAATAAATGTATACACACACACACACACACACACGTATTTCATAAGTGTTTGAGTTTCAACCGCCAAAATGTCCCTCTTCCTTTTCTGTTCGATTTTAGCAGCAAAGAGAGAAGATTCTGAATTTAGGTGAGGAAAGCATATGGCACATTTCCAATTCTAAATGTTCTCTTTTATGAATTGGCTAATTCAAACTTCTCTTTGTTATCAATGCAATATACTTCTATTTATTTTTGTATTTTATAGATTTTTTTGTCTTAGTAATGTTGACACGCAATGTTACATAAATTCCACTTCCCTAGACATTATTCTATGGTCAGACTTCTATTTTTCTATCTGGGAAGGAAGATAGAGAAAGATAAAGTGACTTGCTCAAGGTCACACAGCAAATAGGCAGCACATCCAACACTAGAAGCCAGACCCCATGTCATTCAGTAAATATATGTGAGGGCTAATCTATGTCAAAGGTCAATGGCACACATTTTCTTCTCCAGTTGCTCATTATCTACTGGAGGCAGTTGAATGACTAACAAAGTCACTACAAGAGACAACACAGGATCCCTACAGCATAGAATAAAAGGGACAGCTCACAGATGACTTCCTAGAGGAAGTGATATCTAATGTGACCTCTAAGCTGCCTAAAGACATTTCAGGCAGAAGGAGTATTTGCTCAGGCTTAGAGGCGAGAAAGTGCATGCTGTCTAACTATAGGTATCTCCTCCCACTGGAGCATGGGAACGCCTGGCAAGAGGCTTGGAATGATGGGACCAGGTTGGTAAGGGGGCTCGAAACTTGCCAATTTTAGAAATTAGTACATTATTCTGAAAGCTTTTGAAGAGTCACTGTAGGTGTTCTGGCAGAGGAATAAAGCTACACAATTTGCATTTTAGGAGCAATTATCAGACTAAAGTGTGAATATCGGACTGAAGAAAGGGAGAAAAAGCGGACCAGGACAATGCTTCTCCAATTACAATACAAAACTTCTTTGTGTGAGAATTTTAAAAAGGCAACCCTTCCTGTTGGAACATTGTCATAACACTGAGAATTTATCAGAACAAGACTCTTCACTGCCATTTGCCAGAAATACAGAAATCTACATGATATGTTGTGACACCTTTGTGCAATGCGTAGCCTGCCCAGCTGGCCCTGATCACACATTGCTTCTAGGAACCCTAACTCGGAAATATGACTAACATTGTATAGCTCTTGAAAATGTACAAGCCACTTTCATAAAAATTATGTATTTGTTCTTCCTGTTGAGCCTGTGAGGTCGTTAGAAAAGATAATATATTTATCCTCATGCTTAGATGGTATGTAAAAAATTGGGTTGAGGAAGTTCAGGTGATTATTTTAATTTTCTTTCTCTCTCAGATCCTTCACTGGGAGGGAAAAAAAAAAAAAAAAAAAACCTCCACAAAGTTACGTTCCCTTTCTATGGCTAAGTGCTGGTAACTTCCTTTTTTAACTATCCGTAAAAGGAAAGAATATAGAAGAGTGAAATTGAAATCCTGTGGTTGCTCAAAAAACGTACACAAGTAAGTTATGACTGCACGGGAGGGAATCTCTAGGTTAGGAAGGCATCCCTGTAGCTACTTACATCTGAGGGTCCGATTATGCATAATACAGCATTTCCAAGCTGATTTTGGATGATGACCATAGGTAGTGCGAAAAAATTCCTCAAAATACTCAAGCAGTGTGGTCATTGTTTCTGAGGGCATTCCACTGAACAACGCTTAAAACGTAAAGGTCAAGATCAAGGCAATATGTGCACTGATTTAGCACATTCAGTGGCTTATATGTTCACCTCCTCCACTAAAATAAGAGATTCTCAAAATGAGAGCTATTTAACTTTTAAAAATACTTTTACCCAGAAAGAAATAGTAAACTTCAATTGTTTTTCAAAAAAGGAATTTCTCGGTAACATTCTTAATATCTCAAAAACACAAACAAACAAACAAACAAACTGCAAGAAATGTAGGTTTGTAATGGCCTAAATAGCAGATTTCTCTGAGTTCTGGTAACTGAAGAACATACGGCCGTGAACTTTATACCATAATTTAAAACAGACCAGAGGATACCATAACTTTCCATAGATAGTCATTTAATTATTTCCAAGGAAATACCATTCTTCTTAAATTTCAAATGCTTAAAATTTTGTAAGACACCATAGTTTTGCAATAAAATGTTTAGAGGAAAGTAATTTCAAAATTTTTTGCCGTCTGGAGAAAAAAGAACAGGACATTTTTTTAAGAGCTGAGTTGTAATGGTTAGACTTCTTTTGATTACAAGTGAATGAAAATCCAAACCAAACTGGTTTGTACCAAAATAGAATTTATTGCCTCACCTAACCCAAAAGTTCAGGAATAAATCTAGCTTCGGTCAGAGCTTGACCAGACTCAAATGATATCATCAGGACATGGTTTTTCTGTGTAACTCTTGGCTCTGCCTTCTACTTGTTGTAGAAAATTATCGTTCAAATCGCAGACAAGGTTGACCTCATGGTTGTAAGTTGGCTGCCACGGCTCCAGTACCTCACACTTCCAGGATCCACCATGTAGGGCAGAGAGTCTGCTTCTCTGAGAGCTGAAATACAACACGTGGAGTGAAGTTTCAGCTGCTAGGACCGGCCACTTTGGGTCACTGTGACCAGAGAGAGAAGGTATACCCTCCCATGGGTCTGGTCTGAGATCAAATACACCATTTTGGGGAGCTGGAGAGGAGTTGGTTTTATCTAAAGCATAAGAGCTAACAATGGCAGAGGGGTGGTTCCCCCAGAGCAGAATGGAGGTGTCATTACTGCTTTTGGTTTAGTGCCCTCTCTGGGTAAGTTTTAAGCTACATGAAAGTGAGGTCCTTTTTGATTTTGCTCATCCTTTTATCAATTATTTATCATTATATCATTTATTTAGCACATCTGTGTCTGATATAGCAGAAGTTCCCTAAGTATCTACTAATTAGATGAAGACAATAATGGTATGTTCTCATTTCCACTAGGATGGATAAAGATGGGCTATGGTGAAGATTCCCTTAGTCTGTAACGTTTTACATTCTTCCGTCCAAGTACTAGCCAGGCCCGACCCTGCTTAGGTCCTGAGATCAGATGAGATGGGGCTCATTCAGGGTGGTATGGCCACAGACAGGAGCATTTTTCATTCTTGATGACCTCTCCTTCTTGGGACTCATCCATCTTTGGTTTTGATGATTCTGTCCCATCCAGAGTCTGCTTCTGAGAATTATGCTGCCCCTTAGCATCCCCACCTGTAGTTCCCACCTTGCCATTCCCATTGCCACTGTGATGGTCTTGATCTTGACTATCTGTCACTTGTAAAAGGTACAGCCTCCTAATTAGTTTCTCTACCTCTATTCCCTCTCTTCTCTTCACCTGCATTGTTTTCAGAATAGTTTGCTTGAAAAGCAGTTTGAATCTTGTCACTTAACAGCACTCATTTCCTATTGTCCCAAGTGAAGTTCAAAGTACTCAAGTAACATCCCTAACCTATTTACTCTGTTTATCTTCCTTTCCGCTTTGTTCTCAAAAACACTATAAATGCTTTAAGAGGAAGGGTTGTCTAATTTATTGTCTTATTTGGTTACTTGCCTTTCTAGAACCTAGACTGATGGTTTTGTGGATGATAAACTATCAATAACTGAAAGTTAATGAATAAGTAAAATAACAAACATACACCATGTTGAATGTACAATATTATTTCTGGAATTTCATCCTTTGGGGATAACAAAGAGCAAAGATATACCCAGGGAGTAGAAGGTTCTTTTTTCTGTAGTCCATGGCAGCTGGTTCTGGAGAAAATCCACATTCTACTTCTTGGTAGCTTTCAGGGACAGTTCCCTACAATTGGCTTTAATAATGCATAATATTTGTACAAAGGGAAGAGGGGGATTTGTACAAAGGGAAGAGGGGAGCAGGTCCACCTTGGTTTTGAAGGTGTTTTTCCCCTCACTTATAGCATCTTATCACACATGTAGCACAGATTGTGACCTGGTATCTTTAAATTTTTTTTAACGTTTATTTATTTTTGAGAGACATAGAGACAGAGCGTGAGCAGGGGAAGGGCAGAGAGAGAGGGACACACAGAATCCAAAGCAGGCTCCAGGCTCTGATGAGCCGTCAGCACAGAGCCCGACGTGGGGCTCGAACTCACAGACCGTGAGATCATGACCTGAGCCAAAGTCGGCCGCCCAACCGACTGAGCCACCCAGGCGCCCCCTGATACCTTTAAAAAAAATCCTTGCTGGGCAATTCACTGAATGAGTAAAACAGTTTGTCAATAAATATAAAATGCTCAACCTGAATAATCATAATAGAAATTCAAATTAAGATGACAATAATTAGTATTTTCTGTTTATCCAATTAGTTAAGATTAAAGTTCGTTGCTGGCCAGTTTGAAAAAGATGTGGAGAAGCAATCATTTTCATAAACCTATGGTAGAATAGCAGTGTAGCAGTACCCATTGGAATTTTAACAATATATATTCCTTTGACTCATCTATTTCAATGCTAGTAATCTGTTGCATGTTTAGTCTGAAATAATTGCACAAAAATATATGTACAGGGATGTTCATTTCATCATTATTTGTAATGATTTTTAAAAAAGAACTGGAAGCAATCCTAATGCCTATCAGCTGGGAACTGGAAATTAATTATTATTTAGTTGTGCTTAACATTTAGAGTCAAATTTAAAATTATGAAATAGGTATACGCATGTAAAGGTGGGAGTGTGGGTAAATGTAGACAGATCTACTAAGTGGAGGGGCGCCTGGGTGAACTCAGTTAGTTAAACCTCCGACTTTGACTCAGGTCATGATCTTGCAGTTTGCGAGTACCAGCCCCACGTCAGGCTCTGTGCTGACAGCTCAGAGCCTGGAGCCTGCTTCAGATTTTTCAAAATGGGAGATGGGAATGGGAGGCAGTTAGAGGGAGAAATCTTTTCATCTTTCTGTGTGAATTTTCCCTACACAGTCATTACTGTTATAATACAAACTAGTTTGCTTTAAAAAAAATACATATACACACAAATTTAAAAATTTAGTTTTAGGGCACCTGGGTGGTTTAGTCAATTAAGCGTCCAACTTCGGCTTAGGTCATGATCTGTCTGTGAGTTCCAGCCCCACATCGGGCTCTGTGCTGATGGCTAGAGCCTGGAGCCTGCTTTGGATACTGTCTACTTCTCTCTCTGTCTATCCCCTACTCTGTCTCTCTCTCTCTTAAAAATAAATAAAATAAAACATTTTAAAAAATGAGTTCCATAGTATTGTACACAGTTCATCTTTCATATTCGCTTATACAACAAATTGTTTCGTAGCTATTTATTGAGTGTTTTAATGGTCCAAACACCATGCAAGTTTGTTATTTCCTTTCTCTAAAGCTGTCCATGTCATGGGTATTCAAATCTGGAGCCCAGATTCCATCAGACCGTTTCATTCAAAGATCACACGTCAGGTCGCTGACTGCAGGGTTAAAAGCAGATTGGCCCCTGAACTTAGCCGCGCTGAAAGGCACGTGGGCAAAGACGACACCCTGGATGCCTGGTGGTCAAGAATCCGCCCGTGCTCCAGGTAACAAGAGGGCGTGCGTCCTTGGGGGGACACACGAAGCACGAGGCGTCCCCATAGCACTAGTAATGGACTCGAGGCTTGTCACCAGAGCCGGTGATTCGAGGCAGAGGCGTGTCATCGGTGATATTCACATCGGACTCTTCCTTTAGGTCTTTCCTGATTGCTCTAGGTAATTGGTTTTCATGTCCCTGCACACAGGTCCCTGCCCACAATATGGGGTATTTGGCTTTTCCTAATCATGTTAATATACTGTCTTAAATGGCCACCATATTTATGTAGCTACCTGTCAGGATATTTCTACTCACATGTACAAAAAACATGTTAATTCAATTGGCCATTTTCAGCTTTGCACCTCAGGCTTGTGACTTCCCTTTAGTTTGGATGAAGGGCACTTTGTTTTTCTTGAAACACAAAATAATTAAAAACAGATTTCTCAGCATAGGTTAGCTCCATAACCGACAGCCGAGAAAGCAGAGCTGCCCTCTGACTGAGATGCCATTGTTGATTGTGCTCTGACTGATGGTATAGGAGGCAACTTCCCATCATGCTCTGGTAGCCTACAAAGAAAAGTCACCTGTCTGCATTGGAGTTAGGTCTGAGAGTCAAACTCCACTTTTCTTGGCAGTGTAAAGCCAACTATGCCCTCATGGGGTCCCATCACACATTCCATTATTCATCACGGGAACACTAGATAGTGCTGACATCTGGGATCCAACACAAATTTTATTAGGGTAGATCTGCCAGGACTTTTCAAAAATAATTAACTTTTTCCTTTAATAAATATGTCTCCATGATGATGGTCACATAATACTGACGGCAAGAGGGATGTATGTTTTATCCTTAAAAGAACAGAATACTCAGATTATGAATCAGAAGCTAATTTAGTCAAGTAAGAAATTGAAATTCTCCTTACACGGGGAAACACGATGTGTTTTCTGCCAGAATGGAGGAGCCAGTGGCACTGAGCCCAGGCCCTCGTCTAACAATGACTCTTGTAAACATGTGCATGATGTTGCAAGCACTGGGGCCTTCAACATAACCATATTGACACAGAGGAGGCATAAATAATAATGAACATTTAATGTTTGTACTTTACATATTACTATCACTAGGTAACCGAAAGCATCAGAGAACTACCTTATGCCAAGGACTCAAACAAATTGTACCTTCCACAGTTTTCCCCATTTGCTGACTTTAGGTGTGTCTATGGCTCATAGAATTTCTTTCTATGAGCCAGACACATGGGGTAGATCAGTGTAGATGGCTAATGTATGTTCCCAGGTTTTGAGGACTATCCATGTTGGCAGTACATAATCTAGTGAAAGGCAATACAACTTGGGCAAAATTTAAGTACTGTGTTGTAGAATTTTGAGTTGGTCTTCTTCAGATGCTTGATTCACAGATATTAAAGCCTGCGGCTCATTTCCAGCAGTTTTTGTCATTTTTTAGCTAAGAATGCAAGTGTTTTTTTAATCTATACTGGATATGCCTTGATCCTGTGGAGTGTTTATATTCAAGTTGCCTGCGAGGGTATCATTTCAAGTATTTCTCCTGTTCCCCCATAAATACGTAATGTATGTTATGGCATGTGGACGAATTCTGGACTCAGAAAATATTGCTTAACAAAAAAAGGAATTATTGAAAATCTTAGTTTCTTTTATTTCTCAGAAATATCTATTGATCATAGAACTCTTAAAATTGAGTGACATCGTAGAAACACCAGGTTTATGGCATAGCTCTACTCCTATACCTTTGAGCGGCTAGAATTTTGTTTTCGGTCCTTTTTGCATAACACATACCCAAAGTGTCTGCTTGTAAAGGCTGATTCAACTCCCCTCCCCCAAATCTTAAAGGTATAAATTATTAAGTCCAAAAACCACAGTGAACCAATATTTTGTATACAAAGAATATTCTTTGTCTGCACTGGGTGTTTTCCCTGTATATTCATCGGTCAGTGAAATATTAAGCAGTTCTAAATATGTCATCACATTCCCCTTGAACTACTGGAGTTTCCACTTGCGGAAAATAGGACATATTCAGGAAATAAATATATTCAAATGCAACTTCCACAGTGATGTGAAGAAAAAGAATTGAAAATAAAGTTTAATTCATTGGCAGTTTGCTTCTTAGGTTGTGAAGCGTGTTATTCTAAATAAAAGTATCCAAAAATGTGAAGGAATAAGATTACTGACGCCAACTATTACAGGATATATAAATACTTGAGTAAATCCTTATGAGAAGGAAAAATGCTTTCAAATTCTCAGCTTTTCAGAACAGAAAGAGTGTTGATTCTGGCATTGAGTGTAAACCACCTACGTATCATTTTTCATGAGCTACCAAGAGATGAAGCCAAAGGGCAAAAATGTACACCGAAATTCCCTGTCGAGAAGATGGAAAAAAAATAGAGAAGAAACCCCAAAATAATGGAAATATTGTCTGCATATTTAATAATTCTTGACTATGCCAACCGAGAAGTGAGAATTATAAATACTTGGTCATATTCGCTTCTTATATTTCATTTATTGTCTATTTTGAAAAACACTAGGCAGGCTGGCCTACATTTTATCCACGTGATTGACGGTGTGCATTTGCCCAAGTCGAGCTCCAGTGAAGTGAAGCATTTTTTTTTTTTATGTACAAAATTTAATCCTCTGACCTGTATTCTAGACAAAAAAGGAAAACGGTTAATGCCAAATCTCACCGTTTTTGTTCCTGAATTTTTATCTCTTTTAACTCCAAGGTCATATTCTAACTAGAATATAATATTGTTACTAGGTTAGTACAAATGACAAAGTTAGATCTTTTTTAAAAATGTTGTTTAATGTTTATTTATTTTTGAGACAGAGAGACAGAGTGTGAGCATGGAGGGGATGAGACAGAAGAGACACAGAACCGGAAGGAGGCTCCAGGCTCTGTGTTGTCAGCACAGAGTCCCACAAGGGGCTCCAATGCACAAGCCCTGAGAGCATGACCTGAGCCGAAGACGGACACTGAACGGACTGAACCACCCAGGCACCCCCCCCCCAACTGTTTTTTTAAGAGAGAGAGAAAGAAAAGAGACTGTGAGCAGGGGAGGGAGAGAGAGAATCTTAAACAGGTACCACACCCAGCATGGAGCTTGAACTCACTACCCTTATCCAGAAATCAAGCTTAACTGACTGAGGCACTCAAGTGCTCCCAAAATTAGATCTTTTAAATAAAACAAGAGAAAGACTTTTTATATTTTTATCCAAAGATGTAGTGGATTGAGGGGTGCCTGGGTGGCTCAGTCAGTTGAGAATCAGACTCTTGATTTTGGCTCAGGTCATGATCCCAGGATGGGGCTCTGTGCTAAGTGTGGAACCTGCTTAAGATTCTCTCTCTGTTTCCCTCTGCTCCTCTCCCCCACTTGCACTCTTTGTCTCTAAAACGAATTAAAAAAAAAAAAAGATGTAGTTGATTGTCTCCTGCGAACTACTTTTTTCTTTTTGTTGTTGTTGTTGTTGTTTTTATTTCTATATTTTAAGAGAGAGAGAATGAGTGGGGGAGGAGCAGAGAGAGAATCCCAAGTGGGCAGTGGGCTCTGCACTGAGCTGGACTTGGGGCTTGAACTCACAGACCATGAGACCATGACCAAAATCAAGAGTGCACCAAAATCAAGAGTGGGATGCTTCATCCACCAAGCCACCCAGGTGCCCGTGACTACTCGTTTCTAAGAAATACTGATCTCATTCCTTGTAGAACATTTTATAAGTACTTCAATCTAACCAAAGCTTTAGGGAGCATTTATTCAGGCATCATATGTAGTTTGTAGACACTGCCTTTGCAGGAAGTTCTCATCAATTTCCAGAAGTGTTTTATTGCATAGGTATGCAATACTCACAAAACTATGTTAAGTCTATCTTATGCAGTTATTATTCGGTAACTGTACTTATGCAGTTTTTGAAAAGTTTGTTTAAAAATAGTTTTTAATATTATGAAGTAGTGCTTTTTGCAAGAAATGATTCTTTTGTCAAATAAAAAGCAACACATCATTTTAAATGTAGTATTAACTTATGTGTAAAGTATATGAAAGATAAAGACAGGAAGGAAATATTTCAAAATATGAATATTGATTGCTATGCCTGTGGAACTTTGACAATTTCTTTTATCTTTTTATCCACACATCTTCAAACCTTCTCCTCTTCCTCTCTTATTAGTTTTGCCCACAGGGCTCACTATCCAGTCGGAAGTGTGCCTAGACTTCCCTTCTTCCTCAATCATGTCGGATCCAATCACTCCACCCCAGGAACCCTTCCTAAACATTTCTTCTAACTCTTCTCTTACTCTGCTCACACTCTCCTAAATCAGATCCTTGCCACCTCTTTTTCTGTGGCACAGCCTCCTACCTTGTCTCCCTACTTCTAGGCTTGTCCCCTTTAGAAAGTCTCTACAATATAGTCTAACGAATCTCGTTCAAGTGAAGCTATTACCATATAACTCTCCTCTACTCCAACTCTTCATTCCCGATGTCTCTAGAATGAAGTTTCTTAGTGAGGCAGAGAATAATCCCTCTGTGGCCTAACCCTGACCTCCCTCCTCAGCCTCATCCTCCTCTCCCCATATTTTGCTGTATGCCATAGAATGTATATATTATGTGATTTCATACTTTAAGGGTTATCCCAGGCTAATACATCCTGAGTAAAGCTTATTCCCAGTGTAACTTACAACTATGATGGCTTTTCCTTCCTGGAGCACTCTTATCGGGACTAAGTTCAACTAAGTATCTCTCCCAGAACTCCTGGTGCTTCTCAGTTAGCCTGTATTATATAATACTATGTTAATTTACGTAGAAATTTGTTTCTTCCACTAGAGTACAAGCTTTTGGAAACAGAGGTTGTGAGTAATTTGTAATTCCTTCACACAGATGGTTAGCATGGATCTGAGGTCGAGCAGGCACTCAATAAATGTCCGAGGAATCAACTTATAGTCACCTACAATTAACTGTAGACTCAATGTCTTGCTCTGGAAAAATAACGCTCGAGTATACTAGGAAAAGGCAAATAGATGTTGAATACTGCAGCCGGGTAGCATTGCCACTTACTTGGTACGATTACTAGTATTTCAAGAAACTAGTTAAACTGTTGATGTTTCTGCCTCTCATTCTCTCCTACACTGAAGTTCCTTAGAGATATGAGGGCAAAGGAGACATGTTCTTCTTTAAAGCTGCATAATAAAAAAGCTGGAAACAATACTATTTCACAAATTAGGTGGGCACGAGCTCAAACATTGTCTCAGTTCTGTGTAGTTTTTGTGGCTTGGAAACTTCTGTTAGAGGCATCGTATTTTTCCTAACACTTACCTAAAAGGACATACCTAAGGTTTGGAAATCAGTAGAGAACATCCAATCCTGAGAAATTTCCAGTACTTTGTGGTTCTGGTCAAGATGGTCAAAAGCACTGTGCCGTACATCCTCTTGGTCTGGTCCCAGGCCGGGCAGAAGAAGATCCCTGAGGTCCAGGTTCAGATTCTGATTAACCACAGGGAAAAGCATGTAAATGCCTGGGTTTCGGTTTCCATCTCTGTGATGTGTCAACATCAATTCTGCCCAGTGGAGAAGAGGTTGTCTATCCCACAGAGTGAGGCCAGACTGTCACTTTCACGACCCATTTTAGTCTCAACACCTACCCGCAGGAGCACCGACCAGAAAAGCTCTACCTTTTAGCGTGGATTATTGGTTCTTTAAGATCCTTGTCAGAAATTAGGCCTATCATTTCTGGTTTTTTAAGAATGAGCAGTATTTGTGAGACAGGTTCCGCTTCTGTTTCACCGAACCTCTGCTGACCATCTATAACTCTGAAAGTTATCGAGACCTGTAACTTCGATTCTTTCATCTTTTCAGGAACAATTTTTATAGTTTTTTTTTCCTTTCCTCGTAAGCCAAATATTAGATGCCTGTTGCTGACACACATTATTTAAATTAAGACACAAATTGCATTTAATATTAATAATTGGAAAAGTGTCTTTGAAAGGTAGTGAAAGCATTTGGATAGTCCTCAAAGAATTAAGTTAAATATAATAATTTTTTCTTGTCCCCAAACTGTATTACTTCATGATCAAACATTATTTGTCAGAAATAAGAATCTAATACAAATGTTTTAAATGCATTTAGCTTGTTGCAATATTATTTAGGATTAAGAGAACCAAATGAGTGTATTTTGTATTCATTTTACATTTTTATATCTTATATGTGAAAGTAAGCATTTTAATGGCATGTGAGATTATAAGAAAAATGTTGCCATGATTATCTGTGTGAGGAAAATATTAAAATGGAAACTACTAGATAGTTATGATAAGTCATGCAATCTTATGGAGATAATATGAAAAATAAAGAAATTTATTCTAAATGATATAATCCACTCCCTTGGGTCGATTATCACTGTCATATACTGGGCACTTTCAGTAAGTACATAGTAATAACCAGCCATACTGGTCAGACTTTGCCATTTGGAGAATATAGCACCTATCCAACAATCCCTGATTGGAGAAATTCTTAGAAATTTTAGAAGAGGACTATTATAAAATAAAGCTGGTAGCCAAATGTATTTAAAATTATGTAACTTAACCCCTGATGATTTTAGAAAATTAAGAAGCCAAAATGTCTTATTAAACTATATTATGGGGTCAACCTATTCAAAATAGCAGCACGGAAGAGCTACTCAGAAGAATGCAGTGTTTGTCCTTCAAATGGAAACACCCTAAGTGTAGATGTATGAATTGTATCATGTTATCAGGTTCAAAAAACTCAGGTCAAATTCACAGGAGTAGTGGGGGTCTGGCTTGCTAGGGGCCAATCCTCTCTTCTCCCTATTTAGAAAAATGAGTTACGGAGTTTTTGTAAGGTTGGGTTGTATGCAGTTGATGGAGGGAAAATTCAGGACCTAGGAGGATAGAAAAGGGGATGACATTTCACATGGTCTGTGTTATATAGTGAATAGATGAGTGGGAAAAATCCGAAAAGACATTATATGGCCCCTTTGATCAGGAGTCGGCAACCTTCCCTGTACAGGGTCACATAGTAAATACCTTCGGTTTTATGGGCCATTACAGTTTCTGTTGTAACTCCTCAACTCTGTTTATGTAGCATAGACAATATGGAAATGAATAAACAAGACTTTATTCTACTATATGTACATATAGTACATATAGTATATATGCATACATATAGAATATATGTACATATAGTAGAATAAAGTACTATATGGCACTGAAATTTTATATTTGTGTGCCATGAAGTATTCTTCTCTTGACTTGCTTTCAACTATCTAAAAACGTAAAATCATCACCCGTTGGTGGACCACGCAAAAACAGGCAGCAAGCCAGGTTGGGCCTGCGGGCCATGATTGCCGAGCATGGTTGCCTTAGATGAATGGATGGTTTTTTGCCTGGATGGAAAAAGAAGACTTGGAGCCAGAGCTGTTGCCTGGGGAGCACCCAGATGCCACATCCCGACAGTTGCGGTGAGCACAGCCAGGGCGGATCACACCCAGTTCTGTTTTGACCAGCACTCAAGGACACTGTGGGTACTGGATAGTGGCAAGCAGCGAACAAACAACTCTTTTGAACTCTAAAGACTAGTTTGGTTTGTAGGGCTTCATAGTCCATGTCTGTCTTCTCCAAAAGCCTGGAAACTCAGGGAAAGCAAGGGCTCTGTCAATCACATTCCCTGCTCTAGCCGGAGCTCGTCCCCATGCCCAGCATATAGCAACAATCCTTACATGTTAGATGAACTGAACTGAATGGAGATTTCAAAGGGACCCTAGGAGGGTTCAGTCTGTTCTGAATGAATCAATCCTGCTGCCTTATGCTACCGATTCTGATGTGGAAAGAAAGAAACAAAATAATATAAAGTAACAGCTATGGCAGCAACTTCTACTTATTTATTTCACTAGGGAAAGTGTCACGTGACAGCTTAGAGTGACTCTGACAGCTAACTAAGAAGCGGTAATACGTTATGTAAATGTAGCTCTATGTATTTTTGATGGAACTTCATAAAGTTGCTGAGTCTATATAATGTTTTCCGGAAACTTTAGCTGGTATATAAAGAACAACACCAGAACGAGGCCTAATGAAATGTGTCTGCTTCAGCTGGAGCACGGAAGCCGAGTCCGTTCTCTGCCCCTGACTCAAATCAGGAGCAGATGGTAATTGGGACCAGATGAAATTTCAAAGGGAAGAGATGCAGGACATTCCAAAGTGCACACTAAACTTTTTTCCACAAAGACTAATGTTAAGAATACAGACATCGTAGTCACTGAACTTACACACACTGCAACCGAATTACCTCGAAAGTGAAGCAACTCATTTTTACAGGTTGACATCATTAAGTATTTGGGGAAAAATTAATAGCAATCCGTAACTTCATAGGTATTTTTTGTTGTTGTTGTGTTTTCACATGCTACATTTTGCAAGAACCACTCCTTGTAAAAGGCATAGTCCTTTTATATTTTGCTTTTCTTTACTCATAGTAATCCTTTAGTTTCAAAAATGAACTAAGCCAGCAAACAAAAACAAACACACAAAACAAAAAAACTTTCTGAAAAGTATCAACACTTAAGGTGACTTAAGATTTTCTGTCATAAATTTTATTTTTCCTGTTATATAATCCCAACACATTCTTTGAACAAATAAAAGCTCAGATACTTAAGTGTTAATGCTCTCAACTTCAGTACAATCCTGAAACAGACTTTTTGAACTTCAGAACAGCAGCGTTTGACAGCTATCTATCAGATGGGAGCAGCCACATGAAAAACTATTCTACCTGGTCTATCCCCTATGGTGCCCGCGCGTGTGACTCGAGGGGCGACTCTAACCACCAGCCGCCAGCCATGCCAGGGAGATCACGTCTGCTGCAGATTAATCACACCGAGTAGAAATCGCTAAAGGTAACTAGTGTGGATATCAAACAGACTAGCAGGCAAAGCAAGTCCTGAGTGTGAAGTAGTCAGATTGTAATGATTTCGGGGACAGGTTAGCTAGATAAAAGGGAATGCCAGTGTCCCTGTCCTCCTCAAGAATCTTTGGGCGCTACATCTAATACAGTGACCCAGCCAACTGGATTACCTACTTCTCAGGACACACACCTCGGCTTTCTTGTCTTTTTTTTTTTTTTTTTTTTTATGTCATCCTGTTGTCTGTGCCCTGAAACCTATGACTCCTTCCCTTCTTTAGGACCTCAGAACCCAAGTCTGGGGTATCTCTCTCTTCCAAAAGTCCACAGCAGTCATCAGTTTAACACAGAGGTTACAAACTTAGCTGCATACAGAGGCCAAGGTCATGATGAATGAGCTGGGCTGAGTGTAACAAGTTGCCCCACTTATATGCAGCCTCGATGTCGCCCAAATGTGTCTCATCTAGAGTTGCCTCCTTTCTGACCCACTCATGGGTGCCACATGGGAATGTGGGCCCAAGGTTGCCATGAGTTCTGATTTTTAAAATGATTTTGCGATGTCAGTGTGAAAATTTCTAATTTGTAGGTGTTGGCCCTTATAAATGTCAACCATCAAATATGTGTATTGCATATCCTTGGCCCGAGAGCAATGAGGTTGGAATCTCTTTTTAACCACTCATTTGATAAATTCATATATTTGTGTTACTTTGAATATTTTACATTCACTATACGAGCAGCATAGGTTTTATTTAAATAGGTCATAGTTTTATAATATTTACTTTTTCTTCTTTATACAAACAGAAGACAGATTTCCTTTGGATTAAGACTATATCATGTACATTTTTACTTCAGAACCAACAAAGTAATTTACACATAAAAGTGTTTAATAGGTGGTAATTTGGTTGATAAGCTAACTAAATTTTTAAAAGAAAGTGAAAACTAAGTTATCATAGTAAGGTATAAAGGGGTAAAATCGAAATGGAATAATAGAAAATTTTCAAAATATTATTCAGCCATAAAAAAGAATGAAATCTTGCCATTTTCAACAACATGTATAGATCTAGAGAGTATAATGCTAAGCAAAGTTAAATCAGTCAGAGAAAGATAAATATCATATGATCTTACATGTGGAATTTAAGAAACAAAACAAATGAGTAAAGGAGAAAAAAAAAAGAGACAAACCATGAAATGGATTCTTAACTATAAAGAACAAACTGATGATTACCAGAGAGGAGGTGGGTTAAGAGAGGGGGGAAATAGGGGACAGGGATTAAAGAGTACACTTATTATGATAAAAAAAAATAAAACAGAGCGCCTGAGTGACTCAGGCAGTTGAATGTCTGACTCTTGATTTTGGCTCCGGTGGTGATCCCAGGGTTAAGGGACGCGGCCCCATGTCGGGCTCCACGCTGGGCACGGAGCCTGCGTGAAGTTCTTTCTAGCTCTCTGCCCCTCCCCCACTCATGCTTTTTTTCACCCTTTCTCTCAAATAAATATATATAAGTAAATAATAAACAAATAATAAAATGGAAAAAAATAAAGATACAAATACAATAGAAAAATTGTTAAAGTAACTATTGCTTGATAAGCACCATGCTTAATACAAATTATGTGGCTTTAAAGCTTCAACAACTATCATCTTACTAAACATCATTTGCTTAACCCTTTAGGAGCTAATTGCTCACAGAACTTTGCTTTTAGCAAGATAATGCAAGAAGACCGAGTAAAATACCCTACAAATGCATGCAGACACTTTAATTGGCTTCGTATTATCAGAATCTAGAAATCTGATTATTTTTAAGTATTGAAAGTTAAGAGGATTCTTACGGAAAGATTTAGCCATGGTCATAGTTCCCAAAAGTTTTCTTACACAATTGCACATTTCTCCAAAACTAAACATGGGGCGCCTGGGTAGGTCAGTTGTTTAAGCAGCTGACTCTTGGTTTCGGCTCAGGTCATGATCTTGCAGTTCCTGAGTTCAGGCCCCCACACAGGGCTCTGGGCTGACAGCACTCTCCCTCTGCCACTCCCCTGACTGCATGCACATGCATGCTATCTCCACCCCCCCCTCAAAATAAATAAATAAACCTAAAAACGAACAAAATTAGTTCCGGCTTTTTGAGCGAGCACACAATATTGGGTAAAATAACTTTTTTTTGGTCACTATTAAATAGTCTATTCTGCTTAGGCTTAATAATAAACAAGGTATTAAGCAGAAAATATATATATCTATCTTAAGAGAAACACTAGCCCAAAAGAAGCATTTGCTACAAGGCTCAGATGAGACGTGGGGTCTGAAAACTCTTTATAAACTGCAGAGAACTATACAGATGTTAACTGTGTTAGTGTGAAAAAAATACACAGCAACCTTTGTACTTCTATAGCAACATAAACAATGACAATTTTAGTTGCTCACCCATTAATGGTTGATACTTGCATCTATTTCTGATATATAATTGGTAGTTTGACACAAAAAAGAAATACTTGAGTAAAGTTATTTTCAATTCTTTAGGATTTCTTCCCGGTGTGTTAATTTCCTTTCAAAACAAGCTTGTTTTGGGTTTCAGGAAGCCCATAAATTTCAGCAGGACAAAGAGAAATAATCTGAGAAGAAATAAACTAAGAAATTCCAAGGCAGAGCTTTTTACTTCACTTTGTTTACTCTGGTAGCACAGCTCCCCTGAGACAAAAGTTTTTAAATGAAATCTGCTTCCAAATGAATAACTTTTAAGAAAGAGAAATAATTAAACTTGTTTGAATGAAAACCAAAGTTTTATACTATCATAATGATGAGGAAAATACAGAAAATGGGCTTTTCTTTATATCCTAGGAAGCTTTATATACACTCATTTGAAAAAGAGGACAGTGAAAATAAAATGTTATTGTGTTTATGTCAAGAAGCAAGAATCTTTCTGACCTCCCTGGGATGGTCGAAGAGGGATGTCAAAGAGGAAGTTCTGTTTGTAGTGAGAGGGAGGTCGTTTATCAGATCACTTTCCAGTATACGTTACATTTTAGAGAACATCATTAGGCTCTAATTGTTTCCCTTTCCTCCCAACAAGGGGCCTTCTTATGTCTGAAAGGGATACATGGAGAGTGACCTGAGGTTAACTCAAGCCTCTCTTTTCACATTCCTGCTTGGGTTCCAAATGATAGGCTTGCCTCTGCCCTTGGCATCCAAGTAAGCCAAATCCTGACTGCCAAATCTAAGCGAGAAACGGTGAGCAGATTAAAAGAAAAGTGGCACAAAACCCTCCTGTCAGTAACCAAGAGTAGAGTCAACAGTGAAAGACAGTGTCCCCGAGAGCAGGCCTGGATGGCCAAGAAGGGACTGAGACACTCGGGGTCTCTTTACTACGTGGTCAGTCACTGGTTTTCCTCTGTGAGTCTCCGTTTCTCTCTCACATTTTTTAGTGGATTTAAGATGTGAAAAATATTTATGAAAACCAAAATGGTGCCTGGGGTCAATATTTTGTTTTCAAGACACAAGCTTATTCAACTGTCTGGGTTACTTGCAATTTGTGTGTGAAAGAAAGAGGTTAAGAAAAGAAAAATTTTAATTCAAGAATACATTTGAGGGGGAAGGAAACTTTCAGTTACAGATTTTTCTGATGAAGTCTCTTGTAACTGAAAACCATTTTTGAGGTTTATTATCTTGCTGGTGACATTGATGAGTTGCCAATATCCGAGGAATGAATTTGTTGTAATGTTTGGAGCATGAGGAATTTGGGTCAACTATACTTTCTATAACGAATCATCTTGCTTGGAAGCTTCCATTCTAGTCTCTGGCTCTCACCTCAGCTGCCTTCAGTGTCCCACACTGGGAGCCCATAGAAACTTCTAAAGGCCAGAAAAAAGTGAGCCAGGAAAGGAGAGTATTCTAGGCAGAAGCAGCTAAGAAAATCAGAGGATTTTAATGAACCCAGCAATACCGCTTTTCAAATCATCCTAAATGTTAACCTTCATATAAAACAAATATAAAGCTTTGACCCTGTTCTCCTGCTGAAAAGTCACCATTGACAGCAGAACGGAGTCCAAAATGTAACCTCCAAGTTCTGCTTTAATACATTGTTATTATGTTAAATAAATGTTCAATGTATCTAATACATTGTTTTTATGTTAAATAAATGTTCATTGCCAACTATTTATAAATCATATAAGCTCTTTGAGCCTAAATGCATTCGTTAGTAAATAGGAAGAAAGAAAAGTTGGCATATTTCCTATCTATATGATGTCTTCTGAATTCTTTGAGTCAAAATAGCTTGACTAAGCAATTTAGGATACAATTAGGCCAGCTCTAATATTATCCAGACAAAATATATATTCTAAGGCCAAAAAAATTCACGATCATAATGAAAAAGAGAAGCCCATTTTATTTTTTTAATTTTTTTATGTTTATTTTTGAGAGAGAGAGAGACGGAGCGTGAACAAGGTAGGGACAGAGAGAGAGGGAGACAGGCTCCAGGCTATGAACTGTCAGCACAAAGCCTGGTGCGGGGCTCGAACTCACAAAGCTTGAGATCATGACCTGAGTCGAAGTTCGATGCTTAACTGACTGAGCCACCCAGGTGCCCCAAGAAGAAGCCCCATTTTAAAAGAGTTCAGATAAAATGTTCGGTGCATGATTCTATGAGGTTCTAAGATTTGAAGCACTAAGCACACAAAGCCTCCAACCTACTCTTATTTTATTTAAATGACCTTAATGGAATATTTATTGAGACCAACAGAATAAAATTAGTTTGTACAAACTATAAGAAGCCCCAGAAACCAGAGGGCAGCAACTACCCAGTGTACAGCCCCAGACACCCGGTGTCTGTTGTTTACCGAATCCCAGAGATACCCTCTCAGATAGCAGCTTGCAGAAACGGTGTCCTGCAAACCTTCAGGAGCCATCCGCCCCTCTTTTAACAAACCTGGGTCACAGTCAAAGTGACCATTTAGATTCGCATTTTTATTCCATGATCTCACTCTCGTATAGCCCTACTTTTTATTTAGTTGTTTAGTTTTACTTTCTTTTTTCTTTTAGATTTCAAACACAGGGCTTTTAAGTCCATTTTTAATGTTGGAAGTTTTTAATAAGGGTCATAAATTTAAAGGCTTTAATCGCATATGTACCATATTTATAGGATTTCTTAAGGTCTATTTCTTTTCCATTTTCTTTGTTATCTGTTAGGATTTAGTTGGCCTTCCTATCTTGTAAATTTCATAGATATAAAGTAAGGAATGCAGGCTGGGCTGCCCAGAGCTATAACTTTTCCGCGTAGTCAACAGAAATAACTCAAAAGACAAACTAAATTACCTTTTTTAAAAAAACTGAAGTATAAATGACACACAGCTTACATTAGTTTCAGGTGTCCCACAAAGTGATTCAATAACTCTATAAGTTATGCTGTGTTCACCACAAGTGTAGCTACTGTCACCATACAGTGCTGTTAAAACACATGGACTATATTCCCCATGCTGTACCTTCACCCCATGGCTTATCCATTCCATACCTGGAAGCCTGTACCTCACCCTCCCCTTCACCCGTTTTCCCATCTCTCCACCACCCTCCCCTCTGGCGGCCACCAGTTGTTCTCTGTATTTAAGGGTCCGTTTCTGCTTTTTTTGGTTGGTTGATTGGTTTTTTTAGAGTCCACAGTGAAATCACATGATATTTGTCTTTCTCTGTCTGACTTGTTTCACTCAGCATCATATCCTCTAGATCCATCTGTGTCGACAGAAATGGCAAGATCTTATTCATTCATGGCTGAGTAATATTACACTGTATGTATTATATGTGTGTGTGTGTGTGTGTGTGTGTGTGTGTGTGTGTGTGTATACACGCCACAACTTCTTTATCCATTCATCTATCAGTGGATACTTGGGTCGCTTCCATATCTTGGCTACTATAAATAATGCTGCAATAAATATAGGGGAGCATAGATCCTCTCAAATTAGTGTTTTTGTTTTCTTTGGGCAATACCCAATAATGGAATTAATGGATCATATGGTATTTTTATTTGTAAGTATTTGAGGAATCTCCATAGTGTTTCCCCCAGGGGCAAAACAAACTAAAATAATCTTTTTTCAGTATTTTGATGTTAGAAAGTCTTTATGACATAATGAACTAAAAGCATATTTTCTCAAAAATAATCTTGATTTCAAAAATTTCTACTGGACAAACACTCTCAATGTGTCACTCAAGCATGAACCTAACAGAGGATTTAGTTAGTAGGAAACCTTGGACTGGTTAAAACTGGTTTTAAAACTGTTTAAAACCATGTTTGCCAGCTGGGATTCATAGACCTCGAGGGGATACACCGCCATCTGTGGGAAGAATGAATACTCAAAATAGTAAGGGAATCAATTTCCAAGTCCTCCCCTTAGACAGTCTTCCCTAAAACTCACTTGCCCCTGAAATATCTTGGTTGAAAGCATTCAGGCAGGGCTGGCTTCTTGGGCGTGTGTGATCCTCGCAGGAGCACAGGGCCGCGCCCTGGGTTTAGTCTTCTGCTGTGATGATCTTAAAATTCTTAATTATTTTTTTTAAGAAGAGCCCTGCATTTTTTATATTGCAGCGGACCCCACAAACTCTGTAGCTCATCTCGTGTTCTGTCACCGCCCTTGCCTTGCTTAATGGCCACTCCTTTCCCCACAGCATTTCTTCCACATTAGAAAAGCTCCACCTTCACTTACCAGGCTTACTATTACATTGTCCTGGAGAAGGGAGGGGGTGGAGGATATAAAAACTGTCTGGCAGCAAATAAAGGGACAATTGGAAATATTGATGAAAGCCTCGGTAGGACACCCTGTTTTTCTCTGCTTTCTAGATATCTTCCTTAGGATTAAATTTTAATGTTAAAAATTTGGGATCTGGTCATTTGTGTAAATGTTCTGACTGCTAGAGTAATGAGAAGTCTTACTCTTGCCCTCATTGATTTCATCCTTGGACTGTCTCCAAAAAAATGCAGTGCTCCGGAGGGAGGGTCCCACGTGGGCAAAGTCAAGCAAACAGTAAGAAATGCTAAAGTGGTCACTGGTCCTAGCCAAGGCTATGAGACTTTTCCACCCACCCCCTCCCCACCATTGACCTGCCCACACCCAACCTTCTTACCCAGCTGTTCTGGAATTCAAATTCACAATTAAGACACTTGCCTTGAGGTTGAAAACTAACACAATTATTTAAAAGGAAAGATAAAAGTGGACATTTTCAGACAGAAGTTAACTCAAATTTAGTTGATTGGTAGATACTGGGACTGGTTGGAAAATTAGATTTTTTTGAATAAACTTTTTGTTTTTAGAATAGTTTTAGATTTACAGAAAACTTGAAGAGAATTCCAAAAGACTCCTCATGAGTTTCCTATTGTTAATATTTCTTATTAACATCTTACATTAATTAGTATGGTACATTTGTACCAATTAAGAATATTGATACATTCTTATTAAGTCCATATTTTATTTAGATTTCCTCAGTTTATACTTAGTGTTCTTTTTCTGTTCCAGGATCTCATCCAGGATATCACATTACATTTAGTCATAATTTCTCTTTAGGCTCCTTTTCACTGTAATAGTTTTTCAAACTTTCCTTACTTTTGATTACCTGGGCAGTATTGGGGAGCACTAGTCAGGTATTTGGTCAAATGCCCTGCTATATGGATTTGTGTGACTTTTTTTTCAGTAGACTTAATTTTTTTGGAGCAGTTGAGTGTTCACAGCAAAACTGAGTGGGAACCCCTGCCCCCACACATGTTGCCCCTATCAACAGCCTCCCCTCCCCACACAGAGTGGTACGTTTGTCACAATTGATGAACCTACACTGAAACATCATTGTCATTCAAAGTCCATCATTTGCATCAGAGTTCACTCTTGATATTGTACATTCTATGTGTTTGGACAGCAGCTAGATACTACAGGCACAATTCCCATAATTGAGTGAAGTATACCTGCAGGTCCAGTGCTTCTTACTAAAAATTATTTGTTGACCAGGTATTAAATGCCAGACCTTATTCTAAGAGTTTGAGATACATTAATAATAAAGACAAAAAAAAAAAAAAAAAAAAAGACCAAGGTTACAGCCTTCACATTCCAGGGAAGACACACTAAATAAGTACATTATGTTGTCTATTAGAAAGTGGTAAGTGGTAGGAAAACAAAGAAATAAATGGTAAAATAGAATAAAAGTGAAGTCAGAGTACAAGTTGAGAAGGAGGTGGAATGTTTAATGAGGTTATAGGCCTCACTTAGATGGTTTGACATGTACAAAAGGTTTCTTTAAAATATTATTTTGGCAAAAATATACTTAAATTAATAACATTTACATTTTCCCAATGATTGCTGAACACACTGCGTTAAATGAGATGCCTAAGTGATGAGGATGGTCCTAATCAATAGTCATTTCTGAATTCATATTAATGACCTTGTTCATATACTTCCCGGGAAATGAACACCTCTACTGGGTAACAAAGCCTTTTGCAGATCATGTGTTTTCCAATTTTCAAACAAATTTGAAGAAAATCTAATTGAACAGCAGTTTGATAAAGTACAGATGTGTCGAGTCACTAAACTGCATACCTGAAATTAACATTACACTGTGTGTTAACTAATTGGAATTAAAATAAAAAATAAATAAGACATTAATATACATATTTTTGATGCTAATTTTTGGCGTGTAACTCAGAAGTAGGTCAAAGAATTGACTTGGCATTGCCATACCAAACTCTATTTTTATTTAGTTGTTGATGTGAACAATGTTTCATACATATCTATCTATCTATCTATCTATCTATCTATCTATCTATCTCTCATCTATCCTATGTCTATAAAATCCATCATCTTCATATATCTATAAAAAATAAAAAAAAGAGTTATGTTGAATCTTATTTTATGCTAAAAAATAATACTTATTCATAGATACATGAACTAGCTAAAAAATGGCCTAATTCATCTCATTAAAAATTTACTCTAAATTTTACTATTTATGCTTAATAATTATAAAAACTTACAAATATATTGGTAGCTTTGATTAATTTTATAAGAATGATAATCGTAGGGTTACGTTCATCTGAAAACATGTATAATGTTTAAGTCTCATGATCGCAGGTAATTAAAAATAATATTTCAGCTTATGTATGTCTTTGTTATGAAAGATCATCAATAAAAGGATTATGAAGTTATAAAATCATATTCATTAGGATTAAATTCTGTGGGAAAAAATGGAACGGAAATGTAAACTCAGGGAGTAAAAAATTAAAAAGACAAAATTTCTAAATGTTAAAGAGGAGCTATTTCATATGTTTTTATAACAGACAACGATGGTTATCGGATTGCTCTGTTTTTTATATTCCATTGGATACATCTGGAAGAGTCATAGAACGCTATTTTATGACAATATTTATAGTTGCTGTACATTATCCTATCTCCAATTATTTATAGCTATGTTGGAAAATTTCCGCTATTAAACATGTGAGAGGGCACAGTTTTTAAAAATTATTCAAGAGGGGCGCCTGGGTGGCTCAGTCAGTTGGGCGGCCGACTTCGGCTCAGGTCATGGTCTCACTGTCTGTGAGTTCGAGCCCCGCGTCGGGCTCTGTGCTGACAGGCTCAAAGCCTGGAGCCTGCTTCGGATTCTGTATCTCCCTCTCTCTCTGTCCTTCCCCTGCTCATGCTCTGTCTCTATGTCTCTCAAAAATAAAATAAAAACATTTAAAAAATTAAAAAAAATTATTCAGGAATAATCTCAGCAAATGTTTGCAGACACCACACCGAGGGCCTGGACCTCCTCTATGTTTTCATAAAAACTTTTCCTTTCTTGGGTTCTTTGATGTTGCATCGTCTGTCTTCCAACATCTTTGACCTTTATTTTCCTGTTTGCTTACTTCTTTTCCCCATGTAATTCCTAAATCGTGAATACAAAGACTCTTTCCTCAGGCTTCTCAAACTCTTATTTCACATTGACTATCAAAATAATCTATTTCCTTTAATTTTTCATTCTGACCTCGCTGTAGCGGGTCCTAAACATAAATGATGGTGGCACCAGCCTTTGTCCTGTACCGCAGTGCCTCACTGCCAACAGCGTGCTGGGATTGGTATCTCGAACTTAAGGGGCTCTATCTCCTGTCCCTTAAACAAAATCATTCCTTCTGCCTCATTTACTGAAATAGTTTTGCTATTCTATCAGCAACACTACTTAAAACTTGATTTAATTTCCTTACCCCCCTTCTACACCCCTTCTACCCTTCTACAACCCTCCCATCATTGATTTTTGTTTTTAAAAAGCCCTGAGTATTTAATTTTGGCAAAAGTGTATATGAACAGTGAGAGATGTGTTTTAGTAACTGAATATTACTCTTTTCTTTAATCGAAAACATCTAATTAGGAGATGGCTTCATAGTCAATGAAAGATTGATATGTCTAGCAATGGTATAAAGCATCTGGATTTAGTACTTTTGTGAAAATGAAATCCCTTCTAATTATCCGTTCTCTAGTAAAATACTGATGAAGTGGAACCCATCACCCAAGTCTCTCATATCCATAGAATTATTTGTTGCAGTTAAAATTTAAAAGACAATGATAAATAAAAAAATAATTTAGAAAATAGTAAATATTTCTTTTAAAGCAATTCCTTATACTTCCTTCACTATGAAGATGTGCAAGGTGTTCACAAAACAACTGTGAAAAACTTCAATCGTCAATTCAGCTGCACTTGAAATAACTTTATGATGAGAGCAAAGTATATTGTATATTTGTCACTGCTTTGAAATAAAAAAATTCCTTGATTAGCCCTGGATTTACCAGAAAATAAAATTACTAAAAACACATTTTATCACTAACCAGTAGAATTAACAAGTCTTTGTTAGTTCATTTCCAAATGTACAGAGAATTAACTACTACATACCAAAGTAACTGCCACTTAGAATTACTCAAAGGGATTACTTTTTTTTCAAAAATATATAGAAAAATTAATGTTTTTGAAATTAAGAAGTGTGTATTATAAGTCAAAACAGAATACTGAATGAAATGTCCTTCTTAATTAGAACCAAAGCAGGGACACCTGGGTGGCTCGATCCAACTTCCGCTCAGGTCATGATCTCAGAGCCTGAAGCCTGCTTCCAATTCTGTGTCTCCCTCTCTCTCTGCTCCTCCAGTGCTCATGCTCTATCTCTCTCTCTCAAAAATAAATAAACATTAAAAAAATTTTTAATTGAAACCAAAAGGGTATAAGATATATATTGCAAAATTATATGGTCAAAAATCACGGCTGAACTCAGCAAGATTAAATACAGTTCTTACTATTAGACACATACATTCAAATCCCTTACTTTATGACATCATTTATGCCATATTTTTTGTATAGAATAGATATAATATAGACTTCATTTTCTGGGAATTTTTTAAAATCACATGTAGTAGGAAAAATATGTTCTAATAGGGAAATGGACTCGTAATTGGATAATTTTTACATAAGTGGAAAATCCATAAATCTGATGTAGAAATTGTATCATCAAGGGTATGAAATCATGTAAGTAGTTTTTCATTCTAAAATATCTAAAAAGGAATTAATTTATTGAATCAGAAAACCAAGTGCTTTTACTCTTTCAGTTTATAAACTGACTAAATTTATGTTTGTACCTATAGTTTCTTAGATATGGACCAAATTTATGTAGGGAATATAAAAGTATATTATTTACTTGATTTTAATCACATCCCTAAACTCTGTCACACAGATTTTAGGTAAAAATAGTTCCTCTTAGTCTTTTATACTAACAGTTAAATTTGAAACTATATCACTTAGTGAAAGGAAATAGTATTTGTGTCATAGAGCAAGATAAAAATTAGTTTACTTCTTTCCTAAACTAAATGCAACTTAACTAAGAGCACTCTCAAGTAACTTGATAAAAAATATCAGAAGATCAATGTTTCAGCCGATTTTTTAAAATTTCTCTGTGCAGTTATAGATAGTATTATTTTGCTTCAAGCTCTGCAATATCTAAAATAAGAATTGCTAACTCGCCTTCACAAAATTACTAGGAGAATTCACTGAAAACTAAGTATGACATACCATACTGATACACTGGTACCTGGAAAGCTAAAGAAATTTCCCTAATGCTGGATCAATGTTTGATTGTCAAAGAAATTAGGTCGGTTTATATATCATTATAAAATTGACAACTATGAGACATCTCTGAGCTGAGTGATGCCATTTTCAGTTTTGCTTTGTATTGGTCTTTTCAATGTGTGTTTCACTTCCTAATTTTGTGTAAGTTTTGTTTTTATTTATTGCAAAATGCTTTAAATCAGATAATGGTGGAGCGCCTGGGTGGCTTGGTTGGTTAACCGTCCACCTCTTGATTTCGGCTCAGGTCATGATCTCACAGTTTGTGAGTTCAAGCCCCTCACTGGACTCTGCACTGACAGTGCAGAGCCTTCTTGGAATTCTCTCTCTCCTTCTCTCTCTCTCTACCTCTTCCCTGCTCACATGTGCTTGCTCGCACTCTCTCATTCTCTCTCAAAAATAACTAAACAAATTTTAAAATTAAAAAAAAATCAGAAAATGGCAATGCTTGAATAAAATTTAACTTAATTATAGTAATTTAAAATACCAAGTTCATTTTTCAGGATGGAATATTGTATAGAATTTGGGATGATAACCAAAAAAACATTTTATTTGGAGGGTACATCAGAAGTTTCACACAACAAAGTCTGGTGTTAGCATGCTAAAACAGATAGATATCTGTATGAAAAGAATATGATATGAAGACCATAGTATTGAAAAACATAACATTTTAGAAGCTAAATGACTTTTTTGAGCTACGTGGAACATATTTTGTACTTTGATGAATGCAGTAAAATATTTTATAATAGTGCCTTCTTAAAACAGGGGTTTCACAGTACAAAAGCAGGCAAGAGGAGAAACTATCATGTATCATGAAACTTTCTAGAGTCTCTAATCGTGGAAACTTTGTGAGCAGTGGTGTGTTTAATAGGTCAAAGAAAGCCAAATAGCTAAATAAATCAGGCTGAATCTATTTTTTTTCTGATCCATAGTGTATATTATATGCATTCTTTCCATTAAGTTAATCTTCCATCAAAATCCAAAGAGGAATCCTTTAAAGATAGTACACAATCCTCCTGTTTCAGTCAGATCTCACGTGATGAAAAGACTTCCCCTATCAAAGAAATATATGAATGCACCATGTCTAACAACAATTCAAGCAAAGTGATTCATAGTTGTAAACATTATTTTTAGCTTTTTATTTTTACAGTGCAGGAACTACTTGATGATTAGAACTGCCCGCCCAATTTACAAATCAGGAGAGACCTTCTAAAATATCTTGGACTATCACAAATTACATTTCAAAAGATGAGGTATGTTAATTTTTAATAGCAATGTAAGGAAGGCCCACTTGAATTGGAAAAGGGTCTACTAAGGCAGACTTCTGTAAAGGGATGTGTTTCGGTGCCAGGCTGCTCTGGATCGGGGAACTCTCCCTCACTGCTGGACTCAGACATCCCACCTCAACAATACCTGAAGATATGTGTATACGCTTGGTGTAGGGAGATGATTTTTAACTTAGGAGTCCATGGAAGGATTACTAGAGAATAAATATACTATAGATAAGTCATTAAATACTAATGACACATGTTCTCAGATAGAGTATAATCACAAAGCTCAAATAATAAGCCATATAATCCCAGAGTTAAATCCAAATATTTGCAGCTAGGAAATTTGATGAGATCCTTATTATTGGATTAAGAGACATGTTTTCATCCCCTATCTGTCCAGATCTTGACTCTGTGTGGTTTGTTGGTGCTTACCTGTCTCCGTACTGGCTTATATCTACATTAGAAGCACTGACTTGTGACAGAGCTAAGAAACGCCTTAGACACTTTTCTATGTTTGTTCATAATTATACAATGTTCATAAGTCTAAGATTCTCCATCACTCTTTTTGGGTAGTTCTGGTTGCTGTTCTTTGTGTTTTGCTACTACACATATCCTTAACATTCTGCCATGTAAGCAGGTTTGCTACTTTCTCTACATCATTATCAAGTGGCACATGACCAAACTTAGCCATCTGGCCCAGCCTGGCAACCATTTTTGGTCTCTGTCTCTCTCTTGGTCTAAGGCCCTTGGCGGTCATTTCTGCGGGACCCAAACTCTAAAACAACAAACGAGCATAGTATTATCTCTTAAAGATAATGGGTTGGCCCCATTAAAGCCTTAAAGCCTGGGTTGGCCCCAGAGTGGAGCTGCTCCAGCTAAGAACCCAGAGTGTGGAACCGTGGATTGGGCCGAATGGCCTTTTCTGCCGAAGCATGAAGGGACTGAGAAGAAAAACAGAACAAGACAGGAAATGGGAATGGGGTTGGGGTAGAAAATGGAAGGCGGAGCCTGGAGATGCCCGTAAGGGGCTGTAGCTACCAGGCCTTTCGAAGGACAGCTTCAGGCTGCTCATGGATAGAAGGGAGGCAAGAGGGAGATTGAGCATGATGGACATCAGCTCTATGACAAGGATACTTGCAAAAATGTGCTTCCATTGAGCCAAAGCCACTGAACCTGTGACATTTCCTTTGCTGAACTATCAAACATCTTTCATTCTTGTACCAGTTTAGAAATTCCACACTGCACCATGACAACCGGCTCTCCAGTCTCTTTGCGGGTGTTATATTGTGTTTGTGCTTGACCTATGTCTCATGGATTATGGCTCACAGTTGACCACTGAGGTTCGGATACAGTTCAGCAGAACTGAGAAAGACTTTTTGAAGATCATTATCAAGGAACAGAAACCAGGGTGGAGAATATGTTCAAAGCATGTTTAAATGCCATGGTTTAGACAATGTGACCTTAATTTCAATCCTTCGGGGATTTGTGAATTTTTATTTGGAAACTCGAACATACAAATTGGAACTTTATTATATTTTCTATTTTCTAATGTAGGTGAGACCGCAACACCATTCAGCAATTCCTTTACTCAGTCAGCCATTCTTATCTGGGAAGTGTGTTATTTTCATAAAATTCCTACCCGCGGCTTCACATTCTATTTTACAAAAAGAATAAAAGCCATTGAACATTTATTTTGGTCAACAGATATTCACTGAGCACCCAATGTGTGTCACAATCTTCTAGGTGTTATGATGCAATGGTTGGGAGATGCAGCAAAACCGTAGCTGTGATAAATATGGCCCAGTCCCAGATAATTGGACATAAAAGAACTTCTAATGGGCTTTCCAGAAAAGACGATTTCCCTTGATAAAAGGCAAGGACACCGAAAAGGGAAAGCTCTTTTAATCCCTTCCCTTTGTCCCTGCTTTGGATTCTGAAGCCTGTGAGGATAAGATGGGGCTATTTTGCAACCAGCAGGGACAAGATGGAAGATGAAAGCCAATTTCCTGATCATGAGGAAGCAGAAGAATGGAAGGAACCTGGGTCTTTGTGAGTATACTGACGTCACTGAACTAATAATGATACCCTCTACCTCCAGGCAGCTGACAGATAGACATTTAATGTTCTTATGAGCTACTCCACTGAGAGGTTTTCTTTTATTTGCCTCCAGAAGCATCTTAATGGAAAAAATGCCATAGGAGAGTTTAGAAAGGACACCTACTCCAGCCTTCATGGAGAAGTAACATATATCATGAAACCTGAAGATTGACATTCAATAGAGACACAGGTATGAGTGGGAAGGAGGTTCCAGACAGAGGTAGACGCACACGGAGAGTTTTGGAGGAAGAGTAACGACAGGAAACTTCAAGTAAATAGTGTGCCAGGGAGAAAGGGAGATGAAGAGACGAGTCCAGAGAGATCATGTCCTTCTTCTGTTTAAATCCCTGCAAGAGCTTCCCTATTTCCCTCTTAATAGAAGCTAAAGTCCTTAGAATGACTTTGAAGATTTCATGGTCTGGCTCTAGACACTGATATGACTCCTGCTTCTACTTCCCACTATTTTCCTCTCAGTCTTTCTGCTATAGCCATAATAGCCTAATTTCTGTTCTTCAAACATCCTTTGCCTAATCCTGTCTCAGGGCCTTTGCACTTGCTGTTCTCGGCACCTGAATATGTTCTCCACACAAACCTGCATGGCTTGTTTTCTCCTGACTTTTTTCAGATCTCTGCTGAAATATCACCTTCTCAGGGAAGCTGTTCCTGGCCACTCTACGTAAAACAGCACCTCCTAATCACTTCTCCCAGAACCTCCCTCTCCCCTTTATCGTTTTATTATTATTATTATTATTATTATTATTATTATTATTATTATTATTATTTGCTACAGACTGTGTCACTATCCTACATGCTGTAAGTTTACATATTTACTGTTATTCTTTCCCTGTGAGAGCAGGGATTTGTCTGTTTTGTCTCACAATATATCCCCAGCACCTAGATAAACAGCTTCACTGATAGATCCCTGGCATGCCAACTCTTATCAGGAGGCTCACAGAAAACATTTGTTGATAAAATATGCAAATGAATAAGGATAAGCCAAATTATCTAGTTTTTGTGTCCATGGTAAAGACACGTTAATTACTTTAACTTGTTTCTTTCTCCTCTCTTTCTGAAAGTAACTAACTCTTCTTTAATCCTCTCCTTCTGACCGGATTGTAGGGAGTGGTGGGTATCAGGCTAGAGGAGTTGGTGGGTCCCAAAGTAGTGTCATACTGCATGAGAGTCTGGGTTTTATGTTTTAGCATTTGTAGCATGAGAGTGATATTTATAACAACTCACATTTTTGAAAGATAATGTTCCCTTCAGTGTAGAGAATAGATTCCGACTGGATAACAGAGTAAGAAAGGAGGCCCGTGAGGAAGCTATTGCAACAATACAAGTGGGAGATTATTAGGGTCTCGGCTAAATAATTGACATCTGGAATTGGGTCAGTGATGTTGATTGAGACCTGATTGCAAGGGAACCTGCAAAGGATTTAATGCAAGAGTAGATGAGGAGTATGAAAGGGAGCACTCAACCTTGGGAGTCCCGCAGACCTAGCCAGACAGTTCATCGAGAAGGGACAGGTGGAAAGAGGAAGTGCAGTTCTGGAAACTGAACACAGGGGGCTCAGTTTTGGACATGGTGGGTTTGAGGCAGCTGTAGAGATGTGTATAGGCAGTTGGATATGTTGATTTACATTCTCACAAAGAAGCAGCAGCTACACCCTAATGGGTGTGCAGAGAAAAAAGAATGGCTGAAAGGCTAATAGAAGACTTTCATACAATGAATCTGGGAAGCTGGGCAAAGTGCTACAAAGAAGCCAAGCAGGATGGATCCTGGAAAGATGCTACTGCATTTGACAACCCTAAGAACACTGATGACATTGGACAGACACATTTCAATAGTCTGACAAGGACAGAAGCTAGATTCCACTTGGGTGAAAGATAGTAATAGTAACCATAACCGTGACTTTAACCATAACAGTACTAGTAATAGCTACATTTCCTGCATATTTACCGGGTGGCAAGACTTGCCTCCATCTTCTTTGTGTATAAATGCATTAAACCCCACATCTGCTCTGTGAGGCGGGTGCTACTCTCATCATCATTTCCCTCTCTCTGATGAGGAACATGAAGCATGGTGAAGATAGTAACGTTTGAACATCACACAGATTAGGAAAAGTAGCAGAATCAGGATTTGAACCAAGCCAATTGTGCTCAGAACCCATCTTAACTACCATGCTCTACTGTTCTCTGGTGAATGACAATAAGCAAGTGAAGACAGTAGGTACAGGTACCTCTTTCAAATATTTAAGATGAAAAGAGTGAGACAGAAAATGACAGCTAAAGAAGGAGGTGGGTCAAAGGGGGCAAGACGGTGCAGAGGCTATGAGCTTTGAAAGTCAGAAAGAGGTGATTCTGCCATTTGCTTGCACTGTTATTTCAAGAAATTAACCCATATTCATTATCTTAATTTAGAAAATAGATATAATTACACCAAAACATTAGAGATGTTACGGACATTAACTGGATGGTAAGTTTTAATATTCTGATACAGCTCTAAACTCACAGTACACACGAAAAAAATATGTTTCTTTCTCTAAATAACAGCTGAGGAGCTGGCGTCCTGCCAATCACGATGCCAGGCGATTTCACACAGACCTTCATGGCTTGCTCCTACTTGGCCAAGAGCTCTTCTCATTCTAGTAAAAGCATTTCTTCCCTTTTCAAAGCCTTTACCAGTCACTACTGTCTCATGCCAGCATCTTAGCCCTCTGGCAAACTGAGGGCCCACAGCCTGCCTCCAGGTGTCTGCCTAGAAGGGCAGGCTGCACTGATGGCTCCAATTCTCACCCACTTTGCATCTCTGCCCTTCGCTATGGCTTGGCATTGCGACTGCTTTTGGCTAATGGGATGTGAGCAAACAATACTAGACGAGGATTAAAATGTATCTATTTGATGTCGCTGTTGCCCTCGCATCCTCTGCCACCACGAGAATTACATGGGCTAGCTGCTGAAGGAGGTGCAGATCCATAAGCTAACTAAATGCTTATTATTTTAAGCCACTGAGTTTTTGGGAAGTTTGTTACCGCTCTCTATTTTGCTAAAAAATAATTTATAAGCTCTATCAGAGTTGAGTATTTTATCATTTATCTGCTGGAGTTATCCCTGCTTCTTGCTGGATTACTTACGACTTTTCCAAGAAAAACCTCCTAGCTCTGCTCTACCATAGAAGGATAAAGAACTTTACTCAGAAATGGTTCCCTGATGCTACAACATTCGTCCCCTTGCCCCCCCATTTTTACATTTTTTATATGTTTATTATTTATTATTATTGAGAGAGAGAGAGACAGAGACAGAGCGCAAGCAGGGGAGGGTTAGAGAGAGAGAGGTAGACAAAGAATCCGAAGCAAGCTCCAGGCTCTGAGCTATCAGCACAGAGCCCAACGCACGGTTCAAACTCACAAACCATGAGAGCTCATGACCTGAGCTGAAGTTGAACACTTAACCGACTGAGCCCCCCAGGCGCCCCTTGTTCCCTTTGCCCCTTGAAGGCTGGTGGGAGAATTAAATCAGCCTAATGGCCATTTGCAGACCATGTATTTCTGCCTCTCCTTAATTCTATGTAGTTTGAGTGTTCTACTTAAAAATTCAATTCAAATGCTTTGACAACTCTCTTTTAGTGGGATGACAGAGCACGCACAATCCTCCTGCTGAAATGTCATTAATCAGCCATTCTTTAGCCCCACACTCTGTAGTATAAGCAAATGAATAAAACACTAGAAAGTGCGGGAGGGAGTGTTGCCTGCATTGCTGCCCCCACGCCCCATCCATGTGAGTGCATTCAGTTGCCCTCAAGCTCCGAATGTCTGGGAAATTATTAGAGGATAACTAGCCCTCTTTACTTCGGCTGGGTGTAGCATAGCTACAATCACAGAATGCTCCACCTTGGGAGGCTAAGAAGCCTGCAGATAAAGTTGCCTTCCCTTCCCTGATGCAGATCTAAAGTGTTCAAGGCAGTGCAACTATTTACGCAATTGCCCTGGAGCTGAGCTGATTCCAGGGTTTTTGAGTGCTTTGCTACAAGGTAATGTTATATTTATACAAAGTGTATCCAATATAAAGTAGGTGAAATTCTAACTGTGCTGTCTCTTTGAAACTCATAATGTAGAAATATAAGGTCATAAAGGTGTCAGAATAATAGTTTCAAAAACTTCTTGGCCAGTACGTGCGATTCTTGGCCATCTTTTTGGGGAACACAGACCAGCTTGAGAATATCTGCCCCAGTCTCCTTACTCCATCCTTTACTTTCCCTGTCCACGCTGCCATACACCCAACTCCCATTAAAATAAATCAGTAATTAGCTTAAATATATTCGCACACTATATATGTCTGTTTGTTATGACTGGCCTTTTTGTTAGACTTTCTGCTAGTAAGTGATGGTTGCTTCATGTGATAGGTGAGAAAAGCAGTTATCTTAGATTTCTCTTTAAAAACTGGGTTAATAGCTCCCAGTTGGATAGAAAATTTGAGGCTACCATCCTGACTTGGAGACTGTTTTGGACAGGAAAATGACATTTTTGTATAACGCCTGTCAAAAGAGTAAGAAAATCCTGAAACTGAACATTACTACAACATCAAAAACTTGGAGGTTGTGCACATACGTATATGCACACAGACACACGGACACACAGACACACACACACACACACACACAGACCAGTCTGGTAGGCATTTTAAATCTTCTTGGCCTGCCCCAAAGCAGGACCCCAGTGTAATGGGGTAGATGGTAGACCGAGATCAAGATCAAGACTTCAATTTTTCTTTCTGATTTCTTTTCCTTGAATCTTTTCACTTTTCCTGCGTTTCACTTGTTGAGTGGTCAGAACAACCCTTTAAAGACATGAATAATGAATAATTTATATTCCTTATTTTCTTAATCCCTGATAGTACCGATTCCCCCTCTCTCCACCTCCTCCTCCCTCTCTTCTCTCTGTCTGTCTTCCCTCCCTCACACAAAAGCGTTTCCTCCCAAAGAATTGCCACTGCTACTGTTGCGGTTACTCTCCCTGTCTTGCTTTTTGGAATGTATTGTGAAATGCCAGACAAGATGACTCAGGAAGAAAAGGGGAAAAAAGCTTACAAGTCTCTTGGTCTCACATGGTGTATGTAATAGAATACTATTAAGGAGAATTCACTTTGCCAAAGTAACCAGAATAATATGCTGATAATATTTTCCACTATCAAACGCAATACCACGAGGACACATAAATGATGAATATGAGCATGAAAATGTCCTTAATGGCTTAATTTGTGGAAGGAACATGGAAGCGGGGTGTCACAGTCTGGCTAGCAGCTCTGTGCACATTTAGACACTGAAGAAAACAATGTGAACTTGGTCTAAGGAATGGGAACCAAATGAACAAAAATGTACTTAAGAGATCTGTGCTTCTCATTTAGTGAAAATATGCTCTTGATTTCTGTCGATGTACTTTTAAATGTATCATTTAGTATTTGAACTTTTGCCACTGTTGCAAAGAATCCTCAAGCACAGAAACTCAGCAATTCCAGAAATCCCTTGATCTCAGTCTCCCCATTTTCATGCTCAAAAACATTTCCCTCTTGGGTGGAGACACAAAAGGGACCAGGAACAGGGAAAAACAGCAAGGGTTGGCGTTGGAGGGAGGGGTGAAGAAAGATGAAAAGATGAAGAAAATAAAAGTTTCCATAAACAGATCTTGTTTTTAGTAGGCTTTTCAACTAAGGAGTACAAAATTACTAGGAACTGATTTTAATTTTATTTTACTTAATTTCTGCTATATACTAGAGTCGATTTCATGTCTGGAGAAAAATAATTAATGATTAGTTATGCCAAAATTCTACAACTTAATTTCCCTTTGTTGTAACTACTAAGAGTATATTTTTGAAAGGAGGAAGAAATGGATTATTATTCATAATATCACCTCAGGTTGTATAACTTTTCAAAGTAACTTTACTACTGATGATGTTATTTTATCTCTTGTGGTCTTCTGTGGAAAGTTGCCTTCATCTTCATAATGTCAAAACCCTGAAAGAAAATCCTGGAATAACTCGTAGATTGCAGGATAAGTTGATTCTTTCCAAGGGATATCTATGTGCTCTATTCCATGAGGGTGGGTGTGGAGTCAGGGACAGTCTAACTTACATCCTACCTTAGGATGTGTTGTCCTCCACTTACTCATTCACAAAATTAGGGAATTGGACTCAACATCTTCCAAGATCACTTTTCTTTTGAAATTCTGTGGTTTTACGAAACTATGATAACCTATGATCTTATTCTTCCTCCTTCTTTTCCACTTTCATGCCAAGGGATGTATCCTTCTATGTGGAAATTTCCAGCTTCTGGAAGTTCCTAGAATAAAATCCAGTTCTTAGCCACAGACAGTATAGCCTGTTATTGCATAAATATCTTCTTGTATATGAGTATATCCTTGTAACTATTTCAAGTTCTTTACGCATAAACGCGGAGTCAAAAAAATAAACAATTAAGACCTCTACTTTGCCAATTTCCTGTGAGTATACAAAGCCTGGGTTAAAGCTGTAATTTTTGATGGGAAGGGTAAGAGCAGATCTAGATACTTCACTGATAATTCCAAGGCAATATATGAAATTACTTAGAAAACAGGTGAAAGGTACCTGTTTCAAGAGAAAACAATAAACAACTCACAGGGGCAGACCTGCCAGGTCATTTGTGATCAGTCTTTCGGGATCATTTTGCAGTGGAGAATGGACACACTGAAACTAGTATCGTCTGCCAAAAGCCACCGCTGACCTTGTTTTGCTGTCTGCTTTTGGTAAAAATGTTTTGTTGTGTTTTCAGAACACGTAGATAGGGAGTCAAACTGGCCAGAGGCTGCGGTTGAATGAAATATGCTACCACCAGAAAAATAACCTGGGCCTTCATGTGTTGGCATATCTCAGCCACAGAAGGGAATCACGGCCTTCAAGCACTCTGGACATGGTGTATCCCCCAGAGAGGCACCTGCTGGGAAGACAAGGTGGGGCGCTCGTGCAGGTGCTCTAGCGATAACTCTACATCCCTGTAGTTCTCATTCCTTCTTAAAAGATGCAGAGGCAGCAACTCAGGGAAGTCACAGCAATGGTTTGTCAAAAGACACTTACTAATTAATGGCTTACAAATTGTGACCCCCAGACATAGGCTGGTTTGAAAGTTTTGAAACAGACTGTGGCAGGACTAATCTGAGTACTTATATCGATCTCTGTACTTCAAGGAAAATTTTAAAGCTATGTTTCCCCTCTAGAGCACTCTATCAAACTTAACTTCATATCCAGGTGGCTAAGAGGTTTACCTTAAATTCACTGGGACTATTTATCATAGGTTCAAATCATACACATTGCCTGGAAGAGGAGGACCATGGGTTTATCAAGGAAGAGACGGATTACAGAGGAATAGCGTGGGTTTTGAGTCAGACGTGAAGCTGAATCTTGGCTCCACTGTTTACATGGACAAGGTACTTCAACTTCCAAAGCTTCTCATTTCTCACTCAGTCAATGGAAAGAACAATACTACACAGAACCGCAGTGAGGTCAAAGGAGTATAGGAAAGGTTCAGCACGATGCTTGGCAGATAATAAACGGTGTGTAACTCTCATTGTGATAAATCCTAAATCTGTTTGTCTAACAAAAACGAAAACTAAGATCGACAAACTTCTTCCATAAAGGGAAAGATAGTAAGTATTTTAGGTTTAGACCATACCGTTTCTGCCATAACTACTCAACTTTGTTGTAGCACAAAAGTACCATAGAATAGAAGAAGAAGAAGAAGAAGAAGGAGAAGGAGAAGGAGAAGGAGAAGGAGAAGGAGAAGGAGAAGGAGAAGGAGAAGGAGAAGGAGAAGGAGAAGGAGAAGGAGAAGGAGAAGGAGAAGGAGAAGGAGAAGGAGAAGAAGAATGTATGGCTTTGTGCCAATTAAACTTTATTTACAAAAATGGTTAAATACACTGGATTTGGCCCATGGTTATAATTTGCCCACCCCGGGCATAAAGTGGCAAATAGATTAATTTTAAGAAATAAATACTATAATCACATGTCTAACAGTCTTTAAATGAATTATATCCAGAGTTAAAGTGCACAGTATATTGATCTCCACAAGTAATTTCCAAACGTCTGGCTCGGTAGGCAAACCTCACGAACTCTAAATCACTTTAAGTCACAAGTCGTCTTTTGTGTGGGATGGCATTTAGCACTTTATGACTGTTAATCGCTTTTGCTGACTAAATCGCAAATGGAATCACTGTGCCAGGTGTATCAGGAAAGTCTGGGATTGGGAAGATCAGTTTACATGGTATTTCATAGCACTATTGAAATGCCACACAAATTTTCCAGTTAAGGGAGCCTTTGGGGATTTGAAGCCTTCTTACTAAATGTAAAATTTGGCAGAGCCCACCTTGGTTGAACACCTGAAAGCCTGAGACATTTGAATGATAGAGTGCAATGAAAAAACGTCTATCAATCTTCCTGAGTTTCACACCGATTTTAACAATGCAGCTCTATTTTTTGATAGAGTTTCGTTGCACTTCATCTTTCATTGCTATGGGATTGATGGGATCACGCAAAATTCTTTCCAACCTTGGAGGAAAAAAGTTCAATGGAAACAAAATTCAAAATCAATTTCATATACGCAGTCAGCCAAAAAAAGCTATGTAAAGTTTAAAAATAAAATGACTATAAAAATAAATAAATAAAAATAAAACGACTGTGATTCATCATTAACCAATGTACACTCACAATTGTATTAAACTGGTGCCTCATATTCAAATATAAACTTCCTGGAATAGGAACTATACAACCGAGTCCTCAAGGACTTGTGTATTTTAGAAAAACCTCCCGGCTTCTCTATTCCACAGTGGAACATGATAGAGCCCTGAATTACTGAGTTTTCTGCCAGAAAGCTATTCTCACATCAAGAAAAGTAAACTATTCTCTGTGATTTACCATAAACTGAGTCGCTCACTTTGAAACTTAATTTGCTTATAAAATCTCCTTTTCTCTGCTTTATATCATAATCCCAAAGTTTCATTAGTTTTCTTTGTAGTACTTTTATATTAGCTCAAGACTCCAAGGGCCTGGGGTAGCTTCCTTACTTTCCTTTGGGCAAACATGCTGGTCACAATAAACCAAAAGGAGACTGTTTTTATAGCTTCTAGAATATAATGATTTGAACAGTGACACTGTACTCTTGTTCTGCCTATCTCCTCCCCTTAAGCTCAAAACTTAACTTAAAGGAGGACTCTCTAGGCAGCATTTTTTGTTTGTTTGTTTTTAGCATCAAATTGTGAATTTCTCTCTAATCCATACTTGCATAGCAAGTAAACCTGTTTCCTTTGGTACATTTCTTCGAGGTGGCTTGGTAGGGCCAAAGGAGATCATGGGGTATCTATGGACCCTCAAACTACCCGTTGTCTTCACCATTATCCCTTCCAGCTTCCTCAATTCCCTAAAGTCCATATACTATCTACGGTCTTCTAATGCACAGGCCATATTATGTGTGCACACCACACAGGAAGTGTTGACATTTTCCTATATGCTCCTTAGTTTCTGCACTTGGAAAATGTCTTGCTTTACTTAAGGGTAAAAGACAGGACAGAGTAAATTCTATCCCACGTAGGAGATTTTCTGGAAGCCTGTCTCTCCTAAAGATGTGCACAGGAGCTATCCAGTTAAGAGCTGACCACACAACAGTACTCAGGAATATTTACTGAAAATGGAGGGGAGGTATTCAGCCTGTAGATAGGTTAAACAGGGTTGTGAATTCGATGTGTTTTTATTGCAACCTTTCCTGCAACTATAAAATAATACTCTGGAACTGAAATAGTTTAAAAGCAGTCTTCTCTGTAGACATCTTATCTCTTCTCTCCACCTAGAGTGCACAATATTTAAGATATTCTTTTTCTCTATTACAACACTCCACTCAGAATTCTGGTCACCAATTATGTGGGTTTTTTTTTTTCTTTATCCCAAAAGAAGTAACTCTGTGACACCAACTAAGTCTTACAATTCAATTCCGTTCTGACACTACCTACTCGGAGTTATATCACATGCCACAGGAACCCAGTCTCATAAGACAGCCCCCTCCTTCACTTCAGATGCCAGTGGCAAGTCCGGGTTGCCCAGATCCACGGGCTATAGACCAGAGATTCCCACTATCCCCTCCTTGGGTTCCATTAATTTGCTAGAGAAGCTCACAGAATTCAGGAAAACAGTTCACTTACTAGATTACTGATTTAGTATAAAAAGATATAACTCAGAAATACCAAAATGGAAGATCAGTGTCAGGCATGGTGTGTGGGAGGGGCAAGGAGGGTACCAAGTGCTTCCATGCTCTCTCTGGGTGCCACCTTCCCAGCACCCCATGTGCCCACCAACCCAGAAGCTCTCTGAACCCCATTATTTAGGCATGTTTGATTAAATCATTGGTCATTAGTCATAGATTCAACTCCCAGCCCCTCTCCTTCCTCAGAGGTCAGAGGCTGGAGGTGAAAGTTCTAACCCTCTAATTGCACTGTTGGGTTTCCCTGGCAACAAGTCCCCATCCTGTGGTTATCTAGCAGCTTTCCAATAATCATCACATTACTGTAAACTCAGATGTGGCTGAAAGAGGCTTATTATGAATAACAAGAGACACCCATTTCACTTCTGTCACTCTGGGAACAAAGATTAAATATTATAACAAAAGATGCCTCTGTGTCTTTTTTCACTTAGGAAATTACAAAGAGTTGTGTGCCAAGAACTGTGGATGAAGACCAAAATATATATATTTCTTATTATAAATCATAATATCCCAAGTATTTTTCTACATTACAGTAAAAGTATTATTCATTACATTTAAATTAGCCTTCAAAACTTAATATCAATAGATTGTTTTCTAACAATGTTAGGATGGTCTTCCCCTTTACGAATTTTAAGGGCACGGGTTTGTTTCAGTGTGACATAAGAGAGGTTGAAGGAGGCGGTTGTTTCTGAGGATGGTCTGTCCAGGTTTTGTGCTCAAGTTGCGCTTCAAAAAAAGCCAGATAAAAGTCGAGGGTGTATGAGTAAAAATCTGTGTGGGTCTTTGAAAGCTTGCACTATGAATGAATGGCCTTGACGTCATCAGTTTTCTTTTGCAATTAGAGACTGGGGTTCTCTCTTTCCCTGCAGATATGAGACTGAGTGACACACGTTGTTCTAGAATCAGCAGTGACAAGAAATTTCACCACAGCAAGCGGGAATCAGCAGGCATGGGAATGGGGGTGCTAACTAGTGGCCAAGAACACAACTGTATAGCATGTCCACAGGGTACACTGGTAGATTTTCCAAACCATTGGGAGTGAATGTGAGAGTTATTTTTTGCTTTCAAAGAGAACTTCACAGAATTCCACAGAAAACTACTAATTATGATTCTTTTTTTTTTTTTTTAATTTATAGGCTGGTGTAACAAGACATTTTGGTTATTTATGTTAAATTTTATATTATCTAATATATCTCTGATCAAAGGATTTCTTAAAGTTTTTTTGACAATTTACATTGCAAAAAGGGTACCTGATCCACAGTATAAATATATTATCATCATTACTATTTCGGTAATTTGGTAATATATTCGGTATTCTTGCATTTTTAAATGATGAGAATATCTTAAACCTTCAATCCTTGATGTATTTCTTGTATTCAGAAATCTAACCAAACCAAACCAAAACAAAACACAAAAAACAAAAACCACTATGACATAGACTTTAGAGATTAGATTTTAAATTTTATAATAAAATGTTGAGGGCTTTTTGGATGAAGATGATTTCAAGTCTATGATTCTTCTGAGGTAAATTCTTACAAAGCAATACTGAATGCTTGAGATTATTATTTAATCAACGCACACATATTGAAATATTAAGGACAACACCATACTGGTTAAGATCTAGTTAGCGGCATCAGAGGATGAAAGCATTTAGTCGCCTTAAAAAAAATGGAGTTAGCCAGTGGTGTTACTGATGCAGACAGTTTCTGCTCTTAGCGCTCTGACACACTAAATGCGCCAGCGGCTCACTGACAAGGGCTGTCAAATAGAATTTCCTTTGCAAACTTCCATCTCAGTCAGCTAAATAATATGAAAGCTATTTGTCAGGCCACATAGATTAAACATGAACTGCTTGCAAAATAAATTACCCGTGAGGTCGTTTGCAGGCCAAGTATGATCCTGGAAAAAAATGTGTATATGGAAAGATAATACAAGTCAGTGAAGGGAACGGCTGATATCCTGAATGGAGAACAAGTATTAACATTTTTTTTCCAAATTGGAAAAAATGAATAATGGAAAAGGTCTTTGCTTTTTCATTTACATTGACCCTGTTTTTTGTTTTTTTTTTTTTTTTTAATGTTTTTATTTATTTTTGAGAGCAGGAGAGACAAAGCATGAATGGGGAAGGGTCAGAGAGAGAGACACACACAGAATCCGAAGCAGCCAGGCTCTGAGCTGTCAGCATCGGGCTCCGTGCGGAGCTTGAACTCACAGACCGTGAGATTATGACCTGAGCCGAAGTCGGACGCTTAACCGACTAAGCCACTCAGGCGCCCCTACATTGACCCTGTTTTGAAGGCAGACACTGTGTGGCGATACCTCTAAATGAGGCTGCTGTTACCTAGGCTCGCATCTGATTTTGATGCTCAAGTTTGACAAATAAGCAGATGAGAAATTTTTTTTTCTGCTGATGGTAGATGTTTCTGTGGTCATATCTGGCCTTGAAGTTTGCTTGAAGAATAGAAAAATGAATATCGGGTACGGGGACACACCCAAGCTTGTTTTGGGGTATGTCTGTGTGTGTGTGTGGTTGCATGTGTATGTATAGAAATTCATCCTGCAAATAGAATTTTTAAAATTAAAATATAAGGTTTTTGCTGTGCAGGCCTTATATAATTTTGCCAGAAATTATTGCAATATTTTTGTGCAAATTTACATGTGGAAGACAGAGAGCTCCTTGGATGTAAGAAGTGTTTGTCTTTCGACTGCAAGACCCAATAGAGTGACTAGCTCATAGAAAATGTTTAATACATCTTCCTGTGGCCAAAAACTGCCAGTGGGAAACTATATTATAAATGGATGGGCTTCCTTGAAAAATATTGTAATTAGAGGTGGCACCATAATTGAAAAAAAATTGTATTTGAGTTTAAAAAAATAATGAAAAGATCTGGGTTCAAGTTCTGGCCCCATAAATTGCTCACCCAAGACCTGAGGTGAAAACTGTATTTTCAAAGGAAAAAAAGTGAAAGGGAGGAAGCGAAAAAAATAACTATAGAAGAAGAGGAGAATAGGATCCTTGATTTTTAGGCAATTTTTTTCAGTCATTCAAAATGCATATTTTAAGTTTTTACTATATATAAAGCACCGTCTAAAGGTGACAGAACTACAGAAGGAAAGTTTCTGTTTTTCTCCTCTTAAGGAGCATACATTCTAGTGATTTATATTATATTATATTATGTTACATTCCAAGTGTTACATGTTTTCATTTTATGTTGCATGATATATAGTATATTGGATAATACTGTGTTGATATCTTAAAAATATATTGACATCTACACTATCAAATAGTGATATGTATAATATAATAAGTGGTATGAAGAAAATGAAATCACTGTAAGGTCGTGGCACTACCATTTTAGATGAGGTGGGTACGGAGGTGACATTTAAGCAAACCTTGAATGAAGTATGGCAGTAAGTCATGGAAGAAATAGGGCTAGAGGATTCCAAACAGAGCAAATCTCAAATGCAAAGTCCTGAGGGAACACTCAGCTTTATTTCTTCAAGAAAAAATAAGTCTCTCTAGAGTTATATCTACTCTAGATGGGTATTCCTCATTAAGTCCAACGAGACTTTTCTTTATCTTATGGCATTTGGAGAAGTTTTGTGCTTTATTGTAGATATGGGTATATTTTTCTATATTATGGATATACCTATTTATATATGTGTGTGTTAAAAATTCTAAAATGTATGTTTATTTATTAATACAATCAAGCTTATTTCTCTTTTATATAAATTAATTACTTGGCAGGTAGCCAACCAGATGATTGAGGGACCCAGACTTCTTTCTTATAGTGGTTGCTCCAAATACCCTATCGGCTCCTCGGAGTCTGGCCAGAAGATGCAGGGAGAGAGATGGCCAGCAGAGAATTTCAGGGACAATTTCAGGGCCTACCTACAATGAGAAATACATTCAACTGGCCAGAAGTAGACACGTGGCCCCAATTAATTAGTACCTGTTCTCAACTGTGAACTTGACAAGACTACTAATTTCTAATGTAACTGTAATATGCTTTAAAATATATTTATTTACGGGAACTTTAGCATGCGTTTTTCATCCGGAAAATAAAAAAGTTCAAAAAAGTTTTATTATAAAGTTTCAATAATGTTTCTGCGTAGTATTTAATCCACTCATCTGGTGGGTGATCCTCATTAACATTCCATGCTGGGGAGTCAGCATCCAAAGAGGCATTTCTTCCTTCTATTAAATGTGTAGCCCCAGTCTAGTGCCATGGGTCACTGGGAGGTTTGGCTACTGAACATAGCACTTTCTGTCTTCTGGTTTATAAACATTATTCAGCATTTTGAAGTGAGATCTTTTTTTCCAGAATTTTATGGAAATGTGGTATTTTTCAAAGCATTCACCCAAAAGAAAACTAGCTTAAAACTTTGTCTATGACACTATCGCCATGTTTCCCAAATTTTGCCTTTATTTTTTTTATTTTTTTCTTCCAATTTTTACTTAAAGTCTACTTAGTTAATATACAGTGTAATACTGGTCCAAATTTTGTCTTTAAAGAGCAAATGTGTTTGTGTTACCATGCCCCCTAGGTATAAACTGTCCCCAGGTACACTCAAGACCAGTGGTAGCTAGAAAACTAACATTTTTCTGAACTGCTGTATAAATGGAGAAGAGGCATAACCTCTAAAAATTGGGTCAAAGGGACTCCGTAAGGATAGGAAGAAAGGATGATATTCAAAATATTCAAAAACCTGAATGGCGCGGGACACTCTATCTTTCAGAATCAATGTTAGCCATGAAGCCGTCGAGCATTAACCTCTTCAGTTGCTTGATTGGTGGGCCCTCAGCAGGGTCCTGGAGGAAAGGCTGAGTTAGCTGGGACGATGAAGGACTCTTGGGGGCGATGACTATTTATGAATTAATAAAGAAATAATTAAATACTTTGACAACCAAAAAGGCAGAACAGTGTACCTCAGTGGAATTTCAGCCATGACATGAGCCAGACCATCCTGGTGAACTTTATTAGCAGAAACTGCTCGAGTCCTGTTCCAGCATCTGTAATGATATGAATAAACTACAACTGTTTCACTCTTCCTTTCTAGCAATCTGCAAATATTCAAATTTAGGGAAAGACTCCACTGGCCTGAGTAGGGTCAAATGTCAATCCAGGGGCTAAAGGAATACAAGGGCACCTAATATCATCACCTTATATCCAGTGGGGGAAGATTTTTGGAAGAATAATTACAAAAACAAGGTGGAACTAATATTGTCATCTGGAAAATAATCATAATTTCTTTAATCATTTCTCCATTGTTGAATGATTAAGATGTCTCTAGTTTTGTTATTATATATAACACTGCATACCATATTATACGTATAGTGTGTATTACACATAATTCTATAGAACTTTTGCTCCCCTTTCTGATGCTTAAAATTATTTTCCTAGAAATAGTATCACTGTGTAAACGATATAAAAACCACAAACTTTTAAAAATATAATGGGAAACTGCCTTTCACGATGATGATACCAACTTATATTCTGACTAGCAGTGGTTGAATGTTCTTTGAAGAGCACGTAATACTACATTTAACAAATATTCGTGATTACAAAGAGTCAGTAACCATTGCAGTCTCCAGAGATACGGTGATACACAGATGTCTCTGCTACTGTAGAGGTTAAATTGTAAGTAAACAAGAGCATTTCAGAACTTATGAGTGCTTCGAAGAAAATTAATCAGAAGGAAATGGAAAGGTATTGTCTTGTGCATGAGGAGGACATCAGATAAGGTGATCAGGAAGGCCCCTCTGTGGAGGTAATATTTAAGCTGGGTTCTGAAATGATAAGAAGAATCCGCCACATGAAGATCAGTGGGAAGAGATGTGGGTTATAGAAAGTGCAAATGACCTGATGTAGGAAGGATCTTAATATATTTAATGAAGGAAAGAAAGTCTGTGTTGTTGGAGGTGAATAAAACAGGTAAAGAGTAGGAAGAAATAAGAGGAACAAATAAGAGAGAGCCAGATAATGCAGCAGCTGCTATGTCAGGGGGAAAAGGTTTAAATTATATTTAGTTATTGGAGTGCTTTAAATAGGACAGGGATATTACATTAGTTTACTTAGGCTGCCATAACAGTGCACCACAGACTAGATACCTTAAACAATAGAAATGTATTTTTCACAGTTCTGGAGTCTAGAAGTCCTTCTGAGAACCTCCCTCTTTGTCTTATAGTTGACCATCTTCTTCCAATATTTTCCAGTGGTCTTCCTTTGTGCCTGTCTCTGACCTAACCTAATCTCCTCTTCTTATAAGGACACCGGTCATATTGGGTTAGGAACCACCCACATAATTTTTTTTTTTTGCCTTAGTTGCTTCTTTAAAGACCCTGTCTCCAAATACAATAACATTCTGAAGTACTGGGGGTTAGGATTTCAACACACTGAATTTAGGGAGACACACCCCAACCCATAATAGATATATTCTGATTCTCAATAAAAAAAAATATTTCTCTAGTTGCTCTGTGGAGAATAGCAGGTAGGCAAACAGCAAGGGAAGTAAGGGGACAGCTTAGCAGGTGTTTACAAAAGTTTGGATAAAGGATGATAGAGACTTGAGGGTTGTAGCAGGAAATGGAAAATGTTTGGCAGGTCTGGGATACACACAGAGGAAGTAGAGCCAATAGCTCTCCTGAACAGTAAATGTATTAGTTATAATAAGCTAAATTGAAGAACCAAGTAGCCACATAGAGAGACCCAAATATGATAAAACTTTGTTCCTCTCGGATGCACCAAGGAGTATATACGTGGCCTGGTATTTCCCAAAGCATGTTCTGCAGAATATGATTGATGGAATTCTAATAAGTGGTTAGGGAAGATGGATCTAGTGGTCCATTAGTTTGAAAAAAGCTGATTTAGAGAAGATGGCCTGGTGTATTTAATGATGGACTTCCTGAAGTCTTTAAAATACAAAAAAAAATCGTACATCACCAAGAAAAGGCTGCCTTTCCCAAAGTTATTAATTATGAGTATGGATCATTCCTTTTTTTATGGAAACAATATGCAAGGTTAGATTACAAAAGAATGACAATTTGGGAAACAGTTGTTTAATGTCACTTTAAGAATGGATGTGGCTATTAGTTTTTTACCTTTCCATATGCCTACTTTACCTAGGAGTTTGTTAATTTGTTTTTAATAATGAACCAGCATTATATTTACTTACAAAAGGGCATAAAAATCTATTGCCTTTACCATGTACCTATTGTTTTCTAACCTACTGATGACAATGTATTATACTAATAATTTTCATAATATTATACTATTCTTTAACTCCTGGACTAAATTCTACTTTAACAGAATGAATAATTCTTTCTATGGACTATACAAATAAGCTAATTAAGTATTTACCTAGAATAGTTGTATCACACAAGAAAAATTGCTCTGTAATTTTCGTTTTATGCTATTTTCAGAAAGTTTCTAGTATCAGGATAATGCTGATTCAAGCAAATGAAGTGATGGTGGTACATTGTTTTTAATCCTTTGGAAGAGCTTTTATGATATTTAAATTTGAAAGAATGCCCTATGATGGACCTGGAGCTATTTTTATCCATAATTCTTTGAAAAACTTCAATAAAAATTATTTACATGATGTCTATCTGCTATTTCCTTTTTTCTGATTTTGCTACATTTGACTCATTTTTGGTAATTTTTTATAATGTCTATTTTACTCATGTCTTCAAATTACTGAGCAAAACCCATTACATGATTTTCCTTACAGTTAACGAATGTCTTCTACATTCCTCTACAGACTTCTACATTCTCCTTTCTCCTTTCATATTTTTGTTTCTTCTGTTTTCTATTCTTCTTAATTTTATCATACCTTCCATTAGTTTTTCTATCATGTTGGTAGTCTTTTCTCAAATAACCATACTGCATTTGGGATTTATGAAACTTTTTATTTTCTTATATATGTATCAAATCTTTCTTTGTCCCCATTTATTTAAACCACATTACAGACAAAATACAAGTTACAACAGACAGATGCCTAGTACACTTTTAGGGCAGTCTGAATTTTGAAACTCACTTGCTATTTTCTTTGGATTTTGATTTTTGCTGTATTAATTATATTTTAGTTACTTTGATCTTCTCCAATGATAATATGTACATAATAGTTTAAATTTTATAACAGTAATGTTTAAATTTATGAGAAATAAGTTTTAATCTGTGTTTTTCTAATTATCAAAATCACGTGTAATTTTGACTACCACTCATATAACAATACTATCCAACGTTGTATTACTTTTTCCATCTCTTTACTCTCTAACTTAAAACTATGGGACCTGATGATGATCGTTGGGTTATTATTTCATTAAGCACATTTTAAAATATATTTTTATTTTTTAAGTTGTATTCCTGCTGCTATCATCCTACTATTTCAAAAGCACCTGATAGGCATTGAGGAGGGCACTTGTTGAGATGAGCACTGGGTGTGGTATGGAAACCAGTTTGACAATAAACTATATTAAAAACAAACAAATAAACAAACAAAAGCGCTTTTCCTTCTTGAGTGGCTCTTCATACTCATCTTTTTGTTAGTGGGCATCTCTGTTCAAAGAAGTTTTTCCAGAGACATACAGACGGCAATGAGGCTTTTGTTGCCATGGAAGGAATCCACTTCTACCTCCTTCTTTACTGATCGTTTTTTGCTCTCTCCGAGGCTTGAGTATAAATAGCCAAAGATCATTTTTTAATCCAGCGTATTAATTCTAGGGTTAGGATGTTTTTCTCATGAAACTGACAAACCATTGATCGATATCTTGCATTTCTAATTATTTTTGATATTTGTGGATTTTTAAGTGAGTTTTAAACATGCGAAGTTGGAGGAATTAGCCTCACTCATAATCTAAATTATAAGTAAATTTTTAAAGGTTTAAAAATAGGATAGGTATCTGTGAGGTTGCTGTGCCTATATAGCAAGGGCCAGAAAACTTTTCCTATGAAGGGCCATACTATAAATATTTTAGGCTTAGTGGGTTATACAGTATCTCACAGTAACTCAACTCTGCTATTGTATGAAAAAGCAGCTATAAAGAATATGTAAACAAATGAATGTGGCTGTGTTCCAGTAACACTTTATTTTCAACATTAGGTGGTATGCCAGATTTTATTCCATGAGCAGTATTTTGCTGATTCCTCCTCTGTATTTTTATAATGCTGTGTTTTAAAGGAGATAATTCTGTGAAATAGTTTATTACTAAGTTTCGTGGTTGACATGAACCATTGGCATATTTGTAATTATCCACAATTTAATAAAATTTTCAGACTTCAGTTATGTGTATATTCTTAAAACCATAAATTCATTATAACCTTTGTTGTGGTATAAATAGCCCAGCTAGAATGCATTGATTCATAGCTTTTAATGGGATGATGAGAGACAAGATGCATATAAGTTTCCTATAGAATAACATCATCGACGAGCGTAGCCAAGTTTTCCTAATTATTAGTTCCAATTAATCCTTATTCTCACAGGAATGATTCTTGGCTTGAAGAGGTCCACTGATAAAGACAGACCTTTGTATTATTGCTAATTAATAAGGGGAAAAGATTAAGATTAAATTAGGTTTAAATGAGGTCACAGGCAATCCAAACATGTACTTCCTGTTGATTGAAAGGTATTTTGAAGTTCAGGAGAGAGCTGCAAAGGCCAGACACCCAACACGGGAATCTGAAGAGAGCCTCTGAAAGAATTCCTTCACCAACAAGGTAAATTCTTTTAGACAAATACCATTAATGAAGATACTGGAGGAGATTTTTGTTTGTTTTTAAGATTTGGTTAGTTTTCAATGGCTAGTATGACAAATTACTATAAAGTTAGTGGATAAAAATAGCACAAATTTACTTTCCTATAGTTCTGGAGGTCAGGAGTTTAAATGGTTCTCACTGGGCTAAAATGAAGGTGTTGGGGGGGCTACGTCCCTTCTGTTGGCTCCAGGGGAAATCCTGTTTCTTTGCTTTTTCTCTCTTCCAGAGGCTGCTGCATTCCTTGGCTTGTGGCCACCTTCCTTCATCTTCAAAGCCAGCAGTAGTGGGATGAGTCCCTCTCACACACATCAATCTGACCTTCTCTTCTGCCTCCCTCTTCCACTTTTACAGAACCCTTGTGATTACTCTGGACCCACCTGGATAATCCAAAATAATCTCCATATTTTAAAGTCAGCTGATTAGCAAACTGAAATCCACTCACAACCTCTATTCCCCTTTGTCATGTAGCCTAACATAATTACAGCTTCCAGGAATTAGGAATTGGCCATCTTTGGGAGGCCGATATTCTGCCAAACGTAAGGATCAAATTATGCACAAAGTTAAATATGTTGAACTTTCCTATAGAGAACTTGATTAGCCCTGAGTCATCCTTACATCTGGTGTACCTGAAGAGCAAGACCATAGATTTCTTAATTTGTTGGAGCAAAAAGAATAAATGCTTTTTTTTTTTTTTAAACAAAAGCCCTGATTTGAATATCCTATCATTTACTTAGTGATCAAAAGCATGGGCCTGAAACCAAAGAACTTGGGTTCGAACTCCAGCACCACCATTTATTGCCTACATCCACTTCAATAAATCACTAAGCCCTAGGCTTCCATTTCTTCTTGTGTAAAATGGACTTGGTAAAAGATCTCCTTTTATAGGCTTGTTGTGATGATCAGATGGCGGCACACTTACGGCTCTTACAAGGGTGTCTGGAACACACGGGTGACTGCACAGTTACCAGGGAAAAAGGGCACGCGTGTCTGACTTAAAAGACTCTTTATTCTTCCCCAACATCACTTACCTGGAGAACACAGAGAAGGAGATGGAGAGTGGGACGGAATGGGTTTTCTCATTTTGATTTGGTATTTGTATTGTTTTTCAGGATGGAAGAATGACATTCTCCATGTATGAAAGATCAAATGCAAATTATTTTCCTGGACTCTGAGAAAGATGAACAGACCAGTGGGCATGTTCCCTGGAGAAGAGCGGCGTGGAAGTGATCGATGAGACTGCTCTGCCTTGCATGTCCTCATTTGCTAGTTTGACGCATCAAATGAGGGAATTGGGACTATTGGACTCCACCCACTTTCTTAGTCTCCTAGAGCTGACATTCTCTTAGTCCCAAATAATGTTTAATACATTTGGCTAAACCGCTGCTCTGCCATTATCTTAGACAGTTAACAGCGGTAAATGTATGATTAATATCTATATTAATAGACATAAATATATCTATATATTATGACTGATATAACTTCATACTTTATAGCTTTGACACACACAAGAATTCATACCCTAGGCAACATTTTCACAAAATTCCTAAACCAAAGGTGATTACAAAATGTTCGAACAGAAAAGTAGGAAGAGCTCAAATAAATAATTCTCCTTTAAGCCTCTCTCTGTCATGCTGGTCATGTTTAAGGTTTCAAACCCAGGGCCTATTAAGGGACAAAGGTCATTTGTGTACTCACAAAGGAGTCTCTGCTCTTTTAAAACCATATTTTAAACAACTGAGTTGAAGTCACAGAATAATTCTAAGATGATGGTGTATGCATGTGTTATTCTTTTCTACTTCTTAATGAGTATTTATTACTTTGCATGTATTTCTATTATAATTTGAACTCAATGTGCTGATCTGAATATGGAAAACTGAAATGAACATTTCTTTAGGTGTGGTATTTCCAGTAGCCTCACTAAATGTTTTTTTTTTTACTTTAGGCTCTTCTGTTTCCTGCAGCTAGACTGAAAACAAAAGAACCTTAATTTATGCCATTTTTTATACTAGATGGCATAGAAAATTTGTAAGGAAATAATATTTATGGAATAGCCTGTATGTCCTAGACAGCTTATTTTACCTAAGACTTGCAACAATCATTCAAGAAACACATTCCCCATTATAACTATGAAACCAAAACCAAGAGATTAAGTAACTATCGAATTAAGACAGCTGATACACAGATGAATATGGATTCCTGAGTAGTCTCTGAGGTCTTTGGCTCCAAGACAAGGTTCTAGTCCCTCTACTACTCTGTCTCCTTCAAATCCCATTCATCAAACTAAATGTGCTCATCAGAGAGACGCTACTGGACAGGTATTAACTATTGCAGTCACTCTTAAATCAGAATTTCCTTGTAGGTTTTAAGATCTGTAAACAGTACTCCATGTAACCTGGAAGTTCATGAATAGAAAGCTCTTGTACACTGGCAACAAGGCATTGCCATTACTCAGCTTTCTACTGATGCAAAACGTTACACGGATTTATCTAGTGGAAGTGATGGAATTATATGTGCACGTCGCAGAGAGTCTAAAGAGTATAACACGATATGCACTTACTTCGGGGGGAAACAAGCTATATCCCTACAGAGTTCAATATTAGAAATTATTTAAAACAAATATACTTACCTGGCTTCAGATATATTCTGCTAAAAAAAAGATAAGTGAAACAAATCTACTCTTCTTATTTGGCCAAAATTTATCTAGTGACCCTTCACACTTACCAAAAAGGTCTAAAATGGATATGAAAAGATTATTGTTGGCCTATCTCTGCTTGGGGCTTTATATGCTAGCCAAATAAACACTTTCTCTTGCAAGATATTATTTTCATTCTACAGAGACTTTAAGATCTTTCTGCTTTTGATTATCTCATTTTATTGAGAAAGCACTTATTCCTTTCCCTAAAAAAGAATTCTACTTTTTCCAGTTCAACAGTCATCCACAGTCTTCCATGGTTGCTTATACCCAACATCTGGTATTTCTAAATAAAACACCAGAAAATCCCTGAATAAAAATCTGAAGAACTAATTAACATATCAAGTTGTATATAATGATATACTTCACAGAACAGGAAAAAAAATCCTGCTCAATACAAGTGCTCTTCAGAGATCACAGACAGTGTCTACATTACTAATTCCATGTGGAACAGATTCTTCATGGCCTAGCTGTTCCACTGATGCACATACGTAATCCCCTTTAGAGAAAAGAAGTCCTTAATAGGCTTATGTACTCATATGCTCCTCTGTGTGGACAAAGAGTGAACTGGAGCAGTGAGCTAAGACTCGAACCGCTAACCACTGTCAGATGGTTCTGATCAATGTCTAGGAGCCTGTTAAAAACCTTACTTTTAGGGGGTTAAGAAAAACAACAGATTTCTGTAGCTTCTCCATATCCTTTGCGTTTTTTTTTTTTTTGGACAAACTGGGCAAATTTTTTTAGTTCTTTCTCCAAACTTATGCCAGTAAAATCACATACTCTGATTCCATAAAATATAGTCAAACTTGATACAGGAACTAGTCAGTAAAGATCCCCAGAATTCCTCTATTAGTGCCTAACAATTTCATTTTAAGTTCAAACAAAACAAGAACTGTTCTTTGTCTGTGTAATACATTTTCTTAACTAATAAAATAGCCAGAGTCCTTCAGAACACATGCATTTCACCAGTCCACACTTGTAATGACCCCAAAGCCAACATTAAATAGTCAACCTTCTTGCGTCCTGCTAGCCACACTGCCTGCCCCATCCTTCCTCCAGGTCATTCACCTGGTCCTGAGAGGCCTGCCCAGCTTTTGTTTCAGTTGGGCACCACAACCTGTCTCCCTTCCTGTTTCTGCTGGTAGGTTACTTACTACTCTTCCCTTCTTGCTACACAGTCTCTCTGTGTGAACCGGTGGATTTGTCTGTGGGTGGTATTCCTAGTGTTGGACCTATGGTGTCTCTGGATGAAGAAAATGGTATTGAGGAATCCCCCTAAAAACCTGAACCACAACCCAGGCTCCAGCCCACTCTGCAGGGTCCAGTTCAGTCTAGCCTCTGGCCTTCTACATTTAAAACCTATCCAGTGACTAAGCAAAGCCATTCTTGGACTTGTAGGATTCCTGTTCAACTTTAATACCGTACCATTGTGGCACATGAGGCAAACTGTTCCCATTATAAGGCAAGATAAAATTATTTTTCTCAAAACTATGTACTTCGATCATGGGGACAAAAAAGTTAATTAAAATTCTAATTTTTAAGAATTTAGTTTTGGTTTCCAGTCTTGTACTCGGCTTAAACACTTAATAAAAATGTCTTTACGTTTCCATCATAACTACTCTTTCTACAGCCAGGAGGTTTATTTCTGCTCCTATTCAGGCTCTGACAATCACTCAACCTCTCTTATTTCACACCTTCTTTTATTGCTCTTTCTGTTATAAAATGACCAAAGGCTGGGGACAGTAGGTGCAGCAGCAACATCTCGTCCCCAACCCTTCCCTATATGCTTCATTCCCTCCAGACTCTGCTCCTGCTTTCTGATTCACCCAAATTCCACATGTGTCCCAGCTGTTGGACACCCGCTGCCCAGCATAATCTTACGTACTGTTTATTTTCCTAACCTGAGGAAAATGCCAGTCTGCCTGTATTACTTTGACCAAGACCTGGGTGGTCTAGAGAAATTCTTTGCCTGTCACTAAGCTAATCCTCAAGGGTGTTTGCTTGCAAGAGATTCAGACATGATTTTAAGAACATAGTTAGGTATAGAGTAAAAGGTAGCCACAAGTAAGTTACTATGTGAGAAATTGGTGTTTGTATTTGAGGCTGCTGAAATCCGGCAAAGCTAGACTGCCAACAATAATTCATTTATTTGATGTAACATGTGCTCTGGTTCTATAAATATACTGGGGGAAGGGGGTTGTTTGTTTGAAAATTTTCTTTAAAACTTAGAGCCCCAGAAAGGGAATTTTAAGTGACATAGTCTACCACTAGAAATCTTGCATTTGGTTTTGATCTAAAAGCATATGCAGAAAGGCTGTTGTTTGTTTGTTGGTATGTTTGTGCTTCCTATATATTGAAGTGTATTTTCTTTCTTTTTATTTTTTAAGGTTTTACTTATTTTTGAGAGAGAGACAGAGACAGAGTGCAAGCTGGGGAGAGGCAGAGAGAGAGGGAGACACAGAATCCAAAACAGGCTCCAGGCTCTGAGCTGCCAGCACAGAGGATGGGAACCCACAAAGCCTGAGATCATGACCTGAGCTGAAGTCGGATACTTAACGGACTGAGCCACCCAGGTGTCCCAAATATGCCTTATAATACCCAAATGTTTTCCATCAACTTTCAGTTCTACATGCTTCTGTACTAACATGAAGTAGAAAAGAATATCATTGTCTCAGCATTACAGAAAAAAATGCATAGATTTACAACGTTTATACCAGCTGGAAGTATAAGATCATCTCTGAGTCATTTTTGCATTCAGGAGGATAGAAGGCACTGATTTGCTTAGTCTCGGTCATGAATTTTATCTTTAAAATCAAGGTTGGGGCCATATTCTCGAATTCAAATGAAAATGGAGAGCTACGGGGAAGGAATGGCCAGAGATTGGGTGGATGGCGGTGGAGGTTGAAGGTAGATGGGATGTATGAAAGCTAAGAAGGTAATAAAAAAATGACTATGGCCTAAATACCAAGAAATCTCTCTAGGATGGCAAGTGATGGGAATTGTCAGTAAGGACAGATACGAAAGATAATAAAGAAACGAAAGCTACATTAAATGGAGCAACACAGAGTTTATGTGAGAGACTGGAACCTGAGATGTTTCTCATATTTCTGGTTCAGATGACTGAGAGAATGGTGCTATTTGTGGAGACAGAACCACAGTAAAAATAGCGAGAATAAAAGAAGAAGCTGAACTTGGGACATGTTGAACTTGAACTGACCTCAGACTATACTAATAGGTTCTTTTATTTGCTTTGCTTTTACCGTCTGCTAGTTACTTACTCAGTATCCACTCCTCATTCTTCCCTGTATTGTCAAGGTAACCACCTTGACCTGTAGCTGGTCAGAGATATAAATTTCCCAATTTCTACTGCTCCTCAATTGAGAGGACCAATGAGATATAAGAAGCAGCTGGAATTTAGAAAAGCTTTTCATAGGGCTAGACTTAGCTGTTTGGTCTTTTCCTCTTTATTAACCTCCAAGACCATGACCTAAATAATATATACCTGAATATAAATTTGGATTTTAGGGTGGACATCTGAAATATAAATTCTTCACATTTTAGTACAATTTAATGTATATCTATCTAACCCAATATATGCAATATCTGATGCAGTTTGAAGAATAAAAAAGTGACAAATGCACAGGTATTTGGCAGCAAGAACCAAGTATAGCTAGAGAAGAAAATAAAAAACAGTATTTAAATTATGATGAAGATACATGTTATGAGCTATAAAGAGGGAGATTTCACGGAAAAGAAGATATCATGCAGGGGGTTGTGCGGCATGTGACACAGGTGTGAAGGGCAGGCCAATTTTCAACTGGAATTTGGAGAAAAGGAACGCTATTCCAACTGGAAGAAGGAGCTTAATTAATATGTGAGATTTTAAGGGAACAGCGAATTCTGCACATCATCTGTAAGGCAAATTCTCATACTTAGGAAATCAAAGCTGTTGCAAACAACTAGGAAACCAGATCTATGAATATTTGGGACTCAGGATATGCTGTTTTGATTGATATACAGTCAAAATGGTTAATTTTTTTTATTATTTACTGAATTGATTCATTTTGATGGTCCATATGACCATAACATCTATTTTGGCATCATTTGGGCACATAAGCTTCTATTAAATTTTATTTGTAATTACTGATGATCTATCTCAACTCTGAGTTTATAAAATTAGTAATACTAATCTTAGCCTATTAGCTTATTTTAATGTTTGTCTATGCCCTGGTTTCTCAATTTGTGAAATATGAAGCACTGGGCTTCTCAGTTACATGAAGTAAATTAAATGTTTGTGCAAGAGCCAGTTTTGAGATTCCAGAAAAAGAAATTTTATATTCTCTGTCTCATTATTGGTATATTGTTAAACACTTTCTACAAAGAAAAACATGGATGCAGCAAACTGAAATACAATTGTAAAACTACTAGTAAGCCATTTGACACCTTTATGGAGAAACTGAAACATAGATATTTCCTCCCAGTTTTATTCTAATCCTTCAACCATTTAGCATCTGAACCAGCTGTGGCAGACCAGAACATAAAATAATTCCCTTCAAATGGAACACTGAATAAGACAGTGACATTAAGACTGGGTGTTTTGTGGCCACAGTGCAGGCATGAACCAAGGCTGAAAAATGTACTTTTTATACCAGTCATTTAGATTTACTGCCATATTTGGTAATGCAATTTTTGTATGTGTGTACACATAGATATACATATATATAATATATATAATATATAATATATATACATGTACATGTATATGTAGATAGATATAACTTTATTTATTTCTTTATTTATTTATCTATTTTAATGTTTATTTTTGAGAGAGACAGAGAGACAGAGCACAAGGAGGGGAGAGGCAGAGAGAGAGGGAGACACAGAATCCAAAGCAGGTTTCAGGCTCTGAGCTGTCAGCACAAAGCCTGCCAAGGGGCTTTAACTCATGAACCGTGAGATCATGACCTGAGCCGAAGTCAGACATTTAACTGACTGAGCCACCCAGGCACCCGTATGTTTTATTTATTTTTTTAATCGAAGTATAGTTGACACGATGTTAGTCGGACATTAGTCTGCAGTGTACAACATAGTGATCTGACAACTCTATATGTTATGTTATGCTCACAAGTATAGCTGTCATCTATCACCACATAACGCCACTACAATACTATTGACTATATTCCCTACGCAGTATCTTTCATCCCCGTGACTTATTCTTTCCATAACTGAAGCAGATATTTCCCACTTTATTTTTTCATATTGGAAAAATATCATAGGTAATTTAAAGACTTAACTGTATTTAAATTAGTGGTTTGTTATCTCCAGAAAAGTAAAAACTTATGTTTTCCGAAGCCAGAAAGTTGAAATGGATTTTTTTATTATAAGAGTAAATGATGGATAGAATAATCCAAGAGGAAAAATATGTACTTCACGCCCACATGCACACACACATACACACACAAAGCTAAAGTGTGTAAATATTTTCATATGAATTCAGCCTCTCAAGAATTATGGGAATCACACAATCTTTTGATGCCTCCCATAACTGTTGTCCAAATGGTTATTCCATTAGGGAATGCTTCTAAAACCCATAGCATGGTATTTATCAGTAGATAATAGTATCTTGCTTTCATATAATATTTTATGTTTCCTAGAACTTTAGCATTCAGTCTTTCATTTTATTCTGATAGTATCCCTGTGAGTTAAAACAATATAGATGATGGATTTCCCTTTTATATGGGAAGAAATTGATTTGAAGAAGAAAGTAATGGTCCCGAGACTGTACAGGAAGCAAGCTAGTTTCTAATGTCTCTTCCATAACTCTTCCTACTGCAACATAAAGCTGCCCCTTTACTGTTATGAATCCAGTTTTAAAGCGCTCCACAGCACCAGTCACTGGCAAATAAGGAATGAGACAAATATTGAAAATCTTGTGGCCACAACTCAGTCAAAAAGTTGATAATCTTCAGAGAAACATAATAATTATCCTATTTTTCGTGATTAAAATATGGCTTTAAAATGTCTCTTAGACCCTCTTCTATGAGAACCAATAATATAGCTAAATGTCAATAATTCCACAATACCAGGTTTACCCTTCAATGCCAGATGGAGTGCAAAAGCAGACGGGATGCCATGTACCCAGGACAATTCGATCCATTTCCGGAATCAGCAGCCCTCGAAATGCCTCATTACCAGTCCATTTGCAAGGTTCCCCCAGACATGACAACTCAGGAAACCCCAAACCCAACCAACTTGGATGAAATTCTCAGGTCAAACTCTGAATCCATTCCTTATTTTCTTTCTGCCATTTCAAAGTACACACACACACACAAAAACGTCTGAGTCTCTTTATGAAACAAGTATAGAGACATTTACAAACTACCCAAAATGTCATTCCACATGGTAACTTGAGTGGGGCAAAAGAGATGGCATAGAAGTTATTCGTGCCCCAAAAAGCAAACTAAAGACCTTCTACCCTGCAATTTGGGCTTTACTTAAGGTCTCACAGAGAGAGCTGCATTCAGGAGCTTGGGTGGTACCGTATTGGCAGGGGCTGGAGGGAAACTGAAGCAACGCGTGAGGCACAAAACACAAGCCTACAGAACTAAATGCAACTGTGACATTAACACATTAGCTGATATCCACCCCTCTTTGTTGTAATGCAGGCTCTTTTTAAATTTAGTTCTTGGCCAAAATGCCACATAGTATGTTCTTTCATTCTTGAGTTTCCCATTCAGAACACTGTGTTCTAAAGGAGACTAGTGTCCATGATGAAAAAGAATTGGTATGGCCACGTGAATGGAAACAAAAATGATTTAAATCTCTTTTCTTCTACTCATACACTAGCAGCATTCAAGTATGGATAATAAAAAAGTAACAGGACAGGAACAGTCAGTACATGAAGAAATACAAACAGCCAACTATATTAACAAAGAAATGCAAATCAAACCAATAATCAAATACATTTTCACCTATCATATGGCAAAATATTTAAAGCAATTAAAAATATCCAGTGTTTGGGATATAAGGAAACAGATTCTCATTGACTGTTGATTAAAGTATAAATTGATAAAAACATAAATCTGGACATGTAAAAATTTAAAAATTTATCAAAAACATTTACACGTCTGGAGGCAGGAACTTCTTTGTCAATGAAGGTGATCTATTTTGACATATTATTCACCAGAAAGTTTATGAGAGTTTATGTTCTGTTCAGAACAGTGAGGTACTACCTGTCCAAATAAAGGGTTGTTGTGATCTTAGATAGTGAAAGAATTCTAAAAATCTTTAGCATTGGATTTTGCTGCACATGGTGTTTTTAAAATAAAGATTTCTCTTCTTAATTATTTTATCCTTGGCTCAGATGAACAGTAGTCTGGAACTACTGAACACATGTCTGCTAACGTGGGGAACAGAAGTCTGGCCCAGGACAGTGCAGGGAGAAATCACAACAGGATGAAAAAACTCACCCAGTTAATTCACAAAGTTAAGAAGGTCCACCTGGATGGTAAAGGGCCACCTTTTCCTTCCATAACTTCCATGAACGTCTTTCATTCAAACAGCAGGATGTAAATTCTCATAATACTTCAAGATTCATAGATTTCATGGCTCAAGCTAGGCAAATGACCAGATGACAGTTTCATAGCATAATAGACTTTGCCAGCTACTAATTACAAATTAACTCATGGCAAATTCAGATCAGATCCTTGGAAGAAAACTGCTTAAGTTTTCTTTAAACTATCCTTGAGAACAAGCTTCTGGCATGAAAAGGAAAAATAAGTTGGAGAATATTAACAAATGTTAATAAGCCTTGAAAAAGCATTAGAGTATAGAAAAATTGCATGGGAAAATGTTTTGCTCTGCAGAACAGCTTGAAATGCTTGTCCCTTAAAACTCCATAGATGATTTCCATATTCACATCTAGTTGTCATGCCAGGAAAGGATGAAAGAGAAGAAGAAAAGGAATGTAAGTTCCTGGGGAGGAACAGGAAAGCCTGATGTGCTTCAGGGATTCGGCTTGACATCATACATACTCAAGATGTTAAGTCACACCAAAGATAGATCATCAGGTTTCCCCTTAATTACACATGTACACTTATCATGGAAAGACTTGCAGAATTAAACTTAGGGTTTATGTTCAGTGTTCCTTCGGTATATTTGACAAATCCATAACCAAAGCAAAATTTTAGTTGAAAATGCTTCTGAAAGAAAGGCATGTTTTCCATCTATTCACTGATTTCTCGCTACTTAGACTTTGCCTTAATTTCTTAATAGTAGCTCAAACAACAAAGACCATATTACTTTACAGTGGAAATAATGATTTCAGAATGAAAAATTGCTAAAGAGCAGAACTGACTTTCATGTTTATTTAAAGACTTTCCATGGAACAATGATTTTTAAATTAAGGACTTATCTCCTCTATTATAAGATTTTTATGGAAGAATTGCAGTTGGAAAAGTGGCCTCTTCCTTAAGATTAAATTCAACCCCCCACTGCGGCACGCTGTGCTTATTAGGGCTTGTAAAGTTACATTCCCTCCGTTGAAGTTAATGTGTATAAAGACAGAAGATAAACCTCGCTGAACTCAAACAACTGTAAAGTTCAGTGGAATTAGGTTACTGAATCTCTATCACTAACAGTACAAGAGCACGAACTTGTATTTTCAATATTACCTTAAAAGCGAGGCTAGAAAGAAACTTGCAGTTAATCTATGTAAATAAAAATATTCTTCTTAAAAAATTCATAGAAAATGAGTTTTTTCTTATTATAATCCATATTCCAGATATAAACTACTTTGAAAAAGTCTGTCCATGAAAGAAAGTTAAATTATTTTTATGTTTCTAAATGTTGCTATATTTGGCCCTTACATTGTCTAATATATGGATTATTAACCAAAGTTTTCAGTTTTAATCCAAATTTTTTTATCATGTAGTCACAGTAAAATCTTGATGATTAATTTTTAGAGCATTGGAGAACAAAGAAAAGATTTTTAAAAATAAAAACAAATTAACCTTTGCAATTGAAATGTTGCATAAATTATGTATTTAACTCCTTTAGAACTTCTCGTTGAATTTCTTTCTTATTTTGTTATCAAGAAAAGAAGATAACAAAGCAGACACATAGAACTTAAGATAACTAAATTGAGAAAGAATATTTGAAAATAGATTAAGAGGAAGATACCAAAACCAGTAACAAGATATGATAAGGCATAAAACCTGGCTTTTACCTAAGGAAACAAGGGTAGTAGAAATAATGCCCATTTTCTCTTCTTCCTGGACACATAGCTAGAGGGTATTTCCTACTTAGCCTTGCATCTAGGGCAGTCATATGACTGAGTCTTGACCAGTGAAATGTGGGCCAAGAGATGTGTATCGCTTCCATGACTGGCCCTTTTCCATATGCCAGTTGAATGGATCCTACTCTAGGCCTCAAGCGGGGATGGACCCCCAAGCAGGAAGGAGCCAGAGTTTCCAAATGACCATGAAGAAGGTGATCCATAGCCAGAAATACTCACATTGGCTTTTGTGTGAATGAGAAAGAACACTTATCGTGTTAAGCCACTGAGATTTTGGGGATTGTTTATCACAACAGCTAGAATTACTTACCATAAAAGACACTTCAAAAAGTTAAGATTTGACTTTAATAAATAAACACACAAGTGATAGCATACATAACTGGAGAAATCGGAATAAGCCCCATGGATACAGTGTCAATTTCTTGGTATCCCTGTCTTACTATTGTGACACAAGATGTTAACTTTGGAGGAGGCCAGGGGAAGAGTGCAGGGACCTCCCTGTACATTTATTGATAACTTCCTGTATATTTATAATTATCCCAAAATAATAAAATATTTAGTTTTTTTCTTGAAGAGTTATATAAAATATTCAGGGAAAACCAATTTGATTACTCTTTTTTTTTAATTTTTTAATGTTTATTTATTTTTGAGACAGAGAGAGACAGAGAATGAGTGAGGGAGGGGCAGAGAGAGAGGGAGACACAGAATCGGAAGCAGGTTCCAGGCTCTGAGCTGTCATCACAGAACCCGATGTGGGGCTCGAACTCACAGACCACGAGATCATGACCTGAGCTGAAGTCAGACGCTCAACCGACTGAGCCACCCAGGCACCCGAATTTGATAATTCTTTTTTTTTTTTTTTTTTTTCAGTTGCTTCTTTTTTTTTTTTTTTATTATAATAGTTTATTTTCAAATTGGTTTACAATTTGATAATTCTTAATTGTTCACTATATAGATGAAAATGAGGTATTTATATTATGAAAAAAGTGTATACAATACAGATAATGCCAAAATGAAATCTTATTTCTCTTTTTAATTTTATTTTAAAGAAAGAGAAGCATGAATGGGAGAGAGGGGCAGAGCATTATCTAGTATGAGACTGGAGAATTTGTATAGTAGAGAGAGAGAATTTCAAGCAGTCTCCATGCTCAGTACAGAGCTCAACACAGGGCTCAATCCCATGACCCTGAGCTGAAATCAAGAGTCAGACACTCAATGAGCTGAACAACCTAGGTGCCCCAGAAATCATATTTCTAACTCTTACAGTGTCTTTTGTACCAACTGGAAGGCAATGAAAGTTGAAGCATTGTTTGGGAAAGATGATTTGATGATGATCTAATCTAATATGGTTCAAAAGTATAAATTTCTATTTGGTCTTCATGAAAAACTAAATTTTGGACAAATAAAGGAGGGGACAACAATGGAGCAATTTTCAAACAGTTTTCATTTTGACTCATACTAGATAACGCTTGTAAGCACAACACTCCTCTATGTATCAGATGCGAGTTTCCTCTGAGACCCAAGAAAGATAGTGGAATGCCAGGGCATAAGAACAACATAATTATTAGGTCAATCTTGATTTACTTTTTAACATAAATTATTTGTCAACTTCAGGACTTTCCTGTTGTTAAAAAATCAATGGTAACACACTGTGGAGGAACTCTTTGTTCTTCGGTGCTTTAGAAAGAATTTGTCAGAATGAGTTTCCTGGTCTGCCAGAGGAATCCAAGACCAGTATCCGAAGGCTTTTTGACAGATAAGCAAACTCATGTCTTGCTACCTGTAAAGCTAGACCTCTGCACCTCCTCACTCGTTGGTTCCACACAGCATCTGCTTCACTCTTTGGAGACATAATGTCTCTGACTGCTGCAGCAAGAGTTTCTCACTCTTACCTCAAGAAGGCTGGAAACTCATTTCAGTCTTATACCCCAGGAAAGCAAGAATTCCCAAGGCAAGAAATCTCTTATTGTAGGAACAGGTTCAAAGATGGGGACAACCAAATTGAGTATCAAATATTTGCCACATAGAACATGAATAGATTTAATACAAAAGATAAAAGGTTTTAACTTTGCAGTACAGACTCCTGACAAACACTGCCTCAGTCAAATGGTGAAGGAAAACCTCACCCCAGGGATAAGTCATGTTGAGAACACATACCACCCAACACACACCAGATGGACATGTCGAGAACAGAAGTTCATCTCTGTGGTCACCCCCTCAAGGATATAGAACCCCATTTTAACCATAAGAAAAGCATCAGACAAGCCCAAATTGAGAGGCAAATATCTGAACAGCACTAGTCAAAACAGTCAAAACCATCAAAACTAAACAAAGATTCAGAATCTGTCATAAACCAGAGAAGGCTAAGGAGACATAACGACTAAAGATAATACCATGAATTCGATCCTGGCACATAAAAGACATTATGGAAAATCTAATGAAATCTGAATAACATGTGTCTCAATTCTTGGCATTTTGGCTAAGATCCTGTGAATAAAATGTGGAGTTTAGTTAATAGTAATATACCAATGTTGGCTTCTCAGCTGTGACAAATGTACCATAATAATGTAACACAATAATAGGGGACACTGAATGAATGAAAAGTATATGCGAACTCTGTACTATCTTTCCAACTTTCCTTTGAATACAAATCTATTCTAAGACAAAAGTTTACTTAAAAATAATGCTTTTGCTGGCTAATGTTCTTATAGACACTGGCGGAAAATATCCTCGAATTTTCTCCTTTTCCTTTGCCTAAAACGGTAATGACTGGTATATAGTACTTCAAAACAGCAGTTTCACTCTTAAGTTTTTATACTAGATACCTTTGTCATTCTGTGGCTTCTTTTCATTTCAATCAAGATTGATTCAAAGTATTTAAGGCTTATACTTTTTTATTTCTAGAACGTCTCACAAAAAATCCCAAGCAACTACAATTGACGATTTTCTTAGATTATCAGATCTGGAAAACATTTCTTTTCTGAAGTTATATCTGGATAACAGTGGTTCAAAGTTACAGTTCCTGATAGGCACTGGCACTGGGAATGTTCTTACCATAGTAAAAGACAGGATTTAGCATGGATTATGAAGATTAAGGAGCTTAATCAGTTATTCTCATTGAATGAAAGGCACCACTTCTCTTGTCTATGTGGAGATGAGCTGTAGGAGGTTTACCTCAGGAATTTAATAAACCATTATAAAATTTGTTCTGAACCTTTTCAAAAAAATATTGTTTATAAAACTGATGTGTGACAGAAATATGTCAGGGCCAACCGTTTAATTAAAGTCATATCATATTCAAGAACACACTTGTGCGTCTGAATTCTCAACCACTAAGGAGTAACCTTACTAAAACATGTTATTTAAAACTGATTAGCTGCTGACTTTACCAGGATTTCAAAAGAGAAGGAATTGTAAGCCTTTGGGCAGGATATGGGTTTCGTGGAAGGTTGTTAACAGCCTTGTGTTCACAGGCAAGCAGTAAATATTCTGTCTACCCAGAATGTTATAGTATGTGTCTGCCAAAATTCAAATGCTAGCTCTGATGTTTATAATAAATAAAAGAGATTTAGTTATACTTCTGCGATACAAGCTGTTCTTTAAAGGACTCTCACCAAAGACATCTTTTCATGAAAACAATTATTAAGCAGCAGAATGATGTTTTTATAGGAAAATACATGACACAATAGGAAAGGTATTTTTATATCTTAATGATGAAAATAATATTTAAGGAATGTATTTCTTTAAACTATATTGAAAAGTATTTTGATTTATCTGAAATAGGTCTCTCTCTGCCAATGGCTTTTTCAAGTGAAAGCTGCTAAAATGGAGTCTCAGAAAATAGTATAAAGATTTTTAGAGCATGATGCCGCCTTAAAAATGAACCCAGCCATAGGGTATGGGCAAATCTAGAATAGAACTTGTTAAACAACGTTTAGTAAAAAATATTCAAATGCCAAGACAGTTGATTAATCTATGTCAACCTTCTCTGCATAGCTAGAAATGCCCTTTGTTTTGTCATTTCTCATATAATTTTCCTTTATTTTTAATGATTTTTAAGTTTTTTAAATGTTTATTTTTGAGAGAGAGAGAAAGAGAGAGCAGGGGAGGAGTAGAGAGAGAGAGAATCCCAAGAAGGCTCCACACTGTTAGCATACAGCCTGATGTGGGGTTTGAACTCACCAGCCACGAGATCATGACCTGAGATGAATGAAATTAAGAGCTGGATACTTAACCCACTGAGCCACCAGGTGCCCCTAGAATTTATTTTTCAAAAACCATTGATCATAGTTGGGTACTCATCTCATTATCTCTGTGCTCTTTCTTCCTTTGGGAACATTTTGACCCATCACTTAAGCAAATGAGATGCCTTCTTTATGCTACTTCTATTACTTTTCATACTTATAATTGGACTATGAAAAGTCTTACATAATTACCACAGAGAACTATTCCATACTATACAGAATTGAAAGATAAAGTGATTTTAAACATCTCCGCGTTGTACCACAGTGTGCTTACACACGCACATACAGTCATTTGTGTTTTGACTGTGTGGTTACAAAGTAAGCCATATGCTTGCAATCGGGTAAAAGCTTCCTAGAGATGGAGCTTGGTTGCCAAGTACCTTTGTGTATTCAAAATCACTAAATGCAGTTCCTTACACTATCAAATGTAATTTGTCGATTAATAAATGATTGGGAAATTATTGCAGTTGCAGAACATGGATTACCTCTTTTACATTATGCTTGTTAAGTACTGTTCTTACTTTTTTATCCAGGATTGATTCTGCACACAGACTGGCCAACCATGCAACAGTAATTTAGGATACAAATTATGTGATAGAGAATAAAGGTTCAAGAATCTAGTCCTTTCCCATTAATCTAGCAGCATAGATTACAGAGCTATAGCTATGCCCGTTAAACTTTTAGTCCCCTTAGAAAGGAAAAAAGTGACTTCCCGAGTGAATGTGACATATATCCAAATAGTTTTGATGGAGAAACAGTAATGAGGACAAAACACAACCTGAGAGGGGTAGACTTCAAGGCAATAAGATTTTTGGCAGTTAGCAATGGCTGGAAAGTAGGAGAACATTACATATATGAAAACAGGAGACTCTAAAGATACAATAAATTCTCTTGGAAGAAAACTACCAAATGCACAATTTAAAGCTGGCCATATTTGTGATTTCATGGGAAGTATAAATATAATTTTTAGTAAGTCTTACAATTTTTTTACATGAACTTTGAATTAAGAAGGTCCTGATCTTTTTTTAGCTTCTAACTTTCATTCGTTTCAAAAATATTCATAAAACATAGTGATTAGTTTACCTGCCAAAACTGCTAGGGATGGATTTAGTAGTTTAGGCCCCAGTGGCTGAGGCTGGACGGTTATCACTCTGCTCCACATGCCTTCCTATTCCAGGACTCAGGCTAATGACAACACACAGCATGGAAACACGTTTTGCAAATCATATATCTGATAAGGGGCTCACATCTAGAATATATAAAGAATTCCCATAACTCAATGATAATAAAAAGAAATAACCCTATTAAAAAAGGGTTATTAAAAATATGAAAAAACATTTCTCCAAAGAAGATCACAAATGGCCAATAAACAAATGAAAGGATGATAAACATTATATTATGGAAATGCAAATCAAAAGCACAATGAGATAGTACTTCACATCTGTGAGGATGGCTATAATCAAAAGGACAGAGAACGACAATTGTTGGTGAGGATGCAGAGACATTGGAATCCTTATACACCGCTGGTAAGAATGCAAAATGATGCAGCTGCTTTGGAAAATAGTCTGGCTATTTAAATGTTAAGCATAGAGTTGCCATCTGGCCCAGAAATTCCACTCCTGGTACACATCCAAGAGAAATGAATAAATGTTCACACAAAAACTTGTACACAAATGTTGATAGAAATGTTATTCATTAATAGCCAAAAGTAGAAACAACCGAAATTTCCATCAATTCATGATTGGATAAAAAATGTGGTATATCCATATAACAGAATACTACTCAGGAGTAAAAAGAAATGAATGACTCACACATGCTAAAACATGGATGAACCTTGAAAACCTTGAAAATCATATTGTATGATTCAATTTACATGAAATGTCCAGAATAGGCAAATACATAGAAACAGAAAGTAGATTGGTGGTTGCCTGTGGCCAGGGATGGAAAAAGTGGGATGGAAGGAAATAAAGAAAAACTGCTAATGGGTACAAGATTCCTTTTTGGATGATTGTTCTAAAATTGATGTGGGTTATAGTTGCGCAACTTTGTGAATATATTAAAATTCTTTGAATTGTACACTTTAGTCTGTGCGTGCGCACCTGTGTGTGTGTGTGTGTGTGTGTTTGAGAGAGAAAAAAAGAGGGCACAAGTGAGTGAAGGGCAGAGAGAGAAAGAGGGAGGGAGAGAGAGAGAGAGAGAGAGAGAGAGAGAAAATCCCACTAGGGGTAGAGAGAGAGAGAAAGAGAAAAGCGGGGCTCGCCCGAAGCAGGGCTCAAGTTCACCTGATGTTGGGGCTCGAGCTCATCCAAAGCAGGACACAAGCTCGCCCTGTGACAGGACTCAAACTCACAAATCATGAGATCATGACTGAAGCCAAAGGCAGATGCTTAACCAACTGAGCCACTCAGGAACCCCGTGTTTGTGCACATTTAATCCCCTTTATTTATTTCATCTATCCCCCAACCCCCTTCCCCTCTGGCAGCCACCAATTGTATTTAAGAGTCTTGTTTTTTGGTTTGTCTCTTGTTTCCCTTGTTCATTTATTTTATTTCTTAACTTATCCATATAAGTGAAATCATATGATATTTGTCTTTCTCTGTCTGACTTATTTCACTTACCATTATACCCTCTAGTCCATCTATGTTGTAAATGGCAAGATATCATTTTTTATGACTGAGTAGTATTCCACTATATATTTAAGTGTATATGTATATATACCACTTTTTATCCATTCATCCGTGGAGGAACACTTGGGTTGCTTCCATGTGTTGGCTATTATAAATAATGCTACAATAAACATAGCAGTCTATATATCTTTTCAAATTAATGTGTCTTTTGTTTTGTTTTGTTTTTGTATTCTCCAGGCAAATACCCAGCAGTGGAATTACTGAATCATATGGTAATTCTAATTTTAATATTTTAAAGAATCTCCACACTGTTTTCGACAGGGGCTGTACCAATTTGCATTCCTAACAACAATGCATGAGTTTCCTTTTTGTCCACATCCTCACCGCCACTTGTTGTTTCTTGTGTTTTTGATATTAGTCATTGTGACAGGTGTAAGGTAATAACTCATTGTAATTTTTTTAATGTTTATTTATTTTTGAGAGAGAGAGACAGAGCATGAGCAGGGGAAGGGCAGAGAGAGGGAGACACAGAACTTGAACCAAGCTCCAGGCTCTGAGCTGTCAGCACAGAGTCTGGCACAGGGCTCAAACCCACAAACTGTGAGATCATGACCTGAGCCGAAGTCGGATACTCAACCGACTCAGCCACCTAGCTGCCCCTCATTGCAGTTTTGATTTGCATTTCCCTGATAATTAATGATATTGAGTACCTTGTCATATATATGTTAGCCATCTATATGTCCTCTTTGGAAAAATGTCTATTTAGGTCCTTTGCCCACTTTTTATTCAGATTGTTTGGGTTTTTGGTATTGAGTTGTATAAGTTCTTTATAGTTTTTGGGTACTGACCCTTTATTGGATATGTCATTTATAACTATCTTCTCCCATTCAGTAGGTTGCCTTTTTGTTTTGCCGATGATTTCCTTCACCGTGCAAAAGCTTTTTAGTTTGGCATCATGCCAATAGTTTAATTTTGCTTCTGTTTCCCGTGCCCGAGGAGACATATCTAAAAAAAAATGTTTCTATAGTCAGTGTCAAAGGAATTACTGAGTCTATTTTCTTCTAGGAGTTTTATGGTCTTGGGTTTCACATTTAGGTCTTTAATCTATTTTGAGTTTATTTTTGTATATGGTGTAAGAAACTGGTCCAGTTTCATTCCTTTGCATATAGCTGTCCAGTTTTCCCAACATTATTTGTTGAAGAGATTGTCTTTTCCCATTGCATATTCTTGCCTCCTTTGTCATAAATTGACTATATAAGTGTGAGCTTATTTCTGGACTCTCAACTCTGTTCCATTGATGTATGTATCTATTTTTGTGCCAGTGTCATACTGTTTTGATTACTACAGCTTTGTAGTATATCTTGAAATCTGCGATTTTAATACCTCTAGCTTTGTTCTTCCTTGTCAAGATTGCTTTAGCAATTCAGGGTCTTTTGTGGTTCCATAAAAATTTTAGTATAATATTTTCTAGTCCTTTGAAACATCCTGTTGGTATTTTAATAGAGATGCATTAAATCTGTATGTTGCTTTGGGTAGTACGGACATTTTAACAATACTAGTTCTTTCAATCCATGAGCCTGAAATATCTTTCCATTTGTTTGGGTCATCTTCAGTTTCTTCAGTGTTTTGCAGCTTTCAGAGTATAGGTCTTTCACCTTTTTTAGTTAAGTTTCTTCCTAGGTATTTTATTAATTTGAATTGTGCACTTTAAATAGGTGAATTTTATATTGTGTGAATTATATCTTAGTAAAGCTGTTATTAAAAACACATAATAGGGGCAATTTAACTCAAAATTTTAAACAGCATATGTGAACAAATTCAAAGAACAGTTGCAGAAGCTGATCAAGTTGTTTTATCACTAAAGTCTCACATTGTCAATGGATTACGGTTAACCCATGCTTCTGGTCAATTAGACGAGAGGATTAAATGAAGAAAGACGTCTTCAACAAAAGACATTGAAGTCTTATTTGCATACTTGAATAGTTGTCTGAAGAAAACTTGCTTAAGACTCAGGATATGGATAAGGAACATTCTACCAACATCTAGAGCATCATTTATCATATGAATATTTCATTCCATATATACAAAGTGAAATCGCAAGTTTAATGGGACAATCCCACTCTCAAAAATCTTTGGCACAAAAATTGACTAAAGAATCCAGAAATCTCATTTAGGTCAAAGAGCATCTGACTCTTGATTTCAGCTCAGGTCATGATGACATGGCTCGCTGCACTGTGTTGTGCTGACAGCATGGGGCCAACTTGGGATCCTCTTCTACTCTCTCTCTGCCCCTCCTCTTGCTCACACATTCTCTCTCTCAAAATAAATAGGTAAACAAAAAAAAATAAATATATTTTTAATTATAAATAAAATAGGAATCTTCTACCTTGTCAAAACAAAAATGGTCTTTTGAGGATATTTTATTGGTTAAAGGACTCCCATTCCAATATCAATGTGTTCCAGCTGTAACTGGATTCATAATCTCCATACTTCCATTGATCGAAAAGGCACTGGCAGACAGAGAGATGTGTACTTGAATAAAAGGCTTTGAGATGGACTTTGAAGGGGAACAGGGGCATATTTTCTCTACTTCTATTCTAAGGGAATACTACTTCCTACCTTACCAAGACCGGATGCCTACTCTGCATAATTTACTGTAACTATAAACTACAGTGTTGGTATGTATATATGTGTTTGTGTGTGTCTGTGCCTGCTTGTGAATAAAATTTCATAATTTACAAATCTATAGAAAACAATTATTTCTAGTATTTTATTTCTAGATATTATTTTGTAGGCTGTCATCCCTTAAGTTCTCCTATTTGGGGAAATAACATTCCCGTCTTCATTTGACAGACAGGACTCTGATGTTTTAAAATATTAAATTAGAAGCATTATTTGAAAATTCTAATAATATTTGTGGAAGAATATCAAAGCCATTTCATACATCTTGTCATGAGAGCTTACAGTAGAACTTCATCATCAATATAAGATTATCTAGCCAGAAGATATAATTTACTGAACTCTGTACCTCAAATACATTTATCTAAAATAAATTTTGTAATAAAATAGTGGTTGAAACATGGTTTGTCATAAAAAGTATGAAAGACAGCACTGACAATGAGCCCTTTTACTGAGGAAAAGCTAAATTCAGAGCTTATTCTTAAAATTGTGTTCAAATTTCACCTTCATTCCCAAAAGGTAACTGAATATACAAGGGTACACCCATGATTACTTGACCATAAGAGCAATTAAGTCATAGTCCTCTCCCAGAAACTGTTTATGCAGTTTTTGGCAGCTGGTAGTTCTGATGAAACACTGCAATTTCAGAAGACTGTATTACATATTTTTCTTATGGAGTGATAAACTATCCTTATCACATTTCATCTTAGATTTGTAACATATTATTGATGACTACAAGCCTTTTCTTGTGGTTTGAGAGTTCCTCCAGTACTGTGAATCTCTTCTGGGATCCTTCTCCAAGTTTAGTTTAAATGACCCAATAGGAATGGTTTACCTTATTAAGTAAAATGACTAAAAATGTATTCAACCTCAGCATTCCAAATGAGTGAAGTTATTCCATTAACTTGCATATAGAAATGTCTTTATAAAAAAAAGAAGCAGAGCAAAAGGGCACAGTTCTATCTGAATGTATAGTTTAAATCTTGAGTAGACTATCATCTAATGTTAATATTTAATTGATTCTGTGAGCACATTTTAAAGGAGAAAAGAGCACATAAGTTCAGATATGTTTCTTAAGACTCTCTCCTACAAGCCAGATTTCAGTGAGTAAGATCCTATATTCTACAGTCTGTAGCCTACTAAAGACAACCTACCAGGTAGCTGGAAATCTGGATAACAGTAGGATAATTCTTCAACTTTTGAAAGAAAATTTAAAAATGAATTTATAGAACAGAATAGTATACCAATAAGCATTTTCAGAATATCCTATCATATTAAATCCAACAAATGTCCAGATTCAAGCAAAACCCATATCAAACACCATTCCAGAATTCTCATGACTAAACTTTGATTGGAGAGAACAGTGCCCATGTCTGTCTCAGTCAATAGTGAAGTAAATATTTGGAATCAATAAATATAACAGCTTGAGCTTGCAAGATAAAATATAGCACAGGTAAAATCAGATCTGAAAACCTAAAATCTTTATAATCCTTATAAATGTGGGGGGGAAAAAAGACAAATCGACAATATGTACAAATATAGCTTACATGTATCCAAAACAAAATTTTGATGTTGTTAAGCTTACAGTGTCTGCATTTCTGCTACTTGGAGTCTGAATGAAATTAGGAGCAAGCTAATACCTTCCCACACACACACTCATACACACACCAACACACACAGACCTTTTAAGACAATATGTTGACATGGCTTTCATTGGTGCCTTCAGAATGCCTCAAGTAGCAAGCAAAGTAATTCCTGGTGTAACAAGCAAATTTATAATCAGGAGGAGCCCATTCTGAAGACTCTATTGACAATGAACTTGCAGCAAGTTTATAAAAGCTGTCTTTTACTGCAGACTATATAAGAACATATAGATATATTTCACATATCCAACACTAGGCTAAAAAAAGCTGACATATGGTAAACAAAATCTGCCATGGACACATGGTGTTTGAGGCCATGACTAATGACCCACATGAAGATGGTAGAATATGAACGATGTTAGAAGAGAAATTCATATTAGCACCCAAAAAGAGCCAATGGGTTTAACAAACTAAGATATCTGCATGACTCTTGTGTGAAAATTTTGGAAATATATATATAGCTTCTTAATTATTATGTCATTCCATAGCACATTGTACATATTTTATGTGTTAAATGATCACATTAAATGTGGTTCTAGGTAGATACCAAAAGGAAAGCATAATGCCTCGTGACTGCACTCAAGGTTCTGGTTCCCAGAGAAGGAAAAGCCAGAAAGGAAGACCCCCTTACAGAATGGCTTATGTGGGCTTCCTTCTTAACTAGAGACAAGATCACTGGAATGGTAGTAAAATAATAATAGTAATTATTTTGAATTTTTACTAAGACACTGTTCTAAATATTACATACTGACTCATTTAAGTAACATGATATTGAGACACAGAATGGATACAGAAAATGAAAAACAAAAGGCTGTCCTAATCTAGACTATGAACAAAAGGAAGTTTCTTTCCTAAGAAGTTTAGCTCCTAGTTTCCTATAGCAGTTAGGAAAATGCTTAGAGTATAATTTGCATTTTTACGTGTCAATACCTAATTAAGATGAATCGGTTGTAATGGTGACTTGTCATTCAGAACCAGACAAAACTTCTTTCTTTGTATACTCATGTGATTGCTAAAAGCTCTCAGATATGAGAGATTCTGATTAAGAGACACAGATATTCCAGACATTAATTCTAAAAAGTACAACTTCTGATGACATAATACAAATGAGTTGATAATAATTTAAAATTTCACATCTAAACTTCACTCCATGTCACACATTCCATTGGATGGATCATTGGCTTAGCACCATTTAAAGTATCTGTCATGTAACGTATAGTGTTTTTCAAGCCTGGTAATGCATCAGAATCAGTCTGGGAGTATATAACACCCAAGACGAAATAAATCAAAATGTCCTATGGAAGAGCCCCAGAAATTTAAATTTTTAACAACCTCCTGGGGAATTCCTACGAGTCTTAGATTCGTGAACCAATGATCACGTACTAGTCCTAGACTGACCTGGGTGTCTGACACTATGTACATCAAACTTTGGAAAGGACCTTAAAGAGGCGGTGAAAAAACATTAAAAAACCACACACGCAATTTCCTGGAAGGACTGTTAATAAAGGAAGTAACTTATAAATCCTTCAATTCAGCTTAGGTTTGGACCAAAAGTCTGAATACTAGAAAATGAAATATGTCAGTGTCCAGATGTGCAAAGTCACTCATACAAAAACATGTCAAGACTGCAGTCAAAGCAGATTTAAAGGGAGACTAGAACCAGTTTTAAATCATTTATTAGACAGAAATTATTTAAGTGTCAAAATCATAGATCTAATAGCTGGAATAAACTTCATGATATGATTGTGGAAGATCATAAAGAAAGAGAATTTGTATATAGGCATATATACATATCTATTTTCAAAATACTAAAGATTGCTTACCCAAAAAGTTCGTTTCCATCAAAAGGGAGACAGATCGTAATTTTCACTGATGCCCAGAAGCCCACAAGACTGTGCCTATTGCAGATATAGGGATGCTGTAGATGGAAAAGATAATATGTTTTTAGGTAGTGAGATTTCCTAAGCACTTAGAATTCTGTAGGTCAAGATGTTTTTAATAATCTTCTAAGTGGCATTTTTCACAGGGTCTATTTCTCTCCCCAAAAAAGCCCCTGGTGAACTAAGTCTGGAAATCTCCACTTGCTATTTACTCTCTACTGGATATTTACAATGTGCATTTGTGTATCAAGTCTTTGGAGCAGCCCTGCCATGATCTATTTAATTTAATTTTATTCAGTGTCTTCCAAACTTATTTCACTATAGGCTCCTTTTAAAAATTTTAAAACACTTTTTAGCCCACATGTAACATACTCTGCAAAACACAGCAGCAGATATAAAAATAGATTAAGTGGGGAAATGGCTTTTCACCAAGAAAACAACTTCACAGACAGAACAGAAGGAGTAGTCATAAAGATTTTTTAAATACTATAATTGTTTAGACAAATTAAGATAAAAACACTCAGAAAGCTGTGCCTTCTTAAAAGGGGCAAACAAGTTACCTTTATCTTTTCATTGTAGTGGCTGTTTTCCCAATGAAACATGGCATTTCACATAATCATAGTTTATTTGAATTTTCCTTTTTAAAAAGTCTTTGAATATGGCTTCATATATGTGACCTTAATACTAGTCAATAGTAAATAGCAAAATGTATATGTAGACTAAACTAAGGGTTGGGAAATGTAGACTAAACAAAGGGTTGTAACAGAATCTTCGTTTTTAACTACTAATTTTTGCATCATGTAGGCAAAAAAGAAACAAACATAAAATCTCAGGCTATATTCATGAAGCATAAATAAAAGCTAACAATTAGTCACAACTCAAGAAGTATCACAATATCTTTATATTTATGTAAATAAAATCTGTATATTTTAAACTAAATTTTGCAACTTACAAATACATAATAAAATACGATTTTGAAAATAAAAGGAATTTTAGAGACTGTTTCAAACTCCTCATGTTACTTACAAGATAAAAAATGATGCAAAGGAGTAAAGAATCTTAACCAAAGTTATCCAGGGACAACCTGTATATCTCCCCTGATAACATTTGCTTCTATTTCCTAATTTAATTCAACTCATTCAATATTTATTTAGCACTTATATGAGCCAGGTGTATCCAATCCCAATTGTAGTTAGCTAGCTCCTCTGAATGTAGGATTTTTGCGATCACTTAGCAACCTTATCCCAAAGGAAACAAGGAAGACTTAAGACAGAATTCTGTCCAAAACCATTCAAATACTCAGAAAATATGATCGTAAAATCATATTGGAAAATGGACCCCAATGTGCAAAGTGTTTACAAATTAAAAGCAAGTTTCTTCTCAGAAATAATAAACTCCCCCCAAAGGATTCCAACAGTCATTCCCTGAAATGGTAGCACGTGGCCTCCACACAGCCTTGGAGATTTGTGGATCACACTAATAACATGCTTTGAAGCCTGAGAACGAAGCAGAAAGCTGTCTTTCCTTTCCTTCCTCAGTGAAGAAATTTCAGGAAAAAGTTATGAAAGATTACAAAATTTAGGGCTTGAGTCTTTGAAAGCTAAAATTATAGAGTTTTGCTAAACACTGACCATCTGAGGATACCAGGCCACAAGTGCCACTCTGGTTGAGCCTCCTGTTGACATAGCCTGTATTTACATGGACTCTGAATTCCAGGGGGCTTGAAAATGTGCAAGGGTGTTCAGCCCCTGGGATGCAGAAACTAACCCAGCTGGGTATACTGTTGGGCTACAAGGAAAACCCAAATGTGTGGCTATTATGTCTTGGTTTCACTATGGTGAAAAACAAACTTCAAATCTTTGGGGATCGAAATATAAAATATACACACTTAAACCACTCACTCTTTCCCACAGTCAACAGCTTTTGTGCCACTCCTAGATAATTCATGTCCAAAATTTCCATTATTTATATTTTAGTAAAAGATGTACATACATATATATGTGTGTATATAATACATTTGTTTTGTAATGGTGATGAGCAGAAATTGTATAAACTGTTGTCTGCTTTATTTAAAGATGCCCTTTTCCCTTCAAAACAACCGTGTTATATCCCAGGGTATGTTTCTAACTATAAAGACACGAAGTATGTTCATTTTGTGTATACAGAAACATTTATTTTACTGTTTCAGAGCTTGCCACTGATTGTGGTTCATTTTTCCTTGCCACGTAAGTTGAGACTTGTATGAGAAAGAGCATAGTTCGAGTCACATATAAGGTCCGCTGGGGCTTGGTCATGAACAATCTGGTAGTAGACCAGTGGAGAGGATGCCAAGATGGATCCCGAGCACCTAGTGTCTAACCAAAATGGGAAGTAGATCACACTTTTCCAAAGTCAAAAACATTAATAGTGAGCTGGAGCAACTTATAGACACTGCTAAAGCAGGGCTATCATTTCCACTTTAGTGTTGCTCTTAGTTTTTGTGGCCGGAATTGATTTTGCACACAGGCAAATGAGTGGCCATCTATGCAGTGCTAATATAAAAAGTTATGGTTAGCAGAGTCAGAATTAAAAATTATATGTAAAAAATTAATATTTTTATACACTAGTAATACAAATTTGGAAATGTTTAAAAATAATATAATTTATAACAGCATAAAATATGGAATAATTATGAATAAACATAATAAAATCATGGGAAATCTATACCCTGAAAATGACAAAACACTGCTGTGATAAATTAAAGAAGACCTAAGTAAATCACAAGTTATTCCATGCTTGCAGATTGGAAGACTCAAAATTATAAAATGCCTGGCTGGCTCAGTTGGTTAAGCATCCACCCCAGCTCAGGCCATGATCTCACTGCTCCTGGGTTTGAACTTTGTGTCTGGCTCTGTGCTGACAGCTCAGAGCCTAGAGCCTGCTTCATATTCTGTGTCTCTCTCTCTCTGCCCCTCCTCTGCTTTTGCTTTTTCTCTCTCTCTCTCTCTCACATACACACACACACACACACACACACACACATACATACACACACATGCACACAAATAAATAAACATAAAAAATCTTTTAAAAAATTACAAAATGTCAAGTTTTCCCAAATAGATTTATGGACTTGTCAGAATCCTAATACCAATTCCAGGAGTTTCTTTGTTAAAATTTACAAGCTGATTCTACGGGTTTTATATGAAAATGCGGAGAATCTAGAATAGCTGAAACAATTTTGACAAAGTAGAATAAATTTGGAAGACTTATTACAGAGTTATAATAACCAAGACAATGTAGTATTGGTATAGAATTAGACATAATGTAGTGCAAGAAAATTAAAAATCCAGAAATATTCTACATATGTATGGTCAACTGATTTTCAGTAAAGGAGCAGGTACAATTCGATGGTGAGAAAAGACAGTTTTTTTAAAACAAATCGTGCCAGGACAATAACCTTGTGCAAAAAAAGGGGGAGGGGGGAAGAAAAGAAAGAAAGAAGGAAAGAAGAAAGAAAGAAAGAAAGAAAGAAAGAAAGAAAGAAAGAAAGAAAGAAAGAAAGAAAGAAAGAAAGAAAGAAAGAAAGAAAAAGAAAGAAAGAAGAAAGAAAGAAAGAAGAAAGAAAGAAAGAAAGAAAAGAAAGAAAGAAAGGAGAAAAGAAAAAGAACTTAGCCCTTATGTCACATCAATATTTACCAGCCTACCTGCTCATTATTATAAACTCAGTGTTATTGACCCATTCTATAGATGCTGCATATATAAAGTGCTTGTGAGGATTCAATGACTTTGGGCAGGTTACCTCATATATCACCATCAGTTAAATTAGGGACAAGAGGATTTCCACTCTTGTATTTTCTCTACTGGTGAAAAAAAACAAATGTGTTACAAAAGTCATGAATTTTTTTTATATATTATAGACATGTATATTGCCTATGCTATATTTATACATGTTTACATGCATTAGAACTTTGAAAATTTGAGTGTATGTTAGATGTATGATTTGTTGTAACAAAACTAATCAAAAGGAAGATTTAACTGTATGCAATGCTTAATTCACCAGTTTTTTTTAAAAAAGGCCAAAACAATTGTTGAGCTTATTAAAAATAGTGCTTTTGTGTGTATGTGTTTTCTTCCAATTAGTAATCTGCGCTATTTTGTGGCATAAGGAACAGATAAGAATTGATTAGTTCTTATGACTTGGTCTTATGGGTCTAATGATGCTTTTCTAGAATCTGGATTTATTAACTTCTTCATAACATTTGAGATACACAAAAAATAATTTTTAGGTATTTTGGGGGTGACTGAAAACTGGAAAATGATGAAAATATTTTGGATGGATCAGAGCTTGGGGAGCAGATTAAAGAAAAAAAAGCTCCTACAGTACTTAAAAAAAAAACATCATTTATGCAATAGAAAATTACTGTGAATATTTATGAAATCTCCTTATTAGAATTCTGCAACATTTTTCTTAAGAGCCTTTTTCTTTTTTAAAAATATGGTTAATACCCAAATTGTGCTGTAGGCAATCAGACTTTAAGATATTCACTTAAAGCATATAATATTCATCAAGGACTGTTTCCACTCCAGTAAACATTTGAATATGCTCAAAGAAATTTGGGGTAGTAAGAAATTATTGAGGAAATAGGTGAACATTTGTTTTTCTGGAAAGTTAGGCAAGGAAAGCAGACGAGGCATAAAGCCCGGAAATACCAAATTTCCCAACACAAGATAGAATCTGTCTTTCACTCCTTTTTCACTATCAGAAAGTGGATAAAATGAACATATCCTTCTGGACTTAAAAGTTCAAATGTCTACGTGAGTCAGACTATGACTATGGTCTGTATGTCTTGCAAGTCATAACCAAATAAAAGCAAGCTACTGTGGAAAAAACCTAACCACAAACTCCTTTTTCCTTTCTCTTCTATATAAATTAGATTCTTTTAAACCAACCCAAACTCATGTTGGTTACAAACTTTATTTTGATTTGCTTTTTAAGTGACCCTCTCAAAAAATCTCTAAACCAAAACACCACAAGAAACCTTCTGCCTCTTCCTCCCCAGTTCACCCACAGTAGGATTCTAGAATTAAACTATGTTGGTTATAATTATATAGTCACTTTAAAAGTATATGGTAGCCCATTTTTGTCATCGAGATAGACTTAAATTCTTGAGCACAGTATATTATTAATATTTTGCTCTTTGGTCCCTAAAGGAAAATATTTTTAAGTGATGTCATCAGTCACTAGGGAGTATATTTGGCAATATCTATCTATCTATCTATCTATCTATCTATCTATCTATCTATCTATCATCTCCCTATCATCTATCTATCACCTATTATGTATTACACCTATTATGTATTACAAACATACCTATTCTTCTAGTGAGAAATTCTATCTTCAGGAATTTATCTTGCAGTTGTATTTCAACAATTTTGCAGGGATTTTATGTACAAAGATATTTACCACAGCATTGTTTAGTAGTAGCAAAAGACTGAAAACCCAATCAAATGCCTATTAATAAATCTAATAAATGAGGGTAGGTTGAGACAGCAAAAAGCCTTACAGAAGTTAAAAAGCAACTATATTCAGACTGATATGGAATACCCAACCCAGTGAGACACACTGTCAGAAGAGAAAAGCTAGACTTTGTAACAGTATATAAGGTATGCCATTGCTTAATGTATAAATGCATATATATAATATCTCTGAAAGGATATATAAGGAATTGGTAATATGACCTGCTTGCCTGTGAGGGAGACTGAATAGCTCAACCAGTGCACAGTGACCAGGAGACTTACCTTTCATTAAGTCCCATTTTGTTGGTTTTAAATATGTATTATGGCGTGTATTATTTATGAAGATGAATTAATCATGTCAAAAGAGAATAAGCATATAAAAAGCATTATTTATACTGAAGATAATGAAGGAAAGAAACACTGCTGATGTGGAAAATAAAAGATAATAATCATGGTAGAGAAAGTAGAACTAACCCAAGAACACAAATAATTATAAGCTGTTAGTATTTAGCGCTAACACTTAAAAATATTTCTGAGAATACTGCAATGTGGTAAAGATCTTCACTATTTGCATAAATTTTGTGGCGGCAAAAGAATTGGAAAACACTTGTCAGCAGCAATTAGAAAAAAAATTAAAAGTAAAATATTGTTGGCCGATTGAATGTTTGCAAACCACACACATGATGAAATAGGCTTTATTCAGAGTGGTTGGAGTCAAGAACGAAGTTCCTAGAAGGAGACTAGACTTTTCTTACATGATTCAGAAGCAGGGCCCTGTGTCTTTATTACCACCTGCATGCCTAAGACCTGGGGCTAATAACATACAAGTCAGGACCCAGGGAAGAACACAGGATTTATTCCAAGAATATTCCTGCGAAGTAAGGATTGGGTAAGGTGCTAACATCTTTTAGTAAAAGAATGAACTGTAATCAAAAGTTTTCCTTGAAAAGCATGTTTTGCTGGCTGGAAGAGAGAAACTGTAGTTCGCACTTCTAGAATTAGTAAAGCCATGACATATCCAGTCAATTTATCAATCCAGTTAGAATTACGTGCTTTTTGTGACTGATTGCTTCTGGATTCTTCTTATTCCCTATGCTTTCAACACTTTTGGCTCATTTTGATAAGACTAAATATTTATAAAGTTTAAATGAGCTCAATAAGATCTTAAAGAAACTCACTGTCTCCTCGCTGACATCCACACATCCACACAAAAACTGAAAGTTATTGCTGACAGATAATGACAGGGACATTCTATCCATTATAAGGAAAATAATCACTTTACTGTTGATTACTGAAAACAAGTATCTTTAACTTTAAACTTTTAAACCATGAAGTATGCCCATTTAGAGAAAATTAAAATTCTTAAACAGCAAATGTTTGTCATGATATAATTTATACGAATCTTTTTGTTGTTATTTATTCTCTTCCTCCCCTACTCTGAGTAGCCCTTTTTCCCTAAGCCCTATCCTCTATATCAACTTATACTTAGTTGCTATTCAGTAAGTGGATATTATTTTCATGAAAATTATTTATATTTTGATAGCATATATAATTTTCAATATACTTTGACATGCATTATTTTGTTAGAATTTCCCAGTGAGCCTAGGAGTTCAGAATAGAAATTATTAGTGCCTTAATATTTTACATGAGGAAACTAATGTTTGTGGTTTTGGTTTTAAGAAAGCTACCTAGGGTTCCTAGGTGGCTCAGCTGGTTGAGCATATGACTTTGGCTCAGGTCACAATCTCATAATCTGTGAGTTCGAGTCCTGCATTGGGTAAGTACAAGCCCTGCTTTGAGTGAGCATGGCCCCCCTCTGGGTGAGTTCCACTTCTCTCTGTCTCTCTATCTCTCTCTCTCTCTCATTCCCTCTTTCTCTCCCTCACTCACTTGCGCCCTCTCTCTCTCTAAAAGAAGAAGGGAAGGAGGAGGAGGAGGGGAGAGGAGGAGGAGGAGGAGGAGGAGGAGGAGGAGGAGGAGGAGGGGGGGGAGGAGGAGAAGGAGAAGGAGAAGAAAGTTGCCCAAAGCTATACAATTAATGAAGAAGAAGAAAAAGGAAAACACACTCCAGTCTGACTGCTTCTCTTTTGGAACAGCAAATACGCCCCTCCCAACAAACAAGTAAACTGTCAGATAAATGGATGCCAAAGAAATACAATAGGGCTTGTTTTTTAAGGATCTTATAAAAGTTTTAGTTAGTAGGTCTTCCTAATGAGAGGTCAAATTCCTTGTTTCATATAAGGCTTTGAAAGATCCTCTGAGCCACTGTAAACCTCTGATATCAAAGAGCATTGTTGCCAAAAGATTTCACTCAGTGATGAAACGTGACTGAAAATGTCTCATCCATCATCATCACCATATTGGGTTTTAGACAGTGAATAGTTCCTACAAAGAGCAATTATTGTTCAACTCTCAAGTTTATTTTCTTTGCAAATGTTTAATCACATGCAATAAAAGTCTTTTAAAATATATCTTTGATAAGGATTTATCCTTGGAAAATATCTGCTGAATAATCTGTTTAAAAAGTTAAATTCAAAATGCAATGCATAATTGTATATTATTGGTCTAAAACTTCCTAACAGACATGATAGACTAAAATTTAAAACCCTTTTTTACTCTACTCCTCCCTGTTCTATTGGAATCCCTGGAAAGACTTTTGTGGGTTATCCTTTCAGAACATTATGGAGAGGGAATACATCTTTTTAAACAACATTGATTTAATAATGAGTTTCCACAGACTTCCTCATTTGTCATCTACTGTGTAAGCTGAATTGTGTCCCCCTAGAAAATCTGCATGTTGAGGTCCTAACCTCTAGTACCTCAGAACTTAACCTAATTTGAAAATAGAGTATTTGTAGATGTAGTAAGTTGGGCCCCCTAATCCGATATGCCTGCTACCTTTATAAAATGGAGGAATGTGGGGGCACCTGGGTGACTCAGTCAGTTGAGCAGCCGACTTCAGCTCAGGTCATGATCTCACAGTCTGTGAGTTCGAGTCCCACGTCGGGCTCTGTGCTGGTGGCTCATCAGAGCCTGGAGCCTGCTTCAGTTTCTGTGTCTCCCTCTCTCTCTGCCCTTCCCCTGCTCACGTTCTGTCTCTATGTCTCTCAAAAATAAAATAAACGTTAAAATAAATAAATAAATAAATAAATAAATAAATAAAAATAAAATGGAGGAATGTGGGCACAACCACACACATACAGACACGTGCACACACACGCGCACACACACACGCGCACACACACACGCACACACAGAACACTAGGAGAGATGAAGGAAGAAAACAGAGTGATGCCTCTATAAGCCAAGGAATGCCAAAGATTTCCAGCAAACCACCAGAAGCTAGGCAAGATTCATGGAATAGATTCTCCATCATGGCCCTCAGATGGAACCATCCCTGCTGACCACATGATCACGGACTTGTTGAAGCCACCTAGTGGGACTCTGTTACTGCAGCCCTAGCAAACTAAAACACCCACCAGAGAACTATGACATCATCTTCTCAGTTGATCTTTTTTCCAACCTAAGGAGAATTCTAGCTAAGTATTCTAGCTAAGAGACTTTAAGATGCACAACAGAAACACGGGGAAATTATGAACGGAAATCACCAAGAAAAAAAATAACTGAAATAGAAAAAAAAAAAGGTAGAAGGATTAAGGACAACAACCGATGTAGCATGGATGATAGAAAATGTCCTGGTTGAGTGTCAAGGGTGTGTGAGGATAGATGTTAGGAAGGGGCTGCTGTAAGGGACCCTAAGGCAGGCGGTAATGAAGAAAGGGGAATTTTAAGCTGTTTGGCTGTGTATGCAAAAAGTACTCCTCCACAACTCTGACACATACATCCAAACACCCTTCCAACTTTAGAGATTTATCAGAAAATTAATGTATCAATTTTATATATACATATTTATTTAAATATATACACATACTTTTTTTTTTTTTTGCTAACTACTATGTCTTTGAATGGACACTCCATGGAGACTAAGCCAAAATTTATATCAATTATATTTAGATTATATGTACACAAAATATGTAAGTTTACTGTATATTTTTATTCAATCTTAAATTGTGGACTATTTAAATATATATAAAATACAGAGACTCGTGTGCCCACCTCACAAGTTTTAGATTTCTACCTTATTTAATGAAATAAAACATTAATTCGTGTATACCATTATCATAATAAAGTACTGCAAACAAAGGCTGAAACAATGTAAACTTATTATTTAATTATTCTGGAGATCAGAAATCTGAAATAGGTCTTAATGAAAAAAAAAAAAAACAAAACCAAAAGGCTGGCAGGGCTGAATTCCTTTTGGAGGTTCTTAGGAAGGAATTCATTTTCTTTCCTTTTACGATTTCTACAGGCTGCCTGCATCCTGAGTCCACAGTCCCCTCCCGTCTTCAGACAGCAATGATGGGTTTAGTCTTTCTCACCTCACAGCACCCTGACCTCCTCTTCTCCCTCCCTCCACCTCCTTTAAGGACTCTCCTTCAAGGGCGCGTCCTGATGATCACATAACCTCCCTACCAGAAAGTCAGCTGCTTAGCAAGCTTAATTCCATCTGTAGTCTGAACTCCCATTTTTCATGTAGCCTACTATTCACAGGTTCCAGGGATTGGGATGTAGACCTCATGGGAAGGCGGGGAGGCATTCTTCTGCCGATCATGCACAGTAAACTCCAGTTCCCTCACCCTGTCTTCTTCATTCCCAGAATGCTATTATGCTTTTTTTGACATATACACGGAACATCGTTTCTATAGTACTGTTTTCTGCATTTACAAATTTCCAATAATAGTATAATATTTAATGAGAACTATATCCCAGTTTGCTCAAAGAGTCTGATTGTACTAACATAATATTAAGAGCACTTTTTTATGCCAAAAAATGGTACTTCAAATCATGCCCTTTTGCAGCTAGCATTTTTCGCTGAACACTTTTTAAATATACATATTATTGCCTATAAATCAACATTATAACAAACTAACTATATTCTTTATGTTCTCACTTATTTTGTGATATCTTGGTTCTTCAACCCACCCCTTCCTCTCCCTCTTAAAAAAGATGTGCTAATCTTCCCTCTTTGGTTGTAAATTTTTTTGTTTACCTTTCAGTTCTATCAAGTTCTCTTTCAACGTATTTTAAAGTTACATCAGGGGTGCCTGGGTGGCTCAGTCGGTTAAGTGTCCGACTTCGGCTCAGGTCATGATCTCACAGTTTGCGAGTTCAAGCCCCGTGTCGGGCTCTGTGCTGACAGCTCAGAGCCTTGAGCTTACTTTGGATCCTGTGTCTCCCTCTCTCTCTGACCCTCCCCCACTCAGGCTCTGTCTCTATCAAAAACAAACATTAAAATATTTTTTAAAAAGTTATGTCATTAAACGTATGAAAGTTCAGAATTTATTACTTTACTCTCATGTTGAATTATTCCTGATATTCTTAACAATTTTTTTCTAATAGTAAAATAATTAAATCTTTCTCTTTTATTAGTATTTATGTGGTATACCTTTTCCTTCCATTCATTTGTTTTTAATTTTTTTATATCATTAACATTCAATCAATGTCACTAAAAATTTTTATTTTGTAATTAAATTTTGTATTATAGGGAAATCAATCCCTCTATATTTGCTATAATTGGTAATATTTGCATTTTTCTGCCATATAATATTATGCTCTCTATATGTTGTGCTTTTCTTTTGCTTTAATACGTTTGGTTTAGAGACAATCTATATCCCTTCTCTCACCATGAGTAACAATGAGGACGTTTTAACTCCAACTAACATCTTTCCCTCAAGGTATTGCTGTCCAATATTTTAGGTGCATGTTGTTTTTACCCTCCTCCATTGTTTGGTACTATTATCGTTGGCTATGACATTCTGTGCTCTTTAGGTTTTCCCATATGCTTACAACTTTCTTTGCTTAGGATTGCTTCTTGCAACTCACCTCATATTGAATTCAATTTCCTGAAGTATATTTTATAGAAGAACCTTCAGTATGTTTCTGCTCAATGTCGACTCTCAGATTTTGTTTGAATAAAAGTATCTTTATAGTGGTTTTTAAGATGTAGGTTCTTTAAAATTTTTACATTGCATTTGTTATGTCTTTGACCTTTATAAACATTTCTTGTGGCGGACTACAGCTTCCGAAGCTTGACACAAAAATGTGTCACATCTTACAAGGTCTTCTACAGTATGACCTTGCCTCTCTCACATTAAAAAGTGGAGTCTATGCTAACCCTTCTCCTCTCACCAAATCTGGCAATTTTGTGACTCACTTGTAACCAACAGACTGTGGCAAAAATAAGACTGCATAACTTCCAACTCAAATCAAAAAAGATTCATGCAACTTCTACCTTTTTCAAAGGCACATTACTTGGGTGACCATTTAAGAAGGCAACTATCCTGGGGCCATCTAAGGAAATATAGGCCACAATGAGAGACCACGGACCTTGGCCATCGCCTTGAGTGAGGTCCCAGTTAATAGCCATAATTAGCCAACACACACACATGAGTGAAGACACCTCTTGGTGACTCCATTCCCGAGCTGTGGAGTAACTCCAGCTGTTTTGTTATCCCAACTGATGATCTAGACATTTGGAATAGAAACAAGCCATTGGCTCTACCAACTGTCCAAACTCCTGGCCCACAGACTCTATAAGCACAAAAAAGGGTTGTTTTCAGACACTAATTTTTACAGTAATTGGTCATTAAACCATACTAACTGGAATACTAATTAACCATCTTTTGATCCATTTGTGTCATTCCATCCATTAGTCTCATTCCTTTTTATGTAATCTGTACCAACACTCTGGTTGCTTTTAGATTTCTCTTTTTGTCTCTGAGAGAAAAAGAAATCTTCTAAGTGGTACCATGGGAATAAATAAAGAAATAGATGTAGACATTATGTGTGTTTAAATAAAAATGTCATCTCTGTGTCTGGGATGGTAAAACTGCTTCCAGCAAACCAACCTCCTTCTGAGAATGATTACAAAACCACATAAAATGTTTTAAAAATATGTTTAACAACACTGAAGAAGTATCAAGACAGCAAGAACTTGGGATAGCAAGAACTTCGAGAGAAGGAGAGTACAGACGTAAGCCCAGTATTCAGGACTACTTTCTTCCTCAAAGACTTTCTTGATTCATGAACAGACATCTAGAGTTTGACATGTTGAGAAACACTTCAGGTAGCTTAATTGGATTATAATGACCAAAATTAAAGTTCATGGCTTTTCAAGAAGGAGATCCCTTCAGACTTCCATTTGGATACTGAAGAACTACAACTTGGGAGCAAGTAGAAAGAGCCAAGCATTTTTAAAACTAAGGCTTATTTTGGAGTGCCTGGGTGGCTCAGTCGGTTAAGCATCTGACTTCAGCTCAGGTCATGATCTCAGGGTACGTGAGTTCAAGCCCCGTGTCAGGGCTGACAGCTCAGAGCCTGAAGCCTGATTAATATTCTGTGTCTCCCTCTCTCTCTGCCCCTCCCCTGCTCACATTCTCTCTCTCTCAAAAATAAATAAATATCAAAAACTTAAAACAAACAAAAAGAACTAAGGCTTATCTTAAAATCAACTCAATACCAAGATGGATTAAGTGACTCTGAAGGAATGATCTCATCTAGAGCTTTAAATAGTTAATATAATTTTTCATCACATTATTTGGCATTCAGTAAAAAAAAAACAATTTGGAACATCAGGTGGTATGACAATATTACCCCTACCCCCCAAAAGCAATAGATTCACAAAATATGTAGATATAAAACCACCAAATGACATATATAAAATAAATATATATGCATGTAGATCAGTATATATGTATATATACACATAAATACATATGCATATATAAATATATGTGCATAAATATACATATTTTGATTCCTAGAACTAAAAAATAAAATGATTGAAATTGAGATTCAACATATAGTTTTAATGGGATATTAAAGCTTGCTACAGAGAATAGTAAGCTGGATGGAATAAAGATCAATAAGAAATATTCAGACCAAAGCTCAGACAGATCAAAGGATAGGAAACAAAGACAATACCATAATAATTGAGAGGGAAATAGTTTAAAAAGTTTTAACATATGTGTAAATGGTACTTCAGAAGAATACATAAAAGAAAAGCGGGGCAGAAACAATATTTGAAGAGATAAGGGCTGAAATTTTTCCAAAAGCCATAGATTTAAGATGTATAATAAAGAAAACTATACCTAGGGGCACCTGGGTGGCTCAGTCGATTAAGCATCCAACCTTGATTTTAGCTCAGGTCTTGATTTCACAGTCAAGCCCCATGTCAGGCTCCAGATGACAACACAGAGCCTGCTTGGGATTCTCTCTCTTCCTCTCTCTCTCTGCCTCTCCTCTGCTCTCTCAAAAATGAATAAACTCAAAAAATTAGAACTATCCACAGTGATCACACTACTTTTACCCAAAGAATAGATAAACAGTTATTCAAAGGGATACATGCACCCCTATGTTTATAGTAGTGTTATTTACAATAGTAAAGATATGGAAGTAACCCAAAAGTCCATCGACTGATGAATGGATAAAGATGTGGTATATATATACCATGGAATAGCATTCAACCATAAAACAGAATAAAATCTTGCCATTTGCAACAACATGGATGGAGCTAGAGTATAGTGTTAAGTGAAAGAAATCAGTCAGAGAAAGACAAATACTATATGATTTCACTCATATGTGGAATTTAAAAACAAAACAAATGATCATAAGGGAAAAAGAGAGAGACAAACCAAGAAACAGACTTTTAACTATAGAGAACACACGATGGTTACCAGAGGGAAGGGAGGATGGAGGTATGGGTTAAATAGGTGATGGGGATTAAGGAGCACAGCTGTTGTGATGAGCACTGCATGATGTATGGAAGTGTCAAATCTGGTATATTGTACCTGAAACTAATATAACACTGTATGTTAACTAACTGGAATTAAAATAAAAACTAGAAAAAATAATGATAAGTAACAGCCTATTGGTTATTTTTAATTTTCTTAAAGCTAGATAAACATTCCCAGGGCAAACGTTACTTGAGTAAATCAGATTTTTTTTTACCATATTTTTCCCAGCTCCTTCAGAGGGTTTCTTTTCATCTGTTAGTCTCTCTTGCATAGGATTTAATTTTGCTTAAATGAAAATTATGTTTCTGTGTAAGTACTTATCTATCGTGTATTTACATATGTATTTTCTATTAGCATATGTAGCACAGAAAATTGAACAGAAAGATTAACACAAAACGATAACATTGTTTACTGTTCAGCTGTTTGTTGTATCCAGTATTATTTTTACTCTTCATATGAAGTGTTATAGTTTTTTAATAAAAATGATAAAAGGTTTATACCTGAAAAAAATAATCCAATCTACTAAGTAGTTTTTTAATCATATCTTTAAAAAATATTAAATATATCATTTGTTAAAACTATATCGCTTACATTTATACCTCATGGCTTTGTCAATTTTTTAATTCTTTCTTGATCTTCACTATCCAACATAATTATAAAAAAACTTCAAAAAAGTTTGGAATATTTTATTCCTATTCAATTTTGCCTTTTACCTTTTTTTCTTACTACTTTGTTTTTGAAATTTCTTCTAAAATTTTCTGGCCTTTCACCTTCAAATTTACATGGATGGTTGAATTTCAGGGTCATTTGAAAGAGTGATGGCTCTAGGTATCATTGTCCATGTTTTCTTAAGCAAGACACCAAAATTAAGATCTACTTGTATCTCTGTACTAACACTATATAATCCTAGAAGTATTTGCATATGCCTTATGCCTTTCCATTGACTTTTGGTGCTTGCTACCAATTTATTACTAGCAATTTAAGTTTGGGGCAGCACAATCTTCAAGTATGCTTTGGAAAATTCACCATCACAGCATTCTATGCCTTGCCACATGATTCAGTTGATTCTTTATACTTTGTCGCATATTTTACTGATTTCAAAGTTATATACAAATTTCCCGTTTTAGCTACTGAGCCATATTCCTAATTGAAACCATTCATAAAGACTATTACGTCTTTAAACTCTCAGTGAACAACAACCCAAAATTACACAAAGAAAGCACTCAGAATTTTAATTTTTATCTCATCAGGAAACTCCCAGCATTACGTATGCTTCTAAACATGTGATAAAAATTAAGCTAATTTGTAGGAGTAATTAAAAGTAAAAAGCTTGCTGATTTGTTGAGTGATAAATAAACTTGTCCCTCAGTAATGTGGAGGTATAACCCTCTCTGAACTCACCCCCGGAGCTGTTTTTTGCTCTCCTGGGCAAGCCCTTTTCACGTAGTCCTGGTGTTTTCAACATAATCTTGTCTTCCCACCATGGTAGATGGAATGACAGTGGCAAACAAAGATAAACAAGGTGACGATCAGGCCAAACCGATAAGGTTCCCCACTAACAAAAAGTAAATCTTCTCACTACTCATTGAACATAAAATATATTTGTTCTATGGACATTTACAAATAAATTTGAGATTGATCAATAGGAACAAGTTGCTGATTTTCCTTCTGAATGAAGTTAGTATAACATTTAAAGTGTGAAAAAAATTTACAGTTTCTTTCCCTAAACTTTTGCATATCTCCAATATCATTACACTTACCCAAGGAATTAATGAGATTACCCAAGGAATCTAAGTACCACAATTTGAGAAGCACAGACCCAGGGGACAAGGTCAAAAAGGTCCACTCACTTAGCTTTCGGCTCAATGAGCTAAGTCCATTTTTTTTTTTTTTTTTTTAGACTCAAGAATCATTTACTTCATTTTACTGGGGATTTGAGCCCAAAACACTTGATAATTGTAAAGTGTACTGTCATATGTACTTGTTTTAGAAACAAAAAGGTAACGAGATTCATGCACCCAGGGCCACTGAGCCTGTCTGCCTCTAACATGAAAACCAACTCATAGTAGTGTTTGATGACAGACAGACTCCTACACTATGTGTTAGTGTTTCACTGTATCAAACAGGTGACATATGGGTAAATAAAAATACCTACTGTCGGTATACTTTGCCACTTTGTATCTATCGCTGCCTCTAACAGCAGTGACTTGAGACTAAACTCCAGTCCCACTGCTTCCTTTAGTTGCTTTCCATCCCAGGACTGTTTCACAAATGGCTTTCTTTGTTAGGAATAACACACACACTCACACGCATGCATGCTTTATGGCTGGTCTATATCCGTTTTTAGGGACTCAGTTTGAATGCCACATCTAAGACTAGATTAGGTCCCTTTGATTACATGTCCTTACAGGACTCTGAACATCTCCACAGTCGCCTCACAATAGGGCCCACAACTGTTGTAATCATGTTTTTGAACTCGTGTGTAACGCTTCATCATTTAAAAAATATTTTCATCTTCATTTTACTTCTACTCTTGGAAACAACATTTCACACCACATGGAGTCAGCACTGAGTGCTTTCGGCTCTGAATTCAGATGGCCTGGTTTGCCATCCCATCTCGGCCCCAGACTAGTAAGAAATGACAAGATACGTAGCCTCTGTGACTTCATTTCTTGATCTGTAAATGGAAATAATGGCACCTATATCCCAGGAACTGGAACAGTATCTCGCACTTTGCAGTTACTCAATAAATACTAGCATTTATTATTTCCTCCATAACTTTTTAGATGAAGCTCAGTGGTTTGGTCAAGATCAGGCAAATAGTGTTTTGGAATCTTTTACAAGTCACTTTAGGGTTTTCTTCTTCAATGCAGATGCATTGTTTTTGTAATTATCAAAAATAATTTAAAGACTAGCACTTCATTTTGAGATTATGCAGGAGATTTTAATAAAGTTAAATCCTGTCTGAAGACCTTGTATTCAGTTTTCTAAATGGCTGGCTGTTTTCAAATTTCTATTCAAGAAAAAACATTTTTCAGAGCCCTGTTTTTAGCCAAACGCATTGATATTTCTTACAGATGACATGCTGTACCAATTGAAACCAGCACAAAAAAAAGAGAAACAAAGGTTATGACATTTAACATTGAATGCCAAGCTCTCTCGTCATTAGCAAACAGAGCCTCTTTTTGTTAATTTCTGTAATCAGAAATTGTGACCTTTGTCTCTTTATTCAGCGATGACTTTAGGCTTGTATTATTTGCCTGTTCAGTTTCTTCCTGAACACTTGTTCTTTTTAATTAGTGTTTTATTTTTTATTTACTAATTATTTTACTCTTATTTTGAAAGGAAAATATCTGTCTTCACTAACTTTATTTTTTTAATTATTTTTTTAATGTTTATTTTTGAGAGAGAAAGAGAGAGATAAAGCATGAATGGGGGAGAGGCACACAGAATCTGAAGCAGGCTCTAGGCTCTGAGCTGTCAGCACAGAGCCCCACACAGAGCCCCAGTCAAACCCACAAATGCCAGATCATGACCTGAGCCAAGTTGGATACCTAACCGACTGAGCCACCCAGGCACCCCATTAACTTAAGTTTTTAAATTAACATCAACTGATCACAATTATCCTGTGGAAATAAAAAATAACTAAGAAATTCTCACTCTGACTCTACTGTTCTTAAGAATATGTTTCCTCACACATGAGACTGTAAATGGTACACCTACTTACTTATAGATCTTTGGATTTTCATCCAGTTAGTGTTTCTAAGGAGTTGGAGACTTCTGGATCTGGAGACTTGACGGGAATCTCCCAAGTTATTAACACCTGAAATTATTGTAATATTTGTTAAATAAGTATTATTGTAAAGTCAAGTATGACTGTCAAATTATATGCTTTTCTTAAGTAATGAGTAAGTGAGTCTTCATTTCTCAGTGATACCCAGGATTCTCAATTTAAGCTCATAAAGTCAATCTTCAGTATTCCTGCATGTTGTATTTGCCATCAAACCACTTAGTAAAATTTCGATGTAACCCCCAAATCAATATCCATAGTGGTTTCATGGTCATTCACGGACATGTGCACTGTTGCAAAAATTCTGAGTCACCAAATACACACTTCATCGGCTGGGGTCAAACAAGGCAATGCTCTGCCTTCTTGTTTCAGATCTCATACTGTAAACCAGTGTATCTTTTTCACAGTCTATTTAGTGCCACATTTTCCATGTGTGCTGTTTGTTGGTGATTTTGCTGTTTAAAATGGCCTCGTGCTAGTCTAGTGTACAAGCATGAGAAGATTGTGGTGTGCCTCGAGGGGAAGACAGTGTTGGATAAGCTTTGTTCAGGCATGAGTGATAGTGCCCGTGGGTCATACATTCAATGTTAATGAACCAACAACGCATACTAAATTAGGTGTCTTTAAGCAGAAACACAGATAAACAAGGTAAGGTGTTGATCAGTTGTTAATTTGTTCTGATGACAGACGCAAAGAAACCTCACCCTGTATTTCCCCTAGGAGCAAACATTCAATATTCATTAATTCAGTGTTCAAGGTAACTTGATAAAACACAACGACAGTGAATAATGAGAACTTGCTATATTTTGTGGTCAACTCTAAATCTTTGAAATCAGAATCTACCTGAATATACTTAGTCTAACTAAAATGGCTGTCAGTGTGTTAATTGGTACAATTTGATGAATTTTTAAAAGCAAAATTGAACAGTTTTACTAACTTGATGAATCAAGCTAGTTATTTAATCTACAGTTACTGCTTTATATCAACATATGTCAAAATATCCAGTCAATTATGCTAATTTTGTATTTGCAAAAAAGTTCCCAATGCTTCAGATGAGCTATTTGCCAACGAGTACACTGAATTATATCTTCATATTTTAGTTTTATTGATGTTATCCAGATATAGTCTTAGTGTGTTTATTGACAGCACTGCATGAAGAGATCCTTTCACAAAGAGAAATCCTAGAACTGAGAAGATAGCCTGAAAATGAAGACTATATTTTAGAATTTATTAATAAAAATATTGAAAAAATAAATTTAAATATATATAAAATGACTCACATTAGCATAGATTACCCATGTACTCAATAGATTAAATAGGAACTGATCTTGAAGAAGACATAATTACAATGTATTCTGCAAATACGTACCTACTATTGCTAGGTGCTGTTCTAGACACCAGAATTATAGTTGTGAATAAGACAGTCTAAGTTCCTATTTTCACGAATAGTCTGGGGGGTAGAAATGGACAATAAAAATCTTCACAAATAAATACAGATAGTGATATGTGCAATAAAGGTAATATTAGGGAGATGTGCTAGAAAGGAATGAGAGAAGAAGAAGCTACTTTAGGGAGCCTGAATGACAGGAAGTCATGTGAAAGTTTGGGGACCAAAGCAATCCAGACCAAGAGAATATGTGCAAAAGCACCAACTCTTGGAAAATTGTGGCACATGCAAGACGCATAAAGATAGCTCGTGTGGCTGGAGCTGGGGTTTTAGTGAAGCCAGTGTACAAATGGTAGGCCAGAGATCCATACCAATAACCTCCTCATTTGATGGAGACGCCCACTCTAGGTGTCTGTCTGGGTGTCTACTGTTCTTGCCTCGTCCCCTTCCCTGCTCCTTCAAATGGAGCTACAGGAATATCTAAGGTCCTTTCATGCACCCTTCTGGAGCTACAGAAAATCTTGGGAGTGAGTCTTCATCTTTTCCTCTTCTTCCCAGGAATCAATATCCCTATGTCTCCACTTCCATCGCAGCTTCTGTCCCCAGAAATCCACATGCAAGAAGCAAGAATCATTCCCTGTGTTCATTTATGTGGTTAAATTTGAAAATTAGAAAAATTTGCAGATTAGAAAAGCATAAGGGAGAAGCATAAAGAAGTCATAGCTCAGGATCAGAAAGAAGTCAGCTCTGCAGAACAGAAATTTTTGCCTATGTCCACCTCTTCCACTATCCACTAGGCATTGCGGAGACTGCGGGATAAAGCCTTGTCAGCTATCCTCAACTTGCTATTATGTGCATTATGTGAGCAAAGACAACTCTCCCTCCTCTTTGGGTGCTGAGAAGCGTTGGTGACCATACTCACCCTGTCAGCTGACGCCATGCCCTTCCTTCCATGCACCTGGCTCTGTGGGAGCTGTGAGGTGGAGCACATCTACAATACTTGTCTGCGCTAGTGAAAAACAGCAAATAGGTGGCACCTTAGTCTCTTAGAACTGGGCAATGAGAACAGAACTACAGAGAAGAGGGAGCTAGAAAAAAAAATGGATTCTTTAAATTTATGTATGTGAGTCCTGGGAAATTTCCAAGAGCCCATGCATGGAACTGCCTGCAATCCACATGGCAAATTATCTGAGAACTGATCTACGATGTGTAAAACCACTACAGTTTCAAATTAGCCTCTGGATAGCACACAGAGCAGTCCACAAAAGCACAGAAAAGTCTCTGAAAATTAAGTTAGCATTTGAATCACAGCCCACAAAGTCAGCCAGGAGGTGCATTCTGAACCTAAACTTGTTGACTGCCAACCTCAAAAAGCTGCATGCCATGTGATTCCATTTACATGACATTCTTGAAATGATGAACTTACAGGGGTTGCTAGGAATAAGACCTTACCTATAGACAATTCTAAAAAAATTCACATCCTAAAAATCCTAAGAATCCATTAAAAATTAGATGTAATAAACAAATTCATCAAAGTTGCATGGTATAAGATCAGCACACAAAAATCAGCTGTTTCTTTATTCCAGCACTGAATAATCTCAAAGGCAAATTAGAAAAGCAAATGCATTTACAATAGTACCTAAAAGAATCAAATATGTAGGAACAAATCTAACCATGGAGGTGAACAATAAAATATCACTGAAAGAACCTGAAGAAGATCTAAATAAAAGATATTTCATGTTCATGGATAAAAACACCAAAATATAGAAATAAATGAAAAACAGATACGTTAGATTTCATCGAAACTAAGGACTTTTGTACAATTAAAGGATACTACCAAGAAAGCAAAAAGACGACTTATTCAATGAGAGAAAATATTTGCAAATCATATATCTGGTAAGGAAGGGATTAAAATTCAGAAACTATAAAGCACTCTGACAACTCACATCAAACAAACAAACAACACAGTTCAAAGGGGCAATGTCCTTGAAAAGATATTTCTTCAAAGAAATACAAATGGCCAACAAGCACATGCAAAGATGCTCAACATCATTAGAAATTAGATAAATTCAAATCAAAACCACAATGAGACATTGCTTCATACCTACTAGGATGGCCAGCATTTCCCAAAAAGAGAAGATAAATGTTGAAGAGGGTATGGAGAAATTGGGACCCTTGGGAATTGCTGACAGGAATGTAAAATGGTGCAGCCACTGTGGAAAATAGTATGGTGTTTACTCAAAAAAGGGAAAATAAGTCATCAATTCCATTTGTAACATATCTAGAAGTGTCAAATTCATAGAGAAAGAAAGTAAAATACAGTCTCAGGAAGTGGGGAGGAGGGGGAGTTTTTGCTTGCTAGGTACAGAGGTTTTGGTGGGGAGATGAAAATGTTTTGGGTATAGATAGTGGTGATGGTTTTACAATGTTACTAATGCATTCAATGAATGATAGTATCAAAGTATGAATGATATACTTACGAATGGGAAAAAATGATAAATACTATGTAATGTATATTTGACGACAAAAAATACCATAAAAATAACTCCTTACATAGCAAAGTCTACATAGCAGACTTTTAAATTTGCTTTTCAAAACAACTTTGTCTCCTATATTCATAGTAAATATTTAGTTTATAAATAGATGCTACTAAGTTCTTTTTAATAAACTACTTCAAATTCAGCTTACTGCCTTGTAGATTTTTGTGAAGCGAGGTTTAAATTTAAAGGCATAAAGGAAAACACTGAAGAATCTGGCTGTTTTGAATGTTGTCTAAATTTTTAAGTTTTTTTTTTTTAATTTATTTATTTTTGAGAGACATAGAGGCACAGCGTGAACAGGGGGAGGGCAGAGAGAGAGGGAGACACAGAATTGGAAGCAGGCTCCAGGCTCCGAGCTGTCAGCACAGAGCCCGACGCGGGGCTCGAACTCACAGAGCGCGAGATCATGACCTGAGCTGAAGTCGGCCACCCAACCGACTGAGCCACCCAGGCGCCCCTGAATGTTGTCTAAATTTTTAAAGAATATGCTTGTTCATAGTCATCTGCTATTATCCCAAGTCACTTCAGTTATGTGAACAGTGTCTGTGTGTCATTTCTATTAGTTTCTACATGTCTTTTGCAAGCTACATTGGCAAAGATAATTACTTTAAAGAATGGAAGCTGCATTCTGCCAAAGGGAGTGGGATAAAATAGCAGAAAAGTTGTATTTTCTTCAAAATGCCAAACTTAAGAATTCTGGGTGGACTCTTAATTTTTGTTGCTGGAGTTTGCCAGTCTTTTCTGGATGAAATGTGTGCCTGGAATTTATTTGAGTCCTCTTTTAAATTGAAGATGTGAAGACCAAAATATTTCCAATTTAAAATTCTAACCTTTTTTTCTTTATGAAAATAGGAACTACCATTACCTCTGTAGTCAGTGGCCCTATACATGGTCATGACTGCCATTAATAAAACTCAAAGAAGGCCTGGACTCACAGCAAATGCGGCAGCACAAGTACAGTTAGGTGTGCCAAATAGTATTGAAGTCATATGCTATCGTTGAACCTTCATTTCCTCTCAAACCTCTGTATCTCCCAGTATTTAAGTGCATGGGTTCCGGGACCTCTCCACATAGGTTCAATTCTTAGTTCTACCACATATTAGCTATGGAAGCCTTAGCAAGATACATACCTGTTTGTGCCTCAGTTTCCCTGTCTATAAAGTGGGATACTAATAGTATCCAGTTCATAGAATTGTGATGAGTATTACAGGTGAAACATCTAAAACAATACTTGCAGCACCTGGATGGCTTAGTTGGTTGAGTGTCCAACTCAACTTCAGCTCAGGTCATGATCCCAGTGTTGTGGAATCGAACTCTGCAGTGGGCTCTGTGCTGAGCCTGGAGTCTGCTTAAGACTCTCTCTTTCTATCTCTCTCTTCCTCTGCCCCTCTCCCCTGGTCATGTACTCTCTCTCTCTGTGTCTCTAAAATATAAATAAATAAATAAATAAATAAATAAATAATAAATAAATAAATAAATAATATTTGCACAGAGTAAATATACCTAATTGGTAAGTTAACTCTTTCACAGTCCACACATCTGTCCACTCAACATCAATGTTTTAAATTAACACTTCGATAAGTTAATAAAGTTTTATCCTCTTTTCTACAAGAATACTTGCATTTTTTCAAAAAGCATTCTTTTGTTTTCTTGCACCAATTTGTTTATTTGGGGATAATTACTTTTTCACAGTGACCATATCCTTTCCATGAGTAACTGTGCTGTCATTCTAACCAAATCATGGCTACTATTTTTTGTACCCAGGCAGCCATCTTTGTTTATAAGGGTGTTAGTAATAGACGGTGATGCCAGGTAAAAATTTTAGCAGAAATGATATGAATATTTTGTTGGGTTCTTGTTTATCTAAAAAGTTAAGTTTTGAAAAGGTTAGCAGTTACCATTATATTCAGAGTCTTACATGTCTTTTGTTAACCTTAATATGCCAGAAATCATAGTTCCTGACATCTACTGGCCAGCATTAATTAAAAAACAGACAAACGAAAAAACCTCAAGTAAAGCCTTTCAGGGGATGATTAGTTTAACTTAATTTTTTTCTGCATTATATAAGTTCCAAAAGTAAAATAATGGCTGGCCCTTTGATTATTACTTACTAACAACAGAAGGAAGATGTATACCACAAATTAAAATCATCAGCAATTATCATGTTCATTTAATTTCAACAAACCCTGGAAAATAGTAACAGCATTATTTACATATTTTTAAATATTAGATAATCCTCTGAAATATTACTAACTACATCTTGGTTATTCTTTCTGAGGAAATCTCTTGAAAACACTCATCATTAAAATATAATTTTAAGTCATGACTATGTAATAATTTAAAATATGTCTAATTCTGAACACAAGTCATCTTCAGTGTTTCCTATTTTTTTTAAACGTTTATTTATTTTTGAGAGACCTAGAAACAGAGCATGAGCAGGGGAAGGGCAGAGAGAGAGGGAGACACAGAATCCGAAGCAGGCTCCAGGCTCTGAGCTGTCAGCACAGAGCCCGACGCAGGGCTCGAACTCATAGACTACGAGATCATGACCTGAGCTGAAGTCGGTCGCTCAACTGACTGAGCCACCCAGGTGCCCCAGTGTTTCCTATTTGATAATTATTTCTATGCAAAATCTCTTTTTAATTGAGGTATAATTGACAGATAACATTGTGTGACTTTAACGTGTGTAACATATTGATTTGATACAATTATATATTGCAATATGTTTGTCAACTTGGCAAACATAGCTTTAGCTAACACCTCCATCACATCACATAATTATCATCTTCTTTTTGTGCTAAGATCCACTGTTAGCAACTTTGAAGAATATAATACAGCACCGTTGACTATGATCACAATACTGTGCATTAGATTTCCAGAACTTACTCATCTTCTAACTGCAAATTTGTACCCTTTAACCAACATTGATTTCTGTAACCTCTCCCAGCCCCTAGGAACCACCATTCTACTATAAGTTTCTATAAGTTCAGTTTTTTTAGGTCCCATGTATAAATAGTATCATAGTATTTGTCTTTCTCTGACTTATCTCACTTAGCATAATGCCCTCAAAGTCTATCCATATTATTGAAAATGGCAGGATTTCCTTCTTTCTCATGCCTGAATAATATTCCAGTGTGTGTGTGTGTGTGTGTGTGTGTGTGTGTGCATCACACTTTCTTTATCCATTCATCTACTGACTGACATTTAGATTGTTTTCATATTTTGACTGCTGTGAATAATGCTACAATAAACATGGTAGTGCAGATATGTCTTTGAGATCCTGTTTTCATTTCCTTTGGATGTATACATCCAGAAGTGGGATTACTAGATTGTATAGTGGTTTTATTTTAAATTTTTTGAAGAACTTTCATACTATTTCTCACAGTGGTTTCACCAATTTACATTCCCACAGAGAGTTCACAAGGTGGTTTTCTTTTCATATTTTGCCAACACTTACCTATTGTCTTCATGATAATAGTCATCCTAACACGTGTGAGGTGGTGTCTCATTGTGGTTTCCATCTGTGTTTCCCTGATGATTAGTAATGGACCTGTTGGCCATTTGGATGTCTTCTGTGGAGAAGTGCCTATTCGGTTTCTCTGCCCATTTTTTAACAGGATTTTTTGTGTTTTTTTTTTGTTATTGAGCTGTATGAGTTCTTTATATATTTTGGATATTAACAATTTTTCTAATATATGGTTTGTAAACATGCTCTCCCACATTGTAGGTTGCCTTTTTATTTTTTTGATTGTTTCTTTTGCTGTACAGGAGTTTATTTATGGACCATTCTGTCCAAATAGTCTATGTAGCTATTACCATGGCAGTACCTTACTCTCTGGCCTACTACAGCTTTGTGATATGTTCAAAATTAGGAAGTGTGAGGCCTTGAGCTTTGTTTTTCTTTCTCAGAATTGCTTTGGCTATTCAGTATCTTTTTGGTTTCATACAAATTTTAGGATTGTTTGTTCTACTTCTGTGAAAAATGCTATTGGAATTTTGATAAGGATTTTATCGCATCTATAGATGGCTTTGAGTAGTATGGACATCTTCACAATACTAACATAAATGCAGGATAGGTTTCCATTTGTTTGTGTCTTCTACAATTTCTTTTGTCCAAGTCTTGTAGTCTTTACTATTCTTATCTTCCACTGCTTTTCTTAAGGTTATTCCTGTTTTTGATGTTATCGTGAGTGAGGCTGTTTTCTTTATTTTTCACATATTTTGTTGTTGATGTATAAAAATGTAACTGATTTCTGCTGTTTATTTTATATCCTGCAGCTTTACTAAATTAATCAATTAGTTTCAACTGCTTTTCGGTTAAGTTTTCAGGATTTTCCATATATAAGATCATATCATCTATAAATAAAGACAGTTTTACCTCCTTTTTTTTTTTACTCGAATGTCTTTTATTTATTTACCTTCTCTGATTATTCTAGCTAGGACTTACCATACTGAATAAGAGTGATGAGAGTGGGCACTCTTATCTTCTTCCTGATCTTAGAGGAAAAGCTTTCAATATTTCACCATTAAGTATGATATTAGCTGTGGGTTTGTCATATATGGCCTCTATTATGTGGAGGTACATTCCTTCTACACCAAATTTATCATGAAAATATGTTGTATTTTGTCAAATGCTTTCTCTCTGTGATTACACATAAAATCATCAATTCCATTCCCAGGGATATTAGAAGTTTAAATTATTAGAAGATACAAGCTTTTCCAGCTTGACGAAAGAGCTTTATTTAATAAGATATACTTAAAACTAATTTTTTCATCGGCTTTTTTTGTAAACTAATACATAGGTTGTTTAATCCAAGTGCTTCTGAATCCTTATAGTGTTTAGTAACAGGGCATTTTCAGAAAATTTCCCATATTACATTAGCTCAATTATCGGCAAATGACTGGTCTTGCCCTGCTTTCATTCACGGAAACAATTTAAAGCAATTTGTTAAACTTTAAGAAAGAGTTTTAGTAATACAAATGTCAGTACTTTTGGCCTGTCCAAGGAGACTAAACAAAACAAAGAACACATTATTAAATAGTCATAAGACTTTCAAACTTTGAGAATGTTTACTTAGGTCATTTTGAAAGATTAAAACATAGCAAACAAATTCTTAGTTGAGTCAGATTTCTTTTATTCTTTCTATATCAAGCCAGAGTTTAATAGTACCAAAGAATTCAAACAATCATTCTCTTCCTTTTTTTTCTATCCCCCAAACAGATGACCATAACAAAATCCTATTAGTAATAGTGGCTCATGAAAGTAGTATTCTATGAAGAACGGGACAAGAGATAATAGAGATAGAGTTTTACATAAAAAATCTTGGCTTCACTAGAAAAAGTATGTCTATAATTTTAGAAAGTCTTATGAGTGAATCTAAACCATTTTTCTCCCCATCTCCTTATCCATCCCTACCCAGATCAGAATTACAGTATTAAAAAGAGATTCAACAGGAAATGATTCTCTCTACATTTGAGCATATACCATCTGTTCTTTTTGACATGGGAATCCTATATTGGGGGTCAATCAAAAAATGAGTTAGAGGGTGAGGTAGGCAGAATAATGGCCTCAAAAGATGTCCACAACCTAATCCCCAGTAATATGAATATGTTAACTCACATGGCACAGGGGACTTCGCAGATATGATTAAAGTTAACGTTGAGACAGGATAATTATTCTGGATTATCCAGTAGGCCCAATCTAATCACACAAGCCTTTAAAAGTAGATCTTCGCAGGCTATCAAAAAGAGATATGACAATATAAGAAAGTTCAGACGCAAGGAGATGCAATGTTGCTGTCTGTGAAGATGGAAGGAGTTCATGAGCAGTCTCTAGAAGCTGGAACAGATGAGAAAGGGATTTTCCAGAAATACAGGCATGCTGACATCTAGATTTCAGTCCAATCATACCCAGTCACACTCCTAACTTACAGAACCATGAGGGAAGAAATCTTTGTTGTTTTAAGCCATCAATGTTATGGTGATTTGGTATAGCAGATAAGACTTTGACTTTGACTACTCTTGCTTAAGAAATATCAGATAGCTGCAGGACTTTAATTTACTCAAATTATATTATTATATTACTATATTTGGGCATATTACAAAGATTATCCTAAGCAAGTAAACCCATTCCTTCACAATCATACCGTTTGATTAAACGTTTTCATAGTATTTAATTAGCAACTTCAAGTTTACTCAAAATGTCCCTAATCAAACGGATATGATCACATAGCTATCTGCAAGTGATAGAGTACAAATGAATAGATTGTTGCAACTTTTCATAGTCTCCATAGGAGGATAAATATAATTTAGTAAGTATTTTTTGTCAAAGCATCCCCAAATCACATATAATAATCCAAAATAATGGATAAAGTGAAAATTTTTATGAAATCTGCTTCCTAATTTTTCATACTCTGGCCTCACATTCTTGAATATAGTAATCAAATAGTGTATGCCCAGATTAAAGAAATAATAATAATAATAATAATACTTTGACATGTTATGCAACTTATGATTCCTAAAGATGATACACATATTTAGGAGCCATGATTAAAAAGTGAATATATATTAAAATGTATTATATATTATTTGTGGGAAAAATCCATATTTTTGACCCAGAGGAAATGTATACTCCCAAACAAATAAGCAATTTCTCTGCTGAGTAGTCTCTATAGGCAGATCTGCTCAACACTCAGGGGCTTATGAGCAGTTGATGGCGTTGAGGAAGATGAAGCAAGGGTAGTTCACTGATCTCCTTCATTTGCCTTGTTGCCAGTTGACCACACACATACACACAAACACCAACCCTCAAGTAGTACTTGAGTCAAGGTATATGGTAGTAAAATCGGAGAAGGGAAGAAGAAGCATGTGTGAAAACTTTAACAATGCTTTAAAATGGTTAATCCAGAGCATATCATGCTCATCTTATGTAATATCCACCTTTGAAAAATGAGTATCTTTTTGACCCCAGAAAAGTGATAGAGAAAAAAATACATATAAGTACTATATACATTTTAATAAGCAATGAACCATTAAAATTTCCCATGTTTTTATTTTGTTGATGTATGTTTTTAACACTCTTTTGGAAACATAGGATTAAATAAGAATTCTCTAGAAATCACTCCAAAATAATTTTACAATGTAGGAATTGTCGCTAATATCGTAAATTAAATGTAATTCATTCATTGTGTCAGCGAGGATCTCGCCAGGGGACAGAAACCATATCAGTTATTTGAACAGAGTGAATTTAAGTAAAGATCTTTTAAGTTAGTATAAAGTTTTTAACCAGGTAACTTAGAGGATAAAAGAAAAGAAAAACATGAAAAGATCATGGAGGTAGTAAGTCTTAGAAGGAGGCTGGACATTTTGGGCTGGAGGAATAAAGAGAGGACCTTTGGAGGAATATCCCCAGGAACTGAGACCGCTCAGCCAAGGCTGGTGTGAGCTCAGAGGAGGGCCTCCTAGGCCTGCAACCCAGAAACCTGAGGAATGGACACTGATCAGCTGCTACTTTTGAGGGGGAAGCATGAGGCTGGTGCTGCAGGTGTTGGACAAATTGCAAAGTGGATTATGTTAATGCCACCATCAGAGGGAGGGCACTACCTGGGATGCTGCTCACAGAAATGGCAAGCAGCCAAAGCAACAAATATGAAGGAGCCAGCTCCATCATCGGTAAGTAAGGATAGAAGGGTGGGTTCTAACGTTGAGACAATAATTTAATAACTTCTACCTAAGTCAACAAAAAGCACATATCATTGACAATGTTTAAAATATTTCCACTTTATTGATTTCATAGTCTCCAACCACGTGGAAGGGTAGATGTTTATGCTCATATACCATTGACCTAAAATTCTCTTCTTTATTTTTTTGTAAGTTTTTTAATGTTTATTTATATTTGAGAGAGACAGAGAGAAAGAATGTGAGTGGGGGAGGGGCCGAAAGAGGGAAACACAGAATCTGAAGCAGGCTCTAGGCTCTGAACTGTCAGCACAGAGCCCGATGAGGGGCTTGAACTCACAAACTGTGAGATCACGACCTGAGTTGAAGTCGGACCCTTAACTGACTGAGGCAGCCCTCTCTTCTTTATTTTCACATGACTCAGCGCCATGCCCCTGACCTCCCTAATCACCCAAAGAAAAGCTCTTTCCTTCTTCTAGGAACACTCATACAATTTTGTTTGTACCTCCTTTGTAACATTCATCACTTTTCCCTGCCCATTATGATGGTTTATAAATATCTTCAGAGCCCCTCATAGGCAGAGGTCATGGCCAATTCTTCTCCTTAGCGAATGTCTGGAGAGTAGTAGCTGTTGACAGAAGGACTGATTCTCCCACGACCAGAAGAAAAGGACTCAGATTCTTGCAGATTTGCAGGAATCTGAAGTGAATCAGACAGACCATTCTCTTTAACCCTCTGCATCAAAACCACTCTTTTCTCACACGTTGGATCTTAGAGGCTGAGAAGCCATTTTAGAACTCATGTACTGTTATTCTTTCAGAGGAAAATGAATTTGCTCCTAATTCACCACGTACAACCACTCTGTATCTGGTTTGGAGGGAGGGGAACTTGTAGAAGCCACATTCCAATTTAAGTTCTTCCTGGAGTCAGGCATAAGTACCATAAACACTCAGAACACTACACTTGCTGATGAGGTTGCTTTATAATAAAAAGTCCAAAGGGAAGGGATGAACAGAAAATATTTGCTGAACATGTGGAAAACAAAAAGTGTCATCAAATGCTAAACAACATCAACAACTAAACCATGAGGAGAAAAAAATTTAGCAATGGAAGGAGCATAATGTCACAGGGTGACTCACTGGAAACACCAGGACTTCTAAGTTATAAATTACTGCCCTTATTTGCACTCGTTTCTAATGTTCCTTGTATGCTTATATTAAAATATTAATAGAGAACAACTGGCCATTTTTAATTCATTAATTTAATAAATATTTATTAAATACCTATTGGTTGTCAGGACAGCATTAGGGGCTACTGACAAGGAAGTTATAAACACAGAGCCCATGCCTTCACAAAACTGTAATCTGAGGTAATATTTAGGATAATATAATATTCATTATACAATTTTCAAAAATTAAAACTAAAGATATCTTGTCAAATAAAGATATGCTTCCCTGAGGGTGCAACAAACCTTTGGAGATGGGAGCAGAAGAGCAAGAACCATATATTATGAGTATTGTTTATCAAGAAGGAGGCAGGGTTACAAAAGGTTTGTGAAAAAGATTTTCATCTTTCTCACTTGGTAGATTGAGATAGAAAGTGAGAATACTTTTTAACACATACCATCTATTACTTAGGATTTTCACTAATTCTGAGAACCCCAGATATGTGTTAAAAATGAGAGTCAGTCTCCAGAGGTTTTTCCAATTCAGTTTAACCCAGTCATTAAAATTCCTTAGACAGGGGGGCCGGGAGGGGCTCAGTCATTTAAGTGTCTGACTTTGGCTCAGGTCATGATCTTGCAGTTCGTGAGTTCGAGCCCTGTTTTGGGCTCTGTGCCGACAGCTCAGAGCCTGGAGCCTGCTTAGGATTCTGTGTCTCCCTCTCTCTGCCCCTCCACTGCTCATACTTTGTCTCTGTCTCTCTCTCACAAGTAAATAAACATTAAAAATTTTTTAAAAATCCTCAGGCAAAAATACACCATACTTCCTACATTTTAAAAATGAACATTTTCCACATTTTGGCATATCCAAAATTGAAATTAGTCTTAAAAGTGTTTGGTATACTTAATCTGTTATTTCAGTGGTACCTCTTATAGCTGATTGTTTCCCACAATAGAAAAAAAATTATGGTACATAAATGAGAACTAAATAATTCTTTTAAAATAGTGATTACTACAGAAAACACATAGCTTTCATTGAAAACTGGTGACATGAAAAATTATATGGCCAGAGAAATAATAAAGCAAGTGTTTGAAAATTTTAATCTAAAATCTTTAATGATGGAAAATCAAGTAAGAATCTCAATAAGAAGACTATAATAAGATGTATAGCTTATAAACAAGATTGAAACTGATACAAAGCTGTATAATGAGTTTTGCAAAAGGATTTGTTATATTAACTCACACTCCCATGGAAAATACAAATAATTTGTATGGAACTAATTAAGCAATTTCCTACATCAGCCAAGGATTCCATTACTGGTCACTGATCTGACATTTAAATATTAGGCTAAAGAACCGGTGTCATTGTGAAATGGAATAGTCTGCAGGTAAACTTCAAAATTGTGCTCTTAATGCCTGTAGTAGATCATGAATAGAGTTTAGAAAACCAAAAATGCCCTTATCTTATTTTGTAGAAAATGGGAGTCAAAGTAATTGACTTGATTTTGGGTAATGTTTCACCATCTAAATTTAAAATACTACTTAATGGAAACTCTGCATCTTTATCTACTCCTAGGGTCAATTCTAAGAAAAATAGCAGTAGGCCGGTTCAGTTTTGTGTGGCCTCTTATCTCCTCCATGTATACTGTCCATGCCTGCTTGTTTTTCTAGGAAGAATATGTATTAAAAGGAATGTAGTTTTCACAATTGAGACAGGCCCTGAGCATGCTGACTTTTGGGGAGCTGATATGCAACTAACCTTGGGAAAGTTACTCTGTGAAACTGCTCATTTGTAAGGCCCAGGAAAAGATAACCTTCTAGATCTGTTTTAATAAATAAATATTACAAAAATGCTACCATGTCCATGTGTCAGACATGCAATAAGTGTTAGTATTTACCTACCTGAGTGCTATAAAATTACCGACTGAATTTTTCATATTTCATGTAATTATTTTGCCAAATAAACAGGATAGGGCTTGATCAAATCAGTACAGGAAAATAACATTTTTCTGATATATAAACTATTTTTGCTATATCTGTTAAATAAATATAGTCACAGTGTATAGGAAAGCTAAATATACTTTATTATGTTATAGAAAAATATCTAGAATTTCTGTAGATAACCTTTAGAAATACAATAATTTGTGCAGAAATTTGGTTGCTTTTTCTTTTTCCTAGATATTTCTTACAGGTTCAAACTAAAATTTTATGATGTGAGCTTAATCCAAGATGTATCAAAACAATGATCAGTAAAAAGATTATATTAGCTTATCATGTATAATGAAGTCTATTTCTATATGGTCCAAAATAAATACTTCAGTCTTTTCCATAACACTTTCCAAATTCTTTTTTTTTTTTTTATTGTTGGTGAATTCTATAAATAGGAGTCATGAAATGGGTAATCAATGAATTTCTAGACAATACAATCCAGAGAAATACAATGGAGAAGGAAAGAGAAAGAAGAAAGAAGGAATGGAAAGAAGGTGGGAAATACATGGGGGAGGGGGGCAGAGAGAGGATGAAGGACAGAAAGAGAGAGAGAGAGAGAGAGAAAGGTGAGGGAATAAACAGAGAGTAAAAAGTCATTGATCAGTAGGGAGTACCTGCTATGAAAGTTTTACACAATATCTTTTAGAAGCAACTATTTTTCTGTCTGATATTTGGCAAGGACTGTTTGAAATCTAAGGCAATTGCAGAAAGAACATAAAAATTTCTGTAGTTTGCCTCCGACACCCAGACCTTTTAGCAGGTCTCTAGTCAAGAAGCATCTCCTCAGAGAGACCTCTGAACATCTCACTGAAAAATGGCAACCTCATAGCTCTCTTCTCGACTCCTTATAGTATCTGCTTCTTCATGTAGCGCTGAGCACTACCTGGAAGAATTATGTGTGATTTTGTGTTCTGTCTCCTGCTCTAGAAAATCTAGGGGTGCGGGTGTTTTGTTATTTACTTTTACACTGTATTCCAATACCTAGAACAGTGCTAGATAAATAACAGGGACTCAACACAACCTTGGTGAATGAATATGAGAAAGTGACTGGAGCACAGCTGAGGGAAGAGGAAAGATAGTGTGAGGCGAGGGTCATCTGGGCTGAGAAGAGTCAAGAAGCAGCAAAGTTGCAGTCTCTCCAGAAGTTAAACAAAACCCACCATTATATTGGAACAGAGGTTTTGCCAATTTCTGGAGAGGAAGAATTATAAATTTATATCAGGAACCCTCTATGTAGTTTTTTTAAAATGTATTTTGCTATTAGTTTTTATGCTTAAAACACTATGATAATCAACGTATGGTTCTTCATCTACGAAATGGATCAACCATTTTTAATGAATGTCTTCTGCTGCATTTACAAAGGCATGTATTAAATCATCCTTTCAGACACTGCTTTAAATGAGTGTTTGAACTTGACCTTAACTTACAACTGTAGTCATGCCATTGGTGCCCAGAGGAGACACACTTTTAAAACATGGTACACTAGCAATACCTTTAGAGTGCAAACCAACACACAGATGCTTTTGCCAGTTGGATGTGAACTTCGACTTGGTGGGACACAGAAAAGGAGTCATTACTGTACCTTTTCCTTCACAAACCTCAAGTTGTAACTGAAACTGTTACCAGAACCTTCTTCCAAAGGCTCAGAAAACAAAACAAAGGAAAAAAGAAACATGGCTTCATATGGTTGATCTTTCTTAAGTTTTTACTATGTGCTGGGCATAGATTTACATCTTCAAAATAACCACATATAATTCTCATTAACGATGAGGACATAAGCCTAGAAATTTAAATGCTCACCCAAGTTCATACAGACAGAGTGATGAATCTGTGGTTTAAACCCAAACACCATCAAAAGATCAGCGACAAAACACACTCTTTGCAATGTTCCTATCCAGTGCACACATACTTCATTTAAAATATTCCACAACGAATTCTGCAAGGGTGATCATCTCTAGTGCATCATTCTGTTTCTTGTTTGAATTGGAAGCTTTTGTTTCTTCCAAGAGTTAATCTACTTCCACAGAACACTGGACGTATTTTTAAAAGTCAAAAATAAATTCAAAATATGATTCATTGACAATAAGTTTGTTGTAGAACCTGGCACTAAAATGAGTTCTAAGTCAATTCTCCTATAGTTTACACAGAGACCTAAAGAATATTGTTTCCCTGAATAAGAAGTTACAGCAAAATGGAATTCGAAAAGCTGTTTGCCTACCTGCATATTGTAAGTATGTTTTACATTCTCCAGCGTGAGCACAATTTTAAGCAATGGGAAGTAAGCTATGGATTCCCAACTGAAGGTTCTTTCCCAACGGAACCTTCTATTTTCTCAAAATAATAACAGCATTGATTAAATAGTGACTCTTTTTTTTTTAAAGTCACTCATCTTAACAAGACCTGTAAATATATTCCCATAAAATGCCATTTATTTCTCTGTATTCTCAAAAATACATTTTTTTAAAAGACTAACCATGTTGGCAAGTAGATAAAAGATTCTTAATACTTGGAAGATTCCCAGCCCTTCGCTAATATGATACAGTGAAAAGACCACTAAACCAAAAAATAAGAAAAGAAGGAAAAAATATAATCTCTGACATCAAATAACAGTCTGTGGAAATTAGTCTATGCCTCAATTTCCCCCTTTTGTAAATATGATAAAACATTGGTGTCACTTTTTTTTCATCTGAATTCCACCCTCTCCCCAGTTCCTCCACTTCTACTTAGAAAATTATAACCAGGGGCGCCTGGGAAGCTCAGTTGGTTGAGCGTCCGACTTCGGCTCAGGTCATGATCTCACCGTTCCCGAGTTCGAGCCCCGCATTGGGCTCTGTGCTGACAGCTCAGAGCCTGGAGCCTGTCTCAGATTCTGTGTCTCCCTCTCTGTCTGTGCCTCTCCCTTGCTCATGCTCTGTCTCTCTCTCTCAAAAATAAATAAACATCAAAAAAATTTTAATAAAAAAATTTTAAAAAATTAAAAAAAAAGAAAATTATAACCAATAAAGTCTAACTAAAAGGATCCCTTTTGTTTCTGTAACATTCATTCAACCTCACCTCTGTCCTTTGAACTGGATTACAATGGTATTATACAGACTACTCTCTTAAAATATAATATTACATGACAGAATAGAATATAGTATAAAAGGCTTTTTTCACTTTTATTCCTTGATAGATATACACTCCTTGAAGAAAACAAAACAAACAAAAAATGAAAACCCCACCATACAACTTATATAACTTTAATTTTCTTCACGGTCCCTAACTTTAAGTATTAATAAAAAGTATTGATATTACTTATACTGCTGGAAATATTAATAGTGGTAGTAATAGATGCTGGGTATTAAGGAAGGCACTTGTGTTGAGCAATGGGTGTTACCTGTAAATGATGAATCAATAAATTCTAGACTAATACATTAGATGCTAACTAACTAGAATTTAAATAAAAACTTGAAACAAACAAAAAATAACTTTAAAAGTACATCATATCGCCATCCTTTTTCCTTTCTCTGGGAGGAACTTGGATTCCTCCCAGAGAAAGTGATGTTAGTGGCTCTTGCTAGGTCAGTGACTATACATTACAGCCCCATAAAAGTTATGTTTGTTTGTTTTTTAATACCAATGCCAGGTCTCAGAGCAGGACTGTCAAATTAAGATAATTTCTTTTTTCTTCTTTCCTTCTTTCCTTCCTTCCTTCCTTCCTTCCTTCCTTCCTTCCTTCCTTCCTTCCTTCCTTCCTTCTTTCCTTCCTTTTCTCTCTCCCTCTTTCCCTTCCTCTTTCCTTCTTTGTTTTTCTTTGTTTTTCCTTCTTTTTCTGTCTTTCCTTCTCTCTCTCTTTCTTTCTTTCTTCCTCTCTCTCTCTCTTGCTTGCTCGCTCTGTTTCTTGCTCGCTTTTAATGGTAGTGGATAGTGGAGCAGGCTCTAATGTTTACAAAGCTTCTCAGGTCCTGGGAACACACAGCCACAGGCAGGACTGAAGACCATTGTTATATGGGACCAATTCACTGACCTGGTTTGAAGAAAGGCTGGAGCCGAGAGGAGGCTGACAGGCGATTTAACTGTTGGGCTGGTTAACTGAGCATAACGCTTCTGAAAACAAAAGGATAATTTTGATTTTTAACTTATTATTCCATAATTCGTATACCTTTATCTATGCTTTTAAGAGGATGGAATGACTGTCCGTGCTCCCAGCTTTTGTTGTGCGAGTTCATCCGGTTCATGATTGGTTGAGCTCTTCCACCCAATACACACTTCAGTGAGAGGTTTTCTCTTTTCACGAGCAATTCCAATAAATGTTTTCTTATAACTGGCAGATTTTTACAAAAAAAAAAAAAATAAAGCAAAAAGTTACTCCCAAAACAAACATTTTAAAATTATTTTATTTCTGGTTTCATATGGTGAACAGGAGTCCTCCCTTCCTCTGCCCTCCTGCCTTTTGAAATTTGGATACAATCTTTTTCCAACAACAATGAAAAGAAAACATGCTTTCCCTTAATTGTGTCACCCACCCCTTCAACTATGGCAATAAATGAATTAAGTCCGGGGAGGGCAAACTTTCCTGGTTTCATTTTGGAAGCCCTGGGCTTCATCAGAAACACTTGTCTTAAGGAGACGGCACCCTGCCTGAACCTCCGGCACAGTTGTGAGTTTCTCTGAGCACTGTGACCTGCTAGTGCACAGCTGACCACGGTCTTTCCTCTTGGGTCTAATAGTATCCTCCATAGGCTTTCATTATCACACTGGCGACTTTTTTTTTTTTTAACACTTGTTTACAGGTGTTTTCCTCTCTATTACATTATCAAGGTTTTGAGGAAACAAGTATACACCCAGCACCTGGCACAGAGATCAGCATGTGTGATTCAGCACCTGTTGCGCTCCAAAGTCCACAACTAAATAAAGAAAATTCTTCATTCTTTTCCTGGACTAACTTATTTTTCAGGCTTGTAATAAAGGGCATCTAGCTATACACTAATCTCTTCAATTACACATTCTCCATCTTTCTGATTCATCTTTATTTTCTTTAGCATAAGCTTCCACAATTTGGATGAGAATAAGTTGATTTCCTATCATATGTTAGAGTTTATAATCTATTCAGAGCCCCATTCTCAATCCAGTCATTTTTATTAATATTTTGAGAAAAATAAGAAATATAAGTATCCATACCAGAAAAACACAAAATGTCATTTAAAAAAAATCTAAGCCTACTTTATATTTATTCTTATTATGTAAAAAATTAACAGATGAATGACTACAGACTGTTGAGTGAAAATGTTTATAAACCAGGATTTGTTATATTTTACCCAGAAATCCTTTTGTTTTTAAAAAAAATTCTGAAGAAAGTAACATGTATATTACATATATAATGACTAAGATAATATTATATCCGTGGGCCCAGGATGAAAATTTTCTCAAAGATATAACCATAAAACCACTTAATTATGGAATTGAAAGTAAATCATTTCTGTGAATGCAATTACAAAATTATTCAAATTTTTAAAAATATTGTGAGAAGACATAAATTGTAAAACCCAAAGATTTAATAAAAAAATTCTTTCACATGTGAGATTAGACTAAGAAGAATAGGAAAAAACAGATGAGAAATACAAGGATGATAACATTTTCCAATAATGAATAAAATAGGAATCAGATAATAAGTGAAAGATTAGTACGATACCTTTTCCAAACACTTATGGTTAAAAAAAAGAGAAACAAAATGGATGTAATTCTCCTACATTGCTATTGGAAAAAAAGGCAATAATGAAAAAACTTAGCTCATAAAATAAAGATACAAAATACAGAGAACAAAAGAAGAGTATAAGAATCATCAATAAGTTGAAATAAGTAAAAATTAATAAATCTCCTACCATACTATATGCAAACGTTTTCGTTCTTCTACCAAAAAACAAAGGCTCTTAGATGGGGGTTCAAAAAAAAAGTCTAACCATATGCTTTCTTTTTTTTTAATTTTTTTTAACGTTTATTTATCTTTGAGAGACATAGAGACAGAGCATGAGCAGGGGAAGGGCAGAGAGAGAGGGAGACACAGAATCCGAAGCAGGCTCCAGGCTCTGAGCCGTCAGCACAGAGCCCAACGCGGGGCTCGAACTCACAGACCATGAGATCATGACCTGTGCTGAAGTTGGCCACTTAACCAACTGAGCCACCCAGGCGCCCCTAACCATATGCTTTTTAAAACAGACATGTCTTAACTTATTTGAAAAGTTTAAAAGTAAAAACATGTGAAAATATATATGTAGAAAATACACAATAAAATAGGAATCTCAAGGGGAATAGCTGGTAAAGTGGGATTCAAGGGAAATAAGCAAGGATGAGAATTTTAAATATTATTTTATATAAAACCTATAAATATGTCTACAACAGTGATCAACCTTTAGGGATAATATAGCATTAAACTGAACAAAAAGATTCTTAAACATAAGAAATCTCAGTAGGAAAAAGTAATAGTACACAAACAAGTAGGTGAAATTAAATTAGAATATAAAGGACTAATTATGTGGAAATTAAAATTTCAAAAATAAGGAAATCATACACGAAGAGCTTTTAGAGGAAGAAGGAAATGATTCTGCAATTACAAAATGGTTAGAAAATAATTAGTTTTGAAAACCTCTATATAAAAGTATAGAGTGTATAGTCAAATTTTCTCAAAAACAAATCATAGTCTTCAATGTTTTTATTATTAGAAATGTTAGAAGCTATATAATTAAAATACAAGACAGAAAATGTAAGAAAGGGATGAAGGAATCTATAAAGATAACTGAATAAGCAAATGAATTAAAAACAAAACAGTAATATATAAAAATTAGAGAATACGGATTTTGAATAAAAATAAGTTTACAATAATATGTATAAACTTAAATTAGTGCAATTGAAAAAAGAAAAAATAAGATAACAGGACTAAAAAAAGGCATAAAATATAGATACAGGGAGTTTACAATATCATAAAGTACCATGTATACTCTATCATAAATATACATTATTTTTTATACATAGTCACAAAATTAAAACTTAAAGTAGATTTTCTTCTACCATAATTTTAGTAGCCACTCTAAATTTGGTGGTTGTTGTTCTTAGAGAGAGCGAGTCGGGGAGATGGGCAGAGGGAGAGAGAGAATCTAAAGCAGGCTCCGCGCTCAGCGCAGAGCCTGATGCTGGGCTGATCCAACAACCCTGGGCCGAAATCAAGAGTCACATGCTCAGGGTGCCTGGGTGGCTCAGTTGGTTATGATCTCGCAGTTCAGGAGTTTGAGCCCTGCATCGGGTTCTGTGCTGACACCTCAGAGCTTGGAGCTTGCTTTGGATTCTGTGTGTGTCTATCTCTGCCCCTCACCTGCTGGCACTCTCTCTCTCTCTCTCTCAAAAATAATTAAAAAAAAAAAACATTAAAAAAGAGTCAGATGCTCAATTGACTGAGCCTCCCAGATGCCCCCATGCTAACTCTTATTGTAACAATATAAGTACTCATTATAATAAATCAGACAAAGATAGAGATTCTATTTCTATTAAGTAGAAATATTTAATATGCCCTTGAATAAGTATTTTACCAGTGAAGAAGGAAATAGAAAAACATAAAAGCACTATCTGTACATTATTTTCTTTCCCTTAAAGTAAGACTTGTAACAATTTTACTCTTCTCAAATAAATTCAAAATAAAGAAAATTTTAAATAAAACTTCATAAAGTCTGGAAATGGAAATAGGATATGTTTTTTACTTGAAAATTGAATATAACCTTTGAAATAATTTATACTATTTCCATTGCCAGTTATAGACATGACTGACTTTTTCGAGGCTTACCGCTCAGGTCACAAACCATCCTATGAAATACAGGGAGTAGTATCTATCACACACTGAAGTGCATATTCACTCATGGTAGATCCGGACTCTGGGAACTTTATATCCGGTATTTTCTCACAAGACAGCCAAGATAGCAATAATAAATTGAGGAAAATATCTGGTCATTAAGAAAACAGACTTTAAACACACTATAGCATAGGTTTCAAGACTTGCTCTGAATCCCTACTGAATTCATGAGCCATTTAAAGGCATTGTTTGCTAAACCTCTTTCAAACGTCTGATTTCAAATTTTAATTTCTAAATGTTAACTTCATGAATGGGTAGATGTTAAACACTTAAAGCAGATATCCAGGGATTCTCATCCATCCCATGTTTTCCATCGATGAGGCATTTTGGAATCCTCAAAGCTCCATAAGTAATATATAATATGCGAGGGAGGTATACAGATGCCAAACCTCTGTCTGCAGAGACAACTTTTTCAGAGGATGGAAACAGAAACAGAGCTTGCTAAAAGGTTTCCAGGCCTGGAAGTCCAAAAAGCTGGGCTGAAATTTGACCTCTGTAGCACTAAAACCACTGGGTGATATTTAAAAGCAAAATGTGGGCTTTAAATAACCTTGCACATGCTGACTATAGAAAACGGAAACAACTTCTGGGTGTCCAGGCAGGACATCTAGAAGTCTTTAACAAAGGGTAAATCACAAAGCAAGCCAAACGTGAGACCAAGAATAAAAATACAGTGACCCTGCGTGGTTATGAGGGAAAAGTGAGCTTTTCTTAAGTCTCTGATTTCCTTGAAGTCTGTTTATTTTCTTGAGTTTTAGAAGCATACACACCATAGGCATAGCATATTATTCAGGCTTTTTTTTTTCCCCTGCAAAGTGAGGTCTTTTCATGTTTCAAATATACAAATCAGAGCATTCTTAAAAAGAAACAGTCTTTTAAACCTCACGCTCCAAATAAGTGTAGTTTGCTGAGCATACCAGTAAAGAACTGCCGGGCAGTGGTATATACAGGGCTCCTCTTTTCTGCACAGCCTGACTTCAGGCCAGCTCCCTTATTGTTCTGCCCCTCTTGTGTAGACAGAGTTTCACAGCTGTGGTAAATTTAATTACGCTGCCAGAAGCCACGCTCTTCCCATCCTACTCCTCCTTTTCTCTATTGAATTGTATGGACAGTTAAAGATATATAAAATTAGAGCTGGAAACAGCCTTGAAGTCATCCCTATGATGTTTATCACTAATTGTCCCATGTGCTACCAGAACAGATAAATAATTGGGAGAAAAATCAAATAAGTTGATTAAAAAGTTAATCCAAAAGGAGTTTGGTTCTCCAATTGCTTTGCTCACTGGTACTACATACTTGTGGCAGAGTTGAGCCTCTTTCTTACTGAGTCGTGGGCTCAACGTGAAGAAGATGAAAGGAAGTCTCAGACTACAGTCGGCCTCCACATTCCTACTTGGCCCCGTGACCCACTGCCTTTGAGCAATCCATCTCAGTGTTACAGGGCTCTAGCCCTGCTAGAGAATCTACCTGCTGCTGTCATCCTTACCGCCCTCTGTGTGTGCGACAGATGCAACCGTTCCACCGTGGCTCTTGGCCTCATTGGAGACTTCGTCAGTGACCTGAATTTGCTGGTCTGAATTATAGCCTCCTGGCCTGAGACTCAGACTCAACCAAGGGGAATGATCATGGGATATTATAAACTGAATATTTGTGTGCCCCCAAAAATGCACATACTGAAGCCCTAACCCCCAGTGGGATGACATTTGGAAATGGGGTATTTGAGACATTAGTAAGTTTAGGTGAGTCATAAGGGTGGAGCCCATTATGGGATTAGTCCCTTATGAGAAGAGGAAGAGAGACCAGAGCTAACTTTCTCCCCACTATGTGAAGACACAATGCAAAGCTAGAGTCTTCGTGAGGATCTGAATCTGCCAGCACCTTGATCTTGGACTTCCCAGCCTCCAGAACTGTAAAAAATAAATGTCGGCTGTTGAAGCCACTCAGCACATTGTATGTGACTAAAGAAAAAAACCAATGTGGCTTCTCTCAGTACCAGCCCAGAGCATTTCCCCTCACTCAGACTGGGTGCCCTGAATGTCTCCTTCAGTCAGTGCCTTAAAAGCTGAAAGATTTCCCTTATTCTCCCCAGGACTATTAGATGGGGTCTGGTTGTTATTCTCCACATGTCTAGCCTATTACTCTTCCTCATCAAACCCTCTAATCAAGGATGCTACTAGTAGACATGAGTGTGTATGTGATACTCAAACTAATGGTGTGTGTGTGTGTGTGTGTGTGTGTGTGTGTGTGTGTGTGTCTTAAGTTGCTCCTTATACTAAAATGGAATATAATAGAATCAAGGACTTATAAGCCGAGCTGTAGCTTGAAGATCACCTCTATTCCACAGCTAAAGAAACAGAATCTCAAAAAGGTTAATAGCCTACCCAAATCCACATAGTCAGGGTAGAAATGAGCACAGGAATAATGCCCTGTCAATCTGTGCTGCTCAGCTCATTTTTATCTTATAAAATGTCAAGAAAAAGGCGAAGGTAAATTTTAAAATCACACACACACACTCAGACTGGGTGCCCCATTCTATCCTCTAAGATTCTGGAAACATTAATATCACCATGCATGCTTAATATTTTGCCACATGCTCCGATGACAGCATGACAAATCAAAGCCATAATAGTGACCATAGCTTCATGTTCTTTCCATTTGAATTGTCATTTCCTAAACTAAAAATCCTGCACACCAATTGAAGCAAAAATCAGACAGACCTGCTTATTATGCATTTGGGGATGGGGAGATAAACAAGGCAAGTCATGCCTTAAGCAAAATACGGCTGATCTGGAGAGACTGACAGATGCACAGAGGCTGTCAGTTGGAAATACACTGGGATCATTTCTAAGGTGCTATAAGCAGGAAGCAAAGTCTTACACTGCAACAAAGGAGGTAAGATCATTTCTTTTGGGACAAATTAATGAAGATTTCATATAAGGTATTTCAAATGGTGAGTAGGCTTTAGGCAGAGAGAGACAGAGGAAGAAATGGGAAATGGAGGAACTACTATGAGCAAGGAGGTGGCTCGAAGTGGACGAGACAGGATTCTCCAGAGAGGGCTGACCAGGTCAGAGTTGCAGGACATAACAGAGAGGGGAGGCAGTGGTAGGCAGGCAAAGACCTGGGAATCCCACTCAGAGCCAGTCAGATCTTGGACTTAACCATTGCACGCTAAGAAGTTCATTTTAATGTAGTAGACGGGGGAGCCAAGAAGAGTGATTCTCAGCAGCGAAAGGATCAGGTGTCTGTTAATTACAAAATTACAACAGCAAAGACAAATAATAACAATAAACAATTGTCATATATTCTCTTTCTTACTCTTTCTTTAAATATTCAGAACCTGGGTAACCCAGTTTATCATCAGTTATCAGTGAAACCATATCGCCAGAGTTATCCTTTCATTGTGATTTGTGATTTGTTTAATCTTTTCAAAATCTGCTGATGTTTTCGCTTGCTGGCTGCCAAGACCCTGGCTCCGGCTCTAGTCCTCACTGAACAGCTCCTTGGCTGCCCTTCTCCATTCATCCATCACACGCTTAAAGTCCATCCAAAATACTGCAGCGCATCTCACTTTTTCCATTTCTTGTAATACTCATGTTACATTGGCCTCACGTACACCTGAAAATTAGATTCAAGTAATTTCTGGTTCTGATGCTTCAAGCACTTCAGACCTCCAAGCTTACAGAGTGCCCTCCGAGGCCCTGGTTGCACCCTTGTGGTTGAGACCAGATTTAGGGAAAGCTCATAGTCAAGCTTTAGCCTGATCAAGAATGAGAAGAATGAGGATTGTCCTGGATTTGTCTGTTAAGCTGAGTTAAAGAACATCAGAGTATTGATTAATCTGATGTATTATTCCTAAAACTGTCCTCTATACTACTTGCCTCCTGTCCCCTTAAATATTTTTCATAAATGTTAAGCCACCTTATCTAATTATTCAGTATTATGATAGTGGCTGCTGAAAATAGCAAAGTGTTGTTAATTTCATAGAAAGAGAAGGTTTAAGTGAAATGTGCAAATCCCTATTTCAACAGACAAATCCCTACATCCACAGATAAATTCCTCTTGAAAGTCACTAGTTTCCTCTCTCTCAATCTTTTTTCCCTCTCTTCCTTTCTGTCTCTCTCTGTCTCTCTCTGTTTGCCTTTCTCTTCCTACCCACATATTTCTCATCCGTTTTCCCTATTTTTCATCTCTGAGCATTTGTCTCGAGTGGCTCCCTCAATTCTATATTCAATACTTTCAAAGATCAGAAAACATTCCTTATAGTAATGTGCTCATTTGGGGGATGAAAATACTGAGGTACAGAGAAGATGTACTTTAGGTTTGTTCATAAAGGTAGTTACAAACCTTTACTATGGAAACTCAACACTCCCAATCCTTAGCCCACTAGGAAATTATAACCCTGGTTTATAATTAGTTTGAAAGAGATCATGATTCTTTCTCTCTCTTGGAAATAATCTTGGCTTCTGGCTAAGAAATCAATTACATCATATCAGTTAACTCAAGGACAAAGAAGTCTAGGACCTGACTGGGCCTGCACTTAGAGGAAATCCAGTTGTGGCTCAGGGAACCTCTTCTGGAAATGCACTAGCCTCAGCAGCTACTGCAGAATCCTATCATTTGCTTACATCAGTTTGCACTAAATTCTTAATTTAGCAAATGTCATAGGCATGAATGACATATGCTAGTTTTCTGTACCAAGAGAGACAGTTGCATTAGTTTAGAAAATAATTTGTTTCTAGATTGCTACTACATATAAATGATATTTTTTTCTCTGTGATTTATTATCATTTTTAAATAGTTTTTCAATACCATTATAATTTTTCTTTAATTTCTGAACATTACAGGAATGATTTCAAGAGTTATTATCATATCTGCATTAACCATCTTAGTTATTCATCCTTTATGGAAATTGACTGAATTTTTGGCATTACCTTTACTGATAAATAATTGTTTCAATAATTCACGTACAAATAATAAAAAGATGTATTACTTATCAAGTAAATTGGAGACAGCTGGTTTCATGGAAAGAGGTCTGGCTTCGGAACTACAAAAAATGAAGCTTCGCCATTTATTACATCCAGGATTTAGACGGATGTATTAGAAATTTCCCAGTTCAGGGATGGATCGTAGTATGGGCTCGAAAATATTAGTCGCCCTCCTCCTTTCCCAAGATGTAAGAATATTGCACCATTGCACTGATGCTTTTCCCTTGCACTTTAGGATGTCCTAGAAGTGACCATTCTTAGTTTTGACAATTAAAGAAATTATTTGTAAATTGAAAATGAGTCCATTTGCCTCTTCATTGCAAAAGCACTTTGCAAACATATTTTAAAAGAGAAAAATTTTACAGCATACTATACTTTCCTCAATCAAGTAGTAGAGCATTTATGGGGATGTGATCCTACAAATTTTACTTTGCTTAAAACCAAAAGTCCAGGGAGTTTTTCTCATTAAGCTAAAAGAAACTATTGCCTGATTAGATGTCTGTTAAAGCCTTTGTAGGGACTTTTAGAACTATTCAATTAAATTAATATGTACTGTGTCTCAACTGTGTATAAAATCAGAGTCTGATTTGTAAGGCGGTATATTATGAGCACTCATAATGGAGTAAAGATTGAATAAAGGAAGGAAAAATCCACTAGAAAAACCACACCAAAAAAAAAAAAAAAAAAAAAACAACAACAAAAGAAAGAAAGGAAAAGGAAAACCTTGCAACTATGTCTTTAATAAACTTTCAAAATGTTAATATTTTGCTATGACTTTGGCTATATCACAAAGCAAAAACTGATTTATCTTTCTGTTTACCAATGTTTGCTCTTAAACATAACAAAAATTCCTATTTATAAATTTATTCTCAAAATTATTACTCAGTTGTTTAGAAAATCTTGAAAATGTTGGATGTACTAAAGGAAAGGTGAAATCAGATGCACGTTGGACTAAGCAACTTAAAATGTTTTCCAAACATTTTTAGTTCTATAAAATCTAAATATATTTTCTCAGAAATCATCAAATGTTTGTTTATGTTGAAAAAATATGAAGCCATTTTCCAATCTCTTTCATGCAACTCAGATTGCTTTTTAAGAACTACTTAATATACCGAAAGACTGAATTTCTTTACTGAAACTAATTAGTTTTTCCTTTAGCAGACCTAGAAAAAAATTTAAAATTTAGTAAGTAAGGGTGCTAATTTTAACTTGGTTTGAAATTTATGACATTATTTTTGGAAAGAGAATAAAAATCTGTATAATTTTCCCAAAGATCCTTATCCCCCATGCAAAAAGTAATTGTAGGTAGATGTGTCATTCAAGTCAATGTATTCTAAAAATGTAATAGAGAAAAAAGTACCATTTACATAACTGTGAAAATACCATCTTCCCATATGATAGGTCAGTTTCATCTATAATCAAAAGGGAATCCATTTAGAGGAAAAAGAAGACTTTTATATACACAAACTCCTTATTTTCAGAAAATTTAAGTGCAGATAGTAATAACAAAATTGCTTGAATGGTAATTATAGTTTTTTCCTTATTTTCCTTTCCTTTTTTCCTTACATCTATAAGTGACTTATGTAGTCATAATTAATCTACTCATTCATAAAATATTTATTGAGAAAATTCTGTGTCAAGCACTATTGTAGGCTTTGAAACCATAGCGTTGACAAGAAAGACAAAGTTTTTGTTCCCACAGAGCTGACCTTCCAGTGAGAGGCAGCAGATCATAAATAAGGTAATTTCAAAAGAAAATAAAACAGGTGATGGAGTACTTAATGATGGTGGGAGGAAGCATGCTCAGATAAGCTTTCCTATAATGAAAAGGTGATGGCTGAGCTGAGATGTGAGGAGTCAGCCATGGAAAGATTCGGAAGCAGCATTCCTGGAGGAAGGAACAAGTATGAAAGGCACTCAGGAATGATCTTGCAGTGTGCCTGAGGTGGACTTAACTTCTTGGACAAATTTCTCTTGAAAGGTGGCATCTTTCCTCCCTCCCATTGAATCTGAACAGGCTTACAACTGCTTTGACCAAAAAAGTGTGTTAGAAGTGAGGCTGTGTCGGCTCCAGGCCAGTCTCCTGGAGAGCAGGCAGCTTCCATCTAGTCTCTTAGAGCCCTTAGCAGACATGTAACCTCTACTAAACCTTCTGGAGAGAATGCAGGGAGAGGACCCACGACCACAAAGAGAGGCAGATGGAGAGAGGCCCCACTGAGCACAGCCTTCTTGCTGCCCATTCTGGGCTCCAGACATGTGAGAGAAGCTATCTTTGATCTCCCCCTAGGCAGTGGGAAACTGAATACACCATGGACAACAGAAGAATCACCAAGCCAAACTCTACTAGAATTCCTGCTCACAATCTTGTGAGAAGTAGTAAGATGGTTGTTGTTCGAAGCCACTAGATTTTGGAGAAGTTTGATATACAGTAAGGGGCAACTGGAGCATTTCCTAGAGCAGAAAAAGACCGAAATATTAGATGCATAATGAAGCAAGGAGACTGATCTGGAATGGGGCCAGACATTTTATTTCGGGTGTACATGAACAACAAGATGGGGAGAGAGTATGACTTTGACCTGATATATAAACTTTAAAGCACAGTCCTGCTACTTCTCAGGTAATAGATTTTAGAGAGGAAAGAGTATAAGATGGAATAACAGTTTTCAGAAAAGTATTATAGTCTTGAGATTATCTCATTTAATTCTCAGAACAATTGAGCTAGCATCTTGTACCGTCTTTATTTTACCAATAAACATACTGAGAAATATAAAGGGTAAATCATCTGCCCAGGGTTGAAATGCAGAAGTATGGCTGAAAGCCAGGCCAATTCCAAAGCATTTGTCTTAATTGGTTCTGTTAACCAGGGGTTGTCAAAGAGTGGTCCCTAGATCAGCAGCAGCAGCCATCACCTGGAAATTATGTTACATATATATATATATATATATATATATATATATATATATATATACACATATATATATATATATGTAATAAGAAATATATATATATGTAATAAGAAATTCTGATGGTGGGCCCCATGACTCTGTTTTTTGACAAATGCTCCAGAAAATTCTGATGCAAGGACAGAAATTCTCTATGTGCCACAAAAAAAAAAAAAAAGGAAGAGCGCTCAGAGTTGAGCTGAAAGAACACAACCCTGGAGGGTGCCTGGGTGGCTCAGCTGGTTAAGCATCCGACTTTGGCTCAGTTCAAGATCTCATGGTTTGTGGGTTTGAGCCCCACATTGGACTCTATGCGTACAGCTCAGAGCCTGGAGCTTCTTTCAGATTCTGTGTCTCCCTCTCTCTCTGCTCCTCCTCTGCTCTCTCTCTCTCTCTCTCTCTCTCTCTAAAAGCAAATAAACATTAAAAAAATAAAAAATTAAAAAAAGAATTTATCTGAATGGTAACTCCTGCATTAGAGCTCTTGCCAAGAGCAAAGAATCAGCATGGAAGAATGAAGAGGAGCAGTTAGTGGAGTAGAAAGGAACCCAGGAGACTGTGGTGTCAGCCAAGACAAGAAAATGTTTCAAGAGGGAGAGGTTGTTCCATTGTGTCAAACATTGCTGAACAATCAAGAAGAGGCTAGAGCATGATTAGTGGACTTGCCAGGAAAGATAGAAGCCACAGGTTATCGTGAAAATGGGCAATTTTGTGAATGCCCAGGTGAAAGAAGCCTGATTAGAATAAAATAAAGAATAGAAAGGCAGGAAAGGGACACAAAAACATAATTACTTTGTTGGGAGCTGTTTTGGGCTCGCAGGTTGAGACCCCTCCCTGTGTGGAAAAGGTTGAAGCAAAGCTCCCGCCAGCCAAACTGGCGCCTAATCTTACCTCCTTCTAAATAATCTTTCAGGCCTGGATTTCTTGAACTGCTCTCGTTGGCCTAAGGGACATAATGCTCTTTGGTTTTATGGCATACGGAAAAGAGGACCCGGAGTGCGATGTCTTGATGGATAAAATCTGAATGAGAGTAACTTGGCCAGAAGTAACCTCAAAGTTGCCTTTTGGGGATAGGTTACATAAATTGATCATACAGAATAGCAGTTATGAGTTGGCTAGAAATTAGCAGACGTTAGGCCCCAAGACTCCTTGAACCAAACTAGATTTTCCCTGCAGGTATCGCATTGTGTTAATCATCCCCTCAGCCCCACCATAAAATCTCAAGGCACATCTCTGTAAAGCTTCTCTCAGTATTTGATTAACAGACTGATAGGAGAGACTGGAAAGAGACTTAGGACCTTCCCCAGAGGTTAGCCTAGCCCAAAAGTTAGAAGCACTGTTTATAGATAAGGTACAAACTAAAGTAGCTACACATATTTTCACTGATCAGCAGCAAATATTGAGCACCTCCCTAAGGTTAACATTTCACGAATCGTTTTTTTAATTCTCATCCCCACACTCCCTTATAATAAAAAGGCAATAACAAAATACTCTTACAGAAACTACCATATGGTTAAAGATTATGGATAGAATGACTCCTAATCTACCTATAGACGATTAACAAAGATCTTGCGAGAACAATGTATGTTGTTAAGAATGCCTTGTCACCGATGTAATGTCACTCACTGCCTTTAAATAAAGAAACTAAGACTAGCAGGTTAGAGATGCCAGAATTGCCAGAGCTGCCTGCTTGGTCATCAGACTCCATCTCTCTCGTGGCTCTCTCACTTCATTTCGCCTGACCGTCTGTCCTTCATGGACCCCTAGATTCACCAGAATAAGGACCCCGGCAAATCTTTTTGAAAAGTTTTTTTCCTATGAAGTATACAGATATAGAATGATAAAAGGATTCAAAGTAAACATTCTTTTTTTTCTTATATAAAAGATATTCAGGCATTTTTATATGCCACTAGAAACCATCCAATATGAGGAACAATTGAAATTGAAAAAGCAAGATACGATAATTACATGAGCAAAGTTCTTGATTGGCAATGGTAGAGTGTTCGCCCTCAGATAGGATCACAGACTCTTAACATGAGGTGAAGCAAAACATCTTGGAATCGATGAAAGTTAGTCTGAAAACATGGTGGTGAGGTGAGGTGTGTATTGTTAGTGTATATAGCAGTGATGTATGGTCTAAGCTCATATGTCAGAATTGGGAGTGATGTGAAGAAAAGGTGTAGAATAACTTTCTTAGAATGGTGGAATAGAAATCTAGTAGAAGGATGAAAGACTGCTAGCCAGTGCTGGAAACCATCTGGGGTTTGTGATTATTAATTTAATGTGAGACCATTGAGAAGATTTTTTTTCTCTAGTGAGTTGAGTCCAAGGCGGGTGCTCTTCTGGGTTAATACAGTAAAGTAAGACAGGAGACAGACCATGTACAAGAAAGTGATTATAGTGGTGGACACGGAAACAAGGACTTCAATGTGAGTAAGGAAGAAATTGACCCATAAAAAGGATGCTGTGCATGAAAAAGAGAGTCCAAGAGGCAGGTTCCTGGAGGGATGAGAAATTGTGGGTGTAGGAATTACTGGAATAAGTAAGCCAGACAGATGGGAAGGAGTGGTTGGAGACCCAGATTCCTGAAACTGAGAATCTGAACATTACATAGTCATTATTGATTCAGAGTTACAGGAACGACCATAGGAGTGAGTGACCAGGGAGGTTGGAGAAAAAGAAGGACTGTAGTAAAGGAAGTCAATTGTGGAGTGATCAAGATACCAGGTAGACCATAATGGAGGTAGCCATTATCACAGCAAGAATGATGACACGAGCAGTGATAAAAAGAAAATCAATGAGTCAGGTACTAAAGTAGGTGCTCATGTGTAAATATAAAACATATTTTATCTCTCTTTCTAGAACATAAAGTTCTTGAAGGCAAGGTCCATATTTGGTTAACTTGGTCTTGCCTGTTGTACTGAGTATACATTGTTATATTTAGTATATGGTACACTAATGTGATTTGGATAAAGGAATCAATTGCTAATAATTTAAGAAAACTAGTCATCACAGTAAAAAGGCTTAAAAAACATTTATTTAAATCCTGATAGGCACAAGGAACTACTAATTTCCTGCATATACAATTCTTATATCAGTCTTGTAAGAACACAACTCTATAATCGGTTTTGGTTCTGCCTGTGACTCTGCTCGAGAATCACACAAAAACATAGATACAAAAAAGGAAGATGTTGAAGAACTGCTTTTAAGAGTTGCCAGTTTCCAAACTTCCAATAAGGTGAAGATCCAGTAACCTTAGTTATTTTTAGGGGCCCCATGCATGTCGGTTTTCCTGGTTGATTAAGTATTTGTCCCAGTTGTTTTTTTGGTTTTTTTAACTAGGTATGATTGTTAACGATTTCCATTAAAATTAGCTTGATTGGGTTTGATGGTACTCTACTTAGTAGTTCTAACTTCGGCCGTGGTATCTCTTTACTCGTTGTGTGTGAGACACACATGAAGCACACAGAGATCTTAAACACTACCAGAACCTACCATGTTTCTCCTCTCAACTATTGCCTGATGTAAGGAATGAATATTTCACTTTCCAGGACAGCTTGCAGGGTGCTTGCTGATAAAATTTTAGTACACTAGGCAGGAATGACTGGGAGCTACTCACTCCTCATCTCAGGTAACGATGGTAGGAAAACCGAAGTTGGCATGCCAACCAGCTGTGCCATGGTTGGTGCCTCAGTCTTCAGGATGCATAAATTCCCCAGGCCACTGGGAAGTGAGGTCAGTGGAAACTATATAGGGTAATAACATATGAACCATGGCTAAGCCCTACCACAGGACAAAGGGAATAATCTGAATGCTTTTGCTGTACTGTTGTCATTTAATGTATGATACAATCTACAACTATTTATTTTGCTTATAATACTTATTATTTTTAATAAATTTTTTCAACAACATTGAGGTCAGCAAAAGGAAAGTACATCTGAGATAATAAATTAAATATAGATCTGCTATTCCTCAAGAAAGTTTATAATAAATGTATTTATTATAGGATTTAGGATACAGTACCTAAGATCCTTATTGACAGTTGCTACCCACTATAAGGGCCATAATAACATTACTTCTGCAAAAATGCAGAAGAAGCATGATCATCTTTTTTAAATGTTATGTTTTTTTTTTTTAATTAACTGCGCCAAAACAACAGTATGTGTAGTTGTAGAAGATATGTTTATGGATTTCTCTAGAAGCATGACTTTTTTTTCAGATCAAATGGAATATTCTTCTAAGTTAATTTTGTTCATGTTTTGCATTTTAGATTCCAAGTTTGTTCGTTTATTTTTAACATAGAGAAAATTGAAACAGTTGCTCTTAATGTTTCAGCTCCATCAGAAGAGGGAAAACCTTTACAGACATATAAATCATGAAATGTTTTAAAAAAATGATTACTGTCATCATGGAGTAAAAACAATGTATTTGGAAATTCATTCTATTAAGGGCAAACCCCTGATATTATTATTATAAATGCTGTTGTAAAGTCTTTTAAAAAGATTAGCATAGAAGCTAAATTATTTGGGTTTTGCAGTAATAATACAAATATTAATTTTATTGGAGAAGAGCATAATGGTACAAATAATATTCTTTTACTGAAAAACAAAAGGAAAAGAAATATACCTAGAATTGACTGCAATACATACATAAATCACAATCGTGCTCAAGATTCTGTCAGTCTAAAAACAAACCATATTTGTTAAAATTTATGCCATTTTTATACATTTCACAGAGTAACTGTACCTCAAAATTTTGTTTCAAAGCAGATATTGAATACGAAAAAATTTTTCTTCAGCATGGCAAAAAGCAATTTTACTTCCTTTTACCATCATCATTTAGATTTAAAAATGTTTGGAACTTTGAAGAATTATTCTAAACCAATATATCCTACAATTCAAATTAAACATTTTGCAAATGAGTTCTTTATATTTCTATCGCACTGCTTCAAAATTAGTTAGAAATCTTTAATCAAATCATTCAACAAATGGAATATCAAAAAACAATATTTAAAGATTTTACTCAACTGCATTTATTAAAAACCAAAATTGGAATTGGTAAGACATCAAAATTTCTCCTTAGAAAAGCACAGGAGGAGCTGAATCAATTAAATGATAACTCAAAAGTGCACAAAATATATTTTGAAGTTTTATAATTTTTCTCTGGAGTATCTTGACATAGGAGAAATATTTTAAAACATATTTATATATATATAAATATATATATATTAGGTATATATAAATAGGTGTATTTATATATACATTTATATATATATATATATGTTTATATATATACATAAATCTGGTGCTATATATCCAGCACCTATAATATATATATACAGTTGCTATATCTAATATATATATGTATATCCAGCACCTAAATTTGGTAGAATATCAAAAGGATTATAAATAGAGACCTGAATTTTGATCATTTTTCTTTAAAAACATTTGCTGTGGTAATTAAAGTTTAAAAAACAGTATCTGTGAAAATATTTGTGTTGAAATATTTACACATTTCAATTAAAAAATAGAAATGAGAATATCCCATATTTAGCAAGAATTTGCTGCAAACTTTTCAGGTAACTTAGTATCTGTAGAGAAAATGTTTTCTCAATTAAGAAGATTATACAGAGAAAAGTCTAACATAAAAAACTTTTCAGATTTATTAACCACAAAATGTTAACTTTGAGCAAGATTTCATGTACTACCATGAAAAAAATATTGCAATAACAAATACATTAACTGAAAAAATACCAGTGACATGGTATTAGAAATATATATTTACATATATATTTAAAAAACTGATTAAGGTTCTTGAATATGAAAAAAGAATAAAATAAAATAAAAAGAATAACAATTCTACTTATGCTATTTTTAAAATTAAAATAAGCAATATGAAGAATTGTTTTACATTCCTTTTATGTACTATCATTTTTTAAAAATAATATTAATTCTTAACATATTTTTATAAGAATTACAGATTAATCAATATAATAAAAACAATTTGTTAGTAGATGAACACATATATTTGTAGTTAGTCAATTTCAAAAAGTAATATATTTTTAATTATTTTAGCTCTCTTCTCAAAAGTACTCTGGTTTTATGACATTATATAGTTGCCACAGTCATAGATTTTGGTTTCTGTTTTTAGAATTACTCTATTATTTTATTTTATTCATAATGAATTATTGAGCAAGGTTCTGGAATTCAAATAAACAAATGTCTACTATAGGTGTTTTGTACTGGAGCCTCAGAAAATTTTAGAGCTGAGATATTAGAGATCTTGTAGTCCAGACTCTGTATTTTATTGCTAGGAAGTCAAAACCTGAGGAGCTAACTGTTAGGCCCAAGTGTATACCACTAATTAGTAGCGGAGTTGGGCCTGGACTCCCCTCTCTCCAACCAGTCAATCAATGTTCCTTTTAGTAAACCATGCTTTAGATGCCAGCTTCTATATAGTGCTACAGAGTGCTGGTCTTTTCCAAACAGTGAATTATGTTTTGCTATTATGTTCTTTGTTGGTTTTAATTTGCAAATTTACAAGTCAAAACTACATGTTTCACCAACTTATTTCTTCCTAAGAATTTTTCCATATACTGCCCAGATAAAACACAATAGAATATGTAGTTTCCTGGCTTTATTTTTATTTTTTTGGTTTGGATCGTCCCAAATTTTTTCCATAACTTTACGATGATATGAGAACAATAATTTAAGGTCTTGATTTTCAATTTGTGGTTTAAATGCTGACATTAGGGAATCAGTAGTTCTTATTTATCTAAAGACTACTATTATGATGCAATTTCCTTTTTATAAAGCTTAAAAAAATAACCAACCCACACTTTTACTGATTTATAGAGGATGAAATCATATTTGTATTTCAAGAGAACAAATAGCCACCAAGTTAAAAAGCAAGTTGTCTTCAGTTGCTTTAGATTCGCAATAGTCGTGGATGGGGACTCATAAATCAATGTGCTCCCATTTCTTGCGGTAAAATCTACTTGAGCTATTTCTGAAAATCTCTCCTAGGTTATGAGAAAAAAACACACTAGCAATGCTTTGTGCGTTTGCTGATGGGAACTGACATTTTTTGGCTTTCACTGACTTTGATACTTTTCACTTTGATTAGAAAAAATAAAATGTCAGTGTCCAAGTAAAGATGAGAAGTTTTCCTGAGACTATGTGTTTGCCACAATATTTATCAGTATTACTCTTGGAAAATGATGCACGAAAATTGTCAAAACAAAAAGATCTTTTCCCCCAAATTATGCTAGTGGAAAAAATGGACACAATAGCGAAAATGGTAGATATAGACGTATATACACTCAATCCTCATTATTCAAGAATTCTGTATTTGTGGATTCATCTCCTCTTTAAAATGTATTTGTAATGGCAAAATCAATACTCCCCTCCCCACTCTGTACTTTAGCCCTCATTCACAGACATGAGCAGAGTGGCAAAACATTTGATCTGCCTGGTGCGCACATTCCCAGCTGAGGGGGAACATGCCTATTTTCTCTGCCTTCTGGTTTTAGCTCCTGTACTATAATCAAGTGTCCTTTTCACAGTCTTTTTAGTACCATGTTTTTCTTACTTTTGTGCCATTGCATGGGGATTTCACTGTTGAAATGGACACCAAGAGTTGTCCAGCAGTGCTGCCTAATGTTCTCAGATGCAGAAAGACTGGGATGTACCTTATGGTGGAAATGTGTGTGCGTGGGAAAACCTTATTCAAGGCATGAGATTTATTGCTGTTGGCCTGAGTTCAATGTTAATGAAAAATATATATTAAATAAGGTATCAGACAGTAAAACACATAAAGCAAGGTTATCTATTGATTAGTTGACAAAAATGCAACCAGAAGCCCTTGGGAACCTAACCCTGAATTTCCCCTAGGAGCAATAGTTTGGTAATTCACTAGTTCAGTGTCCACAACAATTTTCTAGAACATAACTATTGAGAATGCTGAAAGCTGAATACACACACACACACAGACACAGACACAGACACACACACACACACACACACATACATACATATGGAACAAAGCCTCAAACTTAGCAGATGAATTTCAGGAGATATTATTTATGATATAATTCTTGTCTGACTGGTCTGACTCTACTCTTTACCTTTAGAGGTAAACCTTTACCTTTACCTTTATTTAGAGTTTCATTCAGAGCTGTTCTGAGTTCATTACTATAAATAGACAATAAATAGTCATTTTCTTCTCTTCATCCTTTCACCTCTTGGTTCTTGAGAATCCAAGCGGAGAACTTGCCATGAACGCAACCCTCAGAATCAAAGCCCTATCTAGTCCCCTTTTATTTTCCTGTCCAACATGACAAAGGTCAGGACACTGGGTCGATTACATTTCCTGCATATCTTTAATATACTGGAATGTGTCTGTTTCTACCCTGCTGTTGGAATGCACTAACGTAAAAATTCTAGAATACAGAAATTGTTTAACTTTTTTATTAAAACGAAAAGGTAGATGCACACACACTGCAAAGCAACAGTATTACAAAATGAGTGATTGATTCAAATTGCTACATCTCACTCTTCTGCGTAAATTCCCACCACGTCAGAAATAAAATCCAAATCATCTTCCACGGCCCACCGGCATACCTGACCTGTCTCTGACTACCGCTCCAAACACACCTCCTGCCTCTCTTCTTCTCCAACTACTTCAGCCACATTGTCCTACTTTATGATCCTTGAATAACCAACATTGTCTCTGCCTTGGAGTCCGCACTTCCCCTTCACTCTCCCTGAGATGCCACCCCATGTCCTCATATCGCTCATATATTCTTGTCTTTCAAGTTGCATTTCTAAATGCAAAACTCACTTCCTTAGTGACTACCCACTTCGAATTAAACCCAACACCCTTAAACCCCTGTATTATAATACTCCATTTTATATTCTTCATTGTCTTAACTCTATCTAAAATCACCTTACATATATTTTGCCTGTCTACCCACCTGGTATATAAATTAAACTATTATCTATCTTATTCTACACTATTTCTCTAGTTCCTAGAAATCTTCCTAGAACATAGTAGAGCTTATCAAATACTTGCTGGATAGAATAAACTATTTATACCACTTAAAAGCAAAACATAGGCCTCCAGAGAGTAAATATAATTACATGTGGATGGTAGCATAAGATACTGTTGAAAAATCTTTAAACTTATTTTATCTGGTTTCTGTGCCTATACAATGTATAAAAGAGATTAGTTTATGTTTTTGTTTTTTTGTTTTTTTGCATTTAATTCTTATCAAATTTCCAATACCAGCCAGACCTGCCGTGAAGCTTGTAAGAACCTCTGTGGGCAGAAAAAATAGCTCAGCCTGCCTGGAAGGGGTGGAAACATGCTTCCTGAATCATTTGTAGACATATGCATGGTCAGGTGTAGGAGGCCTAATTTCTGGAGAATGTTGTTAACCATCAAAACACTGCAAGAGATTAAACTAAAAGTAATGGCAAAACTCCCATTGTTGCCAAAGGAACAAGGAATTTTAAGTATGGTAGTAAAAGAAAAGATAAGGATGAGCAAAGTTATCTCTCATCTACACTTAAATCTATGTCTCCAATTGTAATCTCTGAAGAGCATTTCAACCCATGTCTGAAGATATCTAAAGAACACTTTATCTAAGATACCTTAGGGCCACTCGGGCAACCATGTGTCTACAGTCAGATTTATCCTTCTTCTCCACAGTATTATCCCTTTCACAGACCAAAATATGTGCAATCATGTTCTGCATTGTCCTCTCACTATGCTGCACACCAAACATACCCGGCCTGTCTCTTTGAAATGTCTTTTGCCTCTGGTCCTTTGCTCTGTCTCAGAGTCCCCACCTGGCCTAGATCCACGTCCTCTCACATCAAGACTGTGCATTCATCCTCTCCTGAGATGGGATGATCGCCCTAAAGCTCAATTTCAAACTCTGACTGAGGTTTGGAATATGGCCCTCCTATTGAACTCTATTTTCACCCTCAAAATTATTTCTCTGTAGAAATGGCTTAACGCAGGGGCACCTGGGTGACTCAGTCGGTTAGGCACCAGACTTCAGCTCAGGTCATGATCTCATGGTTCATGGGTTCGAGCCCCATGTCAGGCTCAGTGATGACAGCTCAGAGCCTGGAACCTGCTTTGGATTCTGTGTCTCCCTCTCTCTCTCTGCCCCTCCCCGGCTTGCATGCGCGCACTTTCTCTCTCTCTCTCTTTCTCTCAAAAATAAACAGTAAAAAAAAAAATTTTAAAAAAATGGCTTAACGCAGTAATCTTTGGAAAGACGGGCTACAAGACTTGTTTTGAGGCTTCATACATGTAACATTTTAACCAAGTCAGGGCAAAATATCCATTATCTAAACCAAAGAGTAGGCTGAAAGGCTGATGTAAATTATGGAGGTGACAGAGACCCAAAGCTCACCAAAGCCATCCCTTGTTGCCACTGATACCTAGGACCCAATTTGCCCTATTTACACATGTACTATGGTTTCTTATTTGTGCAGTGGAAAGTATGGTGTGTTGAGGGCATAAAGGTCTTTAGGACAGGAATACCAGATCTCCTAATTCTAAACTGTAAGTTCTCATCACTACACTACATTGTCTCATTCAAATGTAGACACAAGGAGGCATGATGACATGCATCCCTGTATCATTTCTAAAATAAAATTAATCTGGTTACTAATCAACCTAGAGTATGACCAAATTATAATATTAAAAAGTTCTTGTTTTAATTAATAAACATTTCCCAAGAAAATGGAACTTTTAGTAAATTTCATAATACATGGAAAAGGTATCTGCAAACTTACTCAAAAACTGGTTCTTATTTTATTTGTTGAGGAATTCTGATACTGTAAGAAAAATATTACTGCCAAATGCAAACTTACTTTAAATTCCTAGGCAACACAAGTTCAAACCTCAAACAATGCAAGTGTTTTAAAGAAAAGTACAAGAGGTTGTTAACAGTGGTAACAAATCATTTGTAACAATGGTCCCTATGATGCTCTAGTTCAGCTGGCAAAAGTCTAGCTGATTAGGCTGACATTCAAGCTCACCGCATGTGAGGTAGTTAGTTCCAGTTGGCTTTATGGCCACAAATTACATACCTAACTCTGGTCTACCAATTAAAGTGTATGACTTTGGTTGTACGGATGGTCAAATCACAGGATGAAGCCATCTTGTGGCAACATCACTACTGGAAAAAAGTTACCTAAAATTCTGTCATACTGATGATGGATCAATGTGTCATTGACACATAAATGAAGATGCATTTTAACGTACTCAAGAATCTACCCTCAGTACACATTAATTTTATAAAGAGGAAAGATGAACATGTCTCTCAAGGCCCAAACACATGTATCCTAAAACTTTTCATTTTACCACTACCCAAATACACCTCATTCTTCATTTCCAGCTGCACTTACTCAGCTACAGATTGGTTTCTGTCAATTTGGTTAATCAGAGAATAGGACAATGTGTGCGTTTCCAAGATGCTGTCCCTTGGCAGTCCTCCTTCAGAACTATTTTCTGGGAATATGCTCCTTCTGTAAAGCAGAAATGATCTGTACTCAATAAAAACCACAGTTAACTAAGAAAAAATGGTAAGATACATTTTCTAAATAGATGGCATCTTTCCATATTTGAATCTCCTCTGGAACACAGAAAAAAACAAGAGAAAAGTAGCAAAGATGAAGTTTGGTGAGCCCCACATGCATATTCCATCACACCACCCAATCTTCTCTTTGTAATTCTTAGCTTAATTTTTCCTTAGCTTGTCTACCAGAAAAATCTCTCTGTTTCACTAACATGGCCCTAAGGATGTCATACACTAGCTGCTGGTAACTATAAGACTTGCCCTTCTGGTGGCACTTAGGGTATTCTTTCCAGGAATTCAAGCTTACCCAACTCTCATGGTGTGGGTTTGCCCCTATATTAGCAAATTCTAACACCATAGTCCATGTTCCTATAGAATTTTTAAAGCATGGCAATTGACCACAAGCTCAACATATGCCTTCATTTGTGTGCAAATAAACTTTCATATAAATTGATTTATGTCAAAATTGATTTTACTTATATAAAGGACAAGTACAAGAAGGAATATGGTATATAGCAAACAACATAAGGTCAGTGTTCTAGAAGGCCCTTACTCAGCTAGGACCTGGGTGAGATGATACAATGTTCACAGTCATGTGCCTGAAATTCTGAAGCATTGGTTTTATGAGAGTATCATGGGCTTTGACTGCTCTCTACTGGATGGAAAATAAATTTAGGTATTCTCAAATGCATAAGTACTTCAGAAAAGAGTAAATACATTGGTTTTTTAATATTATTTCTTTTGTAATATTAGGGAGATAAAGATTCCATTTCCTTATTCTACTACTCTCTATATAAGTTATTATTCATATCCTGAATTCCTGGGTTTTTATGATAATATACAATGATATATTTATTTTTAGCTTTACTTAAATACATACTTTCTCCTGAATTTATCCAAGTCACTTCCAGCAAATAGTATTAGTATCATAATTTCTTTCCACACATATAGCACTCAATGTTCAACGAACAATACTGTCATGTTGATATTGTAAAAAGAAGTTCCCTATCTGTCCAACACACACACACACATTCATGGGATACTAAACAATATTATGATGATCCTTTTTAAGTTTTAAAACTAAAAAAAAAAAAAAAAAAACAAGCAAAAAACAAACAAACAAAAAAAACCAGCCAGATTTCAATTTTGAAACTAAGAATCTAGAAGTTAGAGCTCCAAAAAGGAAACATGATGCCTCTGAGACACTACCATCATAAAAACAGGAAAGGTCATGCTGACTTCCTCATTAAGGGGCCTGTCCCTTCCAAGTGCTGATGTCACAGTCGTACTCCTGTTAGAAGATAGTCGATTAGGAAATAGTATTTGTTGCTTCATCTGTCAGTAAAGAGTTAAGGCAATTTGAAAGAAAGAAAGAAAGAAAGAAAGAAAGAAAGAAAGAAAGAAAGAAAGAAAGAAAGAAAGAAAGAAAGAAAGAAAGAAAGAAAGAAAGGAAGGAAGGAAGGAAGGAAGGAAGGAAGAAAGAAAGAGAAAGAAAATTTGGTAGTACAAAGAAAATACCAACTGGCAAAAAGAAAAATAAAAGCACATAACAAACATATAATGCAAACTGAAAATGAACACAGAGCTCTCCTAAAAATAAGCTTTCCTGAAATAATAAGCTTTCTCTAGTCCTTTCCTAGATGCACTTTGTAATTTCTGGCATTCAGGATGAAAAGGTATAAATAAAATATTTTTTATTATTAAAAGAAGAGTCTTCAAACTGACCTAGATGTAGTCCTGGGGTATCTTAAGTTTTTCTAAGGAATATCGATGCAAGGATGGTTTTAAGGGAGTCCATTTCTGATGCTTCGACTTTTACATATCTGTTTCCTCCTCTTTCCAACTTATTTGAGATTCAAGGAGCCTCCTTTATAATGGGTTTCCACCACACACTTTTTCAAAAGAAAGATATCTACTCCTCGCTCACCTGGATTTTTAGTAAAGTGCTTGCCTGAGGTATAAAAAAATCCCAAAGTTGCTAGAAGTACAATTTGTAACATTGATATGTTGACAAAATGATGATTTATTTTTAATTTTGAGAGAGAGAGCATGCAAGTGTGCACATGAGCAGGGAAGGGACAGAGGCGGAGAGAGAGAGAGAGTGAGAGAGAGAGAGGGAGAGAGAATATTAAGCAGGCTTCATGCTTAGTGTGGAGCCGAACACAGGGCTCAATTCCACAACCCTGGGATCATGACCTGAGATGAAATCAAGAGTCAGATACTCTGCCAACTGAGCCACCACGTGCCCTGAGAAAATGATGATTCTAATAACTTTGCAAATCAAGGGGTTCCCAATATTTTTGCCTTCGACACAACTGAAGGAGGAACTGAGTCATTCATAGATCAGAATTCACTTGAAGAATTGAATGTCATTGGTATAATAAAACTTCCATTCTCATACTAGATCCTCATCTTAATAAGATTTATCATTTATCATTGCTTAAAATATGAACATAAAATAATGCAATTGAATTTGTAATAAATGCTGAGTCATTCCAGTAATAAGTAATATTCATCTATGTATACAGAAACTATTTGGGGGAAAAAGCTAGATCTATATCAATAAGAGAAGGATTTTTTTCAAGAATATTTTCAAAACTATATTTCTAATATTTTCCCAATAATTAGAATCTTATGTTTATAGCAAATATTTTTAAAATAACTTCAATTTGTGCACATAATATTGTAGTATAAAAATATAGTAAGTAATCAATAAACACTGACCCATTATACATACCTACAGATAAAGATTATAAAAATAGAATGAAAATCTGTGTTTAAAGACAGAAAAAGAAATGATGTAAATTGTCTGAGATGACACTTTTCATATATATCTTCAAACAGATGACAGACTTCAAATCCTTATCAGATTTACTCTTCACTATTAGAATCACTATTAGATTTTATTGGTTACACTGTGTATATAAGTACATATGTGCATATATACACCAATTTCTTTTTAATTTAATTTGTAATTTTAATACCAATTTTCTTTATTCTAGGTAAATGGAAACTTTCATTATATTTTTAAGTGACTGATGTTTGTAAACAGACTATTGGTAAACAAACAGGCTATTGGTAATTTTATATGACCAAAAAGCAATTTAGCAAATTATTTTATTTACACTAATCATTCAATGGATTCTCTCAGGTTTTCCATAATATAGTTATAATTTAAGATAAATTTTGACAAGACAGTCTTACTTATAATTTCATACTATTTTTCTTAGTATGATTATTTTAGATAGTACCTCCTGAACAATGTTAAATGATAGAAGCCATATTAGTAAAAGTAGAGGCTAAGCTACTATAAATGAAAGATGGAAAAATTCAGTGGTTTAAATAATACAGAAGTTTATTTTCTATCATGTAGAAATCCAAAAGTGAGTGACCTGAAACTGGACTCATAGTATGCTGTTGCTATCTCTCTTTACAAAGGGGACTGTTCTATTTGTCAACATTTCCCCGCTAACAGGAAGAGAAAAACCAAGGTCAGAACAATTTTGTCTTCAAGGAGGTTACCTGGAAATTGGACACTTTACAACTCATTGGACAAATCTTATGTACATGCTCACAACCACACCTACCAATGAAGCTCTAAAATACAGACTCTAGCTGAGGAACCATGTGACCCCCTGTGGGCTCTCTATCCCTAAAGGGAAGGCAAAGAGAATGAATACAATACAATTAGCATAAAAAACATCAATGTCTTCAACCTTGCTTTAATGAGAATGCTTCTAGTGTATCCCATTAAGCATCATGCTAGCTATTGTGTTGAAATATATTTTACAAAGTTAATGAAGTATCAATCTATTTCTATTATATTAAAGTTAATTTATTGGAAATATATACTGAATTTTATCAAATTTTTACATGTATGGAACTGATGTATTTTTCTTTTTTATCCATTAATATAGTGAATTTAATTAATTTATATATTTGTAATATTGAAGTCGTGCTTATATTTGTGCTATGATTATCACTATGGACATTTTTTTTAAAGATAAAAAAACTCAAAATAATTTGAATAGTACTTTCTTCAAAAAATAGGTCAAGTAGCACTGACATTTTAGGAGGCAGGTTTAAAAGACATTTGGGTTTGGGAGGTTTGAATCAAGCAGGAGACACAGTCTCAAATGTCTTCTGAGACCAGATGGACAATGCAAGCGGATAAAAAGGGAGTAAAGTGGCCTTGATGGGGCCAGGGCAAGTGTAAGGCCAGAGTAAAGGGAAACCTAATAGTCAGATCCACCCTTGAGGGCTGCTATGAGGACATCAATCCCTATGATGCCAGATTGTCCTTTTTTTTTTTTTTCCGAGTGAATCAAAAATTCATATTTAAAATTTTTTTATGTTTATTTTTTAGAGAGAGAGAGAGAGAGAGCATGAGCAGCAGTAGACACAGAATCTGAAGGAGGCTCCAAGCTCTAAGCTGTCAGCACAGAGCCCAATGTGGGGCTCAAACTTACAAACTGTGAGATCATGACCTGAGCTGATGTCAGACACTTAACCGACTGAGCCCACCCAGGTGCCCTCCAACAAAACCATATTTTTACATAAAATCTTGCAAGTTCTAAATATTGATAAGAAACTTAACATCACACACACACACACACACACACACACACAACTGGATTACTGCATAGACCAAAGAAAACAGTAAGAGAATGGATCAAGTTGTATTGGTTATCTCTGGTTTAAATATTTACCACAGCCCAGGAGGAAATTGACAAGGAAGAGAAAGAGGTTGAATGGTTTGGGGTTTATAAGGCGGCAGATACAAGGACCAGAACTAATGGAGATCTTCTAGGCTGGCCTGTCCCCATAGCTGTCTATCTGGGCTGACAGTGCTGGGGCCTGGTTACAAAGATCCGCTCAGGACTTAGGGCATGAGCATCCCATGACTAGGGGGATATTGAGGATCGCCTCTCCTCAAAGAACCGGGGCTCTACAATAGAGTAAAAGCCCACGCTGAGGACCCGCCATACAGCCCTCTTGCCCCACTCTCACCCCAAAAAGCAACTGAACCACTTCATGATCAGTGGGCAGCACTTTGTCAAACTTTAGTCAACTTCCCCCTCACACTGGGGCACGGCCCAGGAAGAAGGGAGACTACTTCAAAGGATACTACTTCCTTAGACAATAGGAAAGTTTCAAGTATGGGGAACTTTTTATTTATTGCCTCCAAAGTAGCATACGTGAAATATAAATCTGCAAGGTTAGAGTGCTACCTACCAGGCTTCCCTGTTGGCACAGTGCATCATCCAGGCCCACCAGCACGTCAGACCAGGCCTGCCACAGTCCTTGCTACTACTCAAGCCCACTACCCGCCCTCCTTACTTTGCATTTTACACCTCAGTAATACAGAACTGCTCAGAGTCTCCCAAATACATGATTCTGTTTCATGCCTGTATGTGGCCCATACCCCCTACCTATCCTTCCCTACCTTACTTTTTTGCTTCCTGTCAATACTTGGAAATCCACTTTGGATGTCAGCTTTCCCAAGGGGTGTTACCTGAGCACCAGCTCCTTTCATCCCAAAGCTAGAACCAGGCTTTGATTCTATAATGCCATTACAAACCTTGCCTGCCTTCATCATAATTTTGCTTTGCTTTTAATTTATGTTAATATACCTGTTCTACGTCAAGGGAAAGAAAAGAGTTTGGGTTTTTTTTGTTGTTGTTTTGTTTTTTTATCTTCAGATACTCAATTTCTAGACTCGTATCTGCCACTGAACTGACCTGAACTATACTAAACCTTCTCTCTGGCCTCATCAGGAAATTGAAGCTGTTGGCCTAAATTTTAGATTTCTGAGATCTCTTTCAATTCTAAAGTGATTTAAAACATTCACTCCACAGATTTACAAACAATTTATGCTATTTTTTTAGCTAATATGAGACTATCTCAGACTTTTACAACACAAACGGGCCATGCCTTGCACCATCTAGTGCACATTTCTGATTAGCAATTTTATGGTAATTTGTATAACTCTAAATGGCCAAGTTGTTTCTCCTGGCCTCTCTGCACAATCTTTTCCTGGACTTCAAGACGCTGTAGTCAGCATTCAGTGTCTTCATCCTGTTTACTTACTTTGAATAAATGTATCATCTTCTGTTTCTCTCTATTTTTTAATACTACTAGTGTCCATACAAAATCCCTCAAATTTTCTCCTTAATAATTATCTCTCAGGATAACCCAGTCTAGTATACAAGTCATAAATTTCTAGAGGAATAATTTTTTTTCAGATATTCCACCTTCAACTCCTCCTTCATTCCGTCTTCTTAAATGTTACAAAAATAAGTTCTAATACAAGATTATTCCTCTTGACTTCAAACGCACTGATCCTACAGTATTCTATAACCTACAGGGAGGCAATGGAATTCAATAAGCTTTTATCGAGCACATTCCAGTCAAATAATAGCAATAGACTGATAGATGGTTTTTGAGATGGGATTGCAAAAAGCTTGAATCTATGCTAGAGTATAAGTGGGGTGTGATCAAATTATCCTAAAACAAGGTAATAGGTGATAAATATCATGAGAGGGTTAAAGCAAAATTCTGTAGGAGTCTGAGAAGAGAGTTCTTTTCTATTAAATTGACTAAAGAATGCTTAATAAATGACTCAGTAATGGGGCTGTCCCTGGAGAGTCAATTAGGCTTGTGGTAGTTTTTGATAGGAGAGGGGAGACAGTCATGGATAAAAGGATGACATGAGAAAGAAAGGCTTGGAGACCAAAGAATACATTAAGTTACTGAGCAACTTGTTTTATTGGAACATGGGGAAGCATCTGAGCTTTAGGTGAACAAATTTGGTTGCAGAGGGCTCATAGAGAGACATGGTTCAAACAAGACTTTTAGTTTATTCAGGAAGTGGGATGTAGAAGACTGAGGAATTTTGTGGATTGCGAAAAGGGACTAGAGCTATTATGATAAGCAAAATAAATCAGTCAGAAGAAGACAAATACCACATGATTTCACTCATATGTGTAATTTAAGAAACAAAACAAATGAACATACAGGAAAAAAATGAGAGAGGAAAACCAAGAAACAGACTCTTAACTATAGAGAGCAAAATGATGGTTGCCAGAGGGGAGGGGTAAGAGGGATCTGGGCACCTGGGTGGCTCAGTCCATTAAGCATCTGACTTTGGCACAGGTCATGATGTCACAGCTCGGCTTGAGTTTGAGCCCCATGTTGGGCTCTGTGCTGACAGCTCAGTGCCTGGAGCCTGCTTCCGATTCTGCATCTCTCTCTCTCTCTCTTTCTGTCCCTCCCTTGCTTGTGCTCTGTCTGTCTCTGTCTCTCAAAACTAAACATTAAAAAAAATTTTTTTAATAGGTGATACGGATTAAGGAGGGTGCCTGCAGTGATGAGCACCAAGTGTGTTGAATCACTATCTTGTACACCCGAAACTAATATTACATTGTATGTTAACCAACTGGAATTTAGTAAAAACTTCTAAAAATAAAAATGTTTTTTTTTAAAAGGGACTAGAGTCTAAAGCAAAGAAGCCTGGACCCTGAATGTGAGACAGGGGAGGCAGAGACTACCCTCTAGCTGCATGACTAGGGTATCCTCTTCAGACATGAAATGTATAGTGTGTAAGTTACATTTCCTAAAATAGAAGGGGTGATGATATCAGTACCTTTCTCATCTGTGGTAGAAAGAATGTAAAGAAGTTAGTTACATAAAGTACTTAGCATAGTAACTGCACATAATAAATGTTAACTATTAATAGTGAAGTCTTCTAAGAGATCACATTTTAAAGACAGTTTTTCTTGTTATATGCTGAATATAATGTTATATGTTGAATTTTAAGTACTACTCACATTATCTGTTAACCAGAATAATTCTCAGAAAGCTCTCATTGTCAAACCATATAAATAAATGATCAAGTAAGTGCTATATAATGATTTATCAGAAATATTTCTCAGATATATTTGCTCTTAATCCACAGTTCATGAAACCAGGTGAAATGAGTTTCTTGTAATTAGTAATGGTGACTTTTGGACCCCACCCAAGAGCAGAGCTAGTTGCCAGGAGGACCAACCATATGATTAGAGGGTTGGAACATTCAGGCCCCTTCTCTCCAGGGGTTAAATCAGCCAATGGCCAATGACATAGTCCCTCATGACTAGGTAATGAAGCTTCCACAAACACTCAAGAGTACAGCTTCTTGGTCCTCTTTATCCAGAGAGATTCCACACTTGGGGATCCAGCATGCTTTCACATGCCACCGAGCCAGACCCAAGCTCCATAGGGATAGAACTCTTCTGTTTGGAAACTTGCCCATGTAGCTCTCTGTCTGGCTATTGACTCTTATTCTTATTCTATCCTTTAATAAGCCATTAAATGTAAGTAAGTGTTTCCCTGAGTTCTGTGGGCCTCTCTAGCAAATGAATTGAACCTAAGGAGGAAGACATTGGAACTTCCAGTCTTCAGATGGTAGGTCAGGAGCACAGGTAAGCAGAGAAGCTCAAGCCTGGGGCTTGCGACTGGTGTCTAAGGAGGGGAGTGGGGAAGTCTGACATTATATTCACTTAGATAGTGTCAGAATTGAGTTAAATTCTCAGATACCTTGCTGGTGTTCGAGAATTGCTTGGTGTTGTGTGAGCCTTCCAAACACTGGAACTGGGTCTGGAAATATTAATGTACTGTAATGTACTGCATTCCAGAAGGCACGTACAGAAACCTAACCTGCTAAGAGGGGCTGCTCTAGGGGTTGAGATTATAGAAGACTCACTTTCTATGATAAACATTGCTAAGATGTTTACTTTTTAAACATTCACTAATTTCATAAGAAAAAATAACAGTGAAAAAACATATAAAGCAGGCAAATGGATGTTTTACAATAGCAAATGGAAGTATCAAAGAAAAAACATTGAAATATATTGATGACTTGGAAAATAACCCTATGGACCTCTTAATACCAGTTGAACTTTTAAACAACTACTCACTAATTTACCTGAAAATAAATATTTTCAAATACATAATTTTTTTCTCAGCTCCAGTAAGCAAATTAGCTCTTTCCATCTTTCCAAGAATAATTTCCATGGTTTCACCCAATACTGAGAGCTAATTTGACACTGTTTCATCATACAACTATGGTTTCCTGCACATATATTTATTTTAAAGGTATATTTTGGTGTTAGAACTTAAAAATTCGTGGTTTAACTTTAAGAGACCTCTATTAACAGTTTATAGGTCTTCTTTGCAATATGTCATTAGGGTATTTGCAAAGGCAGTCACTTTAGCAGTTTTCCAGTAATTTGGTCCCTCTCCTTCACTATTGTAAACGAAGAAATAATTTGATACAGGGAAAAAGCTAAATTTCTATAAATCTGATGTGTTTCATATTGCAAATATCCCACTAGATATGGAATTCATTTTCTAAAAATTTTAGAATACCCAAAATGATACACTCAGAAAGAATTTCTTATGCCATTCAGGCACAGAGATTTACATGAATGCATGCAGGACACAGGGCGGGTTAGGGGCAGGTCTGAGCCAGGACCCAGATCGCCTGACACTCACTTCTATGTTCTATCCTCCACACTGGTTTTCATACCCAGAAAACATCCCCAATCCTAATTAACCCTAATCCTATTTATTCATAGCACAATCTCTGTTTAACCTCTGCAATGTCAAAGACACTTCCTTTGAGCAGGAATCTCTTTGAAGAAGTTCTACCAGGAGTAAGAAATCGTGCAGAGTTGTGTTCCTGCAACACACAAGCCACCTCCTCCTCCATGTTCATCATGAAGCCTTACCTGCTATGCTTCCGACAGGAGATTTTAAGAGTTTACTGTTATGGTCTCAATAGATTGCAGAATGTTGCCTAGCCATTGGAATAAGAAGTCATATTTCTCTGTAAAATCAGATGAGGGAGGAATTGAAACATTATGTTTCAATCTTGGTCTTTCTTTAAGATTAACTCTTGGCCATCCAGAGTCTGATCCCAGAAACAAGATGAGTTTCTATCTATACGCCCTCAATCAAATTAGAGCTAACGTTTTGTTAATTAAGATCGTTATTAATTGTGAAGCAGAACTACTACTTTTAGACTGTGGATACTAAAATCAGTTGTGAAGATAAGCTGAAGAATTTGGTAGCCTGTTTTGGTCATTTGCCTTTTGTTTAATGTTTGATCACTATGTTATATGATTTTTAATTTAAATTTTTGGAACTGACTCAGAAATATATAATAACAATCCTTTTTAATATATTGCTATACTTCATAGTATACAATGGAAAAGGTCCTTTCCCCTTCAAAATAAAAACTTTTACATTTGAGGGAGAAAAATTCTCAAGCAAAATGTTTCCAGGATCCATAGAGATATCAGACAATCTTTAGCTATTTTGAATATTCCTTATATAAAGAGTTGCAGAAAAATAAACTAGGCATTATTTAATTCACTGAATACACATTTTATCTAGAAAAATGCTTATAACATACTGATAATTTAGTTTGGAATTTTAAGAAATTCTCTAATTCACAAACAATTAGCATTAAACGAAATAATGAATAGTATTATGAATGGTCAGATAATTAAGCTCGATACTTTTTTAACATTTATTAATTTTTGAGAAACAGAGAGAGACAGAGCATGAGTGGGGGACGGGCAGAGAGAGAGGGAGACACAGAGAGGGAAACAGCAGGTTCCAGGCTCTGAGCTGTCAGCACAGAGCTCCATGTGAGGCTCAAACTCACGAACCGTGATACCATGAACTGAGCTGAAGTCGGATGCTCAACCAACTGAACCACCAAGGTGCCCCTTAAGGTCAATATTTTAAATAGCACCATGGGGCGCCTAGGTGGCTCAGTCAGTTAAGCGTCTGACTTCAGCTCAGGTCATGATCTCACGGTTCGTGAGTTCAAGTCCCACATCAGGCTCTGTGCTGACAGCTCAGAGCCTGGAGCCTGCTTCAGATTCTGTGTGTGTCCCTCTCTCTCTGCCCTTCCCCTGCTAATGCTCTGCTCTGTCTTTCTCTCAAAAATAAATAAACACTTAAAAAAAGTTTTAAAAAAATAAAAAAATAAATAGCACCAGAAGAGAATTCCTAAATATATATCTAATATTCTACATTAGACATTAATATAGGATACTATGGGATATTCTTTATTTACTATAATATTATATTAATATACAACCTTTTGAACTTTAGGAAATTATTAACATACGAAGCTAAATGTTTGAAGTATTCCCTTATAGAATTATAGCACTATTAAAACAAGTTAATTATTTGAGAAGACATACAGACGGCCAACAAGTATGTGAAAAGATGCACAACATCACTCATCATCAGGGAAATTAAAATCAAAACCACAATGAGATACCATCTTACACCTGTCAGAATGGCTAGAATCAAAAAGCCAAGAAATAAGTGCTGGCAAGGATGTGGACTTATGCACTGCTGATGGGAATGTAAATTGGTGCAGCCACTGGAAAACCACATGGAGGTTTCCCAAAAAATTAAAAGTAGAACTACCATATAATCCAGCAATTCCACTTCTGAGAATTTGGGGGAAAAATAAAGAAAATGGAAATTCTATTCAAAAAGATACATGTATTCCCTATTCATTGCAGCCTTACTTACAATAATCAAGATATGCGGACAACCTAAGTGTCCATTAATGGATGAACGGATAAAGAAGATGTGGCATATATATATATGATAGGATACTATTCGGTCACAAAAAGGAGAAAATCTTGCCATTTGCTACACATCAATGGACCTGAGGGCATTATGCTACGTGAAGTAAGTCAGACAGACAAAGGCAAATACTGTATGATCTCACTTATATGTAGAATTAAAAAAAAAAAAAGTCATAGATACAGAGAGCAGATTGGTGGTTGCCAGAGGTGGGGGATAGAGTGTGGGCAAAATGGATGAGGGGTGTCAAGAGGTACAAACTTTCAGTTATAAAATAAGTCATGGGGATGCATGAATAGCATGGTGACCATAATAAAAATACTGTATTGCATTTGAAAGTTGCTAAGAGAGTAAATCTTAAAAGTCCTCATCACAAGAAAAAAAATTCATAACTATATATGGGGATAGATGTTAACTAGACTTATTGTGGTGATCATTTCACAACATATACAAATATCGAATCTTTATGTTCTATGCCTGAAACCAATACAATGTTAAATGTCAATTACAACTCAGTTAAAAATTACTTGAAAAGCATTTCAAAAAAAGAAGCCAAGAAAAATTCTTTCTTCCTACATTTGTTTAGCTATGACAATTTCTGCATTGGGACACTCCTGACACAGCTTAATGAGATTTATTCTGAAGAATCCTCAGGTATGGACCTTGTCAGTGGGTCTTGGCATACATTAAAGTCAACATTCTTTGGGAGGCATTTTCAAAGAAAAGGAACAATTTCTCTGAGGAATGTCTCTGGCAAAAAAAAAACTCTCAACTGTTTTATTAATCACATTCAGAAGATGCACTTCCTTGCCATTCAGAGTCAACATATTATATGCTGTTCATGTCAACTATCTTTGTGGCAAATCTAAATAAAACTGGAGAATGAATGATGTCCAAAAAGCCAGTAGGTGTAATTTTTTAAAAAACAATTGAAAAATAAAGGGAAGGAAGGTAAAGGAGAGAAACTTCACAACATATTTAATCTCTGTATTTTCTAATACTCAGGAAATAAAAATAATATAAAAATAAAAATAATATAAAATACAATATAAAAACAATATCAAGTCTCCCCAATACTTTGATGTATGTAAACAATAAGGCAATGCAAGTCATTTACAAATTGTACAAGTAAAATTGTATATGGTATGCTAAATACCACATGCTTATACAGCATTTTTTTGGAAGTAAAAAAGAGAGAGGATAAATAGCCTTTGGTTTTTATTCAGTTGATATTTAAATTTAAAGCGACAGATCAGTGGGCTTGACCTAGACGTTGAAGCAGGCACAGTGTTGGGCCTCCTGGCCAAGAAGACCGCAACCCTAGCAATGTGCTTTGCCTCAGTGTGAGATGGAGAAAGAATGTCTACTAACAGCCTTTGAGTTCACTGATGGCCTGCACCATGGACATCTCTTGTCAATGTTGCGGAAGTACAGTTTTCCTAAAAGTCTGGTTTGGCATATCCACATCCTTTATAGGGTAAGTCCAATATTATGAAATACAGATTGGGATTGCCCAGCATATACATCTACCTCTTGGTATCAGCAGGAAAATTACAACATGCTGGTTTAGCCCAAGTGTAGATATTCTCCATCCTCTTCCATTTTTTTTTCCTGATAAGGATTCATTCAATCATCTAAGTTCTATCTCCTCCTTAAAATTTTCCTAGGTTTTTCTTCTCCTGTGTAGAAAACCTTCTGGAGCTCTGTGAGTATGTCCCAGTAATTTTCATTTAAACAAGTATCCCACCCAGATGATTCGGCAGCCCAAACATATATTTGAGGAATTTCTCTCTAGTAAAAATAAAGGCGTTTGCAGATTTGTATGCAGGAGATAGGTGAAATCTAAGTTATGTTTTTAAAATAGTTACTTCTGGCTGCTTTATTGAGAAAAGATTGTAGGGGGTCCAGAGTAGAATCAGGGAGACACAGTAAAAGGATTTTTTTGCAGCAATCCAGACAAGACATGATGGTGGTTCTCACCTTGGCGACTGCGGTGGAGAGGATGATATACAGTCAAATTCTGGATATTGTTGATGATAAAGCCAACAGGAATTTCCTGACATACTGAATGTGGAGAGAGAATTAGACAACACTTAAATATAATGCCACAGTACTTGTCTGAACAACTAGAAGGATAGAGTGCTATTAAATGAAGTGATGGAGGCTTCCAGTGAACCTGGTTTGGAGGGTGAATGGAGCAGTTTGGTTTGAGAAATTAAGAGTTTGAGATGACTGTCGGGCATTCAAGTGAAGATATCAAGTAGGCAATCAGATACACAAGTCTGAAATATATAGGAGAGTTTTAGGCTGGGGAGTTCACATCTTGAGGACTGTCAGTATCCAGATGGTTTTTAAAGCTAAGTAGATGAGCCAGTCCCACAGCTTGACTTTTCCCTCTTTCCAATCTGAATTCTTTCCCTCCTGACCACAAATATTGATCCCAGGCTGCTGCTTAATAAAATTTTGCTTGCTAAAGTCCATCTCTAGCCCACATCCCACTTTAGCTTTTCCTGATTTAGCTAAAACATGTCTAAAATAAGACTAACTCCTATATTTTGTTTGCTTCTTACCAATAAGACTCAAATTTCCATAGTTTTTAATTTTAATTCATTCATTCTTTCTTTTATTCCTTTCATAAATATTTATCCAAAACCTACAATGTGCTGGTTACCTTTCTAGGCACGAAAAGACTGAGAGCTTCTTACCAGTCTAAACCAACTAAATGAGTGGTAAAGTCTGCATATAAACTAAAACTACATGGGTTTATTGAAGCATCACACTGTGTAGTCTACTAAAGATTCTGACACCATCCGTTGCTTAACAATACAATTCATATTTAGCATTCAGATTTTCAGATAACAGGATTTTCTGTAACGTGGGGGAGGAACCTTTTATTATCAGTCAGTTTTCAATGTTTTCCTCCATTGTTGGTGGTTACCAATTGCTGCTAGATATTTGAAGAATTACTGTTATATTTCTCTTTTATTTATCATTTTGCCTTGTTTCATTTTTATTGTCTCCAATTCTTTGTTTATTCTCTAGCAAATAAATCCATGCATGGTAGGTAGCTGATGAATTATTTGCCTTATAGTCATGAAGGCTTGAGAGATATGGGTAAGATACAATACTGACGGTCTTAGAGGCCACCTACCTAGCATAATTTCAGGAGAGATTTGTAACCCCACATGTCTACTGCAAACTAGACACAAAATTATATATTCAAAAATGCATTGCTTCAGGTAGAGCATGACTAGTAGATCCCTGTTTACATAGAAAAAAACTAAAAAGACAAATACCTTGTGTTGTTAATTACAGCAAAGCTGCTTCATCGCTTTGCATTCCAAAGTAATATCTATCTGTGAGCAAGACAGCAGTAGAGGTAAATTCAGAAAGTTTAAGGGAAGAATAAGTCACGGTTGATCATGTTTACTCTAAAAATGTTCTTTAGAACCCCAAGGGCGGCTTTGGGAACCGTGCTCAAAGGAGCTACTCTGTGGGCTGTAGAATCAGAAAGTTCCATAGAGTCCTTCCTTACCTCTTCCCACACCCTAACTCGATGGCCTCCAGCTCTTTAGCAGCATCCTGTCTTGATCTCCTGACTCTGGGCTGCCTACACCATGAAATCCCAGAGAAGTTGTTAGGAACTCCAGATTCACACCCGCAAATTTAAGATTGGCACCCAGTCTCCCACTAGGTCCAGAGAAGAAAATCAGAGAGTCAATGTGAATTAAAGGCAGGGAGAGGTGGGCGTGGAGCCAAACTGGGGTAAACAATACAAGCAAAATGGAAGAAGGAGCTATTGGTTCAACAAGGTGGCAATAGGCCAAGATAATGGTGCAGCAAAAGGATGAAGAGAACAGGAAAAGATAGGCAGGCATAAAAGTCTCTGAGACCACAGTGACTAGTTTGCCTACAGGAACACGTCAGGAATTGATCATTTCCCACCTTCGAAATGAGGATGTTCTTGGGTGCCGCTTTGCACTCACCAAAAGGACAGGTGAACTTTTTACACTTGTGGTTTTCTTTTTTTTTCCAAATGCTGAGAGATGCTAAGTTCAATTTAAAAAACAAAGGATTATCTTTGAGATCTTTAATTAAAAGCAGAAATCCCAAAGATAGGAAATCCTAGGAAGAGTGCTGGTGGGTTATATTTAAAGTCTGTGGGACTCGATTTATGAGTTCAATGTTTGTCAACATCAATTCAGACTGAAGGCTTGCTTGAGGTGCTCTTGAAAAGCAGTAGCTACTGATAAGTGTGCGCCTCCATAACACCTGTAGTTGTCTCTGGTCCAACGTGGAGCGCTCTTGACATGCAGCAAAACCCTGGCATCTTTAGGAAACTTAGTTCTTCACAGACAGGGAAATTTGGCCCCTTGTGAAGACAGCAATAAGTAAAAAAATAAAAACTGTCAGGTGGCTTGTCATCAGTGCTTTTCCTTCCCAGACTTTCTTTCAACTTGTGCCTGATCCAGGAATCACATTATCCTCCACATAGCTTACCTATTATTACTACCCTCCCTATTGATAGGGAAGTATACAGTGTCTTACGTCCTCAGAGACCCAGTTACCAGTTCCAAAGATTTCAGCCAGCAACCTATTAACATCTTTAGACTGAGTTAAAGATCTGCTGTAGGACCTCTCAACTTAAATTACAAAATAAATAAATAAATTCCTTTATCCCCTGTTCCCTTCCACATTTTATAGAAAAGCTTCTCAAGACTCAATTTTTTTTTCAATTTTCTCTTGAATCCACTCCAATGAAGCTTCTGTCCCTGCTACTTCATCAATTCACCTCAAGTTGCCAAATCCAATGGACAATTCGCCATGATATAACAACTTTTAACGTGGTTGACCAACTTCCCCCTCCTAAAAAATTTATTTTATTTCCCATCTGGGACATCACTATTTTCAGTTTTTCCCACTTGCCTCCCCCTCTCACTCTCTTTTGTTGGTCCCTCTTCATCTTCCTGACTCCTAAACAATCAGGACTTGGAACCCTTCTTGTGACAGTTACTTCCAGTCATGGCAGTAAATACTGTCTACACTCTGATGACTTTCAATTTTATCACTCTTGCCTGAATGTGCTTCTGAAATCGAGCCTTAAATATTCAACTGCATTTTTCACATCTCCTCTTGGATTTCTAATAATCATCTTATCATATCTAGAATAAATGTCTTGTTTTTCCCCCCAGATCTGCTCTTCTCCACTTTAGTAATGGAAACTATGTCTTTCCCATTGGTCAAGGGTCATGTGTGTCTCTTCCCTTCTCTCACATTCTACATCCTGTCCAATGGCAAGTCAGCTATACTCCCTGAATGTATCCAGAATTCAGCCACTCCTCACCATTTCCACCACTACGTCCACTCTGGTTCAAGTCACCAACATCTCTTACCCACATTATTACAACAGCCTCCTAATTGGAGTCCTTCCTCCTACTTCTGCCTCCTTATATTCTACATACAGAGATCCCCTAGATCAAAATCAGAGCAGATAAAAATTCTGGTCAAAATGCTACAACGACTTCCCACTGTCTGCAGAATAAGAACCAAAATTCTTACCATGATTTATCAGGTCATATTCCATAACCCATCTGACCTCGCTGAGTCCCTTCTCTATTTGTAGGCACAGCCACACTGACACTGGTGTCCTTCCTCTTTCTCAAACACAGTTCTGCCTCAGGGCTTTTGAACTTGAGGCTCCCTCTGCTTGGAGTAGTCTTCCCACAAATACCAGCATGGCTCAATCTCATTTTCTTCAGACTTTATTCAGTTCACATCCCTCATCTGGTCAGGGAGGTCTTTCTTAATATCACCCTATAATAAGTAGATTAACTTCATTTCTTATTTACTTTTTATCTGCCTCACTCTGCTTTACTTCCTTCAGAAGTTTTATCACTGACATATTATATACATAATGGCTGATTATCTACCTTACCCTCATCGGAATGGAAGCTCCAAGGTAAGCTTCCATTTTGTCTTGATGTTTCACTCCTGTATCCACAGTACTTAGAACAGTGTCTGGGGCTATATAGAAGATACTTAGTAAATATGAGCTAAACTATTTAAAGAGTATTCATAGAGTCTTGCGTGCCAGCTGGGAGTCGCTTCTTTCCCTCCTGGTGCTGCCTCCTGAATCTAGCTGCCAGTATCCCAGGGTCTGCTTGTGCTGGCACAGGTGACCATTCTACTTTCTCATGGCATGGGAATCTTTCTTCATACCATGGACTAGAGGAGAAAGAAAAAAAATTGGGATTTCCTTGTTTAATCATCAAGCTGATCCAATCCTTACGCTAGGCACTAGGGATCCAGAGATGACAGCTTTAGAAAAACAACTGTGAACAGTTTAGCTGGATGAGAAAGACAAAACAACAATTTTGATATGTTATTCAAAGTCCCAGAATAGAGCACATAAAGGATTCTATGGGAGTACAGAACAGAGTCCCAAACCTTAATGAGGTACAGGGACACGGGAATTGAAACATCTCAAAGCTCGCCGGTGCCAGGAGAGCTGGGACGGATACCCCGGGAATAATACATAACTTGTGGATAGTCTGCAGGGTATTAAGAAGACCGCAGAGCAGGAAATAAACTAAAGAAGTAGACGAGAGTCAGATCAGCAAGAATGTGCATGCTGGGGTGAAAGACTATATATTTTATTTTGAAGTTGACAGGGAGCCATTGAAGAGGTTTGAGCAAAGGAATGAAATGACTAGGATCTAGTCCTGGCCCCGCCCCTCACTGACTAGGATGTAGGCCAAATTATTTGATGCAATTCCCATCCAATTTTTTCAGCCAAAAAAAGCCCTTGTTCACACAAAGGGTGTCCAGAACTAACACATAAATCAGATAAAACAGAACACTCTGGGTGAAGACTGGCCTGTTTGACCCTTCGCTCTTTGCGGCAGTCTCTGAGGCCCCTCCCTGAAATCCTCAGAGCTCCATGGATGACAGGCACAAAAACCACCGACTACATATCTGTTTCCTCATCTAAGCCAAATTTCATAATCTCTAGAAGACTTAAAATATGTTTTTTCTATACAGCCTCACACAGTTGATTTTTCCTGTATAACATTCTAAAGCAATCTTTTTAAATCATTTGATTGTGGCAAAGGTGTCGAAACTATGCTTTCATTTTCCCACTAGAGAGCTTGCCTCAGTTAAAAAATATCCTTCCAGAGAATGACTCGTATATGAAAAAGAGAGATGTCCAGATATGATTGTTAGACTAAGTATAAGAACCTCATGGCATCTTAACCAGCAGTACAGGCTAAAGTCTACCTAGAATATAGGGCCATTAACCTGCAGTACTATCGATGGGTAGAAACACTAAATACCAAAGTTACGCTTCAAACATAAAGTTGCTTAAGTATGTTATCAGAAAAGACTAGACAGTGAGATTTTGTTGCCTTTCGTGTTTATTCTTCTCAGGTACTGCACCCTAGAAGTCACCTTTTAATGAAAGCATTCTTTCTCTTCATTTTATTCCAAAACTAATAGAAATCTCTTTCTATATGATTCTATTAGTTTAGGTAACACTACCCTGGATAAGTTCTTTAAACTTAACCAATATAAAAGGTGAAGAATACATTTTGGGGAGAAAAATTCTGAGACTACAGCATGAAAAAGAAATGCAAATATAGGGGGATATGTTGAGGTATGGAAAGATGTATCTGATCTCCATTCCCATTGAACTGCATGGCCCTTCCGGCGCCTACAGCATTCTGCCATTTCTGCCTGAGAGAAGGAAGGCCACAGCAGAAATACTAAGGAAAAATAAATCAATCTTGGACTTAGTATTTCAGAACATAAGTAATAGCTTAAGTGGGGAAAAAGAAGTGTCTTAAATTTAAAAATTCAAAATTCTGTAGTATTCAGAGCTTGAAATTTATACTCTCAAATTAGGTGCATGTGTTAGGCTGAAAAAAAACCACCCAAAGATGTCCATGTTTCAATCCCCAAAACTTGTGGATATGATACCTCACTTGTCAATTATGTACCCTGAGATGGATAGATTACTCTAAATTATCCTGATAATCACAATGGAATCACAATAGTCCTTGTGACTGAGAAAAGACAGCAAGATTACAGTCAGAAAAGGTGTTTTATGGAACGAAGAGTCAGAGCCAGAAAATATTGTTTCTGGCTTTGAAGATGGAGGAAGGGACCACAATGCTAGGAATGTAGGCAGCCTTGGGAAGCTGGGAAAGACAAGGAAACAGATGGCACTGCCGACCCATTTTGGATTTCTGACCTCCGGATAATTAATCTGTGTTGTTATGCCACTAAGCTTGTGATAATTTCTTGCCAGAGCAATAGAAAACCAATACCAATTGTGGCACTGAGATGGGGTACCTAACTAATGTAGAAGTACATTGGGGATTAGGTAATAGGTAGAGACTGGGAGCATTTTGAGGAACATGCTTAAAAAGACTCAATTTCATTGAACACACTGTTTGGTAGAAATACACTCAAAGGTATTGCTGGTGAAGGCTCAGTATGAAGTAGAGAGCATGACAGAGAAACTTACATCATCTTAGGGAAGTTCTTCAGGTAGAAATAAATTATTCCAGATGGAAACACAGAAACGTAAGAAGGATTGAAGAGAAATGGAAGGCATAAATGTAAGTAAATATAAACAGATTTGATTAACAAAATATAATATAATGTCTAATGTCATTTAAAATGTATGTAGAAATTAAATCTATGCCAGCAATGTGGAAATGGAATAGGAATAAAAGGGGTTAAAGTGTTTCAGAGTTTTAGCACTATTGTAGAAGTAGAAATGTGATCATTTGTTACAAGACATGGACATTTGCATAATTTAGTAACAGCTGAAGGAAAGTATAGACTAGTTTTTAAAAAGTGTCACTGATAAATTAATAGTAGGAAAAATGAAATAATAAATTTTATTTTATTAATCCAAAATATTAAAGCAAAGCAGAGAAAATAGAATATAAAACAGGTCGATCAAATATAAACTATTAAGAAGATGACAGATAAAACCCAATTGTATCAATAATTATATTAAATGTAAATGGACCAAATGTTGAACTTAAAATACTATATTTTCAGACAGATTAAGGGAACTCTATATGCTGCATGCCAGAAACACAACTTAAAGACACATTTTTAAAGTAAAAGAATGAAAAAATATATATTACATATATGTTAACCAAAAGAAAGTTGGTGTAACTATACTTTTAGACAATGATTATTTTAATTAATAAAGTACTATTAGAGGTAAAGATAGACATTTTATAATAACACAGCCAACATGAGGTGGTTAATCTTCCAGGAAGATAAAACAGATCTAAATTTGTGTGTGCTCTCAATAACGTAGCTTGAAAATATAAAAGGAAAAAATTGACAGAATGAGAGGAACAGTAGACATATCCAAAATCATGCAAGAGATTTTATACTTTTTCTTAGCAGATGGTGAAGGAAGCAAACCAAAAATCCATAGGGATATAAACCTAAAAACACAATTCACATATTTCATCTAATTATCATACACATAACATTGCATCTAACAATGACCAAACTAACTTTTTTGCAAGTACACATGGATAATTAACCAAAATTAATGCTGTTAATGCTGATACAACAAAGTCTTGACAAATTTCAAGGACTGAAATCATGTACTATATGCTCTTTGAATACAATGGAATTAAGCTAGAAATAAAGACAAAAAGATAACTAGAAAATTACACAGATGTTTAGAAATTTAAGAAATGCCATTATATATGGCCCATATATAAATGAATATGTGAAATCAAAATTGTAAATTTAATTGGAGTTGAACTGGAGTGAAGTTAGATCGTATTGAAAATGGTAGACTGTTCTAAAGTAGTGCTTAGAAGAAAATGTAATGCTTTAGAGTTGAACATCAATTCTCTAAGTACTATCTCAGGCACCTAGGAAAAGAATAGAAAACCAAACCCAAAGACTATAAAAAATAAGAATAAGGGGCACCGGGGTGGCTCATTTGGTAAAGCATCTGACTTCAGCTCAGGCCATGATCTCACAGTTCGTGGGTTCGAGCCCCACATCGGGGCAGCTCAGAGCCTGGAGCCTGCTTCAGATTCTGTGTCTCCCTCTCTGCCCCTCCCTGCTTATGCTCTCTCTCTCTCTCTCTCTCAAAAATAAATAAACATTAAAAAATTTTAAATAATAATAAATATAAGAGCAAAAATCGATGCAAGAGAAAAATCAATAATCAGAGTTATTTTCAAAAGATTAATAATGCTGAAATACTCCTAGTGGAACTGATCTGGAAGGAGGGATATAAATCATCAGGACTGTAAAAAGGCACATCTCTCTATACATCTAGTAACTTAAAAAGACAATCAGAATATTATAAACACCTTTATACCCATAGAAAATTTTAGATAAATGGATAAAAGGATTTTCATCCTTGAAAAATACAAATTACCAAAACAATAAGAAATAAAATATGTGAATATTCCAACATCAATTATAGAAATAAAATCTATACCTAGGTATCTTTCCACAAAGAAAGGCTTAACCAGATAGCATCACTGGTGAATTCTTCCATTTAATTATTTTATTTAAGGAAAATATAACATCAATTTTGCACGATCTCTTCCAGAATACAGAAAAAGATACAAACACTTCCCAACTTTTGTTACAAGGCTATCATAACTTTGATACCCAAACTTAATAAGGACATTGTTAGAAAGGAGATTCACAGATCTATTTCCTATATGAACATAAATACTCAAATGCTGAACAAAATATTAGCAAATTGAAAGCAGTGATATTTAAAAAGAGTATACTACAATCATGAGAGAATTAGCCCAGGAACACAAGGCTGGATTACCACTCAAAAATAACTCAATGTTAATATACCCCATAACTGTTAAAAAAGAAAAGGTATATGATCATCTCAGTATTTACAGAATAAAAAACATTTGACAAACGTTCATACCTATTCCTTGCAAAAACTCTTAGCAAACAGAACAGAACTTCTTAACATAATAAAAACCTTCTAACACAATCTTCAGCAAACATATTTGGTGGTGAAATATTGAAAGCTTTCCCCCCTGAGATTAGGGGAGGGGGACAAGGACTATGCCACCACTTCCAATCAACATTTCAGTAGTATTCACTGAAGCACAATCATGGTCACCAGTGTGCAATATTGTAGGTGGTATTTTATCATTTCCTTCTTCCACTATCTAAGTGTCTTTTGTTCTCAAGTTCTCAAGTAGAAAATCAGCTAGACTGAATTCTTTACTCTGTAGACTAATACAAACCTTCATTCCTAATGGGTCACTCTCCTCTGTTGTTATTGTTGATTGCTTGAATTATTTGTTAATATTTACTTTGGACAGGAAAGTACTGAAAGATGTCTGAGAGAATCCTCTGGGTCTCAAACATAAAGAACACGGTTTTGACACCACCCAAATAAGTGACCTTTGTGGGGAAAAGGTGTGGTAATGAATAAGAATGAAGAATAAGATACCTGCTTACATTCAGTACAGATTCAATGCACGTAGCCCAGGGTGTAAGTCTGTGCATCTCTGAAGTCAAAGAGTTATTTAAATACCAGATGCAACACTGATTATACTCAGATGTTTTGACTTGAGGGTCCTGCTTTCCATGAAGCCTTTATTCAGAGTCCCCACCTCTGTCTCTGGGTTTGTTTTGTTCAACCCTGTCATGTTTCTTTGGTACAGTTATAATATATGCATCTGGAGTTAATTGATGCCTGCTTACTTTTTAATAATCATCAGATGGGAGTAATAAGAAGTGATCAGAAATAAAAGCTTATAAGTAAAGGGAGTAAAGAAAAAAGCAGAGTGAAAGTGGTTTAAAATTATGTTTTTTAATGTTTATCTATTTTGAGACCGAAACACATAGAGAGAGCAGGGGAGGTGCAGAGAAAGGAGAGACAGAACCCCAAGCAGGCGCCACACTGTCAACACAGGCCTGAATCCCATGAACCATGAGATCATAACTTAAGCCAAAATCAAAGAGTTGGACCTTAACTGACTGAGCCACCCAGGAACCCCAAAGGTATTGTTTGTCCTTAAGAAGAAAGGAACCACCTTTGACATTCCAAGCCCAGAGAAGGAACCTCAGATAGTTTTGAAGGATCTAAGAGGAAAGGACTCTTGTCTCCAATATAGCCTAAAAACCGGCAAGTATAGTAAAACAAACACACAAGCAAGCAAACACCGTGTACTCAGTAGAGTAAAAGTCAATAGAGAAAAAATTACCAAAGGTGATATCTAAGGTGACATACCTCACATCTCATGCCAAATATCTCCCACTTGCCCCTCCAGATTCACTCTCCTCTTCTCTCTATTTTGCTCTCTCCTTGCTGGTTCTGGTGGGATTTGGCCAATGGGGACTATAGAAGAAAATGAAGAAAAAGTGTGATATCAGGATGTTTATTCCACTGAAGTCCTTCCTTCCTGAAGAGTCACCGTAGGTTGGCTGTATCCCTTGAATGATCACTCCTTTCAAGTCAGCCTCATTTCCTAATTGTCTCCCCTTCTAGGTTCTGGTAGCCGCTTTGTCCTAAAAGAGGCACCCTAAAAGATTCTGCTACTAGTTCTGTGTGCCTGTACTGTCCCTTGTTGTCTCCTCACATTCACCACATCTTTAGAATTACTTCCTGTGTAAATAAACTCTGAAATACATTAATATGAATGTACCATTTGTTTCTTATAGGGACCCTTGTAAATATGAGTCTTATGTTTCCCCGTACATCCTACTGTGCTTCATGGAGGCAGAAAAGTTCACTTTCTTATGTTACTAAGAATAATATGGATATAGCAGTAAGCTCTAGTTATCTTGATGGTCTTTTGCACAGAAAGAAAAATGAGTAATGGTGACAGGGCAAAGATCATATGGAAATGTGGCTGTCTTTACAGATGCGAGCACCAACAGATGATGACCAAGAATCGGACCCCTCTTCATCTAATACCCCACCCCTAAGCCGTTGGCATTGCAAAGCCCACCAGAGTATAACAGGGTCAGAAAGTACAAATTAAGCTTTTACAGGTGCAAAATTATTTTTCTTGGAAGTGAGTCATTTTACTAAAGAAGGCATTCTTGTTATACAATTGGCCAAGAAATCTTGAAACTTTGAAGTCATTTTAAACTACTCCTTCTCCTTCATTTCTTTATCAATTAGTGAGTATTATAATCTTTCCTGCAAAGTATCTCTTGACTATATTTCTTCCTTTCTTTTTTTGTTAATTACACCTTTCTTACGTACTTATCTCTCCTTTCTGGATTATTGCAGCAACCTCTTATCATGTCTTTTGTATTAACCTCCAAAAAGCTGGAATTCCACTCAGTCTATTCATTTATAACATAAACATATCATAAATATATAGATATTGACATAATATACATGACAATTAAGTTTCAACCCCTGGAACCAAAGAAAGAAGGATGTCAACTCTCAAAACTAGGACTAATTCTCTGCACCTGGCATGAATCCTGCCCTACAGGTGTTTGCCTCACCTATAATACTTATCCAGTCAAAGGAGATAAAAGGGAAAAGAATAGAAAAGGATTGAAGAAAGTCCATGCATTCAGATGGCCAATAGACACTTGAAACGATGTTCAATGTCACTCATCATCAGGGAAATACAAATCAAAACCACATTGCGATACCACCTCACACCAGTCAGAGTGGCTAAAATAAACAAATCAGGAAACTATAGATGCTGGCGAGGATGTGGAGAAGTAGGCACCCTCCTACACTGTTGGTGGGAATGCAAACTGGTGCAGCCACTCTGGAAAACGGTATGGAGGTTCCTCAAAAAAATGAAAATAGAGCTACCCTATGATCCAGCAATAGCACTGCTAGGAATCTACCCAAGAGACACAGGAATGCTGATGCATAGGAGCACGTGTACCCCAATGTTCATAGCAGCACTTTCGACAATAGCCAAATCATGGAAAGAAACCAAGTGCCCATCAACTGACGAGTGGATAAAGAAGATGTGGTACATATATACAACGGACTACTATGTGGCAATGAGAAAAAATGAAATCTGGCCATGTGTGGCAACATGGATGGAACTGGAGGGTATTATGTTAAGTGAAATAAGTCAATCAGAAAAAGACAGATACCATATGTTTCCACAAATAGGCGGACTTTGTGAGACTAAGCAAAAACCAGGGGGAGGGGAAGAGGGGAAAGAAAAAAAAGACACAGAGAGGGAGGGACATAAAACATAAGAGACTCTCAAAGACTAAGAACTAACTGAGGGTGAGGGGGGTGGGGGGGAGAGGGGGTGATGGGCATTAAAAAAGGGCACATGTTGGGATGAACACTGGGTGTTTTATGTAAACCAATTTGAAAATAAACTATTATAAATGAAAAAAAAAGAAGAAGAAGAAAGTCCATGCGATTTATGGGACATCATCAATAAAACTAAAATACACATTATGGGAGCTGCAGAAAGATGCAGAGAGAAAAGAACAGAAAGCTTTTTTTTTTTTTTATTTTAGAGAGAGAGGGAGCACAAGTGAGAGAGAGGGGCAGAGGGAGAGAGAGAAAGAGAGGCAAGGAGGGAGAGAAATCCAAGCGGGCTCCACACTTAGCATGGAGCTGAAATCAAGAGTCAGCTCAAGTCATGATCTCACAATTCGTGAGATCGAGCCCTGTGTGTCAGGCTCTGCACTGACAGCACAGAACCTGCTTGGGATTCTCTGTCTGCCTCTCTCCTTCTGCCTCCTCTCTCTTTCTCTCTCTCTCTCTCTCAAAAATAAACTATAAAAAATTAAATAATAACTGAAAACTTCCCAAATCTGGTGATAGATATGGATATTCAGGTACCTGAAGCCTAATGGTCCCCCAAACAGGTTTAATTCAGAGATTTCACCATAATACATTGTAACCAAATTGTCAAAAATCAGGACAAAATTTTGAAAGTAGCAGGTGAAAAGGTTTGTCACATTCAAGGAAAACCTCAGCAGATTTCTCAGCAGAAACTTTGCAATCAAGGAAAGAACAAGATAGTATATTCAGAGTGCTAAAAGATAAAAACTGACAGCCAAAAATACTTTAATTTATCCAGAAAAACTATTTTTCACAAATGAGAAAAAGGGAAAGTCTTTCCCATACAAATAAAAGCTGAGGGAGTGCATCACCACTAGATCTGTCTTATAAGAAAAGCTAAAGGAAGCTCTCCAAGCTAAAACAAAAGGAAGCTAACATGAGATGTGAAAGTAATGTGAAGACATGACAGCATTACACTCACTGATAAATGTATGTGATTGACATATTCAGAATATTCTAACAGTAGTATATAAATCACTTTTAACTCTAGTATAAAGGTGAAAGGACAAAGGTACTAATGTAATTATACCTATAATTTGTGGCATATATATGATATGTCTGTCTGTCTATCTATCTCTCTATCTATCTGTATGACGGAATACTATTCAGTTTTTAAAAAGGAGGAAATCCTGCCATTTGCCAACCACGTTGATGAACCTGGAGGACACATATACTCAGAGAAATAAGCCAGACAACAGAAAAGCAAATACTGCATGATCTCACTTGCATGTGGAATCTAAAAAAAAGTCAAACTCATAGGAATGGAGAGTAGAATTGTGGTTACCAGGGGTGAAGGGTACGGGAAATAGGGAGATTCTGGTGAATGGGTACAAACTTTTAGTTATAAAGATGAATACGTTCTGGAGACTTAACATATGGCATGATAACTATAGTTAATAATGATGTATTATATATGTGAAATTTGCGATGAGTTGATCTCAAGTGTTCCTCTCTCTCTCTCTCTCTCTCTCACACACACACACACGCATACAAGTAACTATATGAGTATGTGAGGTGATGGATATGTCAGTTGGTTTAATTGTGGTAATCATTGCATAATATGTATGTACATCAAAACATCACATTGGATACCTTAAACACACAATTTTTATTTATCAATCGTACCTCAATAAAACTGAAAAAAAAACCATCAAAAATATATTAACTCATTAATTTCATCTTTATAGCATCGTATGAGCTAGGTACTATTATTACCCCCATTTTACAGATAAGAAAACTAAAGCATAGAGTATTAAAGAACATGGTCAAGAAAAAGGGGGGCTTCAACCCAAGCAATCTGGACCCCGAGTGACATGTGATGTTTAACTACACAGACCCTTTACACTGCCAATCTACATTAACTTCTTTATCTTTACTGACTAAACGTGTGCCTTGAAATAAAAGCTGTTTCTCATACTTCACAACAAAGTATTTATTTGTTTGTTGGCTTGCATTTGTTTGGTAGGCTCCATGCTGGGTGTGGAGCCCAAAGCGGGCTTGATTTCAGCCCAGAGATCAAGGCCTGAGCTGAGATCAAGAGTCAGCTGCTTAACCAACGGAGCCACCCAAGCACCTCAGTATTTATTTCTTTTTTTCCATAAACCATCCTCCTTTAATGTCCCACCTAAAGAAATAGGACCCCCTCAGTCATTCCACATTAAACAGAAAATAGATGTTTATAGAATCAAAGAGTTTTTCTGGTTCATCTCAGATTTCTTAATCAATATATCCCACTAATCCAATTCTGAGTACCAAGAACTCATATATAATTCTTTTGAAATTTCAAATGAAGTAATGGCTTTCAGTCCATTCGAAGTCATCAATCCTTTAAAGAGCAACCATAGTAAAGATATGAAGCAATCAACACCACCAGTCTCTAAGTTCAAGATGTGAGTTTCTCTTAGATGAATGGTGCTCAAATTTTAGCATGCATCAGAAACACTTGGAAGGCTTATTAAAACACAGATTGCTGGGCTCCAACCCAACAGTTCCTGATTCAGGAGGTCTAAGGTGGTGCAAAGCATTTATATTTCCAATAATTTCCCAGCTGATAACCAATACTGATGATCACAAGACCAGACTTTGAGAAACACTGACCTAGACCAAGTTTTCCTAATAGAGTTAGGAAACTGCTTTCTTAGAATGATACTGTTTTCTATGAAAATGGGTTTTGTGGTAATAAATAAATAAATAAATAAATAAATAAATAAATAAAACTTGGAAAATTATACAAACTTAAGCAATCACAAAATACCTTAGTATACTATGAGAAGACTTGGAAAAAAAATTTCCATTTAATTTAGTTAAACCTAGCTTTTCTCAAACTTATATGACCACAGTTTTTGGCAGAACATCTATGAAATCGCATGGCATTGGTGTTATGAGGGACGCTGAGGAATGCTTGGCTGCCTTTCAACATTATTAGATGCTGCTCATAAATTAATTTAGCCAGGTGTTTTTATTTTTCTCTTTGATTTACACAAGATCCCATTAATGGCCCCAAAGAATACATTTATTCCTAGTCAAGATTTCATTTTTATGAGTGAGATATAATAGAAACAATGCCAATCCAAGTATCAGATATAAAATTATGATGTCAGCTGACAGTGCGCAGAAGATATATTAAGTTCAAAAGACTGTCAAATTGAGACCAGATATCTAAGAAATTTGCATGCACTCTGGCAGAAATAACAAAATTGCCATGACACACCATGTTCATTTTGAAGTTTGCTAAATCAGCATCAAAAGAAAACAGTTTCTCTTACATGTGCCAGGTAATTAAAAATCATATTTCTAACATTAAACACAATTAAATTATTTTACCCATTCTTATCTATGCCAACATCAGCTTGCTGTATGGCAAGAGAAAAAAGGGTTCCAAAGCTTTGAACATATGGGATTTTGTTTTCTAACAGAAATGTCTCCTCTAGCAACATTTGAGATGATTGTAGTCACATAGGATGGGCTGATGTTTCTCTGAGCTAAGATTAACAAAAAGCTTTAGCATGGTCCTAGCATATAGAATGTATTCAGTGATTGAAATATTTTCTCCTTATTATTTTTTATTATTAATATACATTTTAAAGAACAGTTTTAGATTTACAAAAATGTATACAGATATAAAAAATAGTAAAGTTTCTATTACTAACACCTTACTACATACTACATGTGTTATAATTAATAAACCATTACTTACACATTATAATTAACTGAAGTGTATAGTTTATTCAGATTTCCTTGGTTTTTATGCAAATTCCCTTTTTCTGTCCCAGGATACCACATTAACTTTAACTGTGGTGTTTCTTTTGGCTCCTCTTGACTATGACGGTTTCTCAGATTTGTTTTTGATAATCTTGGCAGCTTAGAGGAGTACTGGTCAGGTATACTGCAGGAGGCCTTTCTAGAGAAATTGTGGTTTTCTCACAATTATCCGGGGATTATGGGTTTGGGGGAGGAATATCACAGAGGTAAAGTCCATCTTCATCACATCATTTCAAGGTTACACACCATCAACAGAACTTGTGACTGTCAATGCTCACCTTGATCACCTGGCGAAAATCATGTTTGTCAGGTTTCTTCACCATAAAGTTATTCTTTCTCCCACTCTTCTAAATGGTAATATTTATAATAAATTCATTAGGCATACCCCACACTTCAGAGGTGGGGAGTTATGCTTCCTCTCCTTTAGGATAGAGTATCTCCATAAGTTATTAGGAATTCTGCACAAATTTTCTCTCCTTTATATATTAATTTGTAATTTCTTTATATCAACACGGACTCACAGATATTCATTTTGTAAGTTGGGTTATTATCTCATACTATTGGTGTTGCTGTTATTGTTGCTCAAACTGTTCCAGTTGGGGCCACTGACAGCGCTTTCACTTGGTTCCTGTGTTCTTTTCGCACACCCCCATCATCACCATCATTGTGGATTTCTTTCTTTTTTTCAACTTAGTTGCTCCTGGCTCATCCTGCCCTTGTCCTAGAGTCAGCCATTTCTCCAAAAAGATCTGGTTCCTTTTATTGGAGAAGGTATTAGAAACCAAGACCTGGGCACTAGGTGTGATTGTTGCTACTGAAGTGTCTTTTCTCTTAGACCTTTTCAGTTATTAGAACAGAAAAATATATGTGTGTATACTAATATCTTTTAATATACATACACTTTTATTATTATACCTACTTACTTAATAAAGCCTTAATTAATTAAACTTGAATTCTTACAGTAATCTTTTTTTTTAACGTTTATTTATTTTTGAGAGACCGAGACAGAGCACGAGCAAGGGTAGGGCAGAGAGAGAGGGAGACACCGAATCTGAAGCAGCCTCCAGGCTCTGAGCTGTCAGCAAGGAGCCTGACACGGGGCTCGAATTCAGGAGCAATGAGATCATAACCTGAGCCGAAGTCGGACGCTTAACTGACTGAGCCACCCTGGTGCCCCTTTACAGTAATCTTAATTTTAATTTTCTGAATATGAACTATTTTTTTATGAGAACTAGGCTTCCTAGATCGGGTCACTATGTAGCAGTGGTACTGAAAACCCAGTTATGTAAAACTTACATTCTGTAAACGGAAAGAGTGAAATCACATGTGGATGCAAGTCAGCGGGAGCACCGAGTCTCAGAAAGGGAATATGAAGAGGATGAGATATCACTGTAATCAATTAAGAGAAACAACCAAAAACTGGGCCTGTGGTACACATCACCAGTACTTTCTGACACCTGATTCTGCTCTCCTTTTGGCACAATACACTCACCAGTCCCCTTATGTTCAGTAGGGCAGTGTGTCTAGTTCTGCCCATTGATTAAAGGGGAATCTATGTTACCAAGGCAAGCTTGATACACAGCAATGATAGTTAAGAACCTGGCCTATTAGTCTTCTAGGGCTACTATAACAAAATACCACAGGCTGTGTGGTATTCATAAACAATGAAATTTGCTTTCTCACAGGTCTGGAGGCTGAAAGTCCAAGATACAGGTGTTGGCAGGTTTGGTTTCTCCTAAGCCTTCTCTCCTTGGTTCACAGATGGCCACCTTCTCACCATGTCGTCACATGGCCTTTGCTTTGTGTGTGTGTGCATGCATCCCTGGTGTCTCTTTCTCTTCTTACAAAGATTAGAATAGGACCTACCCTATGTCTTCATTTAACCTTTATGACCTCCTTCAAAGGTCTATCTACAAACTCAGTCTCATTGGGAGTTAAGGCTTCAACATATGTATTTGAAGGGGAACACAATTCAGTCTATACTGCTGAGTGCTACTTAGAACAGAAAACATGAGGTGTGCCTGAGTGGCTCAGTCGGTTGAGCATCTGACTTCAGCTCAGTTCATGATCTCACCACTCGTGAGTTCTAGCCCTGTATCAGGCTCTGTGCTGACAGCTCAGAGCCTGGAGCCTGCTTTGGATTCTGTATCTGCCTCTCTCTCTGCCCCTCCCCTGCTCACAATCTGTCTCTCTCTCAAAATTAAATAAATAAACATTTAAAAAGTTAAAAAACAAAGAACAGAAGACATGAGATACAAAAAGACATCATTATTAAGATAATTTATATTTATTTTTTATCAAGACTAGAACTAGGGGGCTAGGAGAGTTATATAAAGCCTACTGATGGCAGTCGGGATGGAAGACTCCAAATGTCAAGCCACTGTTTTTTTAGGGCATGGTAATTCTGAAGGTGTTCCTCTCAGATGCCCATCATACACCTACATGCTATATTTGCTTTTTCTAGAACAACAACCATATAAGATAAAATATAAAAAGATAAAATAAAAGATAAAATATGTAAAAGATAAAAGATAAAATATATATTTTAAATTAAATTAGAAAATTAGTCAAAAGAACATGGTAAAAATTAAAATACACACAATTAACTAAAATTAATAAAAAATGCATATATTTTGAGATAATTATTACAAAGTCATGATTATAATGAAGACATATATAAGGACATATTGAAGCCATAGGGACATACTGAAAGCAGTTAATATAGATTAAAATGAAGACATGAGAAGTACCAAGGTCAAGAAAAGGGTGAAGGAAGGATCTTTTGACTAGATGCAACCTTTGTGAATTTTCTTTGGCAGAACACCTCTTCAATCCATGGAACTAGTGTTCTGTGGGAATAAGTTTCACTATAGGAGTCTCTGCTGTCTAAAAGTTTCAAAACATTCTGCAGTACACTCCCACCTTGAATATGCTGCCATTGCCCTAATTTTAATATATTTCAAGCTAAATTCATTTTTTATTTCTTTCCAAAATAAATTTATCTTTCTGAATTTAGTATTTTTTCAGCTATAGTATATTGTACCCTTTTTTTCCATTTTCTTAGAAGAAAAAAAATAATTTTTACCTTGGACTCTTTCTTCCTGTACCTTCTCCTCAAACTCAACCAATAAGTCCTATCTACCCAAACCTTCAGGAAAAAAAAAATTACTAAGAAATTAACACAGGTCAGGCAGTGTTCTGGGCAGTGGGGATACAGTGATGGGCAATATGAAAGTCCAAGGATCTTACATTCCATGTTGCAAGATAGACCATGAAATAAATAAATAGGAAATATAGAGTGATAGGTGCCCTGATCAGAAACAGGGAGACGAGAGGTCAAATAACAGATCTTTGCTTTGTAGTCATTCATCTGTTCCTTTTGCCTCTGTTACTATTCTAGTATATGCCCATCACACTTGCAATAAGATCCAAACTTCTTAATTGCATAGCCCACAAAGCACTGCATTTTGCCCCTAGAAACTCTTCAAGGTCGTCTCTTTCCTTCTCTTCTTCATTGGCTTCCCTCCAGCCACAATGACTTTCTCATCTGGCAGGTAAACCTAGCTGTTCTCTTAGTCAAGGTCTGTACATCTTCTCTTCCTCTCAGCCTAGAATTTTTATCCCAGACTCTTGCCTAACTTCATCTAATTTCTGCTCAACATGATTCCCTTACTCTCCATTCTTTTTCCCTGCATCATTTTAACTGCCTAAAACTCTATTATTTATTTACTTGTTTGCTTGTTTATCATCTAATTATTTACAAGTAAGAGAAACAATTTTAAATATAGACCTTGGTAATAACTAACCTACAAAAATAAGAATGAAATTGTTAAGGTTTAGGGCTAACCTAGTTTTTCCCACTCTGGGCATCAAAACTTGATTCTAGAACTAGAACAAACCAGTGGTGCCAACTATATATATAACAATAATGTAGGATATTCTTCAAACAAACAAACAAGCAAAAAAAGATCTATTGGGAAAAAGTAAATTCACACATTATAATGTGAATAGCACTTTTGGACCATATGTTCCTACTCACAACTGACTAGAAAGTGTATACAGAGGATTCTAATTAAAACATAGTCCCAGTTCTTCCTCACTAAAGAGATGGTCATAACCATATGTCCCACTCAATCTTTACTGGCATGTCCATTTCTTTTTTTTTCTTAACTTTTTAAACATTTATTCATTTTTGAGAGATAAAGAGAGACAGAGCACGGGAAAGGGAGACACAGAATCCAAGGCAGGCTCCAGGTTCTGAGCTGTCAGCACAAAGCCCGATGCGGGGCTCGAACTCACAAGCAGTGAAATCATGACCTGAGCTGAAGTTGGACACTTAACCGACTGAGCCATCCAGGCACCCCTAAAGTGTCCATTTCTTGTTTCCTATTAGCACTCACGACAAAACTTTTGGTTTTCACTCAAGTGCTTACTCAAAACAACGTGTTAAGAACCATGTTTTTATAAGTTGATTTCTACAGTAGCCTTACCAGAATGTTCTACAACCCTGCTATGCAAAGTGTGGTTCAGAGACCAATAACATCACATAGAACCTCATAATAAACTTAGAACTCCTCAGATCTGAATTGGAATCTGCAATGTAATATGATTCCCCAGGTAGTATTTATCCATATTCTGGCTCAAGAACCTCTGTTCGAATATATATCGGCCACCTTGCTTTTCTTGTGCAAGTAAATCGCTGTATGATGCTACAGCGTTTCTCTCTGATGGCATTGCCTTTTTGGCAGCTGAAATAAGTGTGAAATCAACAAGTTCCACATGCTTTGCCAATACATGGGGTACTTCAGGTCCTTTTTGGTATGTAAGAACTTTCTTCCTGGAGCATAAGCTAAAGATGTACTCTATCTTTCTAGATTAAAAAATAACTTCTAATCGGGGCCATTTATTTATCTTGCTTATTAATTATAAAATATTTGTAAATGTTCTTTAGATTCATTTCAGGTCAATAAAAACCTAACACAAACTTAGATTTTAAAACTATTTTCAAATTGTAGAAAATCTTACACTTCTTATACTTACACTTTCTTACTATAATCTATAACTTTACTTAAAGAAATATGTGGTAATAGCTGATTAATGCACAATTTATAAGTCTTCTATCAAAAGTAAACCTGAATTCTATATGTCAACTAAAAGGAGTTAATCTACTAAACTTAGACCCTTCATAAAATATTTATACAGCCTCCTAAAATCCTGTGTTGCATGAAGCAAAGTATACTTCAATGTAATAAGCAGAATTATTACCTCCCTCCCCCAAAGATATCATCTTATATGGAAAAAGGGACTGTGGGGATCTGGGTGGGACCCAGTAATCACAGGGTATTTATAAAGGAAGGCAGGAGGCAGCAGAGTCAAAGGAGATGTGACTTTGGAAACAGAGGTCAAACAGGGGCCGATACTGGCTTTAAGACGGAAGAGGATCCTAAGCCAAGGAATGAGAACAGCTCTTAAAAGCTGAAAGAGGCAAGGAAATAGAGTCTCCCTAGAGCCTCAGTAGGAACACAGCCCTGCGGACACCTTGATTTTAGCTCACTGATAACTATGATCTCTAAAACTCTAAAATAATAAATTTGTATTGTTCAAATCACTTAGTCTGTGGTATTTTGTTACAGCAGCAATAGGAAACAAATACGATTAATCAAATCCATTTACAGCGATAGTATTTGAAACAAATGCTGACAAACATCTACAGAGACTGCTCCCAAGAATGGACAGAAATGTCACTGTCACTTCAGTTCGCTTGTAAAACACCAAAAGCACTGATTGGTCTCCAGGGTTGATATCCTTATTGTGATCCAACCAAGGTCTTATAATGTATCTAAATTTTTTTGGAAATAGTATATGATCTCTAAGGTTTTATATATTTACTAGCCTTCATTTTTATTTTAAAACATCAAGTGTTCTTTTCGTTACTTAGAGGAATTCTTTTTTAAAATTCTTTTTTAAAAAATGATGATACTCAATCATTTATTGAAGTATGATTGACATTTGAAAAGCTGTATATATTTAATGTACATAAACTAATAAGTTTGCAGATAAGTATACACCTGTGAAACCATCACCACAATTTATACCATGAATATACCCATCACTTACAAAAGTTTCCTCCTGTCCTCTCTATTACTTATTTTGTGACAAAAACACAACATAAGATATACTCTCTTAACAAACTTTTAAGAATACAAAAGAGGCACGCTGAGTGTCTCTTGGTTAAGTGTCCAACTCTTGTTTTTGGCTCAGGTCAAGATGTCATGGTCTCATGAGATCGAGCCCCACATTGGGCTCTGTACTGACAGCACAGAGTCTGCTTAGGATTCTCTCTTTCCCTCTCTCTCTCTGCCCCTCCCCTGGTCAGGCCGTCTGTCTCTCCCCAAAATACATTAATTTTAAAAAAGAATACAATCCGATATTTTTAACTATAGACACTATGCTGTGTAGCAGACCTCTAGGACTTACTCATCCTATATAGCTGAAACGTTGTACCCTTCAACAGATACCTCCCCATTGCCTCTCCCCTGCCTGGCCCTGGAAAACACCATTCCACTCTCTGCTTCTATGAGTTCAACTATTTTAGATTCCACATATAAGCAGTATCATGTAGTATTTCTCCTTTTATGTCTGGCTTATTTCAATAACATAATGCCCTCCAGTTTCAACGTGTTGCCACAAATGATAACAAAGATGCTTAATAAGAATCGAAGATTTTTTCCATGTAATAAATATTATTTTTTATGGATACATATTCAAAGATTTTCTAAATGGGCACTTCTTTGTGTAAGCTGGCAATATAAAAGAATGCAATTGTGGTGTAGTTATTAGCCAGAGTTTTTATTGAAAACAGTGAGATACTTGTTTTTGATTTGAAATTTCCATGGGACAATATTTTCGTAGATAGTTCCGACACTCTAGATTTTCCATTATTTACAAAACGCAGATTTTCACTTACTCTTGGACTTTTCTAATTCAGTGTGTTAACAAGTGGAGAAAACACCTGAATGCCAAAAACTGAAAACGAACAAGAAATCATGAGCTCTAAAGATGAAAGAGGTAAGTGACATATATTTGTAAAATGATTAACTCATCTATATGCAACAGTTAACTTGCTTTAATTTTTTTATGTTTATTTTTGAGAGAGAGAGACAGAGTGTGAGTGAGGGAGGGGCAGAGAGAGAGGGAGACACAGAATCAGAAGCAGGTTCTAGGCTCCACACTGTCAGCGCAGAGCCTGACGTGGGGCTGGAACTCAGGAACCATGAGATCACGGCCTGAGCTGAAGTTGGATGCTTAACCAACTGAGCCACCCAGGTGCCTTTTTATTAAAAGGTTTGATTTAAAATACATTAGAAAGTCATTACATGGGACAGTTACAAGTTCATGTTTTTCCCAACTTAAGACAGGGTTTAAATACTATAGGTGAATATGGTATAGAATTATCCAATTCACCTCCGCCTTGACACAGAATCATTTCCTATTAGAATGAGACTAGGATTTGAGGCAATCTGTTCTGGTCCATTTGTGTCTCAGTTAAGAAAATACTGAAGCCAAGAAAATACTTCAAAATACCAAAAACCAAACTTCTACTCCAAAATTTCCTAAGCTTTCTCAGTTCACAGATCCGTTAGGTTCTCGGCAAATTTTTCATGATGCTCTTAGTACAAAATAAACATGTACCAGTTCCGTTTATTAAACAGTCATATCCAAACAACTTTATAAATTATTTATGCTCTAACAACTCAGCAGTCATTTAAACAAAATCATATATGTTAACTAAAAGAAAAAAATAGCATCTTTACTTCGTTCTTAAAATTACTTATTAATGGATATATTTTTCTGCTAGGCACTGCATGATTTCTCAAAACTTGAAATCATGTCGTACACGCCCACCCTCATTTCTGTTCCACGTTGATTTTCATGTGCTACTTGATTTTTATCACAGTGAGTGTTGAAACTTCAGCTTCACAAAAATATGATGTAATTGAATATTATGTAGTGTGACATAACATTAAAACCGTGAACTACCTTGAGCTAGTACTTTGAGCAGTGTTCAACGTATGTCAAGTGTCACTATGTTTCCCCTGAAAAATGTTAAAATACCTCATAGCACTCATAAGATCACTGCTCACATCCCACGGTGCTTTGATGCATACTCAGAGATCAATGCATCTCGACAAAGATAGAGATAGGTCTAGAGTTCATAATTCCTGATTCTAAGTTCGATGTTCTTGCTATTATCTTAAAAATTCATGTGCAAGATATATTATTTCTTTTTAATTTAAACACACTTTTCTATTTCAGCAAACTTTCTCATGTAGCAGGTAGAGTATTAAAATACTTTAGTCAACATCACAAAGCTGCAGAATTTACCCTTTCATCTTATAAGGTGCTTTCTTACCTCCAGCCTGATTCATAATGTTAAGAGTTATATATGTAAATTCTTCTCTCAGTATAGTGCGGTGATTAAGATCAGAAATCCTAGGGGTGCCTAAGTGGCACAGTCAGTTGAGCGTGGGACTCCTGATTTCGGCTCAGGTCATGATCCTAGGGTTGTGGGATTGAGAGGGTGTGGGGCTCCATGCTGATCATGGAGCCTGCTTAAGAGTCTCTTTCTTTCCTCCTGCCCCTAACCTACTTGCGTGCTCATGCACATGCTCTCTCTCTCTCTCTCTCTCTCTCTCTCTCTCTCTCTTTCACTCTCTTTTTGTCTCTAAGAAACAAACAAAAAAAGAAATCCTAGAGTCTATTACCTAGGTTCAAATACCAGTTTTGCCACTTATGGGTTAAATTACTTAAACTCTCTACTTCAAGTTCTTCATTTGTAAGGAGAGAAAATAATATCTACTTTACGGTAGGGGTGAATATCAAATTAGCTATTCCTACTAAATTATCTGAGTTGGATCAGAATTGAATTCTTCCATTGTTTTTCAGTCTTCATCATTACATACCTACCAGATATATTTCAGATTCCCATAAAGTACTATTGCCGATTAGTGTCACTTTATAAATACCTTAGGCTCTATTAGTTTCCATCTATCTTTACTTTTAAATGTAAATGGCATATTAAATCTCATTTTAAGAAACATGACATTGAAATATGATATCTGATATACACGTTGTAAGTTTCCACAGAATACAATGAGAAGGTACATACTATGAACAGAGGGGAAATAATTCACACATGATAGAGCTTGTAAACACTAAACTTTAGAATAGCATTTATACTCTATTTACATGAATCTGAAAATATTAGTCCTTGTGTATCATATATGCTTAAATTTCTTCTCGCTGAAGGACTAGAGAGGTGCAGAGTATAGTATCTATAGGACTCAGAAAAAAAGTAATTATAAAAGATTTTAAAAAGTCATCACATTGTGAATATCTTTAGTTTTGCCCTCCAAGGTCACATCTTTTGTCCATGAAAAGACACAATTTTCTTAGTCATACCTACACTGACCTTGAGTAATGAGCTAATGGAATGCCTAATAATAAAATCCCAATCCGGCAAGATCTAATTAAGTAGACAGCTATGGGATTTGACTCTTCAGAACATCATGTCTCAAAAATAAAATACTTTATTTATACTTTGAAATGATGCATTTATCATAGCCTGAGAAGGCATACAAATAATTGAAACCTTATTCATTAAAAATGCTTCCTAAATTGTCAAAGAAAAACAAGTCATCGACAACTACTCTAAGCACATTATCCACCCACACAAAGCTCTATGACTAATGTGAGTGTCAAAAATGCAGAATTTAGAAATGCAGCAGTACTCAATAATGACTAACTCTTCAATATCTTATATGGGTCAAGGAGACATTTTTATTTCCTGAGGTTTTCTGTAACATTCATGCAAGCTGTGAAATTTGGTTCAATTTGATTGTGAGTTACAATTCATCTTAGAGCTACATACAAATAGTATTTCTTTTAAAATCAGGTACATTTATTTCTTTTTGATGTTTACTTTTTTAGAGAGAGAGAGAGAGACAGAGCATGAGTGGGGGAGAGTCAGAGAGAGAGAAGGAGACACAGAATCTGAAGCAGGCTCCAGGCTCTGAGCTGTCAGCACAGAGCCCGACATGGGGCTCGAACTCACAAACCGTGAGATCATGACCTGAGCTGAAGTTGGACGCTCAACCGACTGAGCCACCCAGGCGCCCCTAAAATCAGGTACATTTAAAATCCTCGCTTTGTTTTAATCCAAATGAGTATGGTGGAATGGCACTTCTTGGCTGAAGTGTGTACGAGGACATGAGAGGATAAATAGATGAGTTTCCTTATCTTCAAGACGTTTATGTAGGAAATTCTTCTCTAATTTGATCTATTATGATGTCAGAGTAAGTATGCACACTAAAACTATCTTCCTGAGGGTCACCTGGGTGGCTCAGTCAGTTAAGCATCTGACTTCGACTCAGGTCATGATCTCACAGCTCATGAGCTGGAGTCCCGTGAGTCCCAGCCGGTGTTGGGCTCTGTGCTGACAGCTCAGAGCCTGGAACCTGCTTCAGATTCTGTGTCTCCCTCTCTCTCTCTGACCCTCCCTCGTTCGTGCTCTGACTCTCTCTCTCTCTCTCTCTCTCTCTCTCTCAAAAATAAATAAACACTAACAAAGACTTTAAAGTTATCTTCCTAGTTTAAAGAAAATAAAATTGCACAAAGACCTTACTTAAGCATTTAAGTTGCAGAGAAACATTCAATTCAGCATTACTTTAACTTGTTCTACATTTTGGCATTTGGTAGGCCATTGGTTCAGATCAGAATGAGCTATGGAAAAACTACCAATTAGAAATCCTAAGGAGCCACCATCAGGCATCTCAAATAGAAATCTCCAGGATCGACACCTCTCAAATGGGGCCAGGGTTTCTGTTTTGTTTTGTTTTTAAGTACCAGAGGTAAAAGTAATGCTCAGATAAGATTGATAAACACCAGTGTGGGAAATTTTAAGGACCCTGATTTGACCATAGGTAAAATTTTCTGCAGTTTGGAAATAAAGGAAGAATTCTAAAATTAATTAGTATAATTAATGATGTGTGCAAAGTTAGCATTTTCTAAGTTAGTATTATTTACTAAACACTATGCATCCTTCAAAGCCTAGCTCAAATTCACTGTTATGAACACTGTTCTGATTCCACAGTAGTCTTATTAGTCTATTACATATTCTGGAAAAGTCCATGTCACAGGCTCACCTTGTGCTTTTGCTCTTCCTCCTCTTTCACCTGACAAAGACTAATCGACAGGAGAAAATAAAGGAAGAGCACCCAAACAAAACTCATGTATAAATTGTGCAAATACCTTTTCTATCATCCTTTCTGTGAATGTTTCCAAATATTCCAGCTGAATTAATCTCTCCCACTTCTGTCTTCTGATAGCATTTTATCCATGCCATTTTTATAGATTAAAATGATATTACAGGGTAGAGTCAGTTGTATTTTGCACAGTTGTATTATATTTTTTTAGAGAGAAAACCAAGTTGAATACTTTTGCATCCCTAAAAAGTTAGCACAGAATCTGTCAAATAGATCTACATAAAGGGCTGTTTCCTCGTGCTGAAGTTCATCTGATATTTTGTACTTCTTCATTAGCACTTACTAGAAGTGTGTCTTTTATTACCACGGTGTGAGCGTATATATTTGTGCATGCTTGGGAATGTCGGAAAGTTCCTTGAAAGAGGGGGCCGAGTATTATCCTAATCTGAATCCATCTGCCTCCTCCATAGACTATAGTAGATATTTTTTCCTGTTCATTGATTTGAGGCTGGCCTAATTGTATCCAAGACTAATTATTGGGATGCTGGTTTACAAAGAAGAGATTTGACAACACTGAATGTTATGATAAAAGTATTGACTTGATTTTATAGAGAATTAATTTTCATTATGGTTTCTTAAGGGGAAAAAATTGAGGCATAGAAGTAAAGAGACTTTGCTCTGCTCTTTGTTAGCTGTGTAATTCTTGTAAGTTCTCAAAACTTTTCTACATCTCAATTTTATCATTTGTGAAATGAGAGACCTAGACTATGTCAGTGGATCCCAAACTCTATTGAAAATAAGAATCAACTAGAGAGATATATTTAAAATGCAGGTTCCTTGTTCCTGCCTAAATTCAACTAAATTTGAGCCTCTAGGAGTGGACCCTGAAAGTCTATAGTTTTAAAACATTCTCAGCTGATTCTGCTTATCAGCCAGGTATGGATCATGAAGCAGCAGCATTAGCATCGTCTGGGAACTTAAAAATGTAAATTCTCGGGGCACCCGGGTGGCTCAGTCGGTTGAGCACTGGACTCTTTATATTGGCTCATGTCATAATCTCACCATTCATGGGATCGAGCCCTGTGTCAGGCTCAGCACTAACAGCACAGAACCTGCTTGGAATTCTCTCTGTCCCTTCACCACTTGCTCTGTATCTCTCTTCCTCCCAAATAAATAAGTAAACATTTTTTAATGCGAATTCTCAATCTCTACCCCAGAATTAGATAACTCTGCAGTGGGGCCCAGAAATCTATGTTTTAATAATCTGTCCAAGTAATTGTGGTACACAACAAAATTGGAGAACCATTAAGATAAATGAGGGCTAAAGTACCTGTCAGTTGTGACATTAGGTAATCATATAATCAAAGGTAAACAGGAAGACTAACTAAGGGGAGAGTCTAGAGAAAGCCTACCCAGATCTAAACAAAACATGCGTTTACATGTGTAAATAACTCTTTTCCCATGGAAAATATGAGCTTGGCCTTTAGCTGTATAGAAATCGCTATATTCAGCCTCCAAATATTAGATCATGTTACCTTTTCTTAGAAGTGTGTCCCTACTGAAATACAAATCAAAACCACACTGAGATACCACCTCACACCTGTCAGAATGGCTAACACTAACAACTCAGGCAACAACAGATGCTGGCAAGGATGTGGAGAAAGAGGATCTCTTTTGCACTGCTGGTGGGAATGCAGACTGGTGCAGCCACTCTGGAAAACAGTATGATGGTTCTTCAAAAAATTAAAAATAGAACTACCCTACACCCCAGCAATTGTACTACTAGATATTTACCCAAGGGATACAGATACGCTATTTCGAAGGGGCACATGCACCCCAATATTTACAGCAGCACTATCAACAAGAGCCAAAGTATGGAAAAAGCCCAAATGTCCATCGATGAATGAATGGATAAAGAAGATGTGGTATACATATACCATGGAGTATTACTCAGCAATCAAAAAGAATGAAATCTTGCCATTTGCAACTATGTGGATGGAACTAGAGGGTATTATGCTAAGTGAAATCAGTCAGAGAAAGACAAATATCATATGACTTCACTCGCATGAGGACTTTAAGATATAAAACAGTTGAAAATAAGGGAAAGGAGCAAAAATAATATAAAAACAGGGAAGGGGACAAAATATAAGAGACTTGTCAATATGGAAACAAACAGTAGGTTGCTGGAGGGGTCGTGGGAGGGGTGATGGGCCAAATGGGTAAGTGGCATTAAGGACTCTACTCCTGAAATTATTGTTGTACTATATGCTAACTAATGTGGATGTAAATTAAAAAATAAATAAAATTTTTAAAAAAGAAAGGGATATGTTAGTTTTGTTTAGGTAAACATGAGTTTCTCAGCTTCATTTAATTAAACAAATAACAACAAAGAAGAGGTATATAAGGCCAAAGTCAACTACTTTTTTTAACAAATGAAGTGTTAATCCACTTTTTGTGCTTTTATGTAATAGGAAGTAATTTATATTTTTGCTGAACTATTAAACATATTCCTAAAAACAAAACAAAACAAAAAAAGTGTGTCCCTACCTGTATACCCAGTATTTACTACACTAAATACCCTTGTTCTGTGTTCCCTCTACTCCAATGGCATCCTCTGCAGGTACTTATTATCACATTTATAATACAGAATTATTACTATAACCTATTCTCAACTGCTTATGGACAAGGACTATCTCTGTAAGCCTACTTCCTAACATAGTGTCTCACCACTCATGGACATCCCAAAATGTTCAATAAATGAGTAAAGTGATAGGACCTTGAGCAAGGATGACACAAAATGTGATCCTAATGGACATCTCTGCTGCTTTTTTAGTCACATGAAGATCACTGTGTGATTCAAAATTTTCTACCTCAAATAAAAATGCCAATTTTTCAATTGATGAGGACTTTAAGATACAAAGCAGATGAACATAAGGGAATTAAAGCAAAAATAATATAAAAACAGGGAGGGGGACAAAAACATAGGAGACTCTTAAATATGGAGAACAAACAGAGGATTATGGGAGAGCCTGTCGGTGGGGGGGATGAACTAAATGGGTAAGGGGCATTAAGGAATCTATTCTTGAAATCATTGTTGCACTATATGCTAACTAAATTGGATGTAAATTTTTTAAAAATTAATTTAAAAAATTGATGATATAATACTTCATAATTATTTGGGAATAAAGCTATAACAAGAAAATGCCTAAAAAGATAAACCATCAAATACCTAGTAATCAGCTTTGACTAAATGATCTGTAACCATTAAGCTACTTCAGATTTGAGTTGGACATAATATTATGATAAGCTGGAAGCTTAAACTGTGTCTAAAGAGACACCTGAAATGTTATAATAATATAAAAATAAGGCAGAGATTAAAAGTTTTTGTTAAAAAGTGTTGGGAAAACATTTTTCCTAAGGTGCAGATATATAAATATTTGCACATGCTTTAGAGATTGAAGTTCAAAGTCCATTCGTTTAATGGCTAACAGCTGTGTGGTGGGAAAAACGATGCCTTCTCATTATTAAATTTGAGCAAAAATTTACTAACTGTATTAGGAAAACAATTTTTCACTTTTCAAAACAACAGTATGGGAAGCTGTATTTCACAAGAGAAAAGACTAACTTTATTGTTCTCGTTTTTTCTTTAAAAAAACCTACTGATTTAAAATAAAAACCGAATTTATAATACTAAGGATTTTAGCCTATTCCAAGGTCTAACATTTCCTTTCTTGTGATATGTCTGATTTTTCTAAGCTAATAGACAATGGAAACTGATACATATATTTTCATCCAATTTAGGAAGTATCTATTCTGTATATACTTGAACAAAGCACTTTTCTACCATACTTTCTCTTGATTGAATTTCTTTATTTTGAACAGAAACTACCCAATTGTATGTCATTATTTAGTTTTTCTAAGCCTCTTCCTTCTAATCAATTCATGACACTGGCAATTCTATTACTCTTTTTGGTAGCTGTTTTATCCGATTATAATTCGCATAAATAATTATCAACTGAGGCTAATAATTAATTCATTAGTAGGAAGCTACCCATTGGCTGTCCTGCATGGCATATTCTGAGCCTGTGTAGCAACAGACCTTCTTAAATTCAAATTGCCTCTCCTTTGAAGGCTATGTTTTCAGAGACAGGCAGGGGGAAGGCTCTGGCATGGTTCACCAGGCTCCTCCATGAAGCATTTTTCAATAACTTCTATTACTGCCTAGACCAACTTCTGCACAACTTTTTGAGAGGAAAGTTTCTGGCCCTGGTCAAAAGCATTCTCTTCTTTCAACTAATTCCACCTAGAAACTAGTGCTTCAAAGTGACAGCTAGCAGCTGGGCTTTGGGTACAGGAGCCTCAAGCTGCTGCTGCTGACAGCTGGAATCCTCAGGGGTGTCCAGTAAACTCCAGGATGTCTACTATTTTGCTGTGGTGGATCCTAGCTATCAGAAAGGATACAGCTAAACCCTGGATTAAACGGAAATGTAGTTTCACTATATTATTGCAGTCTTATTGTAGTTTCGCCACATTGTTCAATAACTTGAGGTGTGTTCTTTCAAGATAAAGATGACACTATTGCCCCTCCTTAGGAAGATTGTTTTGCTAGTAACTTTCAAGAATGTACAGTGACTCATGCACCCTCATTTTATTTCCCTTTGTGACCAAAAACAAGTATTTTGGGAGAGCTGGCTGCAATTAGAAGTTCAATCTGTGGTCACTGAAAAAACTGATGGTAACTTGACCAAAGTGCTGGTCTCAACAGCATGTCACTGCTCCTCTAACCTCCTCCTCTACCTTACCCAAGGAAAAAGTAAGTAGATGTCTTGGATCAATGATTCTTCATACTGATGGTAAAAAGTAAATAAATAAAATAAAAAGTGAAAAATAAAGGGCTAAATTCTTAAATAATGCAACTAAGTCTAAGGTTCATGAGGATCTCTTAAACAAAATATTGAAGCCCATGGAATGTTCCTGAATAATGAACGTTGATGCAGAATTCAGGCTGTTCCTATTTCATTCCCAGTGTTAATTTGCTCCATCATTGTCTTCCTCTTAAAAAGACAAATATAAGAGAATCCTACCTTCTTAGCTCCTAGTTTATTATAAAGATTGAATCGAGATTCAAAATTCTATATTTAAATAAATAGTATGCTCTAGAAAACTGTAAGTATGATTCTTGTGTAAAAGTTCACCTCTAAAGAAAAATAACTCCCAAAGAAGCACAAAACCAAAGATAAAGACATAAAACAGAGCATGTATTTTACTTTTAAAAACAAAACAAATTATCCTAATATTATTTTTCTTCTAGGATTTTAAAGGTGTTGAAATATTAAAGAATTTTGTGGAAAAAAAATTTTAGGGAGAGGTCCAAAATGTTACCATTTATCTCTGTGAGATTTTAATTGAATAGTTTCTTTCTTCTATCCGGTTTTTTCTAAGCATATGTAATGAATGTATATTACTTTGAAAACGAGACCAGATACATTCCATTAAATATTCTCAGAAATTTTCATGACATTTGCTGTTCTGCAAATATTCAGTATGTTTTCAGTTTTTTGGATGACAGAAGTGACTCATCCTTTGTTCCTTCTCTTACTCATATCCCCGAGGAGCGGGAATCAAGACACTTCCATTTGAGTTCCTCAGACATGACTTTACAAGATCCTTGGCATGATCTGTTTTTATTTTCAAAAAGATATTTCTGGGGAAGAAATCAAAATAGATTTCAAGGTAGTAAAAAATATATATACCTGAAAAAGTAAAGAAAAAGTTACCTTGTTCACATAGAACCAAGATCTTATATTTTAAAATATACTGCCTCAAGAATTATTCACTTATAGTCAAAAAGGCAAGCAAAAAAAAAAAAAAAAAAGCTTTCACCAAGCCCACTCTCAAAACATACTTAGGGGTGAAATTTGGAACCAACAATTCTGACCAAAGGTTACACTTGGGACAAACGAAAGAGACTGAGACAGGGAGACAGAGACAGAGAGAAAGAGAGAGAACATTGCGTTACCATTGTTCCAAAGCCCATTAACACAATCCCTTACTACCGTAAACCATTTTCCACAGAACCCTACCAGAGAATTTATTACATCCAAGAATCAGATAACTCTGGAAAATGTCCTTGTTAAATAAAAGATTTTATTGCTAGCAAAGTCTTGGAAATTTCCATTCTATCCCTTCTCCTTATTCTTACCCCCAAATGTTTATTTCAGTGGTTCTACAAAACTTGGGAGAGTGTGTGGACACCTTCCCCAGAGTTAAAGGTGGAAGACTCCATGCTGTGCATAGTTGATTCACAAAAATGTCCCACACAGCTCAGTGGTACAGAGAGTTTGGATCGGAAATAATTATATCTCATTAGCTTTAAATTTTGAGAGTATGAATGTTAAGGATAAGATTTGAGAGCCCATACATCCTCAGGAAATAAGCTAATATTCTTCAGAGAAGACATTTCTCACCAAAGAATTATTTTTCTTGAAAAATTAAGAGAAAAAAATAAGAGAAGTCTTATTATAGGTAAAATCAGAAACCAAAAGCAGCTAATCTTAATATTTTGTTAGTAGCCTACTTAGGTCTGATAATTAACAATTAGTAATGCATCCTTTCACAGTTTAGTGACAATTTTCCCAGCGGAGAAGCATTTGGATGTGATGATGGATTTTAGTGCTTTAATTTCTGTATATTTAAAAATGTTGGTTATTCCATTTTAAGAAAACTCGTTAATTTCACAGCTTTCTTTTACTTAATGCTTTGTATAAGAATCTGTGAAACATCTAATCGATATAAAAGTGTTGAATATGAAGTGAAAAAGGTAACAAATTATTAGGATATTTCCACATATTAGGATGATTAGAGTGAATTTGCCCATCATTATCAAGAAACGTAGCGTTATGATGAAATTTTCTATATCTACATTATAGACATTAACAAATCAAGTTAAGAAAATTTTCCCCAAACTATCATTTGGCAGGAGAAGAGGCTGTGTCTGCACAACTATTCAATAGACTGGAACAAAGAGTCATCATCAATCAACACACCATTTTGTCAACACAACAACCAACAACAGGATGAATGTGTTGGGTTTTGGGTTTTTTTTTTTTCACTAAATTTACTAGTTATTTGGCACCTTAGACACACACAGTCTGAAAGACAGGGAACTGACTGCAAAAATCTTGGAATATAAACAAAATTATAAGTCATTTTGGAAATTATGTAGACATGAAAAACGGATTAGTAGCTTCTTCATATCAGGCCAGGTTACTTAAAGATATCAAAGCTATGCAATAACCATGTTATTGATAGACTAAGTTCAATAGTAGGGAATGCAACACATCTTTCTTGTTTTTCCCTCCAGCAAATACCAAATTGAACTTGATGAACCACAAAGTTTTGCAGAAAATACTGGCCTTCCACATTTCTCTTCTCATTTCACTAAATAGCCAGTTTTACTTTAAAAAACAATTTTATTCATCTTATTCATACCACTATAGATACTTGCCAAGTTATTTTTCATTGAGCAATAGATACTATTTGCCATTATGATGACTTCATGACTTGATCGTTCAACGGAGACAGAAACTGGATGAGGTCTGAGGGCTCTAGAGGGGTATAAAATTTTTGATCTGATCCTCCTTCACTGCTTCTGAAAGACAAAAATCCTGTCTTGTCCATTAAAACTCCCAGAAGGCTCTTGAGTCCTCTCAGAATTAGCACTGGATACAGAAGCCTCTGGTGTTGAGCTTTTGGAACAGTGATTCCCTGTTAATCATCACAGGAAATAAAAGCAGATATGTGTTCTTGCTGCCCATTGGCTTTTGTCCCTAGATAGAAGGGTCTTAAATGCTCAAAAAAGCTGTCATTTATATTTTTCACTTTCAACGCTGGATGAAAATAAACATATGTGGGGGCATCTGGGTGGCTCAGTTGGTTAAGTGACCGACTCTTGATTTAGGCTCAGGCCATGATCTCACTGTTCATGAGATCAAGTCCCGCTTGATCTCTCCCTCTCTCTCTGCCCCTCCCCAGCTCATGTGTATGTGCTCTCTGTCTCTCAAAAATAAATAAACAGTTGAGGGTGAGGGAAGTGAGGGAGGTGAGGGAGGGGGGAGGGGGCTGACAGACATTAAAGAGGGCACATGTTGGGATGAACACTGGGTGTTATATGTAAACCAATCTGAAAATAAACTATTATATAAAAAAAATAAAAATAAAAATAAAATAAAAATAAAAAAATTAAAAAAACATGAAAATATATGTGAGTATGACAATATGTATATACAAGCCACGTGGGTTTATGAATGCATATTAAAAAATGACTAAATTATAATAGAAACATTAAATTAAAAAGTGGTCACTGGGCGTTGTATGGAAACCAATTTGACATTAAATTATATTTTAAAAATAAATTAAAAAAAGACTCAACATTATGGAATTATCAATAATATGCTGAATAGATTGATATTCATGCATACTCATATGTACAGACACATGCATAAATCAACATGTAAACAAGAGCTTTCTTTAAAATGAATAGTTTGTTTTTGTTAAACTTTTCAATTTTGCAATATTCTAGCTCTACAGAAGAGTTGCAAAGATAGCATAGAGAGTTCTCATATACCCTGCCTTGGTTTCCCCTAATTTATAATTTCTTTATCATGTTACATTTATCAAAACTAAGAAACCACCATTGATACATTATTATTAACTAAATTGCAGATTTTGCCAATTTTTTCCATTACTGTTCAATCTCTATTCCAGAATCCAATCCAGGATTCCATAATACAGTCTTCTGTCCTATCTCGATTAGGCTCCTCTGGTCTTTGACTTCTCCATCTTTCTTATTTTTCATGCCCTCGACAGAAAAACAGCAAGTGTCTCTCTTGGGCTGTACAACAGTAGAGAGTAATTTGGCAGCATTGATTCTAAAAGATGCCAGCTTTCCGAAGATATCAACATAGGATCTCCCTGGGTGACTCAGTTGATTAAGTGTCTGACTCTCAATGTCAGCCTATGTCTTGATCTCAGGGTAGTGAATTCAAGCCCCGTGTTGGGCTCTGACCTGGGCATAAATAAATATATATATATATATATATATATACACACATGTATATATATCAGCATAATTTGTTTGAATTTCTGCAAGTTTAAAGGAAGTTTACATATATTATTCATGCTTAGTAATAAATACTGCAAAACACTATAAATTTCTCAGAAAAGAGTAGTATGATCTAAAACTGTTGTAATCCAGAAATGCAATGCAATTAGAAGCTGCAGTCAAGGCAAAAACACTTATTATTTGTACAATAGATTGGTTGTGAGGACTAAATGAAATAATCCTGTTATAACCTGTTAATATAGAGTTGGCACAAGCTGTCCCGGGGTAGATGCTCCTTCCTTCAATCTAAATTTACAGTACAAATGCTGTTTTATGTTGAAACCATGAATCACATTAAATTTGCTCTAATATGGATAATAAAATTGCCAAATAGCATATGGTTCCATCTCAGGAATGAGCATTTCCCACTAATAAAAAGAGGTAGTGATGAAGTACAAAATTACAGTGAAAGCACTGACCTTGTTTGTATGGAGGAAATAGACATGACAAAAATAACTGTTTTCTCTGATTCAAATCTGAACTCTATCAACAGAAACCTTTAAGAAAAACTCATCTTGATGCACATACAAAAATGTTATATCAAAGTCCCATAATACCTTAATATAGATTTTTGTAAATATAGGATTCATTTTTTTTTTATAAGCCATCACTGAGTCTTTGCCATACGTAAAGCAAAAACTTGATAAAACAGTTCTGCCCTCGAGCAGTTCACAGTCTGAACTAAGACTCACCTCCCAACTCATGCTTTCTGGTATCTCCTCTCTCTGCATATTACCCATTTCACAAATCTGGAAGAACATCTCCTTCTCTCTCATCTCCCATAGCCAGTCAATAACCACATTTTGCTGTTTCTAATTTGTGAATGTCTCTCAACTCCTTTTAAGTCTATCCAGGTCTCTTCCCTCAACGGTAGTTGATCTCTCCCCTAGACACCTCCGGCTGAGGACTCAGTCAGTGAGGCCAGACTGTTGAAATCTGATTCCTGGCTCTGCCATTTAACACATCTGGAACTGTGGAGAAATTGCTTATCTTCCTTGTGCCTCAGTTTCTTCATCTTTAAAATAAGAGAAAAATAACCTACCTCATTGTGAGAATTTCATTAGCTATCACAGGTAAAGTGCTTAAAAGAGAGCATGATAATTTTAAGTATTTAATAAATTTTAGATTGTCTCCCTTACTGAAATAACCTCAATGGTTACTTGCATTCTTGTTATTGTTGTTGTTATTGTTTTTTTTTTGGTATAGCCAGAACAATTTTTTTTTCTTTTCTCTTATAAAACTATAAGACTGACTATGCCAACATCTTACTTCGAAGACTTCCCATGATTCTTGTTGTACTTGGTGGTGAAATAAGAAAGAAATTGATTTCAGTGAGCCCAACACCAGGAAGACAGTGGGCTAGTGTCTCAAAGTCTATCTCCAAAATGCTGAAAATGCTTCTAGGTGTATATAAAGAAAATGCAGGGCAAAGGTGGATGGGTATGTGCAGGTAGGCAGTGAAGATCAAACCGGTCTCTGTCTTGGAGTCAAACACTGGTGGGGTCTTGCTGACTCGGGTGGTCCTTATTGGTTGAGGGAGTAGTTTTGGTTCCCATAAGGGGATGCTTTGCCTTTAGGGTTCCACCTGAGCCAAGAGACCAGCTGGAAAGAAAACCCAAACAGAAAGTCTGAAGTCTAAATGGAGGCAGCCAAGGTCCTCTTTCATTGTGATTAACAAAACCATTAATATCACTTATGATTCCCTGCATGGTCTGGCCTTTCTGTATCTCTCTGGCTTTTTTCCCTCAAAATAATTTAGCTTTTGTTGAATTAGTGATGTCTAACAAGCAAATGCCCAAAATCCCAGTGGCTTATCACTCCAAAGGCCATTTATTTGTCACTCACATTCCATGTCAACTCTCAGCCAGTAAAATTTCTGTGATTAGGCTGTAAGGTCTAAGAAATGTGATTCACACTACTGTTTCACATTTGGGGATGAAAGTCTAAAGGATTAGCCCATATCCACAATGCATGCTGTGCCACTGAGGCAGACAGAAGAAAAAAGAAGGCCCACGTAAGCCATACTATTGCATTTACAGCTCATACATGAAAAATGTTGTGTCCACTCATATCCCATTATCTAGAGACTGTCATATGGTCGAGTCTCAAAATCAATAGGAAGGGAATCTAAGGGCAAATAGGAAATGAATAATTGTGAAATATATACATATGGAATTCACTACACTTTCTGAACTCCAACCCTGGATTGTTCTTTTCCCTATGCATATGCCAGCTTCTTGCTTCCAGTCCTTTCCGTGTGCGGTTTCCTCTGCCTGGCGTTCTTTCCTGCTCTTCACCTTCCTTCACCTATCTAGAACCTATCTATCTCCAATTTCAGCTTAAAAATCACTTTTTCAAGGAATCCTCAAGTGTTATGTGTGTTTCTTCCAATCTGGTTTTCTAATAACTCTCCATATAGTTTTTTTATACCATTTATCAGAATAGTAACTACATATGGGGTGCCTGGGTGGCTCAGTTGATTAAGCATCCAACTTCAGCTCAGGTCACAATCTCACAGCTCGTGGGTTTGAGCCTCGAGTTGGGCTTGGTGCTGACAGTTCAGAGCCTGGAGCCTGCTTCAGTTTCTATGTCTCCCCCTCTTGTGCTCTGTCTCTCCCTCTCTCTCTCTCAAAAATAAAATTAAAACATTAAAAAAAAATTTTTAAAGAATAACAAGTACATAAATAATAGATGAATTGATTCTTTAATGTCTTCTTCACCACTTCTAAATATATATTTGAATAAAGTTGAATGATTTTAGGAGACAGATGTGGTGTTAAGTTTCTTCTAAATGATTACCACTTGAGTCATATGTGAATTCTCTACTTACACACTAAGGCCATTGAGATTGTGTTGATTAATTTTGTGTCAACTTGACTGAGCTAAGGAATGCCCAGATAGCTGGTAAAGCATTAGCTCTGGGTGTGTCTGTAAGGGAGTTTCTAGGAGAGATTAACATTTGAATGGTATATTTTTGTAAAGAATAATGCCTTCACCAAAGCAAATAAGCATCACCCAGTCTGTTGAGGGCCTGAATAGAACAAAATGGCCTAGGAAAGGCAAATTCATTCTCTCTGCCTGTGCTGAGACATGTATCTTCTGCCCTCAGATATCAGAGCTCGTGGTTCCCAAGTCTTTGGACTCAGACTTGGATCCCTGGTTGGCCATGTATCTTCTTGGTTCTGCTTCTCTGAAGAACCCTAACAAAGATAGTGACTTCTTGATTAGCCAAAGCCCATCAGAGACTTGAGACAAGCATGTGAATTAATACAGTTTCAATCTCTAATTATTATTATATTATTCTTGAAAGAGAGAGAGAAAGAGAGAGAGAGAGAGAGAGAATCTTAAGCAGACTGTATGCAGAGCCCAACACAGGACTGGATCCCCCAACTGTAGGATCATGACCTGAGCTGAAATTAAGAGTCAGATGCTCAACCAACTGAAACACCAGGCGCTTCTCAATCTCTACTTTTGATTTCATTGTGGAGACACAGTCCAGAGGACTCTGGAATTAATATAACAATAAAAATCAAGATTAACTTGCAAGCAATAATAAAAACAAGTTATAGGTACTACAGTAAAAGACAATCTGTTTTTGGAACAGCAAAGATCTTTAAGAACAATATTATTCTCATTCTGTATTCTCTCAAGATTCTGGAACTATTTTTTACAACACAGGAAAAACTAGTCAGAACCAAGCTTCGAATCTGTGTGTTATTTACAGTACATTTCCTTTTTTATAGTGAAAGCATCAGAGACCTCGCCATGCTGGATTTATTTGCTTTTCCCTTAAAATGCACATTAAAAAAAAACCAACTTATTTTCCACTTGCATACAACAAATGGATTTTGCATTCCAAAAGTCTTTAGGAATTGTTCTGGAAATAACTGCAGCTAGGATTTCCCTTAACACTCAATCATGTCAGTCGAAAGATTATTTTTAATTATGTAGCAAAGGGAGACCACTTGTTCTGGTTTTAATTTATTTATAATCATGAAGACTTACAGAATCTTCAAAAAAAAAGTAAAACTTTCACAAGGAGAGCTACAGTTGCCCATCCTTCTCCCTTTGCAACACAGTGATGAAGGAATACCCCAAAACACAGAATGAACACAATGTACAGCTCAACCTAGATGCAGTCACGACAAAAAACAGAGGTCATGTAAGAAATTCACTCGGCTTTCAATGTGCCTCTCCTGGGGACTGCATAGCAAAGCAAAGAGTAATTCTTCGGGAAGCAGAGAGCAAACAGTATGCTTTACACGCATGTTATGTGCATCTCTGTGTACATTTGTGTGTGTGTTTTACATTTACTAATTTACAGGCATTAAGATATCTTTTGTTGGCTTTTAGACTAACACTGCGTGAATGTGCACAACCACTTCACACCTACACTGTGAAAAAATCCATCTTTATCCCCTTTTCTCCACCTTAGAGAGTATTGCCAGAGCACTTGCATCATGGCATGCCATGATTCGAAATCTACAAGAGCTCCCCATGGCCTACAGGACAAGTATGAATTCCTTACTCTATTATAATACTACGTCATTCTCCTTGGCAAATTGATCTCCACATTTGCTTCAACGGGGAATCGCTCCTCTATCTAGACCTGGTCTTCATTGACCCTCAAGTGCTCCTGCCCATTCTCAGACTTCGTTCATGCTGCTTCCTATCTCCCTTCATTAACTCATGTGGAGCCCATTCTTCAGGGTTCACTCAAGCCTCCATGGATTTCCAATTTCAATGAACTACTATATATTTGTTCTTTCTATGAACAACTTTGGCATTGCTCATATACTTCTTCATAGTGTGGCCTAACTGATTCACAAGCATATATCATTCTCCCCTGTTACAAGATTATCACCTCAGTAAGATAAGAATCCTGATATTTTTATCTTTGTATATCCACTACACCTAACTCAGAACATAATGCTATACACAGAACTATCAGATACTTTTTAAGTCTATATTAAAGCAAAGTTAAATATTTATAAGTGTGTTTTAAGGGAAGTTTTTAAGGCTATAATTTTCCTTTTTTCTCTTTCTTAAGAAAGATTTATTTTGCAATATTTCTGAAAGAATACTTATAGATTACCCTGAGATAAACACATGTGAGAACCAGGATGTACCTTTGAATGCATGCCGAAGCCCCGTGCTATTTCCTCTACTAAGAAGGAAAAGAAACAATATGGGATTGGTTTCATAACTCTTCCCAGACAAACTCTCTGTGACTCGCATGATAAATTTTTACTCTCTGCAGCCATTCTCCATTGCAAGGCATGGAGAGCAGAAGTAAAATACGATGATTGTCATGATAGATAATCTCTTCCCAGGTCCATTTCCTGCTAGGTAAGGTCAAAATCAAGGTTAATCTAACCACTCTCAACCCAGAGGTCCTCGGGGAGCTTATTTAATATAACTCTGTGAACTGAAGTTTGGAGAGCTACTTTAGGCATAGCTCTTTTTCAGAAGACTTTCCTCAGAGAATCCAGAAACCATTCTGGCAGATACTTATCATATTGGCTCTGCAGCTCCAAATGAAGTTAGTGTGGGATTTTCCCCTCAAATGGCAAACTACGGTGGTTCATTTCTTAAGACCAGGAGTTCATACCTGAAGAATAAGATGTTGACAGAACGGTTGAGGAGTCCTGACAGACTTGTCTGTGTGGAAGTTTTTCCACAGTCCTTGTGGCAACTGTGGAGGAGGATTGCAACTAGAAGAATCAGCTACCAGGTGGAGTTGCCATACAAAATACAGGATACCCATTTAAATGTGAATTTTGGTTAAATCACAACTAGTTTTTTTGAAAAATAAGTATGTCTCAAACATGGCATGGGGTATACTTATGCTAAAAATTTATGTATTATTTATCTGAAATTCAAACTTAACTGGGTATCTTGTATTTTTACTTGTGAAATCTGGCAACCCTGTGAACAGATTATTAAAATGCTCTTATCAGGGCATAAACAAATAATGTTTCCAATAGAAATTTTTACTTATCAAAAAATACATGTTCTGTAAGCATATTAAATATTATCATCCATACTTTCCTTCTAGAGATCAAATAATGTGATATGTGTGTAAAGCATGAACTGTATTAGAAGAAAATAAATAACAACTGTTGAAGAAAGAATACCAATGCAAAACCTTAAATTTTTCTCTCATTTTTTTCCATTTCATCTCACAAAGTAAAACACTAATTATCTTGGTCTCGAGCAAATTCAGAACTGAGAAAAAATTTCTATCAAACTTACAGGCAAGTGTCATAGAAGCCATTTATGGAACACCGGTCATAATTCTAGCTATGTCAGTCAGTCTTAACTGGGCTCCTCTCTTCTCCCCGACAGTCTTCAATAACTTTACCCAATTTACCAACCTCAGGACACAGGCTATGTATCACATATGAGCAGCAAGAGGTACAAGAAGCCTTGCCTTGTGGCAAATGCATGGAACTCTCTTATCTGCCCTTGTTCTTTCTAAACAGCAAAGATCTGTTTCTAGCTTCTCAGCATGCTTGTTTATCATTGATGAGTAAAGTTCCAAAGAAAATAAAAGACATCATCCAATTTAGATCCTACTCAGTCAAAAATGAAAAATGGAAGTCTTTCGTGAATACGGGACTGTGAAACAGAATGCTTTTCCACTGACTGTGTTGGGGTGACACAGGCAAAGTATGTTGTGGAAAAGGCCACCGAGGACAAGCAGCATGGACCGTGTGAGAGTTTAGCCAGAGATTCAGGAGCCACGCGCCTGGACAAAAAATGTGTAGCCAGCAGACTTGGCCCTAAATTGTTTAACTTGGAAGATCCACACTGCCAATCTCATGGTTTTGGACAAAATGTTATAGTGTTTACTTAGGAATTTTTGACTGGCAAGTTGATGATTGATTTACAAATTAAATTAAATCTTCATTTAGGACATTCGATTGCTAAATATACTCTGGTGGCTGTGCTTTCTTAAAAGTTAAAGGAGGCACTCAAAAGGAGAGCTGGTTAGAAAGATCATAAGAAAATTAAAGTTTAGTGGAATTTAAGTCCTGTGGAGCTCAGGTTAAACCAGAATTGGCTTTATTTATGTTGACTTAATTTTTCTCAAATTAAATATTATTTAATTATGCATTTTACTTTGGAAACATCTTAGAATAGTTTAAGTCTTATTAAGTATTATTTTCTAGTGATTCAATTCCACTGGCTGGAAATTTTCCAGTACCAATCCCATTTCTAAAATAAAAGCAGGTTTCCTCAGCCTTTAGAATCTTTCCAAAGTTCAAAAGGGGGGTGCCATCTGCTGGAAATGTAGTAGAATTTATTCTGATTACAGTTGGACCATTTAGAATCTGTACAGCTTTTCTCTTTAAAAATGTACTTACTTCTTGTTCATGAAAAGAAATTATACCTATCATTTCAGAAAAAAAAAATCTTCTAGTTAACCTTAAGTGAGTTGTTTTATGCCAGAAAGATTAGGAGGCTCAAAAGACTAAGCTGGGAGAGCAGTTGTATCAGAGAAAAAGGCTCCCTATATCAGCACTGATGCTAAGGCAAGTGGGTGAGAGGAGTTTACAAAATTGCACTTGAATGGGGCGCCTGGGTGGTTCAGTTGGTAAAGCATCCAACTCTTGATTTCAGCTCAGGTCATGATCTCACAGCTCGTGAGTTTGAGCCCCACGTTGGGTTCTGTACTTGACAGTACAGAGTCTGCTTGGGATTTTCTCTCTCTTTCTCTCTGCCCCTACCCCGCTTGCTTGCTCTCTCTTGCTCTCTCTCTCATTTTCTCTCAAAAAAAAATTAAAATAAAGTTTCACTTGATTAACCTATGTCATTATCCATCATATTAAGTCTAGCTCCTGTCAGGGTTCATCCAACAGTACAAAATTGTATCCTATTCCCTTCCAAAGAAATAGAAAATTAAGAGCAAGAAAAAAGAAACAACAAGCTTCTAATTAATTATTGCTTACATTTCATTTTTTAAAATTACCAAACACACTTAATTATTATCTAATTAAGGACGGAGCAACTTAGTTTGAGTACTTTCCATATACTTCTGTAATGCTTAAGTCATTCTCCAAGAGAACATTAAATAGTATAAGGTTAAGGGCTAGACTGCCAAACAAAACATTTCAGGAAGAAGTGTTTACCTCTTGTTAATTCAAAGAATGAAAGAAAAGACAAAAAGAAAATAAGAGAAAGAAAGACAGCCTAGCCTGAAAGAGAGAGACTGAAAGGCAGGAAGTGAGGAGAGAAGAGGGAGTTGAGCAGGGAAGGAAGGGAGGGAATAGGTATCCCTGCAGTTGTGTGAGGACTTCAGAAGCAGTATTCAGATCTCTGCAGAAATAAAAGTGAGGTAACTTTTCTCCAAGGGTTATCACTTCTACACTTGTTACCTTTTAACAATCTTTATAATGTAAAAGTCATATCTTTTACATTATAAAGGGTGTCTAAATTCTTAAGTCCATAACTAATGTCACAGTTTAAGCATTTCTAAAATAAACATATTTAGAGGACGTTTGTTTGCAAGGCCTTTGAAGCTCTGTTAGCTCTGCTTTGACCTACTCCTGAACACTGCTGTGAAAGACTGTTCATCTGAAACTACCAAAAGGTAATGAGGCCACTTCTGAATTTGTTATGTAGAGACTAAGGCCAAGAGTATATAGCCTGATGCTGCTGGGCTTTTTTAAATTATTTTAGTAAAATCAGGAATATCATCTTCTTTGGTTCCCCATCGCCTTTACAAAGTGGGACTTGGTTCATCCTTCTCGGCACCAAGCAAGCAGCTCCAAAGTTTCTCCAAGATGATGCTGACCATCTGGTCAGCTCCCCCAAAACAGGTCTGCACCACCGGAAAGCACTGAAGGTCAATGCAGAGGAGTTCATGCCAGCCTTGTGTTACTGAAATCAATGTATTTTCAACTACGGTACTCTCACAGATACACACAAAGTCTTCATCCAAAGCCAAGCACCCTACCTCTGGCCACCATCGAAATAGTGTCAGTGCAGTCATTCAGTGTCGGCTGTAGCATGGCACAGTAACCTGCTGAGGCATGTGGCATGTGGCTGTGCTTAGATTTGAGAGGTCTGAGGAAAAGTACAAAACCCCGTATATGGTAGACTACTACTAGTGTTTACATTGGCAAAGTAAGAGAGCCTGTTCTGTACTTCTAAGTTCACAAAGGATTGTGCTTTCCCACCTCCTTGAAGTTAAGAGTGGTAGTGTGCCCTGACTTCACCAATGAAATGCGAAAGGAAGTGACATGTGCCACTTTGGGAGGAAGCATTTAATCGCCAGTGTTCAACTCTTGCCCCCTTGTCGTCTGAAGCCAAAAATTTTGAAGCAGAGCCATTATAGGATAGTGAGGACTGCCTTGGTGGAGCAGACCCCTGCCTCCACCACTGACCTACAGTGGACATGAAACATGAGCACTTTACCTTAGGTTAGACTATGCCATTGAGGTTTTGGCATTTTTGTTACTGCAGCATAAACTAAACTATCCTGACTGATACACTGTCTTTTCCAATAAAGTAAAAAAAAATAAGAGGTTTTAAAATACCAGTAAATAGAGACATAGGATTAGGATGAAAATAAAAACAGATATATTTTTTAAAAAAGTAATAAGAAACTGAAAAATATTATATGGACATATAGGATGGGTGTTTCAACTGTAAGAAAATTTCTAAAAGATGAAGAGTAAATCGTATCACCTGTAAAAAATTCTGTGGGTAGGCAATTGATAATCAATGAGCAATGGCAATTCACAAAATGAAAAAACCTATTTTTTTTCTAATATTTTTAATGTTTATTGATTTTTGAGACAGGGAGAGACAGAGCATGAGCAGGGGAGGGGAAAAGAGAGAGAGGGAGACACAGAATCTGAAGCAGGCTCCAGGCTCTGAGCTGTCAGCACAGAGCCCGACGCGGGGCTCGAACTCACGGACCGTGAGATCATGACCTGAGCCGAAGCCGGACGTTTAACTGACTGAGCCACCCAGGCGCCCTGAAAAAAACCTATTTTTAATTCAGAAGAAATACAGGAGTTTGTAAAATTAAAGGCTAGTCAGGTAAAAATACCATCGATAAAGTTTTCATCACAAGTACATCTTTTATCTGGTATCATGGATTCAAATATGATAATAGTATGTAGATTACTGTTAATAACAAAATGTACAATACCGAATGATTCTATAAAAAGATCCCTAACAAGAGAGACATCACTGGGATGGAATATGCAAATATGCAAACCTTTAAAGAACTAATTTACTAACCTATTTCACACAAATATGGTCTGGAATTGAACTAAAAAACAAATAGGCCTAACAAACACTTGATTGGAAACTAACATGTTTACAAAGTAAGAAGCATCTGTATATAGATATCCATTTAATAAGAAATTTAAAAGAAATTCTAAATCGTTAAGTCAAAAGAGGGGAGCCTTACCCATTCTCTTTCTTTCATTTTTCTTCACTTGGTCTTCTCTTTGTCTATCTTCTTTTCATGCTTTGAAGATCATGACCTTTCCTCTTCCGTGCTCAGACTCTATTTGCTAACCTTCTATAGATTTTTGTAAAAGAAACTAGGAGCTAGCGTCAGTCCAGGTGAGCCAGTGGGCACATTGTGTGGGACACTTCAGAGACAGCTACACTTGATGGCAAGGTTTCAAGTAGACATATCCACAGAGTATCATAGACTCCATGATAGGAAAAAATAAAGGAGTTTTAAAAATAGTGTCACTTTGCCCTGCAGTAAAAATATTCATTGCAACATTTCCAGTGAGTTTTCATTACATCTCCCACAGAACATCAACTGAGGGGACATCAATCACTCCTAAAGCACTTCATTCTACTTTGTACAGATCTCAGCTTTACGAATTTTTTTTTTATTTGGCCCTCACTTGCCTTGCTGTGACTTCTTTTGGTCAGTGTTTCTTGTCTTGACCAGAGGCATACAAAGCAAAGGAAGTAGTGAGTTGCAATGTTTAAGTAAGCCCCCTGGGGTCAGAATACCCATGTTCAACTGTTGGCCCCACCATTTCATATCTGTGCGTTCTGAGGAAAATTACTGAACTGCTTTGTGCCTGGATTTCTCCATCTGAAAAATGGGATAATATGATTATATAATCAATAATGTATGTGTTGTTAAGACAATGTTAAGTTGATTTGAACTTAAATAGGGCAATTTATGTGGAGGCACTGAGTATAACACCTGCTACATAATAACCAAGTAATGAATGCTATTTGGTTATAAATCTCTCTCTCAAATTACAACCACTCTAATATTTATGGGTTACTCCATCTGTCTATTCTGCATGCTATGTCCATTTCCTTTATTACATAATATTTACTCTTTAAAGCTATAATTTTATGAAAGAGCAGCAATTTTTGTTACGGAGCAAGAAGAGATCCAGACAGACTTCAGAGTATTTGAGTAAATCACCAAGAAAGGGAACAGCAAACTGGCCCTCTGCAGGCATAGGAAAGTCCTAGAAAATAATCATATTTCAGAAATCACAGAGTGCTCCAATGTAATCACTCCCAGACAAAGTCTTGTAGAAATATTGCTCTTTGGCTTATGTTTATCTATCCAAACAGATAAATGCTATTCCCGGTATTCAGTTTATAATCCTTTGTAGTCATTTGCATTTTACTTTCTTAGGATTGCTTCAGCATAAAAAAATACAATATTTTCAGCCTTAATGTTTTCCCTTCAAATTCTTTTCCTCTTCCAAAAGCAGAAGCAGTATATCAAGCAAGATTTCAGAGATTTCAAATAAAACTCCAATTTTTATTTCCTAGAAACATTGAAACAGCTAATTTTTTCTCAGCCGTGACACAATGGAGCATCAACCTGAACCATGTGAGCCACACAATCCAGCACTCGTATCTTTGAGTTAATTTAATCTAAACAAAGTCCATCAAATATCAGATGGGGAAGAACTTATCTTAATGAAGGATCCACTGATCCATACAACATGAAAATCAGTAGAAGCTAAATAATGAATTTATTTATCAAACCCAGAGAAAAATGAGAGACAAATGAAGAGAACGAGGTGTCACAGAAGCTAAGGGAAGAGAGCTTGAAGAAGACAGACTGTTTAATTAGAGTGGATTTCTGCTTAGAGAGCAAATGCTATTTCCCATCTAGCTTCAGTGGGTGGTAGGCAGAAAAGAGTTACACTGTGCCCTTCTATAGAATTTACTACAGTTGGATTCTCATCTGTCATGTGGTTAATTGCATTTAGGACACATAAAATATCTTATGGATAATATGTGGGGCCACCAACTTTCTAACAGACAAACACAATGACAAGGCATTATCTTGTTAGTGTTCTCCCTGGAATTGGACTCTCTGCTCCATTCTTTTCAGATCAAATGCGACCCAGATGGTTATTGATCTCCAGGGAACATGGTGGGTCGTGCAAGTCTGACACTGCCGTGAGAAGTCTTAGATACATCTAAGGACATACTTCATATTTCTTCTCTCGTCTTGGGGGAACTGTCATTTCTTACCTCAGGCTCCCATCTATTCATTTCTTTGTGTTTCCAACTACCTGCTTGTTGAAAAGGACCACAGAAAGTGAAATGCTAATCTTTCTTTCCAACCAACAAAGGATTTACTCAGAATTGATTTATTAGAAAAGTAGTGAGCTAGTGCCAAGGAAAGTATTTGCTATTGTTCTATTTATAAAGTAGCTTGGAAACTTTGTAGTTTAGGCTTATTCTCTAAAATTAATTCTTTGCTGGTGTTCAGGAGTCTCTCTTTAATCTCTTTCTAAATAGTAATTTTAAATATATGAAATCATAGATATTTCCCTATAAAATATTATACTAATTACTTTTATATTAACAAAATGATTATATCTTTGGAAAACTGAGCGATTCAAAGAGACAATGGTTTAAAATGGAAAACTCTTTTGAGATTAAGGAAATATCATAAATGTATTATATTTGCCAAAAGTAAAACTAATTTAATGTATGTTAGAAGAAATTGCTTCATCTTATGACTGCTTAAAAGAAAGGGAAGACATTAAGGAAAGAAGATGAAAAGAACAGGAAGGAAGAAGAAGAATGGAAGGAAAACAAGACACCAGGGAAAAGGGAAGAATATGAGAAAGAGAGACAAAGGAAACAAAAAAGGCAGGAGACAGAGAACAAAGCTAAAACAAAGAGAAGTCAGCCTTTCTTCAAAATAGAGTTAACTGGGGAGAAACTTGTCTTGTTTATTATAAATAAAGCAAGCAACCCAATTATTCACTAGTGCAGTAGTCATCAGAATAAAATCATACCCAGGCTTCAGTCCTTTTGAAATTTTTTTCTATTCAAATACTGAGACACTTCTCTCTAAATAGCATTAATTTATTCAATAAACATTTTTTAAAGAATTTGCTATGTGCCGGTATCCTAGAGCAATTGTAGGTTATGGAAAAAAATTTGTACGTGCTGGAATAGCTGAAAGTATAACATTTTTCCTTCACAGAAGCTTTCTAGGAAAATCCCTATATTGCCTTTGCTAAATATAACTGAAGTTCAGGCACAAACCCAATGTCCAAGAAGGCCCGAAGCAAGAATGAACAGTAAGACCCACAGTTTGGCTTATTCTTAGAACCAACTCTTAAAGGCAATAAAAAAAAGTAAGCACAGGTAGGAAAATGTAGGAAAATACATGTAGGAGAAGCTCGTTTAAGTTTGAGACCCTTGTTTTGTTTTCTTGTTTTGCTACCTTGAACCACATTCCTTGCAGCAAACTCTCCTATACTCTCAGTTCTCCTTGGTGAGATCCCAGGCATATAGAATTATTGACTTTTAAAATCAAAAGTTATTGCCTCCTTCCACAGGTCTTTGCAGATAAGCTTAGTTAATATTCACAGCTTTTTAGATGCTCCTAAACCTGGTAACAAACCTTTTAAGATTACAGGTCTTCTCATTTTACAAGCTCATATTATAAATGAAAAGATGGAGACCTACAGAGACTTGGCTTTTGTCCAGGAAGAATCAAATACTTTATTAAAGAAACCAAACCTATAAAGTTCTGAAAGGTCATATGCTTAGTATCAAAGATAACAGCAGCCTGGGGTAAACTATGAAATCTCTTGTTCTTTGAAAATAAACTCTATCGTAAAGAGAAATGTCAGATCTAATTACTGAATGTAAGATTCTTCCAAGGCTTCCTGGGTATTTCTAAATGACTGCCTCTTAAAATGCCTGGTGAAATATTCTTCATGAATTAGACCCTGGTGGCTGATATTACCATCATCATCAATTCTTTGTACTTCTTGACATCAACCATCAATTACATCAATATGCAAAATATATCATTGTAGAGCATCTGTCTGCTAATTTTCTTAGTGCTTTGCTTATCAAATAACTGCATACCTTAATAATCATTGCTAAGTCCATATTTATAATTTTAGCCAGAAATATTGCATTTTTGTAATTTATTTGCCAACTGTTAAGAGCTGCTAAAAAAATGAAAGGTAAAATGCCATGTACTTTATTATATATAGCACGCATACATATCTTTTAAAAAATATGTGTATATACATATTTCTGGGTTATGAGCTGAAGTGTTAAGATGTTATCAGCCTAATGAAAACTTACCTAAACTCCTAAACTTTAAAGATCTTTTCCTTAGTCTTCTTTTCACGCAGTCTCCCAGATCTTGACTTCTCTACTAATTTCCCAAATCTATGCTCTTTGCATCCAACAGAACTTTGAAAATCTTAAAATAAAGTCTGGGAAAGAGTGAGTGATGAGGGAAATATTGTCAATGAACTTAATTCAGGATGGAGCTCTGGCCCCAACTCAACAGAAAATCCACAATAGCTCCCTGCTGCCTTGTCTGCCAACCTCCATTAAGCCAGAAGAGATTAAGATGCCTCCAAGAACAATTTGGGGGCAGACTAAAGATATGGCCAAACAGTAATTTACATGAGTGAGTTATTATAGCTACCCTATGAGCACAAATTCTACTTGAAGGACCAAAGGATCAACTTGAAATATAGAGGGTTTATAAATCCATAGGAATTTTGCCACTCATCATTTTCTGGCCCACTGTTAAAATTCAAATAATTTTTATATTTTACTTGGCTTTAAAAATACATTATTAAACAGTACTGAGCATTTTGTTCAAAATAGAATTATCAAAAACACATTGAATCTCATAAATTTCCATTTAGTAAATAAACGAGCCCTTTTCATTTTCCAACAATACATGTAAGTGATTGCACACAGAATTATTATTACTCTTCTAGGTTTTTTTTAAAGGTATGACATTGAAAGACTTCCTGTTTTGACGTTATAGTATACACTTATTTCATGCAAGAAAGCTAGTCTAGTAGAGCCCTTCTGGGTGAGTTGAGATCTGCCCACACCTTAGTGGGGTCTCTCAGCAGCCATTTTCCCTCAAGATGCCGTCCCATGGCCAGGCAGGGAGGACCAACTCCAAGCCAAGGCAGTAAAACATGTCAGCAGAGCAGCAGGAGAGACACTGGCACACACAAAAGTGAAAATACAGACTAAGAGTGTGACCTACCTCTGAGAGTGTGTCCCCTCCCAGCCTAGCTGATCTTGGAGTCTATGAACACCTATTATTCATCCACAAAAGTCTCTTTCTAGCTCACACAACTTAATGTGTATGTCTGTTCATTTCAATTTCAATGTCATTGACCAAGACATAATAATTTTTCCAGCAGAATGATCTTCAATTTTATTATGATCATCAGTATTTAAAAAGGACCAACTTAATCATTTTAAAAATTAAATGAAAACCTCAGCCTTTATACAGAATATCAGTTTAGTTAAGTGAAGGATTCCTAGTTGCTTCCACATTTATTTTTTCACCTCCCACCCTTTCTGTTCAGATCAAAATGTGGTCGGGTATGTCTTCCATAGAGGAGCATAAAAAGAAGTTGACCAATAATTTAAAGTTGTGAAGACAGAGCTCAGGTTAAAGGAAACACACACAAGGAAGATGAATCTACTTCACACAATCCTGACACACTGAGGACTTAGGACACTGCCAGCTCAGTTCAGAGCACTTTCTGCACACTATCTCATTTAACTATCACAACAGTCCTGCGAGGTCAGCTCTCTTGCTATGGCCATCTCACAAATGAAGAAACTAAACCTCTGAAAAGTTGCACAAGAATTTCTCAACAGTCACTTTGTTCTTAAATTTCTTAGCCCATCAGTGTTTTAACATCTGTTCGCTAAAGATTTTCAATACCTTAATAAAAACTCATATCAGTTGTTGCTTTTTTTAAATACTGTAAAAGTAGTGTCATAAACCTAAACTCATTTAATCCTCTTGAGGGGGGGAACCCATCAGGATATTATTATCCTCTTGTGCAGATGAGGAGAGTACAGTTCAGGAAAGTTAAATGGCTAGCCTAAAGAGAAAGGAACTAATATTTATTGAGCGCTTACTATGTTCTCAGAACTCTACAAGGCCCTTCTTAACTAGGTTATCTCATTTAGTTAAAGTAACAGCTAAATAAGACGTGTATTACTCCTGTTTTATAGTAAAGAAAATGAAACTTCCCTGTGACCAGAGTGAGAACTCAAGTATATGTGACTCCATTTTCCAGCAATTATTTACTGAGTGCCTTTTACTATGTACCAAGCACTGTGCGAGCTGTTCCATTCATCAGAGAGGGAAGTATACAAATGAATAAAACAGGACCTGATCTCAACATAAACTCTTACTCTAATGTTCAATAACACGGTGCTGTATTCCCTTGGTTGCTTCTATCCCCAAGTCATGTGGAGATGAAGCCTGGGGATAAAAACAGAACTAATTCCAACTATTATTTACCAAAAGGGTCTCAGCCTTCAGAATCCAAGGCAGGATAGGAAGAGAATTGTAGAGAAAGTCGAAAATTCATCACAGGCACTGAAACTAAAGGAGAAGAAGTTTCGTGCAAAGAAAATGAGAGGAAGATGAAAAATGAGTTGTTGGACAAATATTGCAAAAAGAATTTTGTTTTGGAGGGGAAGGGATTCGAACTTCATTGAAAGAGATGCTCTGCTCCTTTCTTTCTCTCTTCCTCTTCACAAGTCTTTAGCATCCCAAGTATAAAGGGACAGCAGGGTAAGGGGCTTAAAGGCAGGCTAAGAACACTCTGGCTGGAACACTCTGATCATTTACATATTGACGCATGGTTACATAATGACATTTTTCTTTGAAAACGTCAATGCTTGGTTGGTTTTTTTTTTTTTTTTTTTTTTTTTTCTGAAGTAGTTAATGGATTTGTAGCCACAAAATGGTGGTCTGAAGCAAATACCACAGAGACCTTTCTTCTTCCATTGTGGACATGTCATGGTACACTGAGTGTACAGAACAAAAAGTACCTTCTTTATGCCTATTTGAATATACCAACTTAATAGCATTACCTAGAAAAACTAGTCCCAGCCTAAAACTGAAAAAGTGTAGGGAAGAAATCTGCTGCTGTATCGCTTAAAATATTTTATGTGCCTATTTGTTCATCTAACCCTTTCGAGTTTATCTTTGGAAAATATTACATTCTAAAGATTCCAAAAATTAATGTTATCCTGACAAAACTTTGAAAGTTTTGGGCTTCTTAAATGGCCCCAAAAGATTTATAGCTAGCTTGTTTCTATCTGGAAAAGTAACAAGTGAACTGTTTACACAGTAGCTGCTTTCCTCATTCATCTGGTTTAGATCAAATTAATCCACTTTTGGATCAAAGTTATCACGAACTTAATGTTTATGATGCACAGTGGTATTTACTAGATATTACATAATTGCATTCATCTATGCTTTTGGCTACTTCTGCTCCTTTGACATCAAAAAAATATATAAAACTTTTCTGCTCATTAGGAAGAGAGCTGTGATTATTTTATCCCAGATAATAAATCAGTAAGGAGATAACTCACTTCTAAACAGTGGCAGTTGTTCTCTGAGAAGGCCTGGTTTGACAAGACGACTATCAGACCAATGTTCCTATCTGCAATCTCCTCTTCCAGGACAAGCTCCGCAGGTGTGCCTAGACCAACTTTCCACTTCCATCTACTTCTGCCCATTCCTCCCCACTGTACCCCTTAAATGATGCTTTCTGCTATTCGATGTGAGAGATCAGAACACTTAACTTCCAAAAAAACTCCCTGCAACTGACATTCTACAAGGAGTCCTTTTCAAATTTAGCCATGAAATCAAAATAAATATTTTAAAGAATAAAATTATAAGCTGGTGTTAGAAAAATGATTATCATTCATTTGTGTAGTAATGTATTTATGTATATAGGCATATATGTGTGCTATGTCATGTTGTCTTTAATCTGAGATTTATAAATATAGATATAGATATCTATCATAGTACTGTGTTTCAAATACAAATCAATAATGGCTAGTAGCCAAAGTAAATGTTTTAGAAAGATATGATAACAAAATAATCCTTTCCTAAAATATTGAGCTCATTATTTATTAATCCTGTGTAAGGCAAGAAGCCAGGAAAAAGCATTTGTCACCATCACACTTGGGAACTCTGGTAAATGTGATCAGTGCTAAGACACAGCCCAGCCTGGAGATGAGCTCAGTCTTTTTTGTTATTCTTTTTGCTATTTCTTCCACATCCGGCCTCCCTGCCCCTATTCCTCTATCAATCAGATTATGTCCAAAAAGAGATAGAATGAAGACAGGGCCAAAATGGTTTGCAAATTCCTACTTTGGTCGATCCAACTTCTTTTAAAATATGTTGTTTAGTCTCATTAATGCCATTGCTGTAAAGTTATAAATAAGTTATCAAACTGTGAAAAGAAGAATAATTTCCCTGCAAGTGCTAATTAGTTTTAAAATCACCTTTTATTAAAACAAGCAAACAAATAAAAAAGAAATAGACCGCATGCTCTTCCTCGGAGGTAAATGGACAATCCAAAATTGGTTAATTGAAACACAGTGACAAGGACTATGTAAGATACAGAAATTTTCTGTTCTTATTTGTGTTGAGATTAACACATCAATTTGATATAGTGCTTGAAACCCTTATTTTCATCTCAGTTTTATCCTCTGAACAAATATTCCTAAAAGTGGCTTTGGAAAGAATTTTGTTTTGTTTTCTTTCTTTGTAGAAAAAGCAATGAGAACCTCACCAATTAATAAAGAGAAACAGAGAAAAGGTCATGATGACAAAGTTCTCCCTGACCTCAGACGGCCCGCCTGGGTAAAACAATCCCCTTTTCTGACCCCTAGCACTCACGCATGCCCAGTCCCGAAGCCTTGTCTTGCAGGATGCCAGTGTTATCATGTTTAGCATCGCTTGGACACTTCTGCCTGCCATCTATTCTGTACCCCTGGATCTATCTTCGGCTTTCCTGATTTGGGCCCCACATCTTATACATACAATCTTGATTACGACCCACTCTCCCCATTTTGAAAAGAGCGAGGTAAAGTATGGTAATAGCCACCTCATCTCAGGGGCTACAAATCACCAACTTTGAAACCCGATGTCCATGTAAGTCCTTGCCGAAACTTGGTGGTGCACTGGCCTTATGCCTGGATTTGAGACCCCCAAGTACGCTCGTGAGAACCTGGGTTATGTCACTGCACCACAGATAAGACTGCAGCTTATTTTCCAAGGGTGCACTTCGTGTTCAGGGGCGACGCACGTTATTGTGGGACTACGCTACTGAAGTAGGAGTCTCATCTTGGCTTTAGACTAAGATGTGTCAGTCGGACCCAGCTGTTAGATTTTCAAGTGAAAATTTTCAAGAGTACATAGATCATTGCTGAATCCTACCAAGTGGCTCTCTCATGAATAAAAGGGCAGAAGACAGGACTCTAAAGAATGTCATTATCTAATGAATGAGCACAAGAAAGGAAACAAATACAGAAGATTAGGAAAAAGGGGTCAATAATAAAGAAAAATTATCAGGACTTGGCGTTGCCTTTAGAAATCAAGACAGAAAAGTGTTTCAAGGGAGATAAGAGGAAAACAAGCCTCAGTTGTGCAATGGTAGTTACAGAGATCAAGATAAACATGGCATTCCAAAAGATGTCACCGAATGTCAAATGGTAAGCTCTTTTTTATCAACTTAAATTTTTAAAATACAAAAATGAGGGGTGGAAAGGTGGCTGGTGGTTCGGTTGGTTAAGAATCTGACTCTTGGTTTTGGCTCAGGTCATGATCTCACGGTTCATGGGATCAGGCCCTGTGGCGGGCTCTGTGCTTTCAGCACACAGCCTGCTTGGAATTCTCTCTTTCCTTTTTTCTCTGCTCCTCCCCTGCTCATGCATGCTCTCTCTCTCTCTCTCTTTCAAGATAAATAAACAGAAACTTTAAAAAACTAATAAAATAAAATGCAAAAGTGACCCTCCTTCTTCCTGTTCCCTTTCTTTCCCAGGCAAATCAGACCCCACACTATTCGGTGTCATCGAGCAGGCCAGGGGAGCTGCTGTGCTCCACAGGTGGGCCTCAAAGTCTGAGGAGTTTAAGGAAGGTGTCTGTGTTGGAAGACTGCCCAGTGAGGGGTGTCAAGGCCCAAGTAGGTTGAGAAAAGTGACCGTATTGGGAAGTGTTCCCAAGTGTGTGGTATTAGAACCAAAAGTAGGTGGTGGGCGGGTGGGGAGGGCACCTGTGGAGGGGAGAGGCAGCACTGGCAAAGGCAGATTGGTTACATGTAAGGGATTGAACAAACAAGTAAATCTATTAAGAACAATGACAGATTTCTCACCACAGGAGAAGAGAGTTAACAATACCAAAAAACAAACAAACAAACAAACAAACAAAACAAGAAAACTAGGATGAACCCTGTGCTGTTGGGTTGAAATTGGATGTGGCAGTATGAACTCATGCACTTCAACATACATACAGGTAGGTATCAAATTTAATATAGCTTTTCCCACTAAAACAGCCTGAGAGCAGCAACACTCAATAACAATGGGTGAATCCAATCCTCAGATCTCCAATTCTCATTGTCATTCTTCAATAAAAGGAGTACAAGAGAAATAGTGGACGTCATGGTTAAGGCAGGGAAGATACAGGATGAAAGCATGGTGTTGTGTCAGAAAGCATAAGAAGGAATATTTTCTGGTGCTAGCAAGTAACATAATGCTCAAACCATGAAGGGAAATTTTAAATTTTGTCTAGCTTTACTGAGATACAATCAACACAGAACATTGTATAAGTTTAAGATGTATGATATGATGATTTAATACACATATATGTTATAAAATGATTATCACAATAAGGTTAGTTAACACAGTCGTTGCTTCACATAATTATTTTGTTTGTGTGGGGGATGAGAACATTTAAGATCTATTTTCTTATCAATTTTCAAGTATATAGTACAGTATCGTTAACTACAGTCACCATGCTATATATTATATCTCCAAAACTTATTTATCTTATAACTGAAGTTTACCCTTTGACCACCATGACCCCATTTTCCCCACTCCTCAGCCTATAGTAACTGACACTCTACTCTTTGTTTCTACGAGTTAGGCTTTTATTAGATTCCACATATAAGTGAGATCATACAGTATTTGTCTTTCTCTGTCTGACTTATTTCACTTAGCATAATTCCCTCAAGGTCCATCCATTTGTCACAAATAGCAGGATTTCAGTCTTTTTTTTTTTTTAATGGCTAAATAACATTCCATTATATGTTTGGGTTTTTTTCACATTTTCTTTATCACATTTTCTTTACCCATTCATTCACCAATGAAGATTTAGATTGTTTCCATATCTTGACTGTTGTGAATAATGCTGTAATAAATATGGGGTTGCTGATATGTCTATGAGATAATTATTTCATTTCCTTCAAATACATACCCAGAAGTGGGGTTGCTGGATCATATGGTAGTTCTATTTTTTTTAATGTTTATTTATTTTTGAAGGAGAGAGAGAGACAGAGTGTGAGTGGGTGAGGGGTAGAGAGAGAGGGAGACAGAATCGGAAGCAGGCTCTAGGCTCTGAGCTGTCAGCACAGAGTCTGACACAGGCTCGAACCCATGAGCTTTAGTGAGAGCATGAGCTGAGCCAAAGTTGGACACTCAACTGAATGAGCATCCCAGGTGACCCTGGTAGTTCTATTTTTAATTTTTTGAGGAACTTCCATACTGTTTACCATAGTTGGTTCACAAATTTACACTCCCAGCAATAACACACAAGTCTTCTCTTTTCTCCTTATGCTCCCCAACATTTCTTACTTCCTGTCTTTTTGTTAATCCATCCTAACATGTATGAGGAGTATCTCACTGTGGTTTCGATTTGTATTTCCCTGATGATGAGTGATGTTGAGCACCTTTTCATTTACCCGTTGGCCATCTGTATGTCTTCTTTGGAAAAATGTCTATTCTGGCCCTAGACCCATTTGATGGTCCTAGACCTATCTGATTTTTAAATCAGATGATTTGGTTTTTTGCTATTGAGTTGTATAAGGACATTATATATTTTATATATTGATACCGTATCTGATATATGGTTTACACATATTTGCTTACATTAAATATTTTGTTTGCACATATTTTCTCCCTCTTCATTTTGTTTATAATTATTCTTTAGTGGGGTAGAAGCTTTTTAGTTTGATGTAGTCCCATTTATTTAGTTTTGTTTTTGTTGCTTGTGCTTTTTGTGTTGCATACAAACATCACTGCCAAGACCACTGTCAAGGAGCTCTTCCCCTGTGTTGCCTTCTAAAAGTTTTATGGCTTCATTTCTTATATTTAAGTGTTTAATCTATTTTGAGTTAATTTTTGTGAGTGGCATAAGATAGAAGTCCAATTCCATTCTTTTGCATGTGAATACCCAGTTTTCCAAATACCATTTATTGACAAGATTATCTTTTCCCCACTGACTATTCTTGGCTCAAAGGGGACTTTTTTAAAAGGACCCAGAAGTAAGCTTAAAGCTTACAGAAGCTGTTGACTAAGTTGGAGACAATTTGAACATCAAAAGAAACATTTATAGTAATGAGTTATCACTCATTGAGCAAACTAGGAGTTATGAATTCATATGAATATAATTAAGTAAATTGAAATTTTTTTGAGGAACAGGATTTTATACCATTTCAAACTATCTTCATAAAAAGTATTTACATATTTCAAAGCAAAATGGAAATAACTTTAGACTGCAGAAGTCTAGCAGATACCACATCAGACCAGTGACAAAAGAAAATATTATCACCAATAAGAAAAATTAAAAATTTATGCCACATAAAAAGGAGGCGCTTGAAAGAACATAGCCTAACTTCTGTCTATTTCTGCCAAATAAACATAACCTGAACGTAAGCAGGAAGAAATATCAGCTAAGTCCTAGTTGAAGACTTCTCCAAAGTACCCAAAAATTCAGATGTAACAAAGTCATAAAAGACAAGGAAAGACTGAGAAATTAAAGGAGATTATGAGACACAACTAAATATATACTAAATATACAGTATTTATAAACTGCATCTTTTTGCTATAAAGAACATTGAGATAACTCAGAAATTGAGTGAAGCCTGAGAACTAAATGGTAGTAAATATCAATATTAGTTTCCTGATCAATGATTATATTGTGATTGTGTTGGGGAAAATCCCCATTTGTAGTAAATACACCCTAAAGATCTTGGAGGGTGGTAGAATATTATTTCTCAAATGATATCAAACAACGACACAAAGCTTTTGTATTATGCTTTCAAATTTCTGTAAGCTTGAGATAGTTTCAAAGTTTTTTAAAAGTTAGCCATCAAAGAGATTCTTTTAATTTTCTGTCATAGCTAATTTAAATAATTTTACTTGTCAACTATGAGATTAGCAAATATGGTAACTAAAATGTAAAAGGTGAAATACATTCTAATCGTTAGAATTAGAGACCCAAGAAAAACTTACTCTGTTTTGATTATTCTTAATATTGTTGTAATATTACCAGTGAAACTAGTAAAGTAATATTAAAAGATCAGATGCTCCATGTCACTCAGCATGTTAGGAATTTCCTAAGAAATTAAGAATTATGGTGGACAAACTATGGGTTGGACTAATATGGCATTTCTATATTATTATACCTGCAACAGCATAGTGTGTTTTAATTTGAGTTTTGTCTATTTCTTCTTTATTTTACAGATTAAAGAGAAAAAATTAAGCCTTTCTTTTCTACCAACGGTAGTAAATATACACATTGCAAAATGTACTTAGGAGAAAATGAGGAAATATATTCTTTAATCAAGGAATCAAGAGATTCCACCTCTAAGATGAAGAATGAGTTACATGTGTATATGAGGAAACTACAGAGATTAATGCATTATGACAATCCTATGTTTTCAGAAAGGAAAATCAATATCTTCTTTCAGAGACAAGAAGCAGATTATTGGATAATGTTTTTATTGTTTTAGTAATTCTTGACCTGAAGCTAAGATGAAGTCTGTTAATATTCAGCTGCCTAAATATTATTTAAGCAAGGAATTCATAAATATAGGAGCTCTCCAATGACTAGGTTGTCTGGAAATATGAAGGTTAAACAACTGAATGAAAATATTATTTTTTAAGTATTTATTTATTTATATTTGAAAGAGAGAGAGAGAGCACAGGCAGAGGAAGGGCAGAGAGAGAAGGAGACACAGAATCCAAAGCAGGTTCCAGGCTCTGAGCTGTCAGCACAGAGCCTGATGTGGGGGGTCAAACTCATTCACTGAAGAGATCATGACCTGAGCGGAAGTCAGATGCTTAAGGACTGAGCCACTAGGTGCCCTGAAAATATTACTTTTTAAAAGGTAAAAGACACAAGCTGACATGAAGTGGAGGATGGCTCTAGCATAATGCAGAAGACATTATCTTTAGTAGGATAAGGTACAGCTGCACTACGCAGTTATCTAGAGAAATGAAATCTGGCCATGTGTAGCAACATGGATGGAACTGGAGGGTATTATGTTAAGTGAAATAAGTCAATCAGAAAAAGACAGATACCATATGTTTCCACGAATAGGTGGACTTGGTGAGACTAAGCAAAAACCAGGGGGAGGGGAAGAGGGGAAAGAAAAAAAATGACACAGAGAGGGAGGGAGATAAAACATAAGAGACTCTCAAAGACTAAGAACTAACTGAGGGTGAGGGGGATGGGGGGGGGAGAGGGGGTGATGGGCATTAAAAAAGGGCACATGTTGGGATGAACACTGGGTGTTTTATGTAAACCAATTTGAAAATAAACTACTATAAATGAAAAAAAAAATATTCTTACTCGCTTGTATGGAGTTTGTAATTCCCAGGCTTACCTTTCAAAATATACATCATTTGGAGCTTCTTTTCTTAAGATTCGGCCTCCTAATCCTGCCAGTAGAAAAAAGGACAGGATAAATAGAGATGACCTCCCTGGAATTCTTAATATGTCACATCAATAAGATTTGTTTAAAGGATTGGGAAGGACAGTAGGGAGAAAGGCAACCCTACTTTTGTTTTACCTGGGACTGACTGAGTGAAGTCTCTCAGTGAGATTGTCCATTTCACTCAGTTCCAAAACCAGAACTACTAATTTGGCCTGGAGTCCAAATGAGTGCAGGGTGATGGCCACAAAAGACACTGGGCCAACAGAGTGGATGAATCAATGTAAATCTATCACCACTAATTGAAAAACAACTCCAAGGACATGGCCTGGTGCCTGTGGATAAACAATATCATACACAGGAAAAGAAATGAGGAGGAAAACAAAAGAAATCCACACCACAGTTTTGCTCAGGGTTAGTTCTAAAGAGGCAAGGGAAAAAATGAAAAATAGAAACTGAAAATCTAACTGTATTTTTAAAAATATTATTTCCTTTGGGGACTAGGCAAAATACATGTTTAAGAAACTACATGAAGAAAGCAGAATTTTGAATATTTTTCATTTTTCTTTGAAACACACTATAGACCACGTTATGTGTGTAATCTATTATCTATCTGTGTATCTATCTATTATCTCAATAGTAATTCAACAGTCATAAAAATAGCATAATATTATATTAGCAAAAAAAGAGAATCAACAGTATGCTTGCATTAGATAATTTATTGCTGAGGTAGTCTCACTAAAATATCTAGATAAGAGAGATGAGACCTTAGTATTAAGTTAGTTTTTTCTTCAGTGTCCATGTAATGGCCTCCTTGTTAGATTCATTTTTACTGGTCTATAACAATCTACTATAGAAATGAATATATTATATCATTCCTAACTCCATCCATTCTTTGATGTTTTCAAAACTATAAAAAATTACCTCCATTTCTGAACGAGGCAACACCAGACATATTTTAATGTTCTGTTGCCAGCCATGTGTTTTCACTATTCTCGAAATGATAACATGCAGTATCGTTATGAAGAATATGTCTTTCAACTTTATGTACTTTATCATAACCCTTTCTTCATAAATTTGAGTTATATATAGCATAGGGAGTTTATTTGTTTTATTACATAATATGTCTTAGTTGAATTAATAAAATGAAATATAAAATTATATTGTCAAAAGTGAAACATTTATAATAATAAATCATATAAAAGGCACTATACTTTGTAAGTCTCATAATTTTATCAACAGTCTTATGATGTGGCTTATTAGCATTTCCATTTTATAGGTGAGAAATTTAGAGCCCAAAGAGATTAAATAGTACACCAGAGTTACCAAATGTAGGGCTTCATCTTGTATATTTTGTTAGTTCTAGATAAGCACATTTTTCAATTAAAATATAGCCCCCTATACCAAAAGACATATCATACCCCTAGCTATATACCCCTAGCACCAAAAGACATAACATTATCTACACAGACAATCTTCTACCTTATCCAATTGTGTGTTATTAAGGAAACTGAGACCCCTAACCAATATTTTGAACCGCAGAGCATATGCCAGTAAAAATAAATTTAAAGATACAGGTCTTAGCTGTAAAGAATTATCGAATAATACTTGCAGGATAACACAAATAGGTATTTTTCTGTTTTTTTTTAATCTATTAACATAAAACAATTCCAATAGGATGAATAAAATACACGGGGTAAAAGCATCCCTGTAGAAGATACATTATACATGGTGACTGTACGTGTCCCTGGTAACTTGCTCTAAAGGTACAATTGTTTTGTTGATGAATTTCTCTCTCCTTTTCCACTGAACTCCAGTATATTATGTGATCTTGTTGAAAACTGAATATTACATTTTAAAATTAACCTTGCAACATGATATTATTAGTAAAGTAAAACTAACATTTTAAAGTAATAGATGAAGGAAATGAACAATTATGTCCTTTGTAACTTGCTTCTATAGGTAAGTACTTTTTCCTCAATAATACTTTAGTATTTGTACTGAGCTATTTGTCTCTAAGAACATGGTATAAACTCTCTCAAAATTCTGTTTTCAGTCACAGACAGAGACCCCCAAAGCCTTCACCAGAGGGATCACGCAGTGTTATTATAATCTTCCACCGAGCAAAGTTGGGGAAGTGGGGTGATGAAGCATTCTAGAAGGAGGTGGAAGACTCCCACATACATTAATAAAAACTTCCCACTCCGTTGCAACCAGACCAAAGCCACCAGCGATGCTGCCCTAGAGACTGTAGTGCTATAAACATACCATTTATTTTCACTCTCTTAAAGACCAGTTACATTCCAGCAAACATATAGGGAATTAGGTCTGTATTTTTATGTGTAACAATCATTTCCAATTTTCATGAGTTTTTTGGGGGGAGGGGTATATTATGTGGCCTCAAAATGTTCTTTGTTTTAATTTTGAGTGTGAATTTGTGGAAGAGTCATTTAATCTTTAGATTATTTTTTCTTTCTTCCTTTGTTTTCACAAGACAGCATGGGAATGAAGGAGAGGTGAAAATTGATAGCACTTTTGATGATAGCCTTCAGCGAAGGCAGCCAAAATTTATGAGGGGGAATTTCTACATTAATAACTAATTTCCTATGTTCCCAATTGTTGTAGAGTCCTGATGTCTGATACCAGTAACAGAAATATTTTATAAATGAAAAGAGCTTTCAAGGGACTAATATTTCCACATTTACAGAGTATAAATATTTTTAAATCCTTGAATGTTATTTATGTTAGAGGTGAAATATGTTTGAATGGCAGATTTTCTTTTGCATCTAAAGCTCATACAAAAATTAATGAAATGTCTAAATTTGAACATGCCTTTTAAAGTAATCTTAGGGATTTTCTCTTTTACCTACATATGGACCCAAACCTGCATAATGGTGTGAACTGAATATAATTATTCCTCAGTGGGAGGGGGCAAGAGATTATTTTGACTCTGACTTTTTAAAGAAAGAAGAGCATATATTTTAACATCTGATGTAGCTTATTCTTACATGAAATCCTTCATTCAGCAATACAAGAAAAAGGAAGTTTTCAGACTAAGTCCAGAGACAAAGATTTTAGTTCAGATCTGGGTCAGGCAGTTTCCTTTTACTTAGCTAGCCCCAGGAAAGCAATTTTTGATTTTTCATGTTTTAACAGTAACTAATCTCATACTGTTAACATGGTGTTACAGGCACTTTTCCTAACCATTTCCCCAAACCACCCACTTGTCTGCATTAAGTCATTCATTTTTCATAGTGCAGTTCTCCAAAATATTAATTGTAAGTTTCACCAAGTAGTAAATGTTCTGTCCATATCATGCTTTAACATATATTTGGTACTCACGGACAATAGGAAATTGATCATAAAACTATATAATGAAAGTAATGCTCAAGCTAGTTACTGCTGATATTTATAGTATCTATTTACCATATATTTGGAATGGGTGGTTTCTTAGCTATAACCTTGCCACTCTTCGCTAGGAATTGTGTAACTTGAAAGTTAATATTCTGGTCTTCATTTGGAACTTAAGGTCAACTGGTTGCCACATCATTTCAGTATCACAGAAGTCTCTTCTAAAGGTGAAGAGAAATTTTATTTTTTGAAAAATATGTTCACTGTTAATGTAAGTATCAAATATTATCCAGTCAATGAAAATAACTCAATCATCAATTTTCAAAATTTTGAAGCAGAAACATATTTAAACAGAAAGCTTCCATTTCTTTTCTTCAAAATTAAATAAATATTCATAAATTAATATCTTATCCATTCAACTATATATTTCACAATTTTTGTCACTAACCTTTCAGATATCTTTTTCCTCTTTGTTGTAAACACATAATTCCCACTGGGACCAAAGGAAATTAGTAATGTTCATTGTGTAAAAAACAGGTCCAAATGTTTGATTGCTGCGTGGAGGCAGACAAGAAATGCTCAAAAAAGATTTAACTATAAAACAGATCTTGATTAACATTGGGTTATTAATTTTTTGTCTTCTCTCCCAAGGTCTGCATTACGGAATCTCTGTTTCAAAGGTTAAGTTGAAATTTTATAATTCATTTTCTTTATTTCTTACAACCTTAAAGCTGAAAATTGGAACATTGAGAGGGATAAAAAGATAAGCTAACTTTGATTTCCAAGTATGCATACAACCACCAGTTGAAAAGCAAATAGGAAAAGTGGTTAACCAACTGAGTGTTTTACAAGCAGAAAGAGTAATGTTTTCAAAACAAAGGTCACACTTGAAACTTTCAATAGCTTCTAATTGCTTTTGCGATAAAGACCAAAATTCTAATCAAATGACCAAAACCCTCTAAGGCTTAATTCAGTTCTGGTAACCTCAAACTCCCAACCTCCCCTGGCACAGGAGCATTCCCTGTGCAAGTTAACACACCTGCCTGAGCTAGACTTCACTGGCCTTTACGCTGTCAGAGCCAACTCCATCATCCCTCCCTTATGAAAGCCTTTACTGTCCTCCATTGATGAGACCAAACTCCCCAGTACAAACTCTTGTAGAATCCTCTAATTCTCCTTCAGAGCACTTATTACAATTGCAATATACATGCTTTGTGTGGTCTCTGATTAGTGCTAATCTCCCCAACCAAATTGCTAATTCCTTGGAGGCAGGGGCAGTTTCTGGCTTGTCCCCCCTTGGGTTTATAATATCTAACACAATGTCTGGCACATAGCGGACATTTAGATGCCTGCTATTTTTTTAGATGAATCAGTCAATCAATGATATAGATACGGATGTTAACCTTAATTCTACCAGATTTGATTCTAGTTACAGGAGCTTAATCAAATTTTTAAAGAATTAAGCCACGTGGTCCTCTTTTATAAAAGGAGGGTGATAAAACACAATTTATAGTGTTGTTGAGAAGCTGAAAGATAGCCTAGTTTGTGTCCACCCCAATAACATGTTTCTCCACTCCTTTCCCCTCTCTTTGTCTTAGAAGAGAATAATGAGTAGAAAAGGTTCGATCTTTGGATAAGAGTTTTTTATTAAATAAAAGGTCAGCTCTTAGTCTTCAAATCCAGACTATGTGACCTTTGGCAAGTTAGTACTTGTCCATGTATCATCCCCATCTATAAAATAGGCCTGGTAGCAGTATAAAACTCATAGGGCTACCATGAAGATTGAGTATATGCCAATCACCTAGAACAACGCATGGCACATAAATATCATATGGGCTCATTGTTATTTGTTTCTTTGCTCCTGATCTATAACTTTGCCTTTTTCTACCACATTGAATGTGTCTCTGCACATTTGCCAAGTTAAAAATTAGCATATTATTTGTAAAAAAAAAAGTGTATATTTTTTAAATATATTCTTCAATTTTAGATGGGAAACTTTAATACGTGATTTTTACAATGTGTGCATATGTGTTTAGAATAGTGTACAACAAAGACTGTGCGATGTCTTTTTCTTTTACGTCTCCTCAATAAATCGCTGATCCATTTTTGTGAGCAAGGAAAAAAAAAAGATCAGCCCTTAGTGATAATATATGCAAGCTTATGTGTAGTTTTGCCTTTCAGATCCAAATATTTAAACCTAATCAAACACTCAGTAAAAATTATTTTCTTATTCAAATCTTTGAACACTTCATGTCACTTTTACTTTAAATTGTAATAATCAAACTGTCATCAAAATTCAGAAGAAAGCTATCTAAAAATCCATATCCACTTCCTTCTCTCCATTATTCCAAGGTGGTCAGCATCTCCTGGGCCTGCGTGCACACTCCTCTGTGCCATGGCAACAGAAGAAATCCGGGAAAGGCTCGTGATTATTCCAAAGCTGTGGTTCTCGGGGTGCCTGGGTGGCTCAGTCGGTTAAGCGGCCGACTTCAGCTCAGGTCATGATCTTACGGTCTGTGAGTTCGAGCCCCGCGTCGGGCTCTGTGCTGATGGCTCAGAGCCTGGAGCCTGTTTCGGATTCTGTGTCTGCCTCTCTCTCTGCCCTTCCCCTGCTCATGCTCTGTCTCTCTGTCTCTCAAAAATAAATAAATGTTAAAAAAAAAAATTCAAAGCTATGGTTCTCATTTCTGTGCAAAACCCATGTCTTTTGGGGGCTCTTGGACTGATGTATTTGTGTTTAATTAACACTTAAATGATATCACATCACTATCTTTTACTACATATTTTTTTTTGTCCTCTTAGAACCAACTCTCTTACTCATTAAAAAAAAAATGTGTGGAACTTACTTAACATCCTTTTGAAAAAAAGTAAGTAGGAAAAAATTTTCAAAGGCCCTGCAGAATATGCTGGATTAGTCAAATGTATCAGCCAGACAGCATGCCAAAAAATGTAGATATTAAGTGAAATAAGAGCTTAGGGAAGAGAATATTTTAAAAATTTAAAACATGGCAGCCAATAATCAACGACGGAGTCAAACTAACCTGGAATGGCATGCCTTATGGTTTAGCTCTCTATCCACGTCCATTAGGATCTGAGAGATTGAGAATGAAGCTTTTCTTTTTAGATAATTCAGTGTCTTTTGCAGCTGTCATTAAACATGGGCCACATCTATATCTTTCTATAGCTAGTCTTCTCCTAGGTCTTCCTGAAAAGACGGAGATACTTCTACTGCTCTACCCGTTCCCTTTAACTCGTCCGCTTTCTTAATACTGACCAGCTTTCAGCGGGTGAGTATGATTAGTCCTCTAATGTGCTCCAGTAGTCCTCTCTGAAATATACTGAGCAAAGGCAGCCCAGGACCAGCTCCTTAGAACGCAGAGCTCTGCACCATCTCCTATTATGTACCCCCTGTTGCAGCCAGACTGGGTTATTTACTGTAATTCCAAGAAACGTATCTTTGTCCACTCTGGCCCACCACCTAATCGGTTAGAATTATATTGATTACAAATAATAGAATCAATACAACAGGTAAAAGTTAAAACAAATACATACATATATATTATGACTGTTTCTCACTGAAGTCAAAGGCAGAAATGTAACTAAGCCTCAAGAACAAACTGGAACCACTGATAGAAGACAATTTGTTCTCACTTTTCTTTTCCCTTTTTTACTTCCTTTCGATCCCTGATCCACATGGCAAAAAATAAAATAGTTCTTTATCCCCTGCACTGAGAGACAGGTTTATACTGATAGTAGGGTCTCATAATCTCGATTCGAGATTCCCAGAGAAGGGCCACTGACTGGCCCAGCTTATGTAAAAGACAAAAATCTAGGCCAGTTAACTGTGAGCAAATGTCTGCTGTCAAACTATATGGTGGTTCTCAGAGAAATTCATTGTGACTGAGGGCCTGCGATTAAATGGGGATTGTTATGAGTTATGTATTCCTTACCACTTACCACCAAGCTAAATTCTACAAACTGGCCAACCTCTACCTCCTTTTTAACAAACCTGGCATTTGGTTCACAATGCCAGGCTCCCAAGACAATTCTCAGGGGAATACAGATGCAAGACCATTCTGGGGGGCTATGGAGCCCTGGAAAACCCATACAGTGGGCTCCCTTTCCTCACTATCAACATTTTCCACTCCAAATACTAGGATGAAATAAATATGAAGGGCAAGTCTGAAAGAAGACAATTTTAAAGGGCATCCCAAATTTCTAAAATAATTACAAGTGGCCTGAAAAAATATTTCAAAATGGTCACACAACTAAGTAAACAAACATAGGGATCCCTCACTTTTCAGAAGTTTGTGTCACACCACTTTGCTTTTGCAAAAGATCTAAATTAGTACCTATTTTAAGTAACAAAAAGAATTTGAAGAAGATTTTTGCTTTTACTTAAAAAAAGGAAAAGAGAAATAGCATTCAGCATTTGTGTTGCAGAGCTCTGCTACAGAGACAGCACGCACCCCAGACAGTGGCAGCGGCACAGCCAAGATCCTTCCTCGGGAACCATACTCAGCATCTCTGCGTCAGGCCGCCATAACTTTGAACCATGTCTGTGAGCATCTGTGCTTTACCATGATTTATTCTGGCATCCGTCTGCAAGATGTGTTCTCAGGCATCAGAAAAGCCTAAGAGGTTATTCTGGTGATCTGCAAATGCTCAAATTTTTTTCTAGGTAAAATGTAATTGCTTTTTCACTTTGTACCATTTCTGCTTATAAAAAGTTTCATAGGAGTCCCTGGGTGGCTCAGTTGGTAGAGCATGTGACTGTTGGTTTTGGCTCAGGTCACAATCCCAGGGTCGTGAGATTGAGCCCTGTGTAGGGCTCCGCACTGAGAGCCAAGCCTGCTTAAGATACTCTCTCCCTCTCCCCCTGTCTCCCCCCAAAAAATGAAAAAAAAAAAGTTTCATAGGAATGCTCTACTTTGGGATAGCAGGAAAACCCTGCATAAATAAAAGACTATTATATTATTTTACCTATCAAATTTAAAAAGATTTCATAAATTTGTAATATCCAGTGTCCATGCAGGTGCAAGAAATGTACCTGCTTATTCATTGCTAACATACTACTTTTTAGGTAAAATTTTAGTAATATATATCAAAATCCTTTTTATCAATGCATCCGTGAACCAGGAAATCCCAATTTATGATTACTTAAAAAAAAAGAGATTGCTTCTTTTTCTTAACTCCTACAGAAGTTATTGCCAGTGTTCTTTATTAAAGCATAATATATGCCCTTATGATATCTCTTCTATTCATGTTTTACCTGATTATTTAACTTATAATTCACACTTGTTCTCTCCGAGCCTCCATGTCCCTCAATCTTGTAGAATGCCCAGCATTCAACACATTATTTTATAATTCCCATTTTGATTCCTCTTAAATCCATGATTTAGTTAGAAATATCCAGTGCTTAATGAACACCGAATAGGTATCAATACATTGAAATGTGATTCTGTGCCTGATAGGTTTTTTGTAAATGTTCTACAGATTTGATGAAAAGTCAAATTAAGAAGCCTCACAAGGTTATAAGTCTTTTCCCTCATGCTGTGGCAACTCGTATAATTAAATATAAGTTACCAACTGGTTCTGTCCTCCGTTAATATAATTTTGCTTTTGAAAAACAGGATCTTGAAAAATATGACATGCTGAATTTAGAAATTTTTGCCACGTCCTGGGAAAGTGGCTTTCAAAGAAAAGTCTATCCTATTTAACAATTTGTTGTCCTAGTCATGTTATAATGTGTTCCCTTAAAGCATATAAATACTTGTACACATTGTATGTCAAGTCAGAAGAAGACCATTGGCCCTTTCTTCTTCTCCCATATGCTTGAAAGAACTAATAAAAGCCTATGACTCAACTATATCCAAATAAAGAATTTGAATCTTCTCTAATTTACATTAATTCTATAATCATATCCTCCCCACAAATAAGAATGACTACATTTTTCTTTTGCATTCCACCACAATGTTGCTATCCCCACGAATTTAATAATAAACGAATATCAAATGCTTTTTAATTTTGACATTTGGTACTTTGCACACTTATTAAGTTTTTGCCAATTTGAGGCACCTGGGTGGCTCACTCGGTTAAGCATTGATTCTCGATTTTAGCTCAGGTCATGATCTCACGGTTCCTGGGATAAAGCCCTGTGTCAGGCTCTGCGCTGACAGTGCAGAGCCTGCTTGGGATTCTCTCTTTCTCTCTCTGTCCCCCCACCCTTAAAATAAATAAATAAACTTTATAAAAAAATAAGTTTTACCAATTTGATTACTCACCAGAAATTCTTGCATCTCATTCCTTCCTTATGAAATCTTCTTTTCACAGTTGTTCCTATTAAAGAGAAGATTTGTACAGAATTAACTTTTTAACTCCTTCTATATATAAAAAGACCCTTATTTTAGCCTCACCTTTAAATGCTGGTTTGGTTGGGTATAGAATTGTAGTCCAAATTTCTTTTCCTTAAGTACTTTAAAAATTAGAATCCATTGTCAGCTGTAGCTGTTAAGAAAGCTGATTTTAAACTTTTATATCTTTTGAGTAATCTATCTCAGTTACTCTGTATGTCTGCCTCTCTCTCTCTCTTTGTCATGGGTTCTAGCATTTTCTCTTTACTTTACTCTGTTTTTTTCATTGTTGTTTCTGTTCATTTTTTTTCTTCATTAATTTTCAAACTGTATTATTGGCAGGACATTTGCCTCTTCACTTCTGGAAAATTTTAGACTTTATGTCTTCAACTGGGGAGTTCTATCTATCCTTTCCACTCTCTCCGTCTGGAACAAAAATTGGTAATTTCAGATTTAATTTCCATGTATATTAATAGGTCTTTTAGATTTTCTAACCTTTGTTTCTTTGTTCTATTCTTGAAGAATCTCTTGCCTCTATGTTTGAGCTCATTAATTCAATCTTTATGCACATTTATGCAGCTATCAGCCTACCTTGAATTTCTATATACACTGATATTTTTATTTCCAAAATGATTAATTCATTTCCAAAACCTCTTTCCCTGTCTCACAGATGCTATATTTTCACTTTTGTCTCTAAGAATAACAAATACTTTTTTTTAGTGTTCTGGTTTCTCTATTAACTCTTCTTCGAGGTGCATATAAGTTCTCTTATGCATAAATTCGTTGCTTATTTTTTTCTCTCTTCCATGTGTTTTAGGCTCTTAAAAGATTAGGGATATAATGGATCTTAGTCAAAAGATTTTTAACTTGAACATGGTCAAAGCTTCAGATATAACTTCTACTTTACAGAAAATATAGGAGATAGAAGAACAAACTAAATACCACCTCTAAGGAAGCAAGCAGTCAAACCCAGGGAGTAGAAATTCTACCCCAGGCAGAGAACCTTTCTATCCAGTTGTCTGAGTTCGGCTGCTCTCAGGACCGTTGGCCGTTACCAGCCATCTGGGTGCTGCTCCTTCCTAAAGCATTGCTTCCTCCCAATGATACATAACCCCACTTCTGATGCCTGGCTCTTGAGGGAATAGATTAAAGGAATCCACAGGAGTCAGACCATTGAGCATTTTCCATTGTGAAATTCCTTTGCCACTTCCTCCTGGAGTTCCCTGTTTTCTGCTACCACTATATTTGTAGGTGGGGTGCCATATCAACCCCCTTTTCCCCCAAGACTCTCCCTCAGGGCCTTCTATATAGGTTCTTTCCTACCATTATTTTCTTAATTGGATCTTGCCTGTTTTCAGTTTCTCCAAGGATTACTTACAAGTTCTTATCCATCAATAATTTCTATTTTTACCTCAAATGTAGCCATATACAGTTTGCGTTATTTTTGTTTTTACATATAATAGGCTTTCAGAATCCTTTAATAATTTCTTATACGTGTCCGTGGTGTCTTACTACAAGGACCTGGAATTGTCTCTGCTTCAGAGCTATCTCTGACTGCAGCAGCCTGCTTGGCCCATTAGCATGAGGACCAGAGCGTAAGTACTGAAGAGTAAATGCCTCCTGGAATGGCCCTCAACCAGTCACAGGTGGGAACTGGTGACCAACACACCAGCCTTGTTGCCCTTGGATAGGACAATCCTGAAGCATGTCCTACATTTCCCCGAGAGGTCCTCGGCATGACTGAATTCTAATATCCCTCCACAATCACATGCTAATTAACCTTACCCTCTATTAGCTTCTTTCCCTCACTTATATAACTTCTTGATTTCCCTACCAGTGCTTTCTGGAATTATCCAAACAAACTACTTATACCAAACCCTAGTCTCATAGTGTGCTTCTGAGAAACACAAGCAAAGGAAATGGTGAGAGGGAAAAAAATATACATCTATGCAGTCTCCCTATCACACAGGATCCTAGGTACTTTTTAGCGCAATTCTGGTTATATTTGTTGAAACAATGCCTGAGTGTCTTTAAGTTTTATGGTTAGATAACTCAGGATTTTATCAGAAAAATATAAAACCTACAGATATCAAGTAGGATAGGGTTTAATACTGGGAATTAGGTGTTCCATGACTGTGGGAAGGGCTGGGAGAGCAAAAGTCAAGGGAAGTGATGATAGAGGGCATGAAATCAAGACATGCCCAAACCACAGTGCAGCGCCACCATAGGGGCTCGCCTTGAAGCCACCATAAGCCTCACTGCTGTTGATTGTGCACCTGCCCACAGTTGCTGCTAAAAATATGATGGTTCCTCCTTCTCTTTTGACTTTCAAACTGGGTCCTAATACCTCCCATTAACAAAATCTAACTGAAACACTTTGGGTAAAGAAATCTGGGAAATAGCCTCCCAAGCTTTCTCCATGTTCACAGGGCATGGGAGTGAAGGCACAGTCCAGTAGATCTCACACTGGAACACTGTTAATTTATTAAAATCCTAAGTGCTGTATGTCATTTTCCCAACTACCTACTTGCCGAAATAGGATGTGAGCTCCGCATCTCCAAGAAGAACAAGCCTGGTCATAAACAAATCTATTAAGTAACCCAATGATAATTCCATTGGCTGACACATAAAATGCCACAATTCTAACTAATGTCCAACCACTCAGAACGCAAAAGATCTCATACAATCTAGGTACTTCTTAGCACTCCTGTAGGAGAAACTTAAATTTCTCTTTAAAACATCATATCGAAGAACTGGTAATCATTTTCAAGACTTTGTACAGAAATAGACATTGTCCTAAAAACTGACAAAAAGTTTTAATTACTGCATACAGAAACTTAAAGCCTCTTTATAGTTAATGAAATTATTTAGAACACTTCTATTGGTTAGGGAGAAACAAAGAGCAAGGGAAAGAATGACATCACTTCAAGCCTCTCACTTACTTTATTACAGATTTGCAGTGTCCAAATATTCGAGTCCCCACTCAACCACACCAACTCCTTTCAATTTCCAAAACATGCAAATCAAATTTTTGGCAATAAAAAAGTTTAATGGTCATTATTATAAGTTAGTTTCAGGGGAAATGTGTCTAGAAGCGAGTTTTTCCCCACATAACCTCACAATTCTTGCAGCTCTGCAGCTGATACCCCTTTGTACATGTACACACAATCCAGTGGAAATGGTGCAGAGTTTACAATTTTTGAATATTTACAAGTATATAAATCACTTTTTGTTCTGTCATGTAATTATCATAAATAAGCATTTTTAAATTATCTTATAGAAAGTCTGTAGTCAGAAATAATAATGCCAGTTACAATAATTCTATAGGGAAAATTTTTTTAAAGAACATTTATTTAGTTCTGGAAATTTATTATAGTAAAAGCTAGGAACTTCCTAAATATAGAATTAGATATCTTGCTTTAAAAAGTGTCCAAAAGGATTACTGAATTTGTAAAACCACTTACATCATTTTTGTGATTTTTCTTTACTAGGAAGTTATTAAATTAAACACTGCAGAGTTTATCTCACACATTAGAATGTCTTTTAAAAATTATGATTAACTATTTTCTAAAGTTTACATTACACCTACACTAATCAAGGTAATTCAAATTACAGGGGGGTGATTTATTCAAATGTAATCAATTTTAAACTAAATCGATATAATCCATTAAGACTATTTTCTTTCAAAATACTTCAAGTCAAAGTCTTCAGAAAAATCAGAATTAAAGTTTGAAGTTTGGATTTTTATTGTAAAGCGTTTATTTATCAAAAGCCAAGAAAGTTAAGTTCTAATTTTTTATTAAAATTACACATGTAAATTTTAATCTAATTTTTTGTTTTCATCTAAAAACTCTATACACATTCAATAAAAATAGGAAGATGTTGTATTTCTGGAGTTGTTATTTATATGTGTTTTAAAATGAGTTTGTTAAATTCATCACGACTATAATCTCTTGAATTAAACATTTTCCTTTCATGTAACTAAAATCATTTTATCTGACATTAAAATCAGGAAAGCTTAAAAGTCTGTATGATCTTAGAAAATTCACAAGAGGAAATCCTTCTGAACATCAGACTCTACAATATTTTTTGTATTTACTTATTCATTCTACATATATTTTATGAAAATGAGTACTGCAAAGAACAATGCTGAAAATAACAAAGGCAGAAACACTGCCCTCACCCTCTGTGTGAGGCCAGGCTATGCACGGCACACAGGAGGGCTCAGAGAGAATAAATAAACATCCTTTGCCTCTTTCACTCCTTTTTTAAAATTTTTTTTAATGTTTATTTTTGAGAGAGAGAAGGCGCAAGCAGGGGAGGGACAGAAAGAGGTAGAAGGAGAATCCAAAACAGGCTCTTCACTGTCAGCACAAAGCCTGACATGGGGCTCAAACCCACAAACTGTGAGATCATGACGTGAGCTGAAGTCAGATGCTCAACTGACTGAGCCACCCAGGTGCCCCTTGCCTCATTCACTTCTAAATCTACAGGTTCACTTTTTGAACTCATGTTAATTTTTGCATCTTGGGAATCGAATGTCATTCTATTTTAGGATGTTGAATTAATTTTAGATGCCTTTATGTATACATATCTCAACTTTATTGAGAAGAATTTTTATTTGACATAGAACAGATCTCACTTTCATTAAGTTAGCAATTTCCCATAAGTTCTTTCATGTTACTGAGGGAATAATTAAGTGTATAAATTATTTGTACTGTTGTTTTTAAGTGACATTTGGCTGGTCCCTGGATTAGAACTGATTTTGGCATTCTTCACAGCTTTCAATATTTATATCAAAGTCCTTTATCTTCCTGTGTGTGTGTGTGTGTGTGTGTGTGCACATGTGTAACTATAAAACATTCTTTCTCTTTTCTAAAGCTAATTAAGACATAAAATAAAGGATGAAGACCATGATATAGGCACAGATAAATCTGTGTTATGGAATATTCATTGTTTATGCTGCTACAAAAAAGAGAATTTTTATATTTTTAATTTAAAGTATTATTGAGACTTATCGATTAGCAATCTAAAAGTCTTTTAATAAAATATAAAGAAAACTAGGTATGAAAATGTGCCATGCCTTGGACTTTCAAATTTTTAGTATCCTACAGTCATGGATATATTCTGCTTCCAAATCTTGATGAATACCAATGGTTAGAAAAAAATTCATATAAAAGTAGAAACTATAGTACATTAAAGGCACTTTCTATCTGCTTTATATATATTCACATATTCTAAAATATGTATTAAGGGCTTTTTGCCCTAAGATAGTGTAGGTAATACAAAGATTGACACTTACATAAGGCCGTTATCTCCCTAAACTCTAAAATATAGTTGGGGAGATAGAACATTTGAACATAAAAATTTGCATATATCAAAGAGGAAATCCCAATGAAAATTTCCATCAATTGGCCTTTAAGACCTCTTTCTACCTTTAAGATACAAAATAGCAAATACTCATTCATTCATTCATTCATTCATTCATTCATATAAATAAATGTATAAGGATATATTTATTGAGTATAGTAGATGATCATGTGGTCAGCATTGTTTATAGCCGTATTAGAGCAGACAAACATTATTATTATCATGGCACATGAAAGGAAGTCAAAGACAAATAAATGATAAAAATAAATATTTACTCAGTTGTGTTCAGTGTTATGGAGAAAAATAAAAGTAGAAGATGAGAAGTGGTTGTGCTAACCTAGGACAGGGATGAGGGCAAATATCTATTTTAAACGGAATGGTCAGAGAAGGTCCCACTGAGGAGGTGACATATGGGCACATACTTGAGAGATAAGAGAGTGAGACCTGCAGATAGCTGGGCCGTAGGAAATACCAAGTAAAAATTCTTGAGGTGAGTGAACACAGAAAAGAAAGAAGGCCATTGCTGCTGGAAGGAAAAAATAAAGAGAGACAGAAAGAAAGAAAGAGAGATGAGTGATAGATATAATGTAGATGGGCCAAAACTCCTACCAAAGGTTTGCAAAATATTGTAATGACTTTGGCTTTCACTCTGAATGAGATGGATGCTATTGGAGGATTTTGAGTAGAAGAATGATATGATCTGACTTAAGTCTCAAGCACTGAGCATAGATACTATCAGGATAGAAAAGAATACAGAACACCCATTAAAAGAGTTTTATAATAATTTATGCAAGAAATAATGGTGCCTTGGACCAAGTGGTAGTGTTGAAGGAAATGAAGAGTGTTCAGATTTTGGTTGTGTTTATTTTGATGGTAGAGCCAATAGAACTTACTGAGAGTATGGGTATGGGGTGGAGAAAAAGCCAGAGGTCAAAGATGACTGTGGTTTCTGGACTGAGAACTAAAGGAAAAAGGTACTGTTTACTGAGGTGATCAAGATGAGGAAAAGTAGATTTAAAAAGGATATCAGGGGGTTGACATTGGACTTGCAAACTTCAAAGATTACTAGTAAATTGTAACATCAAGGAAGCAGTGTTATAAACTGGAGTTGAGGCAAGAAGTCCACACTGGAGATACAAATTTGGGAGCTCCCAGTATACATATATTTTTTAAAGTTGTTATTAGATGAGATGACCAAGTTGGACTTAAGGATCGGAAATATACTTAGAGGCTCTGTAAGGCATTCTCCTCCCATGCCTCATACAGATCTCAGTGACCAAATACTCTAAATATGTACGTGTAACATCCAGCTGAACAAAAGCTTAACCCAGCTCCTCCTGGCTCAGTCAGAAGGTCAGTTCCTTGGAAAGCGCTGCCCCCAAAGGTGAACAAAGTTCCAAATGGAGCCTCAAATGTGGTAATACACAAGATGTTCTCAAAACAAGGCTAATCACCAAATAGGGAGCTTGACTAATTGGTTGAGGATGTTTTCTGCTCTGGTCATCCCTTGGCAGATAGAACAAAGAAAGACCAAGAAAGAAGCCCAATGACTTGAACACAAGAGTACGAGTGTGGAGTTCTGGTATCTGCCTTCCATTTGTGTGAGTCCCTAGTCAACTCCTTTAACCTCACCATATTTGATTTTACCATAAATATACCTACGACTCTGCATACTTCCTAAGATGTTTCCTGGAAAATATTACCAGCAGAATTATGAAGGTTAAAAAAAGAGGGTGAGAGAGACAGGAAAACCTCTGTATTGAAGCATTTTCTTCTGCAACAACTATAATTTGTTTCTTCCTAATTTCTCTTCAGTCAACATGCAGAATCACATAGGGGCATTTTCATACTGTAGTTTTCATATGGTAGTTTTAATGGAATGAAGAACCGCTGACAATCAAAACTCAGGGGTCAGGCACTTTCATGACAATGTTTCAAAATTGTAGACAATTTATAATTAGAACAGAAAGGATTGATACTCCAATTAGTTACTTAATTAATGAAAGTCTGCCATTCCTACTAGTCAGTGAGTCCCTTGAGTGTGGATACCACATCTATTTTGTTCTCTCGGGTGTCCTCAGTTCTAGCACAGTGTGATGTGGCACAGCTTCAGCTGGGAGAATGGCCAAGAGGGCAGAATCCAGTAGGACTGAATTGGACCAGATGCAAACCAAGGTCATATAGGAGAACTAAAGAAGAGTGCCATGACCAAGCGTCAGTAGCAGAAGGTACCCATTTTGAGTCCAACACAAGAAGAGTGAGCGGCCATAGCGGAATTCTGAAACACAGAATGGGCGGCAGATGCACCTGAGGAGATGCGAAGACTAGAAACAAAGGCAAATCCAGATCTGAGTGCCTCATCTCAGAAATCTAAGAGAAAGTGCTTTCCTCAGGGTCCGAGAGAGGAGTTTTTACAGAGTAAGCGTAGATTTTCAGTCCAAGTCTTCCTGGTTCTACAGGGCCTGACTTATTTTTGCTCTGGGGCAATTTCAGTTAAACCAAAAAGAAGAAGCAGTAGCAGCAGCGGCAGCTAAATGATCTGCCACAGCTGAACAAGGTGAGGCCAGCCAAACAATGCAGAACTAGAAAGGAGTCCAATGAGAGGCACCGACACCAAGGGAGTCCTTGATCAAAGTAGAGCTTGGCAAACTCTGAGCTGTTGTTGGAAGATAATGATACCACCAAGCTTGCATGCAGTGACCTCTCCTGAACTTTTCTTCGTTCTGCCTAATGCTTGCAGATTATAGTTTTAGAGAAAACAACAGTTTTGTAGTAAAGCTCTCAGCTACTGTCGTTACATATTAGCAAAATTATTTTTTTTAACTTGGAAAACATAGTGTTTTAATTTTTTAAATGTTTATGCTAAATATACATATATATACTTGTACACAATATTTATATATTTATATTTAAATAGATATATTTAACTTTAGCTAAATTTTAATTCTCTGAATTTGCAAAAATCAACTAAATTCTTTTGGTGGTTCTTTTAGTCAAATAGTAAATCTACCCATCCTGCACTACATTAAGTTAAGTAGGGAGTGTGTTTTCCTGGTTGCAGTCTAAATGTCTTGACGTTTTCTCTTTGAAATAAATAAGTACTATTAATAATTCAGTCCCCTAAATCAGAGAAAAACATACAATTAAGCCCCTTTTCGATGAATTTACATGATGTAACCAGGCCATGCTTTGGCTATGACTAGTTCCACGACTAAAATCACTTGAGAACTCTTGTTTCTCATCATTTGGTCTTAAGAGGGATCGTGGGTATCTTCTACAGAAGACAGGAGATCAATGGCCGAAAGCCAATGGAGACAAACAGATGTTGTGGTAACCAAATTGGAAAATGAATACGTGAATTTCATTCCAAAAACCTCCTGCCAGAAGTGCTAAGAGGAAAAAATCCGTGCTTGATCCTCTACCTCCTGTTTGATGGAAAATACTGATGCATTGTCTGAATTCATCAAAGAACCTTGGCAAGTAGGTGCCTCCAATATATATAGGCCAGAAAAAGTATACAGCTCTCATGTCCAGTGATTCCCACCAAGCTCAACATGCACATTCTTAGAAAACATGTAAAATATTGACGCGAATCCTACAAATAAACAAAATTTTACCTTCCACTAAAATACAGGGGCATTAATAAGAAGGAATGAGTATGTACTCTTGCTGAATAAGCTCATTTCAGGAAATGCGGACTATGTGCTCTTCTCAGAAACTAAAAGACAAAGGGACAAATATTATTATTTCATTACAAGAAAAAGGAAAGGGGGCCAATTTACTGTGTTTCTGTACAAATTCCTGAACCAAAAATCTGTGTGAGTAGAAAACGTGGCACTTTATTTCAAATGCTAGGCAGCTAGAACCTATCCATTTGCCATGGACTTCACTGGAACAAGTCTCTGGTAAGGAAATGAGGGAGAGAGGAGAAGCTTAATCCTGGAATACTGGCACTAATAAGTTAAAAGTAAGGAAAAGTACCTTAAGTCCAGGAATATGTGAAAAAAAAATCAAGTAGGAATGGGTGGTAATAACCACACAAGCAGAGCTCCTGACTATTGTCCAGAATGCAGATTTCCTTGATATAAATAGCCCTGCAGAATGCAAAGTTGTAGTTACTGGTATATATATATATATATATATATATATATATATGTATATATACATATATACATATATATATATATATATAGATGTGTGGTAGGCAGATTTCTAGGAAAGCCCCTCCCCGCAGAGTAACCTGTGCCCTTGTAAAGTCTCTCCTACAGTGTGAGAAGAACCTGTGAATATGATGAGCTAATCATCCCTGTAACTATGCTAACAGGATTTGCCAAAAGGAGATTATCTAGGGAGCATGGCCCAATCACATGATCCTTTCGAAAGCAGAGAGTTTTCTGTTTTGTGGCAAAAGGAAAAGTCAGAGATTAAAAGCACCATTGTTGACCTGAAGAGGGAGGAGACTGCGTAGTAAGACCTCATGGCAGCTTCTAGGAGCTGAGAGATCTCCCTGGCTGACAGCTAGCAGACAGTGAAGCTCAGTCCTACATCCACAAGGAAATGAATTCTGCCTGCAAGCAGTGACCTTGGTAGAGAATCCCAAGCACCAGGTGAGAGCTGCAGCCCTGGATAACACCTTAATTTTGGCCCAGTAAGACTGTGAGCAGAAAATCCAGTTGCACAGTGCCCAGACTTCTGATCTACACCATTGTGAGATACTAAATGGGTTATTTTATGCCACTAACTTTGTCATAATCTGTTACACAGCAATAGAAAATTCTTATGAACTGATCATTGGACTTGATGAATTAATTATGACTAATCTGAGAAGCACTCCCTTAACATAGTAGGTATAAATTGTCTAAGAGTCTTGTAACTCTGAGATTCTGTAATGTTAATAACAACCTTCTCTGATAATGCATCATGTTAGTCCCTTGTTTAAAAATAACCTCTTGAATTGAACCGATGACATACTTCTTTCATAGCCGTGAGGTGTTTCTCCCTAGAAACCGCTTAAAATAAAATCCAGAAAATGTATTTCATAATTTCTTTCATTAAACAGAATTTCTTTGTGTTAGTATACCATAGGGGTTTGTATTAAATTTCAGCAAATTTACAGCACTTTATGGGAAATATTTTCACTTTGGTGATCTGAACCTGTGTGAAAACTGAAGTTGCTCAAATCATATGTTCATTTAATGTCAACTCAGAGTGTTTTTCAACATGAGAATTTTATCCAACATCCATAATTTCAAAGGATATAAATCTGGTAGCCTTAAACAGTAAGAAAACAGGGCCAAGTTTAGAACCCATGTGCAGTGAAGCAGGTATGTTTCCATTCAGCCTCTCTATTCTTTATTCTAGACAAGCCCCATTCCTCCCCCAGCCAAATCTTGTTTTACTTATGTCTGTTTTAAATAACTAGACCATATAGCAAACTACCACATATGGTAAGAAAATCTGTATTATTTAAGAGCACGCTTAACAATACTACCAGAGTATGTTTAATTAAAACATATGAATCACATACCTCAAATTAAACTACATCTCCTCTGGGTAAAAAGTCTCTCAAAATATTTAAAAGCAGCTTTTAAGCAGGAAAAGGAATAGTATTATAGCTTTTCCCTGTGGAATGAGCACACACAACACACACATACACACACACACACACACACACACACACACACACACAAAAGCAAAAAACAAACAAACAAAAAACAAAAACTTGAACTAACAGTTTTTAGTCTTAGTTTGTATTGCGATATTATATCACAAATAGCGATTCTGAAGGCTAGAAACAAAGTCTGGCTTTTCGAAAAACACAGTTAGAAGCACGACACAACTTAACTTAATTAACTTAAAAGTGTTAATTCTTCAGTATTGAAAAAAGCAATCCTAACCAGTTCTGTTTAAATGGAATGCCAATGGGAGAGAAGAAATATAAAAATGTTTAAATAAGATCGGATATGTTAAATTTTTAAGGAAATCGTGGCCAGTATTCTGGCAAGGCAGGTGGATCCAAGGAAAACGAGTTAACATATTTAGACTTAGAACAAGGCTGGGTTGTTGTAGGTGTTCATCATCCTCATCCTCATCAGTTTTAACTATTCTCTCCTCTTGGACATCGTTTGACTTCAGTCACTTTGTTATCTACGGCGGCGGTTTCAAGTGTTTATGGTAATATGATTGAAGGGGTTAAAAGATTTAAAAGATTAAAACAATTCCGAAACAAATCAGAAATAGCCACAGTGCAATTCCGAGGACTCATGGAGTTCAGAAAAGCACTCATGGTAGTACGTATTCGCTTGTCACTATTTGTTGCCATGTCTGCTCAGATCCGTACACTTCTGACCAGTGAGGCAACATTTCGTACGCCTTGGTGAGCCTGCAACCCCCCGCTGGCAGTTAGAGGACCTTATGCCCGTCGCCGTCCAGTCTGCCCCTCAGCACCTCTGCATGAACCTCTCGGTTTATCACTTCATCCCACAGACTTCACACAATGACCACCTCATGGGGAGTATACATTGCTCCCATTTACCGTCATTGATGGACACCTGGGAAAGGACTCAGCATGCCACGCGACATTGATTTTAGAACATGGTTGCTCAATAAGCTCTTGTGCAACCAGTTTATTGAACAAGCTGAAGAGTATAAATAGAAACGCTCTTTTTCACATATCTGTCTTCAAACTTATGCTGTCATATTTTTCTTCCCCTGTCCGTTGACCATCTCGAGGCAGATTCCATAGCTTCCTGTTTGTTTCTTTCAAGCATTAGAACAGACTCCTTTCCAGTGTAATTGAACTCAAAACATTCATTTCTCACCCAATTTTTAAGTTTCTCTCCATCCTCATTTAAACATGGTTCCCTTCCACTTGTGGTTTACCTGGCCCCACCAGACATCCTCTCTACAGGGCTCTGCTCTCGCTTCCTTCCACAGCTCTCTCACTGGCTCCAGGTTGCACACCCCTGCCCGCCACCCCCTATTTGTGGAATCAGCTGCTCCAACTGCAGTCCTCTCCTCACCTGACTCAGCAGCTGCACAGGCAGCCTCTCAGACTTGAGACTTTTCCAGGCAAAAATTAGATGTGTGTCCAGTGCCTGCTGAAATCAAGGTAAAGAGATCAACATCACCCAAGAACTTGCTAATCCCTTCCACTCTGGTGGCCTACTCATATCTGCAGGTTAGTCGGTAACCAGCTGGGGCAAGAGCAGTTTCCTCTCTCCACAAGTGACTCCCTGAAGGCAACCACCCCGGTTAGCTCGAGTTACAGGAAAATAGCTCTATCCTACTAAGGCCAACAATCCTTTTCAAAGTATCTTCCTCCTGTAAGATCCCTCTACTCCGAATTTATCATCTCATGTAACATGGGCTACGCATCCAGGATACAATCATTTTTAATTTTTCTGGCGGCAAGTCCTATGGAAATATCAGTGCTGGTCTTCAGAACGAGAGCGCACTTAAAGTTCATTGTTCCCGGCCTTGAAGCCTCTGCTGAAACTCTGTGACAACAAGAGGTCAAAAAGAGGACAACATAGGATATTCTAGAATGAGAAAAGAACAAACATAGTTTCTGTGGGTTCACTTAACCTAACAATTAGTTTAGCCTGTATTAAGGATAGATCTATAGCAATCAGATACACATCAGTAGCTCTGGAAATGAAGAGATTTCCCAGGTAATAGGAAAATAGAGAAAGAAACCTTTCAAAATAAAGTTGGGTCAATTAGGTTGGATGATTTCTCCTGCATCCTCCTGTCCTTTCAATTTGTGTGGTGGTTTTACAATATGTCCACAAACTCTTTTCTACTCATCTCTTCAACAGGTGGAGCTTAACTCCCCTCTCTCAGAGTGTGGGCTCAACTAAGTGATTAACGTCTCAGAAACAGAATGTGACAGAATTGATGGCTCAATTCATTGAGGATCCTCCTTGTTCTTTCTCTTAGGTCACTTGCTCTGAGGGAAGCCACGTATTATATTTTAAGGATGCCCAAGAACCCTATAAAGGGGTCCACGTGGCAAGGAATTGAGGCCTCCCACAAGAAGCCATGTGAATCCAACACCTTAGAAGTAGGTCCTCCGGGGCGCCTGGGTGGCTCAGTCGGTTGGGCGGCCGACTTCAGCTCAGGTCATGATCTCACGGTCTGTGAGTTCGAGCCCCGCGTCGGGCTCTGTGCTGACAGCTCGGAGCCTGGAGCCTGCTTCCGATTCTGTGTCTCCTTCTCTCTCTGCCCTTTCCCTGTTCATGCTGTGCCTCTGTGTCTCTTGGAAATAAAAACATTAAAAAAAAAAAAAAAAAGAAGTAGGTCCTCCAGCTCCGGTCAAGCCTTCAGACGACTGCAGCCCTGGCTGCAGCGTGGCTGCAGACTCATGTGAGATGCTGTGCCAGAACCTGAGCTAAGCTGCTGTCAAATCCCTGCTGTAAAATACAGAAACTGGGATTAATAAGCGCTCGTTGTTTTAAGTCACTAGGTTTTAGGGTAATTTGTTATGTAGCAAGAGATAACTAACACAATGTAGTACCTACAAACATTCAAATAAATTTAAAATTCTCTATCTTATTTCCTGAGTTATTTATGCCATATATGCCCCAAAGCTACCAATAACCCAAAGCATACTTTAATCACTTTTCAAAATATACGTGTATCAAACCATCACAGTGTACACCTTAAACTCACACAATGCTATATATCAATCATATTTCAATAAAGCTGGGAAAAAAATACCTTGCCCCAAATGAGATGCTGTGATAACTTCTTCTTAATTAGTTTAATTATTGACCTGAGCATGATTACTAATGCACGACGGATCAGCTGATAACCTCCCCTACTCTTGCTGAACAGTATAATTCCAACAGGAGTTACTTAGAAGAACATACACAAATTAACATAACGTGGATCTGTTTATTAGAAAATCATACCAAGGTCCACAGCCACCTGGCCACTAATAGGTGCTGAAGAGAAGAGCCTGTCATATAAAATTATTCCTCTGTCATTGATATTTGAAATCCAAATATTACAACTTATTCCTATTTGTTTGCGATTAGTTAGGTGCTAAAATTAAAAAAAAAGGGGGGGCCTCCAGTAGGGATAGTCCTTTACATTGTTTTGGATACATTATTCTTTTCAGTATGAAGGAAGTATGTGAGATTAGGATATGAGCCACCAAGAAGAAAAAGGAAATGATTTAAAAAAAGAAAAAAATGTTGAAAGCGCTAAGGAAAACCTCGCAGGCTTTCCATTCATTCCGAGGGTGGTCCTGTGCCCTTTCAGGCTCTGTGAATTAGATGGCATCAGCTCCCAGAAGGCAGAGGCCCGAGTGTGTGTCTGTTACAAAGAGGACCTTGCACGATCCAGTTGGTGGAATGCTAAGCCACAACAAAAGCATCAGGCACCAGATAAAGTCAGACATCTCTCCTAATAAGCGGCTGTTAGACTTGGACCTGTCAACAACATCACACATAACTTCCTGGACATTTTCATCAGGGTCACCTAGAAACGCCATTGTCAACAAACAGCAAGACAAAAAATTTACCCAAGGAATAAAACCAGACTCCTGGAGTATTGCCGGTCCTGAAACAAAACTTGCAGCCACTCAGCTGAACTGTATTACATGTATGTGATCAAGAGATGACAGCTGAACTCCGCAGCAGTTGAGAAGGAAAACCGAAGAGATATGACCACAACCAGTGCAATTGGAATAGAGCCACGGTGAGGAGCTGAATCAACAGGGATCCATTCCCTACTGGATCAAAAGCAAAAGCAAAGAGAAGGCTATGCTAGGATCAAAAATCAGAACGCTCAAAGTGCAGCGTTGGCAATAATCAGAGAAGAGACTGTGGACTTGTGGTTGCAATCTCCTCAAATGTAGAAAAGTCTAACCAAAAAACATAATCAGCATCTTGCAATATACATGCACAGACAGAAAATCCACCATACAGGTTGTGCCCTACTCCTATCAACAACCTTCCAATAAAGCACACACCTGGAAACCACCACCACCTTTGAGCCCACTTATGGAACAATGTTTCCATTTTCTACCGGGACCCTATGGAATTGAAGGGAGATCATTTTCTGCATATGTAAAACTAAAATGTTACATTAGATGATTGCTAAAGCCCTCATGGCTCTGAATCTTTGACATTTGAGACCACATGAAAACAAAATCTCATCACAAACCAAATTAAAAAAAACAAACAACCCTAATTTAAATTCCAGTGAAACTATGTTCAATGGGAAAACACAAAATGGTTAGAGACATGAGGCATATATTACTTTGACACTCCAGATATCTTTTTTAACCACAGATTGAAACTAGACATTATTTTCAAGTGGGAAAAGCCGTTAGAGTTGATTTTTGTCAACTTTATGTTTAGGCCACAGATGTTAGCAGGACACCCAATACTTCTAGTTTATGGGGATAATTAGAACAGAATGTTCACAAATCAACTGATATATAACCTGCCTGCAACATTACTTTATTTCACTTTTTAAAATTTGAAATGTGATTTTTATAACTAAAACGATTCCACAATAGAGATTCTAGTTTAGTAGCTTGACAGGAGGATCTATAAAATGGAGGCCAGGGTTTTTTGGGTTTTTTTTTAATTACCAAATTATTTATTGCTTACAAACCCAAATTATCTTCCCAACTTGAATTACTTTTCTATGTATATTCTATATATTTTAAAAGAATTTAGAGCCAAATAGAAAGGATATGCTTATATTGTATTTAATAAACATAGACTTAACTTTTTAAATTGTGTATTTAGAGTGGCAATATGGTATGAGAGGTAATTCCTCAGTTTCCTGAATCAGAAGATAAAATGCTTTCCTTACTCTAAATAAGAGAATTCTCCAATACTTTTGTAGCTAAACTCCAATATCACTTCACAAAGCCTAACTAGTATGTTAAACTACTTTATAATATAGAATCTGTTTACAGATAACATGCATAGACAAAAACTTTGTGGCTTGCAGATGATGCCAGGAATTAATTTGCCAGTAGAGCAAAAACGCTTTGATGTGATAACTTCACTCCCCTTTTGGACTTTGTAGTTTGTTACTTCTCTTTATTAGTTACAGGTAGCCCCTCCCACAATACCTCTAGTGCCTAATACACCCTTTAGTCACATTCATAAATACATCATTCTCAAACTACCTCGAGTTAGCATTGGTATAAATCAATGGTCAGTATAAGCATATATATTTAAAATTCCTGTTAGGCCACAGGAAAATCAGGATCAGAAAATAGTAAGTCATGGTGAATGCCTTGTGGCACAGTGTGAAAACAGTGAATAAGATATGAGTAAATGAGATAGGTCCAAATATAATGAATCACTGGAAGGCCTTCAGATTCCTTAGGTTCATGGATGATCATCAGAATATAATGTATCTTTCTCAAGAGGAATTTCATTCTTCTGACTTCCAAAATCATTCTTGACAGATAAGACTTGACAAATTCTTTGGAATGAGGGGAGAACGGTTAATAGAGCTTGAAGATGGAGAAGGAAAGGGTGCAGGATAAGGCTGGAGAGACAGCCTGAGGCCAGACCCTTCCTGACCTCATAAGCCAGCTGCAGAGTATCAGATTCAAGTTTAAGATACTAATTATCTAAAACCTGTAAGTTAGTCACAGACTTGATATATGTTTGTATACGTGGAAACTCCAAAAGAAATCTCAGACTAATTGTTGCAGCACCCTATTGCTAGCTATACTGTGAAGAACTACTTTGAGAAACCAGAGGGAATGGTTAGTCCAATTGATAGATTATAGTCATAAGGACAGAACTTCACAGTAGCTTACATTTTAGTGATTCTATTCGAGAAAGAAAACCAAGCCACCAACCAAAAATAAAAAATATCTGCCAGAATTTGACCATTCTTTGCCATATTTAAGAGTTAGAACCACTCCTTGGTTCTAATGAGAAAAATCATTTCCTACCTTCTTTCTCAACCCTTCAGTTTTTCATCCAAAATCCATGTACAGAGTTGTCTCCCAGTAGAAAAGTAAAAACTACCATGCATAGCAATGTAAATAGATGGTGTGGTAGGTAGGAACAATGACTCCCCAAAGATATCCATGCCCAGAACTTGTGATTATGTAACTTTGTATGGCAAAAGGGACTCTACTGATGGGATTATGTTGAGGATATCAAAATAGGAAAATTACTCTAAATTATCCAGGCAGGCCCATGTAATCATAAGGGTCCTTATTAGGTGAAAGAGGAAGGTAGGAGAGTTAGAGTCAGAGAAAATGTGATGATGCATCTCCCCAGCCACAAGCCAAGGAATGAGGCAGCCCCTAGAAGCTGGAAAAGGCAAAGAAACAATTCTCCTCTGGAGCCTTCTCAAGGGACACAGCTCTGCTTACCCGTCTTAGACTTCTGACCTCCAGAACTATATGATAATAAATGTGTGTTGTTTTAAGCCACTAAGTGTGTGGTAATTTGTTATAACAACAATATGAAACTAATACAAATGGGAGGAGGTTGTGAGGAGCATGGATTTGTTATTTTCACTTTCCAAAACTATCCCAGCCCAACCATTGCTTTGTTACCAATAAAGTTTACTTACTTTTAAGAAAAAAAAAAAGAATAAAAATGTGTCCATTCAGTTAGATAAAACAAGGACTTATAACATGCTTAGATTCTAGAAACCAGGCTCAGGGAAATGAATTTGATTAAGGACCCTGTGATCATGCAAAGCAGAATGTTAGTTCCTATTAATTCAGTGTACTTCAGGGCAACAAATAGTCATTGAATTTGTAGTACTTGTACCAGGCGCTGATAATGCAAAGACAGATTTTTTTCCATGGCTCCAAAAGTTAAAAACACTCCTAGCAGGGGAGAACAACATCTAAACAAAAAAATCTCAATATAATGAGGCAGGTGCTATGAAAGAAGTGGTCGCTTCAATTTGCCGGTGCACAGATTAGCTTCTACACTGTGGCCAAAGACAAGAGGGAAGGCTTCCTGGAACAAGTCCTGCCTGAGCTGGAGTGTAAAAGAAGGGCAAGGCTCATCAATAGAAGCAAGCTCATGACCAAATGTACAGCGACAGAAAGCTCATGGTGTTTGAGGAAGCCACAGGAAGTTTCGTTTCCTTTGGGTGCATTAAGTTAAAGGAAGAAAAACGAAAGAAGACTGAAAAGATAGATACAGAGTTAGGGAGGTTCCATTCCACAGGAGTAGATTTTACTTCATCTTGTTGGTGATGGAAAGGTTTTAAATGGTTTTGAGCCATGCGTCGGCAAGATCTGACCTGCATGGAATGTAGATCCCTCTGACGTCAGTGCAGACGGAGTTTTGAGAGCATGAGCAGAGCGGGGAGACAGATTATTAGATGCTCCGAGCATCTAGATCAAAGGTAGGGCAAGTAGCAAATAGAGATGGGAAGGAGGCAGACTTGAGATGTGATTACAGAGACAGATGAACAGCATTTGGAAAGGTACTGGATTGGTGGTTGAGACAGAAGAAGGGTTAGGTTTACCCTACCTCCTTGGCTTAGACAACTGGATATTCAGTGGGGTCGTAATTGAAACAAGAAACACAGAGGGGTAAGTAGTTTGATTTTGGTGGAAGGGAATAAATGAGTTCCCTGTGGGACACACTGAGCACCAGGGAGAATGTCAGTCCCAGTGTGTAAAGGGAGAGATAGAAAGAAAGAACAAGTCCCTGATTGAGCCATTGGAACTAAAGGGAGCTCCCAAGGAGAAACGGTTTGCTCTTATTTTCAGAATTATTTATCCTAAAAGAATTTTGTTGTTGGTGGTGTTTATTGCCTACCATTTGTGTTTGTTTCTGCTTTAAAAGAATTAAAAAGAGGTTTTGAACAACTTACCTGTGCAAATTCTCTATGTTACAAGTTAAGCATCCAGTGACTGATGGACAACAAAGAAACCTGAGTATTGTAGAGTTCTCAAGAAAATATATGTATATAGTTCATAAGTGAATGAGTTTTAAGTATACTGAGGAGTAGCTATAAATCTTGCTCTTAGTGTGCTTTATTCCAGAAGGTTGAGCTTCTAGTTGAAGGTACTGTTTCTGGCTAAATATGGCGCCATTGTTAAACTGCTTATCTGGATTCTTTATTTGTATTAGCATCCCAAAGGTAAAGAATTGACCATGTAGCAGTAAATATTTTAAGATATAAAACTTAATGTGAAAACAGTCCAAACCCATATATACATACATACATACGTATGGCTAGGTGAGAATGCAAAAGGAAAAATCATATTCAATCTCTGGGATACAAAGCTATTATATGTAGCATACATTGATAATTGACAAATTCTTCAGAAAGCAAACTAACCACATTACAAATAAAATTGAAAATTTTATAATTTTTAAAAAATCCTGAGTAGCGATTTAAATAACTTCTTTCAAAGAAATTAGGAAACACAGTATAGTCCAGTCCACAGAAGCCATTTTGTATGTAGGATATGAAACCTCTAGGTATAAAATTCTAATTCTTTTTTCATGAAGCATTCATCAAAATTGTTATTTAGCCATTTTGTCTTTAATGCAGAATTTTCTCTTCTTAAGTAAGGGATAAATTGAGGACATTCCAAAGCCATGAAAAAAAAGCAATAAAAGGCCTCAAAAACTGTTCTTGTCTCTACATGTCTAATCTCCAAATAAAAGCAGTCTAGAATCAATCCGCGGTTACTTTCAAATAATTCCATAGATGACTATTACCCTGCCTCCATCAAGTAGCCTATTCTGGTATTTCATCACAGAAACATCTCCTTCAGTTTTCACTCCCCTAAATATTTTTTTTCAAAATTGTTTGAGTTCTAAGATTGCAGATCAGTGGGATACGATCATCTTGAGATAATTTTTATGATTTAATTGTAAGCAGATGCTATTCCGGGGGGAGGGGGAGCTGCCGTACCTAAATATCTCCCTTGGAATAGCTAGTTGTGGCCTAAATAAAAGCCTCTTATGTCATATACCATACAGCATTATTATAAAGAGACACAATTCATTTTTAATCTTTTTGCCCTCAACTGTCTTTCAAAAACAGTATGGACTCTGTTCCAGTTCTATGTACAACAAAATTACCCCCAAACCTAACAGGTAAAATTACCCAGGGCATCAGCTAGAGTACTTAAAAGGCTGGGCTCTGTAGTTATATGAAGACTTGTTTACTCACAGACCAAAAAGTTGATACTGGCCTCAGCTGAGAGTTTAGCTGCAGGTGGAGCCTGGAGTAGCTACACGTAGCCTATGTTGCCTAGGCTCCTTACAACATGGTAGCTAGGTCCCAAAGGTTAACATCCCAAGACAGAGAGCAAGGAAAAAGCCATATCATATTTTATCTAGTGTCGGAAGTCACACAGATCACTTCTGCCGTATCCTGTTGATTCAAGCATTTCTAAAGTCCACCCAAAGAAAGGGACCATCATCTCCAACTTAGGATACAGAGAGGCATGTCACATTGTAAGAAGAGCATGTGGGATGGGCTATACATTGGTGTGGCCCTTTTTAGAAAATAGAATCTGCTTGCAAATTCAAATCCAAATCCAATCTGATTCCAATAAGAATGAGTCATACATCAAGGGACATCATTTCTAGGAAACAACACTAATTAATATCAATAGACTTAGAGAAATAATGTGACAAACATATGTATAGAAGAGAAATATCGTTCTTCTCATTTTAAATATTATTTATACACTATCCTCAGAGGAAAAATACACAATTGTGCAGGTTTACATAGACAGTGAGTGAAAATAAAATTTGAAACACAAATAATTCCAATTTGAGGAGAACGTTCCGATAAACCATCGTATACACAAGCAAATAAACAGCTGCCACTATACAGTTTGAATAGTAAACAATGAGATCACTAAAGGCATGTGGAAAGATAGATGCTTCTGTTACCAATTACAAAAGTGGGGACATATCTTCAAACGCTGGTGAGGTATATTGCAGATTCTTAGAGGAAGGCAGTGCAGAATTTGTGAGCACACATACTGAACTGCTACATTCCAAAGAACCACTTTGATTGAAATGATTCCAGTATTTTCTGCTTTCTGAAATTACTAAAATTTATCATGTCAGGGAAATCTAAGATCTTCCATTTTGTTCAACTTAATAAGCCTGGGAACTAAAACTAAGCCACAAAAATTAAAAATAGAAAAAAGGAGGCCACAACTACTCTCCCTTAAACATATAAAATCTATAGATAATGGTAGGCAATTAGACACACAACACAGTTTGCTCCAGTGCAGACCGTAATGGAGAGCTATTGTTTTATGTGCCCAGAATGTCCCAGTTCCAATGCCTTCTGAGAGCTTCCCCAGTGCTTTTTCCACCTATATGGTTTTTCTGGGAACTATTAATTTCTTTTTTTTTTTAAATATTTATTCACTATTGAGAGAGAGAGAGAGAACATGAGTGGGGAAGGGGTAGAGTGGGGTCAGAGGGGACAGAGGATCCAAAGCAGGCTATAAGCTGACAGCAGAGAGCCTGATGCTGGACTTGAACTCAATGAACCATGAGGTCATGACCTGAGCCAAAGTTGGATGTTCAACCAACTGAGCCAACCAGGTGCCTCGTTAAGAACTGTTCACTTCCTAAAAGACTTCAATACTCTGGCCAAAATTGATTGATATGCTAATGAAATCTGACCCCAGACAGGACAAGGAAGCTGCTTTTCAGCATCTGAGGACCTGGTAGCAGGAGCCAAAAGATGTAAAGTGGGGAGCTGGGAGCTGCCATGGTTTTCACCACAAAAGCTACTCTGTTGCAAGTAAAGAATGAAGCCAAAGTAGAATCAAAAGTGGAAATGGGTAGAGTCCTGACTTCATTTGTGTTTATTTGTTCGTAAGAACCAATCACATTACTGCCTCTGTGTTCTCTGAGATACCCCACGCATTAGCCCGTAATTACCCACTGAACAACATGGAACAGAACACTCCATCAAGGGGTGCCTGGGTGGCGCAGTAGGTTAAGCATCCAACTCTTGATCTCAGCTCAGGTCTTGATCTAAGGGTTGTGAATTTAAGCTCCACATTGGGCCCAGAGCTGGGCCTGAAGTGTAATTAACTTAAACTCAATCAATAAAGGCTTCAGTTTGTTTCTTTCTCTCTCCCTCCCCCCCCACTCTTTCTCAGATTACAGGAAGTCCAGAGCTGAAGAAAAGATGACATCAAAGACCAAGATTCCCTTCGGCTTCCCTGCTCCACCACTTACTGGTACAGGAGCCTGCTGTACCTCTTAAGTTTGGCGAGACTCCACGAGGTGAATTTCAGGCAAGATGAAGAAGAACAGACATGGGGCAAAGTGCAAAACCTTTCTCTCTTTGAGATCTTGTTTGAGAGAGGGAGATCTTTCCAGGGACTCCTACCAGACACAGGACCATTCATAGACATAAAAGAGACACAGATTTTTAATTTTCCTGAAAAGCTGGGACTCAAAAATTACCAACATGTTCAAAAATTTTGATTGGTCACAATTGAAAAGTATCTACTAAATCCCAGTATACTCTGACGAATCAACCTGGCCTCAAGTCAGCTTGAGTTTCTGAAACCTAGAAGCAAATGTAAAAATGTAGTTGATGTCTTTTATTTATTTCTAATGCTTATAAAGCGACCTCACTGTATCTTGTTCCTCTAAATTATCTTTTTTTTAAACGTTTATTTATTTTCGAGAGACAGAGAGAGTGTGTGCACAAGCAGGGTAGGGGCAGAGAAAGAGGGAGACACAGAACCTGAAACAGGCTCCTGGCTCTGAGCTGTCAGCACAGAGCCCAATTCAGGGCTTGAACTCACAAACCATGAGATCATGACCTGAGCTGATGTAGGACACCTAGGTGCCCCTGAATTATCTTGATAAGTCAATTATCACATACACACACAAAGTAACGGCTAAAATGAACATCTTAGACCCAAGAGCAAGGAATACCTCGAAGTAAACACCTTTTGAATGAAGGAAGGATATGGCTTAAGTATAGAATCGAAACATAATAACAAGATCTCATGCAAGTCTAGTCTTGGTCCTCCATGAGACACTAGCTTTCCCTATAAGATTTATAGACCACCTGATGTTTTTTCTACCACAAGAAAGAAAAATGCACATAAAATACTAAGCACATTATTTGGCACAAGGCAACGCCCAGCACATGCACCTGTCTGCTCTCATTGTTAAACCTGTCTCTGCCCAGGGCTCTTCTTCTGGCAGCTCCTGGCTCCCACCAGTTACGTCCTGGATAGCTCCCCCTGGGACCCTGCCGTCCCTCAAACTAAAAAGTGTTCCTTATATTCCCACAAAAGGTAGGTTTCCTTGCCCCCCATTTCTGTATGAACCACAACAAACACAGTCACCTAGTCTTGACATTGTACTCTTCTCAGTCACTTCTAGCTCCCCATTTATCTGTACTCAGCTATCGTAAGCCTCAAATAAATTGCTGCTTTACCCACCACTTTCTCCTAGGCTCTGTTTCACAGAGGCTTTTCATATCTAAGACCAAAAAACAAACAAACAAAAAAAAAAACCTGCTGGTTCATTAAATACAAAGGAACGCTCCCAAACCCTCCAAATCAGTTGTGGGAGGAGGCTCTTCAGTGGAGAGGGTAGCTGGACTTTGGCGCCCAGACACCTACAGTTCCCTCAGAGACTTCTCTGCAATCACCATCCCTTTTAGACAAGCTGACTTGAGAAGACATAGGACTCTTCCTTTAACACCCAATAGCATTACAGACTGTGCCTATAATCTTTCAAATAATATTTTATCAAAGTTTAGACAACAGAAGAAAAAAACCGAAATAATGGCATATTTTCAATGGCTTAAGCCTAATTTATAAGTTATAGCTTATGTCACTTCAACTTGAAGGTCCTTGTTTAGTAGACATTATTTGGGACTGTCCCAGAGTTCACTTCAGCAGCACATATACTAAGAACAGGACTGTCCCTTGGAGCACCTGGGTGGTTCAGTCGGTTGAGCATCAGGCTTTTTGGCTCAGGTCACGATCTCGTGGTTTGTAAGATCAAGCCCCGCTTATGGCTCTGTGCTGACAGTGCGGAGCCTACTTGAGAGTCTCATTCCCTCTCTCTCTCTAGCCCCTCCCCTACTAGTGCTCTCTCTCAAAATTAATAAACATTTAAAAAAAAGGATAGTTTTGTCCCAAAACACAGCTAGATTCCTCAGAGACAGAGACAGAGAGAGAGAGAGACAGAGAGACATGGGGGAAAGAAGAAGGATGGGGTGGGGGGAGATAGAGGAAGGTATGGAAAGGAGAGGAAAAGGAAGAGAGGAAGGACAGAAGGAAGAGAAGGGGAGAGACAGGGAAGGAGGAAAGAAGGGAAGAAGGGAGAGAGGAAAGGAAGAGGGGAAGAAAGGAGAAAAAAGAAAGGAAGTCCTAGAGAAGCCATGGATCTATCACCTCTGACACCTTTTTTTAAATACAAATTCTACTAACTCAGACTGTCTGAAAGTGGAAAACTTTAAAAAAATTTTTTAATGTTTATTTTTGAGAGAGAGACAGGCAGAGCATGAGCAGGGGAGAGGCACAGACAGAGAGGGAGACACAGAATCTGAGACAGGATCCAGGCTCTGAGCTGTCAGCACAGAGCCCGACGCAGGGCTCGAACTCGGGAACGTCGAGATCATGACCTGAGCCGAAGTCACATGCTCAACCGACTGAGCCACCCAGGCGCCCCTGAAAGTGGAAAACTTTTAAAACTCCCTAGGTGATTCTCAAGCCCACAGCCGCTTGCCAAAGGCCATGATATTCAGTCCCTGACAGGTACCTGTAAGCCAGAGTGAATGGGGCACGCGAGTGGCTGAGAGCAGAAATGCCTTTGAAGTTTCAAGGCTTATCTTAACCTTCCATGTGACTTTTTCTTCCAGTTGCACAATTAGCAGTGTTTGTCTTAATGTAGAATTTTCCTCACATCTACGGATAAAATAAATGCCTTAGAAATATGTGCATGGTTTTTTTCCTGCGGTTCTAAGAACCAAAACGACTTTTACTCCCTTTAAGAAGCACAAGACTACAAAGAGAAGTGGCCCCCCGTTCCCTCCCCAGGGCCCGGTTTCCAGGTTCCTATTTTGCATCATCCTGCCCTGCCATGACTAGCCTTGAGGGTGTCTTCTTCCGGCAGAGGGGTTTCTCCTTGACTTCACAGGAGGCCCCAGCCTAAGGAGTCAGCATTTTGGGGCCTCTCAATTCTACTCTCTGTGTTCTCCACCTGTCACCTGCTCTCTTGCTTTATTTTGAGCTCCCATTTTTCTCCTTCCTGATTTCTAAAACGCATGCCTTCCTTTGCTTCCCACCCAGCTCCTAACTTGCCACTTTATTTGCCATTTTTTCATGCACACCCTGCCTTATTCCATATCCCTGGCCTTCGATACTTAAATGCGGTGGTTCCAAATAGAATCCCTGCCCAGAGTAATCCCCTGGCCCCAGTCCCAATCTTCCTGCATGGCTGGTGCCATGTGACTCCCAATTTATGCCTCTGTAGAGTCTTACACTCTTATGACTCTGTAGATCCCCCTCCTCCTCTCCTTCCTTGTGTTCTTGTTCATGTTCCCTTCATTAATTTCTACTGAACAGCAGGATCAACTACATTGTCTGTGGAGCTTGGGACAAAATAAAAATGTTGAGTCCATTGTTCAAAAATCAAGAAAGCAATAGTGGAGCATTAAACCAAGCATAAGGCCCTCTTCGAGTAAGACCTTGTGTGAAGATGGCCCTATTTGCCATCCTATTCAAAGACTTTTTGCTACATCTTTTTATCATATGAAAAGCAATTAGTAGCTGGCTTTTCTTTATAGGACGCTGTCTAGTTGTCCTATAAAGTCCTTCCATCTTAGTGATTCTGCCATGCCGTACTCTTGCTCATTTAACATAGAAACACATATCGTAAAATCACTATGGTGTTCTCCTCTCTTACATGTCATTACTCACACATCTGTCCTGTTTTCTTGACCCAAATGGCTATGTCTTGCCTCTTTGTTCAGGACATTCCCTCAATTTGGAACACCTGTAATTCACTCTACCAGTACAAATTACTCCATCATCCCAGGTCTAGATGAAATTTCTCCCATCTATTAGTTACTCCTTTTCACCCCTAGATAAATAATTTATCCTTCCTCTGAAGGTTCATAGTTTTTATTGCCTGGGTCATCCAAAGGGCTATTATTACCGTGTTGCATGTAATTTTTTTCTGTAGGTAGTGGTCTGCCTCCCCTGCCTTAAGATCGGGCTCTGTCTCTATCTCCCCAAAACCCTGGGCATGCAGTGTGTGAATACATGCATTGATTGACTAACAAATTTTAAGTCTAATTTTAAGTTCCCTATGAAGAAGTCCTTTAGCCTCAAACATTTAAATTCTTCTCCTTCCCAGTCTGAGAGGGTATTTCTGCTCATTCTTTGCCTCAGAATGAGACCAAGATGTTCACGTATAGCAAGGGGAGAGGGAGGGAGAGGAAAATAGAAGAGGAAATTGGAAATATTCCCAGTTCCTCCTAAATTGGGAGATGTCCAGACCACTTGATTTATTGGTCGTGTCTCTCCCAGGCTTTAGACATATGAAACTGCCTGTAAACACAGAATGCAATCCGAAGGCAAATGGGTTCGGGATTCAGTTGCATATTAATGAACTCGTGGTTTCTGTTCTCATCCATTAGTGAAGAGGACTAAAAGCAGACTGTATAAAATAAATATGGGAGTAAGAAAATGAGTGAACTAATGAAAGTCCTTTTTTTTTTCTTAAGAAAATCGGGTGACTTCTGAAATGTACATTCAGCAACATTGGAAATTTTATTAACTTACAAAATTCACTCTATTCATTATAATTGTGTCTTGAGATTTTAAAAACCTGTAAATACTATCTCTACTTCTGCATAGAAACAGAAAATCTTATGCCTTCTAGAAGAGGTAGGTGGGTCCTTGTGTCTGGAACGAGAAGTGGGGAAGGGATAGCGGCAATAATAAGAAGTAAATCTTATGATGATTAAGCAGAAAATAAGAAAAGCAAAGGTCATTCAAAGACCTTCCAGGTGTTAGGGTCTGGCCTTCTTCTGCCCCAGGAGAAATCTGTGCTGAGAAACAAGCCAGACAACAGCCAAGAGCTGCCAGGTGGGAATCAGTGTGGAGCCAGAACATCTGTTTGGGAGCAGACATTAGCTGCAAGGAACAAGGACAAGCAGGGCCAGAAGAATGTTCAATTTACTGCAACTGGGGAACCCAGGTATTAGTAAACAGAACTGCTTCTGGGAGTTTTCTCAAAGTAGGAAACACTATGCTCCCCTCCCAAGCCCTGCTTTCAGTTTATTTTCTTTTAGAATGAAAGGCTATTTCATGTCCCTGGGAATTGTTACAAAACTAACCTATCCTCACAAAGAACCTTAGGATATACAAAGAATAAAAGACATAAAATGGCTTTTAAAGCAGAGTAAGCTTTTATTTGGCAAACACTTGGCTATCAATACAATGTCCTTAGGAGCAATGCCATCTCTTATTTGCTCCACTTTCCTTCTTCATGAACTGAGAGAAAAAAAGAAAGAAAGAAAGAAAGAAAGAAAGAAAGAAAGAAAGAAAGAAAGAAAGAAAGAAAGAAAGAAAGAAAGAAAGAAGAGAAAAAGAAAGAAAAAGAAAGAAAGAGAGAAAGAGAGAAAGGGAGGAAGGGAGGAAGGAAGGAAGGAAGGAGGGAGGAAGGGAGGATGGAAGGGAGGAAGGAAGAAGAAAGGAAGGAAGGAAAGAAAGAACAAAAGAAAGGCAGACAGGAAGGAGGGAAGAAAGTAGGGAGGGACGGAATTGGGAAGGAAGGGAAGTGGGGGAATGAGGGAGGAAAATCCCTGAATTTAGAAACTAAAAGCATGCATGTCCCAAAAAGTCTACTGACAAAAATGACACTTATCCAAAAAGTGGGTGAATGTCATCAGTCCCTTTAGAATGTCAGCATGAATCATACACTATTAGTTAAAACTTTAGAAAGTGTGGGTGGAAAGGAAGAATTGGAGAGGAGGATAAAATTCCCAGAGAAAGGTCAAAGATAATGACCTATCTAGGTCTCCATCGGGGCAGGGTAGGCCATCATGCACTGTACCAAGATATAAGGAGCACCCCTGGGAGGTCCTTGAGAGGACGGGGTATCTTTCATGTAGCAATAGAAACGATGCAGGCGTCCTGAAACCAGCACTGTATTTCTACTCCCAGAAGAAGAGGTCATCAAATAATACATACATGACAACCGTGGTGCTGAGCCCAAGACTCCCTGATGGGGGAAGGACCCAGCTTATAGGAAGGTTTAAGAAGCATACTTTAACATGGCTTTTGGAATTGTTTAGAAGGAAGGGAGGTGAGGGGTGCCTGGGTGGCTCAGTCAGTTAAGCGCCTGACTTCAACTCAGGTCATGATCTTGCAGTTTGTGGGTTCGAGCCCCACGTTGGGCTCTGTGCTGTCAGCTTGGGACCTGGAGCCTGCTTCAGATTCTGTGTCTCTCTCTCTCTCTCTCTGCCTCTTCCCTGCTCATTCTCTCTTTCTCTCTCTCAAAAATAAACATTAAAAAAATTGTTTTAATTAAAAAAAAAGAAGGGAGGGAGGTGGTTAGTTTTTTTAAATTTTGTTTGATTTTGCTTCTTGAGAACCATATGATTTCAGCATAATCTAGGCCTCTCTGACTCCAAATGGCTTTTGTGGTGTCTGAGTTAAAGTAGAATGGTAATTAAAAGGACTGGAAAGTATCAGTGTCATGTATTAGATGAAAAAGGCTGGAGGGCAATTCTGCAGTACCTGACAAGCAGCCGACCACAACTTTGCTACCACATAGTCCATTTCAGGGACGTTCTAACAAGAGAGTCTTGCTGATCAAATGTCCGTAATTGCCACTATCTTTTGACTCTGGAAGATTCAGAGCAGGATGGGTGATAAAGGGTGGCACACGGATTACCTGTCTAGATCAGTTGCCCCAATCCCACACCTGGCGTAGTCACAGACCTCACAGGAGACCACCCTCATCTCCAGCAGATAAGCAGCAAAGCCAAGACCAGAAGCAAAATCCCCTGATTCTAAAGTCCAGTGCTTTTTCGCTACATTACCGTATCTGACTGCAGTCCTGTTAAAATAATGAAACGTTTTGAAAGAGGAAATCAGCCTAAGAAAAGAGAAAAATATATGGAATTCATGTTAATACAACTGGAGTTATCATCACTAATTTTATCTAGCACAATCCTAGCCACCATAACCTCGACCACCAACATCTGCTGGACAATTTTAATCCCTAAAAGAGATATAAAATTTAGCATTAGAAGTGTACTTCCAGGGTGGTTGGGAGGCTCAGTCAGTTGAGTGACCGGCTCTTGTTTTGGCTCAGGTCATGGTCCCAGGGTCATGGGATCGAGCTCAGTGTCATGTCGGGCACCACACACACTGAGTGCGCAGCCTGCTCAAGACTCTCTCTCTCTGGGGTCCTGAGTGACTCAGTTGGTTGGGTGGCCAATTCTTGGCTTTGGCTCAGCCCATGACCTCACGGTTTGTGGGTTCAAGCCCCACATTAATCTCTGTGCTGAAGGTGCGGGGCCTGCTTGGAATTCTCTCTCTCACTCCCTCTCTCTGCCCCTCCCCTGCGCATGCTGCCTCTGCCTCTGTCTCTCTCAAAATAAATAAATAAAATTTAAGAAAATAAAAGATTCTCTGTCTCTCTCTGCCCCTCCCCTGCTCTCTCTCTCACTCCTTCTCTCTCTAAAATTAAAAATAAATAAAAATAAATTTAAAAAAAAGAAGTGTATTTTCTATTTAGCAGGCAGGTGTTATTTGTTTTTATATATGGGGTCATCACACTCGGGTTTGTTATAATCCCAGTGTTAGAGCTAAAGTCACTGAGGTTAAAGGACTTCCATAACCAAGTGGTAGAAACAGAGTTTGACTGAGTATAGAATCCATTTTGCTTATCACTCCCTACACTGTCTGCTCTCACCCTCAGTAAGGCCTTTCTGTCCTGAATGGAAGAATTGGTTATATCTCAGAAAAAGCACAGGTCACAGGACAAACAAAATGAAAGGTAGGACAACATTTGGTGAAAAATCCAACTATTGACGACTGTAACTATATACATGCAATAACCTATACACACACACCCAATGATCCATTCTTTCGCACATCCAACCACACGGTCGTCAAACTGGTACAATTCATACAGGATTAACATTATACAATGTTTTCAATGTTTACCCATGGTCCATCTCGGTGTAAAAACAAATTAGCTAAATGAATTACATGGATTTAGAAATCAAACCTTTTGTGACAACGTTAATGTCTCTGAAATGGAGACAGAGTATAAATTTCAAGGTTATAATCCTTTCTTACTGGTTTTAATAGACTATAAGTTTCCCCAAATAAATACTAATTTCTCTAAAAGTACAACTAAATAATTAGTTGATAAATGTTTAAAGAAAAATATATTTGGGTACTGGTGGGGGGCAGGAATCTGGTAATTTTCCATCGGATAATTTTTTCCAAAGCTTCATTTGCTCTTAGATAATACAATATGTTTTGGATTTTAAATTTGAGACTTGGCATGACTGTATCTCATGAGAAACACATTCTTTTGCAAAAAAAAAAAAAAAAAAAAAAAAGCTCTGTTCACAGAGTAAGCAAAAACTATAACTATAATGCAAGATTATGCTCTCCTTCAGATAAAATCTGTGCCATCTTTAGCCATCCACACAGTGTAGTTTAATGCATACCCAAAAAAAAATCCCTTACAAATTACAACAAAAAGTTCTTTGTCACTTTCTTGCCTCAGTGCCAAAATTGTCACTGTTGGTTACTGCTCTAGATTGGATAAAAGGCAGTTGTCAAACCACATTGTTGCCTTTGAGGAATACTGCAGCTGTCAATACTAATACCTTAGAGATGGTTAAGCTATCATGTTACCTCATGTGGAAGTGAGACAGAAAATATGTGAATATTGATAGACGGAAGTCTGGAAGAATAAAGAATCAATAAATGTAATGAATAAGTGCTACTAAAAGTTGGAAAAGCATTTTAAAAAGCAGCATATAGTAATTGCTAATTTTACTTTCGGTTGCCTTTGTGCTCTTATGTCTTATCTCTAATACAATCTACTCTTGGTTATTAATATTTACTTAGAGTGCTGCAAAAAACCCGCTCCTTGGAATAAGTATGATAATATTAAAGAGAAACAAAACACCAGGTTCAATATTAAACTTCAGAAATATTTAAAATGCAATAAAGCATTAAAATGAAATGTAAGACTATTGGAGATCAGAAGGTTTCAGTAAGAGATAATCTCTACCAGTTGTCGATACAAATATGTAATGGAAACACTAATGTTTGTCTATTTTTGTTCTTGATCAAATTGCATGAAAGAAATTCAGCTATACTTCTGGGTAATTGTTTTTCAAAGAACTTGAATCGATATTCCTCGCAAATTCTTAGTCAGGCAAACAAAATGCATCATTGTGGATAAACTTTAACACAAATGGTAAAAAAAAAGTAAGAAATGGGTAAATGTCTATTCCTGAGCACCCCATCCTACTACTGGAAATGTGTAAGTGAGAGTTATCCACGGGTGACCAATTCCAGGCACCAGAACCCATATGACTCCCCAAAGTCATAAGATATTTTTTTCTCATTGTATATAGAAAATAGCTCGCTTCTACGGTGAATTGTGAAGAATGCAGATCCTCTGCCAAATATGTCACAAAGAAGATGGAAAACGAAACTATTGGTTATCAGTATGGGTTCTTTTAGCTCAGCTGACATCATGATTACTTTCGTAAGGGACACTTGGAAGTATTTATCCGTGAAGCATGTGAATCCTACATCCATGAAGTTAAGATGAAGTAATGCCAAAAATCAAGTTGTACCAGATACTGCTGTATTATCACTGGCAAGTAAAATAGAACACAAACAAACAAATGCTTAAATCCTGAAGGCTTTCACACAAGTAAACCATTTGGGTTTTTTACTAAACTCAGGAGGCTCGAGCCTACATTTTTAATACAGCCTAAAAACCTGTAGTATAAATATTATAAATGCATAATATAAGCACCATGAGTAAAAAACATGTAATTGCCTATAATGTTCTTGTTTATGAATGAGGTCATTAAAAAAAATAAATACTTCACTGCTTCCAGTATTCACAGCAACTAATCTGCATAAGATGCCAATGACCTATGTACTATTTTCTGAGCTGACATAAATGTCCACCCATAACATTACAAAAGAAAGAGAAAAATTGGATTTTAAAGGATATTAAAGTTGTCAGGGAGTTTGAAATCATCTAACCCAGTTTTTCATAAAATGTAAGACCTAGACCCTGGTGGTACAATCACAGAGCTTTAAAATAACTTTGAATAACATTCTAAGGAAATGACTCCTTTTTCAGTTTTTCCCCTTCTGATTAAGTCAAGGAAAAGAATCTCAATTACTAACCTTTTTTTTTTTTTAAACAAAGAGAGAACTGGCCTCAGCTTAGAGCTCTAACTAGACAATGGTACCTAGGGTTGTGATGAATTGTGTTTATTTTTATAGGTGACTTCTGTTTATAGCATTGTTACCCATTTTCCAATTACAGTTATAACATAGTTTCTTATCTAGATACATTTTCTTTGGTAAAATAAGTGTTTTTATACTATGGATATGATCACTTATTTTACAACACTTCAGTGTAAACAGCAGGATATGCATGTTAAGTAAGTTGTTTCCAATCTACAGTCCAAGAATGGCTGATTACCCTTTGTGGCCCTAATGAGGACTCAAAACCTAAAGAGAACTATCCTTAAAAGATAACAAGTCCCTAAACAAACCTATACCAAATGCTTTGTCAATAATTGTAAGTCATGTTAGAAATAATATTTATTAGCTTAAGTGAATATTATTCAAGATAGGTGATGAGTTAGAATACTGAACTGCTCCTACCATTCTCCTGTAGGCACTGCCAAACCACAGTGGTGCAGTCAATATCCAGAGCTGTACTGATCCTGCATCCTTCCATTGCATAGAGGACCCAGATTAGCCTGATCTAATTATAGGGATGGCTATAATAACACTGTGATCAGAAAACTGGCATCAGAAAACTCTGATGTCCTGTTTAGAGAAAGCTGCTTTTGGTAGGACCAGTAATACTTAGGGCAGAAGTGTGCCTTCGAAGGTAATGATAGAACCAATGACCTCCTTTGATGCTTTGATGATACCTTATGTCCTTACTCTTTAAGTACACAGTTTTCTCACACTTTTGCCTGGAATTGGATGTGTCTTACAATCAATGGCATTTTGCAGTTATGATTAGTTGTGTTCTTTCATTCTCAATAATCCGCAGAACTATTGTGCATCTTAAAATAGATAGTATCTTAGTTTGGGTAAACTGCAGTGAATATTCCTGCATTTGGCAGAATTTTATCCGAGACTTTCATTCATCGAAAGATATCATCTAGTAATAAAGTTGCCAGGAAGAGGAAAATATCCTTTACCAACTTGTAACCGCTGAAAGACTAGCAAATTTTAGCAGAGATGTTTGCTAAATGGTCTAATTGGATAAAAGGTAATTCTGCATAATGATACAATTCACAGAACTCAATAAATAACAGTAGAGGCTATAAGTAGATATATAAAGTATTAGAAGGTTTTAAATAAGTTACTGAAGTTTAGGAAACATTAATCTGGCCAAACCCTACAAAGAAGGAAACTTAAAAATCAGTTAAGTGGTTGAGTGGCTTGAACGACATTCCACAGTAAACTGAGTAGTAGAGTTTGTTTGTGTGGACCAAGGTTCATTTAACTATTTTATGTTACGTCTTAACTATCTATTGCTCCATAAAAAATTACCCAAAATTTAGTGATTTAAAACAACAAGTGTGTGGCACCTGTGTGGCTCAGTCGATTGAGTGTCCAACTTCAGCTCAGGTCATGATCTCACAGCTTGTGAGTTCGAGCCCCACGTTGGGGCTCAGAGCCTGGAGGCTGCTTCAGATTCTGTGTCTCCCTCTCCCTCTCCCCCTGCTCTACTCGTTCTCTCTCTCTCTCTCTCTCTGTCTCTCTCTCTCTCAAGTAAAATAAACATTAAAAAATATTTTAAAACAACAAACATTATGTCATAGTTTCTCTGCAATGGAAATTCAGGTGTGACTTAGCTAGATGTCTCTGGTTCAGTGTCTTCCATAAGACTTCAGTCAAGCTGTTAGCCAGGGCTGAAGTCTCATCTGAACTCTTGACTGGAGAAACAATCAGCTTCCAAGTTTATTCACATGGTTGTTGGAAAGAGTTTTAAATGATGCTGATCTCCCTATTGCCAACGCCATTCTCCATGTCATTTATTCTTTGCTATAACAGACACTCAGACTTGGTTCTTTCCAATATTAACTGCTAAGATTATCATGGCCATAGACAGAATTGTCAAATGCATGAAAATTATAATTTAGTGCCTATTATATCCCTAAATATATGTTCCAACGAGGGAAAACACTCAAAGGTTAATAGGGCACTTCTTGGGATAGTAGAATTATGGTTGATTTTGTTTTATTTCTTCACATTATTCTAGTTATTTACAATAAGTATGTAAAATGCAAGTTATCTGAAATGAGTTTTTAATGTCTTAAAATTCATCAGCAGTTTAAGTAAATTATGACATACATGCTTTCATGTTTGCTTATAACTGTTTTATTTTCTGAAGTTAGGGTTTTTCCTTGAAAGTTCAGAATTACAGGTCCCTGGATATATTTTTCCCTGAACAAAAAGAGACTTTCAATCCTGTTGCCAAATTCACAACTTATGCCAAGTTGCAGGAGCATTAAAAAAGGTAAAAGAAAAGGCCAAGTTCCTTTTGGACTCTCAGACAGGGTAAAGAGGTCAGAAGAGTCAAAGGAATTATTTTCTTTTATAAGTTTGGCTTCCTGAGCAGCCAGATCAATTCACAGTTTTCATTTCTGTCTTGCCACATTGTACGGTCAAACACGGGCTGTATAAAGGAATCATTGTAAAGGGAAAGCCTCTCTACCGAATCTCCAAGTGCAGACACTTGGATGGCCAGGCCCTTTTCTCACCAAGCTCAGGCTCATGAGAAGTGGGTGTTAGGTGTTTAATAGCCCTGAAATGTTTTCTTTCTTCTCTGTGCCCTAGGGTTGACTACTAACTGATGTCCCAATTATTCTAGAGAACCGGTCCTACCAACTTTAAGAGATCAGCTCAGGGCCTAGCATAAATGCAAAGAAGAAAAAAAATCTTACAGTGATGCTGATTTAGCCTGAAGAGACTTTGAGGATCTGTTATTTATATTTTTACAATAAAAACAACTGCATAGCTATTTTATCCATTTTTGAAGAGAAGGAAACACAGAACTATAACCCCACACAAAGGACTTGACGGTTTTGTCCCTAATATATGATTTATTCTTTTAAAATCAATATTGTTTACTTTATTAACAAATCAGAAAGACTTATTTTGTCTTAAATGTTTCCAGTATGTGAGTTTTTCCAAGGATCCCACTGAAGTAATATAAACTTGTACATATGTTCACACACAATTATAAGCTTAGAAGAGATCAAAATTCCATGACTTCATCACAGTGGCTTTCAGGGCTGGAATAATAATTACAGCTATGTTCACTGTATCCATTATGGCCTTCATTTTAAACAGCCTCTATATGAAATAATATGCCCCTTCAAGCTGTTTTAGAAATAGACTTGTATATAAATAGAATAAACAAATACATTGGAATCCTACCGATGATTCATATTTACAGTTCGGTTTATTAACAATTTATGGCAGCTTTCTTTCTATAATTTAGCACTCCGAAATAAAAAATAGCATGTTTACATGAAGAAAATCAGGAAAATTAAATTGTAAATAATATTTTTAAGTTTATTTATTCATTTTGAGAGAGAGCGAGAGAGCACAGGAGGGTCAGAGAGAGAGAGAGAGAGAGAGAGGGAGAGAGAATCCCAAGCAGCTTCTGCACTGTCAGCTCAGAGACCTATGTGGGGCTCAAACTCATGAACCATGAGATCATGAGCTGAGCCAAAACCAAGAGTCAGACACTTAACTGACTGAGCCAGACAGGTGCCCCTTAAATAAACTTTAAATACATTGGGAAATGGATAAGGAATCTCCTCAAGCTGCTTGACTGTTGGCATTTGTATTACACACTAGTAACTTTTCCTAAGACTTTAAGTGGATTTCCAATGTGGGTTTTTTTTTCAACCTTGAGTACTGTCTCAGATGAAAACTATTATTAAGAATGTGAGGGGCACCTGGGTGGCTCAGTTGGTTGAGCATCGACTTCAGCTCAGGTCATGATCTCATGGTTTGTGGGTTCGAGCGTCACGTCAGACTCTGTGCTGACAGCTCAGAGCCTGGAACCTACTTTGGATTCTGCATCTCCCTATCTCTGCTCCTTCCCCACTCACACTCTGTGTCTCTCTGTTTCTCAAAAATGAATACATGTTAAAAAAAAAAAAGAATGTGAAAAAGTCATATACTTGAGACATCTGAAATAAATGAACCTTATCTGGAAGTCTTCCTGTCCCCTCCCCACTGCAATGCTGAACCTTGCGATTTAATAAATCATGACTATCATGGTTATCAGCTATAGGTAATAAAAAAGAAAAAAGTATTAAATTCTAATATTTAATAAATGAGAAATGGAAGAAAGTAGCATAAGTGTAGAGGGGCTACAGAAAGAAAAAGAGGAGGAATTTTGGTACAATATTATTCAAAATGGTCTCTCAAAGTTGCATGTGATAAACAGCTGTTTCTCAAACTTACTTGCCATGAAACTCTTCTGTTTTGTTTTATTTTTATTTTTGTCTTTTGGCTTCTTATGGAACACTGTAACCTAAGGAATATGCTTGGAAAATAGCAACATTTTCCAACAAAATTTATAGGCAACTAGGTACTACAGTGGCCTCAAAACATACCCATACAACAAAATTTAAGGGAAAGGACTAATATAATGCTACAGTACATGCATTTTTTTCCCATAAAGAGGCCATTTTAGGTCTTTCAGCTGTAAATTTCTATCAGCTCTCTACCAGAAGGGGTACAGATAGTAAAATAAATTAGACCAATCATCATTTCCTGTGTTCCTCGATTAAACTGTTAACATAATCCTTGTACAATTCTTGGCTCTCTTCACACAGGCAACTATTAACTACTACTCCGGGTGGAGATAAGCTGTTAGAATTCTCCAGGGATAGTGCTTCTCACTTTTACCTGCCCTCGGCATTGAAACTGCATATAAAGAGAAAATCAGCCGATATATTTACCTGTAAAGATACTTGGAGGCATGATTAAACCAAGTAGTTTACGAAGATAGGAGAATTTCTCAAGCATGACTATATGAACATTTTGTAATGAGAACCCTCTTCACTTCATGATATATATCATATTTAACGGTGAAGGAGGATAATGTGTTTTTTCATACCTCATTACCAAACTAGATATAAGTATTCCATCACCGCGAAGAGAGCAGAATCAGAGCACAAACAAAGACATAAAATTCTCAGACTTTTGGAAGCATAGTCCAGCTGTACGACAGTAATATTTGAAAGAAAATGGGATCGGGCGAAGTTTCTATCGGCATCTCCCACCCCGAACTAGCTGCAGGTAGACGGGAGGGTAGAGGAGATAGATGGCTGTACCGTCTTTCCTCAGGCAAGAGCCCCAGGAAGGACATATTCTGAGGAGTTCCAGAGTCGAGGGGCGTGTGCAGTCGCCCTGTCTGGAACTCTAGGGCGGCAGCCTGGCCAAAGCTCCTTCTGCCACCGTGGTGCAGTAGGGGATGAATGGCTGCAGAAGAGCCGGGGGCCAAGTGGGCTCGCAGCCCAGGGAATCTTTTGCAGTCCATCTGCAAGTGGCGAGGTAAAACAGTAAAAGAGCTGGGAAGTTAGCTGAGAAACGATCTGGAGATTTGGAGAGGCCATGGAGCCAGAATGAGCAGAACTCGGATTGATGCAAACAGAGGCATCTCGACAGATGCCAGCATGGGTCACATAGTTCTCCTAAAGCCAGCGCATTATGTAAGCCCTCTAGACTTTAGATGCTTTCCTGAAGGGAAATAAAACACTAGAAGATGTCTGAGCTCATCTGGAATTGGCTGGATTAAATTTCCTACCATCGAGCAGAATGAGAGCTGAGAAAGTGAGAATTTAAATTGATTTGCAAGAAAAAGAGTTATATTTTTTATATACGCTTGTGAAAACGGTACTCACTAAATAGAGACCTATGTGGTGTATTCAGTAAGTTCTGATAATAATCTCAAGTTCTCTTTCACTAGAAATCTCCTGATAACTGAGCCAGAGTAAACAAGACAAAGACACTGATCTTCCCAGAAACCTATGTCCTTCTTGTTCCCACCTATCAACACTGATAAGCCTGCTTCTGGGCTTTCATTCCTAAACAATCATCTTTCCCTTGTACCTTTTAAAATTATAATTTTTAAAAGTTGAATCATTATTAGCTGATTTCTGTGAAAGTTTTGGCTTTCTTCCACATTGCTCAACAAAACGTTGGCTCTGAGTATACAGTGTTTCAGCCTTCCTATTGAACTATTTAAACTAATTTAAACTATTTAAAGTAATCGGTCTCTGTATTTCTGGGGACTATATTCTCTCTGCACTGGAAGAAATTTTGTAAATATGGGACAAGTAAAAGGATGTTGTAGAAGACTTATAATGGAGAGTCAGATACTATAGGTCACATAAGGAGAACAGAGTAAGTGCTTTCTGGGAACTAGTGGGTAATAAACTAACAATGAATCTGAGCTTAAAATAGACCTTCTATTGCATATTTTTGTGAACACTATAATTCTTACATAGGACAGTTAAAAGTGAGCCCAAAGAAGGGCTCCTGGGTGACTCAGTTGGTTGAGCATTCCACTTCAGCTCAGGTCTTGATCTCACGGTTCGTGGGTTCAAGCCCCACATCAGGCTCTGTGCTGACAGCTCAGAGCCTGCAGCCTGCTTTGGATTCTATGTTTCCCTCTCTCTCTCTCTCTGCCCCACCCCTGCTTGTGTTCTCTCTCTCTCTCTCTCTCTCTCTCATTCTCTCTCTCAAAAATGAATAAATACTAAAAAAAAATTTTAATGACCCCAGAGGCAATAGCTGAGAAATATCTAATTTCACACAGATCACACCAACTTCTAAAAAATAATTACCACACGATACTGTAATCACTGATTTCTTTGCCTATTTTTTAAACAAGATTATCAGATTCTTGAAAGCAAGGACTACATTTTATTCTTTGTTGTCTTTATTAATCCCTACAACGATGCCTGAGACAAAATAGATATTCAATAAATACTCATAAAAGGAAAAAATAAATTAATAATAGAAATTGTTAATTATTACATTCATAGATCTATCCAGCTGTGTCTAAAATACACAACATTAATCAGAGCCACAAGTTAATTGTTCTTTCTCATATCCTGCCCTGTGTTTAAATGAGATCATTTCACCAAGAACTGGAACTTCCTCCAATCATTAAGAACAAACCACAACATCCATTTCAAGGTAAACAGGAAACCATTTCTAAGGCTGTTGGTGGGCTAGTGAAATGTTTCCATTTGAATAGAAATTCTCCCATAAGTACACAGGTTGACCAATTTGAATTTAAACTTTGAGTCTGACTCAATTCAGCCAGTGATGTCACTACCTCTTTACATTTTAAGTGTTTTATAGTTTTTTTTACATTTAACCTGAAAAAGGGGCCATTAAGCTTCAAAGTAGTAGTCTACTCCCAGTAGACTCATGACCCAAGTTTCTGTTTGCATGTGCTTTATGATTTTGGAAGTCTTTTCATTCATATTATCTAATTTAATCCTCTCAAAATTCCTGTAAATTAAAGAGATTCCCTTTTTCCATTTAATTATTAAATCAAGGCTATGGGACTTGCTCAAGGTCATGTGGCTTTTAAATGGCAAAACCAAGGCCCAAACCTATGTCTTCTCATTCTATCCCTGGCCCCCACTCTTTATGCCACCCTGCTATCTTTTTTATATAAAAACGTCATTTTGGAATGTTTTACCTAGAAAACTCAAAAACTTTCTTTTGTTTCCCCTCAGGTATACCTAGCAGTCTTAATTATGATTGTGAATCAAAAAGACAAATAAAGAAAAATGAGAGTAACTTCTGTGTATCTGTGAAAATGTCTAGGGCATAAATATACATCCTAGGGTAACGTATTTTCCTGAGAAGAGTTTGTGGATGCATTATCTCATTTCCTGTGGCAAAGTTTTCCCATCCTGGCTCTGAATGTAGCCTGGGACACAGAGCCAGCGTGTAACTCCTGATGGAATCCTGGCAGGGGAAGCTGGCTTCACTGCAGCTTGCTGTCACCCAGAAACCCTAAGAGAATATGCAAATGTTCCACAGATTTGCAAAAGTGGATTAAAGTGTGAACAGTCGTTAGCTTTTTGTAAATCACTCCACACTGACTTTCATTCCATACATAACCTTGACATCTTACTAACGGGTATAAATATTTTGACCATAAATTCATGAGGAAAAGGAAGCCGGTATTGTTAGTCATTATTCCCATCTAGCCTAATTCCTGGCATATGTGCAGTAGGTGCTTCAAAATGGCATGAATTCAGTATAAATTATGTGGAAAATATTATCTGTTATTCTGAAGATCTCCCACTTGCCCCTTTGCCCCCACCACTTGCCTTCTAAGGGGTATAGATTGTTTGGTGATAAATGCGGTGGGTATGAAGATTAAAAAAAACAACAAAGAGAGGCAAATTTAGCTGCTTAGGAAAATATGAAGGTATAAAGATATCTGAAAATTCCAGAAATAGAGAAAGATATAATGAACTGAAGAACTTGTGAGATGTGTTTCAATAGAGAAAGCAAGCAGACGCAAAACCAGGAGTTTGGAGAGGGATAGAACAAGAACTTCTAATGGCTTTTTCTTTTAAGGTTTAATTTATTGTCTATGAGCTATCCTCTCCATTGCCCACAAAATAAACAGATTTATTAAAATCTGTTATTCTCTCACATTGTGACATTCAATTTGTTTGAGGGACATGCAAAGAAATTCTGTTTACTTCAAGGTGGGCAAAGAAGTTATTTAGATCTGTTTCTACTGGCTTAGTATTTATGAGATCTGTTCATCAGGTGTGCAAATTCATAGATTTTTAAAATGAGAACAAGCCCCAGAAATCATTATCTAAACTTCCATGTTTACAGAGCGGAAACTGAGACACAGAAATTAATTGACCTTTATTTCATTATCTCTAAGAGTCACTGTAAGATGTGTTGAGGGAGCCTAATGCAAGCTGAGGGCAGAGTACAGCTAGCACCACCCCCCCACCTCCCCCCCAAGGTGGAATATATATGTGTGATATTCCTCAGATACTCCTGGCTACCCAAGAACAAAGGAAAGGGGGTTAAGTACTTGCCATGGTGATGCGGGAAACAAAGGCAAATGAAACATTAAATTCCCTTACTGCCTACAGCCCATTGTAAAGTCTTCGAAATTGGCAGAGTGACCTACCTTTAGGAATTTAGCTGCCTCTTTGATGACACTTTGCTGGGGACAAAAGGGAATCTTGGCTTAACATTATCCTGACCCCTTGGGATCCTGTAAGTCTACTATAACTTAAAAAAATTCCTTTGGAAACATCCTTTATCTCAACTCCCCCAAGATATATGCTGGCAATCATACTCCAAGCCTATGGCTCCCTGAAGTACATCTGAAGGGTCTCATGAATAGGTTTTACGAAATAGTAATAAATGGTGTTTTCCTAACAGCAGCCAGCCCCTCAATGTCCTGGAAACCTTGCTTCCAAAATACCTTAGAGACTTACTATCTATCCCCAACCCTCTCCCAACCTGAAGGCATATAATCAGTTACCCATCACAACCCCAGTGCAGCTCTTTCTGCCCACGGGTTCTGTCCCTGTGCTTTAATAAAATCACCTTTTTTTTTGCACCAAAGACATCTTCAAGTCTTCTTTCTTGGCCATATGCTCTGAACCCCACCACTACCCCAAAACCCCATCAAGATGCACCATTTTATGGGAATGCAAACTGCTGCAGCCACTCTGGAAAACAGTATGGAGTTTCCTCCAAAAATTAAAAACAAAACTACTCTATGACCCAGCAATTGCACTACTAGGTATTTATTCAAGGGACATAGGTATGCTGTTTTAAAGGGGCATATACACCCCAATGTTTATAGCAGCACTATTGACAATAGCGAAAGTACGGAAAGAGCCCAAATATCCATCGATGGATGAATGGATAAAGAAGAGGTGGTATATGTATACAATGGAATATTACTGGGCAATCAAAAAGAATGAAATCATGCCATTTGCAACTACATGGATGGAACTAGAGGTTATTATGTTAAGTGAAGTCAGTCAGAGAAAGACAAATATCATATGACTTCACTCATATGAGGACTTTAAGATAAAAAACAGATGAACATAAGGGAAGGGGAGCAAAAATAATATAAATATAGGGAGGGGGACAAAATATAAGAGACTCTTCTATATGAACAGAGGGTTACTGGAGGGGTTGTGGGAAGGGGAATGGGCTAAATGGGTAAGGGGCATTTAGAAATCTACTCCTTAAATCATTGCTGCACTATATGCTAACTTGGATGCAAATTAAAAAAATAATAATCACAACAGAAAAAAAGATGCACCATTTTACATATATATACATATATACATGCATACACATATAGAGAATATACAAAAAGAAAAAAGAATGCCATTGATTAAATTATAACACATCTTTTATCATTTAGAATTGTATTTCATACCTAATAAAAGAGCTATTTTAAAGAACATATTAAATGACACCATGAAGATATAAACAACCAAATCCAAAATGTACAAAACTCTATTACAAAATAAATCTGTTTATGTAACAACTACCCCCCCAAAAAAAACAAGATAAAGGATGAACTATTATAGATTAAAAGAAGTTTAAGACATATTATTAGCCAAATGCAATGTATTGCTCTTGTTTGAAACCTGATTCCAACAAACCAACTGTAAATATTAATATTTCAGGTAAATGGGGAAAACTGAATATGGACAGGGTGTTACCTTTTATTAAAAAATTATTATTAATACTACTGAATGAAATAGTCATTTTTAAAAATTCATTATATATTAGAGATGTACAATGAAGAATTTAAGAATGACATGATATTGGGACCTCATCAAAATAAAAAGCTTCTGCCCTACAAAGGAAACAATCAACAAAACTAAAAGGCAACCGACAGAATGGGAAAAGATAATTGCAAAAGACATATCAGATAAAGCGATAGTGTCCAACATCTATAACGAACTTCCCAAACTTAACACCTGAAAAACAAATAATCCAGTGAAGAAATGGGCAGAAGACATGAATAGACACTTTTCAAAGAAGACATCCAGATGGCCAACAGACACATGATGGTCAACATCAGAGAAATAAAATCGAAGCCATACTGAGAAACCACCTCACACCAGTCAGAGTGGCTAAAATGAACAAATCAGGAAACTGTGCTGGCGAGGATATGGAGAAACGGGAACCCTCTTGCACTGTTGGTGGGAAAGCAAATTGGTGCAGCCGCTCTAGAAAACAGTGTGGCATTTCCTCAAAAAATTAAAAATAGAACTACCCTATAACCCAGCAATAGCACTACTAGGAATTAACCCAAAGAATACATGAGTGCTGATGCATAGGGGTACATGTATCCCAATGTTTATAGCAGCCCTTTCAACAATAGCCAAATTATGGAAAAAACCCAAATGTCCTTCAACTGATGAATGGAAAAAGATGTGGTTTATATACACAATGGAATACTACTTGGCAATGAGAAAGAATGAAATCATGCCATTTGCAGCAATGTGGATGGAACTGGAAGGTATTATGTTGAGTGAAATAAATCAGTCAGAGGACAGATATCATATGTTTTCACTCATCTGTGTATCTTGAGAAACTTAACAGGAGTCCATAGGGGAAGGGAAGGGAAAAAAAAGTTACAGAGAGGGAGGGAGGCAAACCACAAGAGACTCTCAAATACAGAGGACAAACTGAGGGTGGATGGGGATGGGAGAGAGGGGAAAATGGGTGATGGGCATTGAGGAGGGCATTGCTGGGACGAGCACTGAGTGTTGTATGTAAGCCAATTTGACAATAAATTACATTAAAAAAAAAGAATGACATGAAATCTAGCATTTGACTTTGAATATTTCACCCCAAAAAAATGTAGGCACAGTGATAGATGAAAATGATAGGAAGTTGATAACTTTACAAGCTAGATAATAGATATATTTGGGTCCATTATATTATTCTCTCTACTGTAAATGCTTTGAAGTTTCTGTTAAAAATGTTTTTAGGGGTGCCTGGGTGGCTCAGTTGGTTAAATGTCCGACTTAAGCTCAGGTCATAATCTCACCATTCAGAGTTAGAGCCCCATGTTGGGCTCTGTGCTGACAGCTCAGAGCCTGGAGCCTGCTTCACATTCTGTCTCCCTCTCTTTCTCTCCCCCTCCCCCACTCGCACTCTGTCTCTGTCTCTCAAAAATGAATAAGCATTAAAAAATTTTTAAAAAAATGTTTTTAAAACTTTTTAGATTCATTTAGATAAAATTTTCATTACATATTAAAAATAAATGAAATTTGTTAAATTGTTTGTAAAACATCTCCACATTCAAAACTAAACACTTCTGAATCACTTTTTAAAAATAAACTGCTTTAGAATAGTTTTAAATTTACAGAAAAGTTGCAAAGATACATGAGTTTCAATATACCCCACACCCAGCATTTCCTCTATTATTTTCTCTATTATTAATATTATATTAAATATATTATATTAGTATGCTATATTTGTTGCCATAAATGAACTAATATTGATGAATTATTCACTAAACTCCAAAGTTTATTCAAACCTCCTTAGTATTTACCTAATGTCCTTTTTATGTTCCAGAATATAATCCAGTATACAACATTACATTTAGTTGTCATTTCCTCCTTAGGCTCCTCTAGAGTGTAGCAATTTCTCAGGGGCGCCTGAGTGCCTCAGTTGGTTGAGCATCTGACTTCAGCTCGGGTAATGATCTCATAGGTCATGGATTCAAGCACCTCGTGCTCTGCTGACAGCTCAGAGCCTGGAGCCTGCTTTGGATTCTGTGTCTCCCTCTCTCCCCCTTTCACACTCTGTCTGTGTCTCTCTCTCAAAAATAAATAAATACTAAAAAAAAAAAATTCAGAATCTCCCTCTATTAGGATTTTTTTTCTGTTTATCTCATGATTAGACTGGTATTATGGGTTCTGTAGAATACCGAAACATCATATCAAGAGTATGGACTATCAATATGACATCACTATTGATGTTGACCTTGAACACCTAGCCGAAATCATGTTTGTCAGACATCTCCACTATAAAGTTACTTTTTTCATACTGCATTTTTTGGAAAAAAAGTCACTATGCACACCCCAAACATACACACACCCTCCTTGAGGGTATGGCATCTATATAAATTTTTAAAATTTTTATGCAGGGGAGATTTTTCTCTTCCTCCCCATTGATTTATCTATCAATTATGAATTTTTAATAATGATTTATATATTATTATTTATATCAATATGCACTCATGGATATTATTTAATAATGATTTATAAATTATTATTTATATCAATATGCACTCATGGATATTTATTTTTACTTTTGATTATAATCCAATTCTATTCTTATATTGTTGCTCAAATTGTTCCAGTTTGGGCCACTGCAAAATCTTCAGTTGGCTCTGGCATCTCTTTGACATATCCCCATTAATATGAGTTTTTTTTTTTTAGCACTTCCTTATTTTCTGGCACTACAAGATTCTCCAGGATCATCTTATATATTTTTCCAGCCCCAGCAGAATTATTTTTTAGCCCAGGGTTAGCTATATCCATGTTCTCCCACACACATTGTCTGCCTTCTCAAGAACATTAGAGAAGAAGCATTTATTATAAACATGTTCCTCTGTTGGGTTTTTTTTTCCAAGATGCTGACACTCATTCTGAAGAGTGCTTTTAGCTAAATGTCAAAACATAAACAGAAGTTTTTATGCAACTATAAATAAGTTTCCTCATGTGCTTTCAATGACGACTATTTTGCAGCATCTGCCAGATGGCACACAGTGACTGCAATATCTTTCAGTGTAGTTTTGCTTGTGACAAATTCTCTCCATTTTCGTTGGTATAGAAATTTGTGATTTCACTTTTGAAGATATTTTTATTGCATACAGAATTCTAGGTTGGCAGTTATTTTTCCCTCTGGCATCTAGGTCCTCTGTCCAGTACAGGTGGGTATATTGGTCTCATAAATAAACTATAATTATTGCTAGATATTAGTTCCATCCCTCACCACCTAACTCAGTCATTCAGCAATTTAAAGATTTTTAAAATCTAGTGACTTCTTGCTTCCATAGTTTCAATTAAGAAGTCATCCATCTATCTGAAACTCACTGCTTTTAAGATGTGTCTTCTGGGGCGCATGGATGGCTCAGTCAGTTAAGCATCCGACTTCGGCTCAGATCATGATCTCACCGTTCCCAAGTTCAAGCCCCGCGTTGGGCTCTATGCTAACAGCTTAGAGCCTGAAGCCTGTTCCAGATTCTGTGTTTCACTCTCTGTATGTGCCCCTCCCCTGCTCATGCTCTGTCTGTCTGTCTCTCTCTTTCAAAAATAAATAAACATTAAAAAAAAAAAGATGTCTTCTTTGTGATTAAAATTTTCTCCTTGGTTTTCAAATGTTACACTATAATATGTCTAGTTGATATCTTGAGTTAAATTAATAAAACTCTTAATATGTAATTAAATATTAATTTTTAATATTATGCCCCATTATCTCCACTTTGTCTCCTACTCAAATTATACTTATGTTTTATATTTAAACCTTGTCTTGTATTCTTCTTTCTGTTTTCTATATTTTTAGTCTAAAACCTTGAACCTGGCTATTTCCTTATAATCTACCATCCATATCATATATTCTCTTTTCAACTGTGTCTGATCTGCAGGGAATTCATCAGTTTTTTTTCTTATTATTTCACTTTTTAAGTTCTAAATTATAATTCGGTGTTTCTTAATTGTTCCCTCTTCTCTTTCAAATTTTTAATCATGTTTTTAATTCCTTGGATATATTAATCACGGTTATTTTTAAATCTGTGTTTAATAATAGCATTATCTGAACTCCCTGTTGGTCACTTTCAATTTTTATTGTTTTCCCTTGATTCGGATTACTCCTCATTTTTTTCATCTGTCTAGTTACTTTTTCTTGAGTGTCAGTCATTCTGTCTGAAATTTTTAGAGGTAATTTTAGGTTCTGAATTACATCATTTCTTCCTAAGAGGATATACTTTGTTTTTGGTATTTCAAATTATCTTAATCAGTTTAGATACTGAGATGATTTTAAACTGGATTTAAATCCCTCAAGATAGTATTTTGATGGCTTACTCTTACTCTTAGAGGGAACCCAACTAAAGGCTTGTTTGCTAAGGTTGTGTTGTTGTTTTTTTTCTCTCAATACCTCTTCTCATTGGGTTCTGAGTACCAGTTTCACCACTCCAGCCTAAGAAATCTGTTATCTTCTTATTTTCTTAGCTGTCACTTTTAGAATCATCATATTTCTCTGGTCAAAGGCAGCCCCAAATTCTGTGTTAACAGTTCTATAGTGCTCTCCTCTCCTGGATTGGCCCCACATTTCCTTTCTGCTTTGGTAGCCTTCTAATTTCTCAAACAAATTTTTGTCTACCTCATCTACTTGCTCTAAGTGGAAGAATTGGTCCAAATTACCTATTCTATCATCACCAACACAAGAATATCTTATATTTACTTTTCTTAGGTCAAGTCATACTACTTGTATCTCAGTGTATAGTATTACAAATAAGTGATATCAAAATATCATATTATTAAAATCATTTATTATCACTATATGGAATCAATCTATAGATAATGACTAAACATAATGGGGAAAAGTAGATCTGTAAATTGTAAATCTCAGCAAGTAACTTAATAGGAGTTGATAGGTTGAGGGGGAGAAGGTTAAGATAATTATAACACTGAAAATATCTTATTAAAATGTTTGTAGTAAAAAACTACTGGCTTATAAAGTTGATTTTTATGTATATTACTTAATGTTTAAAAGTAATCAACACAAGATTTTAAATAATTAAAGAACTGGAACCAATTATAAACAAAAAAATGATAAAATAAAAGTACAATCAGTATAAACAAGCAAAATGTTGGATCTCTTCTAGCAGAAATCTATAATTAGTGATTAAAATATGTCAATCTAGAAATAAAGGCATAATTTTTTCTTTTGATTATGGAAATGATCACTATAAAGCTAAATATATAAAAAATTAAAAGTTTATATTTCAATAATGGGACTTAGTGGTGGAAGAATATTTTTCTTTGATACCACTACTTGGTTTTGCTTAGTTTTATACTAAATTTTTATATGGAGGAATTGTTAATTGATTATATAGAATGCATCAAATGAGAGCCCATAAATAGGAGAAAATGTTAAGACGATATAAATATGTATTTTAATATAACTTCTTTTGACAAAAAATACTTTTCTCTAGTACAGTTAATTCATTTATCTTGTGAAAGAATATCTTATTACTAAGCTAAAATATCAATTACATATTACCACACTCAAAAGTCTAACTATACTGGAATTGACAACTTTGGTTGTAAACTAACTCTCTAAATAAAAGCAAATAAAATAGGGGATAAATCAAAGACTTCAGGTCATGAGGAAGCCAATGAAAAGCTAAAATCACTCAATAGTATCTGAATAAAATTAATAAAAGTCACAAAGGTGAATTCTTTTCTTCTTAAGCATGATCTCCGTGGTAATTATTTTTGAGGTTTATTGTTCACATGTTCAGGGAAAAATAGAAATTCTGCATATCTACTCAAACCACTTAGATATCTACTCAAACTACTTGGAGGTTTCCATAGTCAAGAAAAATAATAAATATGTTTTCAAAAACAAGAACATTTTTTCAATGACTCCATACTTTTGATTTCAATGGGTCTCCCTCCATGAGCATATATATAATCTTTCCCTTAGCCTTAACTACATGCACAGAGCAAGTTTCTGGAAAACTTCTTACCTTCAGCAAAATCACAGCCTCCGATACGCAGAACACCAACAGCTGGAGAGAAGGGCATCTTGTGTAACTGCCATGGAACAGAAGCTAATCTGATAGCAACAGACTTATATGTTAGGACCATGAGTTCATTTTGTAAACTTATTTCATTATAAACCAGTTTATTTTAAATATTCTATCTGAATCCTTCTGAAATGGTTTTTAAAATACGCATTTTCCTTATTTGTTTTATACATTGACTACCAATGGCTAATAAAATCAATTATGGAGAAATACTTCTGGCATAGAGTTGTAGAAAGTTAAATAATTTCCATACCTAGCTGTTATTTTCAGCTGAATATTTAGTACATGCATATGCCATTTATGTGTGAGTTCATAATGTATATTCTTCATCTGTTTTCTTATCAGTTTTCTCCAGATGCTTTTCTTTTAAGAATAATTCTTTTTTTCAATGTTGTCAAACTCTTCCAAAAGCATCTGTGTTGTTGATAGGTTGACAGGCATTATTAATGCCCAGAATAGCTCCAGAAACTTGAAATATTTTAGCACTGAGGTCCCCTATGTTGTATCTTTCCATTCTTGGAATTTATGCCGTAAGGAATATGTCTGATGCAGGCATGATATACCTGTAGGGCTATAGCTGAGTATTTTCCAATAGGCTCTACTATTCAGAACAAGTCCTATATTTACAAAGATTCTGATCGATTATAAGACTAGACTGAGGAAAAGATTCAAACCCAGGCAAGGCAGTTAGCTTTTCTGAGACTTGTCTGTAGTCAGGAAACAGCCCCTAACCCTGGCCGACTTATTGACCATAAATGGGGTCTTGGCAAAAGATGTGGCTGAACCATTACAAATTCATTCCCCCTGTCAGCAAAATCTCAGAACACATGCCCCACAGATGGTGGGCCAGTGCCACTTTCACACATAAAATAGAATGCATTTAAAGTCACTTTTGCTTACAAAAGCTAAACCTATAGAGCTCAGAATTCAGTTTTCATACTACAATAATCAATTAGTGTTATCCACCATTCAAGTATAGTAGTTAGATGGGAGGACAAATTCTACAGACTTCCATAGTATCATTAAAAAATGGCTTGCAGAATTAAACAAGTGAAAACTTTTAATGTCTTAATCTTTGCCATATCATCTTCATTTTTTCATCTAGAATTTTAGTAATAATAATAATAATCTGTTTATTATTTTTATGAAATATTCTATTTTTTAAAATAAAAATACCAAAATTGGAGAGGTGAATTTTAAAAATTAATAAAATATTCACCTTCTCTGAAATTTCCTCCTCTCTGAAAATATAATAATTTTCGTACTTAAATATTTGCGCCTACACTTTTATGTATATTTTTCTCATACTAATTAGCAGCTACATCCTTTAAAATTAGTTCGAATTAAGATAAAATGCCATTGGGTGTGCCTGGGTGGCTCAGTCAGTTAAGTATCAGATTCTTGACCCTGGATCAGGTCATGATCTCACAGTTGGTGGGATCAAGCACAAAGCCTGCTTGGGATTCTCTCTCTCCTCTCTCTCTGCCCTTCACCCTGCTCATGCATGCTCTCTCTCTCAAAGTAAATAAATAAACCTAAAAAAAACTTTAAATAAAAAACATAAAATGCTTTAGCACTTTAAATAGTTCAAATCCAGATTAATAGAAATGACTGTCAATTAAATGAGTGACTTCCTTTCCCGTAGTCTAAAAAATATTCTCATTTTCCAGAATTCTGCTATCTTTGAAAAAAATTTTTTAGTTTCTATATGGTTTTCAAAGCAATTTACTGTTTGCAACAGTGATGTCAGCATATTATATAAAGTATATTATAACAATGTTACATACAGATCAAAAAAATAAGAGAAGGATATATTTATTGGATAGATGATAAAACTATTTTAATAGGAAAAACTGTTAAAAGTTTCATTAATAAAATAATTAAAATATCTAAATTAAAAATAATAAAGCTTTTGGGCACCTGGGTGGCTCAGTCAGTTAAGCATCCGACTTCAGCTCAGGCCATGACCTCATGGTCCTTGAGTTCAAGCCCCGCATCGGGCTCTGTGCTGACGGCCTAGAGCCTGTAGCCTGCTTCAGATTTTGTGTCTCCCTCTCTCTCTTTGCCCCTCCCCCACTCACTCGCACGCACGCTCTCTCGCTCTCTCTCAAAAATAAACACTAATAATAATAATAAAGTTTTTATCAAAATTAGATTGAAGTACAATATGAAAGAATAAACTAGACATTCAGGCACATGCAGAAATTCAACTTCTTCCATCGTTGAACATTAATTCAAACCATTCAAGGGTCATTTTGTATAAGCAGTTGAAGGATTTTAATATTAAGTCAGCATAGCTATATGACAGAATTTTTAAAGAGATAAAACATTAGCTATCTGCATGAGAAACTATATAAGCTAGCAAAAAAAAAGAAAGAGAAGAAAAGAAAAAAGAAGAGTTCCAGGGCACACTGGTAATCAGGGAACCCTTAACCATGACAACTTTGGTTAACAGTCAGTAGCCATATTTTCTTCTGACATTATAGTTCTCTAGGTTACTGCCATTACTTCTCATACAATACATGGATGTAAAATTAAAATTCAAGATTTTCTGAGCACATAGTTCTGAAAAATATTACAAAGAAAAATAAAATACTGTGTTCCAACTATTCAAAAACAAAAAGCCCAAATGAATTGAGATTTATTCAGGAGAGACTATTCAATAATTGGTGAAGAAATCTAGATTTTAGCAGTTTTTCATGAGCCAGCTAATGCATACCTATAAAGTGACAATATAGCATCATTTGTGTGCTAAATGCCCAAAAATATTTCCTTCTTAGAAAAAGACATTCCTTCAATCCATATGCCAAAAATAAAATTTTTTAAGTTATAAAATATTAGGCTAAGACTAAGAAACCAAAACAGTTGATTCCAGATTTGACAAATTGTATAAAATCAAATATTTGATGAGCCATTGAAATTAAAAGTTGTAAAAGTTTAAAGAAATTTAAAGATATTGGTATTTTCAGAAAAAAAACTGGGATTTGTGCAACTGGGAAGTAGTATATGGTGGAATATTATGTAGTCATTAAAACCATGCTCTCAAAGGATATTGAAAGATAAGAGTAGTCTCACGATGTAATGCTAATTTCAAAATCAAAATATAAACTATACTTTTTGTGATCCTAATTTTAATATAACAGTGAAAATGTGTTATTATTTTTTACTACTTAATATCCTTCCAGCATTTAGAAATGTTCTACATTTTAAGTCTTGGTGGAGGCAAGAGTAACCTCCAAAATTTAGGAGCCAATACTATTTTTTCCACATTCTTCTGATATTAAGGCATAGACATGTATATTTTCCAGTGCAACTGTAACAGACTTTGGCTCAAGAACTACTGTCCCAAGATATAAGAGACGAAGTATTCTATCTGGCAGCAGTAGGAAGAGTTCCTCCAAAAGAACTAGTTCTGGGTTTGCGCTATTTTCTCTGGCTGCTTAGTAAATCTGACTCTCCTAGACTTACAGAAATTCTCTAAGCTCCCCAACATGAACTTATTGAATTCCTTTCCTGCTTAATTAAACCAGAATTAGTTTCTATTGCTTACAACTAAGAACTCTGAGTCAGACTAGTACTTACCAAAAAGTTAACTGTAAGTTATCTAAAAGGTTTATGAATTGTTTTTTCTTTCTTCTTTATACTCAAGTTTATTACTCATGTAAATATATGTTATTTTATAATCAAGAAGAAAAGGAATATTAGTTTTTAAGCCAGAGTTTTCTTCAGTGTATATTTAGTAAATTTAACAAAAAATGGTTTATGGAGCCAGTGTTGTGGTGGAGCTGACTGTTACCAGACCACAAGACCCTGTTGTGCAAATCTCTTCCCAACTCCACCTTCAATGCTATCACGTTAGCACCTTGAAATCAGCTGCAGCAGGACTACTTACATGAAGGAAATTAGTATGGCATTTTTCTCCCTAGAAAACCATTTTTTTTAAACAAGACCTTCCTGGAGCAACTGAGTGGCTCAGTCAGTTGAGCGTCCAACTTCAGCTCAGTCCATGATCTCACAGTTCGTGAGTTTGAGCCCCATATCGGGCTCTCTGTTGTCAGTGCACATCCTACTTCAGAACCTCTGCCCCTCTCTCTCTGCCCCACCACTGCTCATGTGCATGTGCGCCCTCTCTCTCTCTCAAAAATAAATCCAGGTCTTCTCTTATCCCCAGAACCTGCTGTTAAATATTTATCAGCACTCGGTTGTATGAAGCCTAAGTTAAATTCATTAAACTCTACACTCTATCATCAAATTTCTTAAAATTTATTGTGCTCTTCCTTGCCAGAAATTATTTTCTATAGTAAATTTAGTAGCTCTCACCATCAAGTTTTAGGAAGCACTCAGGATATTTTGGCTATGAATACTCCTGATCAAAATGAATTAATTCCTAAATGCACAAAATATGGTCCATAAACAACAGCACTGGAATCATCTGAACACTTAGAAATGCAATGAACATTGGGGTACACGTGCCCCTATGCATCAGCACTCCTGTGTCTCTTGGGTAGATTCCTAGCAGTGCTACTGCTGGGTCATAGGGTAGCTCTATTTGCATTTTTTTGAGGAAACTCCACACCGTTTTCCAGAGCGGCTGCACTAGTTTGCATTCCCACCAACAGTGTAGGAGGGTGCCTGCTTCTCCACATCCCCGCCAGCATCTATAGTTTCCTGATTTGTTCATTTTAGCCACTCAAATCGGTGTAAGGTGGTATCTCAGTGTGGTTTTGATTTGTGTTTCCCTGATGATGAGTGACTTTGAGCATCATTTCATGTGTCCGTTGGCCATCTGAATGTCCTCTTTGGAGAAGTGTCTATTCATATCTTCCGCCCATTTCTTCACTGGATTATTCGTTTTTCGGGTGTGGAGTTTGGTAAGTTCTTTATAGATTTTAGACACTAGTCCTTTATCCGATATGTCATTTGCAATTATCCTTTCCCATTCCATCGGTTGTCTACTAGTTTTGTTGGTTGTTTCCTTTGCCATGCAGAAGCTTTTTATCTTGATGAGGTCCCAATAGTTCATTTTTGCTTTAAATTCCCTCGCCTTTGGAGATGTGTCACGTAGGAAATTGCTGCGGCTCAGGTCAAAGAGGTTTTTTTCCTGCTTTCTCCTCTAGGATTTTGATGGTTTCCTGTCTCACATTCAGGTCCTTCATCCATTTTGAGTTTATTTTTGTGAGTGGTATAAGGAAGTGGTCTAGTTTCATTCTTCTGCATGTTGCTGTCCAGTTCTCCCAGCACCATTTGTTAAAGAGGCTGTCTTTTTTCCATTGGATACTCTTTCCTGCTTTGTCAAAGATGAGTTGGCCATATGCTTGTGGGTCCATTTCATGGAAATAGACCAAGGGCCCATCAACTGACAAATGGATAAAGAAGAAGTGGTGTATATATATATACAATGGAATACTACGTGGCAATGAGAGAAAATGACATCTGGCCATGTGTAGCAACATGGATGGAACTGGAGGGTATTATGTTAAGTGAAATAAGTCAGTCAGAAAAAGACAGATACCGTATGTTTCCATGCATAGGTGGATTTTGAAAGACTTAGCAAAAACCATGAGGGTGGGGAAGAGGGAAAGGAAAAAAAGACACAGAGAGGGAGGGAGATAAAACATAAGACTCTCAAAGACTAAGAACAAACCAAGGGTGAGGGAGGAGGGAGAGGGGGTGACAGGCATTAAAGAGGGCACGTGTTGGGATGAACACTGGGTGTTATATGTAAACCAATTTGAAAATAAACTATTTAAATTAAAAAAAAGAAATGTAGACTTTCAGGCCCTGAAAACACTGAAGTTTGCACCTTCAGTGCAACTGAAGACTGAAGTCTTACTGAAGGTAAGAAATAGTACCTTAAAAATGTGTGGTTTATTTTTTTCACACAGCCATTATTTTTTCCAGCTTTATGATATATAACTGACATAACACATTATATATGTTTATGAATATAAATATGTATATATCATATATACATATTTAAGTTTCAACACAATAAGCTAACTGCAAGACAGGAAAAATCAGTGATACACTGAAACACACCATAGATAACTAAAAATGGAATTATAAAATATGATCAAGAAATTCACAGGATTGTAGGAAAACAAAAACAGAGAACAAAGAGAAAACCAGAACTGAAATGGCAGACTGAAGCCTAACATATAAGTATTTATACTAAATATAAATGGTCTCAAAATACCAAAAAAAGGCAGATACTGGGAAGAATAGATACAAAAACACAAGTCAACTCTATGCTGTTTATAAGAAACTCTCTTCGAATATAATGATATTGGTAAGTTGAAAATAAAAGAATACAGCATATCATGCAAACAATCAAATGAAAGCAAAAATGGCCATACTAATTTCAACACAAAAAAGTTACTAGAAGGATGCCTAGGTGGCTTAGTGAGAAGGGCATGACTCTTGATCTTCAGGTTCAATATTCAAAAATCAATCAGTGAAATCTACCATACTAACAGGCTAACAGTAAAAAATCATATGATTATATCAATTGATGCAGAAAAATATTTGACAAAATTCAGCACTCAGTCATGATAAAAACTCTCAAGTTTCTCAACTTGATAAAGAACATCTATAAAAAGTACACTGCTAACATTATACTTAAGAAAATTGAATTGTAGTTTATATTTTACTACAAAGAACGCTCCAGGTCTAAACTGCTTTACTGGGAAATCCTACCAATGTTCAAGTAAGAAATAAAGCCAATTCCATATAAATTCTTTGAGGAAGTTGAAGAAAAGGGAATACTTCCCAATTTATTCTATGATGCCAACTTTCCAAATCTGAGAAAGATATCACAAGAAAAGAAAATTATAGACAAATATTCCTCACGAGTGCAGATGCAAACATTGTTAACGAAATTTTATCAAATCTAATCCAGAAATATATATTACATAATATAGCATGACCAATTTAGGTTTACCCTGGAAATGCAAAGTTGGTTTGACAATCACTTGAAAAAAAATTATAATAACACTATGATTGTCTCAATACGTGCAGAAAAAGCATTTTATAAAATTTAGCATTCATTTGTGAAAAGCAAAAAAAAATCTCAGCAAACTAGAAATAAAAGAGAACCTCCTCAACATAATAAAAGGCATCTAAAAAGACCTACGACTGATATACCTAACAGTGAAGCCTGAATGATGTTCCCTTAAGATCTGGAACAAAACAATGATGTTTGCTTTGGCTGTTTCTATTCAAAATTGCACTGAATCAATAAAATGAGAAAAAGAAACAAAGAGAAACCAGATTGGGAAAAAAAAGAAAAAAGTATTTATTTATATTTATTTACAGGCAACATGATCATCTATGTGGAAAATCTGATGAAATATACATAGTTACTAAACATCTTAAGTTAATTTAGTAACTTTGCAGGATAAAGATAAATGTACAAAAAATGGATTTCTCCATACTAATAACAATTGGATTTGATATTTTTAAAATATTTATAATAGTATCAAATGTTATGAAACATAATTTTTGTGTTCTCTTAATTTTTTTTCCTTTTTTTAATTTAAGTTTTAGTTAACATATGGTGCAATATTGGTTTTAGGAGTAGAATTCAGTAATTTATCACTTACATATAACACTTGGTGCTCATCACCACAAGTGCCCTCAGAACCCGTCAGCCATCTAGGCCCTCTCCCATTTACTTCCCTCCATCAACCCATAGTTTGTTCTCTATTATTAAGAATCTCTTGTGGTTTGTTTTCCTCTCTCTTCCCCCCACCCTTCCCATATATTCACCTGTTTTGTTTCTTAAATTCCACGTATGAGTGAAAGGATATGGTATTTCTCTTTCTCCGATTGACTTATTTCATGTAGCATAATATATTCTAACTCCATCCACATATTTGCAAATGGTAAGATTTTGTTCTTTTTGATGGCTGAGTACTATTCCATTGTATATATGCTCCATATCCTCTTTATCCATTCATCAGTCGATGGGACAATTGGGCTCTCTCCATATTGTTTGGCTCTTGTTGATAATGCTGCTACAAACATTGGGCTGCATGTACCCCTTTGAATCTGTATTTTTTTATCCTTTGAGTAAATACCTAAATAGTGTAATTGCTAGATCATAGGGTAGTTCTATTTTTAGTTTTTTGAGGAACCTCCATACTGTTCTCCAGAGTGCCTGCACCAGTTTGCATTCCCACCAACAGTGCAAGAGAAGTCCCCTTTCTCTACATCCTGGCCAACACCTGTTGTTTCTTGTGTTGTTAATTTTAGCCATTCTGACAGGTGTGAAGTGGTATCTCATTACGGTTTTGATTTGTATTTCCCTGCTGATAAGTGATGTTGAGCATATTTTCATGTGTCTGTTAGTCATCTGGATGTCTTCTTTGGAAAAGTGTCTATTCACATCTTTTGCCCATTTCTTTGCTGGATTATTTGTTTTTTGGGTGTTGAGTTTGAAAAGTTCTTTGTAGATTTTGGATACTTACTGATTATCTGATATGTCATTTACAAAAATCTTCACCATTGTGTAGGCTGCCTTTTAGTTTTGTTGATTGTTTCCTTCACTATACAGAAGCTTTTTACCTTGATGAGGTCCCAATAGTTCATGTTTGCTTTCGTTTCCCTTGCCTTTGACAACAGGTCTGGTAAAAAATTGCTGCAGCCGAGGTCAAAGAGGTTGCTGACTATGTTCTTCCCTAGGATTTTGATAGTTTCCTGTGTCACATTTAGGTCTTTTATCCATTTTGAATTTATTTTGTGTGTGGTGTAAGAAAGTGTTCGTTTTATTCTTCTGCATGTCACTGTTCAGTTTTCCCAACACCATTTGTTACAAAAACTGTCTTTTTTCCAGTGGATATTCTTTCTTGCTTTGTTGAAGACTACTTGACCATATAGTTGATTGCTACAACTAATACAATAATTCAGCAAAGTCACAGAATGAAATCGACATGCAGAAATCTGTTGCATTTCTATACAACAATTACGAAGCAACAGAAAAAAGAAATCAAGGAATCTATTTGCAACTGCAAATAAAACTATAAGATACCTAGGAATAAACCTAACTAAAGAGGTAAAAGATCTATACTCCCAAAACTACAGAACGCTTATGAAAAAAACTGAAGAGGACATAAAGAAATGGAAAAGCATTCCATGCTCATGGACTGGAAGAACATTGTTCAAGTGTCTATACTACCCAAAGCAATCTACACATTTAATACAATACCTATCAAAATACCACCAACATTTTTCACGGAACTAGAATAAATAATTCTAAACTTTTTATGGAACCACAAAAGACTCAAAATAGCCAAAGCAATCCTAAAAAGAAAAAAAAAAAAAACAAAAACTGGAGGCGTCATGATTCCAGATTTCAAGTTATCTTACAAAGCTGTAGTCATCAAGACAGTATGGTACTGACACAAAAACAGACACGTAGATCAATGGAACAGAATAGAGAACCCAGAAATGGACCCACACTATTTGGTGAAACACAATTTTTAACATCAAAATTAAAACCATTATTTATTTAAAGACATACTTAAGAAAATGAAAAAATAAGGCATAGATTGGGAGAAAGTGTTTGCAAAACATACATCTGACAATGGCAGATGGCAAGTATATAAAATGGCAAGTATATATAATGGCAAGTATATAAAAAACTATTACAGCACAATTATAAGAAAACAACCCAACTACAAAATAGTCAAGATTTGAGCAGAAAATACACAAATGTTAAATAAGCATATGAAAACATGTTTCACATTTCTAGACATCAGGGAAGTGCAAATTAAAACCACAATGATACATCACTATACATTCCCTAAAATAGCTAAAATTTAAAAGACTGACCATACCAAGAGTTGGTGAGGATGAGGAGCTACTGTAATCCTCACATATTGTTAGCAGAAGTGGAAAATGGTCTGCACTTTTGGAAAATTAGTATGACAGTACTTTACAAAGATTTATATACATTTATCATAAGACCCCGCAATTCTATTTCTGGATATTTATCCTAGACAAATGAAAACATGTCTACATAAACACTTGTACACAAATGTTCGCTGCAGCATTACTTATAATAGCCAAATACTAGAAATAACCCAAATGCCAGTCAACTGGGGAATGGATTAAGCAATTTGTGATATATCCACAGAATACTACTTGCCAATAAAAGAAACAAAATATTAATATATACAGCAACATGGATGAACCCCCAAACCATTATGCTAAATCGAAAAAGTCAAACTCAAAATGCTAGCACTATATAATTCCAGTTATATGAAATTCTAGAAGAAGAAAAATAGAAGTGGCAGAAATCAGAATAGTGGTTGCCTATAGCCAGGATCACAGAAGAGGAACATCTGCAGAGGTACAGGAAAAAACTTTTTAGGGTGACTTTGATGGTGGTTACAGAACTCTATATCATTAACAAAATTCAGCCAACCATGCATTTAAAATAGGTACATTTTAATGTATGTAAACTATACTTCCATTAAGCTAAGGTAGGTAGATAGACAGGTAGGTAGGTAGGTGTGGATAGGTAGACAGACAATGATAGACAGAGATAACCAGCAGTAATGCCCCTCAAAATGATCTTCTGACTGCTATAACTTACTTGTGTTAGTGGTCTACCCAAGTTTGAAAACTTTTTGCCAGCACTCTCCTTGTAATCTACCATGGCCACCATGTAGTTCCTACAGCCAGCTGTTAGGTTGGTGCCCATTCTCTATCAGGTGGACACGACTTGGCAAAACACAACTTTTCAAAGATATTTCTTTGAATTGATTTAGGAATAGAGGAATGTCTGAGAAAGTATCTTCAACTGATGGTTTAAAAATGAACAAGTACTTTCTTAAGCAGTTCTGTAATTTCTCACTTTCATTGTGAGTCCCACTGAAACATAATAATCATTTTATTATTCTAGTACCTTTGTTGGCACCATACAAAATATAATACTTTCCATAGATGGGCCCCAAATGTACATCTGGTTTCTTTCTTTTTCTTGTTTTGTTTTTTAAGTCTTTGATGAAGTTTGGAACTTCTGACTCATAGACCCTTTGCAAAGGCTGACTCTTTTTTTCCCTCCATTTTTGTGAGAGTTAAGAATGGTTTACTTCTTTGATATGCATATTTTCATTTCCTGTATTTTAAATGATTTGTCTAATATCTTGACAGCAATTCTTGCAATGTATTATTTTTAACTTATCTGAGAATCTTCTGAGAAAAGTACAGAAAATTCAAATTTGCTCTTTCTTACTGACTTCTTTGAATATAAGAGGGTAAACATAACTATATGATAAATACTAAGTTGCAATTATTAACAAATTTTTAAAATATAAATATAAGCAGAAAATAAAAGTAAAATTGCTAGAGGCATATGTCATATAAGAGAATTAATACATGATCCAATAATCAGTAATTATAAGACACACTATAATGATAGAGCTAAAAATAAAAATAAAATGTTGATTTCAATCTAAGAAGCTTACAATCTCAGTGCTGAGACAAACATAATTGTATAAAATATTTAGTCAGCATTTAGTGTAACATTTTATTTTACATGAGGAAAATGTTTCCCCTGGTCTTTCCAAGAACTTATTTGAAACAAGTTTTTATTAGTATTTTCCCCCCTAGACCCATCTACTGAAACTGACACAGAAAAAGAAATGCATAGGAAGTTGTTTTTTCTTTAATTTTTAAAATTTTTATTTTAGAAAGAGAGAGCGTGAGAGCTGGGCAGAGGGGGGAGAGAGAGAGAGGGAAAAAAAGTCTGAGAGAGAGAGAAAAAAAAAAGGAGAAAGAGAATCTTAAGCAGGCTCCACACTCAGCATGGAGTCTGACATGGGGCTTGGTGCCTCGACCCTGGGATTATGACCTGAGCTGAAATCAAGAGTCAGATGCTCAACCGACTGAGCCACCCAGGTGCCCCAGAAGGTTTTTCTAAAAAAATTATTATCTTGTGATATAAGAAAAACAGCAGAGGTAATATAAGATGAATAATAGTGAAGTTTCTTTTTAAACTGGTTCCTTTCAAATTTAAGTGAAAAAAAAATTTCATTTTCTCAAAATTACTTGAAAATCCTATGTATGTTTGTGTGAATATAATGAATCTATTCTTTTTTATTTAAATTTGAGTTAGTTAACATACAGTGTAATGCTGGTTTCAGGAGTAGAATTTAGTGATTCATCACTTACATGTAACACCCAGTGCTGATCCCAACAAGTGCCCTCCTTAATGCCCATCACAATTTAGCCCATCCCCCCACCCAACACCCCACCAGCATCCCTCAGTTTTTTCCTCTGTATTTAAGAGTTTTTTATGGTTTTCCTCCCTCTCTGTTTTTATCTTATTTTATTTTTCCTTCCCTTCCCCTGTGTTCATCTGTTTTGTTTCATAAATTCTACATGAGTGAAATCATATATTTGTCTTTCTCTGACTGACTTATTTCACTTACTATAATACACTCTGGTCCCATACATCTTGTTGCAAGTGGCAAGATTTTGTTCTTTTTGATTGCCAAGTAATATTTCATTGTGTGTGTATATATGTGTGTGTACCATATATTGTTTATCCTGAATATATTTTTATTGAAATATATTTAACATATAATACATAAATTTAAGGTCTACAACATTTTAATTTGTTACATTCATATATTATTATTGCCATTGTTGCAATAATTAACACCTCTGTCGCATTACATAATTATCTCCTTTTAAGTGGTTAGAGTAATCATTTATTAGCAAGTTTGCTGATTGTAAAATGTTGTTGCCTATATTAACCATGTTGTGCATTATATCTCCAGAGCTTATTTACTGCTCCTTGTAAGTCTGTACTTTTTAAAAAAAAATTTTAACGTTTATTCATTTTTGAGAGACAGCAAGAGACATAGTGTGAGTGGGGGAGGGGCAGAGAGCAAGGGAGACAGAATCTGAAGCAGGTTCTAAGCTCTGAGCTATCAGCACAGAGCCCAACATGGGGCTCGAACCCACGAACCGCGATATCATGACCTGAGCCGAAGTCAGATGCTTAACCGACTGAGCCACCCAGGTGCCCCTAAGTCTATACTTTTAAACATTTGTCCTATGCCCATCATAATCACCATTTTAATCTGTTTTTATGAGTTTGGCTTTTTCAGATTCCACCCAAAGTGATATCATAGGGTACTTGCCTTTCTTTCACTTATCTCACTTGGCATAACGTGCTCGAGGCCCATCCATGTTGTCACAAATGGAGGATGTACTCCTTTCTCATGCTGAATAATATTCTTATGACTGTGTGCGTGTGTGTGTAGATATATATATATATATATATATATACCACATCTTCTTTAGCCATTCATCCATTAACGGGCACTTAGGTTGTTTCTAAATTTTGGCTATTGTGAATAATGCTGCAATAAACATAGAAGTGCATGTGTCTCTTTGAAATCCTATTTTAATTTCCTTTGGATATATGCCCAGAAGTGGGATTGCTGGATCATATGGTAGTTCTATTTTTAATTGTTTGAGGAAAGTCCATATTTTTCCCATACTGGATGAACCAGTTTACATTCCCACCGGTAGTGTACAAGGCTTCCATTTTCTCCACATCTTCACAGGTCTTGTTATCCCTGATCTCCTTGATAACATCTATTCCAAGAGGTGTGAGGTGATATCTCATTATGGTTTTGATTTACATTTCCCTGATGATGAGTGACATTTATGTTTTCTAATTATCTGGCATTCTAGACTTCTAAAATGATGCATTAAATAAGTTTGTTTTCCTCTCCTCAAAGAACATACAAAACAAAAATACCCGTGATCTAACAGTAATTCTCACAAATCACTAGTACTGGCTTGAAGGAACAGTATAAATGAAAACTCTTCTTTTTGCATAGGATATAAACAGAAAATTTTACAATATCTAAAATTGCACAAGATTATAGGCCTTGAAGTTCAATTTTGAAGAAAATAGATGGGAGAAAAGAAGTAAAAAATTAACTGAAATGAAAAACAGAAAGAGAGAAGCTTGACTACTACACTGATTCACAATTTCTGTTTATGCAAATGCCATGACTGTAAGAACCTTGAAAGTAGACACTATGTCTTACTCATTTTATATTGTTATCATTGAACGTGGCACCTGGTATATAACAGGAATGAATAGATGAGTTAATGAGTATACTTTCTCTCTGTCCCTCTCTTTGTCTCTCTCTTTGTGTGTGTCTGTCTCTTTCTCTGTCTCTCTGTCTCTCTCTCTCCCTCACACACACACACACACACACACACACACACACACACACACTTGCACAACAAAATCCAGAATAGTACCAAGAGACACATGGTGGGATTCAGGCAAATAAAATGTACTTTGAGTTATCTCATCATGATTTTAATGTTTGAAAAGTATTTCATAATTTACCAGAATCAGTTTCATTTTTGAATATGTAAAGTAAAACATTTAAAAACTAGCAATTTCATGGTTTTACAGAAATTTAATTAATGGTTGGCCCGGCATGAAAAAGAGTCACATTGACATTTTGCTAAAGTCATGTAGTAGAATGTTAGCCCTGGAAGAGATCTGTGCTCCCAAGTGACTGAGCTCTAGGCAGTGGAATGTGTGTGAAAGTGATGTGTGCCCCTTCTGGCCTGGCTCAGAAGCTCCTCTCACATGTGTGCATTCTGCTCTTTGGAGCACTTTTCAGAATTCTTTCACTCTCCTGGCCAACTGGGGCAGAGACAACCACAGTGGTTGTAAGTCATGTATCAAATATGGTAGAGCCTCTGTCAGCCTCAGGTACTGATTGATCCCATAGAGCCTTTCTGGTCCCACAGACCAGAAATACCACCACAAACTGTTATGTGAATAAGAAATGGACCCCTATTGTTTTTGAGCCACACACATTTTGAGTTAATTTGAAAGAGCATCTGACATTACCATAATACACCACTCTTTTCAATATTCCTTAAATATCTGTCTAAACTCATTCATTCAATTTTCATTCGACAGCACTTTTTTTCAGCTCCTCATCACTACGGTTGTGAAGGACAGGGAAATTAGCGAAACATACTTTTTGTCACCAAGAGAATTCCCCAACTTGTTAGAAAAGGAAATAAGCAAACAAACAATACAGGAATTGCAAAAGACAATCTTGTGTGCTAAGAAAGCCTATAGGAGGAATCCTACAACTTGAGAGCTGGGGAGGTGGCAGATCAAGGAAAACTTCCTGGAGCAGGTGATATGTAAGCAACATTTTGAAGGATCAGTAAAAGTAATCAGGTGAAGAAAGTGGGGAAGGGTATTTTAGGCCAAAGTTCCAGTCAGTTTGGTTCATAGTGAGTTTGGGGAACTGTCAGGCATTCTGAGGGCCCTGGGCATATGGAGAGAGGAAGCTGTGAGGTGGGAGAGAAGGCAGTGTGCAGAGTGGAAGAGGATACCTAAATCTGCTGCACTGCAGGAAATGGTAAAATCCAAGGAGCTGCAGTCCTCCTAAGAGGCTTTTGGCATTGACTATAAATAGGTTAGCGTGAGCAAGGAATGTTCTAATACCCGACCAAATGTTTAGAGGTATCTAACACATAATTTTTCCATCTACCTTCCTATCAAGGCAAAAATACAGAAAGCAATATAAAAATTGTCTGCAAAAGCCAGGTTAGTTTTTGTTTTAGTTTTCTTTTTTTTTTTTTTAATTTCTTAACTTTTGGATAATATATCAGAGCAAATTGTTTTGATCTGTACCTTCATTTCCTAAAGGAAGGGAATCAATCAATCAATCAATCAATCAATAAAATAGGGGTACCTGGGTGGCTCAGTTGGTTGAGCATCCAACTCTTGGTTTCGGCTCAGGTCATGATCCCAGGGTAATGGGAATGAGCCTCGTGTCAAGTTTTGCGCTAGGCATGGAACCTGCTTAGAGATTCTCTCTTTCTTCTGCCCCTCTCCTCTGCTTTCTCTCTCTCTATAAAATCAAAAAAATATAAATAAATAAATAAATAAATAAATAAATAAATTTGCTACTCTGTTGTTTCCATTGGCAACGTATATAGGTGCAAACAAATCAATGTTAAGAATATTTGGATAGCATACACAATGAATGGTGAACACAATAGCATATTACAGTGACAGAAATAGGTATGTTGATTCCACTTCAATTACCTGGTGCCCAGAAGATCCCATACAAAGATAGAAACATGAAATACCTACAGGCATGAGATTAAAAACAAAACAAAACAAAACAGAATACTGATTTAGAAGAAAAAAATCAAATTCTCCTAATTTCACATTAGATATGACACATTGGAAGGCATGCACCTCACTGGTAATTCCATAGTTGTCGGGGGTCAAGAATGAGTCTTCACTGAAATGAGACTGTTACTTGACTTTTCTCTAGCCAATCGTCCCTAAAAATGTCCTGCACTGTGGGTATTTTTTAAAGTCTTTAAAGAACCTGCTACTGCTGCTCTCGTTTGTCTTCAGCATTGCCCTTTGTTTCTGTCTCTTCTGTCTCTGCATGAATACCTAGAATGACAGACAGCCATCGCCACCAGCAGGGCTTCTTGAAATTGATGCAACAGAGAGAGGCCTTGTCCAAGACTTAATAAAGACCACATTTAATTAAAAAAAAAAGAAAGAAGGAAAAGAAATCTCATTTCCTATCGCAAACTTTAGAAGGGCTTTAAGAATTGCTAGACTGAATGGAGTTGGTTTTAGAGAAGAATAAAAACAAAGCATAACTGGAGATACCTAGCTTATAACAAAACTACCTGCCAAGAGAATCTTCCAAGTTCATTAGATGGAAAGCTGCCCTTCATTTTGGAGATGAAAAGTGTGGTCTTCTCTAAGGGACAGCTGGAACCCACATGTACTTTGCTAATCACGCATAGCCTTGAAAAGAATCTGAATCCTTTTCTTTAATTTTGTCATGGCTTTTTGGCCACCACCTGCTGTGTTCCTGAGGCTCACCCCAGGAATTCTGTGGCCCCATTTCTTTCCTTAATAAACTTTCCTCTCAAGCCCAGAGATGAAATAGCCCCTTTCCTGAGTGTGTGCAGAGCAGGTGGTGGCAGGGGCTCTGCAGCTGCCGCAGGGGCTACCCTTCAAGTCTGAAATGACAAAACGAAAGCAGCTGTAGGCCTCTTAGAGGTCTTCTGGCACAGAGTACAAACAGGTCACCCTGGGAAGTGAAAGCTCTCATTAGGTTAAAATGCTCTGTGTTCCTCATTTGATGATCACACACGTTCCACACACACTGTTCTGCTGTGAAGTATTTTTTTTTAAAAACAATGCTTATGTTAACAGGCAGAAAAGCAAAGAGAAAGGCAAAAATTCCCATTAGTAACATCGAGTTTCTAAAAATCAGCCATTTAGACCACAGGAAAAATTGTAATGTTTCACTTTATTTTACCTGGCTGGATGTCTTTATACCGGGAGGCCATAATCGATAATTCTAGGTAATATGGAAATCCATAGGTAGCTCTGAGATTGTCAATACTCTATCAATGACCTATATCTATGAGGGAGAGATATCCAAGTTAAAAAAGCCAAAAGAAAAAAGACAAGAGAAGGAGGAGGAGGGGTGGAGGGAACCCCAAATACCTGAGGTTCAAATTAAGTTAAACTGCCATGCTATATACTAAAACAGTAGTTTTCAAAGTATAGTCTCTGAACCAGCCACTCCTGGGAACATGTTAGAAATGTACATCTTCGGGGGACCTGGGTGGCTCAGCTGGTAAAGCATCTGGCTTCGGCTCGGGTCATGATCTCACGGTTTGGGAGTTCGAGCCCCACATTGGGCTCTGCGCTGACAGCTCAGAGCCTAGAACCTGCTTCGGATTCTGTGTCCTTCTCTCTCTCTGCCCCTCCCCTACTTGTACTCTGTCTCTTAAAAATAAATAATAAACATTAAAAAAAAAAAAAAAGAAATGTACATCTTCAGGCTCCACCCCAGACCTACTGACACAGAAATCTTGGTCAGAGGACCCTATATTTTATTACAACCTCCAGGTGATTCTGATGCACTCCAAACTTTAAGAACGACAACCAAATTTTAAGTTTTACTAGCTCGTACTAAAACTACTACTCTAGCTAAATCAGGCTGTATTTAATTAATGGGTGTTAGGTGATTAAATAAGCACATTGTCTGAATGGGATAAAAAATAATCAAGAACATAAGGAAGATACAATAAAATGATTGCTTTTTTTTTCTTTTCAATTATGTTATTTAAATCTACATTTGTAAATAACAAAGTCTGGGACACCTAAGTAGCCAGTCAGTTGAGTGCCCAACTCTTGATTTCAGCTTAGGTCATTATCCCAGGGTCATGGGACTGAGCCCCACGTCAAGCTCTGTGCTGAGTGTAGAACCTGCTTAAGATTCTCTCTCTCTCTCTCTCTCTCTCTCTCTCTCTCCCTCCCTCTGCCCCCTCCTCCACTTGCACTCTCTCTAAAATAAAAATACATACATACAAGCATACATATATACATACATACATACATACATACATACATACACTAAATAACAAAGTCTTTTGAACTTGCCAGAACAAGGGCATGTAGAGAGAGGAGTTAGAGACACTGACCTCCCAAGAGCTTGAATGCCAGGATCACCTGGTGTCCTTCTGCTAAGTTAGACATGCCTTTCCCTTCTAACCATTGAAAAGTCCTGCCACCGTGAGCCAGTGTACTGACTGGAGTATTTTTACATCTATCAGAAAACCTGGGGTAGAAAACATGCTGAAAAACACTAGATTCAAATATAACTCCAATGATAATAAATAAAAATAGCTGCAAATTATTTGATGCTTCTTTATACCAGCACTGCACTGAGAACTTTAAAATTTTTAGCTTTAATCCCCACAACAACCCCTTAAACTGAACATTATCCCCATTCACAAGCTGGCAAACTACCATGTGGAGAGCTTACGTAAATTTTGTAAGGCTCCACCCTTAGTAGCTGATATGGTTTGGATGTTTGAAGTCCAGGCCAGAGCCCACACGTCTTCTTCTCAGAAACAGTGTTTGGGGGTTTGGGAGAGTACATATGGCTAGAGACACAGAATTGGTCATCACTGATATTCAGCAAATAGTTGAAACTTTTACAAAAGACAAAGACTCCTACTAAGAAGAGATGAGAAAACAAAGAACAGATGTCTGGAGAAATGACATTGAAGGGTCAAGTTTTGGGCAACCAATCTTGATTTGCTCATGACCAAGGGGTTCCTGGGACAGGGGAAACCCGTCCCAGAAAAAAATGAGACGACTGACTCCCCCTCTAAGTGGTAAAATAAGAGACAGTGAAAGAGAATGAGGAGCAAATGGAGAACCAATGCATGGAGCATGGTGTCACAAAGACTGAGTAGGTCTAGAACATCCAGAAGAAGTAACTACTCATTAGCTTCAAAGATTTCAAAGAAGTCAAGAGTAAGAAGATGTAAAAAAGCATTTTAATCAAGTGGTGGTGGCCAAAGCCAATTTATAGGCTTGAAAAAGAAACGGTTGAAGAGGCTGAAGAGGAAAAAGAAAGGCTTGAAGAATAGGACCAAGAAGTCACAAATTATAGAAAAGAAACAAATATCAATTCAAGAGAGAGGTAGGGTTAGAGAAAGATTATAGTCTGGGTATTAAGAATAGGGGAGACATGGGGCACCTGGATGGCTCAGTCAGGTAAGCTCAGGTCATGGTCTCCCGGTTCATGAGATGGAGCCCCGTATCAGGCTCTGTGTTGACAGCTTGGAGCCTGGAGCCTGCTTTGGATTCCATGTCTCCCTCCACCCCACCCACCACTAGCACTCTGTCTCTCTCTTAAAAATAAATAAACATTTAAAAAAAATTTTTTTAAATAGGGGAGACATAAGCACGTTTTTAAACTGAGAAGAGAGAAAGTAGGGGTCTGGTTTACCATACTGAACATTCATGGCTAGAGTGACATACCACAGGAGATAAACATGGAAGCTACCTCACACCCTTTTTATAGAAAGATACAATATGTACCAAATAGCATCTGGGGCGTTTTTTAAAATTAACATAGGGGGTCTGTTGTGGATCAGGGTCTATAACCAGTACATTTACTTATGCTGTCACATTAAATCTCTGCTGAAGGAGTCAAACAATCTCAAGAGAAATTTATTGGTGGCAGCACCTAAAAGTAAATATGTTTTCTTGAGAACTACAAATAAGTAGATCAGAGATATTTACTATACTAGATACATGCACATTTCAAATGGTTTTCTTAACATTAATTAGCAAAACCCTCTCTGAATGTTGACATGTTTATATAAATAATCATAAATTGAGTTCTTATGGAGTGTAATTAGTCCTTCCTATTAACGTTGGATGTCTGGATGACATAACCCTGTTTGTAAATATTAGCTCACCTTTCTTTTTAATCCACTTCAGTTTCAAGCTAAATAGATGCAGGAAAGGTAAAAATTTTATCTGTAGCCTTCTAGTTTTCATACACTCCAGGTAAAAAAAGAAAAAATATATAGTTTTTAAAGTCTGTCCTGGGGCACCTGGGTGGCTCAGTCAGTTAAGCGTCCAACTTCGGCTCAGGTCATGATCTCACAATTTGTGAGTTCAAGCCCCACGTCAGGCTCTGTGCTGACAGCTTGGAGCCTGGAGCCTGCTTCAGATTCTCTGCCTCCCTTTCTCAAGCTCTGTATCCCCTACTCATGCTCTGTCTCTCTCTCTCTCTCTCTCTCCCAAAAATAAATAAGCATTAAAAAAAATTTTTTTAAATAAAAAGTCTGTTCTTACATAAAATTATTTGTTCAAGGGGCTAATGCCATTTAAGTCCAATTTATGCTTTATAATTAAGTAAAACATGAAATTATTTTATCTGTCTAAAACAGTGGATATAACCTCTGGACAATGTCTTAGAGCTGTGAACTATCTATAAATGCTCACCAAAAATAAACTCAAATAGAAAAATTCCTTAAAGTAGAAAAATAACTCAGTGTAATTTATGTCACAGATCAGAGGCTAAGCAAAGGTTAATTTCCCTCAGCTTACAGATGTACACACCAGTTTAAGAAGCTTTGCTTATATGGAACCAATGATTTATTTGATTTCAGTACCCAAACTCATCAGAAAGTTAGTTTATTTTAGAGAAAAAAAAGTCTATACCAATTTTTTTCTGGAAGTTTTTTTTTTCCATTTCCATTTCCAACATACTTCATTTGGCCAAATCGATAGTTTCAAATATTTTAGATGTCCTTTTGGTCAATAACATCAGTTTTGGTTTAAAGGCCATAAAAACCACAGGGAATAAATATGATATATGTTTAAAATAGTGTGTACAGATACGAGCATGGTAATAAAGCTTGAGAATAGTTAATACGTAATATTTTTATAATGGCATTAATAATGATGTCAACATTAAATAATACCTTAAGTTATAATAGTCATACTACTAAATTAACAGGTATTATATTATTAACCTTTTACATTTCTTCTTAATATAACAGCTCAAAAGAGCTGAATGTTCTGTACCCAAGGATTTCATAATATTTTAATCACTGGATTATGCCAGAAATAGAGATTTTAAGACTACACAGGACTACAAAGGTCAACTTCAAAGGTCAAAGAATCAACTGATGATTAATTCATCAATAAAGTCAAAGGACAAATTTGAACTTTATTTTTACACACTAGACCAATTGTTTGCCCGATGAAACCAATCTGACTGACTCAATATCTTAAAGGAAAAAACTCAACAGTTTACCATTTAAATAATAACTACCATGATGCTGGCTCCTATGAAACCCATCTGTTTTTATTTGATAAGGTATACACAATAATATAAAACTACAATTACAGTTAAAACATCATTATTTGTCATTAAAACACATTAAATTCCAGAAATTCCTTGATTCTGAAACTTTCAGCCTTACTTTTAATGAACTGAGGTATTCAAGTTAACATTGCAACTGTATAAACACTAAAAAAGTATGTAACTGTGACTCGACAAATAAAAACAGAATTGTAATTTTAATGAAACAATGTATAGTAAATGGCTTAAAGAGATTACAGCCCACTTACATAAAATATTTTAAAACTTTTATTTTCTAATAGTCCAATAGATTCCAGCATATTATTTACTCTCTATAATCACTCACGCTGTCTTTCATTCAAGAAGAATCACTGCTTGCCAGCCCCTATGCTCTGGACTAAGTGGAATAAATGGCCAAGTGCCATTGTCAGGAAGCCTTGATTGACGGTAAAGCAGAAGATAACAACAAAAACACTGCAACATTTAGAATAAAAAGCAACCTATTAGGAAAGCCATCTGTGTATATAATTGAGTTCAGTGAAGTCCTCAACTAGGAGAAATTATGGCTAGGAATTTTGCTAAACAAATCTAAAATAAGTATTATAATAAGAAGCATGTGTGTTATATCATACCCTGTCCTCCAGAAAAGTGTCACAGAACATCAAAGCTGTAAATTTTCATAGGTATTTTTGTTAGGACACTAAATTATTTTAGTATTTTGCAACTCCCATCTGTTATAAATCTTAGAAAATATTTACTGGATAATCTTTTTTCATTAATGAAAGAGCTGCCAAAATGGTACTAATTCTCAAACTGGTATTAATTATTGAAATATCATAAAATTTGTTATGAAAGAAATGCTTACTGCCCTACCTTTCCCCCAAAATCACAAATAGAACACTGTAGAAACTAGAAAAGACATCACTATAGTGGTTGCAAGACTGAAGAGAGTAGAGGGTTTGCATTTATATTTCTTTCTTTTAGAAGAAGGAGCTGAATTTTAGAAACACTACATTACAGTTTCTTTCAAAGAAGGGAAGAGCTTTTGGCATCTGGTGTGTTTTTGGGTTTTTTTCTCTCTTCAACCTGCACCTCCCACTATTAAAGGGATGCAGAATACATGATCCCAAGAGATGCCACTTTAGCACGTGGAGAGTCAAGAAAACCCAGCAGAGTCAAGAAAACTTGTACCTCTCTCTAAACTACCTGAAAGAATTTAGTTAGGGGGCCTGGCTCAGAGAGAGAGAGCTCTTACCAGAGATAACTTTGATCTGAATGAACTATCAGTCTGGCAGAGCAAATATCTCATCACCAAACATCTGCTATCTTTTTTGTTTTTTTAATTTAAGTACAGTCGACACACAATGTTACCTTAGTTTCAGGCATACAACATAGCGACTTGACAAGTCCACACACTATGCTGTGCTCACCACAAGTGTGGCTACCATCTGTCTCTATATGACACTATTACAATATCATTGACTATATTCCCTATGCTGTGCCTTTTATCCCCATGACTTACTTATTTCATAACTGGAAGCCTGTATCTCCCCCTCCCCTTCACCCATTTTGCCCATTTTCCCACCCCCTTCCCATCTGATAACCATCAGTTTATTCTTTGTATTTTTGGGTCTGTTTTTGCTTTTTGTTTATTTGTTTGCTTTGTTTTTAGATTCCACATACAAGTGAAATCATATGGTATTTGTCTTTCTCTGATTTATTTATCTTAGCATAATACCCTCTAGGTTCATCCATGTTGTCACAAATGGCAAACATTTGCTCTTTCTTATTGTCCTATAAATTACCCTCCTTCCCTTCGAAGCACCAGACTCTTATCTCATTCTTTAGCTCAGGATGGCATATAAATCTCAATTGTCTGACTTGTCCTTGGGTCTTATAGTCTCAGGAGGATCTATACATATGTAATTAAATTGTTTTATTCCTGTTAATGTCTTGTATCAATTTACCAGCCAAAGAACCTAGAAAGATGAAGGAAAAATTTTTCTCTCCAACACTAATTATATTTTATTGCACAAATAAATTACTCCCCTTTCTCTCCTTAAGTCTTTCTCCAAGAATTGTATTCTGTCCCTCAGCAACTCTTCATCACCTTTCTAAATAGGTAGCAGTGTAAGATTCAAAAAACTTAGTTTACCAACTGGTCTTGCCATTTGCTTTGTTATCTATTCATTTTCCTTCTCCTTCTGACTCTTGTATGAAAAGTGAAAAAAAGTCCTGAAAAGTCCCTACCGGTCTATCACTAGGGGTTGAGAGTGTTGCTTGTATTTGATCACAATACAAAAGGTAAATGTTTTTACATCTAAATTAGTTGATCGTTGTCAAAATTTTTTAGAGAAATTTTGAAGGGCTCAGCATTGGTTTTGAATTGTTCATATGTCAGAAAAGCTTTCCAGAGTTGGTGAAGGAACCAGAATCCCACACAGTCAGGGAGATCCTAGATTATAATCAACTCGCTACTGCTATTTCTTCTTGTTATTTCAAGGATGCCAGTATTTTAGTTAGTCCCTTTAGCAAAATATATGCTAATAGGTCTAGGACATACTCAAGTGTGAGGGCTCACTGGCCCACCTTCTGTCAGTTTCCAACAGTTCATCACTTTGCAGAGGGAGGGAGGGAGGACAGAACATCGCTTTGCAGTCTGGCTCAATCAAGTAAGCTGACCTCACTTGGGTTCTTAGTATCACAAATCTTAGCTCATGAATGATTTTAAAATTTTGCATACATAGCCATTTCCTAAATGCCAGCCATATCACACTTGGAATCTTTGTCCCTGACCCTTCTCTGTAAACTTCATCGGGACCAGGAATTGGGCAGTTTGTGTTCTTAACTTTTCAAATCTCAATTGCCAAGGGTTATCTGTACCTTGCCTAACCTCTTAATCATACTCAACGTCTAAGGACAGCTACGTAAACTGTCGTCCGGGGCCCTACATCTACCTGAATTATTATTATATTATTTTTTGACTCATGGGCTCTGTTAGACTTCAGATCCACTTAGCTCCATCCTACTCCAACCTTCCCCAACCTTCTTTAGGATATTAGACCTATATGAACCATATTAACCTGACCTCTTTGCCCTCTGACTCTCAACTGTTTGGGCAATGGAGAATATGAGAGCCATAAAAATGCACCTCTCAGATCTCCAAATGCAGAGCATGTAGTTACCTGACAGTCCTGGTTGCTGCATTCTGAAATCCATCACTGCATCTATGTCAAGGACACACTTCCCAGGCAGTTACTGAGGATAGCAGAGAAACTAAGGGAGGTCCATTCCTAAAAGATCAAGGACTTCTCTGGTGGATGGCTTTGGCTTGCGGACTTCCCAATAGCTTTTTTAAAACTTTATGTGAACTGCACCAGAGTCTGACTTGTCTTACCAAATATTCCTTCCTCCTCTCTTTCTATAGACATCAAATGGTAGTCTCACAACTCTCACAGCCTCCTCCTGTTCCCTCTCTGTTTTCTCTCACAGGCATCTCCCTTATAAATCTACTGTGTGATTAATTTCATCTTAATGTCTGCTTCTTGAACTAATAAAGAGGATAAGATAAGAAGATAGGAATGTTTATTATCCCCAAGTTCTTTGCCGTCAGGCCACAGGTTGGGAGCTCCTATTAAGAGGGCTCTCTGGCAGCTTCAGGTTTTTCTGGGATGTGTTAAGTGCTCAACCAACTTGCTCTTTTGGACATAAGGTGGGTAGCAGCCCTATCTCAGCTGCCAACTCTGGATGCTTCGCCATCTCTTGTTAGTTACCTTTACCTTGCCCATGTCTTTGTCCCTTTACTAAACTCTCTTATATACATTTTATTCTAACTTTTTATTTAAAGTATTTTTAAATGTGTAGAAAAGTAACAAAAATAACATAAAAAGGCCCTATATGCCTTCAACTCAGATTTCCCAATGTTGAATACATTAGCATTCTGTCTCTGTCTCTCTGGTTATGTGTGTGTGCATGTGTGTGTATAATAATTTGGTGTGTATTTCCTAAAAACAAAGACCAAGGACATCCTCTTACATATCCATAGAATGATTATAAAAATAAGGAACATTTTTGGGGCATCTGGATGGCTCCATTGGTTAAGCATCCAACTTCAGCTCAGGTCATGATCTAACAGTTCATAGGTTTGAGCCCTCTGTCTTGCTCTGTGCTGACAGCTCAGAGCCTGGAGTCTGCTTCGGATTCTCTGTCTCCCTCTCTCCCCTCTCTGCCCCATTCACGCTCTGTCCCTCTGTGTCTCTCAAATAAATAAACATTAAAAAAATGTTTAAAAAATTCTAATGTTTATTTATTTTTGAGAGAGAAAGAGAAAGTGAGGGGCAGGGAGAGGCAGAGAGAGAGGGAGACACAGAATCTGAAGCAGGTTCCAGGCTCCGAGCTGTCAGCACAGAGCCCAATGAGGGGCTTAAACTCATGAACTGTGAGATTATGACCTGAGCAGAAGTTGGACGCTTAACCGACTGAGCCACCCAGGTGCCCCAAAATTTTCTTTTGAAATAAGGAACATTTTAACATTAATGCAATATTATTTTCTAACCTATAGATCTTATTCAAATTTTTCCAATTGATCTGATAATGTCTCCTATAGAAAAAAATCTGCTTGAGCTCTGAATCCAGGAACACATATTGCATAATCACTCTTTACATACAGTATCTATTCTCTTCCAGGACCCTAAAATTTTAAATAATTCTACCAGGGCAGCACCAGAAAACAAAAACCTCAAAATCTGACTCTAGGATCAGTTTACTCACACGTGTAATGGGCGTATGGATAACCTTCCTACTTGGTGAGGGAGGAGCATAGGACTTCAGTAATCCATGGAATGAAGGAGCCTAATGATGACTCAAATCATCAGAGGTGGCACGGAAGAGAATGCAAGTAGAGAACAAGGCATTGAGAAATGAAGTGAATGCAGCATATGTTGTGATGATAATGGCTGTTATAAAAGTGGTATCATACGAAGGCTCCTTCTGATAATCCTAGAGAACATCACAGGAAAAGAGACAAACTGAAAGTTACAAATGCACAACACAGGGCATAGATCGAAAATCAGAAAGCCCCTGTAGCAGCTTTAGAAGAGCCCATTATCTGAATCCACCGAGCAGATATGGCCAAAGATCAAGCACAAAGCCTGAGTATAAGGGTTTAAGAATTGCAACACCAGATAAATGAGTAACCTTGACATATCTCTTATTCCAAGGCAAGGGCACTGTTGGGGAAGGAGCAGAGCCCTGAGACGAGGGATGAAAACACTGGGAAGACAAGATAACTGAAAACTTTGAGCCCCCAAATCTCTCTGGACTTTTCCTACCAACAGAAGCAGGTGAGGGCCTCCTGGCAGACAGTATTCTCCTGCTATCACCAGGGGCAGCTGACTAACAAGAAAATGCCCATTTCTCTGAGGACCTGTCCCTAACCAACCCTCATTGTCTCCAAGTGCATATGAAAGTTGGATCTCAGTATAGCCTAGTCATAGTAGAATAAGGCCTGACCCAGATATAGACAGCCTGAATACTTGAAAAATTGCAGGATATTGGCAACATAAACCAGTATGTATCTGAGAAGATTATATACATTTATAGAGGCGGGTGGATTCTAATATTATATCACAATGACATAAATAAGTAAATAAATAAATAAATCACTGAGGATTTGGGATTTAATATGTGTGGCTAACAGTAATACTCTGCTAGGTTGATCATTTGAGCTTATACTCAACTGTGGCTTAGAATCAGTAAGACTGAAATGCCAGAACTTAAGCCCCTGACATTCTGTGGAAGAAGGAGTCCAAAATTCCTTGAGGATGAGAATGTTTGGCTGGTCAATTCCTGTACAGCTTGCTCAGCCACTCCCTAATCTTAGCCCCTGGGAGGGCTCAGGGGACACCCTGTCACAAGGGCACTAAGGAATGCATTGGTGAGGGACATAACAACACTCTTGCAAAGCTCTGTGAAGTCTGTCTCCTGGGGATCATAGATGATGAGGAGAGATGCTGCAAAGGAATCGGGCTCTCTGATTTTAATGGCAATCATGGGATCCTGGCATGGTAGGAGCCAGCTGGAAGGGTCCACCCACCAAAACCATATCAGGTCCAGGGACGGGGCAGTAATCACACTGTTTTAACCCACAGAAATCTGTGGCAATGGCTAATTGAACATGGGGGCACCTCATTATAAAATCATTGCAGGTTCGGCTTAATATTTATATAGGGGGAATTTGAGGACTAGTAGGCAGTAACCTGACTTGTCACTGCTATGGGAATTCTCAGCCTCTTACCAAGTTGCTAAGCTTGGACCAGTTCACAGAGCCTCTTGAATGAGGACACCCGGTTTTACTGAGAAAGGACCTTGCAAATGGGCATAATGTAAATCAGCATCACAGCCAGTGGCCCTCAACCCCGGCTGCAAATGAGACTCACTTAGAGAACTTTTTAAAAATAGTGACGCTTAGGCTCTATCTCCAGACATACTGACCTGTATGCTATGTGAAAAATTGATGGAAAACAAAAAGTTAAAGTTCGAAACAACAGAAATGATATTCAAAAGCATCCAAATTAACTAAAACCATACCCACATAGAAAAATAACTCAACTTTTATTTTCTTTACAAAGAGAAATTCTAGTGTATCTGCTTGGTAGCAGTTCGCTGATAAAAGAAACATGAGGGGCATCTGGGTGGCTCAGTTGGTTAAGCGTTTGACTTCAGCTCAAGCCATGATCTCACAGTTTGTGACCTCAAGCCTCATGCCAGGCTCTGTGCTGACAGCTTGGAGCCTGAAGCCTGCTTTGGATTCTGTGTCTTCCTCTTTCTCTGCACCTCCTCTGCTCATGCTCTGTCTCTCTCAAAAATAAACATGAAAAAAATTTTTTAAAAAACATGAAAATATAAATGAAATCATAAAAATATTTAGCCTAACAAAAAAGAAGTTAGCAAGAGAGTATTAGAATTAATCATATGATTGGAATTTTGGATTTGATGACCATGAATAAAATGATAAAGACATCTTCAAAAAAATGGGTTGTTTAAAAATCCCCAAATATAGAAGGATAAAAATAATTTATTAGAAATTAATAAGAAACTTGGGGGACCTGGGTGGCTTAGTCAGTTAAGTGTCCAACTCTTGACTTCGGCGCAGGTCATGATCTCACAGTTTTGAAATCGAGCCCCGTGGCAGGCTCTGTGCTGGGCATGGAGCCTACTTAAGATTTTCTCTCTCCCCCTCCCCTTCCCCCAACTGATGTGTGCAAGGTGTCTTTCTAAAAAAACAAAAACAAAACAAACCCAGAAATTAATAATAAACTTCAGCTGCTAATTGCTGTAAGTCATAAACTAAGATTGAGATTCTACTTAGACAAATGAAGATAAAATTTTAAAAAGCTAACATTTTGCCAAAATAGAAAGTTACTGATGGGGCACCTGGGCAACTCAGTTGGTTAAGAACCAGACTCTGGCTCAGGTCATGACCTCATGGTTTGTGAGTTCAAGCCCCGCATCGGGCTCTGTGCTGACAGGTTGGAGCCTGGAGCCTGAGCCTATTTCTAATTCTGTGTCTCCGTCTCTCTCTGCCCCTCCCCTGCTTGTGCCCTGTCTCTCTCTCTCTCTCTCTCTCTCTCAAAAACAAATAAACAATAAAAAAAATTTTTAAGTTATTGAAAATATGTTCTAAAAAATCGGTATAAACTGAAAAAAATCCATGTTAAGCTCTGATAATTTGTTTATTGACCTTAAAATATACATCCCTTAACATTAAATGCATTCATTATAGATAAAACACTGTAATCTTAGATTTTGGTAAATTGAATGTGCTCTACTGGTATTATAAAACAGTTGATTAAAATATGGCAGGAATCATTATAAGGTGTTAATATCTTTCCACAATTTACACAAACTTAAAATAGTTTAGAAGAGCAAAAACAAAAAAAATAGCTTAGGAGAAATAAAATTTTACTAAAATGAATAGATTTAGTAAATTTTGTGAATTAACTTCTTCAAATTTATCTTAAGCTAATTGATTTTCAGCTTATTGGCATAGTACTTGCTGCTCTAAGAGTATAATAACGAGATTTTATGATCTTTAAACATCTTAATTTTGCCTCAATTCTATGCTGCTTCAGGCTGTTTACATGGAATCTAAACGTCTAAATTTGTTGACGAGACAACTGTTCAAATCTGATAAATATGTGAAATTAATTCACTGCTAATTTTTTTATAAAACGTAAGAATTCCATAGATCTCATCCAAATGTTCACCTTAACACAGTATTAATTCAGTCAAAAAGTATTTCTAAGTTCTGGTGGTAACAACTACTAAAAGAAAATATGTAAGAATGATGATGAAGAAAAGGAAGAGGAGGGAAATGAAGAGAAGGGATGAGGCAAGGAGAAGAATAAGTACACGTGTGCTTCATAGTACCTATGTTACCAGCATTTGATTATTCCTACAATCCAGTGAGATTTTTAAGGTAGTGGTAACCTTATTTTTCAGACAGGGACACTAAAACTGAATAAATTTTATTTCCAAAAGACTATACAGAAAAGGAATAATACAGAGTTACAATTAAAAATCATGCAGGTTTGGGCACCTGGGTGGCTCAGTCGGTTGAGCGTCCAACTTCGGCTCAGGTCATGATCTCGTGGTTCATGAGTTCGAGTCCTGCGTCAGACACTGTGCTGACAGTTCAGAATATAGAGCCTGCTTCAGATTCTGGCTCCCTCTCTCTGACCCTCCCCCACTCACACTCTGTCTCTCTCTGTCTCTCAAAAATAAATATTTTAAAATAAATAAAATAAAATAAAATAAAAATAAAAATCAGGCAAGTCAAATAGCATTTTTCTCCAAAACTGTGTGGATATAGATTCTGTTTAGGTACGGCTCATGATATGATAGTCTAGGACTAATGGGCATGGCAAGGAAAGGTCTTGAGGCAAGGGTTTCAAAAAGAGTCTCAGAGAGTAAACAGTGATTTGATGGTATCAATTGAGAAGCTGAGTCAAAATGCCATTTAAAAAAAAATAGTATTTGGACTTTAAACCCTGATCCTAGTGAATAACTTCTAGCCTAACAAACAATACCTCTTTTTAAGTTTTTTTTTTATTTTGAATCAGTTTGGGAATAAAAAATTTGTTTCAGGCTTCCTTTGGAATCTTGGAATTAATTACAGAGCTTGGGGAAATATTAAAAATTCAATGTTTACTGTAATTATGTTTAAATACCATGGTCTATATTAATCCCACTTTTCATAAAAGTCCAATAGGACACCTAACTGCTGAGGATATGTATGAAGAAGTTTAGACCGGAGGAGCCATGACTAAGTATACTGATTCTGAAGTCAGAGGCCAGAATCAGAGCCCCACTACAACTATGTGGCCAGGGCAGGTTACTAAGCCTCCCTGAGTCTATGTCCCCATCTCCAAATGGATAAATACTAATAGTACCAACATCACAGGCTGTCTTGAGAATCAAATGAGTTATCCATGTAAAGCACTTAGTATTCTCACTGGCACATAACAAGAGCTCAGAAAATTCTGGCTGTTAGTTCCGCTCTAAAAGGGAAATGATTTTGCATTTTTATCCAGGAGAATGGATACTAAAATCCAATACAATGTAATCCCAAAAATATACACTGTTAACCAACACCATGCAAAGTTTATACTTTTCCAAAAACAAGTAGGTAAATCTTCAGTAATACCTATAGCACACTGTGCCCCACTCACACACATGGAGTGTATTACATAAGACTATATTGGATTATAGGTCTTCTCTTGCATAAGGGCACTTGTGTGTGTGATTATAGACATTCCTTTTCTCTAATCCCATCTGCATTATAGTCTGGACAGTGTCATCATTGACATAGCTCAGAATGGAGTCCAGATGGGAGCAAAAATATTTACTAGTCTAGTGGAGGAAATACCATAAGAAAAACATATTTAGTGTGAAATGGAGATAGGGGATTCCTTTGAGACTAAACCAAGTATGGATACTTTGCAATATAAATTTCACCATTCTTTTCATGTGCTACCTTTCCAGTTATTGCAAAATATCTCATTCCTATGCCTAGTAAGGACAGAGTTATTAAAAATGAATAAGTAACAACTCTATGTTATCATCTTTATGTCTTCATCGATGGGAGATGAAAAGAAAGTAAAAAATTCTTAAGAATGTTGCCTCGTAAAAATGAAGACTGGGGTTTTTATAAGACCAGCAATCCATGAGAATCGGACATCGATAAAAACACAGACGAGTACTTAAGAAATGTAAAAATATTTAAAATGCTATTCTATCAGTATAATTAATCTTCAGCTGTTTCTTAAGCAATGTGATAAACTGACTATTGTTTACTTCGTGAGTACATGGAAGAGTACATTTCATAGCCCCTAATAATTAGGAAGGGCCATGTAACTAGCTCTGGCTGGTAGACTATGAGCAAAAGTAGTGTGCTTCAGTCCCTGACAAAGCATTTAATTACAGGTGCAAAGCTCTCCCCTTCTCCTTCTTACCTTCTCCATGAGTTTAAATGCTAAAAGACAGTGTAGCATCTAGCAGCCCAGGTCAGTTTAAAGCAGGGTCCCACCACCCTATATGGGATTGTAGCATCATTAACTTATGTTAAACCACTGAGATTTAAGAATCATTAGTATAGTACAACCCAAACAATCCTGCCTAATATAAGCAAGAATCAATATTTTTCTGCCAGATTCCTAGAATGGCTATTAAATCCTTCTCATATTACTATTACCAGTGAGAAAATGAAACCATCTACAACCTCTCAGTGTACTGACTATGTGACAGTGTACTCTCAATGATAGGACACTACTCTTGGGATGTCTTCATCAACATGACTTTACAACTCCAAAACACTGTTGCCTGGGGTGGGGGTGGGGGGAGTTGCAAATAACTATACTGTTTACTTCAGGAACTTCCTGACAATCTGTTTAAATGAATGTCAAACTATTCAACTTCTCAATTGATACCATCAAATCACTGTTTAATCTCCAAGACCCTCTTTCAAACCCTTGCTTCTAAATCTGTCCTTGCCATGCCCATCAGACCTAGACTATCATACTGTGAACCTCGCCAAACAAGAATCTGTATCAACACAGTTTTGGAGAGAAGCATTATCAGTTGAATGTGGCACGCACAACGTGAAACCTATTTATTATTCCTGGTCCAGAAGGCTCAGGAATTAAGAGAATTTTAGTACATCCTAAAGCAGAGAAGGAGAGCCAACAATTTCAGGAACTGGAGGATTCAGGTACATTGCAAGACAGAGAAAAGGGGGCTCGCAATCTCACGACTAATTGAAAATCACGAAGGTGCAATAGGTCTACATTATTTCCTCTAGTTTAGTAGACAGAATGATTATTCTCCGGAAAGTCTGTAAAATGGGGTCTATGTATTTGGACAAACCAGGAGGAACCGAAGGAAAGCATGCCTACTAAATTCAGGGGGGTTAATGAAAGTTAACATTGAGAGCAGGGAATTGCCTAGATTCCTCCTAAGAAAGGAGTGCCTAAGTCCTACCCTTTGGCTCCTAGAAAAGTAGGGGCTACATCTATACTCCAGGAAACTATTATTGGATTCAAGAGAAAACGCTACAAAGACTGACCTTCAATGATCCCGCCCTAAAATAGCAAAGTTCTTGATCCTGTGAATCCTATAAATTTTAGTTCCTCGCTCTCAAATGTGAGTGCATGGAAGTTGCCAGAAATTTGAGGAAGTCTCCAACATGAAAGAATATCCCTCCTCAAGGGGAAAAAATACTTAAATGTTATGGACACTGTGCAAAGCAGAAAAAACTTTGAAAATAGCTTCTGAAAGATGAGAAATTATTGCATATATGGGGGAGAGGGACAGAAGACAATAAAAAAGGAACAAGATAAAAACAAGGAACAAGGAAAAAACTCTTAAAAACTACAATGATGATAGAAGAAATAAAAGCATTCAATAATAGGATTGGAAAACAAAGTTAAAATTGTTCTAGAAAGCAGAATTAAAGAACGTGAGATTAATGATAATAGGAGAGAAATGATAGATATAAGTGGCTCACAGCAAGAATCTGACAAATGACTAATAAATGTTACAAAAATAGATAACAGGTAAAACGGAAGGCAGGAAATTACCAAATAAATAATAAAAGAAGAATTTTTCAGAACTGAAACCTGAGTTTCTAGATTGAAGTGTTCAGTAAGCAACTATTTACTGATGGCCAATCATGTTCCTTTTCACCTCTACCTATTTCCCCCTCCTCCCTGAGCATTTTGAAGAAAATCTAGGCAACATGTACCATTCATAAGTCATTAGTACATATCTAAAAAATACCCCTTTTATTTATCCTAAATAATTATGTAAAATTCTTTACTAAACAAGTCAGTGTTCACATTTCCATGATTATCTCCTAAATGTTCTCTTTTTTGTTTGTTTGTTTTTAACAGTTTGAATCTGGATCTAAGAAAGATTCATATGATTGCCATTGTTTATATTGTCTCTAATCGTTTTTAATCATTAGGTTCCATCTCCATCTCTCTTTTATTCCTTGCAATTTTTTTTAAGTTTATTTCTTTATTTTGAGAGAGAGAGAGCATGAGCAGAAGAGGGGCAGAGAGAGATGGGAAGAGAGAATCACAAGCAGGCTCCACACTATCAATACAAACTGTGAGATCATGACCTGAACTGAAATCAAGAATCAGTCGCTTAATCGACTAAGCCACAGAGGAGTCCCCTATTCCTTGCAAATTTTTGTTGAAGAAACTGAGTCATTTTTCCTTTAAAGTTCCCTACTACATGGGTTCTATTGATTGCCTTTCTATGCTGTAAGTTAATGTGTCCCTCTCCCCCTTATAATTCCTGTGAATTGGTCATGAGATCCTAAGGTTAAAATAGATTTAGGGTCATACTTCTTGCTCTGTATTTCAATCAAGAGCTACACGAAACTTATGTTAGCAGCCACTGATGTTCACTGTCTACATCCATTCGTTCACTAATGATTACAAAACTCCACCACTCTTATTCTGTCTTTGCTTCTTCTTAATCTGTTACGTGGAATATTTCTATAAAGAGAAAAATAAATGTCATCTTATCAACTGTAGTTGACAGTTCTTTTTTTTTTTTTTTAGCATTTATTTATTTTGAGAGACAGAGACAGAGCATGAGTAGGGGACGGGCAGAAAGAGAGAGGGAGACACAGAATCCTAAGCAGGCTCCAGGCTCTGAGCTGTCAGCACAGAGCCTGACACGGGGCTCAAATCTATGAACCGTGAGATCATGACCTGAGCCGAAGTCTGACACCTACTTGAGGGAGACATCCAGGCGCCCTCTTCCTGATGTAGTTCTTGTTGGAAAGTCAGGTAAATTCCTGGTTCTTCTCTATTTATGAATTTTCAAAATAATGACTTACTTTACTAATATCTTCCAATGATAACCAATGAATCAGAGAGTTTATATGAACTTATGAATTTAAGTATATTTGATATGTTCATGTATTTCAGTGCACTGAGGTTGTTATTCTTACTGATGCTGAAATTGTCCCATCTTTGGCCACTTAAGCCTAATTAAATTGGCCCCTGAGACTTTTTGACATGATTCAATAATTTTGACATCTTCCTTTCTTTCTGATATAATAAATATTCCACCATTATCTTTTCTATTTCCTGATCCATACCTAGAATCAGTCAAGAATCTTGGTTTCTTCAAAAAAAAGTGGGAGAGCAGGATTTAAAGAACATAATCTGGGGACGCCTGGGTGGCTCAGTCTGTTAAGTGATAGACTTCGGCTCAGGTCATGATCTCACGGTTTGTGAGTTTGAGCCCCATGTCGGGCTCTGTGCTGACAGCTCAGAGCCTAGAGACAGCTTCGGATTCTGTTTCTCCCTCTCTCTCTGACCCTCCTCTGCTTGTACTCTGTCTCTCTCTCTCTATCTCTCACAAAAATAAACATTAAAAAAAATTAAAAAGAAAATAATCTGGGTACTAGGTGGATACATTAATATTGTGTTGCTCATTGTTTCTAGATTTTTTCAGTTGACAGAGCTAGAAGATATGTAATATGTTTGAAACATGATATATCAATGACACACCATTGATACTTCCAGTTAAAATTCAACATACAGAGTTTTTACTTACCCTGTCAAATCTTCCCTTCTCTCGTAAGAAAAGCAACAAATCTATTCTTAAGGACACTGACATAATTATTATTTGTTTTATCCCACATCATAGAAAACCATCCAAGAGTAATAATACTATCATCAACTTTATTAGTACTATCAACAGTTTAAGATTTTTTTTTGCAGTTCTGTGGTCCTTACAGAACTAGGAATGTACAGTCAAATAAGTGTATTATAAAATCACTTATAACAATTCATCTCTACAAGTTATGCCACCAAAGCTCCAGCAGCATCAAATTTCCTATACCCCTCTTATACCCAATTTAAGATTGGACAGATCTCTCTCAGTTTCAGCTGCTGCCTTCACAACTGCCCATGAAGCTTTCCAGTGGGTACCTGATTGTGACAGTAATATTCTCCAGTCTACATCATCAAAATCATTACTATCTTCTCTTTTCTTTCTCATAAATTGCTTCTGAATACTACATGGGTTCTTTAGCTATTAGTGGTTCGTTCTTACTCCTTTTTTGGTATTTTCTGGAATACTACTTTGTTGTATGGGGAGATTCAGTGGAATTTAAAAACTATGTGGTTGTCTCCATTTTCAAAAGATTCATGAGCTTAATTTCATTAATAAATCTCACTCTTCAAAACTTTGACTAGCAATACTTTTCAATTAGGAGGACTGTATCCAATTACCAATCATATTTGAGGTTAGAATAATGCCATTTTCACATTATCCAAATCTCAAAAAGTAATGTGCCTTTTATGTAGCCTTTCTTAGAAAACTACTAAAGGATGTGCTTCACCAAAATTAACAAAAACACAGAAGGGAGACTATATAAAATCTAGGAAGCAAGAGCTCTCAGATAAGGTATCAGCAGAGATAGTTCAGGAGGAAAGTTCCAAGAGGCCTAGAGAGTACTTAGACCAATGTGTGGTGGGAGGACTGCAAACTCCCAGAGCAATTCTTCAAAGATAAAGACACTAACAGATTATCTAATTTGTTCAGGTCTATGAAATATAATGTTAAAAGATTTTACCATTTTATTGGTATATTTGAGTAGTATGGCAGGAACTTCCAAGTGTCCCACAATTTTCTTTCTCAGATTTTTACTCGCATGGCTTCTTGAAATAAGAAGGAAAATGTTTCCTAGCTTCCTCTGCAGCTAGGGGCAGCTGTATGACTAAGTTCTAGTCAATGAATGTAAGTAGGAGTAATGTTTGAAATGCTTAGGAAGTATCCTCAAAGAAAGGAAGTATGCTCTTATTTTTTTTTCTTTTTCCTTGCTTATGAATGTAATATATGCAAACAGATGGAGCTGGAGTAAATTATAAATTATAAGGTAGAAACCAGATGTTGAAGATAGAAGAGCAGGAAGATAAAGAGAAGCCTTAAACACTGATAATCACGGTTCTGCCATAATAGCTCTGAACTGCTCATCTACAGACTCCTCCAAGGGAAAAATAAACTTGTACTTCATTTAAGTCACAGTTTTGTTGTTGTTATTAATGTTGTTTTCTGTCACTATAACTGAATCTGATCCTAAATATCATAGGAAGAAATAAATACATAGAAAACTAAGCAAAGGAAAATACAAGGCAATTATTAACCCCAAGGAAAACAAAAGTTGTATAAAAATGCAAATGTCTTGAGAATACACCACTTAGCAATAACATATCATTATGATATCATAAGAATGTAAACACTGAAGGGGCACCTGGGTGGCTCAGTCAGTTAAGCATCTGACTTAGGCTCAGGTCATGATCTTGTAGTTCGGAGCTCAAGCCCCACATCAGATTCTGTGTCTGCCTCTCTCTCTGCCCCTCCTCTGCTTGTACTCTGTCTTTCTCTCTCAAAAGTAAATAATAGACATTAAAAAATATTTTTAATAAAAAAAAGAATGTAAACACTGAATATTGACTTGATCAATAATTGTTATACAACTATTTAGAAGGAGAAACAAAGTGATGTTATTAAAATGTTAACCCTTACCTTATCAATTAATAGTTGACATATAACACTTAAAATTAATAAATGAACAAATAACAATTTAAGTGTATTATTTTAAATATGCAGATAAATACCAGGATAAACTGCTTGAAGAGCTGAAAGTGTTCACCAGTGATCACCTCTAGGAGAGAAAGTAGATGATGGGTTGGTACTGGTGCGGGGCTGCTGTTTTTTGTTATAAACCTTGAAGTACCATTTGACTTTTAAACTCTGTACATTTATCCTTTTGATAAAAATTTAAGTAGTTGCTCTCTTTGGTCAGGTGGTCTAGCTGGCTTAGATGCAGCAAGGTGTACTTTATTTCAGGGTAAAATGTCATCCTGGCTGGTGAGGATAAAGAATATAGAGAAAATATTAATCCATCACTTAATCTCTGCAATGGCACAGTATCTGCTACATAGTTGACTTCATTGAATATTTGTGTTTGACTCTCAGGAAGATGCTTCCTCTTCTACCGCTTTACAAAAATATTTTCTATACCATCCCTTAAGACTCCACATAGAAAACTGCATGAGCTTCCTATTGACTTATTGTCTTCCACACTACCCTGTAAGCAACATGAGGACCGGGGTTGTGTTCAATTTTCCAGTTATATCTCCAGCTCAGTGTATGGCAAATGGCAATTGTTCAATAAGTATTTGATCATTGAATGAAATCATTTCAGGGCCTAATGTCTCTTTTACTTGCTGTCATCTTATAATGATCCACACACAACTTTTACTTTCTCATGAAAACATTTCCTTTATTACTAATACTATGAAAGAAATCACGGGTATAGTTTTGACAAGAAAAGTCATTCCAGAGAGAGGGATCAATGCTATCCAAAACAGAGAAATGGAAGAGTGTGTAGCATCTGACGAACGCAAAGGGAAGGGAGGACAAGAGATGGATCTGGGTCCAGCCTCATATATTTTCAGAACGGGAACCTGAAGCTTAGAGACTTTCATTAAATTGCCCAGGGCACACACCCAGTTTGTGGCAGAAAGATTAATTCCCCAGACCTCTAGTGTCCACAGCAATGAACTAGTAATTTTTCATTCTACAAATATAGGTTAAAATAAATGTATTCACACTCATATGTAATTCCACAAAAATGAACCACGTAACTGAGCTTTAGATGACTGTGGCAAACTAATGACAGGAAGTTCTTTTTACATCATTTTATATTACTCTTGTTGTTCAGAGAGCTGTTTTAAGAACAGTCTCTTTCTGAAACTTACTCAGTGTCTAGAACTTTGGACAAAAGATGCCATATATAAACTCAGCAACAAATGGATCAATAGATCACACATGATATGCTCCTGGTGGAATGCTAGATTAAAGCAGAAAAAAGTTTTTTTAGAAATCACAGATCTTGCTTAAGAAATGGGAAGTTTGGACCCGTTCTCATGGGTTCAGTATCCCTTTTCTGCCCAGAGACATGCTAGCATTACACCCTGCCTGGGTCACAAGCATTCCCATCACACTTACAGGTCCCCTTATCCACCCTCAGCAATAACACTGGTCCAAGGGCTGGTGCAATGAAACAGCATGTGCTTACACAGGTTTTCTTTAGCAAAAACATGACTTAGTGTTTCGTATTCAAAAATCAGTTTCCATAACGCACAGCAAGGTATGTCATGATTATCGAACTTGAGAGATGGGGTCGCTATTATTTGAAAGGGAGATTCTTAAGCCTATCTACTACTCTCCTAACTCAGTACAAAACTGTGCAAGTTCTTTAAAGGTCGAGACTCTCAATTTATCAGTGTTACATATGACACTAATTTGTCTTGAAACGAGGTTTTCTGATTGCATTGGCTGTTGACTTGAAGGACATTGCTTAAATGTTTTTAATGACTATAAAATTGCTCCTCATGCTTTTATATCTTGTACCCATTGATTAAATAGTCTTGAAGAAAATAAAAGAATATGTACATAGAAACTTCAAGTAGAAAGTCAAAGCTGGAGGGAGCATGGAGATCGCCTGGTAAGCCAATACTGTATTTCGTTCTCTGTTCGGTCCTACTCTTTTTGAGAAAGTAGGACACAGGCCATGAAGTCAGGTCCTGCCACCAAAGTAGCCTTGTCATTTGGATTATTTGTTTTCTCTGCATCTCAGCTCCTCATGTATAAAAATGGAAAGAATAATATCTACCTTGTAGGGCTGATATGACTATTAAGGAAAACAATATATAAAATGCATAATTGAGCAACAGATCAGATAGTCAATGAGGAGTTGTTACCATCTTGATTCCAGCTCTAATTCAGATTAAAATCATTCTTTGCATGGTTTTCTCTTCGCTTTCTCATGATCCTTTCCCCAAACATTTCTAATGCTCTGCTTGGTCTTTCCTTTCTCAATATTCATCCTGCTATGCTATATGGTTTTACTTACGGTTGTTCTTATTTCAATAAAAAAAAGTTTCCTTATTTTTGCTGATATTTAAAAGGAAAGGGTATTAAAAGTGACAGACTCCAATAAATCCCTCCTGAGATTATTTATTATCCCTCTTAGATTTAGATACAATGTAAATAATCTTTCTTTTTATGGAAAGATGATCTTTCTGGCAGGAATATACACGTGTGGACGTGTACTCACAAAGACCAATGCATGAGCTGCAGTCCTTTTCTCAATTACAGCTTCTCAAAATCAGTCTATTTTTAAACTTCCGTAAAATTCACTTAAGCCATTTACTACTTTACAGCACTAAAAACATGTTCTGAATCACTCGAGTAAGATTCAAATATGTGAGTCTGCGGTTGTTTTGTGTTAATTGTTTGCTTATTTTAATGTCTCTCTCTATATTATGCTTTTTACCCAAACAAAATAAGGTTCAGATTTAGAGAAAGAACACTTCTTTTTAAATGGGACCATAAGAAAATAGCTAAGAAGCTTTTGGTGCTCGCTCTAGAGACAATTCTCTACTGTCAATAGCTTAGAGGGGCACCTGAGTGGCTCAGTCAGTTAAGTGTCCAACTTCAGCTCAGGTCATGATCTCACGGTTTGGGCTCCACGTTGGGCTCTGTGCTGACAACTCAGAGCCTGGAGCCTGCTTTGGATTTTGTGTCTCCCTCTCTCTCTGCCTCTCCCCCACACATGCTCTGCCTCTCCCTGTCTCTCAAAAATGAATAAACGCTAAAAAATAAAAATAAAAAAATAACTTAGAACTGCTGGGGAAAAATTAGGAGAGATAATCTGTCAACAGCATGACTGCACATCACAAGAGATGCCTTTAGCAGCTGCCTCCAAAAATCTGCATTCTGGAAGAGATTCATTTATAGTGAAATTTTGAGTTGAAAGAAAGGCAAGAGAACTTCTCAATGTCAAGTAACAAGAAAAATGGGGAAACTGCCTTCAAGTTTCAGCTGAATATTTGCTACTACCTCCAAGATTTGTACTTACGTTAGCAGTCCCCACCCTTTGGAAAATAAATAGTCAAGTGAGATCCCTGAAGAGGTGTAGGAAGGGATTTACCCCAGAGGCTCAGGGAGGAAGTAGCTTTAATCTGAAAGTCTACTTCTACTGAGATGGGGATGTGATATGGACAGATATGAATACAAATACCGATATGGGCAGGGGCAGGAGGAAGAAGCAGAGACAAGAAAGAGGCCTCTGGACAGCCTCTACCACAGAAATGCCATACGTTTGCACACTTATAAAACAAAAGATGTAGAAACGCATTTATTCGGAAGAGGGACTGCGATCATATTCATTCTGGTGCACTCCTCAAGCCTGCTTTGGTCACCTCTCAGAGCTCTCTCTCTCAGTCAGCGAGAGCTGCACATTGACCAGTGTGCACTAGCCCGCTCTACCTTGGCCAAGGCAAGTCTGAATGGACCATGTTTACTTCACATGGCCCTCTCTGTCACTTATTTTGTGATCTACAGAACTGTACTGATCTGTAACAACTGATTAAAAGACGTGGATAAAGAAGAGCATCAAGAATATTAAAATTTCAATTTCATGGCACCTTAGGCACCTTCAAGGATCTGATAGAGGTAAAGGTCAGAGAATATCTAGCAACTGGTGGGAATTCTTTGGCATTATAAGAACATCACAGGGGCACCTGGGTGGCTCAGTTAGTTAAGCATTTGACTCTTGATTTCGGCTCAGGTCATGATCTCATAGTTGCTGAGATCAAGTCCTGCACTGGGCTCTGCACTGACAGCACTGAGCCTGCTTGGGATTCTTTCACTCCCTCTCTCTCTGCTCCTCCTTCGCTTGCACACACATGCTCTCTCTCTCTCCCTCTCTCTCTCTCTCTCTCTTGTTCTCTAGGAATAAATAAAATAAACTTTAAAAACATAATAAAGAAAGAACATAATAAAATGTTTCTGAAGCCTGGGATCATGGATTGAAAACTGTATGAATGGCTCCAAGACGACAGTGACCAGAGGCTCGTCCTGACTCCACAGCATGTGTGACTCCATGTATTGGACTGAGAAAGTAGACCCCACACCACACCTGGTTCAGCCCTGCTCCATTCACAGGAAGCCATCCCCTCACCTCCCCTACCCTACCTGTCCCCTCCATACACAGAGACCCCTAAATTAGGAGGCTCACCTCTAACCTCTGGCCCTATATCACAGTGATAGACACCAACCCATATTCACTGTCATGCAAACATGCATCATCCTCTACCAGGCAGCAGAGAGCCCCTGTATAGCAGCCCAGCAGAGACAGGAGCCTCTGAGACAGTAAATGAGGACTGAGCAGGAGAGGAAATGAACATGCACATATCTCTGCATCTCTGCCCAACTCAGGTCTCAGTCTGTTAGAGGGAGGTTAGGTAGGAAGGAAAGGGAAAAAGCAAGGAAAGGGGAAGAATGGGAAAAGAAGCAGAAGCAGAAAGACAGAGACAGAAGAAGATCAGGCAAGGGAAAAAAACATAATAAGAGACATCTCAACAGACACAGAATTTGGGCCATTCTCATTAAAAAATTATATAATGTTTCATAATCCTAAATTATTATATGTTTATTATTTTCATATATGGATAATATCTACAGACTATTGACTATGTTTTCAAACATGTAATTTCAACCAGATAAATTGACAATCATTCTATTGTATAATTAGATTTCACTAGTTTTATTCTAACCATGGACTTTAGTATTCATAACTTCCTTCACCAGCATTATCCTAGCTAATCAAGAATTAACCTTGTTTTATGTTAAAGGAAATAATTACTTCTAATGAATTACTCTCTGCTTTTACAATTGTGTGCTGGATTTCTTAGATCAGTGCTCAAAGCATTTCTGAAAATGTGGTTGCTTGTTTTTCTTTCTTCTGTTGCACCTTTCGTGGCTCCTCCCACTATGTGTGTAGTGACAGCAAGAGTTGGAAGTTGCTGTCCATCCCATAAAGTAGAGCACCCTTGGAAATGAAGGCCAGCACTAGGTATTTATGTTTCTAACCTCTTGATTTTCCCATGGGATTATTAACCATGAGGGGTTTTTTCAGAGCAGGATCCCCTGGGGCACTTCTCACCAAGAAAGACAACAGGGAGGCTTCAATCTGTTTCTGGCTTCAGCTTATCAGAGCTTCTAACCAACCTTTACAGACCACTATGTATGTGCTAAAAGGTAAATCAGAATGTAAAGTTAAACGAAGTTTAAGTACTTCTGCAACTATTTTATTTACATAATTATTTCTTTATTTTGTATTATATACAATTATTTTTCTTTATGCAATTATTTTAAAACTCAATAAGTGTATATATACATACCACTTTGCCTTTTTAAAATCCAGATGTATTAATGCTACTTGGCATCATGATTGTGTTCTTCTATAACACTCAAAAGTTCTAAATAATTTCAAAACCTCAGTGGCTTAAAATAGTAGCTATACCAGACTTTTCAAGAGCATACCCATGATGTTAAAAGGGAAATACACCAGGAACCTCATTGTGCTTCTGTTAAAATAAATATCATTAATCATTTTATCCAGGATATTGCTGAAGCCAACAACCAAGGTGATTGCATGAAAATACCTTGGATGTACATGAACTTTCTTAAAGTATACTCAGTTATTCTGCCTTTCAAGTAAACTATACTATCCCTTTTCTATTCACATTACAGGTTCTTGTGGGCTGATCCTTGAGGGTTTCCTAGCCTTCTTTGTGACAGAATTCTGTCTAGTCTGCTCTAAAGTTCAGGAAAAGGTGTTTCAAAATTCTAAAGTCAGAATAGAAGTAGCCCTGTATCACTGCATATTTATTGGTTCATATCACAAATACTCCAGAAGTCTTACCTTCCAAGAGAAATCATTTTGATATACTTTAACATGGTAAAATAAATAATGGAAAATTAAATTATATTTAATTTTGTTCTGTCATATTAATTCACATGATAAATGTGAAAAAAAATTTTATTGGAGAATTTTTTTATGATACAAACTTTGGCTTCAGTAGTAAACATTTTTCTCCTAATTTTTGGCAAGTCAAAGTGTAAATCTCACCTGTTACAAATAATTAAGTACTTTCAACAATATTTCAGACAAACAGACTGCATCTAGAGCATACATATAAGGTTAAAAATCAAAACACTCAATTCTAATTTTTACACTAAATTTGCAAACCAACAGATTAGATCCTATTTGTCCCTACTTAAATTAATTTTTGCTAATAAGATAAAAACTTAGCAAGATGTGGCCACTTTTTTTAGGATACTATTTGTTATACTGTTGAGGAAAAATGACTATAGAGTAAGAAATAAAAGTACACAACATAGAAGCACACAATTTAGAGAAAAAATAGTTATATGGTATTAGAAAACAATATATAAAAATTGGCCTTATCTAAAACAATGGTATCCTTGAATTCCGTGATTTATTTAAGAAGTACCAGAGTTAGTAAAAATAATCTTATCAGAGCATATAAGAAGTATGATGACCTAGTTTTGAAATAAAAAATAAGAGAGTTATTCTTTGTGGTAGGTCCTAGCCAGTGCTGACACTGATGCTACCTCTCCCAAGCCTGGCATCATGAGAGACAATTGACGGCCATGACCACTCAGCAGTCAATATTTCAGAGTTGCAATATACCAACAGACAATAGTCACATTATACAACCTATTAACCATGTAACAAGATAACACTGGTAATGTAGTCAAAAATTTGCTCTGAAACGGAATGTTAGACCTAGGGAATGTAGACAGCCAAATCAAGTTTTATAATCATTTATTATATCCGTCCAGATTAGGCTAAAGCAACAACCCCAAAATCTCAGTCGATTAAAAAACAAAAGTTAATTCTCTTCATGTCCATTGTCTTAGTCAGCATGAGCTGCTGTAACAAGTTATCCTAGGCTGAGTGGCTTAAACAACAGATATTTATTTCTTACAGTTCTGGAAACTGAGAAGTCCAAAATCAAGGTGTTGGCATATTGGTTCCTGGTAAGAGCTGTTTTCCTGTCTTGCAGATGGCTGCCTTTTTTCTGTGTCCTGACATGACAGAGACAGCGAGGGACACAAATCCCATCAAAAGGGACCAACCCTTATGACCTCATCTAAACCGAATTTCCTCCCAAAGGCTTCGCCTCCAAATACCACACCGGGGGTTAGGGCTTCAACATGAATTGGGAGGGATGCAAATATTCCACCCCTTAGCACCCCCAAAATTCAAGTCCTTCCTACATGTAAATTACATTCAGTTAATCCCAACCTCCCCAAAAGTCTTAACTCTAAAGTCTAAAGTCCAAAATCTCACTGAAATATGATCTATATCAGATATAGATGAGACTCAAAGTATGACTTATCCTAAGGCAAAATTTCTGTGGAAAGCAGACAAGCTATGTGCTTCCAAAGTACAATGGTGGGATAAGCATTGGATAGACATTCCCATTCCAAAACAGGAGAAATCAGAGGGAATAAAGGGGTGATGGGTCCCAACAAGTCTAAAACCCAGTAAGGCAAATTCCATCAGATCTTAAGCCTTGAGAATCCTCTCTGGTTTGATGTTCTGCTTTCTGGACCCTTTGGGCGCAGCAGATCCACCTCCACAGCTCTGCCGGGCAGAGGTCACAATCCCAAGGTTGATCACATCCTGAGGCCCTGACATGAGGGGTCATGTCCCCAAGACTCTGCCAGGCAGGGGCCCTACCCTTAAGGCTCTGGACAGAGCCTTCGGGGTCATTCTTTCCTTGTCTTAAAGAATAGCATATGTTCACAGCTAAATAACTCTGTAGTCTGATCCTACAGCAACTAAGAAGTCCAACAGCCCTCCTTCACTTCAGCCCATTTCTGTCTCCTTCAGTTAAAACTGACAGTGTTTCTGCTCACATAATCTCACAACCTTTTTGTCAAATGATACTCCAGGCACACCTTCGCATTCTCTTCCAAACACACTTTCTCATTTTCTGCAATATGGACAGAGTAGTAATTTTCCAAATCTTTAAGTTCTGGTTCCTTTTGCTTAACAATTTCCTTCTTCAATTCATTCCTCTCTTCTCACATTTTACTATAAGCAGTCAGGAGAAACCAAGTACACTATGCTTAGAAGTAGCCTCAGCTAAATATCCAATTTTATTGCTTGCAGGTTCTGTCTTCCAAAAAACACTAGGGCATGAATAAAATTCAGCCAAATTCTTTGCCATCTTATAACAAGAATTGCCTTTCCTCTGGTTTCTAATAACGTGTTCCTTATATCCACCTGAGAGCTTATCAGAATGGCTTTTAACATCCATAGTCTACCAACATTCTGTTCATGATTATTTATATACTAAGATGGAAACTTTTTCCTCAGTTCTCTTTTCTTTCTAAGATCTCATCAGAAGAACCCTAAGGCCCATATTTCTCACATGCCTCTCAATACTCCACCAGTCTCTATCCATACCCAGTTCCAAAGCTGCTTCCACATTTTTTGGTGTTTGTTACAAGAGCACCCCACTTCTCAGTAACAAAATCTGTATTAGTCTGGATTAGACTCATGAAAATGTGGCAACTGAGAAGTCCAAGATCTGCAGTTGGCAAGCTGGAGACCCAGGGGAGCCAATGTGTAAGTTCCAGTCTGGGCCCAAAGGCAAAAGAAGACTGAAGTCTCAGCTTGAAGATAGGCAGAGAGGGAGAACTCTTTCATACTCAGCTTTTTATTATCTTGACCTTCAGTGGATTGAATGAGGCTCACCCACATTGGAAAGAGCAATTTTCCTTACTAATCTACTCATTAAAATGTTCATCTCAGCCAGAAACACCCTCATGAACACAACTGGAAATGATGTTAACCCAAACATCTGGGTCCTCCATGGCCCAATCAAGTTGGCACATAAAATTAACCTTCATACCCACTGTGGAGTATGGCTCTAGAAATGTTAGTCATTCAAGGAATTTGCTGAGTGACTGAATAAGCCACCATCTCAAGAGTTAAAAATTATCATACCAGAGAAGGAAAGAGAACTCCAAGGGCTTTGTAACAACAGTTAAATGTGCCACTCCAAATGTGACATAGGTCACTCTTGCTCCCAATCCATTGGCAAGAATTTATCATATGACTTTATCCAATTGAAATAGGTAAACTTCATAATTGCACAGTACTATTTTATTACAGCTTTAGTTTGCATTTCCCTGATGACTAAGGATGTTAAACAGATTTCCAAGTGTGCTGATTAGCCATTTGATAAATCTTTCTTGATGAATTGTCCGCTTAAATTTTTCCCCCTATTTTAATTGATTGGTTGCATTTTTATCAGTATGATGTATTATTTCAATATATATTCTGGATACAAGTTCTCTACCAAATATATGCTTTGTAAATTTTTTCTCCCAGTCTAGGTTGCCTCTTAATTTACTTCTTAGTGCATTTTGATGAGAAGATGTTTTAATTTAAAGAAATCTAATTAATCATTTTTTTGTTCTTATTATTCTGTATTTACTCTCTAAGTGATATTTGCCAATCCCAGGTTGCAAAGATAATCTCCTATATTTTCTTCTAAAAACATCAGAGATTTAGCTTTTCCACTGAGGTTTACTATTCATTCCCCATAGAATTGCTTCAGCACTTTTGTCAAATATCGGTTGAGTGTATATATATACATATATATGTATATATATGTGGATCTACTTCTAAATCTATTTGTATATTATTAATGCTTGAATAACAATTCTTTATTATAAAGAATAAAACCAGTTCAAATTATAGTTTTGGAAGTCAACAAATTTTTGTAAATTTGCATTTCTTCCAGTACTTTATAATGTTGAAGACAATTTCATGTTTACTCTATTGTAACATCTTCAACATGGTGTTGATTTGGGGGATGGTTTGGAATATTCCTAAAAATCCCTCCCAAAATGTATAAAACACATCTGCAAGTGTTAGATTTAGGGGCAAGCATTACTGGGTATACTTCTTTCTTATGACTTTATTAATTTTTACTTAAATTTCTGTCAAATTTTTAAAGGTGTATTTATTTTTAGAGAGTGTGCATGAGAAGAAGAGGGAGAGAGAGAGAAGGGGAGAAAGAGAGAGATTTCCAAGCAGGATATGCACTGTCAGTGCAGAGCCCAATGTGGGGCTCGAACTCACAAACCATGAGATCATGTCCTGAGTTGAAACCGAGTCAGACGCTCAACCGACTGAGCCACCCAGATGCTGTCAATTTTTAAAAACTACTTCATCACATTTATGAAGATTTAGTTCATCTCTACTGACCTTACTTTGAACACATTTTTTCATATTTTCAAACACTTATATTATCATGGCACCTTTTAACAATTGTAAAATTGCCAAAGCAAGAAATTGCAATACCTAAAACTTTGTTTTAGATTCTGCTATTTGGATTCTATTTTTTGTTACTTCTAGAAGAACTGCATTTAACAATATTAAAATGCATAGAGAAATCTAAATCATTAAACTTTTGGAAAACATTACCTTCATGGAGAATATTCTCTATTTAATTATTGTTTTTCATGCAATTTATATTTTTAAAATAAAACTTTTTAGTACTATAATTTCTCATCTTAAATATAAATGTTCTCAAAGTGGAAGTCAGAGTTTGGTAACTATGCAGTATTATTCAATAAATATTTTGGTTAAAACCCTCAATAGTTTAAATCATAGAAAGTAATTATAAGTGAACCATGTTTCTGTTGTTTAGATTAAAGAATCATAGGGCGTATAATGAATAGTTTCTTTTAGTGCTGTGCTACTCAGAACAAACTAACCTCATCCTGGTGAGGTTTTGCGGTATGCTTGACACCAAGCTTCCATGCAGAGTGACCAAGGCTATGCATTAACCCTCCCTGAAATACAGGCATGTGGTTTATAAATCATGAGAACAGCTTCAAAAGGAAATATGGAGACAGCTATGTCCAAAGGCTTAATAAAAAGTGAAATGAAGATACCCATGAATTAGAGAGCAACAAAATTGTTTCAAAAGTAAGTGAACAGTGTTCTGGGATGCAGATTAGGAATTCCTCTGTCTTGGGTTTTGAATAAATCAGGGAGTTCCAGGGTTGGAGGAGTTTAATTTTTGGTTTTCAATCTTCAGCACTTGGTAATAGACAACTGAGATATAGGTAGAATCATATGTTAATATAGATTTATAGATGACTGTGTTTAAAGTATCTTAATCAAAGAGAAAAATATTTAGCCAAAAATCTATAATCCCAACCTATGGCTATGCAATTTTATATCAAAGGACCAGAGTTATTTCTTATTTAATAATTAAATGTTCTGAGGTATCTCCTTCTATTAGAGAATTTTTTTAATAATTTTTTATATTGTCAGATTGGTTTCCATACAACAACACCCAGTGCTCATCCCAACCCATTATTAGAGAATTTATACCAAGTAGAAAGTATTCATTTCTTCCATAAATATTTACTTATTATTTTTCTGTTTTATGAGTTAAATCGCACATCTGAAATAAGGCAGAGCTCAGAAGTCTGAGGTGACATGTGAGTTTCTTTGAACAATGATTAATATATATTCCAAATAATTTGCATCACTTTACCCTTAAAATTTCTGGGAAATATTCAGCCATCAATTATAAGCCACAAAAAAAGGAAAGGAAGGAAGGAAGGAAGGAAGGAAGGAAGGAAGGAAGGAAGGAAGGAAGGAAGGAAGGAAGGAAGAAAGAAAGAAAGAAAGAAAGAAAGAAAGAAAGAAAGAAAGAAAGAAAGAAAGGAAGGAAGGAAAGGATCAAAAAGGAAAAAAAGATGATATAAAACTCACGCTGACAACGGAGGATACTAGGAGCTACCCATACAATTTCTTGTCTTCAGAAAGTCTAAGAAGTTTAAAAACATAGTCTACCAAAGTGAAAGGATGCATTTCAAGGAGAATCCAACGAAAGCATTCATTGAATAAAACACTTCTATATTCTGCGCTTTTTTTTTCAAATGTGCCAATACAAAGATAAGTAAGAGGTTCTGGAGACATTATTTAACACTGACGATAGATCAAATTTCCTACTTGCAAGAGGTCCATTTTCTGTCTTTTGGCCAATCTAACAGATTTAGCCATTTAATGAATGGGCTTCACAAATTACAGATTTTCATGAACTGCATAACTGTGTCTTTAACAAAAATACTACATCAAAAAAGTTGGACTTAGACAAAACTCTCCTATTCCTTGACTTTCCTAAATTCTAAGTGCATAATAACTAAATTGGCTGGGAATTGAAGACTTGCTGCCTTTAATTTCACTTTTATGCAAAGTTGAGAATGCCATCCATTCAGGCTCCAGCCTTGATTAAGTCTTCTTAATTTTCGTAAGAGTACCTTATGCCACATTTGGACTGGTTGTTACATTACAAACATCTGCCCTAATAAGTAACCTAGCTGTTTCAGATAATTACCAGTGAACACATCTTTGACATTTCAGCTCCAGTACTTATTAAAAACCAGTTGGGAAAAAAATATATTTATAGTCAGGAGAAGCAAAATACCACTGTAACTCTATGTCAGACCTCAGTCTCTCCGTTTCGAGAAATAACAGATTCCAAGACTGGGACAGGAATGGTACAAAGTGAGTCCGAAATGTTTGGACAGGAAGCAAGAAGCTGTCAAAGACTAGTGGGGTTAATCAAAAGGATATGAGATAATGTGAAGGGGCTCCCACTGCCAAAAGTTGAACATTCGAGCAACACAAATTATAGTGGTTCTAGTAAATTAACATGTGGGTTTCCTAGAAATTCATGGCTACAAAGTTATACTCAGAAGAAGAACACCAGAAAACTCATTTGTCATACTCTAAGGTGTCTATTAAGACAACTTTGGAGGAGCACCCGGGTGGCTCAGTCAGTTAAGCTTTCAGCTCTGGATTTCAGCTCAGGTTATGATCTTGTGGATCATGAGTTTAAGCCCCGCACTGGGCTCTGCACTGGCAGTGTGGAGCCTGCTTGGGATTCTCTCTATCCCTCTCTCTGCTCCTCCCCAGCTTGCTGTCTCTCTCTCTCCAAAAGTAAATAAACTTTAAAAAAAAAGACAACTTTGTAGTTTGAAAACTGATCACTGAAGTGAAAGAATTAAGTAGGTATCCTGATTTTCCAATAGAAACTGTATTTCAGTTGGATCCATTATTCTATGCTCTGGAATAATACCAGCAAATAAATATCAAATGATAGAAAAAATATTAATTCACTTAAGGATTATCAATTGTCATTAGAATCATCAGGTAAATGGTTGATGGAGAACTGTACACCTATATGGTGACAAATTAACACCCTACTGATTACTTACATGATTAAATGAGGAAATATGTCTGTGCAAAATGGGGACAAGGCTTTCATCACCCTAACCCACACGTCAGTCTGAGCACGGCTAAGAGTGGGGCAACCACATATAATCTGTTTCCTGATGTAACACAACATGAAAGACTCATGGTGTATTCCAGCCAAAATTGTTTAATTGAAATGCATTCCAATTAATTAGTAAATAAAGGTGATTTTCTCTAAGAGACTAGCCGAATAAATCCAGAAGATAAGATATTTTGTAGGACAACTAGCACATTCTTCAGCAGCATAGTGTCATGATAAAAAGCACCACTCCAAGTTAACAAACCTTAAACAACATAACAAAATTCAGTGCATAGGCCAGAACTGGATTCTGGTTTCAACAAACCAGTTTTATACAAGACATTCAGAAGATAGTAGGAGGAAATGGAATAGGGACTAGCAATAAAAAGAGGTAAAACTTTACTGGCATAAAAAAGTGAACATTTCAATTAACAATTTCGCTGGAGAAAGCAATCGAAAATATTATGCATACTACAACTTTTTTGCAAACACTATGATCATTTTTTCTGATTGGCAGTAAAATGATTTCTATCCTATCTTCATCTATCTGTATCTCTTGATTTTCTACAATATATATACACTGCTTTTGTAATAATTAAAGATTACTTTTAATTAGAAAATATTTGTGGTCCTAAGACTATATAGCCCATTCACGTATGCTGCAGCTAGACCGTCTAACTTTTCCCTTGGAACAAGTCATATTATCTCAGAGCTAATAACTGGGCCAAATTATTTTGTTCCCATTCCAACTCTGGCAATAGAATTGCTTTCTCTAAATGATGAAGCTAAGCCATGTATTCACCTTACACCAAATGATACATTCAAACACCACAATATGTAACTGCATCAATTATGGCATCATTAGGGAGTTTAGCTTGCTTTTGTATAGTCACGGGAGAAAAGAGTCATGCTTTTCATGACTCATTAGTTGGTTTCTTTATCATGGACACCGACTTTTACAATTATCTTTTACTTTTTCTTTGACATCTAGGAAACTTAGAGCCCAATTCTTGGTCACGATACATACTCTTCAGGATGGTATGTTATGGGCACCAATCTTGCTGCTGTCTACGAATTCCCTACCCAGCTTTTCTCCTTGCCCAGATTCTTCCGATTGTTTGCTCTTTTGATTGTATATGTTAATGTGGTTAGGAACTTTTACAGAATAATCTGGGGTGTGGATTGCTTAATTAATTAAGACAGAAGAAAAAAAGTCTAAGAGATCTTCTAGCCAAATCACTGGCTCAGTGCTATTCCTGATTGGAATGGTCATAAGGAAGTTAGTTCCCCATCAGGTCCGCTTCCTGTGGGGATATCTTCAGTACTACAATGTAAAAACTGTTCCCCAAATATTCATTGAAAGCTGACATTGTGGAAACAGCCCTATGAAGACATTTTCTCCATGACTGGTAAAACCACTGCTTGAAGACGCTGCTTGCTATATTCTTTAATAACAAAGTCGGAGAATTTAACATTTTCTTTTCATTGCTACCTAGGGAGTTTCTGTGAGAGACTACTTCAGAAAAAGGTTTCCATCAACTAGAAACGGCTTTTTCCTTGCCAGGAATTATAATACATACATCACTGAAATTGGATCTAAAGATAAGTGCTTCGGTCCAGTTCCACGGGTCTCAATCTAAACATTCCCTATTTATCATCAGTTTTCAACGTTGCCACAGAGTCATTTTGGCAGCCCAAGGCCAAGATCTGGGAATCAAGCTAAATTTTCAAAAGAACTAATATGTGGAAAGTCTTACCTTTGCAGTAAATGCAGACTTCAAAATGATCATCGCACAATGAGACCATAGTACTAAGAGAAATGGTGAATACAACAAAAACTGATTTATAAACCCTTAGCTGGAACTTGGAAGCTGAATCTTACAATTGGGTAAATAATAGAGAATGAGGTAATGAGGTTTTCCATCCAGTATGTAAAAAAAAATTAATAAAGCTGTTCACATGAAAATCTCGAAAAAATTAGGAATTCATCAACTGGAAAAAGACAAAATATATATAGAAAGAATAAGCCACTTAATAAAATATTAGGGCACACTACCAAAGAAACTATTTATTTCTAATTGCTATGTAAAAGGTTTAAATTAAATCAATGATGAAGAGCACTGGCTTTGGGGATAGGAGGACACGGGCTTTAATGCTGGCTTTGTCACTTACTAGCTATGTGACCTTAAGCAAAATAATAAACCTCTTTTAGCCCATTTTCTGCGTTCAGTATTTGTAGTTAATAATACTCCTACCCGATAGAGTTATTGTGATGATTACATGATATAATGCATGAAAACTCTTCAGTCAAGTGGCTGGAATACAGTATGTGCTTAGTAAATGGTACTGTGTGGTAGCTGTAATGGTCACTAAAAAATTACTGAATCTCTAATATCATGAAATTCCAGGACAGTTATTTTCTTTGTGAACTCAAACCTTCTTCCCTTTGAAAACTGCACCAGAAAAAAATATCATATTTATATTCAGAGTCATTATAAAAGTCAAAAAAAAGTGGCCAAAAAAATGGACCAGCAGAATTGAATATTATAGAAAAGAAATAATCATTTAAGAGAAAAATATCATAATATTGTTGGAAGAAATACGAGAAGTGGAACAAGTGGCAAATGTAATCATGAAGACATGACTGATAGTTACTGGTTATTTTGATAGCATGTGGTTATCTCAAAACTGTTTGAAAGGTAGGCATGATTCTATATGTACTCTGTTTTTATTTGCCCAAGGAATTTAAACTAGTCCTCTAGAATAAGAGTCGTAGAAACAGGTCTTCTATTTCTAGGTTGCATGTTACTTTTCTCCTAACTTCTAGCAGGCAAACACACCAATGCCAACACACACACACACACACACACACACACTCAAAGCAGAAAGATTTGTATCATGGGAGTTCAACAAGACTCTTTTGGCTATTAGTAAAATTATATAATTCAAGAAACACTACAGTGGTTTCAACTCTTCTACCCTAGTTATAGCTCAATTTTCTAATTTTAGATTGTTAAGAACTATAGGAAGAGTTTTATATCAGTGAATATGTTATTCCCATTCTGTATTACGTGTAATGAATTTTTAAAGAACACTTGCAATAAGTTTCTACACACACACAAATAAATAAAAGAAAAAGAAAAAGACCACAGGCATTGACAGGCACCTCCAGTTTCAAAAATAATTTTTGCGGAAAGAATAAAGACAATGCCACTTAGTAAGGGAGTAAAAACTGAGGAGAGAAACAGGTTTTGGAGCAAATCAGGATCTAAATTTTGCTTTGGGGCACCTGGGTGGCTCAGTCGGTTGAGCGTCTGACTCTTGATTTCAGCTCAGGTCGTGATCCCAGGGTCATGTGTTGATCCAGCCCCACATCAGGCTCCATGATGAACATGGAGCCTGCTTAAGATTCTCCCTCTCTCTCTCTCTCTTTCTCCCCTTCTGCCCCTCTCTTCCACTCATGCACATGTATGCTTCTCTCTCCCTCTCTAAAATAAAAAATATATATATTTTAAAAAGATCTAAATTTTATTTTGTTATTTTTTTAACGTTTATTTTTTTGACAGACAGAGAGATAGCACATGAGCAGGGGAGGGGCAGAGAGAGAGGGAGACACAGAATCCAAAGCAGGCTCCAGGCTCTGAGCTGACAGCACAGAGCCCGACGCGGGGCTTGAACCCACAGACTGTGAGATCATGACCTGAGCTGAAATCAGCCTCTTAACCGACTGAGCCACCCAGGCGCCCCTAAATTTTATTTTAAATGTGTGAATTTGGGGCTCCTACCAGTCACCCATGTGGAGTTCTTAAATAGGCAGATCCAAACCTTAGGTGGCAGGTCTCGGCAGGAGATATGAATCCGAGCATTGTCAGCATATAATAACAGCTAACATTTATTGAGTGCTTACCATAAGCCGCACACTGTTACTATACTCCTCCTGATAACCCTGTAACTAAGGCACTATTATTTGGATGAAGAAACTGAGATTCAGCAAAGTCAAGTAATCTGCCTGAGGTCTCACAGCTAGTAAATGGTGGAGCCTAGACGTATGAGCTCCCCCACTTTATACTAGCATTCATAGACTCAGGACTTTAAGAGATGATGTAAGAATAAGATCTGAACATACATATAGCTCAGAGACATGCCCCAGTGTAAAGGTTCGGTAGAAAAGAACAGAACGTTGAATGAAACCAAGGCGCCATGAGGTCAAATAAACTAGAATAGGAAAATGCTTCAAAAAGAGGAGAATGGCTGAATTGAGCTAAATGCTACTGCGAGGTTGATAAACATGAAGACCAAGAAGGGGCCACTGAATTTGGCTACACGGAGACAGTGACGTCTTCAGGAGCCATCTCAGCGTCTGCAGAGGTGTGGGACCAGATTGGCAAGGGCTGCAAGTGAATGGTCAGAGGTGGTGACAGTAATTGCAGGGTACTATTTTAGAAGTTTTACCATGAACGGTAATAGAGAGAGGGTGTTGGTAGGGAGTTTTCTGCTTTTGAAGCTTTTTGGGGTTTTTTTTTTGGTTGGTGGTAATGATCCAACAGAAAAGTGGATAAGGAGTAGAATCCTAAGAAAGAATGGGGGAAAGGGTACAGAGAACAATTAGAATGAGTGGCTGTGATCAAAGGAGGGCCACTTACTTGATGAAAATAGAAAAGGAGGAAGAGGAGTGGGTGTAAATGTACAGAGGAGAAATGATGTGGTGGAGGGAAGATGAGAGAGTTTCCAAATTAATCTGTATTCTCTTAATGAAGTGTGAGCTGAGATCATCATCTGAGAGAGTGAAAGGGTGTGGGATATAGGAAAAAAGAAGAAAGTATAATAAGTCATCTCCCTGAGTGGAAAGTAGGCTTAATAAAGAACAGTAATGATTGCTGAGAAGGGTTGAGGGCCAATTTGAGGGCTGTAATCATGAACTCAAGAAAAACCAATAATCCCAGTGTGTGATTTTCTCCAGCAATGTTTACTTGTTCTGGTGCAAGCAGGGAAAAATGAGGATGATGACAATGATAATAAGAGAACTTACTTTGTACCACCTTTCTAAATGTTTTACACATAGTGAATATTAAATAACTCTGTTAGGCAACATTTCAAATCAAATAAAAAAGACAGAGGGGGGAGTTGAATAGTTCATATAACCAAGTGACTATAATTGTAGATCAGCAGTGAGAAGGTGGAGCAAAGTATCAGCAGATAATAATTACTTCGAATACAAAAGAAAAATAAATAATTCCATTAAAAATGGGGAGAAGATATGAACAGACATTTTTCCAAAGAATACATCCAGATGGATGTCAACATCACTCATCATCAGGGAAATGCAAATCGAAATCATGATAAGATAGAACCTCACACCTGTCAGAATGGCTAAAATCGAAAACAAAAGAAACAAGTGTCAGTGAGGATGTGGAGAAAAAGGAACCCCTTGCACAGTTGGTGGGAATGCAAACTGGTAGAGCCACTGTGGAAAACATGATGGATGTTCCTCAAAAAAAAAAAAAAATAGAACTACCCTATGACCCAGCAATCACGCTAATGTCTATTTACCCCAAAAATACTGAATCAAAGGTGTACATCACCCCTATGTTTATTGCAGAATTACTTATAATAGTCAAATTAAGAAGCAGACTAAGTGCCCATCAATAGATGAATGGATAAAGAATATGTCAAACACACACACATACACACACATACACACACACACACACACACACACACACACACACTGGAATATTATTCAGTCATAAAAAAGAATGAAATCTTGCATCTGCAACAACATGGATGGAGATAAAGGCTATAATGAAATAAGTCAGTCAGAGGAAAACAAACACCATATGATTTCACTCATATGTGGAATTTAAGTAACAAACAAACAAGCAAAGAAAAAAAGAGAGAGAGAAAACAAGAAACAGACTCTTAACTACAGAGAACAAACTAATTGTTACCAGAGGCAAAGGAGTAGAAGGATGGGTTAAATAGATGATGAAGATTAAAGAGTACATTTATTGTGATAATAACTGTGTAATAAATAGTGTTGTTGAATCACTAAATGTACACCTGAAACTATTATAACATTGTATGTTAACTATACTGGAATTAAAATTAAAAACTTAATAAAAAATAATTTATTCAAAGAAACTAAGAGACATTATTTGGAAACTGCCGTGGAACATGGAAAGCAAGGAAAACATTGCCCAATTCATGGCCCTGGGATAAATAACTTCAGGGAAAGCAGTGTCCTCAAGGACAGCCCGATTTTAATTTAGCAAGGAGGTTAAGAACATTCAGAGATGTTGAAGATGCAATGAGGTTTGCTAAACAGAAATAAAGAGTTCCAAAAGATACATCCACAGGTTTAGTAGAAAGGGAAGGGAGAAAGGGAAGATTGGATTCATTTTGATGATGGCTAGAGTAAGGTGGGAAGGAAATTCTGGATAATACTGTTTGACAAAGATGCTCACACCTGAGCAGCCTAACTGAGCTTAACATGGGAGAGAAAATGGAGCAAGTTATGAAAGCATCTGGAAGTTCTAGCATGCCGTCATGGAATGATCAGCTCGAATTTTGGGAGTTGGATATTCAGAGTTGAATCACAAAAGGAAGAATCAGGAGCTCCTATGTGGCTCAGTCGGTTAAGCATCCAACTTCGGCTCAGGTCATGATCTCACGGCTTGTGAGTTTGAGCCCCGCATCAGCTTCTGGGCTGACAGCTCAGAGCCTAGAGCCTGCTTCAGATTCTGTGTCATCTTCTCTCTCTGCCCCTCCCTCACTCATACTGTTTCTCTCTCTCTCTCAAAAATTAATCAACTGATTAAAAAAATAAAAGCAAGAATCATTTTAGGTATTTTGAGCAGGAAGGCACTTACATCTGGGAGTCAGGGACTGGAAAACTATTGGAAGTGTAGAAGTTGCAGAGAGAGAGCACCGATGAGCTCAACTGCTAATAGCAATGAAAGGGGTCATTCTCAGGACACAAAACTTCAGGATACCCACTACTTTCTCACTGAAACAGTGTCTTTACTTCTCCCTACCTTCTAAATCTAATGAAAGTGCCTCTCGTTGACAGAATCTAAACAGGAAACTTGCTGATGAGCAGTCTAGAGAATGTGGTTTTCAGGATTCTCATCCCTGAATACAGAGGAGAGAAGTGAAGGCGGAAACAGCACTGAGTTACCAACACAGAACCGGATAAATGACGCAACACAACTGACATGAGCTCTCTCTTCCTCCCTCCCTCCCTCCATCTCTTCCTCTCTCCCCATTTCATATCTCTCTGTCCTAGAAATTACAGAAAGTTCTGGTAGTCCTGGCCATGTCCCTTTCCCTCATAACTCCTCATCCCCATCTAATCACAAAGCTCTACCAATTCTGCCTTCTCCACTTGTCACCATGTGTTATCCTCACTGAGCTCAATCCCATCTCCAGGCTTTCACTCTCTTTCTTCTCTCCAGCTTTCTCCTCCAACACCACACTGACTTCCTGGGCTCATTTCTATCCTTTATTCAGATATTAGTTTGTTATGACTTACTCCCAAAAGCCCTCCCTCAAATCCGCCCAAGAGGTTTGGTGCCCCTTTCATACACTTTCTTAATGCCTATACTTTCCCCATGATAACTCATATTATACTTTTAGTTAAGTTGCTTGTTATTTCTCTCTTCCATAGAGAGAGACCGTGTTATGAACTGATTTGTTCATATGTTGAAGTGCTAACCCTCAATGTGACTGTATTTTGAAACGAGTCTTTAAAAAAGTAATTGAGGGGGGCACCTAGGTGGCTCAGTTGGTTAAGCGTAAAACTCCTGATTTCCGTTCAGGTGATGATCTCACCGTTCGTGAGACTGATCTCCACGTAAGGCTCTGCACTGACAATGTGGACCCTGCTTAGGATTCTCTCTCCCTCTCTCTCTGCCCCTCCCCTGCTCGAGCGCTCTCTCTCAAAATAAATAAACATTTTTTAAAAAAGTAATTAAGGTTATGTGAGTCAAATGATGGAGCCTTACTCCACTGAAACTGGTGTCCAGGAAGAAACGCTAATGATATGTGTGCACAGAGAAAGGGCTATGTGAGATACAGCAAGAAAGTGTTCATTTGCACACCAAAGAGAGAGGCCTCACCTTAATCTTGGAGTTCCTGCCTCCAAAACTGGGAGAGAATTAATTTCTGCTGTTTAAGCTATTCAGTCTGTGGTGTTTTGTTATGGCAGCCCTGGCAGACTAATACAGATAGGGAAGGGAAAAGAAAGAAAAAAAAGAAAATAGAAAAGGAGGGAAGAAAAGTGATAGGATGTCACCTTTATTTCTTTATTAGAGTTGCACCGATATTATATAGTCAGTTTTCAAAATTCACACATCTGGAATATATTATGTACCTAGTTTGTAAGGAATTCCTGATATATTTATTTATACTGCTTTTGTTTATATGCTCATTGATGTGAAATGAAACTGTAAGAAAATACACTGCCTATATCAAGAAAAACTGGCCACCATTTTCCCTTTCAACAATAATTTGCCAGGATAGTGAATCCTTGAAAGATAAGAGTTCCAGTAAGGATAAATGGTGAATGTGTTTCCCTAGTCTCTTTTACATGACCCATCCCCAAAACAAGTAAAAATCAAATTATCAAATATACCAAACCTCTTGTGTTCTGGACCCAAGTTTAAGTTTTCCGAGAAGAAGCTTTTAATAATCATATTAAAATTTGATAAGACTGAACTATTTTTTTTCTTGGCACTTTGCTTTTTTTAAGAAGACAATCTGTATTTGCACTGTCCAATATGGTAGCTACTAACTGTATGCAGCTATTTAAGTTTAAATTCAAATCAATTAAAATTAAAGCAAATTTATTGGTTACTTCCTCCATTTGGCTAGTAACATTTCAATGCTGAATAGTCATCTGCGCCTGCAGGGAGCCTGGGCAACTCTTGGTTGAGCAACCAACTGTTGGCTTCAGCTCAGGTCATGAGCTCCTGGGTTCACGAGATGAAGCCCTGAGTCAGTGCTGATGGTTCGGAGCCTGCTTGGGACTCTCTCTCTGTCCCTCTCTCTCTGCCCTCCCCTGCTCTCTGTCTCTCTCTCTCAAAATAAATAAATAAACTATAAAAAAAAAAAAAACAGTCATATGTGCCCAGTAATTACCATACTGGGCAGCACAAATCATGGCAGGGAGTTCTTTTAGATGGCGCTGGTCTCGATCAGTAGTTTAATACAAAGGAATACCTCTGAGGATAGAAATTTCAGATGGGTCGATTAACAGAATATCTACCGACAGATAGCTGAGTATTTGCCTCCTCACACCCTTTCTGTTGTACGCCCTTTAACGGTGAGTTAGATTTTCATTGCCCACACTAGAAAACTCAATTCAAAATGACATAAACAACAAAGGATTTTATTTACTCACATAACCTGAAAATTCAGTGGGAGTTCAGGAGTGGTTTAATCCAGATGCTGGCCCCACTTTTGTCTAATTCGTCCACAGTCTTGTGTGAACAGTTTAACCCTTAGCCTAATTTCTCACAATGTTTACAATTGGTTGCAGCAGTTCTAGATCTCAACCCCACATAATTTAGAGAAAGCTTTTCTCTTCATCCTATCTTAGAGTAAATGTCCTTTATTTCACTTATTTCACCCTGCTTGGCCCAGTTAATATTAAGCAATAATAATGTTCAGGTAAATAACATGAACTGATAGTCAAAGCACTAGTGAATGATCTAATCATCACGGCAGCCTGTATCGTACTAGGCAGATTTGCTTAGGCCTGAGAAGGCTCACTCTGGGAACTGGGATGAAGTCAACTCCCTTCCCTCCACCCAAAAACAAACAAACAAACAAACAAACAAACTCCGCAGCTGCTATTCAATAGAGAAGGTAGTTCTCCAAATGAAAATATGAGCTATCACAAGTGGGAGGTATCACAAATGGGAGGTTGCCTAACATAGGTGCCCTTACATACTCATATAAAATAAGTTTGTAGAGATTTAAAACTAAGTCCAAAGATCATGTTTACCTTTGGTTTTGAGAGATACATTAAGTCCAAACCTGCAAAAGGTCAGAGGTTTTATGCTACTTTACAAGTGTACAAGTCAGCCTACCCTGGTTATATATACACATGTATGTATATCTATATTATGCATGATGACAGAAATACCAGACTTCAGGATCAGAGAACAGACAAGTTATTACATTTATTACAGCAAAAAGGGCATCCAGAGTAGCATCCTTCACTGGTTCCCCTTGCCTCGATTCCCACAGGGTGACGCACTGGGGACCAGGTGTTTACCTATACATGCATCAGGGTTTGTGCCATAAGAGACAATCCTTCAAATTATGAGATTCATAGCTTATATAGGGTGGTTGGCACATGGGCTCCTATCTCCCTCTGCTAAGAAAGAGAAGTGTACTTTAAAACCCTGGAAAGTAAGCGAATGTCTCTCCAAGAAAGATAAGTTTCTACTTATCTTTGGAGTAATTCATAACCTCTAACTTCCAAGACCTTTGCTATTGAAAAACATGCCCCTTGCTCCAAAAGCCCAGACTCTTCAGAAACAGGAGAATACTCATGGAGAATTATCTTCCAAAAGGATATTAGCAAATTAACCTCCAATTTGGCATCCCCACCACTGTTTGAGACTGATTCCTCAAACATTTACCACAACATTATCAAGTTTATAAGGTAAAATTTTATCTCAAAATGTTATTAAAACAAAAGCTTTATATTTTTGTTCTAATTTACACATCTTGCTAATTAAAATTTATATATACATATTTGTTAAATTGCCAACTTAGGTCCTTTGCCCATTTTTCTACTGTTCTAATTGTCGCTTAGCGTTGATTTATAGAATTTTTAATAATCTTTCCCTGGGATCCTCTGAAAAATCCTGAAAAAGAAAGGTTAATGTAGACATGATTTATTCAGGAATGTGATCCCAGAAATAAGGCTAAGGGACAGTAAAATACACATGGAAGATGGAAGCATCATCACAAAGACCAATTTTCAAGTTGCAAATGGGAGAAATTCACAGATTTTCTTAAAATCTTACAGGATGTGTCTCAGAAGGAAGGGGGAAGCATTTACCTTTAGGCCCATGTATCGCAACGGTCCAGGGTCATCTTGCTGAGTGTGAACCCTCCCACACTTCCTGGCATTTGTGTATGCTCGAGTGTTGGTTGGATGGTTCCTATGGGTCCCCAAACCTCAGTGTCAGCAAAGCTCCAGGGCAGGAAGAGAGAGACCCACAACATGGGCCTGGAGTGAGCCTATGTTCAGATATAGCCTGAAGATCAGTCAAAGACAGTCCAGAATCACAGCAGTGATTGGACTGCTAGCTGAGGCTGAAAGGAGGTACAACTGTGCACAAAAAGCATACTGCGTACCAGTGCAGGGTACGAAAAACCCTCCAATAACTTCTCTGGAATTCTACCACTAAAGTTTTTTTTTCTTTTTAATTTTTTTAATGTTTATTTACCTTTGAAAGGGAGAGAGAGAGAGAGACAGCATGAGCAGAGGAGGGGAAGAGAGAGAGGGAGACACAGAATCTGAAGCAGGTTCCAGGCTCTGAACTGTCAGCACAGAGCCTGAGGCAGAGCTCGAACTCAGGAACCATGAGATCATGACCTGAGCCGCAGTCGGACAGACACCCAACGGACTACCCAGGCGCCCCTCTACCACTAAAGTTTTAATCCAGCATCAGAGATGGATAAAAAGGTTCAACTAGCATCACCTTGACTTTCTGACAAAGATTTCAATGGTTCCTGTGAAACATTTCCAGAGGGTATCATTTTATTCAAAATTTCTCTACCCCTTTGTATCTGGTAACAGATTGTACTTATCAGAGTCCATTTGTACAAGTAACAATGTTTAGAGATCCTGAATGTAATCTCAGGCAGCAATAAAGCCTCATAAACAAATCTGAGAAAAGGCCAAACATGCTGTTTTTACTGTTTGTGTATAAACTGATTACAACTTCATAATTCAAAGGGATGAAACATAAAAATGTGATTGTCATCAACAAAAATTATGTATACCCTTTAGAATGAAGCTCTACCCCAAGCCATGCCCTAATAATTCAATCTATGGTTGGGGTCACCAAATATCTCACTGCTAGAGTTAAGACCATCTAGTCCCTGAACTAAATTGAGAATATATTTGAAGAAGAATAAAGTCAAACCTGGAGTTGCCCAATTAATTCTTCTTTCATATGGACCCTGGGAAAGCTTTCAACATTAAACATAAGGATTTGCTGAGGGTAAGCAGCTTGTCTGGGCTTAAGGCAATATATTTTCTTTATAGAGCCAAATTTAATGACAATTGGTAAAAATCAGTCAGGACCACACTAGTTTAGGGCTTCCCCATCAGACGCCTTCCTATTTTCAAACAGCCCAAGAAAATATTGTTGCTTGCCTGGGCTCTCCCCTCTCATCAGGGCATTTGGAATACAGTTCATGGGTCTGAATGAGAACCCTGAACATTTGTTGTAAATCAAGCATCACAGCCCAGGCAGAGGTCTTCTGAGTCCAGGAACAGACTCAACTAAAGCTCCAAGCAGAACCAGAAACAGATGAAAAACTCCATTTTTTTCACCTGGTCATGGGTATACACAACTTAATATTCCTTCAGTTCATTTCTTAGGTTTCCACAAATTCCTCTCTAATCCTGTACTGGAGGAGTAATTCAGTCCCCACAGTTACCCAGAGGAAGACTGCTCTGGAGGAGAGCTGAGTTTCAGCAACACCATGACCTTCACAGCTAGCTTCCTTGGCACGCATACACACAAAGCCTTCCACCTTCCCTTCCATGCCAAGCTGCTTTGGAAAAGTAAAGTAAAACGCAACAAGTGATAGAAGGAAAGAATCACGTGGGAGCAGGTATTCTTCATTGCTGTTGCCACCAACTCCCAGCACTTGATTTTTACCTGCTTGTTTCTATGGTGCCATTAAGAGCTGGGTACAGGAGGCAGGCAGAACCTAGGCATTGAATGTACTAGATTTGCTCAAATTCACGCTAATATTTAATTTTTTTTAATGTTTATTTATTTTTGAGACACAGAGAGACAGAGCATGAGCAGGGGAAGGGCAGAGAGAGAGGGAGACACAGAACCTGAAACAGGCTTCAGGCTCTGAGCTGTCAGCACAGAGCCCAATGCGGGCTCGAACTCACATACCGCGAGATCATGACCTGAGCCGAAGTCGACCGCTCAACCGCCTGAGCCACCCAGGCGCCCCCAAATTCACGCTAATATTTAAACCACTTTAAAGTGGGAATTCTGGCACCTCCTGTAACAGTGGTCTTCGGGCATCTTGTTGTTGTTTTATTGCTATCTCGACCCGCTTTAAGGCTCTGGCCACCCAGCTCCCCTTTCCTGAGCATCAGTTAAGTCCCCATGCCAACGCTTACCAAGTTCTCACACTCGGGTCCACTGTGTACTATCATGAATTGCCCTGGAACCAGACACAGACAACTAAGGAGAGTCCCCGTGCCCCAGAGCCAGCTGAACTTATCTAAAATAACCAATCCACAGGGAGCCATGGAAACCTATCTACCCCCATCCACTTTGCCTACAGTTCTAGCTGGCTGTTACTCTACTGCTTGGTGCAATCCCCTGGATTCTCTCAGGAGTTACAAATAGTAACAAGTTGTGCCTTCCATCTATCCCAGTAGGCCATGTCATTTCCTGCCCCCAAAGAATCTTTAAATCTTATCAAACATCCTTGTAGTCACTCCACCAATCTAAAACAAAACGCAGACTTTTTTTCATCACTCATCTCATCATTCTTAAAGAATGAAGCCTTGGGTTCCCTGAGTGCTTCAGTCAGTTGAGCTTCTGACTCTTCATTTTGGCTCACATCATGAACCCCAAGATCAAGCCTCACATCAGGCCAGGCTCCATGTTGAGCATAGAGCCTACTTAATAATCTCTGTCTCTCCCTCTTTCCCTCTGCCCCACCCCCACAATTGCTTGGACTCTCTAAAATTAAATCAATTAACTTTTTTTTTCTTTTTTTTTAATGTTATAATAGTTTATTTTCAAATTGGTTTACATATAACACCCAGTGTTCATCCCAACATGTGCCCTTTTTAATGCCCATCATCCCCTCTCCCCCCTCCCTCACTTCCCTCACCCTCAGTTTTTTCTTAGTCTTTGAGAGTCTCTTATGTTTTATCTCCCTCCCTCTCTGTGTCTTTTTTTCCTTTCCCCTCTAGCCCTCCCCCTGGTTTTTGCTTAGTCTCACAAAGTCCACCTATTCGTGGAAACATATGGTATCTGTCTTTTTCTGACTGACTTATTTCACTTAACATAATACCCAAAGAAATGGGCGGAAGATATGAATAGACACTTCTCCAAAGAGGACATTCAGATGGCCAACAGACACATGAAACGATGCTCAATGTCACTCATCATCAGGGAAATACAAATCAAAACTACACTGAGATACCACCTCACACCAGTCAGAATGGCTAAAATGAACAAATCAGGAAACTATAGATGCTGGCGAGGATGTGGAGAAGTAGGCACCCTCCTACAATTAATTAACTTAATTTAAAAAAAGAATGAAGGCTCATTTTTAAAGGAAAAGCCACAGTCTATTTCCATTTTCTGTGAAATATCAAGAAGGGCACCAGAACCAAGCAATCCAAACCACCACATCTAAAAAGTTACTTCCTATGCCTCAATTCTCAACTTCCCCCTTTGTAGACAAATCTTTTTAAAAACCAATCTCATTACGTCATCTTCTTAACCTGAAGATGATGTAATGGTACGTTTTGTTCATGTAACTTTTAGTTCCTAAAATAAACTTTGAAATCTAAAAATAAAAACCTGAAGAACAAACAACCAGGAAGCCGTCTCCATTACCCCTTCCAGGAACAGGACCTTATCTCTTGAAGCCCTGTGGCAGATGTCCAAGGGTTACACACAGCTAGTATCTGACTCCACAGGTGCTGAATCTTTCCACTTCCCCTGAAACTTTCAGTTTTTCCACACATATTCTGTTTTGACAAAGAACCATTAGGAATAAATACTTTTTATAGCAATATCCTATAATAAAATGCATTGCTCATTTCTGCCTTTGGATACCATCCACGCTTCCAACATGGGATGATACTGTTAAAAATCCCCAATGGAGCTGGCAGCCTGTGTGGCTACCATGTGAGGATGAAACCAAATCACCTTCCCCAGGACCACAGAGATTAAATTAAAAAAAAAAAAAAAGGCCAAACAGACAAAGGGCTGGACAATTCATTCTCTTAGAACTTTGGGTGAAGAGTTCTCCCTTCATTTTTCTTCCTAGATACACGGGAAAACAGCTGACCCCCTCCACAGGACTTCCGCTTTTACCAAGTATCCATGATCCCACTGCAAATTTCTTCGTTACAAAGATGTAAATATGAGGGAACAGAGCTGCTCTGTCAGTCTATGTTTATAGTTTTTAAACTCTTAAATACAGAGTTTAGAGGGAAAAAAAAAAAACAGCCGGGGTTAATGGACTGAAAACAGTGAAAGGTACACTTCAAAGTGAAAATCGTAAGGATTGAAGATTTGAATTTTTAAACTTTTCTTCTCCTATTAGAATGAAATGAAGGGCAATTTAAGTGGTTTCCCGCGGCTCCTGACTGATTTCATCGGAAGAGCATGTGACTTTTGATCTCGGAGTTGTGAGTTAAGCCCCACGTTGGGTGTAGAGATTACTCAAATAGATAAACTTTAAAATTCTTTTTAATAAATAAACAAATAGTAAATGGTTTCCCTAAAGAGTATTTGTGTCATTCCCATCACTCTGGTTTCTTAAGAAAAGTGCAGTCAATTAAGGATTGTACTTGCATAAACAAGGGTAGAAATAAAATGCTAAGCATGAGACATGAAAAACAAAAACTCTCATATTTATTATTATTAATAGCATCATCATCTTCTGAATTATTACCATTATTAATTCCCCACAGGGTTTTCCTTACCCACACAAACTTCCGTAAATGCTTTCTTAGGCTCAACTATACTAATCATATCAAACTAACCTTGACCTAAAAGTCTTTAAGTTTTAGGTCATGACCTTTAAGCAATTAATAGAGAAAGTATCATTTCTGTACAATTCTGTAGTGAAAGATAATCATTCTGGATCAAAACACACATTATGAAGAAAAGTAAGTAGAAATCCTTTCCGTACTAATATGTAGACATCAATAGTTTTCCTTTACAATTCAAAGAAAAAAATTCATCAAAGAAATCTTTTGCACTTCTGTCTACACTTGTCAACATCTCTAAAACTGGCAATCAATAATTCAGAATGCCCCAAATGGCATACAAATCATGGAATGTGTTTTGCATTCCCCTCTGTGTGCAAATACGGCATGTTCTGCTAACAGAAAGTCAGCTGTTGACAGCAGAGCCATTAAAACATAAGTGATCTTTCATTCCAGATCTCCCTGAAATTATTTTGCCAAGGAAGTGGAGTTGCAGTATCCTCCGGGTTAGGAGGGAGGACACAGAGAGGAAAATAAGAAAAGAAACATAAAAATTCTTTGAATTATTACAGGCCTCTCTCTTGTATTCAGCTATTTGTGGAGCATGATTATAAAAATGTTCTCGAAATTGATCCTTTATAAACTCCAGCTTACCTAATAGTTATTAAAGAATATATATTTATAGATTGTAATTCAGAATGACAAAACTAGACAATACTCTTCCTTCGTAAATTGCAAAAGGCAACAAAATAGTACACAGTTATCATACCAGAGCAAACTACACTGGAAATATTTCCAACCAGACTAATTATGCTAATGAACCCAAGGAACCACGTTAGCTTTCAAATTTAGTTCAGAGTGGTCTCCCATTATTTTCATTTTGTATTCTTCAGTTTAAACTACTGATGTGGGATTTTTCTGAAATTTAGCAACATAAATACGAGGCTGTTTTACCATATAACTAATTAATATCAGGATCTCAGAAACAAACTATAGATTCCCCAAACTTATCAGAGTAACTGAGACAAGATATAATATATTTTACTTGAGTAATACCATCAAAACTGTAAGGAAATGGAAAGTATCGCCAGAGAGCGGGGAAAGGCACAGGTTTTCTGTTTTCTGGAGCCTGAATTTAGAAGAAAAATATGGCAAACTGCTGGGAAGATAAGAAGATATGGTGGATGGCTAGCTGTCCACTAAGAAATAAAGTTCTTCCTTTCTTCCATCAGCTGCAGTTGTGAAATGGCTGCCCAGTTGGGACTGAACTACCCAATGGCACCCATGCCTTTAGGGCGTCTCTATGATTAATCCCACAGTTTCACCATTGGACTACAGCAAAAAATATTTAACTTCCACATCACTTGCTCACACGGAATTCCCTGGTCCCCAACTTTTGCTCTTTCCCATTTCTTCTTCGTAAGCTACTTGTTGAAAGTCGCTTGAAAAGTCACTTGTTGGAATTTAATGCCACTGTCCACCTGGATCGTAAAATGCCTGCAAGGAGTAGAAACAGTTGCCAACCTGGAGAACTTACCCCAGAGAAAGTGAGAAAGAAAGAAATTGCAATCTTTCGACCATTATATTTTGGAATTTTTTTTGTTCAAGCAGCTTAGATGATCCTAACTTAACACAGAAAAAAACCGGAAATGGGAAATGATGGGAAGAGAACAACCAGAAGAACCAGAGGAGATGGTTTCCCAAATCCTGGCATTACTGAAGAAGCTAACTACCTATGTGAGACACAATTCCTAAATCATTTCAATTTATCTATTCAATGATAAATAATTATTGACTTTATGGCCTTTATACAGACTATATGGTATCTGTATGTATACACACACACACACACACACCATAGGATACTCAGAGTAAAGGTGAGTGGGTTAATAAGGAAATACACTGGTTGAAATGAATTTTCCAAACTAAAATAGTATAAGAAAGACTAAAGGAACAAACTGAATAGCAAATGATTGAGGCATGTCCTTGGCCATGTTGGAAGGTACCAAGGCATGAGGCTGAAAATGGTTAGATGGGGACACCTGGAAGTGGGAATTAGAGGACCTTGAAGACCAGGCTCAGGACTTTGTGTATGTCCTAAGTGGTAACAGAAAACCACCATAAGTTCCTGACCAATAAAAGCAATGAAATAAAAAAAGTTCTTGTGGAATGCTTTCCTTGCCATAGTGAGCAAGGATCTGCTATGCATGAATGAGAGATATTGACACAATATGGAGATCCCACAGGAAGCCTCTAGTGCCTGCAGAAGAGTGATACTGTAGATAGGGAAAGAAAGGGTGGTTCCTGAATTAATCTAGAGGAAAACCCAGGATTTGGGATATAATAGGATGCATTTGCCAAAGGAGAAGAAATAGTTAGAAATACCTCTGAGGTTGAGACTGGAGAACGTATTTGCATTGTTATAGTACCATAAGCAAACAGAAACTGTTTTTTGTCTTGGTCTCATTATAGAAAATTGAAACACTCATGGTCACAGATCATTTTTCATCATAATTTTCTTTTGCTTTTCATACAGAATGAAACATAGCTGGAACTTTTTGTTTCAGTCACCTTACGTCATCTTATCACATATGCACATACACACACGCAATTTCTCAAACATTTTTTGAGAGGCGACATATCTGGTTTTTATATACAAACGTTCAGCAAGTACCTATTGTGCATTGTCAATTCATCTTTCCATCATTGTCTCCCATCCCCAACACTCCCAAGCACAGTAAGCTCTTGCCTTTCCAAGTGACTTGCCACTTCCTGAATATTTTTTCATGCCTCTGTGCTTATTAGCACACGATTGTAGATGACGGTCCTTCTATCAAATACCATCCTTCTCCTGGTCCACCTAGAAAGTGCCAGCTCATTCTTCAAACACAGATCATTGGTTCTTCCTCTGTGATGCCTGCCTCACATCCCTTCCTCAACAAGAATTTTTGATGTGGAGCTTAATTTAAAAAGAAAAACAAAAAAACCTCAGTACACAGAGATAAAATGTCATTAACTGTCAAGAAGCTCACAGTCTAATGGAGTGACAAATAAGCAATTACAATACACTATAAGATGTTCTATAATAAAGGCAGAGTGAACAAGGTAAAATACAAAACATTAAGGAAAGAATTATTTTCCTTTCTTTGTGGAAGGTGGGAAAGGTTTCTTCTCATTACAATCTGTACATATCCCTAATTACAATAGTTGCCAGGCTTGTTTAATTATTTTTTGTGTCTTTGTGCTATCAGATATGGTATTGTGACAAGCAGACGCCAAGATGGAATACAAAAAAATTTGTTGGGGTCAAGTTTATAAAGAAAGAAGGAGAATGACTTGGCAAAAAAAGCTTCTATACATGACGCATGGCTGACATCTATGATTGGAAAGGGGAAAGAAATAGTCTCCGGTAGGGAGAACGACAGACCACAGGGCAGAGCTAAGAAAGTCTTGCCCAGGCAAATGGGGAAATCCAGCACAAAGATTACCTGTGGAGGACTCCTGCTTAACGCAAAAATGGTCAGGGCTAGCACCTCCACCATTCTCAATCATTGACTCGGAGCTTCTTGGGGGGAGCTTGGCCTGAGCTCTAATACTGCTTTAAGTCTCTGAAGCACAGCAGTAGTCAGATAACTACAAGAATAAGCAGGTTCTTTCTCAAAGGATTGCTGAAAAGTACACTTTCATGGCTGCTCCAGTCCGACTTGCTAATATGCTGAATTCTTCCAAGCCACAGATCAACTCATGGTCTACTTGTGTTTCCAGCCTTTATTATAGCGCTTAAAACTCAGTAAGTATACAATTAGTGCTTGATGAAATGACATTTTTAAATGAAATATGGTGAGTTAGGCATTATGGATGTAAAATGTATAAAAATGTTTTACTTATTTGATCATATAAGTCTTATAAAAATACAAATGACACCATTAAGTATCAAAATCTGGGTGACACAGAAAAAGGTACAAGTAGAGATTGCTACAGATCCATAAATATTACACAAAACGGGTCCAGGTCTAAAGGCCTGCCAAATTCCAGATTCCCAAAGACATCTGGATAATAGACTTTTGTTATAGCTTTACAGAAATTAACTTAGGAATGTGTTTGGCCCATGTAGGATAGTCTGGAGGTTGAATATGATAGATAGATGTTCAAGGCTAAATGTACTGAGTGTACAGTGCCTTGTACCTTTGCAATCATATTGTACATTGTGCAACTCTGAAATTTATGAGATCTGACATGATCCTTGCTCACTCAAACTTTGTGACTGCAACTGTGTGTCTATTAGTAAATTCTATCTGAGGGTTCCATAAACTTACACCTCCATCTATCCTTAAACAGCACTGTAACTTCTCTATTGTATACTCTGATTGAGCTTCTTTATGTTCACTTCAGATAATTAAATCTTGTTCGATTTGCCCAAGTGATATCTGCACATGTCTCTTCAGCAAACTAAGCCTATTATTAACATTTTCAGTATAATGGTTATGCAGGTTGGTGGCAACAGTGATATTGATACAAAAACTTTGAGGCCAAAAAAAAAAAGCAAAAATGAACTATTAGGACGTTATCAAGATAAAAAGTTTCTGCATAGTGAAGGAAACAATCAGCAAAAGTAAAAGGCAACCTACAGAATGGGACGAAATATTTGCAAATGATATATCTGATAAAGAATTACTATTCAAAATCTATAAAGAACTTATCAAAGTCAACACCCATAAAACAAACAATCCAGTTAAAAAATGGGCAGAAGACATGAATGGACACTTTTCCAAAGAAGACTTCCAGATGACTGACACGTGAAAAGATGCTCAATATCACTCATCATCAGGGAAATACAAATCAAAACCATAGTGAGGTACCACCTCACACCCATCAGAATGGCTAAAATTAACAACACAGGAAACATGTTGGCAAGGATGCAGAGAAAGGGGAACCCTCTTGCATTGTTGGTGGGAATGCAAACTGGGGCAGGGACTCTGGAAAATAGTATGGATGGTCCTCAAAAAGATAAAAATAGAACTACTATATGACCCAACAATTTCACCACTAGGTATTTACACAAAGGATACAAAAATGCTGATTAAAAGGGGCACATGCAACCCAATGTTTATAGCAGCATTACCAACAATAGCCAAATTATGGGAAAAGCCCAAATGTCCATTGAGTGATGAATGAATAAAAAGAGATATGGTATAGGAGTGCCTGGGTGGCTCAGTTGGTTAAGCATCTGACTCTTGATCTTGGCTCAGGTCATGATCTCACAGTTCATGAGATCAAGCCCTACATCGGGCTCTGTGCTGATAGCACAAATCCTGGTTGGGATTCTATCTCTCCCTCTCTTTCTCTACCGCTCTCCATTCTCTCTCTCTCTCTCTCTCTCTCTCTCTCTCTCTCTCTCTCAAAATAAATAAATGAACTTTAAAAAATGAAGATGTGGTGTACACACACACAACAGAATATTACTCAGCCATGAAAAAGAATAAAATCTCACCATTTGCAATGACATAGATGGAGTGAGAGTGTATTATGCTAAGTGAAACAAATCAGACAGAGAAAGACAAATACCATATTATTTCACTCACATGTAGAATTTAAGAAACACAACAGATGAAAACAGGGGAAAGAAATAAAAGAGAGGAAGTCAAACCATAAGAGACTCTTAACTGCAGAAAACAAATTGAGGGTTGACAGAAGGATATGGGTGAAAAATGGGCTAAATGGGTGATGGGTATTAAGGAGGCACTTGTTATGATGAGAACTGAGTATTATATGTAAGGGATGAATCACTAAATTCTACTCCTAAAAGCCAATTTTACACTATATGTTAACTAACTTGGAATTTAATAAAAACTTGAAACAAAAAATAAAAATATAAATATAAAAACAAAACAAAAACTCCAAGACCTATTACAGCTACATCTTCGAGAAGAAAATTCTAGATAACGGAGGGTAGGGGAACGAAACTGTGATGTCTAGTCGCTTTCCTGAACTTCTCTGATTTGAGATGACTAAGACCTAGATATAAGTAATACAAGGTAAAATTTTTCAGTGAAGAATAAGTTATATGCCATGAACTCTCAATCTCTGGGTCATCTGGGTAAAGGTAATAAAAAACTTCCTATGGTCCAGTAATTCCTGGACACAGTGATGTGAGACTCATTAAAACTTGGGGAGTGATAGGAGGTATAACAAAGGTTGATATCAATATAAAGATTTGTACCACCTTAAGAGTCATATGATGGGCTGGAGCCGTACAAAAATGCTTTAAGAAAGAGGTATATGTACACCTAGTTCATGAAGAAAACTCATAAAGAAGGGAGTGGGCATTATGACAAAAAAGAGTTGCAGAAATAGAAGACAGCTTCCCATGATTGGGTATAGTAAGGAAGTCTTTGCAAAGAATGTTGATAAATTATTTGTTCATTTATTTTGTCATCTTCCAAAAAGAATTTGTGGGAGCATATTGGAATATTATATTGATACCAAATTGTATCAGGCCTGGAGGCAATTGCATTTCTTTATTGTTCTATGAAGAATGAAGAGTGTCAATCAGAATTATATTTGATGAATTTCCATCTTTCAGCAAAGTGTGGAATGATTAGATAGAGTATACACACACACACACACACACACACACAGAGGCAGATTCCCAAACATTAATTTCTAAAAATCGCCCTTAAAAGGAATGAATATCTTTTTACTCTGTATCACAAGTAAAATAAATGTATTTGTGTGCATCTATAGTACAAACTGTTTCCTTTTATGCTGTAACTTGTGAGAGTTACAAATAGATGCATATGAAAGTAAAGTCTGTACCACCAGCATTTTTCACACTGCCAGAACAATCCTAAAATTTGTATGGAACCACAAAAGACCCCAATAGCCAAAGCAATCCTGAAAAGGAAAACAAAATTGGAGGCATCACAATTTCACATTTCAATGTATATTACAAAGCTGTAGTTATCAAGACAGTATTGTCTTGACACAAAAACAGACACATAGATCAATGGAACAGAATAGGAAATCCACACTTCTGTTTTAAATAACAGAATTGATAACTGAGCAAGGAAACGTAATTTGGATTATAAAATTCTTGCTTTAATAAAAATTCCTTAATGTTTTATAGACCCTGAGAATAGGAAATCCAAAAATGGACACACAAATATATGGTTAATTAATCTTCGACAAAGCAGAAAAAAAAATCCAATGGAAAAGACAGTCTCTTCAACAAATGGTTTGGGAAAACTGGACAGCAACATGCAGAAGAATGAAACTGTACCACTTTCTTACACCATACACAAAATAAATTCAAAATGGATGAAATATCTAAATGTGACACAGGAAACCTAAATCAAAATCCTAGAGGAGACCACTGGCAGAAACCTCTTCGACCTCAGCCAGAGCAACTTCTTACTAGACATGTCACTGAAGGCAAGGGAAACAAAAGCAAACATGAACTATTGGGACTTCATCAAGGTAAAAAGCTTCTGCACGGCAAAGGAAACAATCAATGAAACTAAAAGGCAATCTACAGAATGGGAGAAGGTATATGACATTTGCAAATGACATACCTAATAAAGGGTTAGTATATATAATTCTATAAAGACCTTATCAAACTCAACACTCAAAAACAAATAACCCAGTTAAGAAATGGGCAGAAAACATGAATAGACAATTTTCCAAAGAATACATCCAGATAGCTAACAGACACATGAAAAGATGCACAACATCACTCATCATTGAAATATAAATCAAACCACAATGAGATACAACCTCATACTCCCACTAGAATGGTTAAAATTAACAACACAAGAAATAACGGGTATTGGCAAGGAAGCAGAGAAAGGAGAATCGTCTTGAACTGTTGGTGAGAATACAAACTGGTGCAGCCACTCTGGAGAACAATATAGAGGTTCCTCAAAAAACTAAAAATAGAACTACCCTACAATCCAGCAATTGCACTATTAGGTATTTACCCAGAGGACACAAAAATACCTATTTGAAGGGGTACACACACCCCAATGTTTATAGCAGCATTATCAACAATATCCAAACTATGGAGAGAGCCCAAATATCCAATGGTTGATGTATGGATATGGTGTATATATATGCAATGAAATATTACTCAGCCATCAAAAAGAATGAAATCTTACCATTTGCACAAACGTGGATGGAGTTGGAATATCTAATGCTAAGCAAAATAAGATAAACAAAGAAAGACAATACTGTGTGATTTCACTCATATGTGAAATTTAAGAAACAAAACAAGTGAACATATGGGAAGGGGGGAAGTAAAGAGAAGGGGTGGAAACAAAACACAAGAGACTTTTAATGAGTCTTAATGAGTCAAACTGTGGGTTGACAGAGGGAAGTGGTGAGATGGGTAGGTGATAGGTACTCAGAAGGTCACTTGTGATGAGCACTGGGTGTTGTATGTAAGTGATGAATCACTGAATTCTACTCCTAAAGCCCATATTACACTGTATGTTAAGTAACTAAAATTTATTAAAAAAAAAAAAAAGTCTAGTGGTGCCTGGGAGGCTCAGTCGGTTAAGCATCTGACTTCGGCTCAGGTTGTGGTTTCACAGCTCATGGGTTCGAGCCCTGTCTGTGCTGACAGCTCAGAGCCTGGAGCCTGCTTCGGATTCTGTGTCTCCGTCTCTCTATGCCCCTCCCCCACATATACTCTGTGGTTGTCTCTCAAAAATAAATGAACATTAAAAAAAAAAGTCTGGAGAGAGTTGGTATAAGTGGGGTACAGACCAACAGCATGATGTCAAACATATAAATCTACTTATAGGGCACCTAAGTGGGGCAAAGGGACCTCAGGGAACTATACCAAGGGACATTAAAGAAAGCACACTTTCTTAAACCACCCTTATAATGCAGTGTCATCCAATTAGTATTCCTCAAATTATTTGTGCCTTAGAAGCAAGCAATCGGCCTGGACACATAATTTCATCATTGTCTTTTTTTTTTTTTAAGCTCAAACTCCAACAATGAACATTAAGAAGTCTATTGTAAAATCAGGACACCTGGGTGGCTCAGTCGGTTGAGTGTCTGACTCTTGATTTTACCACAGGTCATGATCCCACGGTCGTGGGATTGGGCCCCATGTCAGGTCCCATGCTAAGCAAGGAGCCTGCTAGAGATTCTCTCTCTCTCCCCCTGTACCCCTCTCTCCCACTCATATGCTGTCTCTATAAAATAAAAATTCAAAAATCTTTATAAAACCATTGACATGTCCAGGTAAGAGTAAATGAAGGGGGAAAAAACACTGGAAACAGAAAAAATATATAAGAAATATCATAAAGACTTGGCAGGATCTAGCAACCCATTAGATGTGGGAGTTTAGAGAGAAGTCAAAGCCCCAAAGTTTGGGATGATATTGATAATAGAATGGCAGTGTTTTTATCAGAGAAGGACTAAGTGGTGGTGGAGGTGGAGGAGAGGAGAACATTAGTTTCCAGAATGCCATCTATGTGGAGAAGTACAGCAGACAGAAGCAAGGGACCTAAGAGAGTTTGGGACTTGACCACCTAGAATCTGCACCTTGAGGTGAATCTGGCACTACCCACTAAATATAGTCTACTATCTGAGACGACCTGTGGATTTCCCAAAAACATCTGTAGAAATGATCCTGGATGTTTATAGCTTGTTTTAAACTTGCTTCCATTCAATCCTTTTTTTTTGTTTGTTTATTTTGTTTTGAGCTGACCCTGACTTTTGGTTCTATTCTTCATTTACATTCCTTTTCCTAAGTAAGAACTTACCATTGATTTTTAGAGTCTCCAGTTTGACTCTTGACTTGACTTGACTTGACTCTTCTTGAAGGACTTAACTTAAAAAAAACTCCTAGAAGTTCTCGTTGCCCCAGTGATCCTCCTCTGACTACAGCTCCCATCCTGGCCCATGTTTTAAGCACTCGACTGTGTCCATCTAAACAACCATAATGAGAGAATTTAGAAACAGCTGGAGATGGGAATGTAGGAGTCATCTAGGAGTTGAAACTGTAGGCTGGAATGAGAGTATCAGAGCAAAATTACAGAGACAAAAAAAATTAAATAACTTTAGAAAATATTCACTTTTAAGCATGAGAAGGAGAGCATGGAAAGAAGTCAGCATAAAAGGAACCACCAAAAGCAAAAGGAACCACAGCAAAATGACCAGGAAATGGCAGGTCATGGAGTCTGAGGAAGGAAAGAATTTTAAGGAGTAGAGAAGGCCAGAAGTTGTAGAAATCATGTACAAGAGGTTAAGTTGTCAGAAAGTGAAGAGGTTACAGATACAGTAAACTCTCAATAATTCTGGAGTGAAAACAATGTGAGACATAGGAGAAAAACTTGTGGAGATGTTAGGCTCAAGGGAAGGATTTTTCTTTTCTGTGAATAGAGAGGCTGAATGTTTTCAGAGAAATGGTCGTTGAAAAATGAAAGCTTAAAAATAAAATGAGAGAGAGGGAATAACTAATGAAACAAGCTCACAAGGTTCGCAAAGGTAAAGAAAGCAAAAATAGTCACAGACATATATTAAGAGGAAATAAAACAATGTGGCATCACAGAAACTGAAGAAAAAGAAATTCGAAAAATGGGTAAAGAAGTCTGAATAGCTTCAAATGCCAGGAAAAGATAAAGAAGGCAATCTGAGAAAGGACCCTTGGTTGCTTATTAAGAGACCAAACTGTCCCCTTGAAAGGAGATTTTCTTGGCTGGTTGTTGGAATAGAAACAAGATTGCAGAAGGATAAGAAGTGAAAAGTAAGTGGGGCTCCTGGGTGGCTCAGGCAGTACAGTGTCTGACTCTTGGTTTCGGCTCAGGTCATGATGTCATGGTTTTGTAAGTTTGGAGGCCCGCTTGGGGCTCAGAGCTGACAATGGGGAGCCTGCGTGGGAGTCTCTGTCTCCCTCTCTCTGCCCCTCCCCTGCTCGTGCTGTCTCAAAACAAATAAATGAACTTAAAGAAAAAGAAGTGAAAGGTAAGAGGTAGAGGCAATAAATGTAGACCACTCTTTTGAGAACTTTTGTGGGGGAAAAAAAAAGAGAAGAATGGGTAAGAATTCAAGAGATGCAAAATCAAAAGATATACACTAAATCAGGGGTACTGAGTGTGTTTGCAGAGGAGAGGAAGATACCCATAGAGAAGGAGAGAATAATTGCTGGAGTAAGGCATGAAGAAGTTAGAAAGAAATTGAACCCAGAGCATAGGCTCAATGCTTAGCCCTGGAGGAAGGATAAACAGCTTGCTTCTGAGAAAGAACAAAAAAAATTCCGTGAATGCATGTACTGAGATATTTTGAGAAAGAGAGTAATTTCAAACTTAGTCCAAATTCTCTCAAAGTCTTTATGAATGGTTGTCATTAACAAATCAACTATGTCAAGTATAAATCATGCATAACAATCTTATGTTTCATTTGAATTTTTCATGTAAACGGTTTTGTTTGAATTCTATTGTGTCTGGTGCCTTGTCTCTATGCTCTATTTGCATTGGATTGAGAAAGAATAATATACTTAAACAATTTAAATTGAGAGGCTAGAGTCATAATGATGAAGGTAAAAAAAAAAGTCACAAGATTTAAGGAATTACTCATTGCAGTAAACAAAGCCATGGGGAACAAATGCCGTGTCTTCCTCCTATCAAGAATAAAACAGAAGAATGATGACGTTCCAGAAGAGAAAGAATATTTATGTTCACCAGTATAGCATTGCAGACCTGACTCCTATTTTCAGAGATGCAAGTCAAAATCCTCCGTGCAGTGCCAGTCCAAGAGATGAGATTCCTAAGAGAAGTCAGAGAAGGAAGAAGGTAGCGAGTATGGTAAACAGATTTGTTCCACATAGAATCTTCCCTTTTTATAATCAGCTTTCCATATTCTGCAGAAAGCTAACAGCTCTGTTTCTCAGTCTCCTTGCAGTGACACACTCTGCCAATCAGATGCATATGCGCAAGACTTATATTCAGAATGGACCTAAATGGAGAGAGAGACAGCACTTCAGATACAACCAGCTGGTGCTGATTAGTGGATACCATGTGACTCTGAAATCAGCAGTTCTCCAAGTGGTTTCCAGATTCCCCCACTCTCCAATGGTGTGTTCCTGGAGCCAACAGACCTGGTAGAGGCTGAGGAGCACAATCCTGGAGACAGAGACTGGGACGATGGCTTCCTTGGCAGGCCAGCTCTGCCACGTTGTTCAGGGGTTTATTCTTGGAAGTCCAGTGTAAAGCCTACTCCTCCAGCTATTTGAGGGATTTTTGTAAGCACGTAAGTCTCTTTGTTATATCCCTTTCTGCAAGTGGTTTCTGTTTCCTTAAACTGGAGCCTGAATGATACAACAGGGCAGAAGTCAGCAAACTACAGTTCTTGGACCTAAACTGGCCAGCCACCTGTGGTTTTTATGGCCAAGGAGCTATGAACAGTTTTCACATTTTTAAGTGGTTACATTTTAAATTTTTATATAAGGTATAGGTGCCAGATTTGGTAAATAAAATATTAGATGCTGAATTAGATTTGCATTTCAGATAAATAACATATAATTTTTAAGTATGTCCCAAATATTATAAAAGGCATATTTATACTACCACATGATTTCACTCATATATGGAACTTAAGAACCAAAGCAGATGAATATATGGCAGGGGGGGAAAGAGAGAGGGAAATAAACCACATGAGACTCTTAAAGATACAAAACAAACTGAGGGTTGATGGAGGGAGGTGGATGAGGGATGGGCCAAATGAGTGATGGGTATTAGGAGGGCACTTGCTGTGATGAGCACTGGGTGTTGTAGGTAAGTGATGAATCACTGAATTCTACTCCTGAAACCAATATTGCACTGTATATAAAATAACTGGAATTTAAAATAAAATTTAAAAAAAATTTATTTGGCAACCCTAATGTAAGTACCTATATAATATCCTTGATTGCCTTTTGGCCTGCAAATTCTAAAAATTTTAATATGTGGCCTTTAAGAGAAAGACTTTAAAGGGATTTGTTAACTTCTCTAATAAATAAATGACCTCTCTACACACACCTTCCTGATTGTCCAGGGCTGCTGAAACAATGTTGTCAGTTCAAGCAACATTTAATGAGCATCTGAGTGCTTACTTGAAAGTAAACTGGAAACACTCGAGGTGACCAGAACATCTTAGGGAGGCTCCTTGGTAAAGGATATTGATGCTGAACTGGTTGTTAAGCCTCAGTTAACAGGACTCACTGACAGAAATCAAGGATCAAAGGAAAGGAGAAGGTGGCCTTTCTCTCTGTGAGAAAGCATTCTGGTTCTAGTCTTGAGGGAACTAGAAACAGAATAGTCTCCAGAGCAGAAACATCTCCGATGTGCTATTTTATCTCATTTTTGCCTGGATCTGGAAAGATGGCCCAAGGCTACTCATATATCAGGAGGGGCCAGGAATCTATGTGGATCCACCATAAAGGGTGAAACAAAACACAGGAGTACAACAACACTGGAAAGCAGTTCACCCAGTACGCCAATTATTAAGGTATTAAGTTATTGTCCCTCAGTCCCAAAGCCACCCTTCTTTACTCTGCCTTGTGATGCTGCATTTGGGACCCTACGAACCCCGTTTCTGCTTTGTTGGCTCCTTCCCTGTTCAGCTCCCCATAGAGAGGCTCTAGAAGGAGATACAAAGCTGGAGGAGAAGGAACGGACTTACTCTTTGCCATCCATGTCCTGAAGACCTCCTGTGTACGGCAGTTCCTTCGAGCCACGCTTCTTTACCTTCCTGCAATAGCACCTGAACTGAGTGTACAACTTTTCCAGCACTCCCAGAACCAGCCTCAGAGATACTAGCACCATCCCGCTGGTACCTCTCCAGGGACTTTGAATTTCATCTCTGTGGGGAATTCTCTAAGTTACTAAAATTAATTATTCCAACCATATTAAGCTCAAATCCCCCTTTAAAAGAACTGGATGTGAGGGGCTTGGTTGACTGACAGCCTCAGCTGTGACTTTGACTGCAGCCCCATCACCACAATTGAGCCAAAGTCACACCTCTATTCCCCTCTGCCACTCTCCCCCAAGCCCTGGTCAATCCCTGCTAATGCCTGGTCATAGTGTGGTACAAGTGCTAGCCCATATACCTGTAGGATATAGGACTCCACTAATTGGCAACTTTGACTGAGGACTCCTCACCATTCTGGTTGGAACTTTTTTTAAACTGCCCCATTGCCTGAGAATTTTTTGCCTTCCCTCTTTTTTCACAAGGGTCAGGCAATCGGAAGGCTGTTTCTGCCTACTTCTGCTTGCTTCCCATCTATCTGTCACAGGTGTTTCTCCCAATAAATCTCTTGTACACTGAATCTTGTCTTGGTGGCTGCCTCTCCAATGCACACAGAAGCAGTTGCCATAGTCCAGGCAAGGGATGATACCAGCTGAGAGGAGGACATGAGGAATTCACATGGAGACAAGTGGACAGATGTGATGTGTACTGACATTATTGCAATGAAATAACGTACTGCACCTGCCTGCTGTGTGATTAGATGCTGGGGAAGGCAGAGTTAGGGGATATTAAATTATATCAAATGGCACTGGACTACAGTTTCTAGTGACTTTGGATATAACTGCCTCTTGTACTACAAAGCAAGGTTTCCTTGAGGATTCATAGAGGTAAATGTCTCTTTTTAAGATTTAAATCATGATAGATAAAGTTCCAAAAGGAAGTTGTATCAGAGATATGCAAAGACTAAATAGTCAGTTACTATACTTATCTTTCTCCCCCTCGCCTTTATCATGGGCTCTTCCTTCCTGATTTATTTTGTGTGTCTTTCATTTTAAGCAAATTTTATTTCTCATGATTCCTTTTGCTCTCAGCAACACTTGTCATCAATGGTCTTTCGTGGCTTCTTTAACCACTTGGCTTGTAGGACACCACAAACTCTGGGATCTCTTCCCACCACACAGGCAATGCCTTCTCAGTTGCTACTGCTGGACCTTCTCTACTTGACCTTTAAATGTTGGAGTGCCCCTGGGCTCAACCCTCATGCTTCTCTTCCATAAATACCATAAATACCATAAATATTCTCATAACTCCCAAACTGACATATGGAACCCTGACTCCCAGACTTCTCCCTGAGCTCCATGTTTGCTATCCAACTGCCAACTCAGTATCCTCACTTGAGTATCTAATAGGCATTTCCAACTTAACATACCCAGCAGGAACTTTTGACTTCCCACTAACACTTCCCCAGATCCTTCTGCTATCCTCCCCTTCCCCAGGTTCCCCATTTCATAAAAAGCAACTCCTAACAGCCAAGGATTCATCTCTTCCATAACTGCTCCCCTTCCTTTTCTGTGTACCTAGCCATAAACAAATCTTGACATATCCTGTCAGACCTACTCTCCCCTGGCCCTTTCTATCATTTTACTAGTTTTCTTTTTCTTTCACTATACATGCAAGTGTATATACTTTTTGTTTACTTGTGTCAAAACAAAACAAAACAAAAAACAAGAATATAAGCCTGTCTCTTTGTTCACCACTCTTTCGCCAGTGCCAAGAACTGTACTTGACACATAGTAGGCATCATAAATACTTGTCAGATTAGTGAATGTCTAAGGGAATAAATAAATGAATTAAGGAGAGCTCCCTAAAGCCTTTAATGTTACCTAGTTTTCTTCCTTTAGGACTTCCATTCTAAAAATCACCTCTTGCTTGCAAGTGTAAGACTCACTAATAGAGCTCCAGGTCACTAAAGCTTTTAATATAACAGTAATTACTTTTAACTAACATTTTAAACTCTTCATTATTTTTTGTTTTATACTTCACAGGTATTATCTGCAAAGTAAGCGAGTGAATAGAAGCATCTCTACTTTTCAGGAAGCCCCAACCCTTAAGAAAGGCATGGACTCCCAGCCAGCATTTTCCAATGAAATTCAAATCTAGATTTAAAAAAAAAAAAAACTGGACATGATCTTTTCTCTTGCATTTCTCTTTGTTGTCTCATAAGAGTTGCCATCTCCCCATTTTCTTCTAATGGATTATTTGATGATTTCTGATCAATGTCCTGCAAATTTGAACATTGCCAATTTTATCATTTGTTACTTGACAAAATTCACTGGTCCTCATCCCTCAGTTCCACCCTAGACACCCCTGCACTGTCCTTGAAAACACTTCTTGCCAGTACATTTGGCCCACACTAATGCACACTTGATTTTTAAAAGCAAACTACTTTTTCTGGCACTGGTAGCTCCCCAAGCAGATGAACCTAAAAGCTATGCCATGAACTGACTGTTCCAGAGACATTTTAAGGTAAGAAAGTCTGAAAGCAACATATAAAAGGGTCAGTATGCCTTCCTACCAAATGGTTTTCCTGAGAACATTTGGTCAAAAAGCCAATCTTTCCATTCCAAGTTTATGTGAGTTTCTGGGGGAAATAACCTTTATCACTGGGCTGTCAGAAAATCCTAGAACCTAAGGAAAAAGAAACCAGACCTGTAACCAAGAAAAATGCTTTTAAGGAAAAATGTATTGCTCCATATTTTAAATGGAAAGCATTCCTTATGCCACAGAAAGCAATTTAAACATTTAGCTGCTGTTGAAAATGATGGATGTTCTACGTACTTGTTTAAAATACAACTTCCTAAATTAATAGACAAGATTATGTCTTTTGTAAGAACAATTACTTCTGTTTATCTCACATTTCTAAAAAATTTAACTCCCCAAAACTAAATTCAGATATTACAAATAGCAAATAAACTTAAAAGTAATATGATTCCTTAAGAGAAGAATATGAAAGGTTTCTTTAAAAAAAAAACTATACATTTCGTACATTAATTTAAGTTACATATTTGCCACAATATACAAAAATTGGGGCTGTTTAATCACAGTATGTGAGGTCTTTGCCTTATTTTGGATAACTGAAGTAATTTATTTAAATGTTTGATTTTTGTGACAAAATTGTGTTTTATAACCTTGCTCAGTGTCACTAGTTACTAGTCTTTATTCTGGTTTCCTTCCTGTGTGTTACATTTTCTTTATTAATGCATTGTCCTATTAAGCTTGCACGCTATAGCTCCTTCATTCACTCATTCAACAATCTTTTATTGAGCTTCTACAATATGCCAGGAGCTATCCTGGGTACTGGAAATATACTAGCAATAAATGCCTTGGGGTATTCACAGTCCAGTTGTTTTATGTCATAATGCCCAAAATTAAGGATCTTTGAGGAAAATTTTTAATTAAACACACATATTATTTGTTTCCCTGCTTGTTTCTTCCACCAGACTGGGAACTGTTGAAGGTAGAGATCATAAAATTGTCCTCCTGGTTCCTTATAACTTGTCTCAGTGCCAGGTATACAGTAAGTGCCCAGTAAATATAGAACTTGTCTTTTCATCCTAGACTTAATCAGTTCTAAACGTCTCAAGAATATCAGATAAAATACAATGGTAAAAATCTATTTTGCTTCCCCTATTGGCATCTAGAAAGGCCTAAGGAGACTTAGGTCAAATTAGAAATCATCATGACCATCCTAAGATAAATTAAAATATGAAATGGGGCCAGAGCTTGATGGCCCTGGAATGTTACATTTCTGAGAGTTACCTGGTTGCTCATAAAACCAGATTTTAGAGATATACACATAGATATGTGATGAGTTTTCTAGGACCCGATAGCAGTCTATTGTATCTCTAATGGACAAAAAAATTTCTTTAATAATTTATTTTCAAATTGGTTTCCATACAACACCCAGTGCTCATCTCAACAAGTGCCCTCCTCTGTGCCCGTCACCCACTCTCTCCCCTCCCACAGCCCCTTCTCCCCTCAGTTTGTTCTTTGTCTTTGAGAGTCTCTTATGTTTTGTCTCCCTCCCTCTCTGTGGCTTTTTTCCTTCCCCTTCTTCCCCTCCCCCCTGGTTTTCTGTTAAGTCTCGCAAAGCCCAGCTATGCGTGGAAATATATGGCATCTGTCTTTCTCTGCCTGACTTATTTCACTCAGCATAATACCCTCCAGTTCCATCCATGTTGCCACACATGGCCAGATTTCATTCTTTCTCATTGCTGCATGGTATTCCATTGTATATATATATACCACATCTTCTTTATCCATTCATCAGTTGATGGCCACTTAGTCTCTTTCCATGATTTGGCTATTGTCGAAAGTGCTGCTATGAACATCGGGGTACACATGCCCCTATGCATCAGCAGTCCTGTATCTCTTGGGTAGATTCCTAACAGTGCTATTGCTGGGTCATAGGGTAGTTCTATTTTCATTTTTTTGATGAACTTCCACACAGTTCTCCAGAATGGCTGCACCAGTTTGCATTCCCACCAAGAATGCAAGAGGGTGCCTGTTTCTCCACATCCTCGCCAGCATCTATAGTTTCCTGATTTGTTCATTTTAGCCACTCTGACTGGTGTGAGGTGGTATCTCAGTGTGGTTTTGATTTGTATTTCCCTGATGATGAGTGACATTGAGCATCGTTTCATGTGTCTGTTTGCCATTTGGATGTCTTCTTTTTTTTTTATTATAATAGTTTCTTTTCAAATTGGTTTACATATAACACCCAGTGTTCATCCCAACACGTGCCCTCTTTAATGTCCGTCACCCCCTCTCCCCCCTCCCTCACCTCTCTCACCTCCCTCACCCTCAGATTGTTCTTAGTCTTTGAGAGTCTCTTATGTTTTATCTCCCTCCTCTCTGTGTCTTTTTTTCCCTTCCCCTCTTCCCCTCCCCCTGGTTTTTGCTTAGTCTCACAAAGTCCACCTATTTGTGGAAACATATGGTATCTGTCTTTTTCTGACTGACTTATTTCAGAAGTATCTATTCATATCTTCCACCCATTTTTTCACTGGATTATTTGTTTTTCAGATGTGAGTTTGGTAAGTTCTTTATAAATTTTAGATACTATTCCTTTATCCAATATGTCATTTGCAATTATCTTTTCCCATTCTGGTAGTTGCCAATAGTTTTGTTGGTTGTTTCCTTTGCCGTGCAGAAGCTTTATATCTTGATGAGGTTCCAGTAGTTCATTTTTGCTTTTAATTCCCTTGCCTTTGGAGATGTGTCGAGTAAGAAATTGGTGCGTCTTAGATCAAAGAGGCTTTTTCCTGCTTTCTCCTCTAGGATTTTGATGTCTCCTGTCTCACATTCAGATCCTTCATCTTCTAATGGACAAAACTTTGATCAGAAACCCAAATCCCCAAATCCCTGACCAAGCGTTTACTACAGCACAAGGTCCCTCAGTGAAAGAAACATCATTTATTCATCCAGTCATCAGATATTTACAGACTGCCTACCATGTTCTGAAGAACAGATCGAAGTCTGCAGTAGATACTGGTCATTACTCAGCGATCTGTACAATTCCAGTTGAAACTCCTACTGTGCATCCAGGACATCATTTCCCTTCAGCAAAAGGCTCAGACAAAGGGCAAGCAACCTACCCATATTCAAATGGTGGTCTTGTAATTCTAGTTTGTCTCCACTTACATACAGTAAGCCAACAGAGACTCAGATAAGAGAGCCATCCCGAAACAAAGAGCTCAGCTAGCATGCTGAGCCAGTGTTTACAACCAATTCCATTTCCCATTGGTCTCTTCCTGATGCTGATTAGGAACTCCAGGAGCTGGGTTATCCCTTAAATGGAAGATGCCATTAAGGCTGGTACTTACCCACTAGCATGAGTGAAAGGAAAAGAATGAAAGCATGCACCTCATCAGAAAGTTTCTACGGAAAGGTTTTCCTGATGATCCCTTATTCCTCCCACCAAAAGAGCTATGGTATTTCACTGAGAATTCCACTCTACCTCCTTTTCAGGCACTAGAATAAGGAAAGAGAAAAGGCTTTAAATGTACACACCCAAACACCAACACCCTACAGATACTGGAGAGTAGAGCCAAAACTATTGTGCTCAGAGTCTTTCCCCCAGCCCAGGCCTGGTCCCAGTCTGCTGAGGCTGAGCCACCACACGCAGGGAGACGTGAAGCCTGCTGTCCCTTCTCCTACCCACCTCTTTCTCATGGAATTTCATTTCACTGGCACCACAGAGCAAGTCATCAGGTTTCCCATTAAGGCAATAGCAGTTAGGCTACGTATATGAAGTGTCCTAATTTTCAAAAATGTACTAGGAATGTATTTGCCACTTTCTCACAAACATACTTTGGTGTTAGAAAAAAAAAATAGAATCTTATTGTCTGATTATTTTACCTGTGTAACCTTTCCTCCCCCATCTTTTGCCCCACTAGCCATGATGCCACCAGTCTTATCAATGTTTTCAAGTCAATGTTTCTTGCATTTCTTAAAAGGAGAGCCCCTTCATGTACTGCTGTGATTCACAGGAAATGGCAGTGTGGAGATTCCCCATTTGATAAAAAGATGCACTAGAATCAGTTTGGCAATCAGCCATCAGACAGAATAATTCCCTTTAGAAAACCAGCACAGTTTTGCTTTTTTTCTTTCTTTCTTTTCCATCTTTCTCCTTAAACCACTTCTTTGGAAAGAAGATGCAAAAATTTCATTTAACCATTATTATTCTGCTTTGTAGTTCATGGTAATTGCTCCCAAAAGAATGGAAAATGTGTTTATTTGTGTCTCTTATCCATTACTTGGCATATTAGAGGGACTTTATGATTCCTCTGTCATAAAGACTTTTTAAGATTTTATTATCGAAAATCTATTGTCCACACATTGACCAAAATAATTTAGAAATCTCAAAATCTTGGGGCACCTGGGTGACTCAGTCGATTAAGTGTCCCACTTCAGCTCAGGTCACGATCTCACGGTTAGAGAGTTCAAGCCCTGCGGTCAGCACAGAGGCCATTTCGGATCCTCTATGCCCCCTCTCTCTCTCCCCATCCCCCACTCACAATCTCCCTCTCTCTCTCTCTGTCTCTTTCTCTCTCCCTCCCTCTCAAAAATAAACAAGAAAAAAAAAAGAAATCCCATAATCTCAGCAGATTAGTCATGTACTCAAAAGTCACATAAAGCTTGAGAATGTATATTCTAGGATCTTCAATGAAAATGCTTCCTGGAAATCTACCTTCTTTAAATAACTCCTTCCGCAAAAGCCTGAGGTCTTTTTTTCTAGCTTCTACAGAAGCTTCCTCTTTCTTCAAGCAAGTAGGTCTGACATGTACTCAGTACCCATAACCTTCCTTAGCCTGTGTTCTTTGGAAACACACCACTATTTCTGACTGGATTCAATCCTAACCAAACTAAGATCTTAGTATTAAAAAATCAGAGTAGTTACATAGAGGACGACTTCATGTAAAATGCTTATAGAAAGTGGTCCCATTTTTTCTCCCTAATATTCACGTTAACTCTTTAACAGTAATTTTTAAAACTGTTTTGAAAATTTCAATGAACTCTTCACAAAAATGTAAAATTATCAGACCTTTTCAAAGACTGCTAATGTTAACACTATCAATTTGAATTCCAAAGCCACTTATTCAACAAATATGACATGATCCAAAATGTTTACATTATTACAGGCTACACTTTAGAATCATTATGGCTATAAGTTAATTGTTGAAAAAATAATTAAGCCATTATTCCTACTAATAGCACACAGAATATAAAGCTAACTTTAGGGGCTGGTTAAATACTTAGAATTAGGAGTCAGATAAAGAACCTCAGGAAGAATTTTTTCACCTCCACACACTTCCACAAAATGACTCTCCTCTCTCTTTTTTATTTTTCCCCCTTTCTCCTTATTCTCTGGAATTACATCTGGTTCAGTAGTTTCCAGACTTACAGATCTAGCTAACAAGAAAAATTAATTTTTGTCAAAAAAAAAAAAAGCCATGGTTCTTTGTTCTCCTGCACGTGACACTTACTGTCTCTTGTTTCAGACTCTTTTCAAGAATGATAGATAGCAAATAGCCTTGCAGGACAGAGATGGCCTCATCTCTCTCCTGACCAAAGGGCAGGCATGCTTATTGTCCATTATAGAAAATTCAAGTTCCATAAACTCAAGTCTCCTCTTTTCTCATTCTACTCACTGCACTTGCGAGTGCCATCTGGCCCTCTTTGTATTGCCCTTAGGCCTCAGGAAACAGATGCAAATATGCTGATGCCCATGTCATTGTGCCATGAAAATAAAGTCCTTTGTCTCTAACTTGGGAGTCACTTCTCTTCTCCCAGGATCCATGAAACTGTAATATATTAACTTTTTAGCCTTGCAAATCTGGTAAAAACCTCAGACCCTTCATAGTTCTTGATAGGTTTTTTTTTTAAATACTGACCCAAATAATTGCCAACTCTTTGTTTCTCTAAAATTTAACCAAAAAAATACGAATCTCTACCATTTCCCATTACCATCCTTATATGAAAGAAAGCAGGAAAGATATAACCTCATAGTAAAGGACAGAGCAAGAAACTTCTGGTCAAGTCACAGGCCAAAGACTTCCAGGTGCTTGGGGAACACATCCTACAAAGTGCTGCCTCAGTTTCAACTTTGTATGGCCATAAGGGATGGTGCTTCTGGAAGTCCAGAAGGTTGTGAAGTAAAATCTGTTACCTTAGCTATAGTCAAACTGTGCAGCTCTCACCAGACACCTTCACATTCATGAAGGTAGTTTCTTGTAACAGTGAAGGAAGAAGACACGAAGACCACCCAGGCTCAGAAAAGACACTGGCTTCCCAACCATAAGGTTCAGGAGTCTCTGAGATGGAAAAACGAAGAGAAAAGAGCTGCGGGGATGGGGCCACCTGTCATCTGCTCCGTCTGCTGTGGTGGGAGGCACAGGCAGGCATTCTGGGGAGCTGCAATGTCAGGTAGCAAAACCCCTCTGCTTCTTCCAAGTCTAACTTGTGGTTACAAAAAAAGAAAATAGCATCTGGAAATACTTTTTTCTTCTACTAGACGGTATTCCATACGGACAGTCACTTCAAATATACATTGAAAAGCCAAAGCTTAAATCTACATCAACATTAAGGAAGAAGGAATAAAAAAGAAAACTTGGCAGAATTTTTTTTCCTAAAATAAGCATTCTATATTCTAAATCCCTAGAAGGAAGTTTGGAACTTGTCTCAGTTACTCCATCTCTCCAATTTGTATGAATTGGACTCAATGGTCCTTTGGAACGAGTTAAAGAGCTCCTCGAATCAAGTCAGTGTTCTTCGAATTTTGGCCATTAGGATGAGAAATAAGGCAAAGCTTCCTGGGGGCAGTTCTAATCCTTCTTCATTTTCCTCTGTCTCTGCTCATAATTGTAAGGGATTGGAGTCCCCAGTAAGGAAAAATGGTAGAGAAAATACCTAATTACTACCATGATTACAAAAAACTGACTTGAAAATGCCTTTTCAAAGCAGCTAACAAGATTTCAGAGCCTTCAGGCATGACATCCATTAATTCCCATTCCCTCAACACATCACATTTCTTGTCTTGTTAAAAGGAATTCTGAGCCCCATATAAACAATTCTTCTATAGCTCCATTCATTAGACATAGAAATCCTCCTTATAGAGGATAAAGTCTTACTGCATTAGTTCTGCTCTAGTTGCAGTTTATGCCCATGTGCTTAAAAAAAATCTCTAAGAAGCTGGAAAAGGACAAAATCTTTAGCCCTACTTATGTAAAGAATAAACAAGCTCTGTATTCTAAAAGTCTTGGCCGGTTAACTTGAAGGTAACTTCCTCCTTAAAAATCTCTCTTAAATTTACAATGGAAAACAACAAAAACAGAAAAACAAGAAAGCTTCACTGGGGAAGGGAAGACCTTCTCCTCAAAGTTCCAAACTTCTCCAACATGGCTGTTATACGGAACACCCTTGGAACATGTACTCCTTCTGACCTTTGCCACCTCCTCTCCCCTGAGTTCCAAAACTATTCTCTCACCACAGGACCTTAGCACCTTCTGTCCCCTTTGAATAATACCTCACTGTGTTCATCTTCTTCTAAAAGTCTTCCCTAATGCCCAGGCTGGTTCCAGGTGGTTTCACTACCTGGAGCATCTTTGTGGCAAGCATTTCCACCATAAGCATTTCTGCTGCAGAACTAATTACCTGTAAGGCAACTTTGCAATAAAAGACAAAAAAATAACTGGTTTACAGTTTACTGGTTTCAACTGGTTGACAGTTTGGTTTCATTTCTCCATTGATGCAGTACTCCCATTTTTATATTATTAAATATTAACCCTCATAATAGTCTATACGGTGGCACAGAGTTTTGAATCCACATTTTCCAAAGAACTTTGGAGCATCTATCAAGGGGTAGAGAGAGAGGAACACACAGAATCCGAAGCAGGCTCCAGGCTCTAAGCTGTCAGCACAGAGCCCAATGCGGGGCTGGAACCCATGAACCGTGAGATCATGACCTGAGCTGAAGTCGGACACTTAACTGATTGAGTCACTCAGGTGCCCAACTGATACCTCTTTTAATGAAGGAAGAAATTTTAGCAAAAAGAAAAAAAGTGAGATGCTGAACAAGTAGACAGAGTAAAACAAAAATGTATATTAGGAACTAAAGACTTTGAAGACAAGTGCTTAGGAACAATACACAAAATAATATCAGTTATTTGCACAGCATTGCCATGAATCTACACACATTTTAAATGTATTCAAATATTTTGTATTTCACAAGTCTTTTTAATTTTGCTATTCATTTTCCATGTTTCATTATGTCCTTTTTAATGAATGTTCCCCTTTTATTGTGATTTTTTTATCTTTTGCAGCAAACTTGCCTTATAGCCAACTAGTTATACAGCAAAATATAGCAAAACTATCAGACGTGGCCTGGACTCAGTGTATTCTAGAGCATATGAGAGCTCTTCTATCTCTACCTGTCACAATACATGCATGTTGTGTGCTGTAATTGCTGGCTGCCTTTCCTTAATTTCTTTCTAAACAGACATCACTAAGGTTGGGGATTTTCCAGGAATTAATACAGTATGTGACACTCTGTAATCACAAAAGATATTTGTTGAAGTAATGAATGAGTAAATTTTTCAAACCTTGTTTTTGCACTTTGAGCCAGATAATATAAACCAGCTTACAACTAGTTGAATATAGTTCTATTTAGGCTTCGAGGAGCTACAGACTAATGAAGTCACATAGTAACCTTGCTGTACTTCAATGAAGAAACAAACGGTAGTTCAGAAAGTTACTATTAATCAAAATAATAAGGCAGACTCTGATTTGATATGGCGCATGATTGTCTAAGTTCAATGCAGTAGAGGTAGAGCAGTAAGGAACATCTTAGCACAGAATATTCTTTCTGTTGTGCAATACTATTTATACTGAAGGAAGAGGGGTTTAATTCATTTATAAACACAAAATATTTACAAATATTTCCATAAAATATCTTCATTAGTCACAGACTCTTCTTTCCAAGATATGAAAAGAATTTATTCATCTGTACTAAAGCAATATGCATAATATATTCATCATTTTCTTTTCTTAAAAGGTGACTTACTCCACAAAAAATGCATTTAATTAGGTATATGTATATAATTCATTTTAAAGTGAAATCATATTTTAGAGAAAAGTCAATGTTAACCTAAAATAATAGTGTTTAGGGCCATAAATATGCTTAAATAATATTTTCTATTATTCTAAAGTGCTGACAGAAGTATTACCTTTGATAAAAGTAATATTCCTCACCTTTATCGTTTATTTTGTGTTTGTAGTAGAAATAATCAATCCAATTGTCTTAATTAGGGCTGCTATGACAAATTATCATAGACTAAGTGGCTTACAAACTTTAGAATTTATTTCTCATAGTTCTGGAGACTGGGCGTCCAAGATCAGGGTGCAGGGATGGTAGGGCTTTGGTGAGAGTGGTTTTCAGGCTGCAGATGTGGATTTGTCCTTCACGCAGCTGAGCACGGCAACTTCTCTCTTTACTCGTCATAAGGGCACTAGTCCGTACATGAGGGCTCTGCCCTGTGACCGCATCTAATCCTAATTACCTCCCAAAGGCCACATCTCCTAATGCCATCATATTGCGGGATAAGGTTTCAACACATGAATTTGGGGGGACACAACTCTTCCTTTTGTCCATAACAACAATTATTGAGCCAAGAAACATACTTGAAACAATGAGTAACAATTAAAGGTGGTGATGGTAGTGGTGGTAGTGAAGACAACTGGTTGCATGGGGCTTCCTGGAATGAGTAATGAAGAAGGAAGATGAAATCTGCGGCTTCACAGAGACACTGGGACTTTGCTGAGATCGGTGACATCCAGTAAAGTGGGAAGAGGAAGAAAGTCACCATAGGCAGTAGAAGCACAGAAAGTCCAGCAGGAGCGGTGTGGGAACGCCGGCAGGACCAACGAGGAGGCCAAGCAGCCCACCCAAGGGTGAGAGTGTTGGGAGTAAAAGGAAGCTGGAAGCAAGCACCTGGGGCACTGGGGTTCGTCAGACAGGCATCTGCAGTTTTTTAAAAGAGGAAGACTTATATACCCCTTTGGTGTTTTGGAAAATTTCTTTCTCTGTGGTTTACAAGCAGATTGTAGATGGTAAAGACCTGGGGAAGAAAGTTGTTCTTCACAAGCACATTAGAAATGAAAAAGGAAAGGGAAAATGATGGAAACATCGTAAAGGATGTTTCTTCATAACTTAATTAAGACTTAATAACGAAGCCAGGAGGAGAAGGAGACCAGAATGCCCAAATACCTACATTTCTACAACAAGCCATTGACCGATGCTCTCATTTCCACCCTTGCCACCTGACCACAGAGGAATCTTTCCTTACTAGCCAAAATCACCTCTCGGGCTCCCCATTATGCTCATGCCGAATCCCGAGCACCATCCTGAGTGACCTGTTCCATGCTTATCTCTGCAGCCTCATCTCTCCCACCTCCCTTCCCACCTCACCGAACTCCAGCCACACTAGGTTCCCATACATGCGGTTTCCCCTGCCTGGAATTTCTGGAACTCCTTCTTCCTTCCTGACCCAGCACCAGTGTCCCTTTGTCACACATGAACACACACCCTACTTCGTTTGGCTAACTCCCACTAATCCTTGCTCTCTCAGTTTGTCACTTCCCTATATAAATCTGTCTCTTACCAAACTACATAAGATTGCCTGGGTATTTGATTCTAGAACACTCTGAATTTCTGAGAACTACCCATCACATTCTTAATCATTTGTTCAGTATCTGCCTCTCCACTAGACTCTAAGTTCCATGGGGGCAGAGATTTTGCCTGACTGACACGTCTACGGTAATATTCACAGTACCCAGTCCAGTGCCTTGAAATATAATTTGCATACTAAAAATGTTTATTAAATAAATTAATGAGACCCTAAAATATTGAGTATTATTGACTGGAATGAAGTTCTGACCACAACACTTCACCCAAAATTTAAATCTTGGGAGAGAAGCCACCATAAAAAAAGCAAATAAATTGGGGCACCTGGATGGCTCAATCAGTTGAGCAGTGGAGCATTCGACTCTTGATCTCGGCTCAGGTCATGATCTCACGGTTTGTTGGATCGAGCCCTGCATCTGGCTGGGGACTATAAGTGCAGAGCCTCCTTCGGATTGTCTCTGTCCCTCTCTCTCTGCCCCTCCCTTACTCATATGCACACTCTTTCTTTCTCTCAAAACAAATAAACTTTAAAAAACATATATTATTTTTAAAATATGCAAATAAATAATTGCCAGCAGTTCTACACTGGTTTCCACCAGTGTATAATCATCTCCTTCCTTCAGCTTCATCTACCCAGTATTCAATTGCCTTTTATTTATAATGCTCATGAGTATTTTCCACCTATTATTACCTAAAGTCAAAGAAAATAATAGTTGCAAATCTATCCTCTATGTTATCTCCCCTAATTATCTACATATTACCTACATATCAGATTATTTGGAACTGTAAGAGATATAAAGTCGTAAAAGTTAAGCATTCTGCATTTTTAATATGCCAAAGGTTATGTTTATAAGACATATTTTCTTCTTCCTATCTTGAGGGGATTTTTCTCATCTGCTATAATTCAACTTTAGATGCTATTCAAACCACCACAAGAATGAAGAGCATCTAAATGGCACCTGAAGTAACCTCTGTCCTAATGTGGCAAAATGCCCAATGTTTTGTTTCCATTATCATGGAATTTGCCCTTTTTTATAAGGCATTTTCAGCTGAGGAAATTGGCAAAAGAAACAAAAAAAAATGCACTTTCTTTTTGAATTCATTAAACCGGGCTCCAAACACGCTAGGCAAATATTGACTGGGGTGTAAGTTGCTAGAAGACAGAGTGCTTTGTGCACAGTAGGCATTCAGTGACTTTCTTAACTTGCAAAAATCTTATTAAATTGCCAACTTCAGAAAGCAATTCTCTGCCTTAATGGAACACTCTCATATTCTGAACCCACCTAATTAATAAGAACTTGCAAGACTTTAATTCTCACAGAAAAGAGAGAGATTATCAAAAGGCAATTCAAAGATTAAAAAGGAAAACTTGAAGAGACCAGCTGAGGGAATGGGATCTTTCCACCAAACTCTCTGACGTTGAACTTTTACTTTTTATAATTAAATTTCCTTTTAAATTTTTTTAATGTTTATTTATTTTTTTAGAAAGAGAGGGAGAGAGACAGAGTATGAGCACTGGCAGGTCAGAGAGAGAGAGGGAGACACAGAATCCGAAGCAGGCCCCAGGCTCTGAGCTGTCAGCACAGAGCCTGACACGGGGCTCGAACTCACGAACCGTGAGATCATGACCTGAGCTGAAGTCGGAGGCTTAACTGACTGAGCCACCCAGGCGCCCTGACATTGAACTTTTAGAAGAGAATTATTATTACCATATCGGTACCACCATCATATAATCGAGTCCTACTACATATGTGTCCCGTTTTGGCTGTTTTACATGAATGGTTTGAGTTTTTCTTCCCTCCCAGATATGGACCACCATATCTGCTATAAGCCAGATGTGCTATAAACAATTCCTCTTCTCGAAGAAATAAGAATAAACTAAAACTGTTAGGTTATAGAAGAAAAGTCTAAGAGTAAAGACTATGTTAATACTAACAAAAACTGTTCTGTTCTAAGTACAGCCAAGTTCTCTTTACCTGAAGTAGTCAAGAAACACACATCTGGCTAATGAAGTATCCAGTTAAATCTTACACAGTAACCAGAAACTACAAGCGCTGATTTAGAAAATAATATAATATGCTATAACAAAAATGATATCTAGTATAACCTAATCTATACTTGATCCAAACCTTCTCAGGATCCTTCCGGGCCCTGTGACCAACATTCAGAATGCCATCAGTCATTACTGTTTGCAAATCAGAAGGGTAAGAAGAAAAGGGTCAAGCCACACCCACTCCAAAAGACATCTGGAGTGTTTTGCTATTGTTTAATCATCCCTGACCTTGATGGCAACTTACTTATTCATCTCTTTGTCACTTTTCAGATGACAGTTTAATGCCACTTCTGACTTCAAATTAAGTAGTCATGAAGTCAGGAAATACAAATTTTAATCTTGAGTCTCCCATTACCTTTGTGACCTGGAACAGGGCAAATAAGCACTTTGTAAAATAAGGGGTCTGTTAAAATAATTGATCAAGGCCCTTTCTACAATAAGAATCCAGGAGGGTAAGAATAGTCATTCTTAGAAAGTTCTGTTTAGAACATGATTAATGGAGCAATGAAAAAAAAAAAGTTTGCCTGTTTACACCTAAAAAGTATAAAAGTCAGTGAATGAATACAACTACCACTCTGCTGCGAGAAAAGCCATGAACTCTAGCAATGGAGTAGTTACCTCTCCTGAAGCCTCTCTAAGGGGGAAATCTGGTTGTGATACCTGATATAGAAGAGTTGGGCTTTAAGATGGGCCAAGTCAAGGCTGAAGGAGGGCTTCAGAAAGAGTTCAGGATAGGTTAGCACTATCTGAGAGAAGTGTGGAGGATTACCTAAGCCCCAGTGCTGTCTCCCTGCCTGACTGGACTCAGGACTGACCCATGCATTCTTCCTCCATTCTTTCCTTGCTTCGGGTTCAGCACTTCTTAGTCACCAACTGCATCCTGATATCCTATACTTAAATACCACTTGCTAAGGCTGCAATATTCTCACCCACACTCTCTTGGCTCTTTGGCCTTCTAACATATTTCTGCCACTCCAACCATTTTCCACTCTCTTTTCCCAGGCCAGGGTTGACAGTTTTTACCAGCCACACAAGAAAGAAGCTGCGTGTGGCAAATAGTTTGAGCTAGTGTTTTAAACACTCTAAGTTTCATTCTTTCAGCAAGCCATTACTAAGAGCCTACTGTGTGCCAGGCACTACAAATGAACGAGGAAATAGTAGGCAGGAATGTTATGACACATGGTGATATTATAGGAATGTTAAAGACTGCTTTAGGTTGATTGGTCAGGAAAAGTCTCACTGCGGAGAAGATATTTAAGCTAAGTCCTGAATGAGAGGAAGGAGGCAGCCATACAGAAAAATGAGAGGAGTGAGACAGGCATTAATGGCACAGGGAACTGCCGTGGCAAAGGTGTTCAGAAATAAGCACGGTGAATTGAGGAACGGAAAGAACGATGTGGCCAAAACACAGGGAGAGAGCTGAAGAGAAGACAAGATGAAACTGGAAAGCTATGTTGAGGGAAAGAAGGGAAGTCATTGTAGGCTGAAGTTAAGGAGCTGGGGTTTTACTCTGAGGACAGTCATGTGACATGATATGATCTACATTTTTTTATTTCAAGTTTTTATTTCAAGTTAACATATATGGCAAAATTGATTTCAGATGTAGAATTTAGTGACTTTTGGTATGGCCTACATTTTAAAAGATCTTGACATGGTCTACATTTAAACGATGGTTCCACAACAGCGGAATCCAGGAGGTCCATTAGAAGCCCATTGCAATGATCCAGGCAGTATGTACTGGTAGTCTAGACTAGGACAGTGACCATGGAGATAGAAAAAGAGTATGTATCATTTGGAGGTAGAGGTTGCAAGACCAGACGATTGATTAGATATGGTCAATAAGGGAAAGAGGAACCAAACATGACCCATAGGTTTTAGCAACTGAGGGCACAGTCATGCCGCTTACTAGGATGGGTACATTTGTGAAAGTAGTGGCATTCTGGTAAATGTTTAACAATCAGCTCTCATGAGGAAAAATTCCTGATTGGTGTTCAATTTCAGAATATATATACTCCCACCATTGCCTAATTTACTATACAGGTATGATGTAGGTAAGAAATGGTCTCAACTAGGCTTTTAGGACCTGGGGAAAAGGTGGCTTTAGCACATCATTATTGGTAACAAGTTTTGAAGAAAAAAATAAAATCAAGAATTCTGCTTTGGTCTGGACTAAAGCTAAAAACCCTATTAAATATCCAGAATAACAACAATAGAAAACTATTATACATATGTGTGATTGATTATACTTCTATATGAGAATTAAATTGCATTTGTTGCAATCAAGGTACCTAGACTGCAGTATCTTAATTCTCTATAAAAATTTCTTCAGTGATGATTTCTCTTTCTTCTCTCTCCTCTTTTTCTTCTCTCCTTGTTTTATTTGTACGTGTGTACATTTCTGTGTGTGTGCCTTTCCATGTGTGTGCACATGCACACATATGTATAATAGTTTTCTACTGTTGCTATTATTAATTACCAAAAATGTAGTGGCCTAATACAAATTTATTACCTTGCAGTTGTATAGGGCAGAAAACTGGCAGGGCTCTTACAGGGCTGAAATCAAGGTGTCACAGCAGGGCTGCTTTCCTTTCTGGAAGCTTTGGAAGAATCTGGAAGAATCCATTCTCTTGCCTTTGCTAGTTACTAGAGACATCCTACATTCCTTGGCTCATGGTCCTCTTTCTCCATCTTCAAAGCCGCAGTAGCAGATTGAGTCCTTCTCATATTGCATCGCTCTAACCTCCTACCACTCTCTTCCACTTTTAAGGACCCTTGTGATTACACTGGGCCAACCCAGATAATCCAAGATAATCTCCCTATTCTAAAGTCAGATATTAGCAACCTTATTTCCATCTGCAACCTAATTCCCCTAATCTAACATAATCACAAATTCTAGGAAATAGGATGTGGACATCTTGGGGTGGCCTTAGTCTGCCTACCACAATATGTATGGATGGGTGGGTGGGTGGATGGATGGATGGATGGATACACACACAAGAACTACTATGCATGTTTATGTTTGCATATCTGTACATATATGTCTATACACATATATAAAGACAAATGTGTATCTGTATCTGCATATATTTCTATAATATATAAACTTGCACATTTCTTCTACAGAATTTTTGTCCAGAAAGAATTCTTTTCTACAGGAACAACTTGTATACTTCTTTTTTCAGTTCAGAAAGGCTGTAAAATCCATCATATTGCCCCTACCTTGTTTTCCAAGAATCTCAAAGTTAAATTTAAATCTCAGATGTAATAATTTACTCATCCCAGATAATCACTATATCTATTCATCATCGTCTACTTAACTTCAGATCTGGATTTGAAAGTCTTTTTGTTTTTTTATAATTGCACTGTATTATATCATTCCATATTGGAAACCACCTCAAATGCATTTTTTGGAAATAGAGTAAGTTAAAAATTATAAACAATAACAGGAATAACGGAAACCCCAGGAAAGCAAAATGATAGCATTATGCGTTCCTTAGTTCCATGTAGACCGCAACATTAAAAAACAAATCACGGAAAGCTAAAACCATACAGTAATAAGACTCCAAGTCCCTGAAAAGGGAAAGAACGTTCAAACTAGCTTTCCATTTTCCATCAAGCTCTGAAGCATTCCAAGAAAATCAAAATGTGATAATCCCAGTCAGATAGAGTATCCAAAAGAAAAAAGAAAGAAAACTTTCCAGGAAGAAATGGAGCCTGAGTGGCTGGATGCTCTCACTACATGGAAAGCTGTGAATTGCCCCAAGCCTTGCCCCTCCCTAGACAGTCATCCATTCCTCATACTTCACCTGAGAGGCCCACAGGCATTTTAAAGGATTTTAGACGAGCCATTGAGCATGAAATACTTCACACACATTAAAAGCCCCAGGCCTCCTGGAGTAGGCCTCCCCGCCTGCCCCCCGCCCAACTGCATGTGGGTGATCCTGTTCCTCTGTGGGGACCCGGGGACCTGGCAGGCACGAAGGAAAGGCATATAGCCAGAAGGGTCAGGAAGGAGGCCACAAATGTGTACAGAGAGAAGAAGCTCTGACTGCCACACTGCCCACCCAAGAGACCAGCTCACCTCCTTGCAAATATCTCCTTTTAAACACGGGAGACAGAAGTGAGTTCAAAATCAGGCACCAAAATCTACCAGCATGTGGGCAAGTCACTTAAGTTTCAGAACCTGGTACCCTTGTCTCTAAAAAAGAATTAATAATAATGCGCACCTCACAGATTCGCCGTGCTGGTGAAATGCCATGGGGTGTGTAAATTCCTGGCATACTTTCTGATATGGTTAGTGCTCCATAAACATTAGCCCTAGATATCGATGAAAATAACAATAAAAATTAATAATGCCCCAGCAGATATGTCAAAAACACAGTGTATTTTGGGTAGTCCAACAAGATCTATTTGTATGCATTCTCAAAAACAAAGCTGTAAAAAGAAACCTGGTTCACAGAAAACAAAATCGCAAACATTTAATCTGCAAACAGCCTGCAGCAATAATACCCGTCATTTTTTGCATGGTATACTCCGTACCTGTTATTGGACCAAGCAATTTTTATAAAAAACTTCACATAATCTTTAGAACTGCTTAGACTTACTAGTTTGGAACCTGAAATTACTCATCTCAGTAAACTGAGGCCCAGGAGAGTTAAGTACTTACCTAAAACCACACAACTAGAGAGGCGCTTTTATTCCGGAACTGACTGACTGAGGCTAGAGCTGATACTATTGACTTTGTTGAGTTTATTATATCTCAAAGAGAAATGGAGAATCCTACCAAATGCCAATTTTTAAATGCTTGATTATATAGTTGCCACAGGGTCTCTCCCCAAACTCCCCTCGCTGAGGTTCATGTTCCTTACCTTGCTTCTCAAATTATGAGCCAAGCTGCCTATTGGTTTTACAGCCTCTGCAAGATCTTCTGTGTAGTGCTTGGGACCCTGCTCCAAAGGGTCTACCTCTGTAAATTCAGGTTTCTTGATTTCCTGAAGCCGGCTGTTGGCAGGCACCCCAACATCTGAATGATGAAGGAAGAGTCTTTTCAGTTCCTTTCTAGGAAGGCACCATTTTTCTCAGTCTTCTCCCTCCCTCCCAGAAAGCAACAACGCTTTAACATTGGCTAATAACTTCAGATCAGCAATTAGGCAAACTTAGTTTCAAATCCTGGCTCCAACATTTATTAAATGCGTGACTCTGAGTAAGTTATTATGTAACACCCACTTGTAGAATGGAGGTAATAACTGTATTTATCATATTGATTTCTTGGAAATATTAGACAATTAAATAAAGACTAAATGTATAAATGTAACACCTGCACGAAGTTAGCATTTAGTATATATGAGATATTATTATAACTCATGTTCGATATCTACTTTCCTCACAGACTGTGTCATTTATCATAGCGTCCCTAGCCCCTGGCACAGTGAACACTTGTAGATTGAATGAAAGAATACTGTGAATAAACCCTTTATCAGGCAGATCACAAGCTACACTCCTACTCCCTCAACACTCCCCCCAGTGGTGATCTAATGAATTCCCCTACTTGGGGATTCCTAACCTTTGCTTCAAATGGGATACTTGAGGGAGCTACAGAGAGATATAGAAATAATTTTTAGGAAGCTTTCTACAGAAAGTGCTCTATGAAATCTCTGCACTAGGCTCTTTCAAAAACACTTAAAGACCAACACTATTTATCTTGGCTACTAGAGTCAGACTGCTGTTTCTTTGACAGTTATAGGACACAGACCCTGGGCCACATGGGACCCCAGTATGTTCTGATTATGTAAGTATTTCCAAAGCCTTCCTTCCAAGGAGGCTTCCATTCCAAGGAGGTTTTAGTATATGCTTCCCTAGCCCTTGGTGTGTTACGGCTAGCAAGTAGCCACTCTAGTGAGAGAAAATAAAGTAGAAGAACAGAAAGAAGTGAAAAGAAGAGGAAGAGCCAGGGTGGACTGAGTTTGGAAAATGAATACTAGGAAGTTTTGAGAAAGGATTATAGGGGCCTGAAGTAGCTGCCAAACATTAATGTTTGAGGTATTGTGAGATGGATGGAGAAAGTATTTTAAGATAGTTTTCTGCATGATAAATGAAATTCGCCTTTAAAACCTCTTCATTTGACTTTAGTACACATTTAAACAGCTTTTCAAAAATTTTTGAGATATCTAGGTTGTGTTTCTTTTGAATATGAAATAAGACTGTCCGAAGGGGTCCTGCTTTCTTTAGCTTTCATACACGCCCAGTCAATGAACATCTATTACTATAAACTGGACTATCTGGATAAGATAATTTCTTTTTTCAACACCTTAACCATACGCATCTTCATACAGATCCTTGTTTATTGACTTTCTCCTTCAAAGCTGCCCTTTGTGTCCATATTTATGTATTTCAGCTGTATTATGATGGCTACTTGAAGAAGCCAGTAGATTATATCATACAGCATAATTCTCCAAAGATCAATTCCTTTTGAAGGTCAAATTTCTAATAACATTGCTTTCCATGCCTCCTTTTGCTGTGTTCTATTGAATGAGTAGGCCATTGCTGGCCCACCCAATGTCCACAGAACAGCAAGGAGTGTCAAGTTTGTATGACTGAATGCTTCTCTACTCTTCTGCCTACTACCAGTACAGACTTAGTAAAATTACAGAAACTCTCTGTGCTTCTGAGTCTTTACTGTGGATTTTTTAATTTTGAAAAATCTGTATTGGATTTTATTTTTTAATATAATTTATTGTCAAATTGCTCTCCATACAACACCCAGTGCTCATCCCAACAAGTGCCTTTCTCAATGCCTGTCACCTACTCTCCCCTCTCCCACACCCCCCATCAACCCTCAGTTTGTTCTCAGTACTTAAGAGCCTCTTATGTTTTGCCTCCCTCCCTCTCTGTGACTTTTTTTTTCCTCTCCCCCTCCCCCATGATCTTCTGCTAAGTCTCTCAAAATCCACCTATGCATGGAAACATATGGTATCTGTCTTTTTCTGACTGACTTATTTCACTTAGCATAATACCCTCCAGTTCCATCCACATTGCCACAAATGGCCAGATTTCATTCTTCCTCGTTGCTGTGTAGTATTCCATTGTATATATAAACCACATCTTTATCCATTCGTCAGTTGATGGACACAGAGTCTCTTTCCATGATTTGGCTATTGATGAAAATGCTGTTATAAATATTGGGGTACATGTGCTCCTATGCATCCGCACTCCTGTATCTCTTAGGTAAATTTCTAAAAGTGCTATTGCTGGGTCATAGGTAGTTCTATTTCCATTTTTTCAAGGAACCTCCACACTGTTTTCCAGATGTGTATTGGATTTTAAATAATTCATGCTAACAATGTGAAATTATATAAAGGGAAACTCTATTCTCTTTCCATTTCCCACTCTCCCACTCTGATCGAAGCTACTCTATACAGTTGTTATCTTTCTACACATTTTCTATGCAAATATGTGTGAAATACTATTTAATTTTTATCAATAAAAATGTACATTATATTATATAGCATGCAATTTTCTTAAAAACTAGAATATAAGAGACATTACATTCTACAACTTATTTTTCTATGTTTTCAAATAGAAACATTAATATAGAATTTTTGTCTCAAGTGAAACAATATATGTGAAAATACTTTGATAATTACAAGACATTCTGTAAAGATATAATATTATTGTTAAGACTAAGAGCTCTTTGCTCTTTCTTCCTGAACTGTACTTAGGGTGGACAGCTTTCTTTTTTCCTCCTGCTTTCTTTAAAATAATCTTTTTCATCAATTCAAAAAAACACTATCTTTAAAATACATGTTTTATCATCTCTAAAATAATAGCATATATTACAATCAATATGTGTTCTCGTTTAATTTGGTAGCGTTTTTTTCCTACCTAATGTGTCTTAGAATGATGGCATCCTAAATGTGATGAAAGAGGCTATGTGTATATCTCTTCTTCCTTTATTCAGTTTGACTACAAAATTGGCACCTTAGATATGCCACTTCATTTCTCTATTCCTCAGCATCTTTGTCCATTTAATATTTAGAAGTGTTATTATGAATAAAGTAAATAGCACAGAGCATGGATTATAATAGGTATTTATTAATTATAAATTTCATTCTTTCCTTAGCCCCTCTAAATTAAGTTCAAAATCCTCAGGCTGATATATATAACTAATCACACCACTGTAAGTCACATACTTCACCCTTCAATCAATATGTACCTCCTGTTCCCCAAATCTACTCTATACTTCCCCAGTCTGTCCCCCCAAATAGTTGTCTATCAAAAACTTATTCACCTCAATGCCAACACACATAGAATCTTTTCTGTTATTGTTGGTGAAGATGTGACCTCTTCCATCTTTGAGTCTCCACAGCACCTTATTTGTGCTAAGTCATGCTTTCTTCCTTCACACTTGATCTTAGCCAAAAGGCTGAGAAGCGATTCTTCCTTTATAATATATGAGATCTTCACCTGTGTACTCCATACACCCTGTCTCACATAAAGTAAGTATTCGGTGAATAACCTCTATATGGAAATGAAATTTCAACATTAATGTCTATGGTTATGAAGGATGGATCTCAGAAAAAGCAACGTTTTCAATATTTCAAACCTTAATAATTTCAAGTGGAATTTTTATTAGTCTGGAATTATATTTAAAGATAGCTTGGAGGTAAATATTCTCTTGTTCAAACCTTTTTTTAGGAAAAGCATTTTTATACCCAGTTTTTATTTATTTCAAAGAAAAATACGTGAGTTTTTCCACATGTAAAATGAGATAAAGTAATTCAATTCATTAATTATAGTCAGTGCTTTGCCACTTCTCTGGAGACAAAGCTATTTGAACATTTCTGAATGTGGATAGTCATCTAACCTCATAAACACTAGAATAATAACTACAAATCTTGCCCTGTTTACATGAAAGCTATGACTGTAATATCTAGAACTACATATAATTCTCTAGCTATTAAAAATAGAAATGAAGCCCATCAGGCTCCCTTATTCAATACTAATGGGTTTTTACAGGAAGAGTTCTTTTTATAAACAATGACACACACTTATCTTGCTAAAGTTGTACAGAGAAACAGAGACCTCCAGTGGCTGAATGACTTTACATAGAGAAATACAAAATGTGAGCAGCATAAAGCAGATGGAAAAGGCATAATGGATTATTCACCCAAGGGTTCTTCAGTCTAGCCTTTCTTTCCTGCCATGTATTTTAGTACTTCATCAATTCCTGTCCAAATGTCTAGGGAGAACTGTATTCTCAACATCACACTAGGAAATCATTTTCCCATCCAACAGAACTTGCTACTAGAAAGTTTACCTCATACTTACTTTAAATTACTTTTATTAAATTATATTATATAAATTAATTTAAATCATTATATCTTCTACTTATTTTCTATGACATTTCCTAGTTAGTTTCACTGCTTATAAGCACTGATACATAAATATATAAAAAATTCTGAATTGATCTTTGCCATATAAGTACAAAAACTATATCTATGTAAGAAGAAAAATACAGGCATGGACGAATAAAAAACTTTTTAACAATCCAAATTAATGGAATTAATGCAAGAAAACAAGATTCTACTATAAAATACATTTCCTAAAACTGAATTTCATTATTTATATGTATTATATAACTCCATTGGGCTTAAAAGAGTTTCTGAAGAGTGATTAATAAGATACATGCTTTAATAAAGTCAAAACCACAAAAGTTGCTTGAATATAAATAAAGAAGGGTATTTTTGAAGGGTTTGGAAACTTTAGAGTCAATAAGTTCTCAATAGTATGTTAAATGTTTCTCCCAAGAGATAAAAGAACAACAAAAATCCATTGATTATCCTTTGCTCTATTTATAATATTAGCAGACCACATAGCTCCACTGATTCAGTGAACAAGGACTTGGCTAGGTGCTGAAGACATAAGGATGAATTCATTACTTTTTTAAATGTTCGGACTCAGTTTTCATCAAACACTAAAGTAGAAATTGAGATCCATCACTCACTCAACAATGGAACAATGTATGTCAAATGGCAATAAGATAGCCCAGTTCTAGCTGAGAGGTTAAAATAAAGTTGAAGAGAATGATAAAGAATGCCTTCCAAAACCATTTCTTCACAAATATTCACACAAGTTTTTTTCCCCAAATCCCCAAGCATGAAGGTCTTCTCTCTAAACACAGCTTTGAGACAAAATGCACAGAACACAAAATTAAAAGAAGTTTGGTCAACATAAGATATTAGCATAAATACACAGAATTATACAATTTAGCATACTTATACATAAGATCAAGGCATCTGAGGTCGAAGCTACTCAAGACAGAAGCCATGTCCTTGCATTTATAGTGCCAGGCCAATGGCAGTCACTGAAAAAATGTTCTGTCAGTGAATACCAGGAATAAAGTTACATCATCCATCTCCATCTTTCCCAAACATGTCAAATGGATAAGCCTGTTATCCTTTCCTCAAAGCAACAAAGAAATACAATTTTTATCAATGAAATATCACATTCTATATCTGAATTGCAGTTGATGTCAACTACATTGGCTACTCAGGACAGGTGAACACTGTCAAAGCATTAAAAAAGCCAATTCTTGATTAAGTGATGAAAATGAAGAAAGATATGTCGTGCTTTTAAATCCCTCTACTTGATGACTACCAAAACAAGCCTGCTCTCTAGTCTTCCCAGATCTCCTCTAATGGAAATCCTAAGAACACTAAAGTAAGAAAAGGTGAAACCACATGGGGAGGTGGGTGGGTAATAAGAAGCCAAAATAATTCTTATTCTGCATAATCTATTTCTAGACGGTTGTGAATTTTCGCCCAAATAACCAACCAATTCAACAGGCAGAATGGTCAAGTCTGCTGTTGCAGCAATAGGGAAGCAGATTTTTCTAACGGAAAATCATTATAAGATTCAAATAACTCTCTAGCCATTAAGTGAGTTATGACCAGTGATTCAATCAAAATGTAGTTTTCCTAAAAATATCTTGGGGTGCCTGTGTGGCTCAGTTGGTTGAGCATCCAACTCCTGATTTCAGCTCAGGTCAAGATCTCTGGGTTGTCGGATTGAGCCCCACATCCCACTGAGTGTGGAACCTACTTAAGATTCTTTTGCTTGCTCTCTCTCTCTCCATATCTCCCTCCATCTCTATCTCTCTCTCTCCATATCTCTCTCCATCTCTATCTCTATCTCTCTCCCCTTCTGTCCTCTCCCCTGTTCACACACTCTCTCTCTAAAATAAAATAAAAATAAAAATATCTCACTGCTCTTATTACTCTTCCTATTTCACTCTAAAGTTCTTTACAGCCATACAGATTTGCTGTTTTCTTGGATATTTAGAACTTAATAAGAATGTTTCTGTCCTGTTATGTGAGCCCAAAGTGACATATTTCTGGACTTGGTAAATGGTGAATGAGAACTTGATGTCCCATTTCTGAAGGACTAAGGGAGTAAACTGCTTTTCTTTTTCTTTTAATATCCTGTATTTCATATTATATGCGATCTCTCTTGGCTATTTCAAGATTTTGATATTATAAAAACACAATGTATCTAAGACTTCTCAATGATGACCTAAACATTTGGCTCATATGATATGGATGGAAAAAAAATGGAGGCCAAAAAAGAAGATACATTTATAAGAAAATATTATCAAGGAAACGTTATCATTATCAAAGAAGTAATTTCACCTTGTTTTCTAAAGCACCTTGATAAAAATGCCCTACCTATCAATGTCACAAATACACATTTTTTCATTTGTGTATGAAAGTAGGTAAATAATATAGACTACTGGTTAAGAGTGAGGACTAGGAGATAGAGACTTGTTCATTTCCAAGTTGTGACTTTAGACAAATTATTTAATCTCTCCATGCTCCTCTGTCAAAAGGCAGAATGAAACTACATACTTCATTAAAAAGATTAAATTAAGATAATGCATACAAAGGACTTATTATGGTGAAGAACTTATTAGCATATAGCCATCACTAAAGAACTTTGTGTTTATGCTTTACAAACTGTGTTAAATTGTGTCTTTTAGGGCAAATTCCAAAGCAAGCTGCCTAGTTTAGGTCATACATAATATACATTAAGAATGATCCACCCCCCCAAAATCATTCAAATAAAAAATCCAGAGGATTTGAAACCTAAATGGACAAACATCACAATTCCATGGTCTTTTCCCCATTTTCCCATTCTCATCTGTTGATCACCACTCTTCCCTTGGCCTCCAATGAGAAACAGTTCTCTGGGTCTCCTCCCACAACTCTGCTGATTTTTCTCTTCTTTCTTTCTTTGGTTCCTGAAATCTAGGTTCTTACGATCCAAATCTCATTCCATTTTCACCTCTGGTTCTAGAACTGTCTCCCTCTTGGACAATTTATTCAATCCCATGTCTTTAGCTAACCCTTCTGTGAAGATAGTCTCCAAATCTGAAATGCAAGTCATGCTCTCTCTTCTAAACTTCAGTTCTGTTTGTCCAGCTGCCCCTAAAGCTCTCCGCCTGCCCCATTTGCACTTTCCACTCAGTATATCTGCCTCCTTCTCCATCCAACCAGCTCCTCCCCTTGACTTCTCCATCTCTACTATGTGTGGCCACCTTCCCAGGCACCAAGATTTACAACATAGGCATCATCTCTCTTTCTTTCTTTTCTTATTTTCCATACCCATGTTTTAGATGAATTCTATAGATTCTACCTCTGTGATATCTTTCTAAATAAGTTTCTCATCTTTATTAGCACTTTCTCTGTCTTAATTTACTCCTTCTTACCTATCATCTATGATATTGATAAGGCCTCATATGGGCCTCCTGTCCTCAAAATCTCCCCCAATCCTAATCCATTTTATAGTATACTCTTCCTCGTCATCATTCGCACTGAGCTACTGACCTAGCTTACCTAGATCAATCTCTTTTCCCTAGCCTCAGACCTCTCTGATATAGCTCATACTCTATTTTTTCTGCATTATTTCCCACATGCTATTCTCTTTTATACTTTTTTTAATTTTTAAAATAAAGTTTATTGACGCATAGTTTACATATAGTAAAATTCATCCTTCTGTGCCATTCTATTAGTTTTGACAGAATAGAGGATATAGTTATAGTAATGGAACCTCTATCACAATTAAGATAGAGAACAATTCCGTTACTATAAGTATTTCCCTCTGTCTTTACAGCCAATTGTCTTCACCTGTTTCCAGCCTATGGCAACTACTGATCTCATATTTTCCTTATAGTTTAAAATTTCCCAGATCATGTACATAGAATCATACAATGTACAACTATTTCACTTGTAATGCAGTTCATCCATGTTGCTCCACTTACTTTTTTTATTTAAATCCAAGTCAGTTAACATATAGTGTTAAATGATTTCAGAAATAGGATTTAGTGGTTCATCATTTACATACAACACCCAGTGCTCATTCCAAAAAGTGTCCTCCTTAATGCCCATCACCATTTAGCCCACCCCCCCCCCACCCAACCCTCACCGCCAGCAACCCTCAGTTTGTTCTCTGCATTTAAGAGTCTCTTACGGTTTGACTCCCTCTTATAGTTTTTATATTATTTTTCTTCCCTCCCCCTATGTTCATGTGTTTTGTTTCTTAAATTCCATATAATGAATGCAATCATATATTTATCTTTCTCTGACTGACTTACTTCACTTAGCATAATAATTCTAGTTCTATCCATGTGGTTGCAAGTGGTAAGATTTCATTCTTTTTGATCACTGAGTAATACCACACTATGTACACACACACTGCATCTTCTTTATCCACTCATCAGTCAATAGACATCTGGGCTCTTTCCATAATTTGGCTATTGTAGATAGTGCTGCTATAAACATTGGGGTGCATGTGCGCCTTGAAATCTGTATTTTTGTATCTTTGGATAAATACCTAGTAGTGCAATTGCTGGGTTGTATGGTATTTCTATTTTTAATTTTTTGAGCAATCTCCAAACTTTTCCAGAGCGGGTACACCAGTTTGCTTTCCTATTAACAGTGCAAAAATATTCCCCTTTCTCCACCTCCTTGCCAACATCTGTTTTCTAAGTTAATTTTAGCCATTCTCACAGGTGTGAGGTGGTATCTCATTGTGGTTTTGATTTGTATTTCCCTGATGATGAGTGATGTTGAGCATCTTTTCATGTGTCTGCTGGCCATCCTACATGCTATTCTTAATGACTCCTTTACTCCAGCTCAACTGAATTGCTTACTCGCTGTGATACACACTTTGAAGTATCTAACATCACAGTTCGTTCATGTTTCTTTTGCCTGAGATCCTCACTTCCATCACACATGCATGCAAGTCCTTTCATGCCCTCTAAATTTCCTCAACCATCCACAACACTTTTGCAATACTTACCATTTTCTATTTTCTAATCTAATTATTTGAGTACATGTCTTACCTTCCATATGAACTATAAATCAGTAACTACCAGGATCTACAAATAATTCAATTTTGTATCCAATATTATATCTAGTTTAGGGTTTTACATATGCCATATCATCACCAACTTATTTTAATTGTCAAAAGAGTTTTGAAATGCCCTTTTTGACTTTGATTCCATAAGCAAAAAGTTAATCGCTAGTTCAGGATCACATTCACCTTGGACAAGAGCATAGCATCACTGGAGTATTATATGGTCTTTGCACTATCTGCTGAAAATTCCTTAACAATAAATAGGCACTGGCCCCAAGATGCAGTCAGCAAAGCCAGTAGACACAAGCACAACTCAGTGACAAGATAACACAGGAATCAAAAAAATCCCACAATCATCTTTGCAAAAGTCTCTTTCTTTGCAGCTCACAGCTCCAAATGCAGCTTTATTAACGGGTGGCGGGGGCGTTGGGGGGTGGATTGACACATCCTTTCAAGAAGGTATTGATTTAAGGGGCACTTGGGTGGCTCAGTCGGTTAAGCATCAGACTTCGGCTCAGGTCATGATCTCACAGTTGATGGGTTCAAGCCCCGCATTGCTTTCTAGAGCCTGGAGCCTGATTCAGATTCTGAGTCTCTCTCTCTCTGCCCTTCCCAGCTGATGCTCTGTCTCTTTCTCTCTCAAAAATAAACATTAAAAAAAAAAGTAAAAACCGTGTTGATTTAAGTTTCTGTGATGCTGTTAGATTTTACAATTCTTAATTAAATTTATATGCTGTGTTAAGTCATTTTCATTTCTGTTTAACCTCCTATTTAAGGAGGTTTTGTTCCAATATCACATCAAAATCTAGAGGGATCACAAAACAGAGGATAAAGAACACGTACTTTCTTTGCCTGTCCAGTTGCACTTGTAAAATTAGAGTTTGAGGTCTATTTAAGAACTCCCAAATGAGGAAGTTAAAATGCAGTCCTTCCTAGGTGCCTCCCATGTCTGCCGAGCTGAACTCCCAGTTCCCGTGCTCTGATAAATTACCTTACAAATTAGTGCAATCATCTCATCATCATATTTGCAGGTTTTATTCCTTCTTTGGAACTTACAGAGATTAAAAATAAATTTTAGTGTCTTCCAGCATAGTTTCCAAATTTACTGCTCTTGTTTCCTTCACATCTGACTCTAAACCAAGCCAAAGGCAGAGTACTCCCTCCCTGGTGATGTCCCTGACTATCCATCACGCCTTGCTGATGCAATCCAGTGCCATAAGCTGTCTTCAGGGAGCAGGGGTGGCCAACAGACGGGAGTCCAGGAGTGAATGGAAGAACTGCGTCTTGTATAAGGAACGTGCGAGGGCATGTTTGCCAGATCTCCTGGATGGTTTGAGTCTCCTCCTCAAGAAAAGGAATTCAAGTTCTGTTTTCGCCCTTCCTTTCAACATGTGTTTTGAGGTTTTTTGGGTTTTTTGGTTTTGTTTGTTTTGGGGTGGTCTTTTTGCACCTAAGTTTAATTTACATGTGCTTTTTAAGATCATGATTAAAAGTCCCCCTCGAAAGATCTGGTCTATAGTAGGTAGAGTCTAACTTAGTTAACCTCTTTTCTCCCAATCCGCATGCACTATCTGCCCTCAACATAAAACTAAGCCAGAATCAAAACAAGCTTCTGTTTGATTTATATCAATAATTGTTCAATTTCTATTTTACCTCTCCCAGTAAAAACTCAGCTCTAAAGCTGAATCTTTTTGTATTTCCAACACTAGCATATCTATATGCTGCTTGCAAATTTCATACTTCAATAATGAAATTAAGTGCTATTTATAAAGGATATTTTATAATATTTTATTTGCACATTTAGTATGTGTTAATTTTCTTACTTACTGTTGTAGGATTTCTTAGAATAGACTTATTAGCTTTGTAACTGGGAGCCCCATCAGAGCATTCCCCTTCATAGAGAAACAAAGCATCCAAATAATCTGCAGGCATTCAAAAGATCATGCAATGCATATGACCTCTATTAGTTTTGCAGATTTCTGTTACACTACACCTCACCCTTGGAAATACGGAATAGGGACCAATGATTTTCTGGAATAGCAAGGATCAGAGACCACTTTCCTGCCCCCAACTTCCTTTCATAAAAGTCGAGGTAGATTTGCATCCCGGGCAGTGATGAATAAGGCTCTTGGAATAGAGTTAAGATAAGGGTAGAAAGTGAAGGAAGAGGGAGCAAGGCCCAGGCCTAATCAGGGTGTCATCTGCGCTTCCTGACTCTCATGGTGGGGTGGCCATGAAAATGTACCTGGTGGACCTCCCCCTGCAGGAGTATAATCGACTGAGGCCTCAGTGGCACACCCTGAAATCCATCCCTGCGTTTGTGCCAAGGCCATACCTCCCAATGTCTGTCCCCTGCCAATTACCTGTTTCTGGAGACAAAGGACTCTTTTTTTGGCTGATTTTGGTTCAAGAACTTCCCTAAAGCTTTGCCGAACCTTCCTTACATCACACAGCAATCTAAGAGATTTGTCCCCAAACTTTTCTCCCTCTTCGTTTCACTTAGGATCAGACTAGCATCAAATTCTGATGATCCTCCCATTCCTCTCCTTTCATATAGGCATTTCTCCCTAACAAAATCCTGCATGTTTAGTTCCATTTTGATATCTGCTTCTTGAGAGACCCAAACTAACATACAGGGTTATGTTACCCGAAGTTGTCTTTACTTACCCTTCTTAGAACTACTGTGTCCTGAGAACTATTAGAGTGAACCTTATAATATTGCCAATATCCAACCATTTGTGACCTACAAAAATGACAATCTCATATAATCCAACCTAATTGTGGGGCAGAATGTTGACAGAGCTGAAGCATTGGAAGCACAGCATTTCCTTAGGCTGGAAATAGGGCTCTGTCCTCCAATTCTCAGAAGGGCTAGAGCTGGAGGAAGAGTCATCACCCAATCCCTGGGCTCAGGACAACTTTGCTACTTCCTGTTTCCCATGTTTCTCTCAGGAGACAATGTAGCTGCTCTTAATCAGCCTTACCCATTAGGGAAAACTCTCTGTTTCCTTTAAGTCCAGCTCTCCCTCTTGCTCACCTGTAAGATAAAGTGCAGCAAAACTTGTCCTAATTCTGCTCTCTTAGGTCAGCTTTTACCCATGGAAATGATAGAACATTGTTAGACTCTTGATACGCATCTTCAAATGTATTTTACTTTTCTCTCAGCAATAAACGTTCCCATTGGAGACACTGAATAATATTGAAGAAAGATATGGAAGGTCATAGGACATTCTTAGTTTAAACATCTTTTCTGATGTGAAGTGACAACTGGTTATCTCATTTAAATTTGCATTTCCATATGAATGATATTTAACATTTTTCACCAAGTTTTTCAAATAATCCACATCTCTACTCTTCAGCATAACTTCAGATTTCTTATTTTCAAACCCTCGAAAGTCAGTTATGAAATCTTTCTGAAAACTCTCTTCAATTACATAAATACACAGATTTTTAAATGGGGCTTTTAATCATTCTGTCTCACTCAACTCACTTGCTTCAGCCTAAGTGCTAGGGTAGACTTTACATTAATATATGAACAGGTATATAGTTCTGTGCTGTGTGTGTGTACATTTATCATCAACGAACATCAGCAAGATAATCCTTAATCTCTTAAGTCATAAGAATAATTAACTTATATCCCAATCTTAAGATAACTCACAACTAAATTCATTTTCTTTCTCAAATTACAATTATTCTTATTGCTCCTCATATTTTCCAGTTTGCCCTGAGAGTTTCTTATACCACTATTACTAATATGGTTTTTAAAATCCCCGATATTAAGAATAGACCATTTGATTCAAATTGGTTTCTTAATATTTTCTCCATGATGATATATGTCTTGGTGTAGAAAATTTGATACAGTGGGATCTTTTTAGATTAAGTAACCTAATTTATTTTCTCCAGATTGTGTATTGGAAGTTGGATGGAACACTATAAATGAGTGTGGAAAATAATTTTGCCAAATTTCATTCCCAATCAGTCTCCATCAAAATTTTATCTTGTTGCTGTTTCAATATGCTTATGTGACTTCTAAGTTGTTAAAATTTTATTTATTTTAAAGTCTCAATGAGCATCGTGGATGCCAAATCACTTTTTTAGATTTTGATTATGTGAAATAAAAGGAATTAAAAACACATGGAATCAATGTTCTCTAAAATATATGTGTTTTTAAAGTTTGGAGAAAGAGGGTGAGAAGAGGTGCTTGGCAGAATGTTTGGGATTTAGTAAATCCAAAATTTTTGAAAAATTGTTCCAGATGTCTGATAAACCCCTTAATGCCCCTACGTTTCACCCAGACCTGCTGTAAATAAAGATAATTATAAATAGCAATAGAATGAGATTAAGGCAGCATGTAACAGATGCCCGAGGAATCGGAGTTAACTATGAATTGGGGGAAACCGCAGATAATAACAGATGTGGATGTGTTGTAAACATCATGGGGAAGAGTATAGTTTTACACTATGCCTACAGGAAGGAAGTAGGAAAATAATAACAGAACTATTTCACACATAAAAATCTGACAGCCTCCTGGCGTTTCATCCTGGCATTCAGAAGCTCTCTTTATCTTGCCCAATGGTTCTTAAAGCAGGATGATAAATCTTCCATTGAGGATATTTGGAAACTTGTGGGGCATTTTTGGTTGTCACAATGACTGGGAAGCTCTACTGGCTTTTATTATCCAGCGGCCAAGGACGATCAATATCCTGCAATCCCCATAAAATGAAGAACTGTTCATACAAGTAACCATTATGTCCAACCAGGCTCACTCTCCATCTCAAACCTCTGAGTTCTAGCCTCACCAACTTTCCTATCTCCTCCCTCATATCACAGCCACTTTGCCTTTAATTTTCTTCCACTGTTTCTTTACTTGTAAGTGCTTAGCTCTCCTCTTCAATGACCCACATTTACTATTTTCCTCAGAAAGACTCTTGTCTGCCTCAGGTCTTTCCTCAAGGACCAATGTCCATTGTTGAATTTTATCTTCTCTTAAAATCTTTTGAAAGCTTCATTATTTCAGATTTATTTTCCTGATTACATCTATTACAGGATAATTTGTGTACACAGAAGCGACCGAAGTAACCACAGCTGACTTTTTTTTTTAATCAAGTGTTTTCAGTTACGTAGAGTCAGTCATAGTTGAACTTGGTATTGAGAGAATTTTGTCATGTGTGCATATATGCACACACACAGGTATGTACATTGATTGATATAAATATAGATGCAGATATAGACATAAGTATTAGGTCCAGTTTTCTAAGCAAAACACAAAACGCTGTCTTCTCATTTAAGGATGACACTGTTTGAGTCCTTTGGCTAAAAGCCTGGGTGAGAATTTGACCTGTTGGTTCCATTCCTAGCTAATCATTCACCTCTGACTCTGATAGTTTTACTTCTCACTAGTTGCCCTATAGCACTAAGGAATCCTTAGAAGCTCAAAGTGCAGCCAGAAAGAGTTAACTTGGAAAACTATAATCTAATACTTATGGGGGGAAATAATTCTTACAGACATTTGCTGGAAGATATAAACTATACATCTGGACTGTGGTAATGCCTCAGGATGACTAAGGAAAGTTTCATCTTTCAAGCCAGTGAGAACTATATTCTGTGCTTCAGAATAGCCCTTTCCTGGCTTCATGTAAGAAGAGTTAGGAGCACAGAGGAAAAATGAATAGCTTCTACTTTAATTTAGGGTTGATATCGCTTTGTGGTGATGTTTAATACAAGCAACCTTTGTCTTATGAACATGTGACTTTTGATTGACCTTTTCCCCATCACTGGCGGCTCGCTGTCCTTTTAAGCACCTGCAAAGTGTCCCCTGGCCACTGCAGTGGCTGTCACCAAAAAGAACCCACCCAGTTCCTTGTAGCTTCAACCCATCTATAGTTCTATAGTGCACACAGGTTTAAAAGCTCAAACGATTCAAGGTTTAATTTCAGAACGCAAAGTGGAGAAGTGTATACTCTGTGGAAAAAGGAAGTTCTACCATTAACACTCTCTCTGTTGTCTGTGTGAAATAAATGACTATGGGTACTGGTAATAAAATAATTTTTGATTAAAATATATCAAAAATAGTGCCAAAGCTTTTTTCTGACTATGAAAGCAACACCTTTATTATTTTAAAATAAGAAATATACACAGCTAACAAAATAACTACAAAATAACCTCTAATTCTACCACTATATTCTGGTGAACATTTGTCTAGATTTTATATTTGTACACACATACACACACACACACACATTTTCCAAAATGGGATAATAAAGTATATATACTGTCTTTTATATTGTTACTTAAGGGGTACCTGGATGGTTAAGCATCTGACTCTTGGTTTTGGCTCCGGTCATGATCTCAAGGTCATGATCTCATGGTCATGACTGGAGCCCCCACCCATAGGGCTCTGCACCGGGCATGGAGCCAGCTTAAGATTCTCCCTTTCTCTCTGCCCCTTCTCTGCTCACACTCTTTCTCTAAATTTTATATATAGTTACTTAATATATTTTAGACATGTTTCCATGCCAAACACAAATAAAAAACCCATAATTTTAAACTCTTTAGTATTTCGCTGCATTAAATGAATCATGTTTTATTGAACATTGCTTTATTGTCTAACATTTAAATTGTTCTCAGTATTTCACTATTACATGCAATGCTGTGATTAATATACACACATTTTGGATATTTTTTCTGATAATTTATGTCCAAGGGATAAATCCTAGAAGTGGATACTGAATCTTGTTAGAAGAGAAAAATAATTTTTATTTACACTGCCAAATTCTTCCCCTCTCCCAAAATACCATACCAATTTACTTTCCAACCAGAAACATCTTAAATTCTGGGTTTAAAACTATTAATTTACATTCTTTTGGAACATAACACACTCCCAGTTTTGAAGCTGCCTGTGTGAACATTTTAGCTGTTTAAAACTGTGATTCTTAAACAGTGTTCTGATTTTTTCTCTTAAGGACCAAGGACTTGGAAAAAGAAGCTTGGTGAAGGGGAGGGGGAGTCATTTTTTTTCTTTTTTAAGGTTTGAATTAAAACAGAGCTTCAGCTTTTTTGGATTTGTATACAATTGCTTCTGAGAAAGATTTAATAAAAGAGTTTGAAATCTTTGGTTAAAAATACTTTTTCTCACAGTGCCAAGGAGAAAAGGAGAATTATTATTCTACATTGCTGTCCAACAAATAGCTCTCAAAAGAGTAACACTTCACCATGATTTTGGGATAAAAGAAAAATTGCTCTAAAGGTGTCTGACTATACATTTGAACTGTCTTTAATGGGCTGTCATTTGTACAGACCATTGGAGGCATATAAATAAAGGCAATTCTCTACAATGTAACCAGCAATTAAATTTTATTAAGGAAAAAAAGTACATCGTGGGTTTATACACTAAGCAAATGAGATTGTTTTAGCAGTTCTCATCAATGTAGTTTTAATAATATTAACAAGATAATGGAAAACGTGAACTTGAATAGTTTCACTGCAAAGACATAAAAGACTATTACAGTGAAGTAATAACTTCCACAGAGATGGACATAAGAGCAAGATGACAAAGGAAGGATGCACTTCCTTTATCAGAATACAGGAACAAGAATAAGCAGGGTGAGTGGTAAGGAGCCTGAGAGAATAGACAGAACAGGAAAATCAAACAGAACTAAACACCCACGCCATAATACATGAGGTCATTCCTGGAGGTCTAATAGAAAACCGGAGCCTCAGAGTATTTGATGCAGCACCAGGATCTGGAACGTAGTCACACCATCACTTAATCTGCCACTGCAGGGGACAGTCTCAGAAAGACTGAAATGGGCACTATGGGACACATCTGGACAGAGCTTGGAGAGAAGCACGTTTTTAGAGACTGCTTCCTGTTTAAGCTCTACTTAATGTTTAGAGCCACGAGGAATTCTTTTGAAAAAGGAAAAGAAGAAAAGTAGCCCCATTGTTGAAAAGGGCGGTACAAAAGAAACAGGTCTGTGGTCCCTAGACTGTGAAAATAGCCTTAGAAATATTTCACTTGTGCTCAACAATGGAACATTCAACATAGCATGAAACATAATGTGATCATGTAACAGAACAGAACATAGAACTGAAATTCCTAAATTTGCAAATCAAGACTTTAATTTAGTAAAACTATTCAAACATCAACAGAGATGGAATCATCAGCCCTCCGCAAAGTTGGCTCCAACGTCTGGCAACTCTTCACCCTCTCTAGGTCTTAATTTTGTCACTATAAAACTAGAGAGTTGGATGTCTAAAAAATCTTCCAACTCCATAATTATCTAATTCTACAATTCTTAGAATCAAATAAAGTAAAATTAGAAACGTTTTTTCCTCATAGAATTACTTTAAGCCCCATGAAAGGAAACGTGTTTCCCATATAGCTTCTGGAACTAGAATCAGTCCCAACTCCATCCCCCATCCCCTTAGACTCAGCCACCAGCAGCTGCCAAAGCTGCAGAAAGTGGCCTGGCTCCAAGGGGCTCTTTTCCTTCTAGCACAGAAGTAAGAATACACAAGAGCATCTGGAAAGTCTGGTTAATGTTGCAGTCACTTCCCAGGGTCTCACGCTGCTTCCTCATGGTAGCTAATGATAGCAACAGAATAACCCGGGATATTTTTCCCATCACATCCTTCGCTTCACCTGTTCTAATAGTGTGACTGGGAAACATTTGCTTCAGGACTTAAGTGGCAGGTGACAGGTGGGGATGCTGTTTACCACATACACATCTTTTAACGCTAAAAAAATAAATAATAATGCCTAAGCTCAATCCAGGAAGAAATGTTCAATGCTAACACTTCTTGTAAGAAAAGCAAATATTTGGTTAGCAATTGAATTATAAATGTGCCATCCAGTCTGCATACATATGCTTAGTAACTTGTACCATTTATTCAAACCAGCCTCTTAAAAATCTTTGCATAGACTACTGAAGAGATCCATTTTCCTGAAAATTGAAAGTCATTGACTTAGAAATGATTCAATCGCCATGCTGCTACAGGGAATCAAAAAAGCAAGTCACTGGAGTGTTTGAGAAACACATTTTACTGGTTTGGAAAGCAGTTAGATCACCACTGTCCCAAAAGTGATTTAAAGCGACTTCAGATCAATCCAGGAAAATGAAGAGGGTGCCTAGTTTGGATCCAGAAAATGCTTCCTACTGACTTTCTCATTATTTCTGCAAAGCTGGCTATTAGCACATAAAATCATTTCTCAGCAAGGTTAGGAAGCAGGTGACGTATTAATACCCCCCCTTCTCCATCCTACTCTCTCTGGGTTCCTTTTACTTTCTCTACTAGACTCTGCCCATGACATAGCTTATGTTCTTCCCTCACTTGTAAACTATACAAAAAAGGATTTTATCAGTTCATTCACAAAAGGATAGAAATCACAAGTGAGGCATAGTTGTTTCTCCGTTCTTTGCTCTCAAAGGAAACAAAATCATAACCAAAGGGATGAAGGACAAATGGTAGAAAGGTAGGCATCAGCTAATCAAAAAGAGAAGAGAGCTGAATCATACACTCTTGAGAATTTACAAATAATAACTATGTAAGTAATCACCTCCCTCGCTTAAGTATAAAATGTTCTTGCTTATGGTGTCAAAACATGTTTTTTCCCACCACTCTGCTGGAAAATCTGAGGACAGTGACACAAATAACTTTAAAACCCAAAAGTAATCATTTCACTGCTAATGTTCCAAAAAAAAAATTGACCACAGTATATCTTAAAGCAAAAATGTTAAAGAAAAAAAAGAGAAAGTTGAGTTCACCCACTATATCTACCATCTAGGGTCGTTGGGAAATCTACCGAGGTTAGTAAATTTCCTTAAAACTCCAAAATGGTGATACGACGTTAAGAATGTAGTGATAATTAAATTACGCTCATCATCTTATTTGCTCACACAATAATAAATATTTTTCTCAAAAATTTTAATTGAATAAAATGACCAAAAAGTTATTTTAGTACAAGAATTTTCAGAACGACTCTTTCAAGGAAACAATTGCCAAGTACGTCACTACTAAGCTGGTGTGAGTTTGGTCTCCATAGAGCAGCCACTGAACAATACAAATGAACACAACTGCCAAGTCACATGTCAGGCTTTATTCTCCAAGGAAAATACTTAATTTCATTGAACAGTCTTAATGAGTTGCTTCAGTTTTGTTATTTATAGTTCTTTGGGTCACTGTTTTCCATAATTATTTTTAAATTTCTTAGGGAACTCTTCATGATTTTTAGTGTATTAAAAAAAGTGGAAGGAAAATAAAAAATATTTAATAAAGAAACACAGGAAATAAAAAATAATTTTCCTCCATGTGTTTTACTAGAGTGTTTCATCTTATTTCCATAACCACTTATACAAACATTGGCCCCTTTGTCAACATACCTGAATTTATTCTTTTCAAGCAATGCTTTTATCCCTTACAATCCGTATAATAAAGTAGCTTATCACAAAGGTACTTCACTTTGATTTTCCCTTTTTAAACTGTTATAAAAAGTTGCAAACTTAATTTTTATAAATTGATAGTGTAGTCTCACACACTCCCACCATCATGTTAGAGATGCTCTTCCCAAGACACCTAAAATATTTTAGATCAGGAAACACCTCTCCTTAAGAACATGGCAAACCACTATCATTTTATAGGAAAATTAAACAACTGTTTCCAGCTAATAACATTTTAATTCCAATACTGTACAGAAATTCAGTTCAATACTGAACACTTTAAGGATTGCTTAGGATGTTGGGTAAAAGAAAGGCTTTGTTTAAACAAAATAGAGCAATCTCTAGGGTTAAAAAAAAATGTTCTCATACCGTTTCCAACACCTATCTTTTTTTTTTTTTTTTTTCACTTTCTGGCCGCATTCCATACAGCTTTACTACAGATGGGGAGGCCAGAGGGGAAAAAGCAAGTCTTTGGTTTTGCATTTGCAGGAGAATGTACCCAAGTTAAAACTTCTGTCTCTTCTGCTACATTACTCAAAGTGGTCTTATCTTGACCCTGGAGCTAATAACTTAAAAAAAAAAAAAGAAAGAAAGGCAGATTTTTTAAAACTCATGTAATAGAGTGGCGTACAGAGAAAATTAACAGAGAGGAAGATGAAATCAGCATGGATGGTAGAAACAAAGATCAGCTAACTGCTAAATAATACCTCTAACATCTAACTAACACAACTACCAGAAGATTACTCAAACAGTACCGTGACTGTGGCAGAAGTTATTTTAAGTGTACATATTGAATTATTTAATGCATGAATCACATCCCAGATTGTAATTTTAACTATTAAAAAAGTGCATATTTAACACATAAAGAAATCCACTTTTATATTAACTGAATTTGATCTATACTGAACATGATTATTCTAATTATTTTCCCTTTCCCAAATTACAAACCAGCACAAATTCTGGATAATTTAGTTCATTAAAACCAATGACAGGTTAGGTGCTGTAGCCTACATACTGCTCACTGAGTTCTAGTTCCCTTCCGCTCCCGTGGTTATACCTCCCGTCCCCTGAAGTTTAGTGAGCCATGTGACTAGCTTTGGAAAGTGCATTATTTATAGAAGGAACTCCCCAGCTTTTCCCACCTATAAAGATGGAATTCCAACAGTATGAGTCCTGAGTGACTAAAATAAGTCCCTCCTCTCCCATCCTGCACTGGACATGTAGCTCGAGCAAGAAATAAACTTTGTTGTTTTAACTACTGAGATCGAGGACTGTTTCTTACTATAGCATGATTGGCCTCTACTGATTAATACAGAAAAATAAAATTAGATAAGAAAATTTGCCCTCTAGCATATTAATACATTCTTAGAGTAGTATAGTAGTAGTAATTGTTGTTGTTTTGCTAGTGTTATCTGCTAAGACTACTTCCTGGTTAAAACTAATTGGTATTCTATGCAGTTTTTGTGACAAAATATTCAGGAATCGATAATGTTTTCATTAATAATTTACCTGCATATAGTATGCAATAAATGGATTTAAGAAAGTTGTCTAACTAAAGGACAATGAAATTTATTTTGGCAAATATGCCCAGGTTCATGGATATACTGCATCTTTAATTATAATACATACAGAGTATAACTTGTTATATTCTAACTGATTTCATCTCAAGGAAAACCAATAATACATTTTATTTTAGCTACAACAATTAAAGCAGATGTGAATTATTTTCGGTCACAGAGAATCAATTTTGGAAGTGGACTACCCTAGTCCAAATCCTAATTTTACCATTTACCCTGTGTACAGCTTTGGACAATTACCTTAACCAGACTGAATCTTGGCTGTCCCTTTTTTGAGATGCTCATTGCAGGAGGATGTAAAAATAAAAAGCCTTTAAATTATACATAAAGTGTTGAATCCACTGCCTGACATACAGTAGCTCTTAATAGTACTAGATCCTGCTTCATTTGTCAAAAGTAGAATTTGGTATGGAACTTTTGGTTTGTAATTTACAAAATAATTATGTGAATCTTTATGATTACATTCATAATTGCCAGTCCTATCATTGCCACTAATGAAATGCTCTCTAAATACACACAATAACCAACATTATTTTTGTAATAAGGAATTCATTTTATATTTTAATGAAATAATCTGACATTCATAGTTATAGAATTATCAATAAAACACATCTCTTTCTGTTTGAATTCATTGACCAGAGAAAAAAATATGGTCCCATTTAACAAGGAAGAAAAGGAATAATTTTTTTAAAAATTAAAAAAAAAACAAACCTTACTTTCAAGTACACTAAAAGACTATTTGGATGCAATGTAATTCTTACAAACAGAATTATGATGACATAGCCAAATGAATCCAAAACATGTGAATTAAATTTCCCTTAAAAAATTACATGTGGTTTAAAACTAAATAAGGGAGGGAAATATTGGGTACAATGAGCCTGGACTTTATTAAATGTCAAATATTTTAAAATAATTAGTGACATTTGTAAACTTAGAAAGATTGTGTGCTCATCAAGTAATATTTCCTTGGTGTTCACATACATGTTTAAATTACTTCATTTTTACTTCAATCTCAATAATTCCCATTTGATTCAGCCTTGGGCCTTATACAATATAATTTTATAAATTTTTAATTCACTGATATTTTCAAATTTGGTTCTATAGCTATAAAAAGAAATTTAAAACTAGAGGGTTTTTTTTTTCCTCATTTCAGTTAGCTAAACATGAGAAAATTCATCATCATAGAAAGTGCCACTAAAATAAACTTAATGACAATAAACAGAAAGAATATTTTAGCTTGCAAAGAATTTGAATGAAAGAACCAAACTGCATAGCATGGCTGACTTTATTGCACCAAACCATTTCTTAGAATTAGTCCCATTGTACAATATGCCCATCCCATACCATCTGCTTCCATCAGTCTTATCAAAGTCGGCTGGTTTTTCAAACACAAAGAGTTTTAGCCACATAATACTGATATTTCAAAACCTGAACAGTCAGTTCCATACTAAAACTATCAACTTGGGAAGCACTGTACAGGAAATACATAGAGGCCTTAGTTTAAGATAGCTCTTTGAAGTTATCTTGATCTGCACAGGGTTAAGTTCCAGTTATGATTTGGAATCTCTAACATGTTCTGTGAGAAAAAGCTCGCCTATAATGATTCATGTCATTAATACAAAGAAGAGGTTAGTATATTGCATAAAAAGCTTTGACGAAAATTGCTACTTCCTAGCTCAGAAATAGATCTCAATCTCCCACCAGGGAAGATAGCAGATATTAAGTGAGGTTTTCTGATTTCCCTGGAACCAATGTCAAGGCCCGTAGCTAAGGACAATAGGTGCTGTCTACAACTATCTTGTAGATTCTGCAAACTTGTGATCTCCTTATAAATCTTACTAAGAAGATTAATTGAGAAATACGGTTTTACAATGAACCCCAATGTCCCACACACGTTCATCAGAAAATACAAGACAACTGAGAGATGAAAGTCACCTTGGCAGGGGGCATGAGGAAGGGACAGGCCTGTATTTTTGGAATCCATTCCTGCTGTCCTATGACTGAGGGACGCTAAATGTATCCCTTGTCCAAAGCCAAAGAGAAGAATTTAGATGTGAAGACAGGTGATCCAGTTGAATGTTTGGCCAGAAGCCTTGCCAAACAAAAGAAACACAACAAGAAAAGACAAAATGGTAGAGGGATAGGGCACATCAAGTCCCTGTTCCAAAGAGATATGTTGTAGGTACTTCCATAGGCCCACAAGTCTGAATGCTCACCTTGGAGGGTAGGGAGGTTGAAGGCTACAGTCTTGTTGGCACCACTGTGGTGTAGAGGGGAAAAAAAGGAAACTCATGGTGCCTTCATCTGGGGGTAATCCAAAAGATGTGAACAAATCTCACTAGGACTAGTGCCTAGGGGTGCTACTTGGAGGTGCACCACCACCCATCCAAGCCCTTGGGCAATAAATTCAACGGCATCTAATCCAGGGGAGGAGCCAACCTCATCAAGTCAGAAGACATTTGCCTTTTCCTGTTTCTCCTCCAGCTCCCTTCCTCCCTAGCCCACCCTACCCTGCACTGGGTTTAGGAAGAGATCTTTTATAAAGATAATCCATCAAGGTTTTTAAACAAAAAAGATGCAAATAGTAGACACTGGAATTAAATCAATATGATAATGTCTAAACGTAGCTGAAAAGTTACAGAATCTAGCTTAAGATATTTTAAGAGTTTCTAACTGGTAGGAAACGTGTATAGCCCAGGATGGGAGGGGAATGTTACTAGAAAAACAAAGTAGAAGTGTTTCTGTTTATAGCCAAATGAATTAGAATCTTCTAAAAAATATAATACTAAAGGATTTGTCTTCATTTTCATGATTGACAGTTGAGAAAAAAAATTCGATCCAGGAACACTCAAATTTTAGGGTGCATTAAAATAATCTAGGGATGGTTTTTAAATTGCAGTTTCCCAGAGTGCTTGGGTGGCTCAGTCCGTTAAGTGTCTGACTCTTGATTTTGGCTCAGGTCATAATCTCACGTTCTGTGGGTTTGAGCCCCGTGTCCGGCTCTGCACTTACGGTGTGGAGCCTGCTCGAGATTCTCTCTCTCCCATTCTCTCTCAAAATAAATAAATAAACTTTTTAAAAAATAATAACTAAATAAAAATACATTGCAGTTTCTTAAGCTCTGCCCTACACTGACAGAGCCAATGCAGTGGATCTGTGGCAATACCCCAGAATTTTCATTTTTAACAGCTCGATCATTCAATGCTATAAATTTCCCTCTGAGTACTGCTTTCACTGCATTCCACATATTTTGATAAATTATATTTTCATTTTTATTTAGTTCAAAAGATTTTTTAACTTATTTTGAGATTTTTTTTCTTTGGCATAGTTTTTTCTTTGGTATTATTTAGAAGTACATTGTTTAATCTCCAACTATTTGAAGACTGTCCAATTTTCTTTCTGTTACTGATTTCTAGTTTCATCCCATCATGGCCTGAGAATACACATTATATGATCTGCACTCCTTTAAAAGAATTAAGGTATATTTTATGACATAGAATGTGATCTGTCTTGGTAAGTGTTCCATGTGAAATTGAGAAGAATGTGCAATACGTTGGATGAAATAATCTATAGATGTCAATTATCTCTAGTTGATTGATGATGTTGTTGAATTTAACTATGTCATTAAGGATTTTCTGACTGCTGGAACCATCCATTTCTGATAAAAGGGTGTTGAAGTCTCTAACTGTGATTATGAATAGTGGTCCATCTATCTCTCCTTGCAGTTCTATCAGTTTTTGCCTAACATAGTTTGACACTCTGTTGTTAGACATATACACATTAAAGACTTATGTCTTTTTATGGAATTGATCCTTTTATCATTATGTGATACCCCTCTTTATCCCTGATAATTTTCCTTGCTCTTTAAGACAATTTGATCATGATATTGTTAGTTCAGAGGACCACAACTAGAAAAACATTGGCTATATTAGTTTTCTATGGCTGCTGTAACAAATTATTAAAAACTTACAAACTTACAAACTTAGGGGCACCTGGGTGGCTCAGTTGGTTGAGCACCTGACTTCTGCTCAGGTCATGATCTCGTGTTTGTGAGTTCAAGCCCCACATCGGGCTCTGTGCTGACAGCTCAGAGCCTAGAGCCTGGTTTGGATTCTGTGTCTCCCTCTCTCTCTGCCCCTCTCCTGCTCATGCTTTGTCTCTGTCTCTCAAAAAAATTTAAAAATTAAAAAGAAAACTTACAAACTTAAAAATCCTTACAGTCCAATGTATGCTAAAATCAAGGTGTCTTCAAGTTTACATTCCCTTCTGAAGACTGTAAGGGGGAATTCATTTCCTTGCCTTTTACAGTTTCACACATAGCCAGGAAGGGACATCTGTCATCAGATTGGGCTCACTTAGATAATTCAAAATCATCTCCTGCTCTCAAATTCCTTAATGTAATCACATCTACAAGGTCTCTTTGCCAAGTTAGGTGATATATTTGCAGGTTTGAGGAATTAGGATGTGCATAGTTTTGGGAGATGCCATTATTTTGCCTCCTACACCTGCCTAATCATGTCTGCTCTATGATTTAAAAAGCATTTTCAAAAGTATTTTAATAACCCTTGACCAATTTCCATGTGTGTCATCAGAGAAATAGCTCCAATTTCTCACCCAGGAATGTCATTTTGACAAGGCAATAGGGTATTACAATAAATTTTGTTAACAATGATAACATTTTCTGTCTTTGAGGTTGGCCAGGGCTAGCCCTAGCTAATGGAGTTCAAAACAGCTTCTAATAGAAGGGTTCTAATTTTGATAGAAAATGTGAGTACCACCTTGAGGAGGTTATTGTTGATACCAAGAAAGTGCTGATTATTCGGGCCTGCAATGGCCACCAATTACCTGGCTGAGAGGTCAGATAGAAAGAGTCTAACTTAAGGGAACAAAAGAAGCCAGACCTGAAAAGCATCTGGAGAGCTTTTCTATGTTACAAAATACAGGAAACCATTTTGAGTCTTCCAGATAATCACGCTTTGTCTAAAAGTTTCCCTTGCACAGTTAAATACAGTTCTTAATAGAATCTTCACACCGCTGAGCAGACATGTACTGCAAAGTGAAAGAGCTGTTCATTCATTCAGTAAGAATTTATTAAGTACTTAAATTTGTTAAGTATTTTGCATACCGAGGCAGTAAAGTAACTAAGTGTGATATTTAAGGTCAGATTATCTGAGCTTAACTAGGCTCCAACACCTACTAAGGCAAGTTACCTCACTTCTGCATGCCTGGTATCACCATCTATAAAATGGGATAATAGAACGTACTTTATGGGATTAGTAAATAGAATGCTTGGAACTTGGGTAAGATAAGGCAAGTACTAAAAACTCGTCACTTTTCACGACTGCTTCAATAACCTGCCAAGCACCGGGAACACAAACTAAGGAAGACAAATTCCTGTCCTCAAGTAGCTCACAGTCTGGTAGGAGAGACAGACGGTCGCAAGAAGGCAGCCTATTAAGCAACATGTAAAGGTGGATAGAAGATACTCTAGGAGCACATCAAACACACAGCCGACCCAGTGCAGGCAGTGGTCAGGGATGGCTTCCCAGACATCTGAGCCACATTTCAGAAAAGGAGCCAAAGAATGAATGAAAGGGGTTTCCCAACAGGAATCGTATATGCAAAATCAAAGAGGTGTGAGAGCAGGCTGCATTCCAGAAGCTCTGAATAGGGCCCAGTGAGGATAGGACAAGGAGCAAATTCAAGATGGATACTGAGGTTTGAAAGAACTTCCTGAGAGGGACAAACAATCGGACGGTGCCAGGCCAACTGTTATTAACACCAACGATACAACAGCTGAGGAGTCCCCAGGTAAACTCAATTTCCTTTTTTTCTCATGAAGACATCAAGGCTATATAATAACTGTGTGCATGTATGAGCGCTTATGTGTGAATGTGTCAGAAGAAGCAATAGCTCGACTTTGTTTTCTGAAGCTTTAAGAACCACCTGTTTTGAGAAACAGACAGAACTAAATTCATAATACCTTCTTCCCATAATACTTCATTCCCAAGAATGTCTTCTTCCCAAGACATATTAACATATTTAAGAAAACATGAAAAGTCAATAGAAATTTTAAAACAGAAACTTAATCACTCAGTTAATAAAAGGCATCATACATGGAATAAGGTGTTAAAATTGAAGTTTTCCTCTTCTCAATTTCTTTGGAAGACCCAAAACTTAAAATAAAGAACGCTAAAGGCCCATATATTCTAGAAAAATGAGCCAGAATATCTATGGAGAAATTACAGTTAATTACGGTCCCCCAGTCTGCCCCACCCCAAATGTAGATCCTTAACTGGACACCTACATCAAGGATATATAAGGAGAGTCTTAAATATTGAAAGTTTGGTAATATCAACTTTCTTAAAAGAAGGAGTTGTCAATATGTTGTAGTCCTTTTCTTCTTAGTTTCTCCTTTCCAGAAGCCAAGTGAGGAAGAGAATCAGAGACTCACCCAGAAAAATCGACCTATGACTTCAGGACTCCTTACTAGAGGAGTCATGGAACTAGCATGTGACAAACTCCTGAAAAGTCTAGTGAGAAAGTGGCTAGGGCAAGTTGGTTCTCCTTGAAAGGGACACTACCCAAAAGAACTAGCTGGAAGGGTAAGGTGATCCCAAAGAAGAATCCTCGAAGGGTGGAGCAGGAGAAGCCAGAGATGATTGTAAGCAGCCCCAAAAAGGAAACTGCTAGCAAGAGATCTCAGCAGCTAGGGCCTCACAAGGGAGTCAGCATTTAGACTCCTGAAAGAGAAAAGAGCCCCATCGGATCACAGCTGCAGCATTCCGGGAAGACCTTTCAGCCCTTTTCTTCCTCTTCTCCTTCAGCTCAACCCCAGAGAACCACAGACCACATGGGAATCAGGTAAAATGCAAAGAACTAAGTGGGAAAACTGTGGAGAAGACATGGAGACTCCTGCTTCTGATGAAGATATGGTAACAAGGAGTTGAATTTCACCTCTCATGTGAAACAATTAAAAACCTGAACCAAATGTACAAAACTGGTTTTCAGACTTTGGACATTGGGCTGCAACAGACAGTAATCCCCGAAAGAAGGTTAAGATGGCATCCTATGATGACGGTCCCATCTTGCTAACTGGAAGGTTAGCACAGTGCAGGGAGGGAGAAGCCAGGAAGAGCCCAGTTGCTCATGAAGCTGAGAAGACAGAGAGGGGTACCTGGGAGGCCCATTCACTATAGCCCGGCAGCAGAATGCTGGAGAGGAGAGCGCCACACAGACAACTCTGGGGCCTTCAATGAGTGCTGGTCTATGCATGTGTGTGAGCAAACTACCCAAAGGTGGGTAAAGCACCATTCAAAAGGAGCAGAGGGAACAATCCCCAAGGCTCACTCGAGGTCTGAAGTAGTTTGTGCTACCACCAGCCAGAGTAAAAACATGGTAACTTACACAGGACCGAGTATCACCTCAGAAAAGGTGAGGAGGAGGGGGCAAAGTTATCCCTAGATCAAAGGTTGCACTGATTCTGCCTAACAAATCTTTGCAAACAAGCCTCAAAAGGACCAAAATGTTCCCAAGGAACAACTCTCACAACCCAGTGTGTTCAGGGATCAAGCTGTACCCAAAATTCTCAGGCAAAGGGCTCTAATGGCCTCCTAAATAGCTAACCCTGTGTACCAGGCAACAGATTCACTTAGAGTACATTACATTATTTGCTTTCATTTGGATTACTTCAAGATGGATGAGGAATTACATCGTATCTACATTATCCTTGTTTTTTCTTCTTCTTCCCTATTTTCTTCTCTAGGTTTTAAAATGTGTGAACCATTTGGCCTCTATAATCAAGTAAAAGATTCTCTTCATTATTTTACATAAGAAAAAGGAGAATTCAACTTTGGCTAGAGCTGATGAGGTCACATGAGTTGTCTTTCCCTTCCTCTTTCCTTTAGCTTTGTACCTCCCAAGGCCACAGTAATACAGGGGACTTTTTATAGAGTAACTGAATGCTTGGGACGGGAGGAACAGGACACTTATTTCTTGCAACTTTCATTTGTATATCATTTAAAACTTACAAAAAAGTTGCAAGTATAGTTCAAAGGCTCCTATACATCTGTTAAAGACAGAATTATGTTCCCCAAAATCCACATGTTGAAGTCTTAACCTTTAATGTGACTGTATTTGGATGCAGGACCTGGAAAGGGGTAATTAAAGTTAAATGAAGTCATGAGAGTGGAACCATAATATAATAAGACAGAGATCTTTATAGGAAGAGAAAGAGACACCAGAGGCTCTCTTTCTATGCACTCACAGAAGAAAGGCCATGTGAGGATGCAGCAAGAAGTTGGCCATTCACAAACCAGGAAGAGAGGCCGCACCAGACACCCCTGATGGCACCTTGATCTTGGACCTGCAGCTTCCAAACTGAGAACGTATCTGTTTGTCTCATGCAGGAACCCCGGGAGTTCAAGAAGACTCTGCTTATAATTTGGCACAGGGATGAGTAAAATAATCTAGGACAAGGGTCAGTAAACTTTCCTGTAAGGGAACAGACAGTAAGCGTTTTAGACTTTGCAAATCACATATTGTTCTTGTCTGGTGTTGGTGGTGGTGGTGGTGATGGTGGTGGTCATAGTGGTAGCAGCAGCAGTAGTAGTATTCAACTCTTCTAAAATGTAACAGTCATTCACAGTTCAAAGACCATATAAAAATAGGCCAAGGGCCTATGGGTGGATGAACCACTCCCAAATCACAAAGCCCTACAGACATGACCCAGAACTAAATAACTGCCTCCCTCCCCTACTTTGAATACCACATTAGTGCAGGTGTCTGGTTAAGAGAGGGATTACCACCACTTCTCCACTTGATTACCTGGCTTATGAGGAAGTGAAGAGGGCCTCCCAGAGCACTTGCCATCTGACTTATGAGACTGTTTGCTGCTACTGACTATCCCCTATGCTAAGACAGAGGACAGACCCCTGGGGCACACCAACCAAGACAACATGCAGAAACGAGAAGAATAAGAACTTTTGTGTCTGAATTCCTATTTTTAGGAATAACTGAATTAGAATGGAAGTAGAAGTGAAAATATATGTATCTGTTACCTTGAATGAGGGGTTTCATAAACATATATCCGCCATTGTGGTATACTGATGGCAAAAGCTCTAGTAGCATCTTGGGCCATAAGAATGAGAGCCATACTAAGAACAGCAGACCTAAGGAGCTGAAATGAGTTTGGGTTTCTGAGTTCAGAACATGATGGAGCTGTGACAGCAGCTATAATGAGTCTGCTGCCAGTGGACTTGATTTTCTTGAGTTCGAGACAATGGCATTTTGTAACCTGGACACAAACAGCTGAGACTACCTACCCCTTAAGAAAACAGTTTGAAGAAGCTAGAGTATTTTTCAAAGAACAAGGCATAATGCCTTTGTTCCTACATAAATTCTTTTGGTGGTGTAAACACATTTGTTAACAAGTTTTCACAAGTACTACTAAATGATAACTTGCTTTAAATTTTTAACAAGTTTTTCTGAAGAGGTTTTGAATGTTATTATTGTACTTACAGAATGTTATAGTAAATGCAGTGAGCTAGAAGTCTAGAGACTTGGGATTTAATCAAGTTCAGCGTCTTTAGCTGCGTCAACTTGAGCAGTTCAGTTTCTTCTATAATTGAGGCAGGTACACTAAACAGTACGGCTTTGAAATGAATGATGGTGATTATCTCATGTGATCATCACAAAAGACTTGGAAGCAATAGCGGTGTTATCAGCGTAAAGTACAAAACTCAAACAGAAATTAGTGTTTTAAAACAAGGTTCTTGAACAGATGCCACTTAATCTGTGTTTTGTACAATCTGAATATGTACTTTTTTACTACAATGGTCAAATAGATTCAGAGAATCCAAGACTTTATGAAAATGGTCAAAAAAAATAAAAAGGACTTCAGTGCAGCTGAACCCACTCAGTGGAATGTGGAGTGTATACACTGTATTATAGTATTACTGTATTACAGAGTAGTTTATTTCTGATTACAAGCAACAGCTACAAAGAGTACACCGTAGATTTTGATAGCCACTTCCAAACTCCATCTTGCCAGTGTGGGCAGGGTCTGATTTCTGTTCTGATCCAACTGGAACACTCTTTCAGGCCCTGTTTGGCTGCTCCTCCAGGTCTGCCTGCTTCTCATTCCATGTGGCCTGCATTAATCATGTATTTTCTTTGCTGCCTTGATTGATTACTTGAGTGTAAATCTGCAAATTCTTGACCTTTACTTTCAATACCAAGTCCTCACCAAGTCATTGTTTACTTGAGTATAGTCTACATCACGCTACACACTGCTTTTCTTTGTTAACTACCAATAGACTCTTTTTGCATATCTCTGCCTGCCTCTCTTTCTTCCCTCATACTCTTTACCTCTGCGTCTATGACCAAGAGCACAATTAGTAGTCTTTGCCACAAAATGTCCTCTATTGGGTTTCACTGATGGAAAGAATTAGAAAGTTCACTTGTTTTGGTTGTGAGCAATCAATTACTGATAGTGGTGTAAACTAAGACTATAATCCCCTCACTGCCTACCACTACCACAGTTGCTATAAAACCACAAGGAACATTTTCCCTGGGAGCAGCAGTACAAGGGTATTACTGATTAACTCTTTTGTGATACATGTCATATGAACCCTATCACTACTGAACAACCAAGAATCATTTAAGTTTATTTGTATCCTAAGACAAACGCATCCCACTAGCTTCCTCCTCTTGCTGAATATTCAAAAGCATATATGATGTTCTCTATTGTCTTCCAAGTCCCAGCAGCAAAAGTCTCATTGTGGCAGACAAAAGGGGAAAAGTCAAGCCATGTGTGCCTTTTCCTCTGATTTTACTAAGTCGCCTTATAATATTGATTTAAAACTGATAATGTTGCTAGCATATTCCATCCATGGAACTCAAAATTGAATCATGATGGTTAAGATTTTTTCCCCTGAATCAGACTTGTAATTCATTCTAAAACTCATTTCGCAATAAGAAAAAGATTAATCATCTTGTAGTTTTTTTTAAAAGGCAAATGATGTAATCACTTAAAGTATGTACTGCATATATTAAAAAAAAACAGATGGTGAATGTGATCTTTCAGGATAAATAAATGTCAAGAATATTCCTCTACAGTATTTGATAGCTATGGGAATTTTTAAAGCACATAATGTACTGTACCAATCTTAATCCAACATGTATGCTGAACTATCACCATTTGCCAAATAAAGTACAGTTATTTACATTCGATGAGTTCCAACAGTGCATTAAGTTTCATCCTGCAATTTTCTAGATAGAGACTGTAAAATTAGATGCTATCTCCATTTCACAAAATGTAATCCAGGTTTCTTTTAATTTCTGCAAAGATAGAATTATAAATTTCAATAAAAGTAAAATAAAACTAAACTGGGTAATTACATTATATATATATATATATATATATATATATATATATATATATATATCTCAGTTTCCTGCATTGCCTGCTAAACTGCTATCCATTAAAAGAGAATTTTACCTAAAAGATAGAAAAAAAATTAAAAGAGTTACATTTTGTTTCTTTTCTATTATAGAATTTCCTATCCATTAGGTAGTCTATAGTATAATTAATATGTAAGGTGCAGGGTAAGTGCATTGACTTTATGAAAGAGACTGAACACATAATGCATAACATCTTACATGCAGCATGTCTGGTTGCCTGAATATTTAAAATATCTATTACCTCAAACTTCCTTAAAACAAAGTAAATCTTATATATTTGAATTCAGTTTGTTACAAAATTAATAGAATATAATCAAAGATATCATGCCTGGATTACCACTGCTCAAGGAATTTTCCTCAAACGAATATAATCATAAAATCATATTCAGTATTTCCTGATGAGTCTAATGGCAACTTGGCATCTTAAAAATGGTTGAGTGTCATCATTTTGAACACTGATGATCACTGTATAGCACTCTACAACACACTGCAGTGCTATTAACATTTATGTTCAAACCGTTAACTTAGATCTCTAATAAATAGAAATTATCATATCACCTCTGAAAGAGTAACGATTTATTCCGATTAAGCACTGAAACATAATATTTTGTTCCTCTACTACCTAAGGTGTAAGACCTGAAGAGTGTAACTCATTACCTAGCAGCGAGAGAAAGGTATGTAAACTACATCACTTTTTTGAACCCATCAGAGAGCCGACATTTCAGGACAACCAAGCAACCTAAAATCCCAGGAAGGAAAGACCTTGCCAAGGAGAGGTGGGAGCAAGGATGCTCTTACCTGTGGCAGAACACAGGAGGAAGATGAGGCTTCCATTCAAGTGGGAGGCAGAAATCAGCCAGCTTCCAATTGGAAGACAAGTAAGTTCCGGGGATCTGATGCCCAGCACTGTGATTACAGCTAATAGTGCTGTGCTGTGTACTTGCAAATTGCCAAAAAGGTGAATCTTAAATGTTCTCACCCCAAAAAGGAAATGCTAACTGTAAGGCATGTGGGAGGTATTAGCTAACATGACAGTGGTAACTCTATTACAAAATAGAAGTGTTTCAAAACAATACATTGCACACCTTAAACTTCTACAATGCTATATGCCAACTATAACTCAGTAAAGCCTGAAAAAAAATTATACCTGGAAAAAAAAAAGAAAAGTAAAGAAATCAGCCATTATTAGCATAAGCTGTCATGATAGCAAAGGGAGCCACAAACACAAGGGAGTCCCCCACACACTTGAGCCTTTTTTTTGACAGTCATTCAATTCCTACTCCCAAGAAATATTGGAAGCAGGGTAAGAGACTGGAGAAGACCTCTGTGGGAGGGGCATAGAGGAGAGAATCAGCCACCACTGTGGAAGCCACGAAACCCAGCTCCTCTGCTTGGACTTTTCTCTTAAAAGGCTTAAGCTTTGGGGATGGGCAGTTAATGCTATTACCTGCAGAACAGATGCATTGTTTCCTGAAAGAATAGGAAAAAACACCTCTATCCCTGGGGGAGTGGGGCAGGAAACAGTCCTGAGCCCAGGATACTGTGCCAGTGCTATCGGAGATCTCCCGCCACATGGACAAACCAGAGCAAGAAAACCTCCTATACAACATCTGCCGAGGATCCAGGAGAAAACTGGCCACTTGCCACAGGAAAGGGAAACAGTGAGAAAACTCCACCCCCAGAGTCCTAGGTCGCAAGTGGCCTACCGAAGACTGAGGCTGGGCCAGAACGCTAAAGGACCCTCCTGCCCTGCTCCCTGCAGGTCTAGGAAACACTGAGTAGCAAGCCACAGCAGTCTACCACTGTGGCAGGGTCAGGACCAGGGGGAAAGGCTCATCTATGGTACAAAGAAGGAAAGCTGAAAGCTACCGGTTGAAAGCAGACATTGAGATAAACCTTCAGCTACTCAATCTTCACCCTAAGCACATCATTAGAGAAATCTGAAGGTAACCACAGCAACTATAAAACCTAAACCCAGTTCCTCTACATTAACTCCTATAATGAGATTAAATTAGAAACTAATAACAAATACATGTGGGAGATCCCTGAATGCATGAAATTAAAATAACAAATTTCCACATAACCCATAAGTCAAAAAGAGGGTTACAAGAGAAACTAGAAATTACGTTGTATTGAATAAAAAGGAAAATACAGCATACAAAATTTGTGAGATGCTGTGGAAACACGGTAGCTTTATAAAGATGAAAGATCACAAGCCAATACCTAAGCTTCCACATTAAAAAGAATTTTAAAAGAACAAATTTAACCTATAGCAAGCATAAGGAAGGAAAAAACAAAGAATAAGAGTGGATATCAATGAAATCAAAAACAGAAAAAAAGTATAGGGAAAATCAGTGAAACCAAAACTGGTCTCTTGAAGAGATCTATAAACCTCTCACCAGAATTACCAGCTTAAAACAAGAAAAGACAAAGAACAAATATCATGAATGAAAGAAAACAGCTCACTACAGGCCCCACAAATATTGAAGGGATAATACAAAAAACTCTATACCTATAAACTTAACAACTTCCATGAAATGGACATATTTCTTGAAAAGACACAAACTCCAGAAGTTCACTTCAGAAAAACTTATATATCCTATAGGAATTTATTAGTCTCATATCCACTAAAGAATCTGAAAGTATACATAAAAAGTTCCAAACAAAGAAAACTTTCATTGGCAATTGCTATCAAACATTTAAGGAAGATACAAAATTATTTTTAAAAGCTCTTCCATATTACAAAGAGGAGGGAGCATTTGTCTACTCATTTTATGAGGCTAACATTACCCTGATAACAAAACCAGAAAAAATTATAAGAAAAGAAAATTAAAGATGTCTATCTCTCAGTACCATAGATATAAAGATCTCAACAAACACTAGCAAATCAAATCCAGTAATATTTTAAAAATAAACTTCATGATCAAGTAAGGTATATCTATGGATTATAATACTGCTTCAACATTAGAAAAACCAAATTAGCCAATAAAATTCACCATATCAACAGAGTAAGAAGTAGAACCATATGGTCATCTAAATTGTCGCGGAAAAAGCATTTGACAAAATCCAACGTATTTTTCTGATTAGAAAAAAAAAAGCTCTCAGCAAACTAAGAACAGAAAGAAACTTTCTAACCATGTAAGCGCATCTCCAAAAATATCTACTGCAACATCGTACTTAATGGTGGACAACACTGCTTCCTCCCTAAAATCAAGAACAAGGCGAGGCTATCTATTCTCACCAATTATATTCAACATCACACTAGAGGTACTAGCCAATCCAAACAAGGCAAGAAAAAGAAATAAAAGTCCAATAAAAGGAAGAAACTAAACTATCTCTATTCAAAGGCTATACGATTATTGTCTTAATCCATTCAGGGCCACCAGAACAAAATACCACAGATTGAGTGGCTTTTAAGCAACAGAATTTTTTTTCATAGTCTAGAGGCTGGAATTCCAAGATCGAGGTGCCAGCACGGGCAGATAAGGGCCCTCGTCTGGGTCACAGACTCCTCATTCTATCCTCACAGAGTGGAAAGGGCTAGAGATCTCTCTAGAGCCTCTTTTAAAAGAGTAGTAATCCCACTGAGGACGGTTCCAGCCTCATGACTTAAGCATCTCACAAAAGCCCCATCTTCTAATACCATCATCTTTGGGGGTTAGGATTCCAACATAGAAATCTGGGGTACAGGGTGGGAGGGACAAAATCATTCCTACCATAGTAATTATCTACAAAGAAAATCCCAAAGAATCTCCAAAAACTACTATAAGTAATAAATGAGTTTAGGAAGTTTACAGGATAGAAGGCCGGTATACAAAAATTCAACTGCATTTCTACATACTAGGAAAGAACTATTGGAAATTAAACTTTTAAAAATGTATCATATATCATAGCACCAAAAAAAATACTTATAAACTTATAAAACTTATAACCTTAACAAAATACGTGTAAGATTTATATGCTGAAAACCACAAAACACTGATAAATTAAAGAAGACCCATATGAAGGGAGAGATGGATTGGGCTCATGGTTTGGATGACTCAATAATCTAAAGATGTAAATTCTCTCTAAAGTGATCTATAGATTCAATGCAATTCTAATAAAATCTCAGCAGATATTGAATATCCATGTGCAAGAAAGAAAAAAGGAAAGAAAGAAAAGAAAAAACCATAACCTTTGACTCATACTTTATGGACTTAAATGTAAAACCTAAAATTACAAAATAAAAATTTTGTGACATCCGGAAGAGTCCTTAGATACAACACCAAAAGCATGATCCATAAAGAAAAACTGAGAAATCAGACTTCATCCAAATTAAAAATATCTGCTCTTCAAAAGATACTGCTGAAAGAACGAAAACTATAGGAACAGAAAACAGACCAAAGCTTGCCAAGGGCTGAGAGTAGGGGAAAGGATTGGCTACAAGAGGCCTGAGGGAACTTTGAGGTGTTGGAGATGTTCTATAACTTAATTTGGTGGTGGACATATGGCTGTATGCATTTGTCAAAAGTCTTAACAGAATAGAGAATCACAAAGAAGACTCACACATATATGGAAACATGATTGATGACACAGTTCACACTGCAGTGCAGTACACAAAGCCTATTTTTATGAATGGTTTAGCTGTAATCTGATATAGTCATAATCTTTCTTTATGAAATATCAGGTATAGTGCCTGATATTTCCAGCAATCTGATACAGTGAGGAAAAATGTAACTTAACTCCTACATCACACCATATATGATAATCAACCCCAGACAGATTATGCACCTAAATGTAAAAAATAACAACCAAGTCTCAGAGACAACACAGTTTTTTTTTACTTTTATGTCAGTAATTATTTATTTCTTAAACAGGACATAAGATGTAGTAATCATGAAAGAAAAGATTAATTGGGCAATATTAAAATTAGTACATTTTATTTATCAGAAGACACCATAAAGAGAGAAAAAAGCAAGCCACGGACTGGTAGAAAACTCTCCCCACATGTACAATCAACAAAGGACTCGTATCCATGTTATATAAAAAGTTCTTATAAATTAATAAGACAGAGAATCTAATAGAAAAATGGACAAGAGATTTCACAGGCATTTTGCAAAGAGGATATCCAAATGTCCAATGAACACAAAAAGGTGTTCAAGCTCACTAATTGTTCAAGAAACCCAAATTAAAAGCACAATGAGATACCATTTCACGACTACCAGAATGGCTAAAATAAAGTGAACGAAAATATCATGTTTTAACTAAGATGTGAAACATGAGGAAAGACTGCATGGGGCTATGCAGCTGCAACAATTCCCAGAAGAGATGCAAATTAAGAAGCAACCGGCCTATGCAGGCAACAGCAGTGGAGATGGAAAGAAAGGAATGTGTGTGACAGAGCACGTAGACGAATTGCCAGAAATTGTTAACTGATTAGATACAAGGGGAAAGGAGAATGAGACAATAATGTTTCAAGCAAACAAGGGAAGCCTAACCACCACATACTTCAAAGAATTTTGACCTTCTTTCATTGTAGGAAAAAAATGCCATGAATTACAACTAATAGTTTGTGGGCTCTTTTTCACACCGAGTTTTATGTTGTCTTATGTACATAAGACACCATGCCAGAATGGTGCACATTAGAAACCCTGCATCTGCATATTTACCTAGAAAGAATAAGTTATAGATTGCATGTGAAGTTTTTATCTCCATTTCCTCTTATAGCACTTTTCCATACATATGCAAACACTGACAATTTGCTGCCTTGTAAACCTTTTAATTTTGTCACCAAAAAAAAAAAAAAAATTCATCTTATACAAAATTTTCTAATCACAAAGGCCAATAAACCACAGTCTTGAATGACCCAACCATGTTTTTCTGTTGGACCTTACATCAGTTTCCCAAGAACTTATCAAGCCTAGTCAGAGAGCTTATTAGAATCCATTCACTTAAATATTTGTAGGCTAAATTAAGATGCATCTTATTTATTTTATGGTAAGCTCTGTTTAGCATTTATCATTTAAAATTCCCAGGGCACCAAACTTCCAAACACAAGACCCAGCTGCTTTCTGTCTTAAGTGAGTGGTGACTGGTCAAAGGGCATGTTTTGGAAGTCAGAAGTCTGAGTGTGAGTCAGGCTGAGTTTGCCCTGGGCAAAATTCGGAAGACAGAACATACCTTCTATTACTTTGTTTTATTTTGATATGCTTTGTTTTGAGGAATCCCTCCACATAAAAATTTGATCTCACTTTCCCAGTCTCCCAGTGTCCTCATCTTGCCCTGTAATCCTTCTTCCATCTTTTCCCTCATGGCATTTGCTCTGATGCTGCATGCTATCAAGTCTGAACTTCTCTTCAAAGTTAACCAGTTCCCTCACACTCTTGCCAGGTAACAAGTTAGATAATGGGTGGGTGTTAGCAAGCAACAATAACTCCTTAAATATCGTTAAGAACACACCTTGTTTTATTACATCCTTCAAAAAAAGTTATTAGTACAAAAGTTTTGGTAAAGGATGTAATTTTAAAGCAAAGATGTCCTTTTAAAGTTCTTTAAACAATGAGGTGTTCATCTTTTGTCCATTTAGCCAATATCAATGATTAGAAATACCTGTTTTATGGAGAATTTCTAAGTTTAATAATTTCTGGGGTGCCTGGGTGGCTTAGTTGGTTAAGTATCTGACTCTTGATATTGGCTCAGGTCATGAGCTCATGGTTGTGGGATCGAGCCCCATGTCAGGCTCTATACTGAGCAGGGATCCTGCTTGGGATTCTCTCTCTCCACTCCTCTCCCACTCAAAATAAATAAATAAACATTAAATAAATAATTACCATGTAACAGGGATAAAGAAAAGAAAGAGAAGGAAAGAAATATATTTCAATAAAAAGCATAAAAAACATTACATACCAGATCATGCTTGGGATGGTTACAGGCTGATGATTACATAGACTGTAGAATGCTGACTACAGAGAAATAAAAGAGAAAGGGGGAAAGAAAGAAAGTAAGAAAGAAAAACCATAGAGCTATAGATATGTCATTTCTAACACAGAACTGTCTAATAGTGTATTGGAGGAGAATTGCCAAAGTAAAAGTTCATCTTTATTTAAATTACAAAAGTTGTTAGACATTAGTTATACATTAAATGTTCTAAAAAAGTAAATCATTTATAAATGAGGTGTTCCAAACCTCATTTGATGACAAAATGTATAGCAGGATTTCAGGAAAAATTATTTTGGGAGAGCCTGGGAGGCTCAGTCGGTTAAGCATCCAACTTCAGCTCAGGTCATGATCTCACAGTTCACGAGATCGAGCCTCGCATGAGACTCTGTGCTGACAGCTCAGAGCCTGGAGCTTGCTTCTAATTCTGTGTCTCCCTCTCTCTCTGCTCCTCCTCCCCCCCCCACCCTGCTTGCACTCTGCCTCTCTTTCTCTCTCTCTCTCTCAAAAATAAATAAATATAAAAACAAGAAAAATTATTTTGTCAGTGACTTTAGAAGTTGCCCCTCTGAATTTTATTTCAGACAACCAGTAAGAGATAACATATTCCAACTTCTTGATGTTTATGTAATCATTCTGTTTCCATGATGAGACAGTAACCACAGTAGAGCAAATGAGCTCAGAATGAAAAATTTTGTGTGTTCTTTGCTAATACATGGATATCAATTGAAAATTATACTGGAAATTTTCTGAATTGTCTGCTATAAAGAATAAGTATTCAGAACTTTTTCCATTAAACTAAACCAAAAACTGTATAATCAGTAATGTGCTGAAACCTGTACTCTAACGCCAATATTTCTATAGAATTAACACATACAAATTACATTCATAGTTTGAATTTGTTATCTTCCAAGCCTCTACCAGGGTATTGAGGGCCTACCTACATAGTTTAAACTAATGGTGGTGGCCTCAGGGAAGAAATTCAGCTGAGTGTACAGGGCTGGGGACTTCTGATGCAGAGTTCTGTGTTCCCTAGATCCAACTCACGAAAGAAGCCAGCACTTGAGAAAGCGGCACAAAAATGCTTGTTAAAATGAAATAAATTAATGCAACTTCACAGTTTCACTCCTACACTCCAGGCCAGGAAGGAAATGTGTGGCCCTTTCTAAACCTACTCTCCTTGTAACAGCAGAAAAATCAAATGGAGAAAAGAAAAATTTGTCTTCAGGGTTGTTGCCTTTTTTTTTTTTTTATTTGACCCATCAGGAGAAACAAAATTACTGAAGTTTCAACTACATGTTCATGGGGGCTCTGCTACCCCACACAGCCGCATTTTGGAAAGCATCATTTTTCATCTTATTTTTTCCAGAGGTGAGACTGGAGCTCAGAAGTAAGGTCGGTCACGAAAAGGGGTATATGGAATGAATATTTACAGAAAACAATATCATGGAATTGATAAAATTCTAATATATTAGCAGAAAATAAAACATTAAAAGTAAAGAAAAATTCACAGTAGAGGGAAAAAATAAATTGCCAAAGGTAAACTAAGGGATGTTTGAAAGTGTCATAGAGAAACCTTAACATCATTAGTACTAATCTAAATGTGGAGAAAGAAACATAGAGTGAGAGATGCTATCAGGAGCTCTAAATCTCCCTGGTTTTCCCATCAGTTTCTTCTAGACACTACTACAAATACGTCTGACTTTCATTAGTGAGTCTAGTCAATGCAAATATCAGCAATAACATCAGAGAACACTTCAAGTGAACATGAATTAGGCAAAATAATTTCTGATTAGGAACATATTCAGGTTTTATTAAAAATAGATATGACCTTCCTGGATTTTTTATATGTACACTCTAACCTTTAAAATTTGCCATCTAGGTAAGCACAAATTGGTGGTCACATTTTTAAAGTTGCAAAAGTCATAAAAGTCAGTCTAAAGAAAAGGCAAACATGGTACTATTGAGCTGGAGAATTGAAAAAAGTCAGTAGGCAAGTGGGGGCATTTCAGGCAGAAAAAAACATAGCAAAGAGTCCAGATGCATGTCTTTACATAAAAGCTAGACTGTCCAGGAAAATCTATGGATACTAGCTACCATAGGAAGTTTGTTTCCATTTGATTCATTATTTTTATTGATAATTTATAATTTAAAAATCAAAGATTTGTTTTAATACTTATTAAATATTCTCAATTAGATGAAGTACTATCATACCAGAGAGGGGGAATAATAATCAAAAAGACTTAATTCAAAGAGAAAAATATTACTGCTAGAGGTTATTGAATACAGATACTATGTGGAATTTCACATGAGGAAAAAAAATGAACCATATCAATATGGGAAAGGGAAAAAAGGAAACAAGTAAGAATAAAAAACCATTAATATTAATGTCTTAATTAATTAATTTAGCAATATGAAATTTTTAAATTTAATTTAATATTAATATTATGTAATTTTTACAGAAGAAAGTAATACACATATGATATGCAAAGATTACTTCTAAAATATTTTGCATTGCCTGGCTCATTGGAAGCTGGTAAAGCTTACGACTCTTGATTTCAAGGTTGTAAGTTTGAGTCTTACATTGGGTGTAGAGATTACTTAAAAATAGAATCTTTTAGGGACGCCTGGGTGGCTCAGTTGGTTAAGCCTCCAACTCTTGGTTTTGGCTCAAGTCCTGATCTCTCGGTTTGTGACTTTGAGCCCTGGGATTCTTTCTCTCTCCTTCTCTCTCTGCCCCTCCCCTGCTTGCATTCTCTCTCTCCCTTAAAATAACTAAAATAAAACTTTAATAAAATAAATATTTTTAAAAATTAAAAATAAAAAAAATAAAATGTTTTGCATTACCCAGCTCCTATAGCAGAAACAAAACAAGTATACTTGGGATAGTCACTATTATTTTAAATCTTTCTATATGACCTAACTAACAGAATTAAACCAATAAAAATCAAAAGTTTTTTTAATTTGCCAAGAAGGAGAAAAGGTATTATTTGTACATGATACAGTTTCTCCCCACTTAGGGAATTCAAGGTAACTAACTGGAAAAAATTACTGGCAATAAAAAAGAAAATTAAATAAGATGGAAAAAACTCTTTTTAAGCACGACAGCAAAGGCCGAGTTCACAATGAAAGACTCGTATATTTAAAAACAAAAATTTTCATGGCAAGAAAATATTTTAAAATATCTTTAAACAAAGACAAAGGAAAATAATATTTGAAGAAAAAGCTTTACAACAAACGTGAAAAACAGTTAACATGCTTTGTTATTTACACTTAATATACCTTATCATAAATGGTTAACATGCCTCACATATATAGCTTAATCATGCATTATATACAATGTACATACATATTCTCAATATAATTAAGATAAATATTACAATAGAAAAGGACAGAATGCATAAATAGATGTATAAAAATGGTCAGTGGTTGATAAATAAATAAGATGTTCAACATCATCACTAATCAAATAAATACAAACTTTAAAAATAAACCATCATATTTTAGTTCTCAAATTGGCAGACTTCAAAGATTTTTAATATCCACTAGTGAAAAGCTAAAGAAAGAAGAGATTTCCACCGAGTATAGTTGGAAACAGTCATTGGTGTAGGCTTTATGAAAGTAAATGTAGCAATTTATCAAAAATTTAAATGCACACTATAAACTTTGACCTACCAATTTCACTTCTTTTATCATTAATCGCAATAAATCCCAAGAGCATATATACAATTTTGTTCATCATAACTGAAAATTGGAAAAACTCTAGATATTCAATAATAGGAGATGAATTAAATAAAACTATGCATAGGATAGGCCAGTATTTGTTTAAATAAAAGCATGCCTTAGATGATTCTGATATATTCACATGCACTGGGGAAAAAAAAACGGAAGGATATTAACTAAAATGTCAGCAGAGAATTTCTAAATTGTTTCAGTGTCTGAAGTTGTGACATGATCAAATGCTCTCTCATTCCCGATGGAAAATGAAAGAATTTTCTATTTCATTTTAAATGCAAAATGAGTGCTTTGTTTCTGCTTAATCTAACTTATTGTCTTTACTGTCACAGAAAGGAAACAAAATCTTCTCATTTTCTCTGAGCACCATTTTTATAAAATAAGAGTCTGCATAGTAAACTATGATTAACTAGAATGGTTCGAATGCACTTTCTTGACAATTGATCAACTAACCCAGAGGTTCCTAACATTGGACCACAAAGGCACACATATATACAATTTTGGGGAAAACACAATTTTATGACTCTCAGATTTTCAGTCTAAGACTGAAAAAGAAAAATGCTAATAGCAAATCAACCTAATGCCTGAGGGAAGCAGTCCTAGGTGCAAGAGTGCACATTCCTCCCAGACACAGCAGGAGAGCAACAGCGCCTGAAGCAAGGGACCCATTGCCAGCACCCTCACAACCACCCACGAGTGCCAGTATCACTGACTTCCCCTCCATCTGGGGTTCACAAGGGATTTTAGAAACAGAAAATGTAGTTCTTTTCCATAGACAGTTTGCAAATGTTCCAGGTAATTAACCTGTGACATACAAAGATGTGTAATGTTATAAAAATTGCAGTCTTTTATGAAACACATACACACACACACACACACACACACACGAAAGTGTTTTAAACTTTCTCAATGAACCACTGGACCTTTAGGGGGCAGATGGGTGTGTGGATGGAAAGGAGAGTGGTGCTACTGGCAAGGCCATAGGTTGCTGGGCCCCACCCCAGAATTTCTTATTCAGTTGGTCTGAGGCGAGGCTTTATAACTGGCATTTTTAACAAGTTTTGGTAATGCTGATGCTACAGGTCTAGAGTCCAAACTTAGGGAACCAGTAGGCTAGAGTTAAAACTCTTTTCATAAGCAGTAGATGAAAGAGAAGGAGAGAAAGGAAGGAGGATCTGCAAAGCTCATGTATAGGGAGGGAGGCTAAATGAATAAATTTAAAAAAAAAAGAAAAAGAGGGGTGGCCTTGAGAAATAATCTTGGGATGAAAGCAATTTCTAAAAGTCTTCCTTTATCCTACATATTAAAGTTCCCTGTCACCAATCCCTGAAGAAAATCCACATTAAGTATATTCTTCTTTAAAGCATTTGTAGTCAGCTGTGCATCTTTCTGAGGTTCTTTCATTTGTCCGACTCTGACTGACTGAGCCTACCATCTATGCCAAGCACTAGTCAAGGTCCTGGAGTAAAAATACAGAGACCAAATCCCAGTGAACTTGAAGCTCATGTTCTAAGGAAGTGAAGCATGCCTGATGGTGTCAAGTGCCGTACAGAAAAATAAACCAACATAAGAGGACAGATAGTGATGGGAGAGGGGGAAAGACGGCTGCAGGATTTGAGAGAGGATGGTCAGAGAAGGAGGCTTCACTTGTAAAACAGCATTTTGGCAGAGATCTGAAAACATGAAAGAGAAAGTCATGCAGATTCTGAAGGAACATGGCAGACAAAATGGAAATTGCAAATATTCTGAAATGGAAGCCTGTCTGGGTGTTTGAGAAACATCTGTGGGCCCATGTAACTGTAGCAAAGAGATATAAGGGTGATAAGAGATAACATGGGAGAGGTAACAGAAAGTCAAATAATATAAAGTCAGTTGGGCCTTATTAAGAACTCTGACTTTTACAGAACAAGAAATGGAAAACCATGGCAGGTTTTAAGTTAGAGCGATGACTATCTCACTTTTTTTCTTTTTTGGAAGGATACCCTTTATGGGGATATATGTATGAGAACAGTCTACACCGGATCAAGGACAGAAGCAAGATTCTAGAGCGAAGGTTGCTGTGATAATCTGGGTGAGGGGTAGTAGTGCCTCACACTGGGGTAATTGCAGAGATGGTAATAAGAGGTAGCTGGATTCAGAATATGTTTCAAAGAGTATGCCATCAGGATTTTTGATAAATTGAATGTGGGATATGAAAGAAAGGAATCAAGAGTGATTTCAAGGTTTTTGGCCTGAGCAGCTGGAAAATTGGAGTTGTCATAAATGGAGGCGCTGGCATAACTGGGGAAATAGCAGGCTTAGGTAAAGAAGAGAAGGGCTCTGGGTGTGGGGTCCAAGGAAAAGGTCAAGAAGAGTGATCAGCAAGGAGATTTTAAAGCCCAGGATTATGAACCCACCTGGAAAAGAACTGACCCAAGGACTCAACCCTTGGAAGACTTCTGACCTTTAAGATTGCAAAGATGAGGACAATGCAACAAATGAGCTGAGAAGGAGCACTTGGTAAAATGAGGAGGGGGGGAGGGAGATGAATGGCTCCACTCTAGTCTAACCAAGAAAGTGTTTCAAAGAGAGAATGACCAGCTCTGTCCAACTCTTGTGACAGGAGGGCAAAATGAGGGATGAGAATTAACCCCTGGATCTGACCAAATGGAAGTCACTAGCAGCCCTGATGACTGCGGTTTGGCTGAAATAGTAAAAATAAAACTCTAGGTAGAATAAGTTCAAAACAGAATGTAGCTCTCCTTCTCAGCATTGTGTCAATCTTTCTGAACCTAGAAATTTAGAGTTAATTCCTGACATTGCTGTCTTCTTCACTACAATAATGATTCAGCAAATCCAATATTGATTCTCCTTCTGAACATCTCTCTGTCCACTTCTTTTCATGCCCAAGCCACCATACAAGTCTTTTGTCCAAACCAACATCACCTCTCACTGGCTCAACTTCCTAGTGGTCTCAAACATCAACTGTTAGTCCCTTCCAGTCCATTCCCCACTCAAGTGCCAGTGGAATCCCTTCTCAAATCAGATACAACCATGTGACTCTCTTGCTTAAAATTTGTTCAGTGGTTTCTACTGGTCTTTTATACTAAAGTATAAAACTCATAAAACACACACCCATAAGAATAGCTATTCAGCCCCCAGAGTTTTCTCCAAATCTTCCTACCTATTCCATGTTGCCCTGCCCTCAGCTCATTTCTTTTCTGGGAACTTGAAACTTTAGTAGAGAGGCACACAGACCTGAGTCTACCTCAATATAAGGGCTCTAGAAAAGGCCTACAACCAAACTCATCCCTAAAATTTGCTGGTTGGGCCCAGCATAAGAAGTACAAAGGCCCACAAAGCACATGTCTAAATATTCAAAAGTTATAAATCAAGCTAATAAACCATTGAGTAAAATGTATTCTGTCCTCTATCCTTCATAATGATCTGGAAAACCAGATCGAATTTAGAATTTTCAGATTCTTGAAAGTTCTGAAATAAATGCCCTCCTTCTTTCTCCATCTGCTGCCTCATCTGGGTCTGTAAGGGCATTATATGCATTTCAATATAGCCCCTCTGACTGAGTCCTTGTTTCTTCATTGATCAGCAATGTATTAAGTACCTACCACGCACCAAACAGTGTGTTAGACAATGAGACCTCATCTCAGCCTGCATGTCCTAATCTCCAACCATAGCTCCTCCACTGGCTATTTCCAGGATTTTGCTTCTGCTGGACGGTTCTACACTTGGAAGAAAGAGGTCTACATATATCCCAAAAGCAGGCTTGTGACTTTTAAGTCATGAAAGTCCCAAATCCCAGATACCTGGGCTGTGGTCTAGATGGGTGAGCATGAGCTCTAAGTGGGCATTTACCCTTTGCCCTGAGAACCCCTTGGTCCATGGAGAGAGGACTCTCTGGAAGAGGGGCAAAGAAGGAGCTCCAAAAGGATAGGCCTTATGACAAGGATAGCTTTTTCTCACATAAGGCCAATACTGACTATACAACATCCTACTGTCAAGCTCCCTGGAGCTGCCTGGTCTCTGCCCTATACAATGCTTGGATGTTTAGCTTTCCTTCCACCTACAAGCCAACCCAGTGTCATACTTCCAAACACTCCCTTTTCTCCATTTCAGCCAGCCAGAGTGTTGTCTGTTGTTTCTAAGCAAAAGAAAATTAATTAATACAATGTGGCTCATATGACAACCAATATGGCCTTAATTGCTTGCATGGTTCTGCATAATCTGGTTCCTTCCCACTTCTCCAGCTTCACTTCACTCTACTCTCCCCATCACTCTCTGGCCACACCAGCTTCTCTCAGGTAGTCACAAAAGCAAAGTTCCTGTCCACCTCAGCACCTCTGCGCATAGTACTCCCTCTACCTAAGCAGACCTCTTCTTCACCTAAGCATTCCTTTATTTCAGGACCGGATTAAACACTATGTAAGGAGACCCTTCTGCTCACACCCCATTCGAGCATCACTATTGCATCCACTCATAGCAATGTGCATGTCTTCTGAGCACAAATGGTTAATTATTCATGGAATGCAAGTCTTCCTGATAGACCCTAAGTGCTACCAGGGAAACCTTATCTATATTTTCACTACTCTGTAAACACCTAGTGTAACACATGACGCAGAGTAGATGTTCAATAAATAACTGTTGGATGAATGAGCCAACGGTACCCCCTGTATCCTGATGATTTAATCCCCCATCAACAGAGTCCAACTGTTTTCTCTGTGCCCTATATCCCAAGTCCTTCCTTCGCACCCAATTTCTGAATAAATCAACTGTCTCACATATACCCCCAAGAGAAACTGAGCTCTGTGCTTCGGTCTCCCATTTAACAGCAACGTGTTGAGTGCCTATGATGCACTACACAAAGTGTCAGGGAGGCGACAGAAACGATGGGAACCTGCCCCCTTGCCTGCAAGGAGTTCGCAGTCTTCACAATAACAACATGCTGGTCCTCACAATAAGGAGATCCCTCCTCCTTACCTCTGTCTATGTCACCAAGTTCCCAACACTTGTTGTTGCTGGGCCCTCTAGGTCCATGTTACCTGCACATTCACTTCTACTAACAGCAAATTCCTGGACAGTACTAAGTGCTAACAGTGGGTATAATCCTGACACAGACCAGCACAATTTGGACCTTCAGATGAGATAGTTTCTTCACTTTCAGACCCCCTTTCCACATATCCAAAAATCAGGCCAGGTATCTTATATAATTGCAACAAACCTTGGATTCCTCTCCTCAGTCTTCTCCCATTTGTCTTGCTTAACCACTGACCTTAGCTCTGATCCTGTTGTAAAGGGAGTGGGGATGGCGTTGCAAAGGAGATCTTCTTATTTCAAATTTCTGGATGCTTGGATTCTAGATGGATGTCTGCTATAAAGATATGTTTGCTAAAATCTACATAAACGGATATCTGCTAGAAATAGAATTATAGTCCTGACAACCTCACTATAGAATGACATCTGTTCACACACAGAAAAAATTACCTTCTTTTAAAATTCTTACCTTCTAAAATATAAAAAGATATAAAATTAGTACTCCAGGATACAAGGACATTCCTCTAAGGTCATTTCCTTCTATACTAGTTTTTTGAAACATGCGATGGAAGGAAGAAAATTTGGTTTTCTGAAAATACATGCTTTTGAGGAGGCTATGAAAAGAAGTCATTCATCCATAAAGGAAAAAATCAAGAAAACGGAGCCAAAAAGGGGTTATCTTCGTGCTTTTTGGCAGTCTTCCCTTATGGCTGGTTTTCCTACTAAAAATTAAATATCTTTTGTTTTTTACAAAATAAAATATACTTAGAGATATTACTGTGAGGAAAAAATGGTTGCTAATGTAATTTATAAAAGGTCGATCCCTTTAGTAAAATGGACCCATAACAATTAAAAGATAAAAGGAAAAAGATTTTTCCTTTTTTCCAATAACAAGTCTAGGCAGAACTATCTTAAGGTGATAATTTCCTAATTAACTACTCCAAATTGTCATAAGAAATTGGAACTTAAGATTCTATGTTCCAAGTAGATTATCAAGCAGGTGCTTTCACTAAATTTAATTTCCTTTTTTTTGCTTAATTAAAAAATAATTAGCATTGGCCACACTTCTCAATTTTTCTCCATTATATTCCATTCATCACACTTTCCTAGAAATGTGTTAAATTTTTCAAGGAAAGAAATGACACTTTTATAGTAATTAATTAATTTCAAAGTATGATTCTAATTAGAACAAAATCATTTATCCTTTTTAATCTATCACTATAAATTATTTTATATTAAGATTGAGCAAATGGAATATTGACTGAAGAAGGTGGTTATATATAAAATTGGAAGAACTGTTGGGAGCCATTTTGGGCTCACAGGTTGAGCCCCCTCCCTGTGTGGAAAAGGTTTGAAGCAGTTATGAGCTGGCTGAATATTGGTGTGATTTGTGTAAATGTTAGGCTCCTATTAAGTAAATTCACTCATTCACAGGCAAAGGACAAGCATCAGGAATTCTGTCCTTGCCAGATGGGTTGCACCTCCCCATTGTAGTTGGAAGAATAGGCAGAATGTCTCCTGGCCTGTTTATAGATAATTAACATAGGCAGGCCTAGGTAACACCCTGTTCTCTCCCCCTGCCTTAACTTTATATGCTAATTAACTTGAAGACAACTTGCAAGATTGAGGAAATCGCTGCTTTACTGATAAAAACACATTATTGTTCAAACTATGCTTACCGATGGGATATCATTCATTGCTGTAATGTAACTCACTACTTTTAAATAAAGACACTGAGACCGGCAGGGCGGAGATGCCAGAATTGCCAGGGCTGCCTGCTTGGTCATCAGACTACATCTCTCTCATGGCTCTCTCATTTCTTTTCGCCTGACCGTCCATGCTTCGGGGACCCCTAGATTCGCCGGAACAAGGACCCCGGCAAAGAACATGTTCCTAAAATCGTAAAACTCTGAAAAATGATTGTCCAATATATTTTTTTAAGTTTATTTGTTTAATTTGAGAGACAGAGAGCACAAGTGGGGTAGAGGCAGAGAGAGAACGAGAGAGAATTTCAAGTAGGCTCCACACTGTCAGTGTGGAGTCCAATGTGGGGCTCGGACCCACGAACCATGAGATCATGACCTAAGCTGAGATCAAGAGTCAGACACTTAACCAACTAAGCTACCCAGGTGCCTCTGTCCAATATATTTCCTTAAAGAATTTGCAGAACATAAATAAAAACTAAGAGTGAAGTAACTTGTTCTGTGGGATGATTTATGGCTCAATGCTATGCGTAGACTAGGAATTCTCTTTCAGCAATTTCAGCAATTCATGTTGAGTTTAGCAAAGTGTTTACACTAGTGTCTCTTATTTGTTATTTCTTTGTAAGAAATCTGAAGGTTAATTATTTGGCATTCTTAAAAATATTTTGTGCTATTTTTTTAAGGCTACTACTACATAGTTTGAAACTTTTAGAGTTTTCCAAAACGGAAGTCTCTGCATTGATCACTGAGCTTTTCTGTTTCTCTGCCAAAGAGAAGAAGGAGAATTACCTCTTTATTAATTAGGATTCTTTTGGTTGTAAATGTCAGAAAACCCAATCACAAATGAGTTAAGTAAACAAGGTAAATGTTTGTCTCCCCTAACTAGAAAGTCCAGAGGGCTTGCCTCAGGCTCTGTCATGACTGATATTGTATATGATTGTAACTGCGACCTTCCTTTAACCCAGTGGTCTCACGTCTCTGCTCCTCTTCATAGCAAAACTCCTTAAAATAGTTGCCCATCCTCATTAACTTCACTTCTGTGTTCCCCATGCTTTGAGGACAGTGCAGGGCATGAGAGTTGTGTGCCCACCGCTGAGCTAGATCACATGGATACTCCCAACTGCTTCATCCGGCCCAAACCTGGTGGGGGGATGAGGCCTCCTTTCACAACACTCTCTAGGGCATCCCAGCTACTCACCACCGACAACAGCTCTCCTTTCCAAGATCAACCACAGGTGGTGAGCTAGGGGAGGAGCAGGGACAGGAAGCTCTAGACACCAGGGAGAATCTCTGGGAACAGGATGCTCATTCAGAGTGCAGTCCTCATTCCTCAGCTCCCAGGTGGTTCTTCTCACTCCTACCCATCCGGGGTTTTTTCTACATTCCTTTCTTTCCTGTGGGTAGTTTCTTCACTTCCTTTCCCTGTTGTCTAGCCGGGGCTCTGAGAACTCAAAGAAACTGAATCTGCCCACCTGACATTTCAGCCACTGGCCTTTCTCTATAAATTTCCTAGTTTTGGGGGCTGCTTCAGATGCAGGTGACTATTGTCCAGAGACAAGGACTGGGGAAGGAGGAGTTGTCAGGGTTCTCCTTCTGACAAGAAAAGGAAATATTCAAGGTATAGATTAATACCTTGAGGTATTACCCAGCCACGATGTTTGCGTTGTTATTGTTTTGCTATTATTCCAACTGATGTTAAAATGAACATTAGCACCTCCAAAACTCACACTTCCAACAACATAAGTAGAGTTGAATTTTACTTCCTATGTTAAAAAAAAGGGGGGGAGAGGTAAATTTAAATTATATCTTTACCTTGAGAGAAATATCTTCAAGCCAGCACCAGCCATTCGGTGGGACATTTATTATTCTTTAACCGATAAGTCCCTCATTGAATAAATTCTTCTACATTCCTTCAGTAAAGAAATTATGCAGTCATTATAAGAATGAGGTAGGTCTCTATGGGTTGCTATGAAACAATCTTTAAGACATTGTTAAATTTAGAGCAGCAAAGTATAAAATGGCTTAATCTCATTTGTGCATATGTGTTTTTAAAATAATACTATGTAAGTTTTTAACATGCTTTTAAATTATACATTGATGTTGGGGTGCCTGGGTGGCTCAGTTGATTAAGTGTCTGACTCTTTTTCTTTTTTAATATTTATTTATTTTTGAGAGAGAGACAGAGTACAAGCAAGGAATGGGCAGAGACAGAGGGAGACACAGAATCCGAAACAGGCTCCAGGCTCCGAGCTGTCAGCACAGAACCCAATGAGGGGCTCAAACTCATGAACTGCGAGATCATGACCTGAGCCAAAGCTGGACAGTTAACCGACTGAGCCAACCAGGAACCCCAAGCATCTGACTTTTGATTTCGGCTCATGCCATGATCTATCTCATGGTTCTCGAGTTTGAGCCCCACATTGGGCTCTGTGCTGGCAGTACGGAGACTGTTCAGGATTCTCTCTGCCTCTCTATCAAAATAAATAAATGAACTTTAAAAATATATGCATTGATGTACCTACGTGAAAAAATTATGGGGACATCCACTAGAAACTGTTGAACAGCATTACCTCCAGTGAGTGAAACTATGGATAAGGGTCAAATAATCACTTTTAACTGGATAGAATTTTATTGTTTGATTTTTTTTACCATGTTTACACCATTTCACAATATGCAAATAAGCTTCAATTCTTTACTCAACTATATTTGAAGGTCTATGTTTCTTCAAAGCATATGCAAGTTGTATCAACAAGGGGTACAGATTTTTACTTATAAAAAAATGTTTTTAAGTGGCTCAGGCATGGGAAATGAATTCAAAATCCTGTCCTTAAATGATCTCCTCTCCCTACAGGATCTCTGAGAAATACATATGCACAGAAGGGAACGGCCATCACATAAACACTTTATTGCTTGGAGTTGGCAGCATGCAGGATGCTAAGCCTAGTTGACCACCTGGAGACTCCAGGTAAATTAGGTAAGCGCACGTAACCTGGAATCAAGATAACAGAAAAGCCCTTTTTGCCCCTTACTGACTCATCCCTTCAATCAAATATGAAGCCCTCCCACTTCAAAGCAAGGAAGGCTGATACACAACACAGCAGAAAGAAACACTGTCAAAGCACTAGGGCATTTGCCCAATACCAGAGCAGTGAGAGCTGATCTACAAGTCTGAGCCCAGACTGCTCTCAGGAAATAGGCTATCAACCTGGTGGTCACCAGCAGGAGGCTCCCAAAAGAGTGGGACCTCAAGACAGGGGCAGACCACATCTAGCATTATTGCCCTAGTCACCATCTTTGACCCTGGGCAAGAGCCTCCACCTTGGGGTGGGCTCAGATGCCTGTCCTGAGCCATCTGCAACCAAAGACTAAGAAAAGCAAATCCACTCTTGTTAGGAGCCAGCCCCAAGTTTACTTTGTACAGAGTATTTCTTCAAGATCCAGCTGCTTGCGTGGAGACACCATCTGGTTGGCAAAGTCACTTTTAAAAATATATTTTCAAATGGTCACCAATGTATTTACCTTGATTAAATGTGTCATCTTTCATTTCAGAACTAATTTGAATTAAATTTGGCTAGTACTCCAGAGGATGACAGATTATTTCAGTCTGGTAGAAACATTAACATTGAGAAGCCAACTGACAAAAAGCATCAAATCAAATGGAACTCTCAGGACTACTTTGTTGAAATAACAACAACATCATCTTTAAGTGTTTTTCCACACAAGATAGCACTGAAATGCCCAGCCCCCAACATTATCTCATCACAAGAAAACACACACCCAAAATAGAGTCAGAGGTCCGGGCTGCGACAGATGTTTCAAATGTTTGTTGGGCTAATACTTGAAATACTGGTCATCGATATTTATTTACAACATCTTTAACACCCACGTATTCGAGAATTTCCAACAGTGCCTAGAACATAGTAAGCCAGCAATAAATATCTGTAGAATGAATGAATGAACCCTCAAAAGTTAAGAAGTTGTAAACCAAAAAATTACTTTTACAATTTTGTGATCTCTGTTAATTAACAGTTTTATTCAGTTACCTCATCTTTTGTATCTTCCTTAATCATATTGTACTTTTGATCATGTTCAGAACTGAAAATATTCCTTGGTAAAATAACAGGTAATAATATATATGTGCTGTGTCACTCCATTCTTCCATCTACAATATATTTAAGAAACCTTGCTATTTTGAATTTGCTAAAAAATTAATGAATATGTTTAATAACTCAGAACTGAAAACATATATAAAAGATACCAGTCTGAATCTTTTACACAACTCACACACATGGGTATGTCTCAACGTATCCATTTCCTGATGACAACTCAATTGGATAAACATAGGCATCTCTCATTATTAAGACTGGGGAATTAGGATTCACACTTCATGCCGATCCCTGTAGAATCAAAGACCTGATCCTAGGCCACTGTCAGCTGTAGCAAAGATGTTAAGCTACTTGGGGAAGACAAGATACCAGGGCTGCTGAAACCAGAAGCCTCTGTTGATGGGTAACCCACCTAGGGTATAATAAGCACAATATACTAGAAGATCATTTGAGATGTGCAGAACTAAAAATAATGGTGGGGGCACCTGGGTGGCTCACTAGGTTAAGTGTCCGACTTTGGTTCAGGTCCTGATCTCACAGTTCGTGAGTTCAAGCCCCACGTTGAGCTCTCTGCTGTCAGCACAAAGCCTGCTTTGGATCCTCTGTTCCCCTCTGTCTCCCTGCACCTCTCCCACTTGCTGTCTGTCTCTCAAAATAAATAATAAAATGTTTTTAAAAAATAATTTTGACATGATAGGCTGGAGCTAGACTGTGAAGCATGCTATATACCACACTAGACATATTGAATTTTATTCTGTTGCAATAGGAAACCATCAAGAAATTTTAAGTAACAAAACAAAATGATTTTGACCAGGAGTCAGCAAAATAAACTGCCCAAGGTCCAATTCTGGCACACTAATTATTCTTCTAAATAAAGAGTTATTGGAACATAGCCATACCCATTCTTTATATATTTTCTATGGCTGCTTTTTCTCTACTACAGAAGAGTTGAGTAATTGCAATAGACCTCAAGACTATATCACCCAAAATATTTACTGTCTGACCCTTTACAGAAAACACATGCTGACCCCTAATATAGACTAGTGCCTTAGAAAGATTTCTGGTGGCAGAAGACAGAAAGTTAGACACAGGGCAAGGAAACAGCTTATGAGGTTCATCACTGGTGGACACTTCCAGCATTTCCGTGAAAAAAAGGTAGGGCTAGGAAAAGACTTCTTTGAGAATCAAACTCTGAAGTCTTATTAAACACAGCCAGGACCTCGTAAAATGTAGGGCTTAAAGAACTCTGAAACGTCACTTATAAATGATTTTCCAAGAAGGGTAGGTACCAAACTGGATGGAATATATAGTCATCTTTGTGTGGATTAGAATATGAGGATGTTTTAGACTGTCTGATTTTTGTTTGTTTGTTGCTTTTGTTTTGTCTATGACAGCACTTATTTTCTGGAGTTATGTATTCTTAGAAGCCCTTCCTCGCCACCTCCCTTCAGTCATTCATCACAACAATAACAAATGTTTACAGAATGCTTACTATGTGCTTCACAGCATAGAACACATCAATAAAAATAAGAAAAGACAAAAATCCCCCACCCTGTGAAGTGTATACTCCAGTGGAAAGAGACAAAATGACAAAGTAAATTATATGGTGTCTTAGATGGTGATAAATGTCATGTGGAAGGAAATATAACAAGAGAAGAAGAACTGCAGTTGCTGTGTGAAGGAGGGATGAAAAGGAAAACAGCAAAGTCATGTTGGGCCTTGTAGGCCTGTGCAAGGATTTTGGCTTTTATCCTGAGAGAGATGGAAAGGCACTGGAAGATTTTGCACCATGAAGTGACATTGTCTGACATATTTTTAAAACCTCACTGTAGCTGCTGTGTGAACAGAGCAAGAGGGCAAAGATAATTATAAAGAGACTACTTAAGGAAGCTACTGAAAACTCCAGGTGAGAAATGATGGTGACTTTGACTGAAATAATATGGATGAAAATGGTCAAAAAGTAGTCAAATTCTGGGAATAGTTCTATGGTAGACCTAATGAGTTTTCCTGATGGATTGAGCATGCGGTATGAGAGAGGAGTTAAAGGTGACTCAAAGCTTTCTGGCCAGAGCAAACTGGAAGTATGAGGTGTTGTTAAACAGAAGAGGGAACAGCTGTGGAGGTTGGGAAATCAGAGGCTCAGATTGGGACATTTTAATTTGAGATGTTTATGGATATCCAAATAGAGTATAGAATAGGCAGCTGCCTCTACAAGTCCAGAATTCGAGGAAAAGGTCCAGTCTGAATAAATATTCACACAGCATATACATGGCTTGTGAAATGTTATATTGTGAAAAATAAACACACAGCATATACATGGCTTTTAAAATGTCATTCAACTCAATATGGTCATGGAGAAAGGGAATAAGAGAAGAGGCCGTTGTCCTGGGTACACCAATGCTGAAGGTCAGGTTGATGAGGAGGACCTGACAATAAGAGACAGAGAATGAATATCCACTGATGAGAGGCAGATCAAGAGAGTGTGGAGGCTGTTTCTAATCATCTGTATCTTTTAGGTTTTCTGTAATGAGCATGTAAGGCTTTAAAGAATTTTTAAAACATAAATAAAGAATCTTTATTTTTTTAAAAACAGGATATTTGTCCCATTCACTTGTTATCACAACCCAGGCCAGTGATGATAGATATATGTTAAAAGGAAATGCACTTTCTCTCTTCTTAGATAAATCAAAAGGGCCCAGTATTTATCCTTAGAGCAAAGGCAAATACATCAAGCCAAATATTTTAAATACTTACTTAAACCGCTAGGATTCTTTTGTTCCCTAAGACTATGTGTTATATTTATTGGTTTGAAATCTCCCCACAACCGCAGTAATAAATAAGTAAATGCTCTGGTCTGAGTCTTCTATTTAAAGTTAGACTTCTGAGTGTTTTTAGTTAATTACAATCAGCAGTTGCCCATAAAACTTGAGAACAAAGCTGGACTGCTAAGAGAGTGCCAGCTTCCGGGGCACTACCATGAGGTTTTATTTGATGTCCTTTATTATTCAAAAGGAATTTGTTTATAAGAGGAGGGATCCAAACCATCAGAAGCAACAAACAAATGCCCTGCTGAGTCTATCAGCTATTGATTCATGAAGCATTTAGAAAACTCCTTTGAAGATCCTCAGGCATCACAAATTTTGTTCAGTTCTGCTTTGCTATTTGCACCAGAAATCATGGTCTTGGGAATGGAAAATGAAGAAAATGTTCTCCGGACTATTTAAAACACACATGCGACTGGATCCACGAGGCGAGGCTGAAATAACAGCAGCCCTTTTTTGGGATGGTTTGAGAAGTCCATCTCTCTAGGTTAGGTTTGTGCACTGTGTAATCACAGCACGGCATCACTGATCTAGAAGATGGTAAATAACATTAAACTGTGACAACCAGCAGCTTTGTGTGAGAACAAAACCCCTAAAGAGACTGCAAATGATAACATTACTGCTTACATCCACAACCATATGGAGTAGGATTTATCATCAATTCTTCACTAAACGATTGTTAAAATGTGGCCTCTAATTATGATTATTGGAGAATTCAAGCTCCTTCCAAATGAAGCTAAGCATGTGTGATGTGGACACATTCCTAATGTGTGTCTCCCTGTGGGAAGCCTGGCATCTGAAATCCTGTCCAGTACCAGGGATACCCCTTTAGGAGGTAAGGATGCCCAGATCTCCACAAAATTCTCCAACTGGGGTAGTCATATCAAAATGGCAGGCTTCCGCCCACTGTAATCTGATATTTTCCTCTCAACACAAATAAGAAAACTTGCGATTATCAAAAGATACCAAAGGGTTTTCATTCTCATGGGTTTACTCAACAGTAATTTGAAATTATTGATTCAGTGTACATTTAAAATTTTTAATCATATAATCTACTGGATCTATTTATCCTTCTAGAATAAAAAGAAGCTTTCAAATTATATGTGACTTCCTGAAGATCTTCCTCCCATTAAAAATAAATACTCTACTTACTAGTTGGTGCCTGCCAAAAAAAACATTTTTTTTAAGTCTCTCATGCTCTGGGGTAAAATAAAATAGCCAAGCTTTGCTGCTTGTAGTATAGTAGACTTGTTGTCGACTGCTTTCCCTTCCCTCTTTGTCAGCAGATTATAACCAGTCTCTTTCTGCAGGGTCAGTTTAAATTTCTTGTCTTCCTAGAGCTGAACTGTGAGGACTCCATCTCTTAACCTTCAGTTCTGGTGCTCCCATTCTCTCAGTGTGCCAGTTCCCTCCCCTTGTCAGCCCCCCAACACGCACTCTGGAACCTCATGGAGGTCTCCAGCCTGTATTTTCTCCTAGCTTTCACCTCCCTTCGTGCTTCACTTCATTACCTTATCAGCCAAATCCATCTTTTGGATTGTTCTTTTGCTATTGTCCACAACCCCCCAAACCTCTGCCCTAACCTCACAGTGAAACTTCAACCCTGGGTAACCCAGCTGGCCACTCCCACTGCACTCACAGGCCACTTAGTGCTTCCAGAGAACAGCCCTTTTTCCTATTCATACCAAACTATTTATGATTTCTTGTTATGTTTTTTATCAGGCCATATAATTTTCCACATATTCTTCCTCCCACCTGAGACCCATTTTTCTTCCCCTAATCTTTGTTAACCCTTCTCCTAGGTCAAGACTTGTTCAGGAATGTAGCCTCAGAGAAGCAGCTCATGCTACCTGCTAACTGTGCCATCTAAATGTTCTCCTTCTATACTTCACATCATCACGTGCACATCTCTACAGTAGTGTTTCTCTATCTCGGCAGTAATTAATGGTCTCCCCATCTATCTTTCCCATTAGACTGTGAGTTCCTGAGAATCCTAGAGATTTTCACACAAAGAATCCTAAATAAATGAATTCCAGCCTGATACATTATCAAAATTACCAGAGGTGCTTTTAAAGTGTACATCCCCAGATGTTGCCTAGATTTATTCCATCAGACTAGCTAAAGGTGAGATCCAAAAGTCTGTATTTGTGAGAGCTTCCTTGGACAATTTTGGTAATCAGCAAGATTTGATTATACTTGCCTGGAGTATGGTTTATAGTACCTAGTACAAAACAGTTGCTCACTAAATATTTCAGAGCAGGACAATAGGGAAAAGGGAATGGAGAGGAAGACAGCCTCTCAGATGACTTCCAATAATCTCCACCCCCTGAGATCCACACCGTCTGTAATCCCCTCTCCTTGTGTGTAGCTGGTGGTGACTTCCTCGCAATGGCTAGAGTAAGACAAAAGTGATGAGACAGCACTTCCAATTTTAGAACTGTCAATACGTTAACATTATATATTAAATAAGGTGTCTTTAAACCCACAAAAATCAAGGTTATATATAGATTGGATGAGGACAATATGACCAGAGGCTCACAGGAACCTAACTCTGTGTTTCCCCCAGGAGCAATGATTCAATGTTCACTAATTCTGTGGTGACTTTATAGAATATGACTACCACAGGTCATGAGAATCAACTATAGTATAAAATTTGCTTTAAAACATCCATTTGTTTATTACAATACCATTTAAACAGGAAGATGGTAAGATCTCTGTCTTAGCAGGATAAGGTACAAATGTGAGGATGGAGAAAAAATGTGAACTATTCTTTCTATAACATCAGCAAAGGGAAGATAGGACAGCTGTCATATGGCGAATGAGGCCAAGACTTTTCCATATAATGAGCACATATGTACATTGAAAGAAGAGGCCATTCAGTTAGATGTCAAAGATAGAGGAAAAGTGGAAGTAATTATGGATCAAATCCTAAATGACCTGGGGGAAAGTGAGATCTATCATTAGAAGGTAGATTGTCCTTGAAACCAGGGATAGTGCTACCATTGTAAGAGCTTCCTTGGATGATTCTGGTAATCAGCAAGATTTGTTTATACTTGTCTAGAGCCCATTTTATAGTACCTAGTACAAAATAGTTTTCCCCTTTGAAACGGAAGAGAGTCAGAGAAGGAGGACTGAGTGCCTCCATAACATTGCAGATGGAGAACAGAAATTTGAGTTTATAGCTGTGATACTTGATTTTATTTAATGTGATTTTCTAAGGAAAGAGAAGGAGGAAGAGTAGAGGAATATACTAGCTTGGCAAATTCTCAAATGATAAGAATGAATTTTTACTGGTCAAAATTACATAATTTGATATCCTTATATAAGACAGGGTACTTGCTTTTCCTATGAAATAAGTTTTGAGTTCCAGTGAAGATTTCTTCTTTACAAAGTGCATCCCTAAATTTTCTTATCTATGCATATATTGGTTTAGTTGTTCTGCAAGTATTCTTTAAGCTCTCTTGTGTCTATGACAGAACTCTAAAGCCATATCTACCTATTTAAACTGGAAGAATAACAGAGTCCAGCAGCTCAGTGTTAAAGCTTCGAGTTGGTACCAAATATTTGTAAATTAGTTTCTGCAGATATATCCTTAAATGATGCCATTTGAAATGAAAATGATAGCAGACACCCAGGAGCAAGAAGTTTTTCAAATTATAAATTGATTTTTTTTAATTATGACTAGGTGTGAGAATGAAAATGAACTGATCAAGACATATTATTCAACATCTATATATGAATGGCATATTTTAATACCAAATATATGGGGGAAAAATGCATAGAATATCTTCAGATCCTGGTCTTTAGAGGACTTATAACCCAGTTGAGGACATAAGATACACAGGCATAAAAAGATAATCTAAACTTTAAAATGACACATGAACAATAAAAAATTTTATGAATCTGACAAGAATAGGTATGGAATTGAAGAAGGTCATTACTGGGTGCTAGAGTGATTGAGAAAGTTGGCATTTAAGTGGAGTTTTGAAAGATGAAACAATTTTCAAAAGTAGAGAGGGAACATATATAACATTCATATCAAAGGAAATGTTTTTTTTTAATCCAAGGAATATAAACTGTGTCATAGTCAGAAGCCCATACCTAGACAATTTGTCTTACATACAGACTGGAACACCTACTGCAGTCCAATCCTGTTCTAGGGGCTGAGACATCACAAGGAATAAGTCAAAGAAGTCAGAGGAGGCTCCACCTCACAGGGAGTTCATAGTCCAGTGAGTAGAGGCAGATAATAAAAAAATAAATAAATAATAATTATTTCAGATAGTGATAAGCTCTGCAAAGAATATAAAATTTGACAATAGAACAGAAAGTGTATAGAACGCTAGCTTAGATTGGATGGTCAGGGAAGACCTCCCTGGGAAGACAGCATTTGAACTGAAATCTAAATGACCAAAAGGAGCCAGCCATGTGGAGTTTTGGGGAACCAACACTCCAATCAAAAGTGACAAAAGGACAAAGCAATGGGGAGGGAACAAGCTGGCATGTTACGAACAAAACCTTCCAGCATGATGGAGCAGAGTGAGAAGTAGAGAGAATGATAGCAGTAGAGGGAAGCCAAGTCATGCAGGGTCTCAAGGTCATGGTATGAATGTAGACTTGAATCTAGATGATATAAGGAGTCACTGGGAGGTTTTAAAAGGAGAGTGCTATAATCTGATATATATGGTTTAAAAATTCCTTTTTATAGGTGGAAGTTAAAATGTTGGAGGGAAAGCACAGAACCAGGAAAATGTCTAGGAGACTACTAGCATCATCTAGTAAGAGATGATAGTAATTCACGTTAGATGGAAGCAGTGGAGGTGAAAGGAAATAGTCCCATTTGGATGTATTAACAGGTAACCTGAAAAGAACGTGCTGATGGGTTGATCATGTCGGGTCATGAGGAAAGTGTAGGAATCCAGGATGACTTCTAACCTTTTGACCTGATGATAGATGGCGATGCCATATCCTGGCATGAAAAAGCCTGGGGGAGGAACAGGTGAGGGAAATAGGAATCACAGTCTTTTTGGATATATATTATGTGAGACGTTTATACCTAAGTTGAGATGTCAAGTAGTCTATTCGATTTGAAAGTAAGTGCTACATGATAGGGTTCATATGAGTGTTACCAAGGTACAGGAAAGTTGATAAAGATTGTACAAACCTTGAATAAATGTTAAGAATATGATCTTTAATTTGGAGGAATAAGAAGCCATTAAGTGTTTCTATGCAAATAGTGACATAAATGTTTTTAGGAAGGTTTATAAAACCGCAAGATGTAGGGCTAGAAGGTCCTAACAGAGTCCGGAGGTGGGTCAGCCCATTAGAAGGGAACTGAAGCCATCCATACTTAAGAGGATTGAAGTTATTTTCCATAGAAACACAATTTAATCTGTAATACTAGCAAAAAAAATGAAAAACTATTTTCTGACTATGACCTTAAGGAGGCCATAAAATTCAGATGTTTTCCCACAATTTTGTGGCATGGTCTACTGTTTTTCATCAAATGGACTATAAACATGACAGGTTCTACATGTACAGCTGATTTAGCCATTATGGTAGTCAAATCCCTATAAAACCAGCTAACTCTGTCAAGCAACCCATTGTCTACAATCTATCTTGGTCACTTTTTACAACTGACCTGAAAGGTGGTATTTCCATATACGTTAGCCTGACCTGTGTGAAAGTGGACAAAGCACTTGTCCCTCACCCGGCTCACCAGGACTGATGCAGTGATTTTCCTGGGCAGTTAAATCTTGAGTGCGGATCTAGAAATCAGCATGCATCCTGCCCTACTATCTACCAACTTTCAATTTTTTTGCCCATCTCTTTTATTTTCCTCCCTTTTTTTTCTGTCCATCTTCAATCTGTGGCCTCTATTCTCTAAGTTTCTACGGTGAGTAAAATAAAAATACGGAAGATGTCCTTTTGAATGGATCGAAGAATCGTGCCAGTGATAAAAAAAAATCATGAAATTTTTTCAGATGTCGGCAAGTAGAAACAAGTTCCAAACATGGTTATTCCCTGAATATTCACAGCAGAAATATCCCCCAATCTCCTGCAATGCAACTCCGGAGCTGGTGACCTTAGGAAAGACTGAAGGAACTGAAAATTACACTATTCTGTCTCATTTCTTTTAGTTTTTGTATATCCACATGTTTTTCCTGCCCATGCTGGTAACTGAACAAAGATATAATCAAAAGAAATAATTTAAATAATTTTTTCCTAGACTTGTACACAACTTTTTGACACATTAAAAATAATCATGAATACCATATGTATAGTTATAAAATATCACAAAAGTCCACTTACCTCTCTGAATAACACCTCTCTCACCTGTAAAAGTACTCTATTAATTTTGCCTTCACAAAGTTTTTGAGAATATTAATATTTCTATGCTGAAACTGGTAGAGTACTATACAAATATTATTTAATATTATACCATGAAACAGAAAGGAAAAGAGTTTAATAAGTGTAGAATTTTCTACATAGCCCCTGTGAGGTAAACTGCCTTTTAAGTAGAAAGGTAATAACGTATCAGTTCAAATTATACAATTAAAATAATTATAGTTAACAAAACGTATTATCCATGTGGTAATCAGACTATAAAATGATGCCTGTCTCCTGGTATTTACAACTTTGTACAGTCACCTCTCCTTACATGTGGGCTGGACCTAGCGACTCAACTTGTGAAGTCAAAAGTGATGGGATATCCCTTCCAACATTAGGTTACAAAAAGACCCTTATCTATCTTGTTCACGCTCCCTTGCTCTCCAGGTGCTCACTCTGATGGAAGCCAACTGCCATGCTGTAAACTGCCCTGTGGAGAACTCCATGTGGAAAAGAACTGAGAGAGGTCTCTGGCCAATAATCAGCAACGAACAGAATCCTGCCAGCAATCACATGAGTGAGATTGAAAGGATATCCTTCCTCAGCCAACACTTTGATTGCATCCAGGGAAAGATCCTGAGTTGCACCCAGATTCTTGACTGACAAAAACTGAAACAGTAAAATGTGTTGTTTTAAGCCATGAAGTTTTGGAGTAATTTGTTACACAGCTATAGGTAACTAATGCAATCCATAATTAGTTGTGTCATGGAATAAAATTGTGAGAAAACGGAATCCAATGTTTTTAAATGATGGCTTATAATTAGTTATCAATTTTCAAGTGATTTTGATTGATAGTAGTCCATGCCCTACAGAAGTACACAAGCAAACAGAGCTCCTTGGAATAGAAACAGACTTTAAACGGGTTATCCTGTTTTGTCAAAGGAAATTTATTCCTTTCAACTCATTTTATACATGGCAATTCACAAATCTATGCCTAATCTATGCCTACTTTTTAGAATAGCATCTATAGGGTCTTCTTTTACTTAGAATAGATCTTTCTGTAAAACTTTTGCCAAAACTTCTGCCAACCTAGTATATGTCACTAAGGAGCCAAGACATTTCCAATACACCAAGGCTGGTTACTTAATCCGCTCTTGATGAAATGGTCTGCTTTCTTCTACTAAAAAATGGAAGCTCATTTGCTGTTACTGCTATAAAATTTAAAATTAAGCTTAGTATGGAAAAATAATAAAATTTAAAGTTTCTGTCCTTTGAATCTCTAAAGTAGAATAAGTAGTAGGCTAAAGACGTATATTCTTAAACCACCAGTTGGTTTTATCAAGAGGGCACGAAAATACCTTTTGCCTTCATTCTCTCTCCTGATCATTAGATTTCAGCTTGTCAGAAGTATTTTTGAAACAAGCATCTTTCCTCTTTCATACCAAAAAGAGATAATGTTAATCTTCTGTTCCTCCCTCTCAAGGTAAAGGAGCTCACTGAAAATGTATCTCAAGATCAACAGCAAAGTTGAGGAATCACAAAAACAAGATAGACCATATTCATGCCTAGAACTTGAATTTACTAAAATGCCAATTTTAGTCTCCTGAACGAGAGTTGTGTGGGCTTTGATCAACACCCAATGATATATGTGGGAACTCAAATGGTATGGAAATCAGAGAAGAATGTAATGGACAATACGAAGAAAGAGTGAGTCTCTGCCTCAGGAAGTATCACACAGCACTAAGCAACATAAACCAAAGCTGTAGAATTTCCAAATAATTGCCAAAATATCTAAACTTTTTGGATTTTTCTGGAAAGTATACTGTATATCTATTTAAAGGAAATATTCCATCATTTAAGGACTAAGGAATATCTACAAATGACTCTTTATCTCAGGTGTTAATTAGTTTCCAGCTGAGATGTAGATGTGATGAAAACTGTGCCTTTCCTCCAGCCTTTTCTAAGCCTACCTCTCTCCCCCCACTGCTCCCTGACAACAATTTCTGTCCTAGTTTTTTCAGTATATTTTGGCTCCCAAATATCCTTGGAGACAGACTTAGATGACAGGTCTTAGTGAGAGAAGTGACCACCATTAATTCTTCTCTTCATTGTTGTGATCACAAACTAGAGCTGTGAATTGACCTATTTTTTTAGGAACAGTTTAAGTTCAAACTTTTCCCTTATTTATTTAGTAAATGAAATTTCATGCATTTCAAGTACTACTTAAAGTTGAAGACAGTTCTGAATCCCTGAGCCACTCGCACATTTTATTTACTTCTGAGTCCAATTTAAGTTGGAGTAGTAAAAAGGTTATCAAATATTAAAGAAGGATAAATTATATTACCTCTGGATGAGTGCAATTTTCCTACTAAATCTACCACATACCCCAAGTTATATAAAACTTGATGTTATTTTGAACAACCCAGTAGTGTTGACTTTGATGGAGTACAATGCAGGAGCCAGGCCCAAGTCTTAGTGATTTCCCAGCCATGTAGGAAAACCCACATTCAACACATAGTCCAATGACTCAACTGAATTCCCATTAGAGTTGTATTCATTTGCTAGAACTGCCATAACAAAGTATGGCAAACGGAGCAGCTTAGATGACATAAATTTATTGTCTCATAGTTCTGAGACTGGAAGTACAGGTCAACATATTAGCAGGACTGTACTTCTTCTGAAGGCACTAGAGAAGGATTTGTTCCAAGACTCTCTCCTAGCTTCTAGTAGTTTCTTGTCTTGTGGCAGCATAACTGCCTGTGTGCATGTCTGTTTCCAAATTTCCTCCCTTTTTAAGGACATCTGTCATATTAGAATACTCTAGTATGACCCCGTCTTAACTAATTATATCAGCAAGCACCCAATTTCCAAACAAGGTCACATACTAGGTGTTAGGACTTCAATATATGAATTGGGGGAGAGGACACAATTTAAACCATAACAAAGGTCACTAAGCATTTTTGCTAATAAGCTATTTTGGCAAGCCTTGATAGACCACAGTGGCTACTTTAGAAGGGTGATGTTGCAAGAAACATTCCTGGAAGAGAAACTGGACCTGGTAGCCAAGACAGAAGGGGGAAATTTATTTATGGACAGGCTATCCTAATACCTCTTTAAAAGTCAGAGGTAAGCCCTAGGATGAAGTTGAACATTGAGTAGAGCACAGGGAAATGGGGCAGAAAGGAAGAACCAGCTGACTCATAGATTTTCGAAAAGAAATATTAGAATCGCTTAATTTTTCAGATGAAGAAACTGAAGCCAGAGACCTAACGGCACACAATTAATCAGTAACACAACTAAGACTAGATACCAGATGTGCTGATACTGTCATGCCCTTTTCTCTACACTATAAAGATTAGAACAGCAAAGTGAGTCCAGGACATCCAGGCTCAAAGAAAGTACCAACCCACAACATAAGTATTTATCCTTCTACATCTAGAACTCCAGGAAAAGTGGATGTCCAAGACATTCAGTACTGTTTATCCCGTTTAGCCCTCGACACGGAGCTCAGGGACTGACTCATAAGGTAGCACTGCCCTCTAAAGGCCCGGTGCCAGTGGCTCACTCGCCTCTGTGTGCCAGGCCCAGCTTCCTAGCTTTGCCTGGGCTCAAGAGTAGCACTGCCACCAGTAGGCCTTTCCTGAGGGGAATACATCCAGCCCAAGTTTCTCCCAGCAGAGATTCTGCACGTAATTAAATACACACAGCCACCAGACAAGAAGGCAAAAGCACGTTTTCTCAGCATGTGGGATAGTTACCCCTCACTTCACAGAAACTTTGCATAATTCATTTGAGCTCATTTATCTGGCCTCAGTTCCATTAACTGACAGGGGGAAAAAAAGCCAACCCCTAACTCCAAAGGAAACATCTACTTTAATTATGCACAAAATTAAAAGGAGGCCAAATTATTAAACTGCGAACACCGAAAACAGGTTGCTGTAGATACATCTCAGAGAAGGGCAATAAACTGAAAAGTAGCTGAGCAAAACCCCTTTGAAATGTTATACTTTGCAGCTTCATCCCCAGAAATCCATTAAAAAGCACCTATAAAACCAGTGTTTTAGCTCTTGTTGTTTTTTTCCTGTTTGGTTCTAATCCTTTTCGGCATATGGTAGAAAGATAATTAAACTGGGAATCAAGAGTCCTAGATTCTACAACCAACCCTTCTGTTAAAAAGATGTGTGGCCTTGATTAACTCCTTTAATCTCCTGAGTCTTAATTCCTCCAACTTTAAAACAAGGAGCTGGTTTAAATGATTTCCAGGACATCTGCAGCTTTAACCCTCTAGAATTCCCTGAAATCACTTCTGCTGATCTAGCAAACATCTATGGTCTGGAACATTCCTACCTACGTACCATATAGGGGCCTAGATTATAAATGGGTTTGCCTTGGCATTGACCCAAAGAGCGAGCGCAATCAAAACAATGATGGCCAAATAATTATTTCAAATAGAAATATCATTTTTAGTTTTTCTTTAATGTTTTTATCTTACTTTTGATAGAGAAAGAGAAGACAGAGCACGAGCAGGGAAGGGGCAGAGAGAGAAGGATACACAGAATCCGAAGCAGGCTCCAGGCCCTGAGACGTCAGCACAGAGCCTGATGCGGGCTTCGAACTCATGGGTGGTGAGGTCATGACCTGAGCTGAAGTCAGACGCTTAACCGACTGAGCCACCCAGGCACCCCAATTTTTTTTCCTTTTTAAAATTTATACCATTTGGAATAAAAGCAGCTTCCCAAGAACTTCCAAATATTCAAAAACATCTTGTCCTCCTGTCTCCTACCTTTTGACCTGACAAATAAGCTGTTAGGCAGCAACATTTCATTGTAGCAAGTCTGCCATGTTCACAGTGAGCAGCTGTGACCGCTAATGGGGATCAAAAGCTCCTGCTGGTCAAACTCATAAATACTTTCCCCAAAAATCTGAGTTCATAAAGCAAACTCAAATACCTTTATTTTTACTCAACTATTCCAAAATCGTTTCTAAATTATTAAATTAGTGACTGCTTCCCACCAATGTAATCTACAAGCTACAAAATTGTAGGTAGTAAATCTAATGTGCAATTCATCTTTGGGGTTGTTTTTGAGTAATAAATTGAAGCCACTCAGAAATGACCCCATGTGTTACAAACAGGCAATTAATTAACTTCCCCACTAGTTCTGGCAGAGCAATTTGCTATGCACTTATTACCTATTAAAGACAAGAAATATGTGTAAGCATTTCTGTTGATGTGGTCAGCTCCAGTTCTAAAATATTTTGATTCTGGAACACTTACAGTCTCAGACTTCCAGGGAAATATATGCCAAACAACTAAGACCCTGTAAAGACTCTACCACACAATCCCGAAACTGTCAGTAACATGATACCTCATTTTCCTGTTTGTCAAACAACAGTTCCTTATGGTTCACCTGGCAGAAATTCTAAGATTTCAATGGTAGTGCATAGGAAAAATTGAGCTGAAGGATGGAGTCAGGGCCTAACTGAGTTATGAGTCAATGGAGATCTGAAGTCCAAACTGCAAAGAAAGAGGATATATAATAAATCTTGGGCTCAAATGGCTGATGTCCAAATCCAAAGGATCAATATAGGGAAAGAAGCTAATATCAGAAGTCTGCAGTATGCATCTATACTTTTAGTCTGTTTGGTGAAAGCAACATGATGAGTTGAAGTCCATTCCCCATAAACTCAGATGTCAAACAGTGGCTGTGGGTGTGGGGACCAGAATCCAGTATCTGTTAAGACAGAAGTAGGAAGCTTACAATAGCTTGGAAGAAGGTCAAGGTCTTCTAGTCCCAGGGTGGAAAACTGGGTCATTCTCAAGAAACAAAGAAGAAGCCTCGGAGTTGAAAATTGTACCAGTAATTCCAGAGCTTCCACAAGACCAGCAGATTCCAAAATTAGGAAGAGTAATTCAGATACCACTCACCTACCTACCCATCCACTCTCCCCGCAAGGATGGGGAAAATGGGGCTCTTGATGGCTTTCCTGGCTTAGTTCCCACTATCTCAAGAGCTCCACTAGAAGATGCTAGAAGATGCTTTATGCTAGAAGATAAATCTCTTGACACGAAGCCCCAAGATGTGCCAGAGCAGGCAGAAACTGACACAGCTTGTGAATACTCCATCAACAATCTCCTCGTTTCTTTCTGACCTGCAATCTGCCTCTTTCCTCCCTCAAGTTCTTCTGATGAGGTAAGGGGAGAAGTTCAAGTGGAGAAGAATAGAGCAAAGTGAAAATGAAACTCACTATTAATAACCATTTGATAGCACTAGTAAGACTCCCATACTACTTAAGCTGAAAGGTTTTAAAAATTAAGTACCAACCATTAGTTTCTAAATGAAGAAACTGGCTCACAAAGAACAAAATGTCTCACTCAAATTCACACAGGCTGTTGGTCACAGAACCAAAACTAGAAACCAGATCTGCTGTCTCTTAATCCAATATACACCTCACCACAAGACATTGTCATCAAAGCAGATGGCACCAAAATAAAGTTCCTGGGAAGGTAAACATCCCAGGGATTCATGACTGTTTCTCCCACTTGACAACTAATTTATGTGGATCTGACTGTATTCTTTTCTAATTACTGCTGTGCCAGGATAACTTATGGGTTTTAAAAACATATCAGTCCTGACACTGCATTTCATGAAATCTAGAAACAAACAAAAATAAAGGATGGATTTGGATCTGATGCCTACAGAACACTCCAGGAGGAAAATGACAGAATCCTAGAATGAAATGGTGTGCAGTCAGCCTAAGAAGTCCCAGGAAACACAGACTGATGTGTCAGAGATGACATGTTGCCAAGAATACCCTTAGATTATGTCTGGAGCTTGAAGGACACCATTTGAAAAACAGTCATCCAAATGAATTTTTCATATACAGCACTCATAAAGAAATAAAAAAAATTGTGTTCCTACAATAAGTTAACATTTTTCTAATTCTCAAATGTAACGCCAAGACTTGAGAGGAAAAAAAGTAGATGGTGGCAACATATGTTGGAATGGACCTGGTCATTAAAGGTCAATAAAGTAGGATTCCAGAAGACGCCTTACACGAATCCTAACATGAGTGACTGGATGAAGGAAAACTTGGTTTCCAGATGAAACACCCGTTTTAGAAGCCAAAATGATTCTTTATCCCAGATGGGATATGGTGGAATACCATAGGCAACCGATTGAAAAAAATGTGTTTCTTTCTGCCAGGTCACTTTGGCCATGTCAGGACACCCAATTGCATATTCCCAGCCTCCTTCTGCCTCTGACAAGTTTGTGGCATGTATCAACTGCTTGACCAGGGCAAACTTAAGCTAATTGCAATGTGAAATACACATCAGCAATCACCAACTGAAAATCCTTAGCAAAGTAAAGCAATGCTGAATTTGTCCCCTGGATAATAACCCGTGTGATCTATAATGATTATGGAAAAACAGCATGTTAAGAATATTGACAACTTCAAGGTAGTTGATAGGTAACTTAAGTAGGAATTTTGTTGTTGTTGTTGTTTTAAGGGAGTATCTTCCCTGAGAAACCTAGGTGCCTTGTTCATAGAAAAAAAAAAATGGTGATACCAAAGAATCATTTCATTTCTTGGCTATACATTTATGAAATCCTGAGAAGTGGATTCCTGTGAATTCCTTTGATCTCCATTCTCTGAAACACAGGGCACCTGTAACACAGACCCAGCCACAAATGAAAGCCACATAAATGAAGAGCAAATATGGATAGAATTAGTACTCACAACTTGCAACATATGTTGACTAAGGTCTTTCTGTGTGCCCAGAGCCTGCAAACATTCTATTCTAAGGAGTGCCCAGCTCCTGTCCACTTGTATTTTTGATCAGATTTGGGGGAGTTGTGTTTTGTTTTGTTTTTAGTTTTTCCTTTTTCTTTTTTCCTGGCTGCAACTCAACAATTATAGGGGAACTTTAATTTATTTACTGGTTCAGAGATTGTGATCTATCTCCTTCAACTTTACTCCATTCCTGCCAAATCTATTGGCAATGGAAAATTGTTTAATGGGCACACAGAAACTTGCTGGAAGAGATAAAGTTTCACCAGTTGCTATTGTATTCAATGTTGTACCTATTACCAAAGCACGTGTTAGTTCAATACAATCGACTCTCTATATACTATTCTAAAATGGAGATGATAGTCCTAAAACAGCATCTCTCAAAATTTAAAGTGTTTCAGATTCTCCTGAAGGACAAAACATAGATTTCTGGGTCCTATCTCCAGAGTTCTGATTCAAGAAGTCTGGGATAGAGTTCAACAATCTGCCTTTCTAACAAGTTCCCAGGTGATGCTGATACTGCTTGTCCAGGGACCACACTTGGAGATGTACTGTTCTAGAATTTCCTACCTTTGTCTGCAGGTCATATAAACAAATCCAAAGTTAAAGTGTGGATATGGAATCATAGCGATACTTAGTTTCAATCTTGCTTTGTGCAAATTGTGATTATGGCATAATAAGGACTATTATATTTTTTCAATGTAAGGTGTGAGTTTGGGCAGGATTTCTCTCCTTCATATTGTGTGTATGTATGTATGCACGCACATAAGTATGTTTGCTAAAGGACTCACTTGATGAGCTGGTACCCCACATTTCAGAGGAGTGGAGAACTAGAACCTTGAATGAGGAAGATCAGGATCCCTCAATGGTGCCTAAAGGAACCGTGGATTCATCTCATACCAGGAACCAAGTCTAAGAGGAAGATCCTCAGCAAAGAAAGTTGAATAGGCAAAAAGACTCAGCTTAAAGAAGTTGGCATTTGCTCTTAAATTCAGCCAGGGATCCAAATTGAATATTTTCTGGATGCTAAGGAAACAAGATAAACTCAAGGGCTTCACCATGAACAGATACAGACTTGGAAGAAAGGAATTCAGGCATAGGCAAATGTACGGCACATTATTTGGGGCTAGAATAAGTCCTTATCTTAGGATAAAGGCATAATGCAGTGTGAAGTACAGTCCAATTTACTGATGCTTTTATTGGGTCACAATGTTAAAAACTGTATTCTGAGGACTTGCCTATTTTTATAATGTTTGTAATTTTTGTGGTTATTGATAATCCCTCCTGGCTTTTCATTTCTTTAAATTGTAGTGGTTCTTTGTATCACCCATTAGAAAATAATTCTATTCTCTTTTAGCTGAGTATAAAAAAGGAATATTTTTTCATATTTAAGACAAAGAAAAAAACTGAATTATGAGGGTCGAGAACTGTAAGAATCAAAGTGATAGATGCCACAAAGAAAAGCAAGAACTCAGGAGGAAGGTTATAGAACACTCAAATCTCACATTCGGACATTTCCCACCAGAGGGGTTCTTTCCTCAGTCCTTACAGGATTTTTTTTTAATATAAGCAACTCATTTATTTAGACCATAATGGCTTCTCTAGGTTTACTTGCTCCAGATCAGGTGTTTCCAGGAGCGAAGGGTACATATCATTGCCTCAAAATCTTAATATGTAGAGGAGGTGATCAGTAAATATTTGTTTAATAGCTAATTATTCTTTGTGCTAGATATATTAGAGTAGGGGCATAGAATTTCCCACCCTTCAAAGAGCTTATAGTCTACTGGGATGCATAAGCAAGTGGATAAATTGTTACAATGGCCTGTTAAATGCTACCATGAAAGAATGACAGGAGGGCTAAAAAGTAACACATGGAATATCAGGTAAGGCTTTATAGAAGAATTTTAGTGCAGCCTAACACCTGAAAGATGGACTGGAGAAATAAGAACTAGTCAGCCGAAAGAGTAAAGCAGAAAGAAGAGGGTACCCAAAAGCCCAGCAGTGAGTTATACACGTGAACTGAAAAGGACTTAGTTTAATCAGAATCCAAAACAATGGAGGTGTTCTAAGCAGAGCAACCATATACATTACCAACGAAACCAGGACACTTTGGAAATGGAATGGGGCTGCTATTAATAAAACACAGAACAACAATGACTTAAATTGAGATGTAGGATCACTCTAATTATGGTTCACGTTAAGAAGCTTGGACTTTACGCTAAAGATATAGGAAATCCTTGGGAGAATTACAAACAAGAACATGGCATGATCACATTTGTAGTTTAGAAAGATGATTGTGGCATCTGGATAGGTTGAAGGTGCCATATGGGAAGGGCAGTTGACAACAGTTCGACAGTTCTGCAAAAGAAGATGGTTAAACTAGAAAAGTGCCTTAAAAAGTGGAGAATCATGGATGAATTCCAGGGAGTCACAGAGGCTGACGTGGAGTTTACCTGAGAGCCACAGAAGTTGCTAACTAGGCCAGGGAAAGCACTGCCATGGAGATGTGACTGACTTGTTTTGTCTTCAAAATCTGGCTATCCATTCATGGTCATAACTTTAATTAAGGAGCTTTGATCAGCTTGTATTTTACATAAGTGAGAATCAGTCATGTTACATATTAAAAATAGAAACAACTGTGTTGCTAACTTCCGAATTCCTCCAGAATTGATACCAAAATAAAATAATATACATTATGTAAGTTGGGTAGACTAGATGTCCCAATGTTCTAATATCAGTTTTTATTTCATTTAAATTCACCCCAATCAATGTTGGTTAAAAATCAATAACTCATTTTGGGTTAAGACAAAGTTTCTTTGATACAATAAGATAAGCACATTTCATAGAAGAAAAAATTAGTATGTTGAACTTCATCAAAATTAAGACTTCTGCTCTTCAAAAGGCATTGGCAAGCAAATGACAAGAAAAGTTACAGACTAGAAATGTTTTCATATTATACATCTGATTAAAGACTTATGTTCTATATACATATTTTAAAACTCCCAAAGCTCAATAATAAAAAAAAATCCAATAAAAGGCCAAAAAAATTGAACAGAAACATCTCCAAATATGATAGATGGATGGAAGGATGGAAAATAAGTACATAAAAAATGTTTGTCATCAGTAGTTATTAGGAAAATTAAAACTAAAATTGCTACACATTTATTACTACAGTTAAAACTGAAAAAGACTATACCAAGTGTTGGCAAGGATAAGAAGAAACTAGAACTCTCATACACTGCTGATGGGAACGTAAACTGGTACAATCGCTTTGGAAACAGTTCGGCAGCTTCTTAAAAGTTAAAAATAAACCTTTCATATAATCCATCCATTTATCCAAGAGAAATGAAAGTATCGTTCCATAAAAGGATGTATACGCAAATATTCATGGCAACTTTGTTTGTAATAACTAAAAACTGGAAAAAACATAAATGGCCATCCATACGTGAATGTGGAATCCATTCCACATTCCACATTCATTTCACATTCATTCCACATTCCACTAATTCTGGAATATCTACACAATGGAATACGACCCAAAAAAAAAAGGAATGCAACAACATGGAAGAATCTCCAAGAAACCAGACCAAAAAAAAAAAAAAAAAAGATAATACACTGTATGTATGATTCCATTTATATGAAGTTCTAGAAAATACAAAATAATCTATAGTGACATAAAGCAGATCAGTGGTTGCCTAGGGGTGGGGGGAGAGGTAAGAGGCAGGACTACTTTGGGGAGCAATGGATATATTCATTATTTTGATTGTGGTGACAGTCTCACGGGGCCACACATTATGTCAAACCTTATACACTTTAGATATGTAGTTGTTGTATGTAAATTCTACCTCAGTAAAGTCATTAAAAAGAAAAAAATCAATCACGCTTAGTACTAAGACTTCCTGATGAGCTGAACAGAAAAGTCAGAGGGACGCCTGGGTGGCTCAGTCAATTAAGCGTCTGACTGTTGAACTTGGCTCAGGTTGTGATCTCTCTGTTCACAGGATCAAGCCCCACAGTTCGTGGGACCAAGCCCCAAGTCAGCCTCTACACTGATAACATGGAGAATCAGTGCATGGGATTCTCTCTCCCCCCTTTCTCTGCCTCTCCCCCACTTACGTGCATTCTCTATCTCCTCCTCTCAAAATAAACAAATAAACTGTAAAAAAAAAAAAAGTCAGAAAGTCTTTTGTGAGATCACCACCTACATTGAAACTGATTATCTCGATGTTTTTACTCCCAAATATGAGCAGAAAGTGCATGAATAAGCCAGGCCAAAAATGGGCTGTTAGGTAGGCATACCTCCTAGTGTGCCAAGGACAATTCCAATTTCCACCTATTATCTGGCATAATTATTAATTAAATGCCCTTGCATTCTCAAAAGTGTCCTGATTTGTAAACAACCAGTTACAGATAGTCCCCCCACATCCCAAAGTTCACATTATACCACCTTGCTTTTACAAAAGACCTACATTAGCACCTGTTTTCAGTCACCAAAACAAATCTGAAGAGGACTTTTGCTTTTGCAAAAAGTGAAAATAACATTCAGCATGTGTGTTGCTGAGAGCCCATCACAAGCAGCAAGAGGGACACCGCCAGGCTCCTCTCCCCCGGTAACTACTCTCAGCATCTCAGCATCAAATGGCCACAGCTTTGAACTGTGTCTGTGAGCATCTGTGCTTTATCTCAATTTATTTTATGCATTCTTTAGCAACATGTGTCCTAAGGTATCAGAAAAGCCTAAGGTTTGGGGGTCTGGAGATGCTTAAAAATTTTTTCCATATAAATTAATGGTAATTGTTTCTTCACTTTACATCATTTCAACTTATGAAAGCGTTCATAGAAACACTCTACTTTCAGATAACAGGGAACCTGTATCCAATCACTGTCACTGTACTCTTAGGCAACCTAGGAAGATGTGATCATCTTCCCAGGTATTTACGACAGAAAGCCAACTTGAAAATCACCAAAGTAGCTTTTTTTTTTTCTTTAAAGTAGGCTCTACACCAGGCACAGGGTTTGAACTCTTGACCCTGAGATCAAAACCTGAGCTGAGATCAAGAGTCAAATTCTTAACCTACTGAACCACCCAGGCGCCCCTGAAGTAGCTATTGTAAAAAGAATTTCAAATTAGGCTTCAGAGCAACCAGGAAGATGTTAACCAAAATAGAATTTGGTTAATGAAATACAAACAAAATAAAGAAAGCAAGACATCATTAGACTTTAAATGAAAAATCAGAATATGAACGAAAGGATCAACACCCATTTCATGGACCAGAAGCACGTTCATTTGTTTAGCACCAACGAAGTGACAGGACTACGCTGAACGCTAGGAATGCACATTTTGAACGAGTAGCATGGGCAAATAGGATGGCTGTAAAATAATCTTTAAAAAACATCACAGACTGGGCCAGCCAGTTCTCAACTGTAAGATTATTTCTAATGGTGTCAAACAGTCTTGAGGACAAGGGAAGGACTCTGCTGCAAGAATTTTGAGCTCATTGCCTTCCATTTCTTTCGAGGAACTATTTTGTTTTGGCAATATTGGGCACCAAGTAAATATTTACTAAAGAACACATTAGTTAATTAATTTTCACTCGATGTATTTTCTTAGGCTAAATTAACAACTTTTGCCAGAGGCAAGCATCAGCTTGTGGCCTAGACAAAGCCTCTTTATTAGGGTCCGTGTACAAACACAGTAATAGTTGTAAACACAAGTTAGTTTTATTCTCCTGGATATTACATCATAGAGTTTGTAGAAAAATTAAAATAAAGTAGACATTGAAAAAATAGATATTAAATACACAAAGTATAATCAAGTAGTGTTGGTTAATTTATTACAGAGGAGGAGAGTGGTCCAAATCAATGATCCTGGCCTTTCATCCCCTCATATCCATCAAAAATCCTCCATAGCCCAGGATGGTAAGACACAGGCACTGCCCTTGGGTAAGGAACTCCTTCAACCCCAGGCACGCACGCCCCTCATTTATTGCTCAATACTTTGCCAGGAAGGGACCATGGATCTCAGAGGCGGGTGGTGCATACACTGTTCATTTCTGTCCTCATGATACTCGAAATTTGTCTGAAGAGGAGAGTCTAGTATTATGTCAAATTCTCTTAACTTTAACATTTCAAAAGACTTACTTACTCATTATTAAAGATACTCATTTTCAACTAACTAAACCAGATATGGTTGTGAATGATGATGACAAATATAAACCTTGTGATCAGTCCATAGACAGTAATATCTGTGCAGTGGTTTTTTTAGACACAACATGTATAAATTCTAATGAATAACTCTGCTATAAATTAATTGGTGAATTAATTAATTTACTTCAAGTCTCATTCATAGTGATGGGAAAGTCCATGCCTCTAAAGAAGCTATGGGCACACAGTTGAATTGGTTTCATTCATTTTGTGTTACTTAGAGGCACAAGTAGAAATTTTCAATTCTTCTCTGAATCTTCTCAGCATCCCTAGAAGACTGACCACTTACGAAAAATGTAGCAAAAAAGAAAAAATACACGTAACTAGGATGCAGGGTGCCTGTCCAGGCCAATGAAGAGGTACAAACACTAACGTGCTTTTCTCATGACTTTGGGAGGTGAGCACACATGTGGAATGGAGAGTTTTCAATGGAGTTTATGATCATGTCAAACACATATCTAGTGGAAGTGCCAATGAACATGAGACGGTGTCCTCCAAGCTCTGTCAAAGAGTCCTTAGACACTATAAACAAAACTGTATTTTACCCCATAGTTTCAAAAACTAATAGTTCTTATTTTTTTTATGTTTATTTACTTTTGAGACTGAGAGAGCACAAGCGGGACTGGGACTGGGGGGGAAGGGGGTGCAGAGGATTCCAAGTGGACTCTGCACTAACAGCAGCAAGCCCGATGTGGGACTAAACTCCCAAACTGTGAGATCATGACCTGAGCAAGTCAGACACTCAACCAACTGAGCCACCCAGGTGTCCCTAAAAACTAATAATTCTTAAGCAAACTTTAAGCTGCAAATTTCTTTTAAGTAAGAATTTATGTAATTTCTCCATCTCTCTGAATAATGCATTTCTTCTCATTATAGTTTATTTTAATCCCCATGGTAGGTGAGGACACCATTTATGGTTTAAGAAAATTGGGGGGAATAAAAGGTCAGTCTAGAGTCAGTTGTGGTAGTGGAAAAATATCTGGCCGGTATATTTCATGGAATGTTTTGCAATCGCTTTTAAAATCTCTGGAAAGCTACCACTGAAGAACTTTATAGAAATTAAGGAGTTATTGGCAAGCACTGTTGACTGAGACAGCTCAGTGGAAAGATACCAATCCCCCAAAATATAATTCTTGTTCCCCTTCTTCTTTCTCTAGCAATCGCCTGCCATCTAGTGGATGTAATGCAATCTAGTCATGAATTTCCTTAAAAACAAGTACCCGTACTCATCGTATAACGTAATAATGTTTCTAAAATAAGAACAGGGGCAGGAGCTTACACTACTACACCCCCCAAAAATACACTCTATCTGGTAAAGATGTAAAAGAGCCAGGGTGGAGTCCTTTCTTTCCAAGACTTTTGAAAACCAGATCATTTTCATGCTTGACTAATTAAAAACCAATCCCAATAAAATCCATGCAAAATCAAACTCAAATAAAAAAGAAATGCTATTTTCATACTTTATGTTATTTTCATGCTTATTCAATTAATTGTTTCGCTTCAGCATACTATAATTTTAACATTTGTGCCAAAAATCATATAATCAGTATTTATTGAGCGCCTCTAATAATGTACACTATGGGAAATATAAAAAAGTCAGTGATGTAAACCCAGCTCTTACATTTACAGTCTAGTCAGGGAGAGAAAAATAACCCAAATGCAGCAATTAGCCACCATGCTAACGTACGTGGTCCAAAGGAATGAGAGATCAGTGAAGACAATTTAAATATAAATTGGAGACAAATGACCAAATTCTTGGGCCTAGCGACTGTGAATATGCTCTTTTTTATGGGAATGGGGAATTAATATCTTAATATAAAGGAAAGGAAAATGGATCTGTAATGATATAGACTCACGAGAGTAGTCATATCATGTGAATCCGGGCCATATCGTACTCTGATCAAATATCACTTGAGCAAAATTTGCAATATCATGAAAATATTATGAAAGAGTTAAGTCATATTGCTACTACCATCTGAGTCATTAGACTCTTTTTATCTGCCCTCAGTTGAGCAACTACTGTCTGAATGTAAATGGAACCAAATTCCTATAATGAGACTCTAAGAATATTCTTTCAACCCTTCCTGTTAACCAAAGAGAAACTCCTGATTGCCAGACTTTTAAAATGTCTGGGAAGGGAAACACGAGTTCGCAGAGTCTGTGCATTAGTGAACTCTCCACTCATCATGACCTCCAGGTGACATGTTCCCTCTGCAGAAGGGCAGGGCCAGGCTGCCCTTTGGAAACTGAGGCTGCTCCCTGGAGAGCCACAGTGGAGCCCCTCACCCTAATCAAGGGCCACCACCTATTCTCCTTTCATTCCCCCCACCAGGGGACTTTGTTACTTATAACTACTGTTCATCTTACTTTAACATGAATTTTAATGTGCTTTATATTTTAAAGAAATTCTTGATTCTATAGTTAAATTTTTCTGTTCTCATCTACCTGTTCTTTGAATTTTAGGCCTCTTCCTATTTATACGACCTATATAATAATAATTAAAATTATCATTTGTTGTCTACTGTATACCTCTCACTTACGTTCTTTTATTTAATATTTTTAAAAGCCCCGTCAGATTATTATTGTCTCATTTTTGTAGATAAGAAAACTGATACTCAGAGAGGTTATCCAAATTGCACAACATGACACAGAGCGAAACAAGATAGGAATTTGATTTTAGATCTTACTCAATTCAAATCTTGTCTGTGTGTGTTGTTGCTGTTTGTTTGTTTTACTGGACTCTAACTGCTTTCTACTAAAAAATAGATTTTAAAAGACTATTTGGGGGCAGCTGGGTGGCTTAGTTGGTTGGGTGTCCAACTTCGGCTCAGGTCATGATCTTGTGGCTTGCGGGTCCAAGCCCCAGGTCGGGCTTTGTGTTGGCAGCTCAGAGCCTGGAGCCTGCTTTGGATTCTGTGTCTCCCTCTCTCTCTGCTCCTCTCCTGCTTGCATTCTGTCTCTCCCTCTTAAAAATAAAGAAACTCTAAAAAAATTTTTTTAAATAAATAAAAGACTATTTGATCTTCTTTTGATCTTCCTCTGCTGGAGGTGTAATCTCTTCATATATTTCCTCACAATTCACAAACACTAATTTAATCAGATGGATTAGATTTGGAAAAAGATCTTTTAGGTCAGGGAGTACAACTTCTCACCAAGAATAGGATTTTTCCCCTATAAGGTATTTATTGCTCAAACACATTTATAATAAAAATTGCGTTTTTCTATTGCATACCCCCTGTGAAGCCATCCCAACAGCATCTAAGGTTACCATGTAAATACCATTAAACATTTGCCATCTCTCATTGCAAGCCTCTTGCAGCTATAGTTACCTACCCTCCAACCCCTTTACTTCTCAGTGGAAACATTCTGCCATTTCTACTCAAGAGAATCATTTCTTCAGTAGCTAACCTGTCACTTGACTCCAGTGGAGGGACGGGTTAACAGGAACAAGGTTTCTGTCACTAGCTAAAGACTTTCACAAAGAACAAAGTGACCTAAACTCACAGCTGATGAGCGGCTAGGTATTCTCAAGAGCCTTGTTAGCGGTCACATTTCTGGTGAGCTCTTGCTCCGAAAGTTCTTTACAACAAAAGGGTGGGAAAAGGACCCATATGAGTTCACAGGCCCCATGGAATTACTGGTATAGCTCACTAAAACAACATAAGCCAATGAAGGGTTCCTAAGGAGATGAAAGTCCTTGTTCCTTATGAGTAGCTCAAGGTTTTTCTAGAAAATGAACCCAAAGTCAAAGTAACAGATTCTACCCACTGGATTCTCCTAATTAAGCAAGATATCGACTAAAAAGTATTGGAGATTTAGAAAACTTTTTTAAAACTTCCAGTACTGTCAAGTACACACCTAATGAAGTTGAAAGGGACGTTAGGTCAACTTGGTGGGGGTTAGTTACTTTCGTGATGCTGGTCTGCGGGGAGATGGTATACAAGATCATGGAAAGCAAAAGCCACAATTGATGTACAGAGGCAAAGGTTGCTATCTCTCCATTTGTGCAAGGAATCACCATAAAGATACTCACCTCCTTAGTGAGTATCTATTCTGCAATTAACAAAAGTTAAAAAATTTTTCAGAAAGATAACTGGGATAGGGGCAGGAGATAAGGTGGGGAGAACCCACACTTTAAAACCTGCCATACTTGAAGCTACTGAAAATCTGCAAAGAGCTAAACGGTGGCTAAGAGCACACAGAGTCAGACAACCCTGAGTTCAAATCCTAACTCTGCTACATACCACCTAGGAGAAGTAACTGGGCCTTCCCCTTTCTGAAAACAGGAATGTTGTGAAGATGGAATGAAATAATGTGTAGAAACACTTGGCACATGGTCTGGTATATCTACCTGCTCAAAAAAAGTCTCTAAAAGGGACCACGGATCCCACCAGACCTTCTCCTTATAAAAGTTCCTAAATCCTCATCAGGCAACAACCACCTGGGATGAGCCTGTCATCTGACAAAGTTAGATGTACTGACTGGATGCAGCAAGGGAGGGTGCTCCGAAGCAACCATGGAACGCCACTCAACAACACAGAGGAGGGACGCGTTTGATCTACAATCTGACTTCCCTGAAGGATTCTGAGAAACATCTAAGGGAAGTAGGGGCCAGTTCTGTTTTGGCTGCTGTTTCCAGGGCACGATTAGGAAAAATCAGGATTACCAAGGGACTGGGTGCTGTCACACAGTAAGGTCAGTTTAGCAACTGGATATTCCCAGTATTAAGTAGATATAAAAAGCCGACCTAGGGGCACAATTCAGAAAAATGCATTTACTCCGAGTGGGTCTTTATGGCATTTGACAGCTGTTGCATGACCTTGAGAGAAATATATCTCCTGTTAGTTTTGCGACTGACTTATTTAGGTCCCTATGAGGGCTGCTTTTCCCTTTTCCACTCTGACTTGATTTTCACTCTCTGTTCTAGACAGGCTTTTCCTCTTTCTAAGTGGCCTCCTAGAAACTGGGTGTGGGGTTGACTAGAACTCTCTGTGCTATCTCTATAACTTTTCTGTAAGTCTAAAACTATTCTTTTAAGAGGCCTTTACACAACCACTGACAGATGCTTATACAATCTTCCTACAAGCACCACTTCGCAGGAAAGTAATTCCATTCCATGTTTTAACACCTAAAAGTCTTAATTCTTTCTCATTTTCAGCCAAAATATGCTTTGTGTAAGCTATCCTTTCAAGGTCCCAGATAGGTTTCTGTAAAGCTACATGGAATAGGTTTACTTCTTTCCCAAAAGTTTTTTATTAATATTATTATTTTATCCTTCAGATTCTTCTCCAAAGTATATCTCTGGTTTCACATCCAGTTGCCAGTGACCCTCTATTAACAAGGCACACTACTGGACGGAGCATTCTGATGTGGTTTGACCTTGTTGGTTTGGGGCATTCCTCCATAGTCGTAAAGGCTGTGCCTACATTGCCCTTTTCAGCAATAGGTTGTGCTGTTGGCTCATATTGTGCGTGTGGAAGCAAAATCCCCTACATCTTTCCCATGTGAACTGGGGCCAAGCTAGCTGCCCTCTCCGCATTTCTTTTTTTTTTTTTTTTTTTTTTTTTTTTTTGAAAGTGAATATTATTTTTATTTTTTTATTTTTTTTGTTATAATAGTTTATTTCCAAATTGGTTTACATATAACACCCAGTGTTCATCCCAACATGTGCCCTTTTTAATGCCCATCACCCCCTCTCCCCCCTCCCTCATCCCCCTTACCCTCAGTTTTTTCTTAGTCTTTGAGAGTCTCTTATGTTTTATCTCCCTCCCTCTTTGTGTCTTTTTTTTCTTTCCCCTCTTCCCCTCCCCCTGGTTTTTGCTTAGTTTCACAAAGTCCACCTATTCGTGGAAACATATGGTATCTGTCTTTTTCTGACTGACTTATTTCACTTAACATAATACCCTCCAGTTCCATCCATCTTGCTACACATGGCCAGATTTCATTTTTTCTCATTGCCACGTAGTAGTCCATTGTATATAAGTACCATAACTTCTTTATCCATTCGTCAGTTGATGGGCACTTGGTCTCTTTCCATGATTTGGCTATTGTCGAAAGTGCTGCTATGAACATTGGGGTACACGTGCTCCTATGCATCAGCATTCCTGTGTCTCTTGGGTAGATTCCTAGCAGGGCTATTGCTGGGTCATAGGGTAGCTCTATTTTCATTTTTTTGAGGAACCTCCACACCGTTTTCCAGAGTGGCTGCACCAGTTTGCATTCCCACCAACAGTGTAGGAGGGTGCCTACTTCTCCACATCCTCGCCAGCATCTATAGTTTCCTGATTTGTTCATTTTAGCCACTCTGACTGGTGTGAGGTGGTATCTCAGTGTAGTTTTGATTTGTATTTCCCTGATGCTGAGTGACATTGAGCATCGTTTCATGTGTCTGTTGGCCATCTGAATGTCCCCTTTGGAGAAGTGTCTATTCATATCTTCCGCCCATTTCTTCACTGGGTTGTTTGTTTTTCGGGTTTGGAGTTTGGTAAGTTCTTTATAAATTTTAGATATTAGTCCTTTATCCGATATGTCATTTGCGATGATCTTTTCCCATTCCGTTGGTTGCCTATTCGTTTTGTTGGTTGTTTCTTTTGCCGTGCAGAAGCTTTTTATCTTGATGAGGTCCCAATAGTTCATCTTTGCTTTTAATTCTCTTGCCTTTGGAGACATGTCGAGTAAGAAATTGGTGCGTCTTAGGTCAAAGAGGCTTTTTCCTGTTTTCTCCTCTAGGATTTTGACGGTTTCCTGCCTCACATTCAGATCTTTTATCCATTTAGAATTTATTTTTGTGAGTGGTGTAAGAAAGTGGTCTAGTTTCATTCTTTTGCATGTTGCTGTCCAATTCTCCCAGCACCATTTGTTAAAGAGGCTGTCTTTTTTCCATTGGATACATTTTCCCGCTTTGTCAAAGATTAGTTGGCCATATACTTGCGGGTCCATTTCTGAGTTTTCTATTCTATTCCATTGGTCTATGCGTCTGTTTTTGTGCCAATACCATACAGTCTTGATGACCACCGCTTTGTAGTAGAGGTTAAAGTCTGGGATTGTGATGCCTCCCGCCTTGGTTTTATTCTTCAGTATTATTTTGGCTATTCGAGGTCTTTTGTGGTTCCATACAAATTTTAGGATTGTTTGCTCTAGCTTTGAGAAGAATGCTGGTGCAATTTTGATTGGGATTGCATTGAATGTGTAGATTGCTTTGGGTAGTATTGCCATTTTGACGATATTTATTCTTCCAATCCATGAGCATGGGATGTTTTTCCATTTCCTTGTGTCTTCCTCAATTTCCTTCATAAGTTTTTTATAGTTTTCAGTGTAGAGGTCTTTCACATCTTTGGTTAGGTTTATTCCTAAGTATTTTATGGTTTTTGGTGCAATTGTGAAAGGGATTAGCTTCTTTATTTCTCTTTCTGCTGCTTCATTGTTGGTGTATAGAAATGCCACCGATTTCTGTACATTGATTTTGTATCCTGCAACTTTGCTGAAATCATGAATCAGTTCTAGTAGGCTTTTGGAGGATTCTGTCGGGTTTTCCATGTAAAGTATCATGTCATCTGCAAAAAGTGAAAGTTTGACTTCCTCCTTGCCAATCTTGATGCCTTTTATTTTGTTTTGTTGTCTGATTGCTGATGCTAAGACTTCCAGCACTATGTTAAATAGCAGTGGCGAGAGTGGACATCCCTGTCGTGTTCCTGATCTCAGGGGGAAGGCTTTCAATTTTTCCCCATTGAGGATGATATTAGCTGTGGGTTTTTCATATATGGCTTTTATGATGTTTAAGTATGTTCCTTCTATCCCGACTTTCTCGAGAGTTTTTATTAAGAAAGGATGCTGTATTTTGTCAAATGCTTTTTCTGCATCTATTGACAGGATCATATGGTTCTTATCTTTTCTTTTGTTGATGTGATGTATCACGTTGATTGATTTGCGAATATTGAACCAGCCCTGCAACCCAGGGATGAATCCTACTTGATCATGGTGGATAATTCTCTTTATATGCTGTTGGATTCGATTTGCTAGTATCTTGTTGAGAATTTTTGCATCCATATTCATCAGGGATATTGGCCTGTAATTTTCTTTCTTTGCTGGGTCTCTATCTGGTTTGGGAATCAAAGTGATGCTGGCTTCATAGAATGAGTCCGGGAGTTTTCCTTCCGTTTCAATTTTTTGGAACAGCTTGAGGAGGATAGGAATTAACTCTGTTTTAAATGTCTGGTAAAATTCCGCAGGAAAGCCATCTGGTCCAGGGCTTTTATTTGCTGGGAGGTTTTTAATAACGGATTCTATTTCTTCACTAGTTATGGGTCTGTTCAAATTTTCTATTTCTTCCCGTTTGAGTTTTGGTAGCGTGTGGCTATTTAGGAAGCTGTCCATTTCTTCCAGATTGCCAAGTTTGGTGGCATATAATTTTTCATAGTATTCTCTGATGATTGTTTGTATCTCTGAGGGATTGGTTGTAATTTCTCCCTTTTCATTCACGATTTTATTTATTTGAGTTCTCTCTCTTTTCTTTTTGAGAAGCCTGGCTAGAGGTTTGTCTATTTTGTTTATTTTTTCAAAGAACCAGCTTTTGGTTTCATTGATCTGTTCCATTACCTTTTCTGTCTCCATATGGTTAATTTGAGCTCTGATCTTTGTTATTTCTCTCTTTCTGCTGGGCTTGGGTTGTTTTAGTTGATCTGCTTCTAGTTCCTTTAGGCGTGCTGTTAGAATTTGTGTTATTGATTTTTCTTGTTTCTTGAGATGGGCCTGGATTGCAATATATTTCCCTCTCAGGACTGCCTTTGCTGCATCCCAGAGCGTTTGGATTGTTGTATTTTCATTTTCATTTGTTTCCATGTATTTTTTAATTTCTTCTCTGATGGCTTGGTTGACCCAGTCATCTTTTAGTAGGTTATTTCTTAGCCGCCATGTTCTTGGATATTTTCCAGGCTTTCTCCTGTGGTTGATTTCAAGTTTCAAAGCATTGTGGTCTGACACTGTACACGGTATGATCTCAATTCTTTTATATTTATTCAGAGCTTCCCTGTGCCCCAGAATGTGGTCTATCTTGGAAAATGTACCGTGTGCAGATGAGAAGAATGTAAATTCCTTTGCTTCTGGATGAAGGACCCTAAAGATGTCTGTGAGGCCCATCTGTCCTAATGTGTCATTCAGGGCTATTGTTTCTGCGGAGATTTTCTGTTTTGTTGATCTATCCAATGCCGAGAGTGGAGTGTTGAGATCCCCTACTATTAGGACGTTTTTATCGATGAGGTTGCTAATGTTTGTAATTAGTTGTTTTACAAATTTGGGTGCCCCCAAATTCGGTGCGTAGATATTTACAATTGTTAGCTCTTCCTGCTGGATGGTCCCTGAGACTATTATATAATGTCCTTCCTCATCTCTTATTACATCGTTCATTTTAAAGTCTAATTTGTCTGATATAAGTGTGGCTACTCCGGCTTTCTTCTGACTTCCAGTAGCATGGTAGATAGTTCTCCATCCCCTCACTTTCAATCTGAAGGTGTCTTCAGGTTTAAGATGAGTTTCTTGAAGACAGCAAATAGATGGGTCTTGTTTTTTAATCCATTCTGTTATCCTGTGTCTTTTGATTGGCGCATTTAGTCCATTTACATTCAGTGTTAATATTGAAAAATATGGGCTTACAGTCACTGTATTATCTGTAAGTTTCATGTTTGTAAGGCTGTGTCTGGTAGTTTGTATTCTTTGCCTCCTTGTTTTCATAGAGTGCCCCTCAGGATCTCTTGCAGTGCTGGCTTATTTGTGATAAATTCTTTCAGTTTTTGTTTGTTGGGAAAAACCTTGATCTCTCCTTCTATTCTGAATGACAGGCTAGCCGGATACAGAATTCTTGGTTGCATGTCCTTCTTGCTCATCACATTGAAGATGTCCTGCCATTCCTTTCTGGCTTGCCAAGTTTCCGTAGATAAGTCTGCTACTACCCTTATAGGTCTCCCTTTGTATGTTAGGGTTCTTTTGTCCCTAGCTGCTTTCGGGATTCTCTCCCTATCTTTGTATTTTGCCAGCTTCACTATGATGTGCCGTGCAGAAGGTCTATTCAAGTTACGTCTGAGGGGAGTTCTCTGTGCCTCTTGGATTTCCATGCCCGTTTCCTTTCTCATGTTGAGGAAGTTCTCAGCAATGATTTGTTCCAGAACCCCTTCGACTCCTTTCTCTCTCTCTTCTTCCTCTGGAACTCCTATGATACGGATATTGTTTCTTTTGACTGCATCGCTCAGCTCTCGAATTCTCCTTTCCTGTTCCTGGATCAGCTTCTCTCTCTTTTTATCTGCTTCCTCTTTTTCAATGATTTTGTCTTCTAATGCACTAACTCTTTCCTCTACCTCTTCAATCCGTGCTGTGGTTGCTTCCAGTTTCCCCTGTATTTCTTCCAATGTCTTCTTTAATTCTTCCTGACCGTTTTTAAGGTCTTTGAACTTTGCCTCGTAGGACCCCTTGCATTTATCTAAGCTTTTTTCAAGGCCAGCAATTAGTTTTATGATTAACATTCTATATTCAAGTTCTGTTATGTTGCTTATATCTCTTTTCATTAATTCTTGAGCTGTCACTGCTTCTTGTAGACTCTTTTGAGGAGAATTCTTCCGTCTCGTCATTTTGGCTGGATGTGTTATGGGTTGTTTCTTGAAGTTGCCCTGGAAAGGAAAACTGACAGACACACAGAACACAGAAATACTCAAACGTACCGACAAATGGTCCAGACAAGCAGTTCACAACAGAAAAAAATAACAAGTGACTCTCTGAGGGCAATGTCCTGAAGTAACAGCTACACGTTAAGGACAGGGTATGTAGTGTGCTGGTGGCAGAGCATATATAGACAGAATAATGACTGGTGCAGGGAGAAGAAGGAAATGGACTTTGCCCAGGTAGAGCGACTAAAGGGTTTAATCCAGACTGATAGAAATCAGAATAAGGACAGGTGCGAGGGAAAAGGAATAAAGATCGATGTCGTCTAGATGAACTTATACGGCCTGGTTATTCCAGAAAAAGGGCTAGGGAAGTAAAGAAGAGGTTGTAGGACATGTCCTCAAAGAGTGGGTTAAAAAACAAAACAAAAACAAAAAAACAAAAAACAAAAAACAAAACAAAAAAACCCAAACAAAACAAACAAACAAACAAAAAACAAAAAAACAAAAAACAAAAAGAACGAAAAAAATGATTAAGCCAGTCAGTACCCTGGATGACCAGCTCAGGGATGGGGATCGGTAGGAATGAGAAAGGGAGGGATAAATTTAAAAAGAAGAAATGACTGGCGTTACTCCAGGCAGCAATCTCCACTTGGATCAGTCGCTCCTGCTGATAGTTTGGGAGGGGCGTGGTTTAGTGTAGGCGGGTCCGGCCTCCACTGCTGCAGGGATGGCTTCTGGGGTGACTTCCTGGCTTGTGAGACAACAATGGCGTCTCTCCAGACCCGCGCCACCAGTCCTGGAGGCTTTATTCGCCCCTTTATTTCTGTTCTCTCTCCACCGCCCACGCCAGCCTAGTGTGGTTTACTGGAGCCGCGCCTGGGGCTGCCTGGGTGCCTGCTGCCTATCCCGGCAGAGTGCGTGCCCGGAGGCGCTGGGCGAGGGTGGCGCGGTGGCGCGGCCCTCTGCTACCCCCCGATTTGGCTATAACTGTGCGGGGGTTAGAGGTGCTCCGCAGGAGCCGCCGCCTGAGTCCCCCCTGCCTGTCCCGGCAGCGCGCGCGCCCCGGAGGCGCTGGGCGAGGGTGGCGCGGTGGTGCGGCCGTCTGCCACCCCCCGATTTCGTTATAATTGTGCCGGGGTTAGAGGTGCTCCGCAGGCGGCGCCGCCTGCGTCCCCGCTGCCAGTCCCTCCCGCGCGCGTCCCAGTGGCTCAGGACGAGGTTGGTGCGGTCCCAGCAGCGCGCGGGGATTGCTGCTGTTTGCCACTGAACTTCTCTTCAAAAGCCCCTCTCCGCATTTCTAAAAGCTATACTCACAGTTTATTTTTTAAGCCAAGCATAGAACTTTACTGGTAGCATTCATCTTAAGTTTCTCCTACCTGTCAACACTGCAACAGAATTGAAGAGTTAAGAACCAGAAATTCTGGGTACAAATTCTACTTCTCTAACTATTTGAATAACTTTAAGCAAGTCCGTTTACCCCCCTGGGTCTCCAAGCTTTACCATTGACAATCTAAGGTCTCTTCGTCTCTCCTCATGGGAGCCTATCATATAAAGAGTCAGTCTATGGAACTATATTTCGTCTTTATTTCACTAATGAAGAAACAGATTCTAGGGGGAGAGGGGGGCCAATTAACTTGCCCAACACTGTATATATTTTTCCACTGTATATATATTTCCAGGATTCTAGCAAGCACAGTCAGGGGCTAAGCCTTTACCCCCACTCAAAACAGTTCTCCTACATCACTGATCTTCCTTCTGCTTCTGCATCCAAGGCTATCAAGAACCTTCTCAGCCTGGAAAAACCTGTCTGCCCCCAAGTAACCTCCACTAGCTGCTTCATCCTATTCCTCCTTCCACATACACCTGCTTAGAGGCCATGTGTACCCTTACTTGCATCTCATTTTCATTTTTTCCTTTGTCCCCTGACAATCAGGATTGTTTTCCGACACACTACTGAAACTGGTCTCTCGACCAGTAGACCCAGGGGCCTTATCTCAATCATTATCATCATTGACTTTTCTGACTCCTCTTCCTTCTCCCCAGAGTTTCCATAAAGTTTTTGTTTGAACTTTTCTCCTTTTCAGAAAACTTCAACTATCGTTTCTATACGAATGGCTCCCAAATCTGCATTACTAGCTCTGACCTTCGGACACACAGGACAGGATCATTCATTGTGATATGAACTTAGGGTGAGCTCTCCCTGTATTTTCCTCTTTCTGCTATTCCAAACAGGTAGCTTGGCCCTGAGAGGTCTTCCAGGGAATTTTGCTGTATGGAAATTTGAAGGCCCTACTAGATGGAAATTCTGTCCAGTGGCTGCAGGCAGATTTGTGGTAGCCTTTGTCTGAAACACTATTAATAACTCCAAAGCTATAAAGCAGGTAAAAGTCCACAGTGATATTTAGCAGGAGGTCAGAGTGCTAACAGGCATTTTGCCAATCTCTCATAAAAGTACAAAAATATTCTCTTTTCAGCTAGAAGAAGAACAAGTGATAAAGCTTAAGAGGACGTCTGGTTACCTAGATGTGTAAATAAATATGGTTTGTTTTAGGGCCGAGAACATTTTTTAAAATCCTTGTCCATTTGCATGTCATGGAAACAGTCAAAACAATCCATACGACAACCTTTTAGTGCAAACAAGAATGTGCTATACACATTGCTGAAACAAAACAGAAACACACCAGGAAAAAAAGTGAGTAGCAAGCTCAATTGAGGACTCACCACGTGTTAGAGAGAGAGAGAGAGAGAGAGAGAGAGTCTTCTTCATTCAATGATTCAATGATATACTTATGAGCACTAAATGTCTTCCAATGTTTTGTGAAACAGATGGGAACTTTACTTGGTGTGAGGAGTTACCGATAATATTAAATGGAAGAACAAAGCTCAGAAACCCCAAATTCCCACCACAACCACCCATTGCCCCCCCATAATTGACAGTCAATAAAAAAACAAATTTAGACAGACATTTTTAAGAGACTACATCAATTTAATTTTATAGAACAGTAAAAGCTGGAAATTAAAATACTTCTATAATTCATGTATAAATCCTCACATAAATCTTAGACTATTACCTGAAGATCTTTTATATTTTCCAGAATATTCATGTCAGCTTGAAGACACATTGTCTTCACATGCTGCAATAGAATAGATTTTTTTTTAAGTTAGGTCATGTATGGATTATTTAAAGACAATTTTATTTTTCATTTCTCTTGAACTCATTTTTTTCATTAAGAAAACAGGCTCTTGGTAACAGTACCATATTAGTAAAGAATTTCCAGTGTCACCCTGCTTGACTGGAAATCTTACTACCTGAGGTGGGCCTAGTTTTTCAGTCATGGGAATATATTTCAGGACATCAAATTGAAGGGAAAGTGCTTATGTATGTGAAAATATTTTTATACTAAGTAATATCACACGTAGTGGAAATTACAAAATATGGTTCTGACTAACCTGGGAAGAGAAAATTTGTTAATGGTGGTAAATTCAGGGTAAGAAAGTAAGAAATAGTTTGTACCATGTTCGAGAAAAACTATAAAAGAGGGCAGGTGGAAACATTCAGAGACTGCAAGCTGTCTCTAATATCCATCTTTCCCTTTCTTTTGGAGTATTCTACTTTTTAGCTGTGCACATGGCCACCTAGAATAAACACTACATTTCAAGAAGCTAGAGGTGGCTATGTGACCTTTATGCTCTACCCAATGAGACTGAAGTAGAAGTTCCTGCGACAGCTTTCAAGAAAGCAGTGTGGAGGTTCCTCAAAAAATTAGAAATAGAACTACCCTATGACCCAGCAAGAGCACTGCTAGGAATTTATCCAAGGGATACAGGAGTGCTGATGCATAGGGGCACGTGTACCCCAATGTTTATAGCAGCACTTTCAACAATAGCCAAATCATGGAAAAAGCCTAAATGTCCATCAACTGACAAATGGATAAAGAAATATGGTTTATATATACAATGGAATACTACACAGCAATGAGAAAGAATGAAATCTGGTCATGTGTAGCAACATGGATGGAACTGGAGGGTATTATGCTAAGTGAAATAAGTCTGGCAGAGAAAGACAAATACCATATGTTTCCACTCGTATGTGGATCCTGAGAAACTAAACAGAAGACCACAGGAGAGGGGAAGGGGAAAAAAAAGTTACAGAGAGAGGCAGACAAATCATAAAAAAGTCTTAAATACTGAGAACAAACTGAGGGGTGAGGGGTGAATGGGAGGGGGGAGGTTGGGTGACGGGCACTAAGGAGGGCACTTGTTGGGATGAGCACACTGGGTGTTGTATGGAAACCAATTTGACAATAAATTATATTTAAAAAATAAATACATAAATAAGATACAAGAAATTGCATAAAGTGAAAAAAAAATAGAAACATCGGGCATTATGGGGCACCTGGGTGGCTCAGTAGGTGAAGGGTCCGACTTCGGGTCAGGTCAAGATCTCACAGTCCGTGAGTTCGAGCCCCACATCAGGCTTTGAGCTGATAGCTCAGATTCAGATTCTGTGTCTCCCTCTCTCTCTGCCCCTCCCCTGCTCGCTTGCTCTGCTCTCTCTCTCTCAAAAATAAATATTAAAAATGTTTTTTCAAAAAATAGAAACAACTGGTATTAGTATCATCCTGCTGATGGAATGCAGATATAACAATTTGATCTCCATTTCAAACTTTGAGGACAAGGAGCACAACCTCAGAACGGCAAAACAAAGGCTAGAGATCTCAGTCTGGAGGACTTCGTGGAGCACGACTACCATACTAGCCATAGACTGCTATATTCATTCCCTAGGGCGGCCCTAACAGATTACCACCAATTGGACAGCTTAAAACAACAAAAACTTATTCTCTCACAGTTCTGGAGGCCAGAAGCTGGAAATCCACATGTTGGCAAAACATGCTTCTTCCTCCCAGAACCTCTAGCTAGCTCTTCCTAGCTTCTGATAATTGCTCATACTGGAGAATGTACTTAAAAACAGAATCTTCTCAAACCAGAAAACTTCTCCATAAAGGTAGAAGAGAAAGAAAGAATTTTATTACTGCATGAGCACTAAACCAGAATGTGATGCACATCGCAAGCAATCCCCATAAGAGGTGGCAAAGACAGAGAGAAAGCTCACCCTTTCATGTAGCCAAGCAAACACAACTCATTCCATACATCGAGATGAACAGTGACCAGCCCTCAGGTAAGAGGACTTCACAACTCCATGTGTCACACACACACCACACACACCTGGGAGCCGAGGTGGCCATCTGTGTTTGCAAATTGTCTTTATCCAAAGGAAAAATAAGCTTCTCATATTTTTAGGGCAGGAAGTGGTTTTGGAGATGAGGTGTCCACCTACCCAAGGAAACTGGGAAAAAGAGATGTTATCTTTCTTAATGATTGCATTTCAAAGAGATGGCACTCTAGTCCTTGGGAAAGACATTCCTGTCGGGCATAAAGCTGGCAGGAAGTTTATTTAGCTTTTAAAGAGATTTACATACAATTAAAAGAGATAAAGAATTTATAATTAAAAGTTTCCTAAAATAAATTCCGTATTATAAGAAAAGGGAGAAGGAGAAAGTCTCTTATTTTCAAATGAGGCCTCTTGTTTTTAATTCATATCTTCCCTTACACTGGCAATCTTTGGCATTCCTTGGCTTGTAGACACATGGCTCCTATCTCTGTCTCCATCCTCACTTGGCATTTTCTTGTGTGTCTTTGCGTCCAAATTTCCCTCGTCTTACAAGAACATCAGTCATTGGACCGGGCACGCCCTAATCTAGTATGAACTCATCTTAACTTGGTCATATCCACAAAACCATATTTCCAAGTAAGGTTACATTCATAGATGCCAGGGGTTAGGACTTCAACATATCTTTTGTGGGGGGGTGGGGGAGAGTGGGGGAGACACAATTTAACCCATAACGATGGCCGACCCACAAAATTATATGTTGAAGAACTATTCTAACTTGATTAAGGTTAAGGTTGATTTGTGGTCATTGTTACAGACAAATAGTTCTGGGTTCTGGAAGAATCTGGTGACAAAGTCAAGTCTCCCAGCATCCTCTACTAAAAACCAGGTCAGCTCCTTTCCCTTGGGATGCAGGGAACACTCTGGAGAAAATGTCCTGGGCCCTCTCTTGTGTCACTTATCCTTAACCATCCCAACCCCCACCCCAGTGGGAGGTTTAAGTTACCCTTAAAGCACCAAATCAGTTGCAACCTTGAGATGTTATCTACATTTTATCTCACCGAGCTGATACCTAAAATTGTTTAAGAGGAAAAATAAAAGCTTTTAATTTCTTAATTAGCAGGAAAGCCCTAATATGAGTTTCAGTCAAAATGCAATCAAGCTATCATTCAACAGATATCAATTACTGAAATGAAAATCTTGGCTCTTTTTCAAGCATTGAAAACAGGAGAGCTCTGTTTTCCAAAGGTCATATCCAGAATAATACGATTAAAGCAAAAACCATTTTTAAACCATAGAATGGAAAATAGATTTAAACTGCTAAAATATTTAAATATTTAAAATTTACTGCTAGACCAACTAGTGAAATCCTGAACATGCCATAACAACAAAACAAAAAGCCCCTTTGTCTTGGTCTTGTGGTAATTCCAAACGGCCTGAGGCAGACTCATTCTTTGTTGCTATAAGATTGCAGAACAAAATTCCTGCCAGGGCAGAGAAGTGAAGAACTCAGAATGAAAGCAGACCTGCAGAGGTAAAGTGTGTGCTCAGATGATCCAGCAGGAGGTGGCCTACTGCAAGGACTGTGAGTGGAGCCTTTGAGCTGGGCTCTGCTGCTCAAAGGAAGTCTCTCGAAGGCCCATATGTTTAAAGATAAAGAATCTCAGAATTCTAGATTTGCACTGGATTAGGCATCACCTGGGTAAGGTCCAAAGTGGTACAAGTAATCCTTGAGAAATCATTTATCCTAAATGCAAGAGCAGGTGGCCGGTCAACAACGCATGAGCAATAATACAAAACACGGGGTCATGGCAGCGATGGCGAAACGAGATACACCCCAGGTGAATTTTTTATAAATTTTTATTTAAATTCCACTAAGCCAACATCCAGTGTAATATTACTTTCAGGTGTGCATTATAGTGATTCTACACTTCCATACAATACCCGGTGCTCATCGCAAGTTCACTCCTTAATCCCTATCACCTATTTCACCCACCCCACCCCCATCCATCTCCACTCCCAGTAAAGTTAACCTCTCTCAACATTTTCTCTCTGAAGCCTCCTGATGTTTCCAGGGTCCCCACAACACAAAGCCATTCTCTAACCAACAATGTTAATAGGTATCTCCATTTATGTAATAGATGTGGCACCAAAAAAAATGGTTTTGAATTCTGTATTTTATTAAATCCACTTAAAGTGTATTAAATTTGTTTTCCAAAAATAATATTCTAAATAATTTTAGAATGCAAACAACACTACTGTAAAATACACGACTATCTCCTACCTTCCTTTCCGTATAGATCTGGATTGTCATATTTGCATTTTGCTCTGCAGAACAGAGGCACACAAGAGCTTCTCCAAAAGAGGTATTTCATATGAAGAGATCAGTAACTGTGGCAAAAATAATGAGATTGCTACGAAATGACAGGGATTTCAGGATTCTGTAACCCTTGCGTTGTACTTGGATTAAAGTCTCCAGGTGTTTTACTGCAGTGACCCAGTGGGCTGCTATTGTGAAGTACCCTGCTAAATCTCTCTGACTGCAGAAAGGAGTGCAGGTGGTACTGTAGTGGTTGGAATGACAGAAAGCACAGAAGGTATTGTTTACTTATGAGCACGGTTGTTCTCAACACATTAGATTAATTCGGGAACCTGTTGGAAATGAGGGTTGGAAATGCTGACCCTCACACTTTCTGATTTCTGAGGTGTGGAGTAAGGCCTAAGAATCTGCATTTTAACAAGCACCCTCAAGTAATCTGCTGCAAGGGATCAACAGACTATATTTAGAAAAACAGTGCTTTAAACTTTACCATTTAAAGGTTGTAGTTTAGTTGCAATATGCAGGCCTCACATTGTGTCCCACAACCAGCCCAGCAGCCCCGCTGCCCTTCACTTCCCACCACCACCACTCTTACCACACACGCATGCGCGCACACACGCGCGCGTGCGCACGCACACACACACACTATGATTTTGAGTTTATCCAGGAGATCAAACTCCTCCTTCCTCTTGGAGCAATCTGCCATCTGGTGGCAGAGATAATCTGGTGATTTCTCTTCCCTAACAGACTTGCTGTTTAATAAACGTCCTGGAGGGCTGCCCAGGTAGTTCAGTCACATAGGCTTCCAACTCCTGATTTCTGCTCAGATCACCATCTCACGGTTCACAACATTGAGCCCTAGGTTGGGCTCTGCGCTGACGGTGCAGAGCCTGCTTGGGATTCTCTCTTTCCCTCTCTTTCTGCCCCTCCCCCGTGAGTTCTCCCTCCCTCCCTCTCTCTCTCTCTCAAAATAAATAAATAAATTTTTTTAAAAATAAAAATAAATGTCCTTAAAATCTGGTCCACTTATTGCAGTAGCTTTGATTTAAAAAATTTAACCAAACAATTTAACCAATAATTTGGCCAAAGAAGTGCTCATGTATATAGTGGTCCATCAGTACTCTAACCCACAGAAACTCTGTAGTGACAAACAACATTAGCAACTAGTCTCCAAGAGCTCTGAGGTCCACACACTCTCTTTTAAAACTTTGAGCCCTGAGTTTGAACATTAACTAGAAATTAATTGTGAAGGGCACCTGGGTGGCTCAGTTGGTTAAGCATCCAACTTTAGCTCAGGTCATGATCTCACAATTTGTGGGTTCAAGCCCCACATCAGGCTCTGAGCTGATACCTCAGAGCCTGAAGCCTGCTTCAGATTCTGTGTCTCCCTCTCTCTGCCTTTCCCCGGCTTGTCCTCTCTCTCTCTCTCTCTTTCTCTCTCTCTGTCTCTCTCAAAATAAACATTTTTTAAAAGAAATTAATAGTGAAATTACAGATTTTTGATCAATGGATCACCTTAGAAACCTGCAGGAGTTGGAACTGCATTCCCAAACTGCCTTTGTGGTACAAAATGTAAAGTAGAGATATTAGAGGAAGCAGTTGGGAAAGTTCCCTGGTCAATTTGTTTTAAAGCATTTTTTTTAAGTTTAATTATTTTTGAGAGAGAGAGAGAGAGAATGAATGAGCAGGGGAGGGGCAGAGAGAGAGGGAGACACAGAATCTGAAGCAGGCTCCAGGCTCTGAGCTGTCAGCACAGAGCCTGATGCGGGGCTCAAACTCATTAACCGTGAGTTCATGACATGAGCTGACATGACAGATGCTTAACCAACTGAGCCACCCAGGTGCCCCCCTGGTCAATTTGTCTTAAGGAAAACTTTACTTATCCAATCAGTTATACTGAAAAAGGTTGATAACAAAATCAAAATAAAAAATACTACCAACCAGACTTTTGGCATCAGAAAATGAGAAAACCAACATGTGCTGAATTCCACAAAGAAATAAGGTATATTCAGAAGTTTCAACTCATAAAATATAGTCAGTATCCAAAACAACTACCTTAACTGAGCTTTCAAGCTCTTTATTCATATTAGCAGGATGAATAAAATTGGGTCCTACCATTTCTGTTGACTAAAGTTCGTGAGATCATTTTAAACATCTAACATGAAGTGGTAAAGTAACAGAATATCTAGAAATTTAATCTTTAAATCTATGTATATTTATATTGCCTTAATCATCATCAAACACACTATTACCAAAATGTAGATTAAAAATGCTGCTCAGAAAATGACTACAAAAGATTTTTAAAAAATACACAATAGATCTAAAGTTTCTAGCTTGATTTCAAACATCTTGATAATGAATGCTGAATATGGTCCTAAAGACACCCTTAAAACATAAAAATCCCTGAAATATAAATTAAGAATAAGGAATGTGAAAGAAATAACTTGGTCATTTCTGTACCTTACAGAAAATATGTATGAAGGCACCAAAAAATGCTATCGCGTAGAAAATAAAGTATATTTAAAAAGACAGGAAGAATCTGACTCCTTAGCGCAGTAGGCAGCGCGTCAGTCTCATAATCTAAAAAGACAGGAAGGACTGAATGACCCCTATTCATGCTATTAAAATGTCTTCTGGTCTTTAGTTTATGGAATATCATTATTGGAAATCACGTTTATTTAAAGCATCTCTAAACTATGGATAACTGCTTTAACAGAAAAGGGTACTAACATTCTATTGGAACTCTTCATGCCATTTCTATTGCTACACTTATTTAAATAGGGAAAAAGATAAATTCTTACTATGAGAGACTATAGTGCAAATAGTGAAAACACTATAGAATGTATTCTCACTTACAAAAACAGCAGGTGCTATTCTACATGCGGCACAGGCAAACAGGCAAAAACCTTGTTAGAAATCTTTCAGTAGTATTCTCCTTTCTGGACCACAATACTTTTCATATAAACTTAGATTTACTCATTTTGGTGACTTCTCTTTGGATGTCTAAAGGTATGCTTATAACTCAAAGCCTTATAAAGAAAACAAAAAGATTGCTTGAGAATTACAGAATCCACACTACTGAAGACCTTGTGAATACTGTCCAAATATTTGATACTTAAGCAAATACTATAAAACACAACAACAGCAATATTTACATACGCCTATTGAAGCCTGGTGTTACTAATTCTTTATAACTGGAATATCAATGAAACCCTCATAAGGAAATAACTAAAGAATGTCCTAGACCTGTTCAGAACCTCTTCTCACATCATCCATGCCATTAACATCCTCGGAGGAGAGGTCATTGGAAACACATTTGCCAAAAAGAATAAGCAAAATATCAAAAACTGGAAAAGGAGCCAAAGAAACTGCAAGCTAGAGGAATTTAGCCAAGTAAAGACAAAATAGTATCAGGAGGTCAAGCGTAGGGTAAACCAAAAGCCAGAGAAAGTACGGTTGTGATTGGAGATGAAGACTAGTTGGTAGCAAATGTGTGAATGGCAATCATGTGGGTGGTATGTGTGGGTCAGCACGCAGCACTAGAATAAAGCTTGACTCTCCAAGGAGCTAAATTTCCTCAGCCTTTGTCCTCAGGCTTCCTACCACCATTCAAAATGCCATACAGACAACAGAAAGAAGCTGATGCCTTCCCAACTTCATTTTTTGTAAAACTGTCTTCAGTCCAGGACTCACTTAAGTTCATCCAGAGGCGGCTCCCAGATATGTTTCTTTAGTTTGCCTCTCTGTGGGCCCACGAGCCCAGCAGGTCCACTTCTCTTCAAACCACTGCTCCCAACCAGCTAAACTCTTCCATCCCAGAGGAAATCTATGGCCAAGAGGCTATTGCTGGTAACTCCTATTCTGGCTTCTCAACCCTAATGACTGGGAGTGGATGGGAGACTGGGCAAGAATCTGCTTGTTGGCACTGGCTAAAGGCAGCAGACACATGAATAGGGAAGATGAAGATTATAAGCTGTAAGAATGACTCCTTGTTCCATGGAACCAAGCACAGGAATTGTCCTCTCAACCACAAAGGGCTGGGGGATGGAGGTATGAGGCAGAAAAGACCCTACCCTGGCTCTACTCCCAATTGATTCCCTGTGTTTCTAGTATTGATGGCCAAGGTTTGATGCCAAAAGTATTTCATGGAAGTATGAATTTTTCATAGCTTAGCCTACTTTCTAGAGTTTTTTTTATTGTAAGTTTAGGTATAACAATCAATAATGATGACAATCACAACTACTTGAACAAGGATCACAAGCCTCTGCTATAAGGAACCCTTATGACTTCTCTGTACATTCTAAGCTTCACTTAACTTTCTTACCCCTTTCTTGGGTAGAAAATAAGGAATACCATTTGCTTTATCTAAAATGCAAAAAAATAGGTTGGAAGAATATAGACTTTCCTATCACCTCTAGGTCATTAATTCATTCAACAAAGATCTATTGAGTACTAAAAATGCCCTAGGCATTGTGCTGTGCACTGGAGATTCAAGACATGAATAAGTAACAAATTTATGCTTTGCTTGGGCAATATTTGCAGAGCAGCTCATTATTTTCTGGGCAACATCAAGGATATATGGCATCCTGGTCGTCACTATCCTCAAGGCATTCAGTACCTGGCAGGCCCTCCCAACCTCTTTTTTTCCATCAGCCTTATTTCTTGATATGTTTCATTTCTACCCATCCTCCCTCATTTCCTCCCTTGACCACTGCCAGGCACTCTGTCCTCACCTCGTCATACCTCAGCCCTGAACTGTTACATTTTGGTGCTCTTCTCTCTCATCCACCTTGTGTCACATTGCCTCTTTCTGCTTTCAGTCTCACTGAGTCCTCCAATATGGTTTATTCCTCCACTTTCCATTTTTCTCCCCTATTTACTACCACCATCACTTGAAACATACCTTTACTAAAACCCTCTGCCATTTGCTATTTCTTTTTGATTTTCTAGAAATACTCCAAATCTGGACCAACTCAGCTATTCATCTTCTTCCTTCCATATATAAATTGTTAAGTGCCATCAGATGAAAAGATTTCACATATGAGCTATGAGAGAATTTGAACACCTACATATTTATGATCTAGAAGCTCAGCTGGATTTTCAATACTGACAGACAACTCTCTGTCCTTGAGAGGCTTCTTCCATATTCTATCAAGGCTATTCCAGATCTTTATCAGCCTAAGTATTTAGTCCTGCTACTTCTCCCTTTCTTTCCTAGTTGATGGTCTTACCTACTTTTCAAAGACAATAAATCACTAACACCAGTTGCTGCCAGTAGGTTTTCTGATTCTAGCCAAGTTGAGGCCTATGCACAAGCAAAACAGGTTAGAGGGGTATCCTAGTCCATGACCTTGCTTGGCATGGCCAGCGTTCGGAGTGAGAAAATTCAAACTCATTTCTCTACATCTAGCCTCCTATTTTTCCTCTTCATCTCTATATAACAATTGCCTTTCCTTCTGTTTATAATGAATCCCTCTGGTTTATTCTATATCCCCAACCCCTTCTCCTCTTCAGGAGCGCTATCACATCTAGACAATCCCATACTTCCCCCTCACCACTGCCTTTTTTTTCCTCAGCCTATACGCATGAGTAAGGCCATTTTATGTTTAAGACTCTTCCCTTGACCTCAAATCTCTCTCCAACTACAGCCCATCTGATCCTTTCCCTTCTTAGACAAGTTTCTAAAAAGCGCAACCAGAAAAAAAAATATTTATCATTTTTTACCCTATTACTAAAAGTAATGTCTCCATTTAGGAAACTTTGGAAACTAGAAGAAAATAAAAATCACTCTAACCAGCCACACAGAGAAAACCACATTTATTTAATATTTTGATGGGGTCCTCATCAGTTATTATAACTCTATGTTCCCAGCATGCAATCCTATGCCAGGCACCCAAAGAATACTTGAAGAACAAATTATAAATAAATGAATAAATAGATGAATCAATAAACTTTTATTATTGAAAGCAAGTAGATTAAGAGTAAATATTTATTATTCAAAATTCACAACACATTCTCACTGCTAGTTGATTGTCATTCTGTTCAGTTGGAAAAAATTCTCCAATAGTCACAACAAAGACCACCCATGGGCCTGTTGCTACCAGAAAAAAAATCCTTGTACCCCGCCTTTCCCTCAGACCCCGAAAATGCTGGAAGATGAAGCAATGTGGAGTTTGAGGGCAGCTGGGGCCTCTTCAGAATGATAGAAATAGGGTTGTCTTGGGAGAAGTACAGCATTCATTTCCACAAAACTTCCAGAAGAGAGCCCTTCAGGCCCATGTGGTAGTTATATTCTTGTCCATTATGGTTCTCAAGAAGTAGAGAGTAGAGGTCAGAGAATGAAAAGGGAGAATTTTATGAAACAGGACATTATCAAGAAACTTGATTGTCACAGAATGGCATTCACTCCACTGAGGAGAGTCACTCATCTTAAAATTCTTGTCTTGCATTACCCACAGCGATTGAGCAGCCACTTGTTGAAAACTAAGCATTACAAAATTCAAACAGAGGGGCACCTGGGTGGCTCAGACAGTTAAGCAACTGACTTCAGCTCAGGTCATGATGTCATTCTTGAGTTCGAGCCCTACATTGGGCTCCCTGCTGTCAGCACAGAGCCCACTTCAGATCCTCTGCCTCCCTCTCTCTCTGCTCTTCCCTGACTCCCCATCTCAGAAATAAATAAACATTTAAGAAAAATAATATAAATTTGGGATGACTGTGTGGCTTGGTTGGTTGAGCATCCAACTTCAGCTCAGGTCATGATCTCACAGTTCGTGAGTTCAAGCCCCGCATCGGGCTCTGTGCTGACAGCTCAGAGCCTAGAGCCTGCTTCAGATTCTGTGTCTCCTTCTCTCTCTGCCCCTCCCCAGCTCATGCTCTTGCTCTCTCTCTGTCTCTATCTATCTCTCAATAAATAAATAAATAAATAAACAAACAAACAAACAAACTTTTTTACAAAAAGGAAAAGAAAATAAATTAAAAAAAAACTCAAATGGAATAGAACTGGTTTTAGCACATGGTTTTGGTTTTAAACATGACACCTGACATGGCATCTTCTATTTTCCTTCCCAACGACTGCCCTGCATAAGCTGCTGGGGGTAAAGACACTAGAGTGTAAAATGTTGGTTTCGTACGACACAATGAAAGGTTTAGGAGAGGTAATGCAAACCCATAAAATGGGTCTTCTCCCCTGCTATTAAAGGAGATATAAAACATATGGGAGAGGAGTCAGGGAACTTTTAAAAGAGCGTCAGAAGCGTGAAAGGTTTGTCCCTGTTACCATTGATCATCTCCACCCCCCACTTCTGAAGCTGGGTGAGAGGTGCAGGATTCAGAGAAGAGAGAAGTGGGTATGAGTGTGTCTCCTATGAAGTTTGGGGCTCCAAGGAACAGGTGGAGCTGTATTCTAATATACCCCCCAAGAGTTTCTCCCATAGTCAAATTTTATGTAGGGGAACCTGTGCATCTCTTGTGGGTCCAGAATTTACTGAGAATAAGCCAACAACACACCAGTAATCCCTTTGGCAGAGTGGTAGGTAGCCTAGTTTTTAAGGCCAGGAGGATCAGGAATGATGCATCAATGGGAACTAACCTAACCCAAATCAGGAAACCATGCAGGGGTGCCAGAGGAAGCTCCCAGACCACCTAATGACCACCTGATGGAGCCTATGTTGAACATCACCATCCACTTGAGAGATCCTAGCATATGGAGACACAAACAGTAAACAACAGCAGGAAAGCAAACAGACCAAACAAAAGTAATAAGCCTGTAAGACTAGATACCACCAATGTGTAGACAGTCATGGAAGTGGGTTCCTGCTTAACACACACTCACACATGTACCCACACAAACATACACACACACACACACACACACACACATACACACACACACACACACATCTCCATCAGACAGTGTAGGCAGGACCAGAGAAAGCAACAGCCTCATTGATCCTACGAATTGAAATGTAACTAAGAAAATAATCCTGAATTTCAATGAAATCACTAAATTGGACAGGATATTTTTGGAAGAGTCTGAGTAAGTTTCTCACAATTTGCAGAAACTTAGCTCAGCATCTAGTAAAGTACATTCTGCAATTTTTGTGCACAACTTTAATACAGTACATAACTAAATTTATATACATTAAAAAGGAAAAGCACTCATCAAATTTAAAATTTCTTACAAAGAAAACTGAGGAGATAAAGCAAACCCTACCAGAATTAGATTTCAAATCATGAGGTCACAACTCCTCAAGTATTTTACTATAAATCTAAGTATATTAATTTGGATTAACAATTAGGTTACTAATTGTTATGTCATGAAATGTGATCAAATTGTAAGAAGAAAACATAATGGAACTAAAAAATCAACCCACCTACTTATCCAGCACATTTATTATGTTAGTTGACTACATTGTTCATTGACAGAGTGACAAGACAAAGTCCCCAAGTTCCAGCAGGTTATATTTCACCTTAAAGCACAAGCACGCACAGAAATTGCAAACAACACAATCTGCCAAAGTTAGGAATTATGTAAGAAATGCAGACAAGGGAGACATTAATAAGGTCTAATTACCAAGGCAAAACTTCATAAAGGACACAAGAACTAAGCTGAATCTTGAAGGGGTAGCTTAGGGTAGTTTTGGTACAGCTAACACACTACAGAGAAAGAATTAAAATTAAAAATCTCATTTTGCTGCTTTTAACTTTATCATGTGGGGCAACTTTTATGTAAATAGGTGAAAAATAATAAATAAAATAGTATTGGATATATTTGACATTTTAGCTCCTACCATGGTTCCACAGATGCTAAATAAAAAAGAAAAGAAAAAACCAAAGAGAGAGAAAATCAGGGTAGCCACATGTAAGACAGAAAAGCTCTAATTTAAGAGCATTTATAAGAAGGGAGTTTATTTAATTTCAAGTCCCACAATAAGAAAATTCTTAAAATAGGAACCAAGTAAAATATTTCTATCTGTATCTATTTGTAAATTTTTTGTGTAGGGGTTAAGTATATCTTGGAAAGGAAGATATGGGAAAATAAGAGAATTTTCCTAAATGAAGCCTCTTACTCTGTATCATACCCCAAGGGACTATTATAAATGCTAGTGCTTGAAACATTTTAAATGAACCAAGATTATCACTGGCAAATGCACTGCGAGGGCAGCTCGGGCATTAGGGACAAGGATGAACCAGATGATCTAATGGTGGGTCTTTTCCTGTCCAAAAATGATGAGCCTGTATAGTGGGTTAATCAACTTGAAATGAACTTTTAAAAAAAGTGGAGAAAGAAGAATGAAAGTGGACATCTTGCATTAGAATGTAGCTGACTTTGAAATGTACACAGGGAGAATTATATTCCAATATAAAGGAAGGGGTCACAAGTATTTTTTTTCCTTTTTGCCTGGGAAAGAAAACATCCAAAAGTGGTCTGGCTTACATGCTGTCTGCTAGCATTTCCACTGGGATGGAGACAGGAAGGAGGCAGGTTTGGGGGAAGATCAAACCATGAAGAACATAGGAAATAAAAGAAAAATTCCAGGGATATTTTATTGTAACAGATAAGTGAATTTAACAGAAAGCGAAGTTGTAAAGCTTGCTGTGCAGATGAATACAGTACAAGAAATGTAAGTTAGCCTTTCTGTATTTGAACCTGGTTCATATGAGTATTCATGGTTGAAGTATTCTAAAGAGAGCATTCTAGCAACAGAAACAGAATGGGACAAGGGTCAGTGGGTGCTGCAGCACTTATGACCATAAGATCAGGGGTTTTTGTTTTTTTGGTTTGGTTTTCCACTACTTGCCTCTTTCGTAGAAAGTATGTGCAGCAACTTTTGAAGCATAATTTACATGGAAATTGTACTCTGTCACATCTGATAGTCGATCATTTTATTACATGACCCTGACTCAGCTTCAGCCATCATCACTCCCCCACTTGAGTAGTTAGCATCCAGGCAGCATGAGCCATGGAGGCAGCTTGCTCTCCCAGGACTGAGGAGACCAGCCTTTCCTTGCGTGAAGCTCCTGTAATGCTTCACCTAGGGCAGATGTCCTGCAAGGGGTGTCCATTCTTATTAAGACCCACCCCAACTATCCTTCGTTGCCATTAGTCACATAAGTAGGGTCATATCTCATCATGTTACAGGAAGAGAAAGACAAAGTTTGATCTAGAAGGAAACAGCTTTACATACCAAAGGAGTGCAAAATTTTACTAATCTACACACACACATACACCCATATGTATATATACCTAAGATCAAAGAAAGAGACTATAATCTTGGATCAATCCGAATGTATTAATATGGATACACTTACCTAAGGGTTTGCAGTTAAGGCTGTAACTTACACAGTTGGAAGTAGTTGCAACAGCACACTTAGCTGTTGGCTAAAACCCTCTTGTCTAGAACCCATAATCACAAGGTCAATCAAGTCAATTAAGGTCTGAGCCTAAGGCTTCTTCACGGACAAAGTCTAAAGACTCTTCTGAATCACTTCTGATTATCACTCTTTTGCATAACATCATGGGTTACCTCTGCTCTTTATTACCCGAGATGATGATTTTAGCTTTTTTAGCATCTTTAAGACAATAGGATTTCAAAGCATGGTGAAGATATTGGTTATATTTCCTGTTTATTTTTTCCTTAATTGACTTTCACATCAAATGAAATTAAATAATCTTTTCTTAAAGCCAGACAAGTTCTTGACAGGAAAGTGTTGCCTAACGGTGTAATTATCCCTCATGACACATGAAAAGATCAGAGCAAGCTTTTCTAGCTTTGAAAATTCTGTGATCCATTTGGAGATACTTGGCAATTTCTACTATTTCTCATTGCATTCCCTATAGAATGACATTCATTCTTTGGCAAAAACAACTTTTTGTTTTACTGCGACACTATGGTATTATCTTTTTTCAATATGTTTTATGTGACAATTAAGGATCCATATTTAAAACCCAAACATGTGTGGAGGTAACAATGGCATAATGATGCTGAGGTGACAATCCTCAGAACTGATGGCATCTTTGCTTGGCACAGTGCCTGTATATACAATGACAACTAGGTCATAAGTTCTTCTTATTCCTGGTAGAGAACCTTTTCCACATTGCATTCTAATTGCAGATATAAGAAGAGAGAAATGCACATCTTACAACTGTGGGAATTTGATAATGATATATATTTTTTAACCTAGATACAATCTATTATGGCATTATTCTTCCACTTCCTTTCTCTCTGAATGAGAGGATAGTCATTTTTATATCTGCATACATAGATCTACACATTTGTTCTAAAAAGGTATTTTATAAAATGAATATATTATATTTACTTAACAATATCCAAATGTATGTTCAGATGAAAGGTTTCTTTTACTGTGTTAATTACAAATAATGCCAAAATGAACATCCTCATACAAACACCATAAAACAAATTCCTAGAACTGAAATTACTGGTTTCAAGGACCTACATGTTTTTTTATATAAATTGGTACTGCCAATTTTCCTTGCAAAGATGCTGTGTTAATTTATTCTCCTTTCAAAGGCCAATGAGAGTATATATTTCTCCATATGCTCGCCCCATAGCTATATCACCAATCTTTCGAATCTATCAAACCAGTCTTTAAAATGGTTAAAATGAGGCAAAAGGTATTACCTAGTTTTATTTTAATTTACACATTTTTCAAGTTTTTTAGCCATTTATATTTCATCTGAATTGTCTCTTATATCTTTCACTATTTTACTATTACATAGACAACCTCTTTCTTAAATATGACATCTCCATATTTTTTAATATTAAGCATTTATGTTTTACATGTTACAAACTTGAATTTCTGTCAATTACTTAACATTAATTATGGTGTCATTTCCCATATTGAAGTTTTAAATTTTATGTAATTAAATCCATCAATATTTTTCTTTGTGGCTTTCAGTTTTATAGCTTTCATTAAGTCTTCCTTATCCAAAAATTATAAAAATATTCATATCCTATTAAATATTTAAGACTGAAACAGTTGGTGCTATTTAGGCAATATCTTATAGACTTTTTGTGATATTAAAGGGTCTAATTTTCATTTATTTCTAACAGGTAATTATTTTAATTTTTATATAACTCTTTAGTACAAAAGGCTTTTAAAATATATTTTTTAATTTCCAAATGTATCGGTTGTTTTTTAAAATCTTTTTACATTAGTTTTTATTTTCCTTTCCTGTAGTATGTATTATTTCATACAATGTAGTAAATGTATTATTTTTACTTTATGGATATCACTGAAATTTTTGTGTGACTAATACATGGTCAAATCTGTTCTCTGATAAAATTACATTCTGATTGTTCTGAGACAAGATTTTTCAAAATACTTTTTAAATTTGTATTCCAAGATTCATAAACCCTCATTCTTATAGTCTCTCTATATTCCCAAGTTATAATTAATGGCTGAAAGTCACATCAGCTATTTTGTTATGAGAAATCAGGTAAAACTAAAAAAAATTTTATACTTTTATCAAATCGTTTATATTACCAAATTCTGTCAGATTATTCATAATACCTCTTTGCCTGTGCCTTAGCAGTTTTCATGAAACCACATGATCTCATGGGACAAGATTAGTACAGTCAGAAGAACAGCGTGTTAGCCCTGGTTTACCACAAATATTGCACGGTCTTTAGCGAATAATTTTATCCCCTCACCTGATATGGGAGAAATATCCACATAGATTGTCTATGGTGATGATCAATGAGAAATTGTGTTATTGTATTATTTAATGTACATCATGACAGTAAATCAGTAACTGGTTAATACTAACTAGTTAATAATAAAGACCACTGACTAGACTCGTAATCAAGATTCTTATTTAAGTGAACCCAGAGATGCCTTCTAGCTGATTTCTTATGATTCCGCCAAAGTGACATCTTGTCACTCCCTTAATATACTATTTTACCAATTAATGATTAAGATAAATGAGGAATAAATCATGGGTGGCATTTTATATCATTCTTTTAGAATGATTTTTACGTGGGCAAGGAGTCATCAAAATTACCAATCTTTACCTAAATATTGCTTTGTATATGGTATTTGGTTCCTTGATGTGTTACTAAGTCTGTGTAATGAGGGATCATGATGAATTTCTTAAAATATTTCTCCCCCCAAAAATAACCACAAAAATAAACTAGCTTCTTGAACAGTCTTCTTTTCTTGAAATCTTTTTCAGTAGTCTGCATAAACTCTACTAATTCCAATCAATTCCATTAAATTCAGGAACCATGTCTCACTGAGTTTGTATTTTCATCCCTAAGCAGAATACTCAGTACATTATACAAGTCAGTGGGAGCGAGGAGCACTAGAGCAGCACTTAACTTAGGCAAGTTCCAAGCATATGGTCTTTGGAAAAAAAATAAGAAGGAGAAGGATGAGGAGAGAATTAGTAGCTAATAATGGAGGTAATTCTTCCACCCATTCTAATATATATCTATATCTATCGACCAAAGTAAAGAAAGAGAGACACATAGAAAGAGACAGAGAGACTGAGATTTCTGAGTATGAAATGGAAGGTGTGAAATTGCTTTTACTCCTGTTCTTAGTTCTGGCAACCTTTCAAGGCATGAGTATGTCACTGAGCTGAGTGATTTTACCATTGAAGTATTCGCATTTTTCATACAAGATGACCCTAGAGCAAAGCCAAATATGTCATTATTTCTCAATCAAAAAAAGAATTTTCTGTTCCAACACCAGAGGTAAAACTGGCTGTGCTAAACTTCATAAACGATGTGAGGTCATCTCCAAAGAGGCATTTTCCCAAGAGCTTTGGATCTTCACAGCCTAGCCTTGCCTGTTTTATAATCTCTATGAGTTGGCTGCTTTTTTGCCCCACTCTTGTGTCCATCCTACCCCAACCTCCTACTGTGTCCTGTATTTCAGGGAACTACAGCTCCCAAAGTCTCTTGCTCTCTGCCTTCCAGGTGGGTTTGGCCAATGGGAGGTCCTGGAAGAAAACTAGAATGCTGGAGTAGTGAAGCCAGAGTTTTCTACTTTCTACTTTCTATTTCCATTTTTCTCTCCCTCCCTCCCTCCCCCTCCCCCGCCCCGACATTGGTGGTGCCACTGGAGTGGCTGTGTCTCCAATATTGTTCTACGTCCCACGACACCTCCGCTATGGTTCAGAAAACTCCAAATTTAAGGATATGGAACACCACTTCTCCCCATCCCTCTGGCAGGATGGAGGGAGCAGCGTGCTACTGTTGCTCTTCTCTGGATTGCCTCTCCCTCCCCTCTTTGGTGGCTGAGTTCTTTCGTCTCTTATGTGACCAAAGCCTTTGTTAAATTTCTTCTGCTAAAAATCCTAGATTGTTTCCTAGCTGGATTCTGACTGATACAGAACCTAAGTCACACACAAAATGAGACTACCCTCCAAATTTTATTTCTCATTATGCTTATCTTCAAGTAACTAGGAAAGAATAGATGCTGAACAGAAGAGTGAAGAGAAAAAACTGAATAATAACACAGCAGCAGGAGTAACTCTATCTTTTTACTTCTGAGTATCTTATAATTATTAAGACTCTCATCTAGGGATAGATAACCCCGTACTGAAACCAGATTCTCTCCAAAACTTGAGTGCCCATATATGGAGATGTGCTATTCTTTTTAAAATCACTCATTTAATGCTAGATGGTTAATTTAAATTGGATTGAAAAAGTACTATAGGCTTAACTTTCACTAAAAATTATATAATTTTACTATTAAATAAAGTCATTTGGCTTCTCAGAGACTCAGTTTCCTGAACACTGTAAGCTAGGAAAATCAGGCTAGATCAGTAGTTCTTAAATATGGGGAGAATATCAACTCATTTGAGAATCTGATGAAATCCATTAACTCTTTTCCCTGACAAGTGGGTTTAGTCACAGAATTCTGCATACCACTTCAGGGATTCTCAGACGCTTTAAATATTTTTTTTATTTTTTTAACGTTTTTATTTATTATTGAGGGACAGAGAGAGACAAAGCATGAGCATGGGAGGGAAAGAGAGAGAGGGAGACACAGAATCTGAAGGTGGCTCCAGGCTCTGAGCTGTCAGCACAGACCTCAACGTGGGGCTCAAACTCACAAACTGTGAGATCATGACCTCACAGCTGAGTCAGACACTCAACCAACTGAGCCACCCAGGCATCCCTCTCAGACTCTTTAAAGCTCATCTGTGGTTCTTCGAATGGCCCATGGACTGATATTTTGAGCCTGTGGACTCAATCCTAGACATCTCCAAAGGTCCATTTCATCATTAAGTTTTGTTAAAACATACATTTACTGTCATACATTCTGGATGCTAGAAGTCTGAAATCAAGACTTCTTGATAGGGCCATGAGCCCCCTGAAACCTGTAAGGGAAACTTCATTTCCTTATAGCAGGTCAGGAAGAGAAGACTGAAGGAAAATGACTTGAAAAGACTGCCATGGTTATCTTCGATGTTTCATAATAGGCTGAGCTGACAAAGATTTTCCCAGTTCTAAACACACTCTTTCCCAAGTGCCTGAGATGAGATCAGCTTCTTGGAGTTAGCAACTTGTCTGGCACACAAAGCAGGAGTGCAGAGATGCTGGCTCACTGGGACCGACAATGGAGCAAGGCTGCGAGCCACTGCCTCCCTAGTCTGTTAAAAGGCAAGGATAAACCCCCAGGGGAAGTGCAGAATGATAATATTTCCACATTGCAGGACAGAAACAGGAACCAATAACGAAGTTCAGATTTGACTTAGCTGGTCCTACATCATTCATTTAGAAAGCTCTCTCTCTGTTCCTACTCCTCCGTTCTCCTCACTCCCCTCCATAGACCTCCTGGTCCCCATATGTTTCTGAATTCCCTCTGCATGGACAGAGAATGCCAAAAATCTAATGGCAACACTTCCCTTTCATGAAAAGCAGGCATAGTTCTGATCAAAAAGAAAATGCTAACTATTCTAGAGAATGTTATTTAGATAACAGAAAGAGCACTGGTTTTATATTTAAACTTGAAAAATACAGGCTTAACTCCTTTGTTTCGGCACAACAAAAGTACATAATTTTAAAAGCTTTCTTTTTAACCATCAGTTGTATAATAACAGTATACTGTTAACTATTCTTGGCTTCAGAAGACCTGAGCTTTAACTCTCAGGTCTGTCATCCATTATTTGTGTGACTCCAGATAACTTAAAGTCTCAAAATTGGGATAAGTCATCTCTGAAGTATATTCCAGCTCTAAAAGTCCTACCACTCAGCTAGCATTTCTATAAGTAAGTTCTGGAGAACATTGGGCCTCAGGATGTTTCTTCAAAATAAAAAAGTGTAAATATGTAAAAAAAACAAAACAAAAAAACCTTGGGAGACCCTGTAAATCTCTCCCTATCTGCATCCTATCTCTTAGAAATTCCCTATACATGTGAAAATATAAAGACTATGAAAAGTCTCATAAGGAAGGAAGGGAGAGAGAAACATGCTTGGTTTGTCTAATTCACCATATACCAAATGTACTTGGCCTCAGAAATATTTCAGTAAATCATACCTTTCGACAGTTCAAGGAACACGCTTTCAGAAATACTGCTTGTTCTAGCATCAAAATATTGGTGTTTAAAAACTATCCTCAAGAAAGTGGAGTTATTAAAAAGTGGAAGGAGGTAGAGGTTTTAGATAATGTGTAAATAAAATGGGGAAAGATCTAGCATTTTGTGACCCAAGGTCAATGCTAATAAAGAAAGGCCTGTAAGTAAATCCCTTGATGAAGTATTAAACATTAATCAGGGTTAAAATTTTTGAAACTGTAAGGGAGGAGGAAGCATTTCCAAGAAAATAACTGTGCTACCTCCCACTTTGTAGCTAGCAGCTAACCAAACTCTGGTATGATTGACCCCCAACACTTAATACCTTAGACCATACAGAGCCATTTGCAAGTGGGGAGATTTTCTTAACTCAGAAGAGGCCTAGCAGGGATAGTTTTCTATGGCTAATGGAACGAATACCCTAGACTCCGTGGATTAAAACAACAGAAATTTATTGTGTCATGGTTCTGGATGCTAGAAGTCTGAAATCAAGGTATTTACAGGATCGTGCTCTCTCTAAAACCTGTAGTTTGAAATCTGCCACCACCTACTATCTGGTGGTCTGACAGCAATCTTTGGGGTTTCTCGGTTTGTAAGATCCATTAGTCCAATTCTCCATCTTTCTGTGACATTCTCCCTGTATCTGTCTTCACATAGAGGTCTTCTACAAGTATGTCAGTGATACTGGCTTGCGGACCCATTCTCCTCAAGTATGAGCTCATCTTAGCTAGTTATATTCACAACTCTACTTCCAAATGAGTACAAATTCTAAGGTACTAGGGGTTAGAATTTCAACAGATCTCTTGCAGGGAGAGACAACTCAATCTATAACAGCAAGACTCTAGGATTTGCTCATACGGGCCTTAGATGTTCTTGTGGAAAGCTTTCTCAAGATTTTTATTTGTGGCATTTCACTCTCTTCTGAGCCTATTTGTACATAATTACATTGCAAGTATTGACTTTGAACTCACTTAGAATATTACTAGTTGTGAGAACAACTAAGTTTAACATGTTTTGTTCACTTAACACCTTAGATTTCTCATATTGACTTTCTCCCCCTAGGAATTGTGAAGAGGCATGAAAGGGGCAGTAAGAAAGGGCATGGAATACTTTTCTTTTGCTATTTACCTAAACAGCCACCTTCTCAATTATATCCATTTGTATAACAGATGAAGTTTGTGCTGCAGAGCCTCAGTAAGGATCCAAAGAGAACAGAAAATTCTAAACAGTCTTCTAAACTTCTGATTTTATCCATAGTTACAGGATGTAGACATCTAACCTACAAGAGTCGACATTACTAAAAGGAACTGTGTGGGGGTGCCTGGGTGGCTGAGTCAGTTAAGCATCAGACTCTTGATTTTGGCTCAGGCCATGAACTCACAGTTCATGGGTTTGAGTCCCGCATCAAGCTCCGTGCTGACAATGCGGAGCCTGCCTGGGATTCTCTCTTCCTCCCTCTCTCTCTCTGCCCCTCCCCAACTTGCTTTCTCTGCCTGTCAAAATAATAAATGTAATTAAAAAAAAAAAAAAGGAACCATGTGAGCACAAAGCATTAGGACAGGTATCATTACCATAGGGCACATGCAGAGCTGCCATTGCCCTTTTGCTCTGAGTGCCCTTTTCCCATTTGTATTAGTTTCCCGGGAATTCCTGCACAACAAATTGTCACTAACTTAGGTGGCTTAAAACAACACAAATTTATTATCTTATAGCTTCTGTAGCTCAGGAATCCAGGAATGTCATGGCTATATTCTTTGCTCAGGGTCTCACTAGGTTGAAATCAAGGTGTCATCCAAACATAAGAGACTTTTAAATACAGAGAATAAACTGGGTTGGTGGGGGAGCCTGGGGGTGGGAGGATGGACTAAATGGGTAAGGGGCATTAGGGAGGACACTTGTTGGGATGAGCACTGGGTGTTATACACAGAGGATGAATCATGGGAATCTACTCCTGAAATCATTATTGTACTATATGCTAACTAACTTGGGTGTAAATTAATAGAAAGGAAGGAAGGAAGGAAGGAAGGAGGGAGGGAGGGAGGGAAGGAGAGAGAGAGAGAGAGAGAGAGAAAGAAAGAAAGAAAGAAAGAAAGAAAGAAAGAAAGAAAGAAAGAAAGAAAGAAAGAAAGAAAGAAAGAAAAGAAAGAAAGAAAGAAGGAAAGAAGGAAGGAAGGAAGGAAGGAAGGAAGGAAGGAAGGAAGGAAAGAAAGAAAAGAAAGAAAGAAAGAAAGAAAGAAAGAAAGAAAGAAAGAAAGAAAGAAAGAAAGAAAGAAAGAAAAAGAAAAAAATCAAGGTGTCATCCAAGGCCACAGTTCACATCTGGAGCACAGGATCCTCTTCTAAGCTCACTGTTGTCAGCAGGATTCATTTCCTTATGGTTATACAACAAAGGACCCCATTTCCTGATCAGTGTCAGCCAAGGACCATTCCCTGATCCTAGATGCCACCTTCAGTTTCTTAGTTTCTCACCACATGGCCACTACAGGCAGGTCACAACACAGAGGCTAACTTTCTTCCAAACCATCCAGAACATGTCTGACTTCCTCTTCTTTAGCAAAGAAACCACTCTGCTTTTAAAGGGCTCACACGATTAGCTCTGACCCATTCAGGATAATTACCATTATAGCATAAAATAATCATGAGAGAGAGATCTCATTGTAGCCAGAGCTTCCACTCACACTCCAAGGGGAAAGATTACGCGAGTGAGGGCCATCGGGGTATCTTAGAACCCTAGCTTCCACATCATTCAAGGCTTCTCTTTTGTGTGTCCTGGACACTTTTATGGCATTGGTGGTAATTTATTTTAGAAGTAGGAACAATGTGAAAATGGCATCAGAAGCCACATATTCATCAGCAGGAAGTGTTCAAAATGTTTCTAAAAAGAAAAATGTTTTGGTTGTTCAAAGTTATCTGGAAATCTAACATTAGGCTGGTGCAGTGTCTTTGCAGGTCTTACCAAAACATAATTTGGAAGGGAATATGTTCAGAGAAACAGGTTCTGTCACAGTCAAATTATATAACACAATAAAAAGGGGGCAGGGAGGTAGGAAGAAAATTATTTATCTTTTTTTTTTTTTTTTTTGGTTCAGAAAATACCAAGTTATAGCTTGGGCATAAATTTAAATACAGGAAGAAGCAAATCATCTTGAGACTAAGAACATTTAGAGCCACATAAAGAGAGTTTAAAATGACAGGAAACAACCTTTTATGCTTAAACACATCATCTATATTTTTTTTATTCCTAGGAATAAACACTCGTCATGCACAGTGAGCGTCTACGCTGCCTCTTGTGCCATGAAACCCCACCACCAAAGTTCTTATCTCACCAGACTTCTTATTCTTCTATTCTTCCATCTTCCACACTCTAGCCTCCTTCCTCCTACCCAAAGACCCAACATTCAAAAATTTGAAAGTGGAGGTTTAGCAGCCCTGGGACTCAACACCAAAGATTTCAAGCCCTGTAATATGGACTTTGAAACAAACATCTCACATCGGATTGAGAAGAAGCATTACAATGGTGCTGCACCCCATCTTGTGAAAATGTGTCAGAGAAAAATATAATTACTCTTAAAAAGATAATGATCCAAATACATTTTATTATGTATTTGAACATTACATTTTGTTTATTTCAGCAATTGCTATATGACATAAACGAGGTTTTGGAACACCATTCCAACTTGCATCACTCTGAGACAGAAGCTCTAGCATACTGTTCAAGGCATTTTCCCACAAAAACAATTCTATTTAGAGCACAATGGAGTATCCAAAGGAGAAGTGAAAATACAATGAAAATGTATTAGTTCATACATTTGGATTTGTGATGACAAGTGATGTTTTCTTTGTGACAAAAATCTTAGTAAGCATATTAAATCAAGATAGAGGTTGACAAAAACATGCTTTAATTTACTTATTAGACAGACTTTGTTTCATTTGGGAGCTGTTTGGCTACAGGTAACAGAATTCACAATTCATGAAGCCCTAAACCTAAGGATATTTACTCATACGTGACAATAAGTCCAGAGGTAGGTGGTCTCAAAGTGGATTCTGCAAGTCAATGACACTGACTAAGATTCTGGTCCCTTCCGGTCTCCTCATCTGTCATCCTCAGTATCACAACGGTACCTTAACTCGTGACTAGAATGGCTACGACAGATGTGAGCATCACTCCTCAGCATCCCAAGCAGGATGGAGGAGAGCACATGGAAAGTGGCTCTCTCTCACAGTGTTCTTATCAGAGATCTTCTTCAGAAATCCTCAGCACGTGTCCCCTACACCTCAATGGCCAAAAGTGGCTTCCATTTCAACCAGACTATTTCACTTTTATCCACTTTTCAATGTACTTCCTAAATATCTTTTGGGAAACTAAAAATGGATAGAGAAAGTTGTGCTACTAAATGCCACTGCCAAATTGAAGCTTTAAGCTCCTAATAAGAGAATGAATAGAGGTCACCATCTGCCTGAATAATTTACCTTTCACAGAATGAAAACAAACTGGCTTCTTAAATTTGCTCCCAAATATATGCTTCTTACTCTTTGAACATCTTTTAATGAAGGCAAGGCTATGCAAGGAGAAATTCCAAGACAGGTCTGGTCCCTGCCAAGTGTTAATCTAGGACAAGCTACTGGCTCCCTCCTCCAAAATCAACTCTAGAACAACTAGATGCTGGAGGTGAACGCAGGGTTGTAGCTATTAATTAAAAAATAAAAAATAAAAAGATAAGAAAACCCCAGAGACTAAAGCCTGCCATGAACTGGTTTGTGTAAGAGCTCCAGTCCTCTAGCCCAGGAGCCAGCAGCGAAAGAATGGGCTGGAGGAAAGCCTTTTAATTCTGCTCTTGCCTTGGCCTACTCCCTTAGTCTTGAGATACTCCTTTCCTAACTCTGTATCACAGGAATCAGTAGCAAACACGAGAGCCATGTGTGACCACAAGGACAAAATATCAGGGAAGCACACAAACACAGTTGGGGTGAAGAGGTTTAGAAAACAGATGGTGATTGACCATCCACCCTAAGCTCTCTCAGGGCTGATGATTATAATTCCAGAGGCTGTCTCCTCCAATGCTGCTTCTCCCCAAGGGTTTCAAGATAAGTCCTTAACCACAAAGTGAGAGAAAACGAATTACGAACAAGGGCTCTATGACTCCTGGTTTTCTCTCTAACCTCCTCTCTAATGTGCTGGTACTGACACTCACGAGGGACTGGTTCTCATCTCCTCCCCAACGTTCATTACCAGACAGAACAGATGGCAGCCCCAGAGGAACAAGAACTCACAGGCCCAAATAGCAAATGAGACATGTGAGGAGTATAACATCTATTTTTTTTAAGTGAACTAACTGGAAAGCATGTACCATTTGAAGTAGAATTACTGGAAGAGACAAATCAAGATTTTAAATTAAGCATAATAGATATTCTTTAGGAGATAAGTAGAGAATAAAATGAAAGAAGGACAGATATTTTTTTAAAACAGTCCAGTGCAGATATTAGATATGAACATAAAACAGTCAGAATAAAGGACATAGTGGATTAAGAATATTAAAAGGCAGATACTTTAAAGGAACTGTAAGAAGACTGGGTTAAGGCAGTGCCCAAATGGCAGCAAGAAGAATAGGGTAAGAAAAAGTTAGAGCTATGGAAGGCAAAAGCAGAAGTAGCAACATCCATATAATGAAAGTCTTAAAAGGAGACAAAATATAGAAATGAAGACGTAAAGAAATATTGGAAGAAATAAAGGAGATAAATGTCTAAAAAAAAAAAGGTGAAAGATCTCATATTGAAAGTATCAACTCTGTGCCAAACAGGAAAACAAACAAACAAACAAAAACTAGATGTTATTTCTTAAAGTATTAAAGAAGCAAAAGACCTGAACCTGGAATTTTACATGCAGTCAAAATGTCATTCAAAATATTTTACTATCAGTTTCACAGAGCTAGAACAAACAATGCTAAAATTTGCATGGAACCAGAAAAGACCCCGAATAGCCAAAGCAATCTTGAAAAGGAAAACCAAAGCTGGAGGCATCACAATCCCAGACTTCAGGCTGTATTACAAAGCTGTAATCATCAAAGACAGTATGGTACTGGCACAAAAACAGACACTCAGATCAATGGAATAGAATAGGAACTCAGAAACGGACCCACAAACATATGGCCAACTCATCTCTGACAAAGCAGGAAAGAATATACAATGGAAAAAAGACAGTCTCTTCAGTAAGTGGTGCTGGGAAAACTGGACAGCACCATGCAGAAAAATGAACTTGGACCACTTTCTTACACCATACACAAAAATAAACTCAAAATGGATGAAAGACCTAAATGTAAGACAGGAAGCCATCAGAATCCTAGAGGAAAAAAAAGGCAAAAACCTCTTTGACCTTGGCCGCTGCAACTTCTTACTCAACACATCTCCAGAGGCAAGGAAAACAAAAGCAAAAATGAACTATTGAGACCTCATCAAAATAAAAAGCTTCTGCACAGCAAAGGAAACAATCAGCAAAACTAAAAGGCAACCAAAGGAATAGGAGAAGATATTTGCAAATGACATATCAGATAAAGGGCTAGCATCCAAAATCTATGAAGAACTTATCAAACTCAACACCCAAAAACCAAATAATCTAGTGAAGAAATGGGCAAAAGACATGAATAGACACTTCTCCAAAGAAGATATCCAGATGGCCAATCGATAAATGAAAAAATGCTCAACATCACTCATCATCAGGGAAATACAAATCAAAGCCACAATGAGACACCACCTCACACCTGTCAGAATGGCTAACATTAACAACTCAGACAACAACAGATGTTGGCAAAGATGCCGAAAAAGAGGATCTCATTGGCACTGCTGGTGGGAATGCAAACTGGTGCAGCTGCTCTGGAAAACAGTGTGGAGGTTCCTCAAAAAATTAAAAGTAGAACTACCCTACGACCCAGCAATTGCACTACTAGGTATTTATCCAAGGGATACAGGTGTGCTGTTTTGAAGGGGCACATGCACCCCAATATTTATAGCAACACTATCAACAAGAGCCAAAGTATGGGAAGAGCCCAAATGACCATCGATGAATGAATGGATAAAGATGTGGTATATGTATACAATGGAGTATTACTCAGCAATCAAAAAGAACGAAATCTTGCTACTTGCAACTATATGGAGGGAACTAGAGGGTATCATGCTAAGTGAAATTAGTCAGAGAAAGACAAATATCATATGACTTCACTCATATGAGGACTTTAATATACAATACAGTTGAACATAAGGGAAGGGAAGCAAAAATAATATAAAAACAGGGAGGGGGACAAAACATAAGAGACTCTTAAATATGGAGAATAAACAGAGGGTTACGGGAGGGGTCGTGGGAGGGACGATGGGCTAAATGGGTAAGGATCTTTAAGGAATCTACTCCTGAAATCATCATTGCATTATATGCTAATTTGGATGTAAATTTAAAAAACAAATCAAAATAAATAAATAAATAAATAAGTAAGTAAAAAATATATATTTTACTATCAGTGCTCCTGTTTCAGCATCAGCATCATGGGTGTATCACACATCCCTCCGTTTTGTCTCTCCTTTTATCAACTAATTTTGCACCCATCCTTGACAAAAGTATCTCCGAGGTAGTTGTGGGATCCAGCATCATACTCCAAGGGACCAGGAGGAGTCTCACTCACCTGTGCATTAGGTAATAGGCAGGCAGACCCCAGTTGAGACCACAGAACGAGAAGGAGCTTGCAAATTGGTCACAGCCCCTCTCAGCTGCAGTTGGGGAAAACCAAGGGAGTGATGACTTGAGTAGATACCTATGGATGAGAAAGCCTTTATAGAAATCCAGCCTTCCCAAGGAGGGATAACCGCATCCCGATGGAGAAAAAAAATATTTGAGTTTGGATTCACTGGAGAGGGAAAAGGGAACTTTGCCAGCACTTGCCCCTCTTCCAAGACAGCATGGTACAGGGCTGGACTAGCTAGAAGCACCCTATTCCATAGGCAAAAGAGAGAGTGGTGAGAGAATGCCCAGCTACCCAGCTCTGTATGACACAACTGGAAAAACCTGTATCTCTCCAGCACCCTGAGTACTGATGTGGGAACTCCATAATTGGGGGGGAAGAAGATCAGGAAAGAGGAGGACAAGAATTTAAAGAATATTAACGGGACAAAGGTCCTGCTAACTTTCAAGACTCCAGCAGAAAGCCTGCCCACAAGCCACTGGGATAACCTCACTGGAGGATTCCCCCCACCTGTCCTATGGGCACCCACAATGCCCTGAGAGCTAAACTCATACCTCCCCTACTATTCAGCCAGCCCATTTTGTGTGCTCCCAAGTAAATGTGGAGGCCCCTTAAAAAAACAGGCCAGGGTCTGGGGGCAATCTTCAGTGACACTTTCTGAAAAAGAAAAAAAAAAAAAAAGAGAGAGACAGAGAGAAAGAGATTCCCAGCACCAGCCTGATGAGTTGTAAGAATCAGAAGAGATAATACAAGCTTAAAAATTCTGGGGGCGTCTGGGTGGCTCAGTCGATTAAGTACCGACTTCAGCTCAGGTCATGATCTCACGGTTTGGGAGCTCGAGCCCCGCGTTGGGCTCTGTGCTGACAGCTCAGGGCCTGGAGTCTGCTTCAGATTCTGTGTCTCCTTCTTTCTCTGCCCCTCCCCTGCTTTGTCTCTCTGTCAAAAGCAAATAAACATTAAAAAAAAATTAAAAATTCTGCAACAAGCAGAATTACAGAGCAAGTATATCCATACAAAGTTGGAGATGATCCCAGATAAAAATGGGACTAATAAAAAATATCTCTCACCCAAAAATGATTTTTAAAAAAAGATTTGAGGTGTCTGCTATTTAAAATGAGAAAACTTTGGGACGCCTGGGTGGCTCAGGGTTAAGTGGGTTAAGTGCTGACAGCTCAGAGCCTAGAGCCTGCTTCGTATTCTGTCTCCCTCTCTCTCTGCCCCTCCCCTGATCACTTTCTGTCTCTTTCTCTCTCTCTCAAAAATAAACATTGAAAACAATTTAGGAAGAAAGAAAGAAAGAAAGAAAGAAAGAAAGAAAGAAAGAAAGAAAGAAAGAAAGAAAGAAAGAAAGAAAGAAAGAAAGAAAGAAAGACAGGGAGGGAGGGAGGAAGGAAGGAAGGAAGGAAGGAAGGAAAGAAGAAAGAAAAAGAAAGAAAGGGAAAAAAATTCAAGGAACATGAAGAAACAAAGAAACATATCATCAACAAAAGATAACAATAATCTTCTAGTAACTAAATTCAAAGACACAGAATACTGTAATTAGCTGACAAGCCAAAATAGCTGTTTTGAGGAAATTCAAATTTTTGCTACATTCTTTCCAGAAGTTGTTCAACTTTATTAATCTGTTCAAAGAACCAGTTTTTATTATATTACTATTCTCATTACTTAATATTTGTTCTCTGTTTTACTGATTTTTCTCACTGTCTTTATTATTTCTTTTGTGTTCTCTACTTTAAGCTTACTCTGTGGCTCTTTCCAAAACATCTTGAGTTGAATGATTCACTAATTTACTTTAAACTTTCTTGTTTCGTAATAAACGTATTTAAATTTCCCTCTAAGTACTTAGCTTTGGCCCACAGAGTTTGAAAAATGGGGTTTTAATTATCCATCAGTTCTAAACATTTCTTGACTTCCTTTTAAACACAAGGATAGGGGCACCTGGGTGGCTCAGTCGGTAGAGCGTCCGACTTTGACTCAGGTCACGATCTCACGGTCTGTGAGTTCGAGCCCCGCGTCAGGCTCTGTGCTGACAGCTCAGAGCCTGGAGCCTGCTTCGGATTCTGTGTCTCCCTCTCTCTCTGCCCCTCCCCGCTCATGCTCTGTCTCTGTCTGTCTCAAAAATAAATAAACATTAAACACAAGGATAATTTGGTACCATATATTTCCAAAACTGATATTTTTAAAACTATACACAATTTTATTGCATTATGCTGGAAGATGCAGTATGCAAAATATTGATACCACGAAATGTACTGAATAGTCCCCTGGGACCCAATGCAAGATTTAATTTTTTAAACGTTTATAGTATGCTTATAAAGATTGAATGTTCTCTGTTAAGTGAAAAATTCTCTATATATCTACTAGTTGGGGCTCATTTTTTAGGTCATAGAAGGTACTGCATATTTTTTTCCCTGCTTGCTATTTAGCTTCAAGAAAAGTATGCTAAAATCTACCATTAAAATTGTTGAATTATCTATTCTTCTTATGGTACGCTCATTTGTTGATTGACATATTTCCCAGTTATTCTTAGGGGGTTTTTAAGTAACATTCTTCTTTGTCCACTCTGATAGTTTTTATTTTATTTTAATTTTATAGATACTATGTTTGTCATTCCATCTTTCTTATATTATACTTTTCTGTATATCACTCTTATCCTTTTCCAATTTTCTGCATCTTATTGTTCATATATTTTTCATTTATTTCTTACTGATAAAACTATACTATTTTTAAAATTCAACCTGAAAGACCTGCTTTTCTGTTTAATAAGTTAACCATTTGCATTTATTATAATTACTGTTATAGTAGGTCTTCTATTATCTTATCTCATATTTTCCATTAAAAATATTTTCCACTTTTCTTTCACAGAATTTTCCTTCTTTTTTCTCCTTTCCTGTTTTCAATCATATTGGTCAAGCCTACTTCTTCTAGTTTAAAAATTATATATTTTATTTTTATTCTGATAGCGATTTTCCATAACATAAGATTCATCCTCACGTTTATTAATTTGTATTGGTTTCTTAGGCTTATCACTATGTTTATCTTCTCTGTTACTTGTTAAGTACTCATCCATTCAGGTCCATTTGGTTTTCAGTCTCTTTTCTTCTCCGTCTTTCTCCAGATGTTAATTTTTTCTAGAATTTTAGTTCCTTATTTTAATGCATATATATTTTCACTCTTTCTTTTCTTGGTTTTAGTTTTTTCTTACTATGACTCTTATTTCTTACAGGTATTTGGCATTTTTTCCTCTTTCATTTGAGAACTTCTAAAAAAGTCTGCAACTGTGATATCTGACTGTACAAATATTTTTAGGCCTGTATGTAATTGAGATATAACTGACATGTAAGATTGGGTAAGTTAAAGGTGTACAATGTGTTGATTTGATACATTCATATATTGCAATATGATTAGCACTATAGCATTAGCTAACATCTCTATCATGTCACACAATTATCGTTTCTTTTCTGTGGTAAAAACAATCAAGATATAGTCTTTTAGCATCTTTGAAGTTTATAATACAGCACCTTGACTATAATCACTATGCTGTACATTAGATCTCCAGAATGTATTTATTGCTACTGATAAGTCCACACCTTTAAACATCTCCCCAATTCCCCCAACTCCAGCCCCTGGCAAATACCTTTCTACTCTCAGTTTCTAAGAGTTCAGTTTTTTTTTACTCCATGGATAGTCTTTCTCTGACTTATTTCACTGAGTGTAGAGTCCTCAAGGTGCACCCATGTTGTCACAAATGTCAGGCTTTCCTTCTTCCTCAAGGCTGACTAATCTCATTCATCCATTGATGGACACTTAGGTTGTTTTCATGGCTTGGCTATTGTGAATAATGCTGCAACAGACATGAGAGTTCAGATATTTTTTGATATCGGTTTCCATTACCTTTAGGTATATGCCCAAAAATAGGATTGCTAGATTATAAGATAGTTTATTTTTAAGTTTTTGAGGACATTCCCAACTGTTTTCCACAGTTGGCGAACCAATTCACATTCCTACCAATAGTGCACAAAGATTCCTTCTCCATATCCTTGCCAGCGCCTGGTGTCTCATCTTTTTGATGATCGTCATTCCAACAGGTATGAGATGATATCTCATTGTGATTTTGATTTGTATTTCACTGATAATTGGTGACGCTGAACACTCTTTCATGTACCTGTTGGCCATTAGTATGTCTTCCTTGGAAAAATGTCTATTCAGATTCTCTGCCCATTTTTAATAGGGTTAGGGTTTGTGTCTATAAATCTATAGTTCTTTATATATTTTGTATATTACAAAATTTACAGTTTTCTAATATTTTCTCCCATTCCATAGACTGCCTTTCATTTTATTTATTGTTTCTTTTGCTGTGCAGAAGCATATTAGATTGATGTAGTTCTATTTATTTTTGCTTTTTTGCTTATGCTTTTGATGTCATATCTAAAAATTATTGCCAAGATCAAATTCAAGTAGCATATTCCTATTTTTCTTCCAGGATTTTTACAGTATTGAGTCTTATGTTTAAGTCTTTAATCTATTTTGAATTAATTTTGCAGAGTGATATAAGATAGGGGCCAAATGTCATTTTTCTTTCTGTGGCTATCCAGTTTTCCCAACACTATTTATTGAAGAGACTATCATTTCCCCATTGAATGTTCTTGGCTCCCTTGTCAAATATGAGTTTACTGTATATGCATGATTTCTGGGCTCTCTATTCTATTCTATTAGTTTATGGGCCTGTTTTATACCAGTACCATACTGTTTAATTACTATAGCTTTTTAGTATAGCTTGAAATCAGCCAGGGGCTAGGCTCCACTTTGGGGAGGTTGCTAGCAAGGCTCCTGGTCAGGCAGGGCCTCCAGCTATACCCTACAGTTGGATGGGGCTGGAGACTATCCCCACAGTTGGATGGGTCTAGTGGGTCACTTTCTAGACTCCTTGGTCAGATAGGGCTACAGGCTATGCTCTGGAATTAGCTGTAGTCACCGGCTGAGGCCCACCTCTGGGTGAGGCTGCAGGCTGGCCTCAGCATTTGGAGCAGGGCTGTAGGGTGGACTTCGCTGCTGAGCAGTACTATAGGCTTTATGCCAAAGCTGCTCCGGGTCACTGTTTCCCTGGTCAGACAGGGTAGGAGTTTATGTTCCACAACTGGGCAGAGCTGCTGACTTGGTTTCTGGCCTCAAGGGGCTACAGAATGGGCTCTGTAGCTTCTTGGAGTCTCTAGACAGCCTCTCCAGTCCAAAGCTACTGGAGGGTATGCTCAGCAGTTGGGCAAAGCTTCCCACTTGCTCCCCTGTGCAGATGGGGGTCACAGGATGGGTTCCAGACCCAGTGCAGCCCATTGGCTGGGAACTTAAACAGGCCCAAGTGCTGACCACCAGGCTTGCTGCCCAAACAGTTTGTGCAAATAGGTAAAGCCACTGACCAGAATCTCTGCTCAGGTACCACCACCTGCAAAAATGTGGCCTTCCAAGATCTGTAGGCTGATTCCTATAACCCCTCCCCATTTTTCCATCTCTGTCTGATCCCTGATGGTCCAAGCCCCACTGATTCTCCTAGTGAACCCTAGGAGGCAAGATCCAAATGGGCTTCTAGGAAGCATGCAGGAGAAACTGGATGTCCATCTTGGGCTCTCTTTTACCCCTGAAGAAACCATAGGCCCAGTGGGGCCTTATCAGTGTGGAGCTATACCATCTGGAGGAGGGACGATGCAGTCAAAATGAAAATGATCTTACAGTTCCTTCCAGGACAGTCCTTCTTGGTCTCTGCAGTCCATGGGATGCTTCAGCCTCACCCATGGGCTCTGGAATTTTCACAAAGGTGTCTTGTCTATAGAAAGCTGCTAGTTTGTCTTTCTAGAGGGAGACAGTTAGCGTCTACCTATTCTGTAATTATGCTGATGTTCTATATTTTGTTAATTGAAGGAAAATGTCAGAAAATTTAAATACCAATAGCCATTCATATACGTAGGCAAATCATACAACTATGTTGCTTTGATTTGATGGGCACTGAAATGACCTTATATAAGAAATACCTCGGGGCACCTGGGTGGCTCAGGTAATGATCTAGTGGTTCGTGAGTTCAAGCCCCATGTCAGGCTCTGTGCAGACAGTTAAGAGCCTGGAGCCTGCTTCGGATTCTGTGTGTGTCTCTCTCATACACACACCAAAATAAACATTAAAAAAATTTATAAAAATTGGGGCACCTGAATGGCTCAGTTGGTTACGCGTCATGGCTCAGGTCATGATCTCACAGTTTGTGGGTTCGAGCCCCTCATAGGCTCTGTGCTGAGAGCTCAGAGCCTGGAACCTGCTTCAGGTTTTGTGTGTTCCTCTCTTTCGTCCCCTCCCCTGCTCGCGCTCTGTGTGTGTGTGTGTGTGTGTGTGTGTGTGTGTGTGTGCGTGTGTCTCAAAAATAAATAAAACATTTTTAAAAAACATTTAACATATTTTTAAAAATTATAAAAATAAAAGAAATATCTCCCCACCAACTGTGAAATTCTAGATAAATGCAATAATCAACAAGGCATTTATATTACACAAAACTACAGCTAACATATATCACTATAACATATATCACAGCTAACATATATGAACGAAAAGAATGAATTATTACATTCATTTCACTTGTTCTAATACTATCCACTATGATGTAAGATCCAAAGAAACAAAATATAGAAGGGAAGTTGTAGGTGTAGGCTTTGTTCCCCACAAGACTGGATGCCGCAGCCAGGTCGGCAGGCCTGCACTAGGTCCCTGGACTGATAACTGCTGACTGACCTTGCTTACGTTCCAGGAATGTTAAAACATTAGAACATGTTCATCACCTCTACCAAAATGGCTGCTGGGGGCCAGGGAGTGGTTAAATGTCAGGACTGACTTTTTATTTTTCATCCTGGTCCGAGTTATTCTAGTTTTTAAGGAGGAGAGAAAGCAGTTTTCTAAGAAGTTATTCCAAAACAAAGAAGCAGTATAAGTCCGTTCCCTGCGTCCAGAAAAAAAGTGGAGCAGGTACTTAAATATCAGACCACATGCTGTGTCACGTGGAGAGAGGTACGGAGAATGCCTGATCACTGAATCAAGTGGTAATTCTTTGGAAATAAATATCATTTATCCTTTTTCGGGGGTAATTACTTTAAAATCTTAATGAAGCTAATTCTTCAAGAAAGAAGGCCAAATCAATCTAGCCCGTCAGGCAAGCAAAGATGAATTCTTCAACCTCCTTCCATCCTCCCTCTAAACACACACACACACACACACACCCCAGACCAAGGAAGCTATTTTAGAGCATGCTTCTGGCACAACACAGAACACAGAAGGCACCAAGATTTGGGGATGCCAAACCACAACTCAGGATTTTCTTAGCTTACCCTCCAGTTTCTTTCTGTCTTTCACGTGGAGGCCAATGGAAGAGTAATTTTTAGTTAAATGATGTTTCTTGCCAGGTGTACTGTTACCAGGGTGAATCAACTCTACCCCTCACCTAAGCAGAAAAAACTTTTTCCCTTAAAGTTTATAGGGAGTTTGTATTCCCTTCTAAAAAGATGAGGCAAGAATCAGAAAATCCTGATTAAAAAAAAATCAATGGCACTCTTAGGCCACTTAATATCAATTTCAGTCTCATTTCCTCAAATTTGTTTTTATAAAGATCAATACAATTTTTACACAAATCTTAAAAGCCACAGGATTGTATGATAGGAAGAAGTCCAAATCAGGTCACTTTATAAATAAAGAAGCTGCAGAAAGACTCAAAAAATCCCCTGGCTTTGGGGACAGAGCCAGGGCTTGAACCCACATGTTCTGACCACTAGTCCAGAATTTTTTCCACTGTATGAGTTACTTTTCTGATAATGATGCATGTACCTACTTTTAAGATAAATTTTAAAGGAAATCCCATTAAGTCACCATGTTTTAATTCACAAACTATGTTGCTGAACAATTAAAACACATGCGTGTGTGTCCCTATGAGACCATCAATGGTATTTATTTAATAAACACAGCAGGAATAGATGAAAATTAACTAATCCAATATTCCTGCCTGGGATTTGTACTGTACTGGCCAACTATTTTTTCATTGATTTGGAGAAAAATCACCTTAATGCTTATTAACATTTAGAAACATAAGAAAAATGAAAATTCATTTTCTTGAATGGTGAATGTAATATGTTACAGAGAAAGTAGGAAGGATCTAGTATATAATAAAAGTGACTTACATCTGCCCAGAGACCCTCCATGTAAGTTAAACATGACATTTGTCATCCTGCTGTCACAATCCACAACAATGCTACTGTAAGTGCTTTTTAAACTACTCCATTCATTAAGCATTGTCATTATTTATCCATTTGTGATAGATTTTAAAAGGGGAAGTGGGGTAAAATATCTGCATCCATAAATGAAGCATCGCCCTCTACTATCTTCTACTTCCAATTCTTCTGTTAACCCACTTACCAAACCTAGTGTCTCTGCCAAGATCATAAGCAGATAAAATTAAAAGCAATGGCCTGTGGCTAGAAAGGAGTGCAATAGCAATGTATTCTTTGACTTAGAGGCAAGAGTTCTGATTTTAAAAAATGATTTTAAAAAAGTCTTCATGTTTGGCTCCAAGTTTCTCAGTCTGCTTGAACTAGCCAATGTATGTCATCGACTAGGTCCTAAATTAAAGGAAAATTCCTGTATTGACTAGACAGCTGTCTCCTCAATAATGAAAGCTGTTGGAAATTGTTTGCTATCTCAAATTCCCTCTAAGCTCTTCCTATAAATGACTGAGCTGTAATCAGTTCATCAATTAACATGCTTCACAATGGCTTAAAAGGATGTTCTATTTTTTTCTAAAGATGTTTGAACATGCCTGTTGATATGCACACAGTAAAGACTCTGTTCCTTCTTATTTCCTCCTACATCAAGCTCACAGAATTTCAGAAGTCCCTTGAGACCATCCAATTATGCCACCTGACAGATGAGAAAATTGAGATAAAGAGACTCTCACACCTGGTCCATTTTTGGTTCCCTGATGTTATATTGCTTTTACCCCTTCTCGTTACTAACCATAATAATTTGCAGTCATCTAGCAGTAACATAATAGGTACTACAATAAAAACATCTCAAGTTCCATTATCCTCCAGAAAAGTGTACTTAAGCAGGTTCAATTCTTATCCAAATGGTCCGATTTTAAAGACATACTTGACCATTAAATCTTAAGTCAAAATAATTGGATGTCTCCTTATAACTAATTGGAATAACATATAATTTATTTATTTATTTATTCATCTATCATTTTTTGAGTACCAGACACTGTTCTAGGAATTACAAACAAGATAAATCGCTGAGATGTGAGGTAAATTTATAAAGGAATTTGTATTATTTCAACTAATGACAAGGACTGCATAGAAATCAATCAGCAATGCAACAGAAAGTGTTTGCCTTGGCAACGTGGAAGATGGGGTAACCTTGGATTGGGTGCACAGAAAAAGCCTTTCAGAAAAATGACATTTGAGCCCACACCTGAACGATAAGATGCAGAAAAAGGAGTGTTCTAGTAAAGACAGCAGGGTAGGGTTTTACCTTTGAAAGGCACACACGTCCTTCTCAAAGTAGCTCTTCTTCAAACAGCTAGACATGAGGCAAACTATCTCTAGGCCAACTGTTGGGCACTGGATGGAGGCAAAGTTTGTCCCGGGAGTCTGAAATCCTTCCACCCATCTTTTTGTTCCCTCTCTTCCCTTTATGCCAAAGCTTGTATCATATGCCTGGATGTGCCTGGTCTGCGCTGGACGTTACAAGGCAGATATGGAAAATACAAGTTCAAGGTCAGGCTCTGGAGAAACGTAGAGTCTGATTAGGAAGAATCAGTGCACAAATAACCACCAGAGAATCATCAAGACGATGTGCATTAACCATGTGGTAGATACTAACCACATGGTTTAAACACATTAATATGAGTTCCTGGGGCACCTGGGTGGCTCAGTTGGTTAAGCATCTGACTCTTGGTCTCAGTTCAGGTCACGATCTCACCGTTTGTGAGTTCGAGCCCCACACTGGGCTACATGCTGACAGTGCAGAGCCTGCTTGGGATTCTCTCTCTCCCTCTCTTTCTGTTCCTCCCCAACTTGCACTCTCTCTCTCTCTCTCTCAAAATAAATAAATGCACTTAATATATATATGAGTTTCTAAAAAAGAAACAATGCCATGGACAAATAATGGATGTATTAATCTAAGTACATTATTTTGAACATGTTTTCAGTTTTACCTTCTGTCCTCAAAGACGAGAATCACATCTCATATTTCTGTATAACCTCAATCCCTTAGAGTTTTCAACATCCGGGAGGCTCTTATTTCCTATTAACTAAATAATTTTGAGTAACACTCTAACTTGCCATTATAACAAGTTATCCAAAAGCTTCACCGGTTTCACATAAGAGCCCTACTTGATCTTAAATAATGAGGAAGAAGGAATGACAGCATTAGGGCATAATACAGTCACACTAGCATTTGTTTACAAAGTACTCACATACAATTACCTGATTAATCTTTGAAGATCCTCCTTGGGAGTCATTATTATCCCATTTTACAGAAAGGGGAATTGAGGCTTAGAGAAATTCTGTATTGCCCAAGAAAAAGACAGACACAGGCCTTCTAAGTTTGCTCTGTACACTGAACTGAACCACGACTTACTACAACTTATCTTTCTAGGTACAATATACGTAGAGTTTGTATAACATCCTAAAACCTTAAAAAGCAGTTGTTAAGGGCGGACAGGGAAAAAATGCATTGTAAGACCTAACCCAGAAGAATTAGGAAGAAACCTCAGGGGCACAGAGTTAGAGCCACAGGGCCTGGCAGACAGCACACACAGCTCGTAACACAGACTAAGGAGGCAGATTTTACAATTCTCCAAATAAAGTTTCGCTGACACTGACAACTCCACGAGTTGAAAAGTTACTAAACATAGCTGTGGAGAGTAGTGACCACGGGCAAGACCCTTAACTGCCCCCAAAGAGTTTTATGATTGAATGAGTGAGATGAACTCCCTGAATTCAATTTTAGCTCCACAATTGCATGATCAATCAATATAGCACCACTGAGCGCAAGAATGTTCCCTTTGGAAAGGCGGGTTTAAAAAAAAAGGTGGAAACTGTGCTTTTTAAATGCACTCAATGTACTGGAAGCCAGTAAACCAATAGGTGAGTCATAAACACTATGGACGCTGGCATTAGACATGATCTACTTCTCCTTCTCTTCCTATTCTTTCTCTTCATTACTTTCTTTACATATTTTAATAATGTGCACTTATTACTTTGACAATGCAAAACAGCATTTTTAAAAATGAAGATTTAGTTGATGAGTATGTGTGGCAATGATGCTGAGACCCTCAAGACTAGCTGTTCTTTGTGCCTCACGAAAGCCCAGAGTTATCAGAGGTGCCCATTTCCACCAGGAAGGCTGTTGGCCTCAAATCCAACTTTCACTCTCACGCTTAAGACAAGCTTGCTCCTTGGTCTTCACTGTCTTCTGATGGAGAAAGGCAGGAATTCTCTGTCCTCACAAAAGGGCCTTTCTGGGTTCTGCCTGATCAAAACTGATGCCTAAGCTCCATGGCTTGCTCTGAAAACCAGGTATCAGAGATCCCCTCCACCTTTTTATTTTACGACTACAACTACCACTACTATAATTGTCATCACCGTTATGATCAACATTTTGTAACAGAAATAAAGTTTGTACTTGGGAGTTTAGAAAAATGCAGCATTTCTAAGCTATTTGTGGTATTTCTGCTAAAATAAATACACTGAAAAATGCAATAAGTAATAAACACGGTGATAGCGGTTGGTTGAGGAGGGAGGTTAGGAAGAAAAGCTTCTATCCCCCCTGGAAGAAGTGAAGGCCCTGGAACTCAACTGCCCAAATGCGAACCTGCAAACCGCACACTCCAAGTAGAGCATTGAAACTTGTTTACAAGTGCCTGGTAAGGAACTGAACTTTGAAAGAGCCTTTGATGAAGCTTGGCTTGGGTTTCTCAGGTCTATGAGAGTGGCATCTGGGGCTTGTTTAGGCAGAGTGGGATAAGGAGCTATTTACATTTCAAATACATATTTGCTTTTAAAAGAATCAACTTCAGATGGTTTGGAGGTTTTACTTGGAGACCCAGCCAAAGGAGCACTACCATCCTCCAATTTCGATTGTCACAAGGCAGTGAGTGGTGTTTCCATAGGCGTCTAGGGTTTGAAAGTCACCCAAGGAGCCAAAGAACATGAAAGGGATAGTCACACACAACCAAGAATTGTCACACCCAAAATACAAGTCCAAAAAAAGACACTTATGACTCCACTTGTATGAGGTACCTAGATAAGTTAAATTCATAGAGACAGAAAGTAGAATGGTGATTGCCAGGGGGTAGGAGTAGGAAAAAATAAGGAGTTATTATTTAGGCATTATTTAACTGAAGCGGTTTCAGTTTCACAAGATGAAGAGTTCTGGAGATGGACAGTGAGACGGTTGCACAACCATGTAAATGTATTTAATACCACTGAACCAGACACTTAGAAATCGCTAACATGGTAAACTCACGTGTATTTTACCACAGTTAATGTTTTAAAACGTAATGGCACCTGCAATGGGGATACATTGAATCCCAGCCCGGTCCTGAATCTGCCAAATCGAACATAAGCACCAAACGACAGGCTCTGTCCTCTTGATCACTTAGCACTAACCAGGGGTAGAGTTCTAGGAGTTAGCTGTCATATAAGGCCTGGAGCCAAACAGGCTAAAGTCCCACAAAATATAAACAATAACAGTTCAAATCCTTGTGAGATACATGAAGAGACTTCATTCCATTTGAGTCTAAGAACTCAAAGAACACCTCATTTGGTACCAAATATAATTATGTGTATAAAAGATCCTTTTAAATTGTAAAACTGTAAATACTCTTTATTCAATACAGATTCCCCATCCTGTTCCTTGAAATTAAGAAATTCTACCACAAACAGAATTGGAAGGGCTTTATCTGCCCTAAGGTTCTCGGAACACAACAGTTACTATATATTAGGGAGAAAACACATTAATTTTGCATGATAGTATGCACTATCAAATTTGCTGTTTACACTATTACAAATCAGTAAGGAAAATACGACACACCTATAGGAAAATGGGAAGGAACATGAACAAGCAATTTTCAAAAGATATACACAGGAGCAGACAAATGTATGGAAAAGTATTTCAATTTCATTAGTAATCTGAAAAGTGTTCCTTAAATAAGATATTTAAGCTGCTTGGCAAGACAGGAGATGATGTAACTGGACTGGTGGGTCTCCCCTTGTCTTCCTCCAGATGAAAACACAGGAGAATAAACTTTTAGGAAGAAAAAGCTTTGCTAGAACTGTCATTTCACAGACTGCCCTTATATACCCAACGAAAGAGACAGAAAAGAGAATCAGATAGTTTCTTACTCCTTCAGGCCCTAAGGCGCACGATCTGAAAACAGGAATACTAAGAATAATACTATCCTGTACAGAAAAATAGAAACAGCTTGCAAATAATAAAACAAGAAAAAAAATTTCCTCTTTAGGAGTTTAGACTATTCGGTGCCTGAGAAGGAAAGCTTTCCCTCGGGAGATCTGTGAGGACTTGCACGGTTTCAACATGAGTAATGGTTAAAAAAATAAATGAATAAGCCTGCAGCTCGCTTATAACCCATACGAAGGACATATGGCCTAGAAAAAAGGGTCCTCACTTACCCAGAACCCTCTGAGAAACTTGTGCTCCAAATCCTCTCGGGAAGAAGGGCTTAACTTCTATCTTAACACCTCGTGAGGCAGACAGAATAGGGAAGCGCTGGCTATCTGCGGGAGAAGAAGAAACGGGGAATGGAGCCTGACACCTGACAGAGTTTGCGGCAATTAAGCAAACTCGAGACAGCTCTTTGACTTGCCGCGCCCCCGCAAGCAGCCTGTAGCTAGTGCACAAGCCCACAACACGCATGCGCGCAAAGACCCAGTTAGTCTGAACTCAAACTGCGCCTGTGCATAACCGCTAACTAAAGAGCGCATTGTGTTAGGCAGAGTTCCTAGAAATCCTCGCCTACCCGCTGGAACCTCGCCTGAGCACTTTGCACCGCAGTTATAACCACCCATACAAGTCAGAGCCCTACATCCACCGGGTGTAACTCAGATCCTCTTTTTTAGCGCCCCCCACTTGGAGTGCGTGTTCTCGCTCTGCAATAAAGCTTCTCCTATACTTCTGGTCCTTGAATTTTTTCTTGCCGCAAAGTGAAGAACCTGGTACCGGCTTGTTGTTGAGGTCACAGGGCCTGAGAACTCGCCCAATCTCCCTTATCACTTGCCTTTTGGACTTCAGAGAAAATCTTACTAAGTACATTATATTACTTCTTCCTTTGTTTAAATTCCCTTTTTAAAAGATTGCCCGGGCCCTTAAATAAAGACAACTGAAAACACCTGAACAACTAGTCTGGTGGTTTGGGGGAGACTGGAGCACAGGATATACATGAAGAGTCTCTGCCGAAGGCTGTGGGACAGGGAAGGGGGTCAGCCACCTATCAAATAGATCATGTCCTAAAGATCCAGCCTGTGGCCAACAGGACTGGGAAGGAAGGCTTCACCTACATTTCAAATTTTCTATTGGTAAGGACTAGATATCCATTTTTTGTATCTTGTTCAGCATTAGACCCAATGCCTTACCCATAAGCAATGCTCAGTTCTTCCTAGATCCACTTTGGTGGTAACTACCAAGAGGCATTTTCCTTTAAATAACACAAAAACTGACTCCCGTTTTCTTCCAGATGTTTCCCTTCTAACTAGAGTTTAATGAATCATTTTATTAATTAAAATATCTCAGTGATGGGTTACAAATGGGCCTGGGGACAGGAGTAGGAAAGTCCCCTGAAACAAAAACATCCCATCCCCATTTCTTCTGTGGTGAACTACATGGGGCCCAGTTTTGGTCAGGACACCCTTACATCACTTACGGATTGTAAGGCTGTGTTTCATTAGGAGATGGCTGGGAATTTATGTCAATCTGGATTCTGGTCAGGTCCTAGGAGCCAAGTGCTGACAGTGGGTGAGACACTATATGCCCAGCTCTCCTGGAATGAAAGAAAACAGCTGTGTTTGTAGAAAACAGGTGGACATCATTAACATGTTGGCCAACTATTCATTGGATAAAAAGCAATTTCTCTCCCTTTACAGGAGGCAAAAAGATGAGTATATCAGGAAATTCTCTTTAAATTAGGGCCTAGAAATTTGGAGAAATTCTCTTCATTACTACCACCTCCCTAGAGTCCATAAGACTTTTTAATAGTGATATATCTAGTGGCTTCGGTGCCATTTGGTTTTGAGAAAGAAGTGATATTCCCTGATGTAATATTTTCCTTTACTTAAAATGTTAGCCATTTGTCAAGAGCACTGTCTTAGCACCAGATGTCTAAAACTATCTTCAGGATGGATTGTATCTTAGGCCAGGAGGGCATCTTTCAACTACTTGAGAGGGGAAAACAGACACACATTCCAATGCTGTACATCAGAATAACTCAAGGCATGCTAAGAATCTTCCATGACATCTGTTACAACCACTCCACTAATAAATGTCGCCTAATAAATGTTTTCCCTTTGGCCCCTTAGGCGATGCACCCTTCCTTGTCAAGAGCCATAAAGGCAGAGAGAATGGAATGGGGAGTATTCCTGAGTCCACAGTCAGGACTGCTTTGCAGGATTTTGCATCCCATTGACCCTGTCACCTATTCCTTTTAATTCTTGGAAATATCCCAGGAAATATGCCCTTTGTCCTTGACACCTCCCTGGCCTACTTTACTGGAATAGCCTCTGCAAAGCCCTACAGTCACTCCACATAGACCCTTTTATCTACTGCAAAGCAATCCATATACCACATTTGCCTTTATTTTTAAAGAAAAGTTTATAACAGTTCATTTTGACACTCTCCAACTCAGTAATGAATAACTCGTTAATTAATTAAACATTTAACAACAATGAAAACATTACTTATGAAGTCCAAATGCATCACCACAACATCCAGGTGAGGCCTCCGTATCCTAAATGCCTGCCCACAGGATATTAGTGTTGGATCACTAGACAGAGCTCACCTCAATGCCACTAAACACGAAGTTTGGTATGACCGCCTCGAATAGAATTGGATCTCTTTAGGTAGCTATCAGGCCCTCAACAAAGTGAGGTCACCAACAAGGCTGGCCTTGGGTAAAATTGAGGGGCAAATGGGGAGCAACATGAGTAGGACTGTGAACAACCTGCCAAGGGCACAGGATTTCACCCTTGAATCAAAGGGTGAGTGAAATATAGGGGTAGGTTGAGCCAAATGATAGGTGAGCTCTCCCAGGCAACCTCAAGACACAGCTGCAGAGCTTAACCTTGAATTTGTGCATCTGTGGGAAACAGCAGTGGGAAGAGGGGATAGTCCCATAGGCATCTCAAAAGAAGCAGGGATACACTAACTCAGGATGGATTAAGGATTGAGTCATAGGTAAAATAGATTCTTCCCTGGTCTTTTGGCCTGTTGTGTTTCTCAGCCAAGTCTGCAAGGCAGCCGAGTTCCACATGTGCTGTTGGGCACTCTCAAGGTTCTATATTTAACTATTTAGTGTTAGGGCTAGGTAAGCAATGCTAGACTGGCTACACAAAATTTTATTTTGCATTTCCAAGAAGAGAGCTGTAGCATGACCAACATCAGAGTTTGTCGATATGTCTACAGTTACTCACAGTCAAGAGCTACCAAGCAGGTTCTGAATTTAAGCACACATGAGAAAGAAGCTTTCCCAAAAGGCAGATTCTACATGCCTAAGCAATTCCACACAAAGAGCTACTGGGACACAGGAACAAAATGGCTGTACACGAGAGAGTGGTAAGGCTGCTGCACCACAAATATCTAAGTTTTGCAAGAAGACAACAATGTCTCAAGTACCATTTTCTAAGAGTGGGGAAAAGATGGATTTTCCCCCCAAACAAAACTGGTAAGAATTTTCTCCCAGCTGACTTTAAGTCATTGCGGTTTCTGGACAACTGGCATTAATTGGCATCCTGGAAAAACTAAAACCAAGTTTTTGTCAGTGTTGGTTTGTTTGTTTGTTTGGTTCGTTGGCTGGTTGGTTGGTTGGTTGGCTGATTGGATTGCTATTGCTTTGTTCTGTCTACATTCTTTGCCTCAGATATTACTGGGTTTCTTACATGATCTATGGCAACACTACATACTGGATTCTGGAAATATAAATTTGCCTAGGCTTTTCACTAAAGTTGTTGGGTATAGGATTGGTACTAATTGACTCATTGGACCCTTTTTAAAAAGGTTTGTCAGAGAGTTGGCATCAGAGCTTCTGAAACCCTGAACCAACAACACTCATTCATGTGAATGACACATAGGTCTAGATGTCTACACAGAGATCAAGTTCCACTTCCCTCTATTAAAGCAAGCAAGATGCAGTAACTTATGTGATTACCAAATGTGGGGAGGACGCCCTGCTTGGTCCTTTCCTTCTTTTCAGAGTAAGCTACCTATGGACATTGTCCGCTGTGTTACTCCTCCAGAAGTCAACTAGCAGGGCTTTGGGTTCTCGCACTAAAGTAAAATCTCAGATTTAGCCTTTATCTGAAATCAAGATGTTGACATCATGGTTTCTCATCTGCTACACCTGTGTTTTATTTCTGTCTGTTCAACATGAGGGAGAGATGGGGCAGCCCTATTTATTGAGACTTCCCCTACTCTTCTAACATTACCTGCTAAAGCCATGCCTACTGTTCATTCTAAGCTCTTTATTAAGCAGTTCCACTTTCCTCTGGTATTTCCTTCTCATTTTCCAATTCCTTAAGACTCAACAACTCCACAAATCTTCTCAAACATTCCTACACCCAGTACCCCACCTAATTTCCACTCCAGCATTTATGTTAATGTAGAGCCATTTCATACAGTTTTATCTTCCCAGATGTCTGGTTCCTGAGCAACTGATATCTTGCTTACATGTATTTGTAATCCCTCTATCTTTGTGGCACCTAACGTGAACTATACATGTTGAATGTACTTGATTATTTTTTCATAAATGAATACTTTCTCTGCATTTCTCTAACATTTAAAATATGCTGAGAGGTTTCCTGTCTGCATAACAGAATGATAATAATTTCAAATATTTGAATGTTTGGACCACAAAAGGCAAAATTCTTAGGAACATATTGCTTTTTGCAATATGTATAAATCATGTCTGAGAAGTCAAAGGATTGATGTATTTCTATAAATGGAACCTCAGAAAATGTTTGCCATTTATTTCATATTTCTCTACTGAGCACCTACTATACACCTACCATACACCCTAGTAAAGGGGATATAAAGAAAAAAATTGGAACCTGGCTCTCAGGGAGATGACTCTTGACATCAGTGAGATTTCAAAGTGTGGCCCAAAGGCTATCTCATTGGAATCACCAGCCATTAAACCTTCAGACCCCCCAGTCCCAAGACTGACTGTATCAGAATCTCTGGGAGGGGGCCCAGTAATCTCTTCTTAGGTGAAGTCCGTGGGTATTTTTTACCAAACTTATAACCACTGTTGATGAGCATAAGGAGACAAGTAAGTGTAGTAATTGAGTTATGAACCTGATCCTGAAGGAGCACAAGGAGAAGCACCTGAGCTAGACTGCTTTTGAGGGAAGCAGAGAATCTTCTGGAGGAAAGTGTTGCCTGAGAAGAATTTGATGATGGATAGAGAGCTAACCAAATGAAAAAAGGGGGAAAGTAGTTCCCACAAGCAACAAAGTTTTTATTTTTATTTTTTTACTTTAATCTGCAATGGTTTTTACTCAAAATAAATTCACCCAACCGGATGCTGCCTCAGCAACTGTTGTGGTTGTTGTTAACACCTGCTATTGGAATAATGCAGGATTCCATTTAATTCTCACAACAACCTTCCAGGACAAGCAAAGCTAATATTTTTAAACCCATTTTATAGATATAGAAACTAAGGTGAATAGTTTATGTAACACCATACACTTGGCAAATATCATAGCCAGGACCAGAAGAACTAGTTTTCTTATCCCAATTCTTGTGCTTTCTATTTCACTATGACATCCCATCTCTTAAAGAATTTATACCAACTTTAAAATACATTCTACCAACCAATCTTCTTCTTCCAATTTGAGATTCACAAAAGATTTGTGCATGCTCGATTACCTTTAACGCCCATGCAAGCACCAAAATTCCACAGATCTGGATCTGATTTTTAAACCTTGTTAAAATAAGAGCTAAGAACACCACTAATAGATTCATTCATGAGACACTGCCCTTAGTTTCCAAGTATGTGTTTATTTTCCGGCAAAAACCATGGTCAAACTGGGAAACGCCAGCTGGAAAAAATATCAAAAATTAATGTTACGATTCCAGTAAGAATGCAAAGATAAAAGAAAAAGGCCACCATGACTGAATATGGTGACATGACATGATGATGTCATATGAATATTATTTAAATACCAGTAAATTTTAAAAGGAAAATGTTTAGCTGCTTGTGAAATTGGTTCTGATTTTGGAATCATTTATTGGACTTTAGACACAGCCTTTATTATTTTGACCTGTTTCAAGCTGATAAATGAATAGCGCGACACAAATACCCAGGTCCATCTTCCAAAGAGCACTGGTATTTCCTTGAGGTGTGAATATTTTTAATTTTTACTTTGTGTTCATTCTTAATAATTGGTTTCAATAAAGTGATTTTGAGATTGAAGGGTGGGCAGAAAAGAGCAGGATAAGGCATGTCATTTAATATGCTTTTCACTTAAGTAACCAAAAACTTTGCTTCAATTGATTCAATCAATGAGGAATTTATTATCTCCCATAATAAAAAGTCAAAATACAGGACCGATTGATTTGGCAGCTCACTGGTATTATGAAGTGATCAGGTTCTTTCCCCTTTTCTTTGTTCAGCTGTCCTCGGCAAATCACCTCATCCACAAGCAACTGGAAACCAGTTTGTAGACACCATGTTTTCATGAGAATGATCAGACACAGACAATCAACTTCCTTCTCATTTTATCAATGCATTAAAATTTTCCCAGAAGCACTCTGGCAGACATTTTTGGTCTTATTGGTCAGATTTGTGTTAGATCCCATGTCTACCAACACCCATCATTGGCGAAAGGAAAGGGGCCTCTGTGATTGCCCTCGCCGGATGGTTCTCACGTGGCACTGCTATGCCCCACTCCCTCAGCATGTCCTTTTACTCTCTCCTCCCATCTCCTGCTCACATGGAGCATCTAGAAAAGCTTTGGAGCACTTTTAGTTGTCATAGTAATGGGAAATGCTTTGGAATTTAAACAATGAGGATCAGGGATGTGAAATGTCCTGCAATGCATGAATTAGTCCCAAACAACAAAGAATTAACCTACCAAAAATGCCTAAAATATGCTTTTTCCAGCTTCGAAAATCACCAGCATTGTCCCCCTGGGGCTGGACACAGAGGCATCCTTCCTGAACACACAGGACTGTGGAGGGCAGGTCCTGGAGAGAAGTCAGGATTCTGCTGGGTAGGCAGCACCATGAGTATCTGCTATGGAGAACAAGCTTGTTAAGACCATTAAAAGAGTGAGAATAACGGAAGTTAATTCAAGGTATTCTTTCTTCCTAAGCTCTTAGGTTTACACTTCATGACTTACATAGTTTTTGCATGATTTTATAACAATCAGCGCTCCAAACATGATGTATGTAGAAAAGACAATGTTCTAATTTGATGAAAGGATCATCGTAGTGACCTTCACACTTTGTCCCTACAATTTCTACAAGACTGATAATTACCAGTGCCCTGCTTAGTTGTAAAACAGCAAGTTATGCTCATCCCTAAACTGCAATAAAGAAAGTATATATTTTATTTATCCACAAGTGCCAACTTCTTGCCATCAAAAGCAACAAAGCACTGTTGGCTATGGTATTTCGAATACACCTGCACTAGGCTGACTGACAATAGGGGCTGCACAGATCACAGTGGGATGGGGAAGCTACACCTGGCTGGTAGAACCAGCAAATCTTGTTCTGATTTATGGCATGGGAGAACAGGTCCTAACCTCTGCCACTTCTCCTTGTTTACCTTTTATGCATCTATTCTGCCTCTTGAATTGAGCCTTGGGTTATAGTGATGAAAGATCCCAGTTTATGAAAATTAAATCATACCGTGTTTAAAGATTCGAAGGCTAATCATGTGGAAGAGAGATAAGACATTTCTCTATGGCTCTGATGGATGGGACCAGGACAAGGAGGAGTTGATTTTCTATCAGTCAGAGCTTTCTAAAGATGGAATGATAAGCCTTAGTAAGAACGAGGATGTAGTTTGGCAATCTTTGTAAGAAAACGAGAATTTCGGACTAGATACACTTGAAGGTGCTAGGGGCCTTCTATTCTAGTCCAGTGATTAAGTGGGCGAAATGAAAACTTTCTTTGGGGAACCAATTTCTACTCCCTACTGCCTGGTCCCATATTCTACTGTGAATTTCATCAAACCTCTTCAGTCAAAATCCAAAAGATAGTGCTAATGTATATCACTTTAAAGAACTAGTACATTGTAATAGAACTGAAAGGTTTAGCTATAGAGAAAGAAGGGGCCTGGCTAGAACGTCTTGCTCATATTTAACTGGTAAATTCAAGCAATTTTTACTATTACATATCAAATACATAATGTTATATAATATATCAAGAAAGTTTTTTACAAATCAAATCCTAATTTGTTCAAATATTCTGCCTAACACAGACTTTGGGAACCCATCCAAAAATCTTATGAGTTGCACGTACTTCCAAAGTGTTCACCTTTTTAAGCCTTCGGTGATTTTTTTACTTCTCTGCTCTGTTATTAAAAGCATCGCCTCACATATTTGAAACATTCCTTTAGAAAGTTAGATATTTCACATTCCAATATATCTGTCAGTCCTACACATAGATAAGTAGATACATATGGTATTTCTTTAAAAGTAACTAAGTGACTTTTTAGTGTTCTATTTAGAAAAATATAACTTAAAATTCATGTTTACTAGCTACTTACAAATTCATTTAGGCCTTTTCCTATTTAAAAGGCATAGATCTTAGGGGCACCTGAGTGTTTTGGTCCGTTAAGCATCCCAACTTGGGGTCATGATCTCCCGGTTCATGGGTTCAAGCCCCACACTGGGCTCTGTGCTGGTAGTGGGAAGCCTACTTGATTTTCTCTCTCTGTCTCTGCTTCTTCCCTGCTGGTGCACGTATTTACGTGCTCTTTCTCTCTCAAAATAAATAAATAAACTTTAAAAAGAAAGGCATAGGTCTTAAATAATATTCTCTTTTCTAAGTACTCATATAATTCCAGAAGAAAAAAATGAGTGTGTTCGGGAAAAATAGATGCAATTCATAAGCTACCAAAACCAAATATTTATTATTTAATGAAACTGACAAATATTTAGATACCAAATACTTGATCAACATCCTTAACTATAAAAAGTTTATTTGGAAGTTTCATTTATTTCAAAATGGCATTTGTCAAAAAAGTTTTATCAACTTTAATAAAAATCCATTACATAATGCTTCAAAAATACTCTTACTGAATTCATGATTAAAAAAGAAATCTAAACAAGCCAGTTACAAAAGGACAAAACATATGATTTCACTAATATGAGGTATCTAGAGGAGTCACACTTGTAGAGACTGAAAGCAGAATGGAGGTTGCCAGGGCCTGGGGAAACAGGGCAATGAGGAAGTGTTGTTTAATGAGTATAGAGTTTTAGTTTTACAAGGTGAAAAGCATTCTGGAAATCAGTTGCACAACAAGGTGAATGTACTCACCACCACTCTACACTTAAAAATGCTTAAAATGGTAAATTTTATGTGTATTTACCGCAATTAATAATTTTTAAACTTTAAAAAAGAAGGAAATCTATTATAATTCTGTCTGTTAAAAGGTTCTAGAAGGAAAGACACCAGAGTATCAGTGGACACACCTGGCATCCAGATATTGTTTTCTTAACAAACCATTTCCAACTCAAAAGAGAGAAGCCGATCACAAGGAAAGTATAGGTTGGACCTGGAATATTTTATGTGCCAGCAAGCATAGTAAGGCTCAAAAACTGATGAGAACACAGCAAAAGGACACAGGAGCCACCCTAACAGGGTTCCCAGTGCCCAAACTTGCAATAATTTGAGCATCAAAATGAATCATGAAAGTCATGGACTATAGCACATTGAATAAAAATAATCTGTCAGTTCATACTGCTACCAAAACAAACAACAAATTTTAAAAAAATATTTTTTAAAGTAGAAAGCCAACTATTAAATACACAGAGAATCATAGTACTCTTTTACAATCACTATACTAATAATTGATTCAAGTAAGAACCATCACTGGATACTAAAATCATTGGATGCAGGTTTGTGTGTGGAACAGATTATTTGTACAATCTTAAAATATCCCCTCCCAGGCAATTTACTAGTTACAAAGAAGGAAAATGATACCTTTATGTGGAAAGATCTGGAAGATAGCATTCTAACCTAGTGATTAAAATTACCATCAGTAATAGGACAAATGGACATTAGGTACTTCCTGATATAATGCAGTGAGAAAGACACAGCACCGTTTACACAGTTCTACTGTGTAAGGAGTACTGTGTACCCCTGCTGAAGATGCACAACCTGAATACAAATGCAGAACAGTCAGATGTATCCAAATTAAGGGAAATTCTGCAAAACAATTGGCTCATCCTCTCCCAAAAACATCAATAATCAAAACCAAAAAACACCGAGAAAGGGACGCCTGGGTGGTTCAGTCGGTTAAGCATCTGACTTCAACTCAGGTCTTGATCTCACGGTCCATGAGTTTGAGCCCCACATCAGGCTGACAGCTCAGAGCCTGGAGCCTGCTTCGGATTCTGTCTCCCTCTCTCTCTGCCCCTCTCCCACTCACACTCTGTCTCTCTCTGTCTCTCAAAAATGAATTAAAAATTAAAAAAAAAAAACTCAGAAAATATTCCAAATTAAAGGAGAAGAGGGAGACATGACATGTACGGAAGGACAATATTGGCACAATTGGCAAATTTTGAATGAAGACAATATTAACATAAATCGTATTGATTTTAAATTTCCTTAATTTAATCATTACATTTATTTTGGTAGGAACTAATGTTGACTTCTGAGTTAATGTTATGTTTTGATTTTTGCATACATTATGAAATGATTACCACAATCAAGCTAATGAACATGTTCATCATCTCACATAATCTACTTGCTTAGTAAATTTCAAGCACACAATAATATATTTTGTTCTGAATTGTTTTTAAATCTGGATATTTAACAGGAAAAAAACAAATAATAGATAATTAACAAAAACACCTGCTTCTCTCTCTCTCTCTCTTTCTTGTTTTATGTTGTTATTGTTTTGTTTTTGGTCAATTAGTCTACATCATTGGGTTCCTCCAGTGGTGGTTATGGTTATATAAGAGAATTCCTTATTCTTAGGAGGCCAAGAAAATAAGTAAGCATAAAACATGTATACGTATACATATTAAGAATAGAAAGAAAATGGGGGGAAATGTTAACAATTGCTTAATTTAGTTGAAGGGTATAAACTAATTCATTGTTCTATCTTGCAGGGTTTGAATTTTTTTCAAAATAAAAATCTGAAAACAAAGTCACAGGTCTTAATGCAGGACTCAAGATTCTCATTTGTAAAATTTAATGATTTCAAAGTCAAATACCTCTGTAGATGGACTTTCTAAGACCATTTTAATAATATGATCACCACTTTTTATTACCTTTTAAATTATTAAAACTCTACCTTGAAAAAAAACTGTAACATTATTGGTTAGAGCAAATATTCTATCATCTTTAGGCGATCCTTCCATATAAAATTCAACCTTTTCTAGCACTACTTTTGTGCGACCCCAGTTATACCTGTGACACGAGCTATTTAATGATCACTTACTACAGTCATGTTTTATATTTCAGGAAATATGATCGAAACAAAACTACATCTAAATAAAAATAGCTACTATTAATATGAGATGTCCTGAAAACTTAATTTCAAAGCACATTCTATAAAATAACTACACCCGATGTTATGGGTGTCAAAAGAAAATACAAATACTTATCCAAATCCTTCAAAGAAGACTGAGGACAAGGAGTCACACACTTAGTTTATGCTTTCCCAGGAGCAACCCTTCAATATGTGTACAGCAGGGTTTCTCTACCTCAGCACTATGGACATTTGGGGCCAGACAATTCTTCGTTGTAGATGACTGTTTCATACATTGTAGGACGTTTAACAGTATCCTTGGTCTCTACGCACATGGCGGATAGCCACTAGATGAGTAGCACCTTTCCCAGTCATAAGAGGGGTTACCAAATGTCCTTTGGACAGGAAGGCAAAAAAACTCTCTATTTGAAAACTTGTTGTTTGGACTGACTGAAAAAAAAAAAGAAGAGAAAACAAAAAGAAAGATATTTGCTAATTCTCCACTTTTTTTGTTTTACCTGTTAAATATCCTGGTTTTTGTTAAAAATTTCAGAACATAATGTATTGTAGACTTGAAGTTTGCCGAAAGCATAAATCTCAAGTTGTCACACCACTAAAAAAAGGAAACTATGCGAGGTAATGTGCATGTTAATTAGCTTTGGCAATTGTTTCACCGTGTGTGTATATCAAATCATCACCGTAAATATATGCAACTGTACATCTGAAGTACACGCACTTATACACCTTAAATATGTACAATTTTTATTTCTCAATCATAGTTCAAGAAAGCCGAGGGAAAATTTTCAGAACAAAAGTCAGATCTCTACAACTATTCGAAGTGGAATTTGAACAGTGAATTAACTAAAAATAATTTGAAGTTTTATCAATCTTCCTAATGCCCAGCCTGCGTTCTATATTTCCTCTACTCGAAAGTCAAGAGTATTTCCTACCAAATAAGTTCAAATTCCTAGTCTTGCATTTGAGACTCAATACAACTGCATACCAACCTTCCTTTCTAGGCTTATCTTGAAAACCTCCTGCTTGGATCAAATCACCCTCGAAGGTGCACAGAGGGCCATATTCCAATCGCAAATCCCCAGATGGTAACTTTGCAGAGCGAAGTGATAATTCTTCTCCTCTTGGTTGTGTAGGTAGCCTTCCAATTCCAGTAAAGGATAAAGATAATTATAGAGATAATGAAGAAATAAATCAATTACATAGTAATTATTGGGGGTGGTGGATTAAATAGTGGTATTCATAAATTTTGTAATTATTGTATTACTTTGTGTTATTTCATTTTTTAGAGATTTTTTAAAACACTAAACATGAACTGATATACCAAGTATATGAAATTCATAAGCTTGATTTATAACATCTATAAGATACTTATAAGCCTACTACTGGCTTATAAGATAGATTGTGCATTTTATTTATTTTTTTTAGATTGTGCATTTTAAAAGTATATGTTGTACATAGAAGTGTAAAAGTAGTATGTTATGTAAAAGCACATATACTATAGTGTGCAAATAAAAGGAATTTTTCCACATTAACCACTCAATAAATGTTTCTAATAATTACATAATACTTAATACCTATCAATCATTACACTACAAGCATTTCATTGAAAATGTCAGCTCTGAACTAGAACCAGATCTAATCAATCTAAAAAAACTAGTGGGCATTATTTCCTAGAGATGTATCAAACCCATTTTATGGAAGGCAGATGATTTGCATGAAGATATCTGCCAAGTTTAGCACTCAATCGGCATTCACAGTTTTTATTTTCGAACTAAGCTTAATTCTTTGATGTTATAGTTTGGCAGCCCTTGTCTAAGTGGAGACTTTCTAACTTCTGAATCAGATGCCAAAATGGCCAAATTTAAATAATCAGGAAGAACCCATCATTCTTGGATCAAATAGCTTGGAAAAAGTAACCTTTGAAATTTTATGTGTAAATTAAACCCCTGACAACTCTAAGATTCTATGATATATGAATGAGAAATACACGGATTCCATTTCTCCTTCAGAAGGAAGAGAATTTGTTTAGAACTGTGGGTTTTATCTCAGCTTAAAACACTTGAAAAATTGAACTAATCCTTTAGGATCTGGGTTCATCACCAAACTATTGGTGGCATGTGCTATTTAGAAAGGGATATCTCACTTGAAAGTTAACTAAAAGTCTCCCTTTCCTATATAATAGAGATGGAAAATTTGGTCTAAAAGTGGAAGACATTCTCTAATTTTGGCTTATTTTACTATCGAGTTCCTTGAAATTGAAATGTGTGTAGCCTTTCTATTCTTTACTTTTTCCACATAAAAAACTAGAGAAACTGTACAAATTAGATGAGTAATAAAATCAAAATTAATGTGCTCCAGGCAAAAATTTTATTTAACTTGTACGAAGCACTAATTTCATTTCCAATGTTCCAATTATTTGGAATAATTTATAATATTTCCCACTCTGATATCATTCACAAGCTCTGGGGACTAAAGAAGCCAAATATAAATTTGACAAAGAATCTTTCCTGGAACTTAGAAAACATATATTCAGTACAATAAAAAGAGACCTAGCTGGGAAAAGAATAAGATCAATTTGAGAGATAGAGCATACGAGAGGGGAGTCTGGGTGGCTTAGTTGGTTGAGCAACTGATGTTACTCAGGTCATGATCTCAAGGTTCATGAGTGCGAGCCCCACGTTGGGTTCTGTGCCAACACTGTGGAGCCTGAAGACTGCTTCGGATTCTGTCTCCCTCTCTCACTGCCCCTCCCCCACTCGCCCAGGCGCAAGCTCTCTCAAAAATAAGCATTAAAAAAAATTTTTTAAAAAGAGATATAGCATACGAGAAATTTCAGATAAGCTTAAGAAAACACAACAACATATTATTTCATTTAAGAAACAAGTATATGATTTCTCTTTTAATTATTCTGATATAACTATTTTTCCTCATTTGGAAAGTACATAATGGTTAGTACTCTAAGCTACATAGAAAGTGACATGTATATTTTAGAAATTGCTCCTTATAAAAAATTTGAATAATGGAACATAAATTTGGAACATATGCACTTCATTATGTGTGCCTTGATAACAGTTTAAGTACCTTATTCTCTCCTTAATATATGGGATTAGGAGACACATTATTTCTCTCTAGATGAAACCCAGAGAAGTAATATACTTTAATATAATTACTATGGAATTGTAACCATGTCAAAGGAACTTTAAAAGATAAATATTCTATTTCTTGTATTTCAAAGGCTAATCACATGAAATTGGTTGAATAGATCTTCTATATTCTGTTGTAATATTAAGGAGTCTACATGGCTGAATATAGGAGCCATCTCTGTGGGTATGAACTCATCAACCCCTTCAATCATCCGCCATATCTCATAATTTTACACAAGGCAAAATGAACACTTAAGGTAGATTTGAAGGGAAAAGTAATCACAAGAAAAAGCATAAGAGAAGGGTGGAGTTGGAAAAGGAAAGAAAAAGCCCCGCCCATTTTCTCGAAGAATGCTTAATGGACTATGTTATGCCAACACCTAAAAGAATCCACTGTTTCAGTGAACTTCTCTTGTCACTTCGCCTCACCACACCACTTTGATACTACTCATTAATGCATTTTATGGAGCACTTTATCCTAGATACTACTACTGCAGGTGCCAACTATAAAAAATGAACCCTCATCTAAGCCTGTCACACCACCTCTCTTAGGACGTCACTCTTGGCTGGACAAACACTACTGTTATCTAAGAATTTCTGATTGCACATGGAATACATAACCTTCCTTATTCATATCTTATTCCAGCTTCTGGTCATATCCTGATTATAAGGTATAGTTATAAATTTCTTATCTCCTCTTTATAATTTCAGTTACAGCAGCCTTAATAGAAATGGAGACTAACTGTTCCCCTGTCACATTCACACCACCTTGAAAATCCAGAAATCCACCCACTCCACTAAGCAGATACCTGTTGATTGGTAGTAGGTGGAAGGAAGAAAGGACAGTAGAGTCAGTAGACTGCACTAGTCCAAATAAAAGTCACAACTAAGAATGTGAAAAGCATTTCAGCTAGGAATTTAGAGGTGGAAACACCAAATGACAACACTAGATTCGAAAACAAAATCTGAGAAATAACACATAAGCCTAAAACAGAGATCTCCAGATCACCCTAAGATTGCTTACGAAGGGCAATGGCAGCTAATTCACATCAGTTCTGCATTCCATGTGTTGTCATTCATGCAGATCACACAGGTGTCTTTACTTAGCTAGAATTCACCATAAAGGAATTGTTTGGTATTCTGATATTATCCATCCTCCTCACAGTTCTTGCTTATGAAAGTCAACTTTCTATGATTGTTATTTCTACTAGCTAAAGTTCTTGCCTCATAGATTCATTGTTGGAAACTATAAGGCCCATCTCTTCTCCTTCGGGAAACAACCCAAAAACAACTAGGAGAATGAGAAACAGAAAGCTAAGCTCTACTCTTAATAAAATTTAGAAACGTTTATAATTTGAAAACATAATATGTGAAGATGGGCTGCCAAATGAAGCGAAGGTCTAACAGAGGTATGGGAAGACACCCAGAGAGGAAGTAGTTAGCTAACAACCCCAAACAAAATTATCAGAACACAGGTCCCCAGGGCCTGAGAGGGTATATAGTCTATGTCAAGGAGGAACAGGAAAGGTAGGGAACCAGGGACCACTCATACACACCATATTTTTTAAAGGCTTTCGAAAAGTAAGGGAGGATACAGTACATTATGGGCGGTGCCGTGGCTCCTGATTACACGTGGCTGTGAAGAAATAAAAGCTAAAAGAATTTACCCACACACAACCTTGTATCATGAGGAATTTTACTTGTAATAAAAATTTTCTACAAGCTTGAAAAATTCTCCTCTTTCATATGACCCTCATATAATAGTATAGAAAGAACTCTACTCATTATGAAGAAAAATGAAAAAGGAATTATTAAATTTCCCCCAATTCCACCAAAAAGTGTGTGTGAGAGAGAAAGAGAGAGAGAAAGAGAGGAGGCTGGGAGGGAAATGGCAAAGAATAATCACAAGAAAAATATTTTCATGGAACAGATACAGGCAAATTTTAAAATTTAACAAACTAATTACTTCTGTAAAACAGGAGCTCAAAGCAAAGATGCAAAAGTTCAAGCAAGATAGTCTTTATCAAAATCTCAAAGACTTTTTTTTTGCCAAAATAGAAAAATCCATCTTAAAATTCATGTAGACTCTCAAAGGACCCTGAATAGCCAAAAACAATCTTGAAAAGGAAGAACAAAATTGGAGGTCTCACACTTCCTAATTTCCAAATTTACTCAAAGCTATGGTACTAGAATAAAGACAGACATATAGACAAGTAGAACAGAACAGAGACCCCAGAAATAAAACTTCACATATATGGTCGAATGATTTTCAATAAATGTGCCGAGACTTGCAATGAGAAAAGGAGTCTTTTCAGCAAGTGGTGTTAGGGAAACTGGGTACTCACATGCAAAAGAATGAAGTTGGACTCTCACCTTACAGGATATACAAAAATTAATTCAAAATGGATCAAAGATTTAGGGGCGCCTGGGTGGCTCAGTCGGTTAGGCGGCCGACTTCGACTCAGGTCATGATCTCACGGCTCGAAGGCTTGTGAGTCCGAGCCCCGCGTCAGGCTCTGTGCTGACAGCTCAGAGCCTGGAGCCTGCTTTAGAGTCTGTGTCTCCCTCTCTCTCTGCCCCTCCTCTGCTCATGCTCTGTCTCTCTGTCTCTCTGTCTCTCTGTCTCTCTCAAAAATAAATAAACATTAAAAAAAATTTTAATGTAAGAGCTAAAACTCTTAGAAGAAAACATAAGTGAAAAGTTTCATGTCATTGTATTTGGCAATGATGTCTTGGATATGACAGTAATAGCACGAGCAACAAAAGCAGAGAAGATGGACAACGCCAAAAGTTAAAATTTTCGTGCCTCAAATGACACTATAGAGAGTGTGAAAGGCAACATGTAGAATGGGAAAATAATTACAAGCCACATAACTGATAAGGGATCTAGAATATATTAAGAACCCCTACAACTCAACAACAGCAACAAAAACTCAATTAAAAAATGGATATTTAAATAGACATTTCTCCAAAGATATACAAATGGCCAATAAGTGCATGAAAAGATGCCAATATCACTAGTCCTTAGGAAAATCGAAATCAAAACCACAATGTAATATAACTTTACACCCATTTTGATGGCTATCATCAAATAACAGAAAATAACAGGTGCTGTCAAGGAGTGGAGAAATTGGAACTTAGGGCACTTTTTAATGGAAATGCAAAATGGTGAAGATGCTATAGGAAATGATAAGGCAATTTTTCAAAAATTTAAATATTGAATTCTCATATGACCCAGCAATTCCATTTCTGGGTGTATACCAAAAAAATATAAAGCAAGGACTCAAACAGGTATTTGTATACCCATGTTCATTTTCATAGGAGCATCATTCATAATAGCCAAAATGTGGAAGCAATTCAAGTGTCTATTGAAGGCTGAATGGATAAGCAAAATGCACCATATACAGTAAAACCTTGGATTGCAAGTAATTTGTTCTGTGAGTGTTCCACAAGATGAGCAAACATTTCTAATAAATTTTAACTTGATAAATGAGCGATGTCTTGTAATACAAGAGCACGTGATGGCAAATGTCACATGATCATAACTTAGACAACTGTTCTTGAAATTTGCTTTGCTATACAAGTGCTTTGAATTACAAGCATGATTCTAGAATGAATTATGCTCACAAACCAAGGTTTTACTGTACATTTAATGAAATACTATTTAGCCTTAAAGGAGAAAGAAATTCTGACACACAGTACAACATGGGTGGACCTTGAAGACATTATGTTAAGTGAAATAAGCCAGTCACAAAAAGACAAACACTGACAATTACACTTACATGAGGTACCTACAGTAGTCAAATTCACAGAGACAGAAAGTAGATTTGCAGTTAAGGGAAGACAAAAATGGGGAGTTATTGTTTAATGGGTGCAGAGTTTTGGTTTAAGTAGATGAAAAAAGTCCTGGAGAGGGATGGTGGCAATGATTGCACAATAGTATAAATGTACTTAATGTCACTGAAATACACACTCTAAAAATGATTGAAATGTAAATTTTATGTTTTATACATTTTACTGCAGTAAAAATGTGACTATTGATAAATGATTGGAAGCTTAAGAATTAAGCAGAGGGGCAGAGACGTCTGTCAATGCCAAGGGCGGAATTACAAAAATCCTAGGGAATGGATGAGAAAAGGTGGTGACTAGAACTCAAGAGAACTAAAAATTTCGATTTCTCACCTCTGCCATTCTCTAGCATCACTGAAGTCCTGGTTTATATTCTCTTTTGTTAGGGATGACATCCAACTATCTAGAATCTCTGGGTCTCAGAGACTTGAGAAGAGACATATCAGCCCACCTTTACCCAGTCAGCTCTGAAGGCAAAGACATGTTCGGTGAATTTGGCTTCTCCCAACATAATTACTTGAATGGGAAGCGAGAGACAGGCAGCAGGGACAAGGGGTGGAAGGTTACCAAAAAAGGGAAAATCGCTTTGAGCTGGGAAGGCAGTCGCATGAATGTCCACCACAAGTCCATACATTTTAGCTTTTCACACTTTTTCAATTTCCTCGTTTTCTCCCCCAATCCTTACTCTTACCACCACCCACTTTCTACAAGGCTTTCACCGGGCTACCCATCCATACCTAAAGTGAAATGTCTGCACTGAAGATGAATTTACCTATCCCGGAACCTCATTCAGGTGTTCTGTCCCACTCTCTGTAACTTGAAGGAACCCAGTTGGCTAATGTAACACTTTTCAGTTAATACATCGGTCACCCTGGGATAACCCTATATGCATTTTCAGAGAACTTTCGTATATACTTCTTTCTCTATGCCATTAACAAACATCTTAAGGCAGACACTTTTCTATGCTCTTCAGATCATGCCATGTGGAAAACGTGACACTGGCAAGCAAGTTTGGATCAGTTACATTTGACAAACCATTCCTAAGGATAATCTAGGGCCAAAGATTTATCAATTTAAAATTATATATCCATATGTATCTTTCTTCCTCAAAATATCCATCATAGTGCTATATAAATTCCATTATTATAGTGAAAAAATAAGACTTCAAAGTAGTAAAACATGTATTATCAAATTAACTACAAAAAAAATGGTTTCCATAGGAAAAGAAACTAAAGCAATACAAGTCTCATAGAAAAAAAACTTCGAGCAAATCAAAGCCAGATGATGAAAGATGAATACTAAAGAAAGAATGGTACACAGATGGTTCAAGAGCAGAACAGAATCGGCAAAACGAAATTCATGCACAGAGAGACTAAGGCTGCTGCTCCCCATTTTTCAGGAAAGTTCATTGGAAACATGTCCATCCTGAAGTACACGACAACCAGAACACCAGTGTAACTCAGTGGTTAAGAACGTGGGCGCTGGAGTCAGAGTGTTGAGTTCAGAACACACCTCTGCTTTTTAAGAAGCTTTACAACACTGAGAAATTTTTCAATAACCCTAAACTCATCTGTAAACTAGGGACAATAGTATTTACTCCAATTAGTCACAGGGAAGATTAAGAGGTAATACATGTATAGCATTTGCTTTACACCTAGTTGAGTACTAAATAGTCTTTCAATAAATACTAGCCGTGTTCCTTGAAAATAATATTAACCAGTTGAATATAGGGAGTGACTTCCCAAGTCACGTTATTCTTGAGTTGATATTGGAAATGATTTTATCATTAAACTCTAGTTTTTACTTTGGATTGTTCTCCCCAAACAAGAGTAACTTCCATGTATGTGATCACACCGGAACCTAAGGGATTATGGATAAAATCTCCAAGATTCAATCAAGGTCCACAAGGTTTCGTGGAAGTCAGGTGAATGTTACTGGGCGCCAGGAGGGTGCAGTGGTTAGGAGCACACGCTCTGGAACCAGAATGCTAGGATTTGAGTGCAGGCTTTCCACCTACTCTTAGGGTATATATCTATCCTCGTTTTGTCAATGTCTTCATCGGTAATATTGCCCCTATCTTATGAGGCATTTGGAAGGATTATTTGACATAAAACATGTAAAGAACTTGGAACAATGCCAGGCACATAGTAAACAAGCAATCAATCTGTCGTCACAAATGACACATGATGGCCACAGAGAGCTGTAATATAGGAGAGAGAACAGCATGGATATTATGGAAGAGCCACTGACAACACCGTATGATTATTTTCCTTTATCACGGGAACACAGGGGTTCAGTAATATGAGTTACTAGCACATAGGTGTTATCAACACCGTGGCTTTCCCTTCCCATGAGATGACTGCACCGAGGAGGAGAAAATGGAACACCTGGGTGATCCAGCTCAATGCTTGGAATTTGCTTGGAATTGAGAGGGCTCGCTGCTTTCACGTCTAGTTAACAATAGAAAGGACTTTGCCCTTTGTTTTACTGGATGAAGGAAGAGAGTAATGATTCCATGTCCTCTGGCCCATTATTTCTTTCCCAAGGAGGTAATAAAATGAATCACTCACACTCACACACACACACACACACACACACACACACACACTCACACTCACATGCACACACACCCTCTAAAACCCTTATCTTGTCACACCCTCAGGGTTTGGCTACAAGGGTCCAGGAAAAACATCTGCATTTGTCCCTTCAACAAAAGAGCCACAAGGCTCAAGATCCCGGAGTCCTTGAAAGAATTCCACTTTCAACACAAAGCAGAAGACCGTGCAATTAATTTCTAATATTGCTTAGCACTGCCTTGGGTGGAAAATTAAGAATTATCTAGAAACCTCTGGGGACCAGTCTCTGTCTCTTGGTACCCTGAAACCTCTATCTGATTGCAGCATATGACCTGGCCAAACAAGTGGAAACACCCCCATGAGGGGCAGTGTCTAAACAACTTGGACTCAAGAAACCTGTGTTTTAGCCCCTGCCCTGACTTTAATCCTATGACTAGGAATGCCACTTAACCTCTCAGAACCAGTTTTTGGTTTACTCCGCTGAAAACGGTTGGGTAAAGGAGTCATATCTGAGTTGATAATAAACACAGATAAATAACTTACTTGATCTTCTCATCCTAGTGATTAATGGATTTGAAAGAAGTCTGTCTAGGGCGAAGCTCTCTGTAGCATTTGTGTGGAAGAAATCCCCACAGGCCCCTGTCCACATGCCTATTCTGGGTGTCTGAGAGGACTCCATCACCCTGCAAGGCGGCAACGCACAGGGCTCTCGCAGCGGGGAAGGACTAGGCTCAGTGACCCTGACACTCAAATTCCTGTTTTCAATGTTTCGTCTATTCATTACAGGAGGCATGGCTCTCACCTTACAGTTTAAACTCTTTTTTTTTTAATTCCCTTCAGTGCAACTAAAATAAGGCCAAAACATTTAGAAATCACTAACGTCTGAAAGTTAACAGGAAGAGAATAAATGGGCAATTAGATAATCCAATGTGCATAGCATAACCCATTCACCGGTAGCCTCCTCCCTGTCTCTTAGGCTTCCTTTGTATGGCAGAGGTCATCTCAGTCCCCTCCTGAGAGCATCCTCGAGCAGGTCTAAATACCCCCAAGTCCAGACCCAAGAGTGCACTACCCAGGGAAGGGCAAGAACTCCCTCTCCCACCCCTGTTTCCCATCTTCCTGTCTGAGGACCCACAGGGATCTTCCTCACCAGGAAAGCTGTCTGACAAACAAGCAGTCACTTTAGGGGAGGGGAGAAGAGAGCAGGTGGAGGGGAGGTCCCTTCAGTGTAGTATCAAACCCAATAAAGCTCTTTCCTATTAGAAAACTTCTAGACAATTCTCTGAGACGAGAGGGACTTCCTGGATTGTCATGAACCATTTTTATTCAGACAAGCTTTTAGTTCACGATGAAAAACAGCATGTGGGAGCCTGCTGCTGTAAGTGAAGATGGGCTTTGAGAAGCTCACCAGACAACCAAACCTCCCCCAACAAGTCCATTTCGCCATCTTTCTTGTTATATTTGTTCTTCTCCAGCCGTGATTATGAAAGGAGAAGCACTGGGAGGAGAAAGAAATACTTCGAGCGCACAGCAGAAGTCACCGGAGAAAGACAGTAATAAATACATGTTAGAGGATTCATGGAGACTCTTTGATTCTACTGAGAGATTAAAATTCCACAAACTAGGTCAAACCTGACTTGCCATAACTTATCCCCTAACCAAAACAGGTTAGAAGAATTATAGTACGCTATGGCAATAGTATCTCTTTCTAAATTTCCAAAGGTTAATGGTATCTTGGGTTTTTAAAATCAGGATTTGCCTTCATAAAGTCAAAAGGCAGCTCCCCCTCTGGATATATTTTTTACTTTAAAAATAACAAATCATTATGCATAAATTATATGCCAAAGAACAAAAAGCATCCTAAAAAGTGTACAGGAATAAGGGCAAGCAGAATATCTTAATAACTTTATCTGTGCACACACAAAAAGAAAAGGTTCTCTGATCCCATTTCATTTTTAGTTCACAACAGGAATTTTAAGGGGTTTTTTATTTATTTATTTTTGAGAGAGAGAGCATGAGCCGGGGAGGTGCGGGGGGGGGGGGGGGGTGAGGGGAGGATCTGAAGCGGGCTCTGCGTAGACAGCAAAGATCACGACCTGAGCCTAAGGCAGATGTCTATCCAACTAAGCCACCCAAGCGCCCCTCACAACAGGAATTTTTAAATCACGCAACAGTGGGAGTTTTCTTTCTTCTAATCCTCTTCTGCCCCCTAGTGGCAGTATATTTTATGTAATTTTTTTCCAGCTCATTGAAGCATAGACAAAAATTATGTATATTTAAGCTGTACAACAGGATGATTTGATCTGATATATATAAATAGATTGTGAGATGTTTACCACAATTGAGTTAATTAGCACATCCACCCAACACCTCACAAAGTAACTTTTTTTGGTTTTTTGGTCTGATGTGGGGAAAGCACTTAAGATATACTCTCTTACCAAATTTCAAGTATACGGTACACTATTATTAACTATAGCCACTATGCTGTACATTAGATTCTCATAAATTATTCACCTCATAACTCAAAGTTTGCCCTTTAACCAACATCTCTCCATTTTCCCCACCGCCAGCCCGTGGGAACCACCATACCACTCTCTGGTTCTGTGAGTGACTTTTTTGCCATTAGGAATATTTGGTTGTTACACTTCTACCATAAAGTAACTTTGTACTTTATACCTATTATAAACCTTAAAGTCAACTTCATAAACACATTGGACTGTGTGATAAAACTTCATGATCCTTTTAGAACTTAGTATGTATATTAATTCACAACAGCTGTACCCAAAATATTTCCCTGAAAAACTCTCAGCAAGAAATATTTTGAGACTTGTATGTGCTTGTCTGAAAGTCTGGAAAGCAGAGAATATAATATCCTTCTCTTAGAATTCAAAATATGGGGGCGCCTGGGTGGCTCAGTTGGTTAAGCAGACGACTTCAGCTCAGGTCATGATCTCACGGTCTGTGAGTTTGAGCCCCGCGTCGGGCTCTGTGCTGACGGCTCAGAGCCTGGAGCCTGCTTCAGAGTCTGTATCTCCCTCTCTCTCTACCCTTTCCTTGCTCACGTTCTGTCTCTATGTCTCTCAAAAATAATATTAAAAAAAAATTCAAAATATGCGTTGCCCTATTAAAGATAAATCCTACAACTCTGATACTTTTTGTGATTTCCTAAACTTTGCCATTAAACAATTTGTTCACATTACACCTGACGGCATGCTGTAAAATACACCTTGGGAAGTCTTGGCACATAGGCATTGTTCCCAGCTGTTTCCTCCTGAGCATGGCTAAGAACTTCCTTCTTTGTGATTCTTCTTCCTTTGTCACACTTATGAGTTCCTATTGTATCAACTTGAGTTCACTCGAATACTTTCCATCAGGTTGGCAAAGTGAACTCCCACACGCTCTCAAAATCCAATTTTGAAATACTACTCAACAGTAAAAGTGAATGAATGTTGATACGTGCAACCACTTGTTTGATTTCCAGGGCATTATGCTGAACAGGAGGGAAAACTCAAAAGGTTACATACTATATGATTCCATTTGTATGACATTCTCCAAATTAAAGAGACAGAGAATAGATAAGTGTTTGCCAGGGATTAAGGAAGAAGAGGAAGGGTATGAGTATAAAGCTATGTGAAGGAGTTCCTTTGCAGTGATGAAATGGGTCTATATTTTGGTTGTAATAGTGCTTATTCACATTTATAAGTCTTAGTTCATTCAAGCTGCTCTAACAAAATACCACAGACTGGGCAGCTTATAAACAACAAACATTTATTTTTCATAGTTCTAGAGACTGGAAAGTCCAAGATCAAGGCACCAGCAGATGTGGTGTGTGGTAAAGACATCTGGTTCTTCCTGGTTCACACGAGGTTATTTTTCCCTCTGTAGCCTCACATAGCTGAAGAGAATAAGAGATGGCTCAGGTCTCTTGGATATAAGCACTGATCTCATTCATAAGGGCTCTGCCCTCAAGACCTAATCACCTCCCAAAGGCCCCACCTCCCAACACTATCACCTCGAGGGTTAGGTTTCAACATACGAATTTTGGGGAGACACATTCAGACCACAACACTATAAAATGTCCTAGAATTCTACATAAAGACATATAAGAAAATAAATGAATGTAAAAATATTATAAAAATGAAGTAAGGTCTATAGTGTAACTAATTGTACTGTGTTGATCGATGTCCTTGCTTCAACAGTACACTATAGTTACGATGTTACCATTGGGGAAGCTGAATGAAGGGCATTCAAGACCTCTAGGTACTATTTTACAACTTGTGAGTCTGTAATTACCTCAAAATAAAAAGTTTTTTAAAATCAAATCCTATGGTTCATACCAGTGAGTTTGCTATACGAATTCTTTTGGATTTTTCTAAATTCCTCTAGATTACAAAAACAAAAAAACAAACAAACAAAAAACACACAGAAGTAGATTATTGTATTGGAATAATTAGGTAATACGGTGCTATTTTTCTTTGCATTGGCAATGTTAAAAGTAAATAAATTAAGGCATATGTTAAAATTTTAACAGTTTATTTGCACAAAAAAAAAATCAATTCAAATTGGGCAGCATCCAATCCAGCAGAGAGAAAGGAGCTCAGAAAGGTTGCACAAAATAAGACTTTTAGAGCCAAGAGGGGGTGGGAACAAAGAAATTCTACTAGATAAAAAAGCAGGCTGGTCATTGCAAGGTTATTTTTCTTCAGGGGATGGAAGGGGTGTAGCATGCAGATTATTTAACCAGTGCTGACCAGGTAATTCCCGACTGACTAGTTTAAGAGTCCATTCCTTGGAGAGTCAAACTGTCATTAAGTCTCGGTTTGGTGACATGAGGCTTAACATAAACTCCATTTGGGGACTGTTTGTCTTGTTTTTAATAGCAGATTGCTGGATGGTGATAACTATATGTCATTCCTCTTCACTGGGAATGGAATGAGATCTAATGACCCAAAATGGAATCTGTGATGTCTAAATTTGGTGTCTCTCCTGATCTGACGGGGACCTCCAAATGTGGGAGGACAGCGGCAGGGATGGTGAGAGAATCCACCTGAGGCAGAACAAAGGAGCTAGAGATTTATTGAATACACTGCAAGGGAGACTGGGCAGGACAGCAGAGGACAGGCTGTTGGCTAGGAGACAGTGGGTGGGGTCTGTTTTTAAAGAGGGAAGGTGAAGAGGTATTGGGGTCGTAAGGAATTTTCCCTTTTTTGGTAACTGCATCTAGTTGTAAGCAGCTCATTGGTCAGTTAGGGCCTATGGATATTCTGAGGTGGGTCAACTGATGGGCCTGTCTGTATTCAGCCAGGTGCTCACTGTGGGCTTTCTACGTTCCATTGCTCAAGCCTGTTTGTGTAAAGGCGGCCTCTACAGAATCTTTGATAAACACGCACACACACAGACACTCAAGCACGCTCTTTCTCCAGTCTTTCTTTTTCAGCTCAGTAAATGCCTCCCCTCCTTAGCCCTCTCCCCCTCACCTAGCTGCTAAGGCCAGACTTTTTTAACTCCTCTTTTCCTCTCTCCCTACATCCAGTCTATACCAAAGTCTTCCTGATAATACTTCCAAAATAACCTCAAGTCTGAATTTTAAAAATACACAAAGGGAAATGAGAATTCAAAGGAGACTAAGACGATGCATCTGGCAGATGGGAGAAAAACCAAGAGTGTGCAGACATAACAGGTGAAGGAAAAAGAAGATCCAGGAAGGAGAATGATCAATGATGTCAGATGCTACTAAGGTGTCAAGAAGAGAAGGAAGGAAAATGTTCATTAGATGCAGAGGAAGAAGACAGCTGATCAGTTTATTTGGAGCATCTTTCATACAGTAGGTCCAGGTTTCAGTGGTGTGAAGAATGGATACGAAATTACAAAGCGTAGATAATAAATACAGAAAATTTTATCAAGAAGTTTGGCTGTGACAGGAGAAGAGATAGTCATAGCTGACAGAGACACTGACTTTTTAATATGTGAAAGCCTCAAGAGTTTTAAATATTCTCCTAATAAGGAGTCATGTTACTATTCTTTCGTATAGCTTATTTTAATACTCCGTAAGTATATTCAGTAATTCTTAACAATATTCATTATTGAAATTAGTTAAAATTAAGAAGAATCAAAACCTTCTTCCTCCTGCAGACTTAAGGTTAACTTTTTTACTCAGCACTTACAACAGCTGAAGTTCCCCAAGTCCCCATAACTGAAATTTATTAAGTCAAATAATGCTTATGCCTAGAATTATTCCATATTTCTCCACCTCCTGCATTTCTTTCTACCTTTTTCCCTCTTTACTTCCTCTATCTCTTGTCCTGTATCTTTTATTTATTCATGTGGCAAAGTTCTTAATTGCAGGTACTTCAAACTCTATTTCTCAGTTATATGTTTCTGACTATCTACAGTGTTAAAGGTCATGTCAGGGGCTGTGAGAGGTGAAGTATGAGTGTGATATTATACTGTTCCCTCTAATTAGTAGCTGCAATATTGTCATCTATAAGAAAAACATATGTTTTGTCATCTGAATAACCAAACATATATTTTTCAAATAAATATGATCTTTGTCCACACTTTCTGGCTCACAGCTCCTGAAAACCTTGGAATTTCTTAAGTGTTGAGAGTGAAAAAGGTGTCTTCTGTTATGTTAATGAAATGCCCTTTGGTGCACCTAGCCATGGAGCCTGGTTGCCAGTGGAACCAACCACTGATTAGAGAATTGGGGAAGGTGGGGAGAGGCTGGAGATTGAGTTCAATCACCAATGGTCAATGATGTAATCAATTGTGCCTATGTAATAAAGCCTCCATAAAACCCAAAAGGACAAGGTTCTGAGAGCCCCCAGGTTGGGGAACACACACAGGTACTGGAGAACGGCATGTCTGCAGAGAGCTCGGCAGCTCCACACTGCTTCCCTGCATCTCTTGCCTCAGGCTGTTCCCGAACTTTATAATAAACCTTCCATAATAAACCGGTCATCTTGTAAGTAAACAGATTTTCTGAGTTCGGTGAGCCTCTCTAACTAAACCCAAGAAGGGGGCCCTGGGAGCCTCCAATTTGTAGCCTGTCAGAAGCACAGGTAACAGCCTAAGCTTAGACTGGCTACTGGCATCTGAAGGGCGGGGACCGTCTTGTGGGACTGAACTCTTAACGTGGAATCTGATGCTATTTCTGGGTAGACAGTGTTGGAATTGGATTCAGTTCTGGACACCTAGCTAGTGTCCCAGAATTGCTTGGTGGTGTGGAGAAACCCCTGACACACATGTTAGAACTGGTGACCAGAACACTTAGTATCTGAACAAATTCACTGAGATTCTGGAGGAAATCAGGCAATGAATGGGACTGAAAAATAAGTAATACTGTCTTTATTCCCCCCAAAAGTTAATTTTTTTGGTATCTAGTATATTGAGTTTCTACTATCTGCCAAACTGCATAAACGCTAAAAATTTAAAAACCAAGGAAGGCATAGTTCCTGCCCTTCGAGGAACCTGCTTCTCATTACTTCTGATATGTGGAGCAGAGAAAAGATTAAGGCAGGGGGTGATATTAAATGAGTAAAGGACTTTCTGAAGGTACGGAGAAAAAATGCCACAAACCTAGTTTAAATTTCCCAAGAACAGAGAAAAAATCCTTTCCAGTATGTTTCCTTAAAATAAAAGCAAAAACTTAAAACCTTCAAACCATGAGCTTTTACTTGTCTAATTTACCAAATTATCTCATATACCTAAATAACTCCTCCTGTTCTTTCATGTCTGTTAATCAGTTCCTAAGAAAACAAAATGTATAACTTGCAGGGGAAAAAAAAAACTACTAAAACTGGAAAATCAAAGCCTTTAAGAAAAGAATAAATTGTCCATTTTCACTTGTTTGGAATGCCAGGACCTTTAGTGCATAATTCTATTATTATTTTGTTATTGTTATTGTTATTTATAAATCTACAGTTCCAACCCTACAGAGCACACCGAGTACTTCAGATAGCATTTATCATAAATATGGTGATGGAGATAGATTACAGAGATACCATATATACATAGAGAGTCTATGGTAGGGGTAAATTAAGGTTTACCGTGCAGTAAGTGAATCAAGGCCAACACCAATAAAAGCAATTAGTTTATAGTGCAGGACAATATAACTGCTAACTTGTGCAGTGCAGACCCTAAATCAAGAATGGCAAATTTCCAGCTCATGCGCCACCACCTGGCCCTGCCTCCACCATGTAGACGTTTGCAGCTGATCCTAGGTCTTGTTCCCATGAGGTTCAGACGCGGCCTCAAAATCCCTGGTAGAATGCTTCCAGGCAGTCATTTCCAAACAACTGCAACTGGTGCTCATAAGGAAATCTATTGGCCATCACTGCTATAAGGGTTTATAAAGAAAACAGTAAGTTAGCCTAGAATGGATGGCAATTCCAGCCCTCCCACCTGTGAGTGAAAGCATGGAGGGAGGAATGCCAAAAGCAGTGTATAAATAAAGGGGGCTTAAAGCACTGAGCCCACAGGACAGGGAGCAGGAGCTGGGAAAGCCATCAACATGGTAGAATCCAAACTCAAGGTAAAGCGGTGGGTTAATTCATCCCACAATACTGATTTCGTGCCTGCTACTCACGAGGCAGAAGTCCCAGTTTTGCTCTTAAGAAGTTGTGGAGAGGGAAAAGAAAAGCTGTAGAACGTGTGTAAGGCACTTAACCTCCCTGGGTCTCCATAAAATTGGGCAGCCATATTAGTCTAAGACTGCTGTAACCAAGTATCACAAACCAGGTGGCTTAAAACAACACAAATTTATTGTCTCACAGTTCTGGACACTGGAAGTCTGAAATCAAGGTGTTGGCAGAGCCATGCCCACCTGAAATCCTTCTTTGCCCCTTTCTAGCTTCTAATGGTTTGCTGGCAATCTTGGGCATTCCTGGCTTGCAGCTGCACAAATCCTATCTCTGCCTCTGTTGTTGTCACATGGCATTCCCCCAGTGGCATTCACTTGACTGTCTTACTAGCTTATAAAGATACCAGTCATATTGGCATAGGAGCTCTCCCTAATCTAGTGTGACCTCACCTGAACTAATTAAATCTGCTCAAGTCCTATTTCCGAATAAGGTCACATTTGGAGGTACTGAGGTTAGGACTTCAAAAATTCAATCTATAACAGCAAATTTATTGTAAACTAGAAAACCTCTTAACTCCTACCATTTTAAACACTTGATGCGAAAAAAAATAATGGTTACTGTACCATTTTAAAAAGTGTCAGCCATTAGTGACCGTCAGCCTCTGCCAAATCGCTGTCGGGACCATGTAGTCACCACCTTCTGAAATAAGGATGTTCTCTTTAACTCCTCCTGGTGTTGTACCAAAATCTATCCACTCGTAACAATTCTTCAGTGTGAGTTTGAAGGCGATAGCCTTTCAGATATTTAGAGAAAGTGTTAAGAGTCCACATTGCTTCTTTCACCAGTCGAGCATTCCCACGCCCTGGGACCTTTCATCCTGACACCATTAGCACCACTTTAGGACTCCAGGCGGTCTTACTTTCTTAAGCTGCGACATTACTACTGGGCACAACACCCTGAAACAAGCTATCCTAGAACTCATACCTCCCTTGTTGAGCAGCTGGAGGCATTGGCTCTCTGGTCACTGACTCATACTTTGCCTAACCATCAAGTCTTGTTCGTGTATTCTGCCACTTAGAGTCTCCCTCATCCTGAATTCATGCAGTTGTCTGACCTTTTAGATCACTGGGATAACATGGACGAGAATGAAAGCCAACTGTCAATCAGAGTGGAGAACAATCCAAAGGGTTTTCATCACCCCTTCCCTCAAGGGACATGACCCAGCGGCAGAACAGGCAGAGAACGCTTTGGCTCGCCACTCACATGAGACCAAGAGAAAACTGAGGGCAGAAGAGAAGCCTTAGTATTTGCAGAGTTCTGAGAGGAAAAGCGAAGAAGGTGGGAGAACAGAGATAGAAGCAGCGGGGAGAGGAGGGAAAGACCTAGAGAAAGCTGCGGGAATCCACACACTGCTCTCTGCTGGCATGGGAAATGTCCTTGTGAGGACACTGCAAAAGTCAAGGGGTGACATCTGACGTGCCTGTGCAGCATGACTAGATCAAGGGGCACAATGCCCCCACCTCTGAATCTCCTTAATCTGGATTTATCATTAGTGACCTCAAATAAATTGTCACTTGAAACCTCTTCAAGGTCCATTTGTAGATCACCTTAGCAGAAATGACGACCCAAGCAGAAGCAGGAAGGAAAAGAGAATCTACCAGCCCCCCAAGCGGAGCATCACCTCTAGTCCATTGTGAGAATCAGAGGTAATATCAGAATCGAAGGCACCCACCCAGGCACAACAAGTAAGCTGGACAACGATCGGTGATTCCATTTTCCTGGGTACACGAACTGCAGGCTATATTCCTGTATCGTTTCCACAAGTCGAGTGAGTGAGTTCTCACCTCACATTTTTTACTGGCGTATGTCACTTACCGCTCCACAGACCCCACTCCAGTCCGAAAGCAAGCGTCGGGAAGAAGGTGCAGCAGCTGGTGGTTCCTCCCATCACCTGGCTCACGTCAAACTCTGTAACACAATAAGCCCACTCTCCGACATCCCATTTCTCACAGTTAATAGGTTTAAGTAAAGGACATGTGCTATAGACATGATTTAAAATAAAACAAAAAGAACACTGATAACAAATAGATGGGAATTTTTATTGATACACCATGATTTCCTACTGAATACATAATAGAATACAACCAACAATAACGTAACACTATAACATTTAAAATTTAAACCTTCAGGATCACTTTGAACAACATATAATGCTTTAATTTCTGGGAAAATAATGTTTTCTTTCAAAAGTATTCTCATATGCAAAAGAGCTTATTAAAATAGGGGATTTATGAATAAAATTTTATAAAGCTTCCTGTGTAGAACACAAATGGACTCTACCACGTCACCCTGCACCCTACTAAAAATGCAAAACAGAAAGCCTTACAGGACCAAAATAAAGCCACATTCTACTGAAGCTACCAAAGATAAATCTTAAAATTCTACAAGTGGAACATGCCACCATTCCTACTTTACCATTAATTCAATACAATAGGCAGAAGGATGATACCATAAATTGTAGCCTCATGACAACACGAGATAAAATTATTCTTAAAACATGGAGCAACATGTGTGTCAATATCATTCATCCCTACTACAGAGATACCCACATATCAACGTGTAAGCGTCCTTTGAAGGGAAAAGCTCAGAAATCATCTACAAAATATCTGTTTTCCTGGGTTACAATATCTGAAATGAAAATGGCATTTTATGAATGATGCAATGTGGCACTTTCTTTTGATGAGGCATACAAAAACACAACTCACAGGCTAGAAATAGTTTTGAAACAAGCCTACTCTCACTAATACACACTTACTTAAAAATGTATATTTACTGGGGTACCTGGCTGGCTCAGTTGATAGAGCATGCAACTCTTGATCTCAAGATCATGAGTTCAAGTCCCACATTGGGGGTACAGATTTCTTTGAAAAAAAAAACAACAAAAAAAACAAAGTTTATTTTTTTAAAAATGTATATTTACTGCTTAGTTTCTGGAAGAAAGTAGGATAAATGTCCTCTATTTAAAGTAGTGATAAAAATAATTGCACCTCAAACTACTCCCAACGTAACTTAAGATATTTACTATCAACATAAATAGCATTTGAATACATGTTATAATATTTTTAATCCCTTAAAAGTGCTATGCTTTACTGGAGTTTGAAAACAAAGAAAAATGAGGAACATACTCTTCTGCCTAACAGAAGCCTCTACCAAGGGAAGAATAGACTCTGAAGCTGACTCAAGAGCAAGTCCACTTACTGTAAGTGTCTCAGACTTCTAACGTGAAAGAAAATGATGCCTCCAAAAATATATAGTGGCATCCGGACCCATGGTAGCCCCTCAGCAAACTCAAAATAAGTACTTTCTTTACGTTAAGAAAGGAGGTATTTACAACATATTTCTATAGAAATCAATGTTAAACTTCAATAAAGGAAATGAGAAAAAAGCAAGGCTGTTACAAAAAACTCCAGATTATATGCCAGCAGGTTAATAAAATAGCTTGTTCTAAAAATGACCAAACCAATAAAAAAAAAAAATGGTAGCTCCAATTTTCTTTAAATGTCATAGGACAGCTAGAAATGTTGACCTAAATAATTGAATTATATCAAAGATAATTGGTATTCTACTGCCAGACTATTTATAACTATATTTTACATAAACAGAAATTAGGGTTAAATATAATTTTAAAAAATAACTACACCCAGGCTCAAAAGAGTGGGAGCAGGGAGAATTATGCTATCTACAACTCTGACAATCTCCACATGTAGGATATGATATTGCATATTTAAGTAACAAGTTGTTAGGTAATAAATGTATATCTGGATTTTATATAAGCACAACACTCCTCAGATTCCACTATACCTGAAATACTAAACCAAATATACTATTGTTAAAATGTTTTGAAAAACATAAAGTATAATAGAACAATACAATTTTTTTTAAAAAAGCATTTTGTTGACCAGGCACTTTTTCCTGAACTCATAGATATAGCAAACAAATTATTAGTTGCCTTAATTTCTTTTTTAGAATTACAACTGAAGGTAGTAGTAGAATGGTAAAACCCAATATAAAAGTATTGTTCTGTCTTTGAATTGTTTGGTTACTAGTTATTCAGTCTCTGGAACCACTGGCCAGTCAAGACTGAAAGTGACCTACGCCGATGTCTTCATAAGGTTCCCCCTCAGTGAAAGAAAAGGGGCAATTTTAAATTAGTTCATATCGGGAAATGAAATTGATGGCATTCTAAATGGAAGAATCTCACCATAAGCAAACCTAAAGGTAAAATGAGGTTTTTAAAATATTATTATTCATAGCATATGAAGAAAAGAAAACAGTCTATGCTATTAATTATTACTACTACTGGTCCTCTCTTTCCCTTACCCCTGTGGCTTTTTAGTCACTTTTAATCCAACCCCACTGCTTGTAACAAAGCCAGTTTTCTAAAAAAGATATGAAGGAGGACGGAGACAAGGCATTACCACAGCCCCATGCTCCATGAAGTATAGCGGACTTCCTCCTCCTCCTCCTCCTCCTCCTAATCCTCCTCCTCCTCTTCCTCATTCTCCTCCTTCACTTTTAATAAACTTATAATAAAAAGAGATGCATTACAAGAACAGTTACAAAATGACTTTTTAATCTGAAAATCTGAAGTACTTCACAAAAAAGTAATCGAGTTCTAGTTTTTAAATGGGGAAATATGGCCCAACGAAGACACAAGCTGTCTTCCACCGGCCTTTCCATTCTAGTGTTTCCCAATATACTAGACTAGAAGTTCAGTATAAATTATTTACTGAAGAATATAAGGTACCGATGGTCAGTAAAAGGGTCTCTGGGCGAGGCAGGGGAGGAAGATATCCTTTGCCAACATCCTCCCCCAACCTCTTCAGAAGACACTGTCATCTTTCAACATGTCCTAGGATATAAAGAAGGCCCGAAGGAACAAGTGTCTTCTTTAGATCAGACTGTCTCAAAGGTGTAACAGAACTGCAAGCTTTTATCCACTTAAAAGTAAATACAAGAAGATCATTTATTTGATATTTAATTCTCCCTCTCCATAGACAACTCTCTGAGGATCTATTTTCTACACAGTTTCAAGCTTGAAAACACTGAATTTTGGTAACTCCTACCTTTGTATCCAAAATATCCAAAAGCAATATATAAACATCCACTCCGCTATAATTTCTTAAATACCCACTACAATTTCTTAAAATTCACGAAGATAAAAAAAAGTTTGAAAATTAACTTAAAAAGATATATTTGCAAATTTTATTTTCGATGGATTTATTTTTTAGACAGTTGAAAATGTTGTAATGCAGATGTTTGAAGCCCATGGCAATTATTTTTCTCATGTTCACTTGAGAAAAATGCCATGGAATCAAGGAGCAAAATTAAACCATTTCTTAGATTTAGAAGAGATCTTTATTTTATATACATATCTATATATATCTAAGAGATTTCAATATATTTAGAAGGAAAAAAGAAAGGAAGAAGGAAGGAAAGTAACAAAGAAGGAAGCGAGAAAGGAAATAAAGGAGGGAGGTGGAAGGAAAGGAATTTTTCTTTAAAATTTTCACCCAGATAAATGAATATTATCTTTCAGAATACAGGGTAATTAATTATCCAGGTGCTCAAACTTCAGAAATCTTAGAGATTCACATAAGCATTAGATGTCACCAGACAGCTGGCCATCTGATGCTCAGATACCTGAGTCTAGAAGAGCTTCTACAGGACCCTGGACAACACCCGACCATACTTGAGGTCAACAGTCATGTTCACCTCTCCTGGTCCCTGTCAAGCCCCAGCTTCTTTCCCAGACCGCGGGAAGTCTGCCCGCTGCGTCTCATACGGGATCTTGTTGTACCCTGGCTAATTATCCCCCATTACTAACAAAGCTGCATCTTCTGGTCTAGGATCTTCTCATCTAGATCACCTAGGCCACATATTGCTATGCCCTCTGGCTCTCATCCCTGAAACGGACCCAGTGTCGGGGGCTGAGGAAGCGAGGGAGACGGCAGTGCACCCTCGGAGCAGTTTTCTGCCGTTACACTCCTCAAGCTCTGACCCAGACAGCAAAGCTCAGGAAAACACATGCTTTCTCCTTCTCTCCAGAAGAAAAGCAGGAAAGGTAAAGGCTGGAGGATGAGATTACAAGTGGAGTGAAAAGAACATCTCTTCGCTTAAAAAAAATTCCGCTCCCCCTACATTTTAAAAAGAAAGAAGTGATATCCAATCAAAAAGATATACTGGAACCACTGGGGGGGGTGGAGGTGGGCAGAGGGTAGACCAGATGCTGGAAGAGAAGAGAGAAAGCTCCTCCTTCTGGTTGCTTTCTCCCAGTTCCCAGACATCTGTCTATAATGCAAAAGCCAACACTGGTGTATAATAATGCTTAAGAACCTAGCATTTTTTCTAGGAAATAAAAAGAATAATCTAAAATAACACCTTTATTCTGGAGAAGACAACGCCTCCATGAAAAACCCCGTAACGATTTTTAAGAGGGGGAAATAAAGACGCACGACCGCAATAACTCCGATTTTTTTGTTCTACGCAGAAGTCAGATGAAGATGTCTATGCAGCAATACATACTAGGACTTACTGTACACCATCCCCCACAGCCCCATAAAAAGAAAAAATTATTTTTCAAAAATAGTCAGAAGCAATACTTGATCATGAAAACAAGACAATCACGTGTGATTGGAAATGTCAATGTTACATGGAGTCCTTAAAAAACAAATCACAGACAACAGTGCAAAGAAAACAGAAGCATGAGACAGAGCACAAAAATTACTGAAGGGTGACAAAGGGAGGCCGCAGCTCCGCTCTCACAAGGACCGCATCCGCGAACGTCCCCACAGAGGTCACAAGAAGACAGCTTCGCTTCGGAGTTGTAACTCCTCACCGCTCGTCTCCCTGTGCAGAGGCAGACATCAGTTTACACAGATCCCTTGTTTAGAAACGTTCCCTCTGCCAAAACTTAAGAGCACTTCGATACACTGCCCTGAGTTTTCCATTCTTCGCATAATTTTATTTTTCGTTACAAGAAACAACTGAAATGCTAAGGAGGCGCCCAAGGGCCCCAACTCCTAGCCAGATCCAAGAGAGAAACAATGCCTTCGGTGCCCTGTGTCCACCAGCAGCAGCTGGCCAGCACGAAGAGAGAAAACAGACTGCAGCTGCGCACCATGATCCTGAGCACACTTGACTCTCTTACTGGAACAGGAAAGACTTTAAACTGAGGATTGTTTAACCTCCCTGAGAGTTTATTTTAGGGTGTCATTTTGTATGCACTCAAGCAAAGCTCTAATCATTAGGACTACTGAAAAGAGATTTGCCGTGGGCTTCATTAAAAAATACAAACAGATGAAGAGAAGCCTGCCTAAGCAATGTGCTTCCAGGTTTTAAAACGTTGAGCTTAGAGGGGCACATGGGCGGCTCAGTCGCTTTGGAGTTCATCTTCGGCTCAGGTCATGATCTCACTGCTGGTGAGTTCGAGCCCTACATCGGGATCTGTGCTGACAGCTCAGAGCCTGGAACCTACTTCAGATTCTATGTCTCCCTCTCTCTTTGTCCCTCCCCTGCTTGCTCGCTCTCTCTCTCGAAAATAAATAAACATTAAAAAAATTTTTAAATAAATAAATAAATAAAATGTTGATCTTAGGGGCGCCTGCCAGGCTCAGTCAGTAGAGCATGCGATTATTGATCTCGAGTTGTGAGTTTAAGGTCTACGTTGGGTGTAGAGATTACTTCAAAATAAAATCTTGAAAATAAATAAATAAAATGTTGAACATACAGTATCTAAAAACTATTCAACTTGGGTAAATTTTATAGTACAAGCTAATATTAACAGGAAAAACTAAAGTTCCTACAGCACTAAACTTACTATACAACGTAAACGATTTTTATTTTTACAATTTTTAAAAACATGCTTTATTTTCAAATTCCTTAATGGTTTTTTAATATTGTTATATTTTTAATGTTTTTAAGATTATATATTTTTAATTTTAGGATCTTCAAAAATGGATTGGTAGGTTTCTATTATTTCTGACCTTTCCCATATTTTCATTTGAGAATGTCACCTTCATAAATAAGTTGCCTTTCACAAAAAAAAAAAAATGGACGTATACTGGATCTTTTTTTGTTTCTTAAATGTTTAAAATATTCTCCACTCACTGAAGAAACTTCCGTTGGAGAATTTTGCAACTAGTTTAAATTACAAAGTTGAATAACTAGGCACGACCATTGAGTCTCCGCAGTGTATCCTACCTTTCCACCAGAAAAGAAGTACAGCCATCAGTGTCTCCCCCAAATGTCCCACAAGAACCTGGACAGATGCTCTTCCCCAGCTCTACCAAAGGGTGAAAGATGAGAGGAACTGGCTTGTCGAATCAGGAGGAGAAAGAACTGGTGTTCTTAACCTTAGTCTTCAATGATACTCCACCGAACACCACTAATGATGTGAACGAGTTCATTTTACTTTAGAGTGCAGTTGTCTCCAAATACCTAACACATGAAAATGTTCACAAATCTTGTGCATTCTGAGGACTCTGAGCCATCAGGAGAGCTCATTCAGAATAAGACTTAGTACAATTACAGAGATTACACACTCACGAAACGTCACTCCGTGACTGAGTGTAGAGTGGTCCTGACTAACCTGGGTGATCTACAAACCAGACCTCTACTTTCACATCCTAAATGTTTAACATTTTCTGAAGTAAGAACTTACCAGTAAAACCAAAGAAGCCCAAGTTATTTTCCAAACAGACTATATTTTTCTTGATAGGCTAAAAAAATCTGGTATAATATATAAATGTTAGCAAAACAACAGACTCCCTGAATGAAGAAACAGCTAAACCCATCCCAAGATTTTATATTGCAAAGGAGGCTCATGTTCTCTCCTGAAGAAATCCTATTTTAAAACATGAAATAGACAGAAGGGATGTTCGAACAGAAGCAAAATCTTGGAAACCGCACATAACTGGACTCTTGGTTATGTCAGTTTCTCTTTGTAAATTTTGTAATTGTGAGTGAAAACATAGAACATGAGGAAACACCTAAAATTAGGAGCAAAAACATGACTTTTTAATAGTCATCTGCTAAATGGGGTCATGTGACCTTTGTACACTATCAATTGTCTTCACTTAAATGGGAAGCTAACCTCCTGCACTCACCTCCTATGCTCTCCCCAACAACCCTCCCCCCACACACAAAATAGGTGGCCACTTTCAGATAAATGCATGAATGCATGAATGAATCTTGCTTCACTTCTAAAGTATTAGAACTCTAGAACACACTTACTTGGTTCATAGTAATCCACTATGGACACCAAAGCATCTTGTGTATTTGAAACTTTAAAGTTTCTCACAGCAGGAATATCAACACAAAACTGGGTTCCATTTACCTTGAAAAATACAAAAGACTCTTAAGGGGGTGGCAGACTGTGTGTTCATGATAAAGCAAAAGACATTTCTTCTTCTTATCACCTTAGGAAACAAAAACTAATATTTAGGGAGAATTTCTGGGTGCTCAGTACTATGGTAAGCACTTTATATAAATTACCTCATTTTATTCATGAAACAATTTTTACAAGATAGGTATTCTTCGCATTTCCATTTTACCAAAAGGGATACTGAGAGTCAGATTGGGTTAAGCAGCAAACCCAAGGATGCACGTTCCTGGGCCCTGGCATCTCACCCAATCCCCGTCTCAGGCAACACACCCTCTAGGTTGCTGCTAATGGCTCACAGCAGCCCCCCTTCTCTGAAGAATTGCCCTCAGTTCATGGGAGCAACCTCACCACTAAGTGAGGTAGCTGCAGGTGGGGGATGTGCACCCCACGACCAAAAACTGACATAGCATACAAAAGGCCAGCTCCTTGCCCCCTGGAGGGGCAGTTTATGCCAATTTGGCAACCTATGTTATTAAAGGAATCTGAAACTGATAAATTCCTTCAAATATTCCATTACTTGCCAATAGAAAAGTCAATTAATCAATCAGAACATACTGGACACCCAAGATAACCATTAAACAAGCACACCACAGATAACGATACAAACACCAAAACCAATTACATTATTAAATAAAAACCTTAAACTTATATTTCACATCCCAAATCAAGCCCATGCTTTTCAAACAGTATGTAATATATGAAAATTCCTAAATAGAAAAAGAAGCTAGAGACTTTGGATGAGTTTTAACAGGGTTTTAACCAGCTGTTTTTGAAGTCCTAGGACAAAGGAAAACTAGTTTTTTTAAGTATATATATTGCGAAAGCAATGTATTTCTGATTCATACTTGGCAAAACTGGAATAAGAAATGTAGGTACTCCCTCCTCGTAACGTGATACCATAAGAACACTTAGAACTCAATTGCAATTCAACCTTGTTTCATGGAGATGTTAGAAGAAAAGAATAAATTACGTGCCAGCAGTTTTGAGATAAATATACAGCCTCGAATTCTTACGTTTCTCTCACCTATTTCATACACCTTATTCTTGGATCAATAATTTCCGTACAACGATGAGAATATATGAAAATTACATAATAATTTGTGTGAAGACAAAACCTCTGAGAATATTCACGTAGGATGTAAGCACCTATGCATTCAATGCAGGAATATGAATCCCTTTGGGATTTATTAAAAGCTTCATGAAAGCATTTTAAAACTCATAATTAAAGCTTTCATCATCAGCCGAAACTGATAATTTTAGCAATTCCCTGAGGCAGAGCGGTTCTCGAATTGGGATCAGGACTGAAGTTTTGAAATTACAATGTGACGATTTCTACAAAGTTTACACCTGGCATGAAATAATGACTTAGTTAGCAAGACTTTCATCAGGCTTGGCATTAACAGTATTCTCTTTAAATTGATTTTATACTCATGCCTGCTGAGTGGGGACAAATATGTGGTTCCCATGTTAGAGTTGTTTGGGGATGCAAAAAGCTCAAATAATGACAAAGGAAACACACGCACAGCCAGGCAGACTTCTGAACACAATAAATGGCAGCCTTGTTGCTGGGCACCTATACGAAACTTGTGTTTTACTACTTACAGAATCTAAATATAGGTTGAGTTTTCCATGGTCGTGTTCCACTTTCTTCACTGTCTCACTCAGAGGAATTGCATCTGAAGGCACAGTAAAACCGCTGAGCAGGTTCACTTCCATAAGAGCCATGCCACTTCTAGCTGGGCCCAAAAACCTAAATCAAAGGGAAAAGGATGGAAGGAAGAAAACCATTTAGGGAAAACCTAAAGCTGTTAGCAAACTATCTTCAGATAAAATTAAAACTGCTGGGGCACCTGGGTGGCTTAGTCAAATGTCTGACTTTGGCTCAGGTCACGATCTCACAGTTCGTGGGTTCGAGCCCCATGTCGGGCTCTGTGCTGACAGCTCAGAGCCTGGAACCTGCTTCAGACTCTGTCTCTCCCTCTCTCTCTGGCCCTCCCCCACTCTCACTCTGTCTCTCTCTCTCTCTCTCTCTCTCAAAAATAAATTTTAAAAATTAAAGCTGCTAAGTGTTATTCCAAATATTTTGTTTAGTTGAAGTAAAAATCACTAGAGAAAGTTGTAAAACCTGTAATCTTTTCCTTACAGGTATGAAATTCTATCATTTTCAACCATATGAGAAACAAGAATTTAAAAATGTGTTCATTTGACACGAAATGCCTGCAAAGTATCAGCCTTGTGCCTGTAGATTATAACAAGTTCAACCTGGATGCCCTTTCAGAGGGCAACTCTGTGTTCTAGGGGTGATTCCAAACTGAATTACATTTTTCATTTTCTCGGAAGTTGACAGCCCTAAGCTCTCCAGCTGAAAGCCAGGAACAGAAAAAGAAACTGAAAACTTGACCACTTCGCAGTAGACTACCGCCAAGTCTTTAGCAATCTCCTCTTCATCTGGTTTCGAAAAAGAAGACCAGCAGGGAGAGTCCTTCTCTTTGTTCTCCCACATACTTGGAGCACGTTTTGTGTTTTCTCTGGCCACCTGGCGAGAATTACAAGCCTCGGAAAGTTTTGTTACACTACATTGTTCTCTCATCCTGTTGTACACAATGTGAGCATCAAAGGATCTGGGCACCAACAACGTTTTGTCTCCTTTAAAATAAATAGTTTTCTAAAATGAATAGGTGGCAAGAGCTCTTTTGTTTGGAGCAGAAAGAGCCCAGTGTGGTTATGGAAAGGAGTCTGTGTCCGACATGAAAGGATCATTGTTAAGTGAGTTCCTGTTGTCCTTTCAGATGGCAAAAGCAAGAAGGGCCAGCAGAGAATCTTGCTTTTTAGAGCAGCAAACCGATGGCTGCCAAACATGACCGATGGAAAAGCCATACAGTTACAACTGCTGACGACAGCTGGCTCGGCCATCCCATACAAGTGAAACCATCTGTGGGGCGATGCACGCAGCCAGAAGAGATCTTATTGAAAACCAGTGAGTGCATTGCAGCCAGAGGTGTTTGTATCTGAGCAAACATGAAAGATGAGAAGAATGGCCAGGCTGCTCAAATACGATGGCTTTCAGCACACCATCAAAAGTGCCTTGGTTGACCTGGTCTTTCTACAGGCCCAGGGCAGAACTGGTTAAGTTACCACGCCATACACAGAAAAACTTGTCTGAGATGAGTAAGGGCTTGGGCCCTACTGATGGGAATCAGGTGCCCGAAATACCAGTTTTTTTTTTATTAAGTGCCACTGAAAAATTTCACTGAAAATATTTGTATTTCGTATCAGATTTTTCTCAGAAGACTATTGGCATCATCCAAATCCTTTTAATAAAACCAACCCCTACTTTCACATGAAAACAGTTCCCTTCTCCAGTTTCTCCCAAAAAAGTGGGGGGATAGATATGTGTATCCTCTATCTATCAAAATCTATTGCCCATCTGATCCCTGATGATAGGTTAAGATCTGGAATCCTGCCTCCTTTCATGAGCCCTTATAAGTACAAAGGCCCCATCATGATGTGAATCTTAGTTTCACCTAATTTTCCACATCTGTTTCCTCAATTGACCTCCCTAAAAGGTAAAATCACTCTCACAGCTCCAAAGACTATTCTTCTTTGCCCACTTCAAAACTAGAATTTTAAACTTACTTAGAAGATTTATTTTTATTAATTTCTGTCTCCCCTCCAAACAGGAAGTTCCATGAAGATAGGGCCTGTGTCTTTTTAAATCACCATTATATCACCATTATATTCCAACATCTGACACTGTGTTTGGCATGTAATGGAGACTCAAATGATATTTACCGAATGAAGGAATGAATGAATGAAGAACAAATGAATGATGAGTGAATGAATGAGAAAAGCAGGGTTAATAATACCACCTGCTTTATAGAGTTATTGTAAAGAGTAAATGAGATGCATTTAAAATCGCTTGGTAGGGGCGCCTGGGTGGCTCAGTCGGTTAAGCGTATGGCTTCAGCTCGGTCATGATCTCATGGTTCATGAGTTGAATCCCCGCATCCGGCTCTGTGCTGTCAGTTCAGAGCCTGGGGCGGCCTGCTTCGGATTCTCTGTCTTCCTCTCTCTCTGCCTCTCCCCTACTTGCACTCTGTCTGTCTCTCTCTCTCAAAAAATGAATAAACATTAAAAAAAAGTGCTTAGTACAATGCCTGGCAAGTAAATTTGTGATAAATGCAAGTTATTATTACTTACAATAATAATAACAACTTGACGCTGCTATTCTGGGAAAGAACCCAATCACAAGCTTTGTAAAGAATAACAGGAGTCCTACTTTCTTCTTAGCTAAACAGGAAGCCACTGAAGAAAGTCTGATATTCCCCCTCCTGTTGGTCCAAAATGCCCAGTAAGGGAAGGAAGGGGCAAACACATGTGACATTTATACCAAAATCATGAACATGAAGGTCCAAAGATAGTATCTCTGTACCGGTCTCCTGCAATGGATCAGCCTTGTGCCTGAAAATGATAACAAGTTCAATGAGGACGCCGTTTCAGTGGGAAACTGTGTTCTAGGGGTGATTCCAAATGAAATTCATTTTTCTTTTTCTTTAGTCTCTAGTAGCAGTAACGAAGGAGACGAAGAAATGGCTAAGAAGGTTGGCTACCTGGGGAAACACTCAGAGATGACCCTGAAGAGCATCTGGCAGTTCAGGACCACATCGGTGACTTCCAGCCCAACAACAAGCGAAGTTCAACCACAACGCTATGGTACTTACGCACCAATTTCTTACTTGACACATCTCCAAAGGCAAGGGAATTAAAAGCAAACATGAACTACTGGGACCTCATCAAGATAAAAAGCTTCTACACGGCAAAGGAAACAACCAACAAAACTAATAGGCAACCAATAGAATGGGAAAGCATAATTGCGAATGACCTATCGGATAAAGGGCTAGTATCTAAAATCTATAAAGAACTTAACAAACTCCACAACTGAAAAACGAATAATCCAGTTAAGAAATGGGCAGAAGATATGAATAGACACTTCTCCAAAGAGGACATTCAGATGGCCAACAGACACATGAAACGATGCTCAATGTCACTCATCATCAGGGAAATACCAATCAAAACCACACTGAGATACCACCTCACACCAGTCAGAGTGGCTAAAATGAACAAAGCAGGAAACTATAGATGCTGGCGAGGATGTGGAGAAACAGGCACCCTCTTGCATTCTTGGTGGGAATGCAAACTGGTGCAGCCATTCTGGAGAACTGTGTGGAATTTCATGAAAAAAATGAAAATAGAACTACCCTATGACCCAGCAATAGCACTGTTAGGAATCTACCCAAGAGATACAGGAGTGCTGATGCATAGGAGCACGTGTACCCCGATGTTCACAGCAGCACTTTCGACAATAGCCAAATCATGGAAAGAGACTACGTGTCCATCAACTGACGAATGGATAAAGAAGAAGTGGTATATATATACAATGGAACACTACACAGCAATGAGAAAGAATGAAATCTGGCCATGTGTGGCAACATAGATGGAACTGGAGGGTATTATGCTGAGTGAAATAAGTCAGGCAGAGAAAGACAGATGCCATACATTTCCATGCACAGGTGGACTTTGCAAGACTTAACAGAAAACCAGGGGGGAGGGGAAGAGGGGAAGGAAAAAAGCCACAGAGAGGGAGGGAGACAAAACATAAGAGACTCTCAAAAACTATGAACAAACTGAGGGGAGAGGGGGTGTGGGAGGGGGGAGAGTGGGTGACGGGCACAGAGGAGGGCACTTGTTGGGATGAGCACTGGGTGTTGTATGGAAACCAATTTGACAATAAATTATTAATAAAAAAAAGAGCAAACAGCAGCTCCTCAATATAAATGCATCTTTACAGTAACTCCCAACATAACGCCAAATCCTGCAGAGGCAAAAGGACTGACAAGGAAGACACTGTAAAGTCTCTTGATTTAAGAACCTTCTAAAGGATTTGCTCTCAAATTTGTGTGTACGTTAGAATGATCAAGAAAGCTGAAGAAGACAGCTCACAGACTCTGAATCTGTGAAGTCTGTGAGTGGGAACCTTTTCCTTTTGACTTTACAAGATCTTCGGATGCTTTGGATACAGAGCAAATTTAAGAATCACCTTATTAAGTACTGCTAGAAACTAAGAGTGCCTATTTATCCAAGGTGAGGACCTTCTAAACTGGAAGATTTTCACTGTGTCTAAAAAAACTATTCTCTTCATTAAACTTGCATATTCTTATGAAGTCTTGGGATAAAAGCATAACACTAAAGGATAAATATGAACCTGGAATAATTATTTGACAAAATTGCTAACAGTCAAGAAATAACTGATTTCAGAGTGTAAACATTATTGGTTCATTTAAATTTTTCTTATATTAGACCTACATTTTATTAAATTTTTCTATTCATTTTGGAAAAACAATTTTGGACACATTGAGAAATCCTTAAATATAATTAAACAGGATTTCTAATTTGTAATCAAAAGTATAATCATAACTGAAATCTTCATTAAATGTAACTCTTTATATTGATATTGTTAGATAACTACATATATATAATTCAACCTTCAAATCTATTTTTCTTTAGAGAAAGGACTTAAAGAGATACCAACCTTGTACACACATTCAGATTCAAGTGATTGATATCATCTTTATTGTCTTTTACAGCAACATCTAAATCAAAGGCTTCTTGGTCTTGAACAGATCTTCGTCTTCTTGAGGAACCCGAATCTTTCACATTATAAATAACATTAAGCTGCAATAAATAATAAATTAGCATAAATACTAAATTAGTAATAAATTATTGGCAATAAATTACCATCACTGTGTATCCTAAATATCAGGTGATGATTCTCTTTGGGATAAACCCAACTAGAACTGTAATCTTCAACTGAGAAAAAAAACTAGTTTTACTAGCTAACAAAGTACTTTTATTAACAAATGCCGGGGCGCCTGGGTGGCTCGGTCGGGTCGGTTAAGTGTCTGACTTCAGATCAGGTTATGGTCTCGCAGGTTTGTGAGTCTGAGCCCTGCATCGGGCTCTGTGCTGACAGCTCAGAGCCTGGAGCCTGCTTCTGATTCTGCGTCTCCCTCTCTCTCTGCCCCTCCCCCCACTCGCACTCTCTCTCTCAAAAATAAACAAACATAAAAAAACTTTTTTTAATGCTATAAAATCTTATAAGCGATGATTTTGAAAATTGAGGAAACTGTTAGTTAATACTCCAAAACAAATATAGACCTTCATGATATTCATGGTAATGGCTTTTTTTCTTTAGGAAAAGAAGTGAAACTACGACCTATCTCTTCCTTGAGAACATCCACTAATTTCTAAGTTCTGCTGCCCAACTGGTATCATTTTTCACAAATCGGAACCTTAGAAACTCTCAGTAAGATAAATTAAAAATAAAACATTCAAGAGCCCTGGTTGAACAGAAGCCTGTTCAACTGCTCAGCTTTCTTTTTGCTCATATAACATTTTTCAAAGATGTTAAAATAAAAACAATGGATTTCAAGACCACTTGGTCTTTTCCAGCAAATACTCTGTGCCTACCACTAGCGTGAAAGGTGCTGTGGGGACACTGGGAAAGTGTGAGGACAAGTTTTTTTGGGTTTTAGTTTTGTTTTGTTCTGTTTTTTTGCCAGAGTTCCTAAGATCAGAAACTCTGAAATATACTCAAAATTTCCTACACCTGCCTCATGCCAAGTTGAATTTGAATCTATTTCAATTTTGTATCTCTTCCACCTTTTTTGATACCACAGTTCATAACCCATACTGTTGCTACATAATATTGTATTTTCTTATATCATACGCATACACACACACACACACACACTCACTCATACAACCCTCAGAACTAAATACCTAGTACCCACTGTAGATTTTCACTTTAAATTTGTTTTTAAGTTTTATTTTTTTATTTTGAGAGAAAGAGAAACAGAGAGCATGAGCATCTGCGTGAGTAGGGGAGGGGCAGAGAGAGAAGGAGAGAGAGAGAGAATTTCAAGCAGACTCTGCACTGTCGGCACAGGAGCCTGACACGGGACTCAAACCCATGAACTGTGAGATCATGACCTGAGCCGAAACCAAGAGTCAGACACTTAACTGACTGACTGATGACTGAGCCACCCAGGTGCCCCTGATTTCCACACTTTAAAAAAATCTTCTTTCTATTCCTTCATCTCTCAAACCTAAGAATTCCAACTTTTTATTCTGCGACACCTAGCTCATATAATCCTTTGTTCCCTCAATCATCCTGGTTATCTCATTCTGGATGTTCTCTAACTCTTTCTGGAACCACAATTAAAAGTTTAGAATTTTCTCAGATGAGCTGTAGAACAGTTTCATAAAATCGGAGAGCTGGTCTCTGTTATTTCCATCATCCCCATTCCAGGGGCACGCAATTGTCATTAGAGACCAACGTCATCAGGAAACAGACGAGAACTACTAAATGTGTCTTCTGGGTCATAATTAACACTCATCTAAAACTTAGTATAACACACTTAGTATAACTTAGTATAACTTAATGTCTGACCTACAAAAAGCTCAACTGCTCATTCAGAAAACTTTGAGATGTCTTGCAGTTTATTTCCAACGGTTTAGCATTTTAGTACTTCAAAGAGGTTAACGCTTACTGCAAACCAGAGAGGTTTCTTTGCCTTTCTGTATCCAGAGTGCTTACAAAAATATCAACTAAAGTAAATCTCAATAACTATTTCCGGGTGACCAACGTTTTTGCAATTTGTTTCTCCATCATGAGAAGTGCCTATCAGTTTTCTGCATGTTGATACAGATTTGGAATAGTGAGCATTCTGACCAGCAGGTACCACGTTTTTTTAAAAAAATTTTTTTTGACATTTATTCATTTTAGAGAGACAGAGAGAGACAGAGTGTGAGCAGAGGAGGGGCAGATAGAAAGGGAGACACAGAATATGAAGTAGGCTCCAGGCTCTGAGCTGTCAGCCCAGAACCCGATGCACGGCTCAAACCCACAAATAGTGAGATCACGACGTGAGCCGAAGTCAGATGCTTAACCAACTGAGCACATTTACTGCTGTGTTCCTTCAAAACTCAAGTAAAACTCATTTGGTTTCAGTAATTTGCCTATATTTGGTTTATCAAAAATGAATTCCAACCAATCTGGTGATTTAAGTACATACAGTTTTTCAACTGTATCTAAAATAGCCTGTGTATTTACTTTTAGATTTGCTGTCTGCATTGAAAGACAGCTTGGGAATGAGAATTTTCACATGGCCTTTGTTAGTAAAGACAAATATAAATTATTCATCCTGTTCTCTTTCTATCATTTTTGTGGGGATACTGTTCCTATTAACTGTGATCATTTTTCCTTGAATTTTAAAAAACATTTACTACTGTGTTTTGAATATCATACAAAATAATCATAGAATTACTTGGAAATAATCCTATCTGCCCTACTTAGCAAGTATCCTTGTTCCTTCAAATAGAATACTTGTACGGTTTTTGGAAAAGTAACTTTTCTCTATCATAGTCATTTTTTTTAACTTTCTCGGTAAATCTTCGAGGGTTGGTTTGGTTTGTATATTCTAACCAAATACATGACCATTTTTGGTCCCATCACATATCGCTTTTGGTTTCCAATAAGATTATGCCAAGTCCCTATAATTTTCGATGTATTCTGTACTATAATGACTACTCCATTCAGGATTTTACATACTACTTCGATTTTATTCTATTCTATTTAATGGTGCCATATAAGGGTAAGTGTCTTTGGATTTTATTCTTATAACAAAGCACTGAATGTATCGTGCTCTAATTGTTTTACATACTATTATATAAGATTTTCCATTAAAGGGACACATTTCCCATCTTCGAGTCAATTCCTTGTAATATCATGTTGACCTTTATGTTTTTAGATGAATAAAAAGCCAAGTTTTTTAGGTAAAATTTAAAATTTACTGTATTTAATTATCGTCATCATAGAAACTCTCCCAGCATTACAATTTCTGAGCTGTATTTTCACATAAAAGATGAGAGTTCTCAACAAGTCACATGAATCACATTGGAAGAATTTAATCCTAACTTCGAATAGTATATGATACTTAAGAAATATTTTTCCAAGATTATCAATCCATTTAGTTACTGTCAACTGACTGCTAGTAACATCTCTAAGACTCTTTACTAAAGAGAGTGATTTTTCTTGCCTAAGTCCACAGAAATAAACCCTTAAGAATTTTATACATTAAGTTAAAGATCTAGCAAAACCCCAAAGAATTATTACAACCAATCATATTTAACTAAACAAAAATAAACATTGTTACCTACCTGACAAATAGCAAATCCAAAACCACTTGCGGAAATATTAACTGCAGTTGGCTGTACCACCGCAAGCTGAATAAAGGTGGAAAAAAGGTGAATCAGGTTAATATTCCATATCTAGGTCCTGTCAGGTAGGCACAAGAGATCAGTGTTATCCCTCGCTAGGAGTGTACGCCATCTGTGGGAAGCTCTAAGAATTCCACACAGCCTCACATGTCAAAAGCTATGGGCTAATCAGGGAAGAGAGGTAAAGGCAGATGGAGGGCACACTCTCCAAGCACCCTCGCCTTAGCCGTTTGGGAGGCACATCAGTGCTACCGACAGGGCTGCCCTTCTGAAGCAGGAAAGACAAGAAACAAAAGTTCTCTTGTCCTCCAGTCTCCCTTAGTCAGCACCTAATCTTCTGGCCTTCCCGCGAACCCAGTGGCGCATGATCACCGATTACGATGAACACTGTCTTCTCTTCTGCCTCCCTCCTCTTCAGTTTCCAGTCTTGAAGTTAACAGTTTTATCCCTTACTCTCAACTTCCCACAAGGAATAAAGTTAGGGTCCAGGATAACCCTTTATTCTGTTTCAGAGGAAGAATCCTACTACTGGTCTATCAATTCTCCTAAGGGGACATATGGTATGGCTAAAAAAGAACATGGTCTGCAATCATGGGTTCAAATCCTAGGTCTACTATTACTAGCAATACGATCTTGAACAAGTTACTCTCAGCTTCAGTTTGATCATGTGTATGATGGAGATGAAAGCACTTACTTTCTTAGTGTTGGTTTGAGAAGTAAATGCAATAGCACATGTAAAGAAATTTTGGCACAGTGTCTGCAAAGAATAGGAACTCAACAGGTGTGTCTGTTCTTTTCCCAGGATGATAGAGCCCATGGTTTCTCCTTCTCCAAATCTTTCCAAAGTTCCCATCCCCTCCTTTCTTCCCCAGCTCAGCAATTCAACCAAAGGAGGACACTCCTTCCCCCCAGTCCCTTCACAAGGCTTTAGAAACAAGTCTTTGTTGAAGTCAATAGAATGGAAATAAAATAGCATTCCAGCCTAAGGAATCATCTACATGGAATTTTAAATAACGGCCCCCCCTTGTCCACACCTCTGCCATCTGGAGGAGAAACCGGTTCTGTCTGTCAATCTGAAACTTTATAGGACTTGGTGAACTGGGTCCCATCACAGTCACTTGGATGTTTGTACTTTCTGTGTTCATTAGGGCTGCAAATTCGGATAGGGCCTTCAAGGCCACAACAGTGTCCTGTTGAGGAAAGAAAAACATGTGTGCATGTAACTATATATCAAGGTCACCAAAGAGTAAATTTAGTAATGTTTAGGACACCCACTATGTATTCATTCACCTTCCTTGAGAGTGGAGCTCTCCTTTATTCATTTTGTAATGTCCTTGACCTACAGTACAGGAGAGGTGTGGAAAGTACCTGCTGACTGAAGATGAGTATCTACTGTATCAGTTACCATAGAGGAAAGATGACCAACACATGGGGAACGAATTTATTCCACATACATAGAAGATATGTTGTTTATTTCAGTGATGAGAAAAAATTACAATAAGTAACTCAGACCTTTGACTTAAGGTACTAAATTTTTTAATTGCCAATTTTATGAAGTCATGAAAAAAGCAATCATATACTTCCTTTAAAAAATTACATATATGTTTAAACCATAGTTTAAAACATTAAAAACTATGGGGTGCCTGGGTGGCACAGTTGGTTAAGCATCCGACTTTGATCTCCGCTCGGGTCATGACCTCATGGTTCGTGAGTTGGAGCTCCACATCAGGCTCTGCACTGGTGGTGTAGAGCCTGCTTAGGATTGTGTCTCTTCTTCTCTCTGCCCCTCCCAGGCTTGTGTGCATTCTTTCTCTCTCTCAAAATAAAGAAATAAACATAAAAAAACTTAAAAACTATCATCACTCACCTGGGTAGATGCAAAACCTCCCAAGCTATTTCTTTGCCTGCTGAGCCACCTCATAATCGGGATTCCCTCAGAAACCTGATATTGCAGGAAGTGTGAAAGCAGCACATAGGCCGCAATTTCAATATCCAGGGAGCGTGGCTGCCAGGATTCAGAAAGTTTAGACTCTGAAGACACCCAGAATTGCATGCCTTCTGCAAAAGACAAGTAATAATAGTCTGACCCACTGAACAAATATCACATTTGATATCATTAAATATCTCTACACTGGTCCAAGTTCTACTTGACTATATAGAAATATATACGTATATATGTATACCATGTATATATGTATATCTGTATGCCATGCAAATATATGTGTATTCACAAACATAGACACACAGATAAACATGCACTTAGATGTCACTTTCTAAACTATCATAACTTTTAAATTTTCATCCTTTTCCTCTTGCTTATATTTGAGAATGTTTTGACGAAAATAATTTCCCAAGAGAAATCCCACACGTTTGGCTCAAGACGAAACAGCTATAAATAATAGAAAAGCATATACTCTAGAAGATAATGTACATAACTTTTTTGACCAGGCCATCCCAAAAATATTTTAGGATACGTTAGAAAGAAGCCTGTTTTGGGAACCTGCCATTAACAAGCTCTAATGTTCTAGGAAACCTCGCCTTTTTTCATTATCTGAAATTTGGTGTTATAAGTTCAAACTCCAAGGCCCCAAGAAAAAAAAAAATGAAGAATTCTGGCCAACTCGACAATCTTCCTAGAAATATCCCTGCTACCCCAGAGGAACATCTTACTTGGTGCTCCCTACCCGCTTTCAAATATTACTCTTTAGATGATGACTACACTTAGGTGGAATGTGAAATAACTATCACCTGGACAAGCAGAGAAGAAACGTCAAGGACTACCATCTCTATGGAATAATCTATCCCCAGCACTGCAACAGGCAAAAAGATAGTAAGAATTCATTCTAAGGTACTGCTGACAATAATGCAGTATTTTTCACATTCTCAGAAATCACTTTCTGTAGTGTAGGGTAGAAAGTACTTTCTACAATTATCCCTTCTTGAATTAACAGGGCTTTGAATCAGTAGACATTATCTAAAATTATTTCTGCTCACCCATCCCCATCTTTAAGTCTGTCTGTCTGCCTGCCTATCTCTCTCTCTGTCTCTCCCACACACCCACTCCACTCTCTGGATCCCTGACCAAAGAGGCCATTTGAGAAGTAGCAATACCTGTACTTTTTGTCCTATTATAGCTCATTAAAACAGAAAGTCATCCGACTCACTAACAGCAGTTTTTAACATTTGCATTTCTATTAGTTACCATATTCATTCAAATTTTGAACAGTTGCTAGGAGTTACTCCCATTTTAAAGTTAGGAAAACTGAAGCTTATAAAAGCAAGTAGCAGAACCAGAATTCAAATCCAAGTCTCTCCACAACCCAACGTCCTAATGACCACTGAAGGCCACCCGACCAAAAATGGTATCAGAGAACTCAAAGGTAACTGACACAGGGCAGAGCATATCTAAAAGAAGGAAACACCCAAGTCTCGAATTCTCTAGAAAACTCAGAGAGAGTAGAAGCAGCCATGTCAGACCCATCTGATCTCATCTGCATTTCATTTTTCTTTCCATTCAAAAATCTTTTTAATGTTTATTTATTTTTGAGAGACATAGAGAGAAAGAGCACAAGTCGGGGAGGGGCCCAGAGAGAGGGAGACACAGAATCCTGCACAGGCTCCAGGCTCTGAGGTGTCAGCACAGAGCCTGATGCGGGGCTTGAACTCACCAACCAAGAGATCATGACCTGAGCCAAAGTCAGATGCTTAACCCGCTGAGCCACCCAGGTGCCCCCCATTCCCACTCAAAAGATATAAATGTTATCAACTTCATATCTGGCTAACAAAACCTTCTTATATATATTTTTATATATTTCATAACTTAATTTAAATATTCATACTTTATATATTTATATACTATTTATATATAAATTTTAGATTATATTTCATATATTTCATAATGCATAGCAGTCGAACAATCTCAAACAACTCCACGAATTACCTTCTTGTTCTGCTCTCCAAGTCAACATATTCAAAGCTTCCTTGGCTTTAGGGCTCCCCACAGATGATAGTGCATAAGTTATAAGAGCTAGAGTATAATTGTCTGAAATTCCTCTATTAAATTCAGACTCCAAAAAGTTGATAGACTCTTGCACATCAATATTAGGCTTGAAAAAAAAACACACAACTTACTTTTCATAATAACTCATTACCACACATTTAAATGAGAAGTATTTTCAAACATTTATTCAAAAAATAATTTCAGTGTCTGTTAAGCACCTAACTTTCCCTAGGCAATAGGAAGCAATGATGATCATTGACATTTAAAGATTTGCTATCCATTTTGAAAAAAACACTGCTTTTGAAAGAGAAATGCAGGAATCGAACTCATTTAAATTGCAGCAAAAACAATAAGATATCTAAGAATAAACCTAACCAAACAGGTAAAAGACTTGTACTCTGAAAACTATAAAACACTGATGAAAGAAATTGACAATGACACAAAGAAATGGAAAGACATTCCATGCTCATGGATTAGCAGAACAAATACTGTTAAAATGTCAATACTACCCAAACAATCTACACATTTAATGCAATCCCTGTCAAAATACCACCAGCATTTTTCACAGAGCTAGAACAAACACTCCTAAAATTTGCATGGAACCACAAAAGACCCTGAATACCCAAAGCAATCTTGAAAAACAAAAGCAAAGCTGAAGGCATCACAACTTCAGGCTTCAAATTATATTATGAAACTGTACTAATCAAAACAGTATCATACTGGCACAAAAATAGACACACATCTCAACAGAACAGAATAGAAAATGCAGAAATGAACCCACAACTACATCGTCCATCAATCTTCGATAAAGCAGGAAAGAATATCCAATGGGAAAAAGACAGTCTCTTCAACAAATGGTTCTGGGAAAACTGGACAGCAACATGCAGAAGAATGAAATTGGACCACTTTCTTACGCCATTCACAAAAATAAATTCATAATTTATTAAAGACCTAAATATGAGACCTGAAACCATAAAAGCCCTAGATGAGAACACAGGCAGTAATCTCATTGACATTGGCCATAGCAACTTCTTTCTAGATATGTCTCCTGAAGGAAGAGAAAGAAAAGCAAAAACAAGCTATTGAGAATACATCAAAATAAAAAGCTTCTACACAGCAAAGGAAACAATCAACAAAACTAAAAGGCAAGTCTATTGAATAAGAGAAGATATTTGCAAAAGACCTATCTGATAAAGGGTTAGTATCCAAAATATATAAAGAAATGATACAACTCAACATGCAAAAAACAAATAATCCTATTAAAAATGGACAGAATAAGGGCACCTGGTTGGCTTGGTCAGTGGAGCATATGCCTCTTGATCTCGGAGTTGTGAGTTTGAGCCCTATGTTGGGTGCAGAGATTACTTAAAAATAAAAAGAATAAGAAATCTCTTTTTAAAAATGGGCAGAAGATACGAATAGACAGTTTTCCAAAGAAGACATACAGATGGCCAACAGGTAAATCATAAGATGCTCAACATCACTCATAATCAGAGAAATGCACATCAGAACCACCATGAGATATCACCTCACACTTTTCAGAATGGCTAAGATCAACAACACAAGAAACAACAGGTGTTGGCAAGGATGTGGAGAAAGGGGAACCCTCTTGCACTGTTGGTAGGAATGCAAACTAGTACAGTCACTCTGGAAAACAGTATGGAAGTTCCTCAGAACATTAAAAATAGAACTACCCTATCATCCAGCAATTTCACTACTAGGTATTTACCCAAAGAAGACAAAAATACTGATTCGAAGAGATACAGGCACCCCAACATTCAGAGCAGCATTATCTACAATAGCCAAATTATGGAAACAGCCCAACTGTCCACTGACTGATGAATGGATAAAGAAGATGTAGTATACACACTAACACACACATACCCACAACACACACACACACAATGGAATATTAATCAGCCATAAAAAAAGAATGAAATCTTGCCATTTGCAATGACATGGATGGAGCTAGAAAGTATTATGCTAAGCAAAATAAGTCAGAGAAAGGCAAATACCATAGGATTGCACTCGGATGTGGACTTTAAGACACAAAACGAAAGAACAAAGTAGGTAAAAAAGAGAGAGAGGCAAACTAAGAAATAGACTCTTTTTTTTTTTTTTTTTAGAAATAGACTCTTAACTATAAAGAACAAACTGCTGGTTATCAGAGGGGAGGAGGCTGGGAGGATGGGTGAAATAGGTGATGGGGACCAAGGAGGGCACTTGTTGTGATGAGCACCGGGTGCTGTACGGAAGTGTTGAATCATTAAATTCTACACCTGAAAGTAATATTGCACTGTATGTTAAGTAACTGGAATTTAAATAAAAACAGAAAGAAAAGAAGGGAAGAAAAAAAAAGAAAATTAAAATTAAAAAAAAAAGAAAACACTGCGTTTCCGTTTTTATGAGTAAATAGGCACCATTCCCTAGAAGGAATAAGAACTAAAAAGTAGAACTTTTGCCATTGTTTCTACCATTTAAGATCATGAACTCAAATGACAGCACAAAATAAAGCTTGAGAAAAATATTACTCATATGTGATCTCGGGTGTTGAGGCTCTAAATTTCGGGGAAAGTTTATCTCCCATGTGCCTAGTACTGGACTAGGGAAATAGAGGAGCTTACAACAGAGAATGGCTGTTTTTGATCCTGTGAAATGCAGTCGGCATTAAAGAAATAAAGGCATCAATCACTGACACAGCCCTGGAGCAAAACTAAGCTCATTAGCATAACTTTCCATGTATACACATTCTCATCCAGACATCCATGCCCATTTAACATGCTTTTCAGAGTGTGGGTGTACTCTGTACTAAATTAGCAGACATTGTCATTGCTCCATGATACTTTAGAAATTAAAAAAAAAAATCTTTCACAATCTAAATGTGCTAGAACATATTCCCAAATTCTGAAGAATTTTCTTTCCCCTAAGAAATTAACCTTTCCAATGATAAAATATGTATTGATTTATCTTAACCGATAGCAAGAACAACAACATTTATATCAGAAAGTGTTTTTAGAATTCTCTGTGCTATTCTGAAAGAGTGGGTTAATATCTTCACTCTCAGATTCTACAATAAGGCCAGAAATGCAAAGCCAAAAGGTGCCCAAATTCAGACCTCAAATGTGATATAAAATTGCAAAAGTCTTTAAGTTTCCAGACATGTATTTGATCCATCAAGACCTACCTTCCTTGTGATTTCCCATCCATCATTTACTAAATTAAAGATTAAATACCTGATACTTTTTATATCCCAGGAGAGAAGTCACAATATAAGCTGTAAGTGTTACTGGGCTTTTATTGCCACCTTGAAGGTCACTATGGATCACTCTTCCTGGCTCCCAGAATTCACCATTGGATTTCTGACGTCCTTTGAGCCAAGTGTAAGTTCTGTGTAACACATTCTGATCGATATCTATGTAAGGATCAGCTTCAAGGAAACATCTTAAAACAAAAGCTGACAACCTAGATGAAAAAGGAGAAAAAATATAAAAAATACACTTTATGAAGTCCTCTAAATAACAATGAGCAGAAAAATACCAACAGTAACAACGTATTTTCTCACCAGAAGATTCACCAAAGGATGATCACTGAAGAAGGAACGAAGGGAAGAAAGACAACAAAGAAACAACATAAACATCTCAGCCTGGCTGGTAGATACAGTTTCCACTTGGGTGTGGTCAAGAAATTCCAGGTCAGCTCACAAAATACCAGATTTGGAAAGGAATTTAAAAATCTTCTAATCCTGCCTTATTATTTTATAGATTGAGAATTCGACACTCCAGGGAGTTAAATAAATTGTCCAAGGTTATCATTTTTGGACTCTGCTGAGTATTTACCAAAGGAGATCCCATCACACACTTTGCTCAACCCTAAAGCCATGGATGAACTATATGTAAATTCACAGTCAAACCATAGTACTTTTAACTAGAGAAAATGGATAGTTTCTCTCCTATGAGACAGGAGTCAAAATATTACAGCCTAAATCTGGTCCTTGCGCCAAATCCAGCCCAGGGTCTATTTACGTGTGCCTCTTTTCCACCACCCTCCACCTGAGAATGGTTTGTAAAGGGACAAAGAAAGAAAGAAAGAAAGAAAGAAAGAAAGAAAGAAAGAAAGAAAGAAAGAAAGGAAGGAAGAGAGGGAGGGAGGGAGGGAGGAAGGAAGGAAGGAAGGAAGGAAGGAAGGAAGGAAGGAAGGAAGGAAGGAAGGAAGGGAAAAGGAAGAAAGAAAGAGAGAGAGAGAGAGAGAGAAGGAAGAGGCGAGGAAACAACAGAGACTATGTGGCCTGCTATGCCTAACATATTTACTATCTGAACCTTTACAGCAAAAGTTTGCTACACTTGCTACAGAACAATAAATAGTTAGGTGAAAAGATCATCAAGCAATAAAACACTGAAACCTTTCTGTTTATGGATCTACATCCTGATGCATGCCAAAAGAAAATCTGAAGCAGATATGGTTCATCCTCTGAAATGCGATAAATATCACTAATATTCAGTAATATCTGGTCCTCTATTTTACTTTGAATATGCAGAGAATTCACTTCTTTGCCCTTTCAAAGTTAAGCATGGCCATGTGACTAGCTCTGATAATGATTAACTGAGAAGAAATGTTGCACCCAGGTTGAAGCACCTAATTACCAGTGGTGGATACTCCCACCTTCTCTTTCCGGGCTTCTTGCGGGCCTGGAGCCTCCTGGTGAGAAGGTGGCAGCTGAGCAGACTACAGAGCCCCCTGCTGACCCAAAGAAGAAATGCAGCCTGAGCAAGAAAGAAACCCTTGTTAAGGCATTTTAGGGGTTGTTGTTACCACAGTGTGCCTTGTCTAACCTGACTGCTGCAGTTAGTCAATCTTCTTCTGAGTGAAATATAGAATTGACAATAGTACAAGGAGAGAAAGTAATCATCCAAAATCAGCCACACATAGATTCCATCCTGGAGAAAATCTGGATGCTTATTACTTAATTCTATCACTGTTTTTCACCAAAAATAACCTTAAAGAAACAATGTTGACTGTGTTAACACAAAATTTGTATTGATCATGTATGATTAAGAAAAGAACTATGTTGGGGCGCCTGGGTAGTTCAGTCGGTTGAGCATCCGACTCTTGATTTCGGCTCTGGTCATGACCGCAGGGTGGTGGGATCAAGCCCTGCATCCGGCTCCACACTGAGTGTGGGAGTGTGAGAGCTTATCTCCCTCGCCCTCCCCCACTTGCATGCTCTCTCTCTAATAAAAAAACTTTAAAAAAATAAAGAACTATGTCACAATCACTATTTCTAACCATTTTTTCTTGTCAACTATGCCATCATCATAAAGTATTTTTATTGCTCCTACCCACCACAGAAAAAAAGGATTTATGACTTATCTTTTCTAAATAAAAACATTTTACTTATTGCTTTAAAACCATACGTAAAAAGGAAAATTTATTTTAAAGCCAGGCAATGGGAAAAGAAACGTACAAGTCTATATACACAGGGACACGTTTGTCAATTTCATGGCTATTTTGACCTAATGAGAGCCCATTCATGACAGGTTTGTTCTGTTAGTGAAACACTTACCAAGTACTACCAGAAGGGTCATCATTCCCAAAAGCACTGAAAGAGCCATCTTCTCTCTGATAGAGAAGTTCTCTCTGATAACCTGAAGACACAAAAGTAGATAATCAATGTAATCACAACTTGGAATGAAAGAGTTTCTAATCATGACTTTATATTGAGTAAACATGAACAGAGTGTGGGAAAGAAGATATTGAATTAACAACTGATATTGAATACTTTCTATATTAAGTGCCGTGAGAGATTTAAAATATCAACACTTTTGAAGGAGAACGTGTAAAATAAGAACTATGATAGCCCCAAATTAAATTTGGAAGAATACTATAACAAAGACAACAATTCTAGCCGTTTTATTTTTTTTTAATTTAAAATAGTTTATTTTCAAATTGGTTTACATAAAACACCCAGTGTTCATCCCAACATGTGCCCTTTTTTAATGCCCATCACCCCCTCCCCCCCCATCTCCCTCACCCTCAGTTTGTTCTTAGTCTTTGAGAGTCTCTTATGTTTTATCTCCCTCCCTCTCTGTGTCTTTTTTTTCTTTCCCCTCTTCCCCTCCCCCTGGTTTTTGCTTAGTCTCACCAAGTCCACCTATTCGTGGAAACATATGGTATCTGTCTTTTTCTGACTGACTTATTTCACTTAACATAATACCCTCCAGTTCCATCCATGTTGCTACGCATGGCCAGATTTCATTTTTTCTCATTGCCACATAGTAGTCCATTGTATATATGTACCACATCTTCTTTATCCACTAGAGGAAAAAGCAGGGAAAAGCCTCTTTGACCTAAGACGCACCAATTCTAGCCGTTTTAAAGCAAGCAAAATTAAAGGCCAAGTTTTATTTAACTCTATAGTGTTAACTACAATAGTTTCCATGCTTAATCATCTAAAACTGTTTGCTACCTAAGAAAAATAGTATCTAAAATATTATAATTAAAGTTTAAGGCTAAAATAAAAGTAAAAATACTTGACATCTTTAGGGCGGCAATAGCAGGGGAAAATTGCTAAATAAACTAAGGCAACGGCTTTAAAATTTTTTGGCCATGGCCACTGAGGTAAACCAAAGGACCAACTGGTGTACCCACCACCTCAATCCAAATTCTCACTGTAAAAAAAAAAAAAGAAAGAAAGAAAAAACATGGGGCACTGGGTGGCTCAGCCGGTTAAGCGTCTGACTTCAGCTCAGGTCAAGATCTCCTGCCATTGGGCTCTGTGCAGACAACTCAGGGCCTGGAGCCTGCTTTGTATTCTCTCTCTCTCTCTCTCTCTCTCTCTCTCTCAAAAATAAATAAACATTTTAAAAAATTAAAAACAAAAACAAACAAAAAAGAACCTGGCAGTGGTAATGAAGTCTCACTATCAAAGGAAATTGAGGAGAAGTTAAGGCTCATGCAGCTGCTTTAATAAAAGCAGATGTTTCATATTCACAAACAAATGGTTGCAAATAAGGCAGATGTTTCATATTTGCAAAGCAATGCACGCAGGTCTCAAAGACCAGTGACTGAGAAATCATAGGCCAAACACTAGAAGATTCACCAAACAACCCACAACAAACTAAGTTGCTAAAAATGAAATTAAAATAGCAGTAATTTATCCAAGATTCCACTCCAGGCAGGTGACGTCACACAGTATGAACTTTGCAGCATGTTCACACAGAGCCTGGCAACCATAAACATTTATAAAATGTTGAATTCAATCCCTCGTAAACTCTAGTAACAAAAAAAGTTTACTTTATGAATAACACATTTTAGAAGAATCAATAACTAGAATTATTCATATTTAACTAATAAAATATGAGCATTAATGGTTTAAAATTATAGTTCATCTGCTCTTGCCGTGTCCCAAACTGTCCCCTTGAGCCTTTCCCAAGACTCCCAGATCTGAACATCTGATTTAAGCTACAGTGAGACGCAGAATGTAAAAAACACGGCACTGTTTCATAGTGATCTTTAACACCTATAGTAAAAGAAACATAAACAACATTTAGGTGATGTCAAAATTATTGCTTACTTTAAAGAATGGGGCTATAATCTTGATATTGAACATATTACAGTACAATAATTAAATATTCAATCTTTAGCCAACACTATGTGTCAGGAACTGTTCAAAGTCCTTTCAGATATTAACCCAGGTAATTTTCGCAACAACTCAATGATGGAGATGCTATTTAGAGGTCGTAGCTTCAGGGATGATGACACTGGAACTCAGAACATGCCAAGTGCAAGATCATACAGCTGGGAGGTATTAAAGCCAGAAATTAGCCAACTTCCATGACCAGACATACCCAAGGTCTATGTCTCCAAAGCTGCTGTTTCCTGCTTGCTCAGTGATTAATGTATGAAAAGTGATTAATGTAGAAAACTGAATAATGTATGAAAAGTGCTCAACACGGTACGTTTTACATGCAAGCCCTCAATGAACAACAGGTATCACTCCATACCATGAGCATAGGAAAAGGCTAACCATCCAATTTTTAAGAAAATAAGTAAATGTAAGAAATTTAATAAATATGACCACAAAAAATCGTTTTAAACTTTTCCATGGCAAAAACACACTATTAGCAAACTTAAAAGATGATGAGTTAGAAGAAAATATTTGCAACATATAACACAGATAAATGACTAATGTCCTTAATATTAACATATACATTTTATATATATCTTTATATACTATTCCTACATATGTGTACGTATACTTGCATGAAGTATCTTTTAAGTTTAGAGAAAAAAAGTAAAAATCCTACAGGAAAAAAATGGACAAAACACAAAAACAATTTCACCAAAAAAAAAAAAAAGAGAGAGATGAACCTCAATATACAGGAAAAAGTTCAACTCATAAGTGAAATGCAAATTAAAACCACATTGAGATACCATTTCTCACCCTTCCTATTAGCAAAGATTCAAAAGTTCGTCCACTCATTCCATTGGGAAGGCTGTAAGACCAGTACTCTTTCATTGCTAGAGGGAACTCAGAATATACAATGGCTGTGTAAGGGAGTATCTATATATTTCGACCCAAAATTCCCACTTCTAAGATGCTACCCTGAAGATACGCCTCCGAGAATCCAAAAATAAGTACAGAAAATTATTTGTTGCAGAAAATTATTTGTAATTGCAAAAATACTAGAAGTAGGTGCGCCTGGGTGGCTCAGTTGGTTAGGCTTCCGACTCTTGATTTCAGCTTGGGTCATGATATCACAGTTGGTGAGTTCAAGCCCCACATCAGGCTCTGTGCTGGCAGCTCAAAGCCTGCTTGGGATTCTTTCTCTCTCTCCTCTCTCTCTGTCCCTCCCCCACACATTCTCTCCCCCCACCTGTCTCTCTCTCTCTCTCTCTCCCTCCCTTCCTTCCTCCCTCCCTCAAAATAAGTAAATAAACTTTAAAAAAAAAAAATACTGGAACTACCTACATGCCCCCAAATTGGAAATTGGTTGAATAAACTATAGAACATATACAGTGGAGTATATGAAATTGTGAAAAAAAGATGAGGAGTATCTCTCTGAACTCATAAGAGTGATTTCCTGGATGCACTATTAACTGAAAAAGACAAAGTCTAAAGTAGCATGTATCGTATACTACCTCTTGTAAAAGAAAAAGAGGAGATAAGAAAAATAATGTGTTAATTTCTGCAGAGAGAGAAACTAGAAATGAAGTTACCCACAAGGAGTTGGGAAAAGGGATATAAGAGGGAGAGATATCCCTTCGCATATACCTTTTAGAATAAGTTTCACTTTTGGAAGCATATTAATGTTCTACATATTCAAAAAAGAAAACAAGAATAGAAAAAAATGATAGGTATTATTAACACACTACTTTAGCTCACTTCAACATGTTTTAGTTTTCATAAACCTTGAAAATAACACATCATATAATCTCTTCCTCTTCAGAGGCAGTCAGAGTTCACAGAGAAGCAGAATAACTTTCTGGTGTTTACAAAGGAAATTAGCAAAAGAGTCCAAGACGTTCTCCCTCAATTTCCAATTCAAGACTAAATCCACCAGATAGCAGAGTTTCACTGTGAACTCAATCTGACAGAGGAGGGAGGAGAGGGGAAGGCAGGAGAGAGAGGAGGGTGGGAGGGAGGTAGAGGAGAGGAGAAAGAAGAAGAAAAGAAAACATTCAGGACCCACCATCACTATAGGAGGTGCCTCTGTGGGAAGAAGGACCAACTTCTAAAAAGAGGACCATATGCCTCCAAGCCCCCAAATCACATCAACAACTGCAGTTCCAAGTATGAGTTATTGTAAAACCAGTCAGAGAGAGATGAGATCATGGAGATGAGATCAGTGCTTATGGAAATTACCCCTCAGGTGGCTGACCTCCAACAGTCCCCAATAATATCAACAACTAACACCATTCCTCTCCTAGGTGCAGCTAGCCCGGAGGAGGGGGAGGACTCACAGACAATCTCTAGCTGTGGAGTACATTTCTTGAGCTGGCTTAGATGACACGAGACTCCAAACCCCCTGCTCTGCCCCCAGGGCAGAACAAAGGAGAGAATCAGAACCTAGAGAGAGGAACTTCTATGACTCTCCCAGTAGGAATATCCTGTGAGGTTTCCCTCCTCACCTTCAACCAGCCTTGCATCATTAGAGAACCCTCAGCCGCTTATCCTGCAAATCAACCACTCGACAAGCAGTAAAGGGCCCTGTTGACTTGGCTGCAATATTTACCATAAATAAAAGGATTCAACATTCAAAGGCAGACACCTCAGTTGGAGACTTTTTTTGATAGGTAAAAAAAGGCAAAACTATGGTCTTTTCTAAAAGTTTAGGAGGAAATAAAAGTATTGCCCTTAGTTCCTAGTTTCATGAATAGCTCTTGAGTTAGTAATAGTTCAGTAGGAATTAGAAGATACTTCTGAACACTAAAACACAAAAGAAGTCAAGAGTTGATGGGATAATGACCCAGGAACTGTTATTTATAAAGGGCCAGACAAGATACATACTTCCTGGGCCATGAGTTTTCTTTGGAATAGCCATGAATGTAAAATATTTATAATTTATAAGAAAGATGAAAACACTGTTCATGGAAACAAATAGAAAAAGATTCTAAACATAATGTGACTTGGTTTACCTCAAGCGTCAAAATTACATTTAAACAAAAAAAGCAAAATCGATTCCTTTTAACTCCGTCACTCACCTCCTCTGGTAAAAAGCTGATGAAAGTATTTTCTGTACTAAAAGAAGTGTAGTCATACTCAACACCCTTACTCTGTCTGATATGGAGCATGGAAACATGGAACATGCGAACTTACTTCCTGGATTGTTAGTTTTTCAGTGTTTTCACTACTGCCTCCGGCCACTCTTGGGACAGCCAGAAGCGGCATCGGAATTCTCAAACCTGTTTTTTCCCATTTTTATTTCAATGGGAAAAAAATGTAATGTGTTTTCAACTAGGCTTGGTTTGAGTCTACACTTGAAAAATAGAGCCACGGGCACTATGATTTAAATATCTGAGGGAAACAAGTGGTTTAAATCTCTAATTCACAGGATTTCCAGTCCTTATCAAAATCAGTTTTTGTTTGATGGTTCTATTTTTTCTTTTTGACAGCAACAGAGACTTCATTCAATGATGATGTAGCTGTTGTTTTGAACAAAAAAACAATGGGTTAGGTTACAAGGCTCCTGGGCCAAGCATGATTTAAGTAAAACAATGCGCTGTTCGTAAATGACATTTAAATAATATAATCATGACTCATGCCAAAGCCACTTTAGTTTCTTGAAAAATAAAAACAACTTCGGTATATATAAAGGACTTTGGCAAATGTGATGGCAAAAGGAAAAACAAAGTCTCTGAAATGAGACACTGAGTTCATCACAAAAATCATTATACCAAGAAGCTTTGGTCCACTACTTTGAAATACAATTCAGTTCAGCCTGTGAAATGATGTGTTTAGGGGGGCTCTTTTGTGTCAACTTCCATCAGCCACTTCGCCAGCTCAAAGAGCGAGCTGAAACCACCGGTCCGATTTCCTAGCTAAGAAGTACCTGCGAAGGCCAGGTAGAACCTTCAGTGTTTATAAACAATCACCACATTGTGGAAGGACTTGAGAGACGTTCTGGGCCCCATCTCCACATTCAGATGATGAACATATGAGGAAATTAATAGACAGTAATTCATTCATCCAGTCTGTACTTACGGAGGTGCCTATACAGTGATACAATGGTGAGAAGATTAAACACGGTGCCCGCTGTCAGGGAGCTCACCTTCTAGTGCAGAAGACACACGGAGAATAGGCGAACAAGATAATTTTAAATAATGTGAAGTGTGGTGAAGAAATGAAACGGAGTCATATGAATGAGAGTTCCTAAATGGGAAGGAAAGGCCGCTCTGAGGGAGACACCACCTACATGATGATGAGAAGGAGCCAAGCCATAGAAGGACCAGGGGGAAAGGATCCCAGGAAACGGCAGAGCGAGGTCAGAGACCCTGAAGCACCATGGAGCTGGGATTGTTCCAAATGTAAGCAAGAGTGAGCCAAGGGAGGGCAGCCTCAGGCGAGGTGAGAGAGGGAAGCAAGGCCAGCTCACCCACTGGAGAACCATCAAAGAATCATAAGCAAGGAAGCGACATGATTTTAAGTCCATTTTCAAAAGAGCCCTTTTATTATATGTGGAGCCTGTATTGAAAGGGAGTGGGTGTAGCAGAGAGGCTTTTAAAGGGAACCCACTGGGGTTGTCCAGGCGAGCAATGACGGTTCGAGTGGAAGGACTCACCATGGGATGGAGACAGTGGAAGAAATTCACATTTGCTTTTGAGGCAGATGAACAAGACTTACCTGCTGACAGTGAACCCTAACTCCGTGGTCAGATGCAACTAACTACACGACAGCTAACAGTTTTGGGGTTTACTGTGTTAAAGTGTGAAAATACTTTATTTAATCTTCAAAACAGCCCCATGAAGTGGGTAATTTATTAGCCCTCTCTTACAAGTAGGAAAACGAGGCTGGGGGAAACCAGCCCACCATTACAATTCATAAAACATATAAAATATGGACCTATGTAGCATTTTCTAAAATACTTTATTTCATTAAATTATCCCAAAGACTATGTACCAAATTATAACAGTCTAGTTCCTATGTACCTTCTGCTTGAAGTCAGTCACACTAAATTTTGAAAACAAGTCAGAATATTGTTTTCAAAAGGTACAGAGTTCAATTATGACAATCGCAAATATTTTTCATCTCCTTCAATACAACCATTATGGCAACGTGTAGAATCTCATTTGTTTTTAGCATAGCACAGACTAGCATAGAGAGCACTTGGTGCCACATCTTAAACCTCATTATAATAGAACTTGAAAAAATCAGCTCTTGTGTTTTAATATTTAAGTATGAACGATCTACAAATACATGTATGAAAGAGGATCACTTTAATGTTTATTTATTTTGAGAGAGAGTAAGAGAGAACAAGTGGGAGAGGGGCAGAGGGAGACAGAGAACCCCAAGCTGGCTCTGCACTGTCAGCACAGAGCCCAACGTGGCACTCGAACTCATGAACCACGAGATCATGACCTGAGCTGAAATCAAGAGTCAGACATTAAACCAACTGAGCCACCCAGGTGCCCCTGAAGGAGGATAATTTTAAATGGCAGCTCTGTATGGAAAGTATCAATTGCTAGATCTTTAAGAACTTCCTGGAAGACCTAACTACATTTGAGGCCTCCAGGACCCGTCTCTAATCTGAGGGAAAATATACCACTATCTCCTTCCCCACAGCAGCACTCACGTCACACCCTGCTCTGATTCCAGTCCCTGGTCCCCCTCAGTTTGTCCTCTCATGCAGCATACGGCTCCTGACTCACAACCCCTTCCCCGCTTTTAGCCCTGGTCTGTGCCAGCCCACCCCACGGAGAGCTCGGGACACGACCAGCTCCTCCTCTTGAATCCCGCATCTTACAGCTCACTCCGGTCTAACCTGACACTTCGGACTCTAACCTTCACTGTCTCCTTTCCCATGGGAGCCCACGCTCTTCTCTCACTATTTTATCAGAAGCCCCAGTGAGACCTCTTGCACATTGGCCATACTCAAGCATCTTGGCCAATTCCTGGACCTTTTCCTTCCTAAGCTTACTGCTTTTAATGACCTAAGAACATTGCGAAGTAAAGTTGTTCCCTATCGGTCTGAGGAAGAGCATGAACTCCAGAACCAGATCACCTGGGAGTAAGCAGGGCTAAGTTATGCAACCATCCTATGCCTCCGTTTCCTCACCTGTAAAATGGTAATAGTAACAGTACACCCAGCTCCTAGTGTTTTGGGGAGAAGTAAATGAAAACACTTGTAAAACATTTAAACAGGATTAGTTATTACTATTATTACATAAAATTTAGTTCAGGATAAACAAGTCCCTATGTAATGAGGGAACCTGGAAGAAAAGCTCACATCAAAATAGTGTCTTGAAGCTTTCTAACTCTTAACTGTGGAAAAGTTAACAAAACTTAACAGCTGGCCTCTATTTGCATTTAACCAATGCATTCTAAAAACAAACAAAAACAAAACAACAACAAAAAAAAACACACAGTAACAAAACACTTGGGAGTTAAGAAGTGGACCTGATTTTTAGATTATACTGAACAAGGATTTTTTTAGCATTTTGCATAAACCATTCTAATCCTCACAAGTTTGACGGCAGTAGGTATTCCAAATTGTATAGAGAGATAAACTCAGCCACACAGAGATTTTGCTAGAAGTTCCCTAACATGGAAGCACAAAAGCGAGACTGAAACTTTGGTTAGTTGGCTTCTGGAGTATTTGAGGAAATCAAATTTACATTATTCTTGTTAAAAATGTTTTTGTTTTTCTCTAAGTATGGACTTTAAGAACAATGGACTCTGGGGCAGGCAATGAGTTCAAATCCCAGCTCTGACACTCACTGGCTTGTGACCCTGCGAAAGCTACCTTTTCTGCGTCTCTGTTTCCTCATCTGTAAAAATAAGAGGAAAATACTAACTCTGTGAGCATTAAATGAGATATTAAGTATAAAGTGCTTAGAACACTGCCTGGCACATATAAGCACTCCGCTAATGAAAACTGTGGTTATTTGTAAGTCGCAAGCACAAAGCATCTGGTGTCTGGGAACAGACACCTCTCAGGGAGTCAGGGGAGAGTAATCCCCAGTGTGGCATTTTCTGAAGGGCCAGCAGGGCCTCCCCGTACGAACTGTTTCCTCCTAACTCCCACCTCCCCGGCACCTTAAATGCACTGAGAAGGTGCCTGCCCCCATGACACCACATGTGTGTATGTACACACTGTCTTCACTGAAGAGAAAATTTCTTGAGAAGAAAGGCCCTGACTTCCTCTGTTTCCTCAGCGGTGGAACTGACAATGGCACTAACAGGTGCTCCATAAATGTGTGATGAATAAATGAACACTCAGTCCTCTAGATTTTTAGTAGCTTTAAATTTCATGTCTCTTATTAAAATACAAGTCCCTCTAGGGACGCCTGGTGGCTCACTTGGTTAAGCATCTGACTTCAGCTCAGGTCATGACCTCACGGCTCATGAGTTCAAGCTCCGCGTCAGGCTCTGTGCTGACAGCTCAGAGCCTGGATCCTGCTTCAGATTCTGTGTCTCCCTCTCTCTACCCCTCCCCTGTTCATGCTCTGTCTCTCTCACTCTCTCTCTCTCTCAAAAATAAACATTAAAAAAAACAAAAATACAAACCCCTCTAGACACTAACTCCTTAAACATGTTAGCAGCAATTCGTGACAATTACATGCTCCCACCGCTTATTCTTCTAGATCATTTCAGCATCATCTAGTCCTATATCCACACAGCAAAGACAAATCAGTTTATCTTGAAATCTGGTCTAGGGCAAACTCTGCCTTAAAAAAATAAAAGTATAGTTCTAAAATGCTTACCTTGCCTCATAAATGAAAGGGCTTTTTCTTTTAAGTTTTCTGTCAGTTGTTTCTTTTTAGTTAGGTAATCCAAAACATAAATATTTGGAGCAAAATTTATCATGTTCTGTTCACCACAGCCATAAGGCATCCGAATCAATGAGGCTAAGCCATTGATGGAAGAACCGAGGATATCTCCTGAAAGCACAAGATATTCAACACATTGAGCAAATTCAACACATTCAGCAAATATATAATTCAATAACTGTACCTCCTGGTGGCAACGAGACTCCCGCTAAGTACAGAAGGCATCGGACATTGAAGCAATAATTATTCCACTGCTTGGAACAGAGCACAAACATTACATTAAGCTTTTAGGAAGACTGACAAAATAACTGATAACACAGTGGCAATGAACTTGTAAATTATGTGACACATCAGGTTTTTTAGCTCAGTTAAAGATGTGGCATACACTAGGCAAAAAATAAGTTAAAATATAATTCTTTAACAAAAATGTCAAGAATTGATCATCGGGAAACCATCATTTTTATATAGGAAAGGAATGTTTTATTAGTAGTATCTTCACATAGCTAGAACTTCATTCTGTTTTCTTACTAATACACTACAAACACTTGAGAAATGATTTTTTTTTAAGGGCAAGGCTTATAGTAGTTTTCATTGTGTTCTACTAAGCAACAACACAGTAGAATTAACAAGTCGAAGTCTTTCAATGAATATCACGATCAAAAAGGATAAGGAATATTCTTCAAAGTTAGTAATCTAAAATTAAACAGAATGCATGCTTAAGAGACACCGCTGCCCACATTCTAAGACCATGACTCAGGGAAATAAGTAAACATTCATAAATACAGAGGCTGAGTTCTAATTCTGACCCCACTGTAGTTCAGCTGTGTAGAGAAGAACATTCTTCTGTCTAGTTTATTTTAGAAATTTACACCATTCCAAGTCCAAATACTTAGAATCCAATGGTAAAATTAAATTTAAAAAAAAATGCATCTAAAGAAGAAATCCTTTTTAAGTGACTAGACTGCAGCCATGCTAGCATATGATGTCTTAAACTTTAGATGTTAACACAGAAAAATAGAGGTTATATTATTACCACTTATGCTTTTATGGTTTTAAATATTCAAAGTGAACATAAACTTAGACTCTCCATATACAAAGAAGCAAACTAATATTCACAATAATATTCTGGACTACTAAATAGAATTTTTTAAAATAAATACCATATAGGGGCACCTGGGTGGCTCAGTTGATTAACTTCAGTTCAGGTAATGTTCTCACAGTCTCGAGTTCAAGCCCCGCGTTGGGCTCTTTGCTGACAGCTCAGAGCCTGGAGCCTGCTTCAGATTCTGTGTCTCCCTCTATCTCTGCCCCTCCCCCACTCACACTCTGCCTCTCTCTCTCAAAAATGAATAAATATTAAAAAGAAATTGTTAAAATGCCATATAAAAATACAACTTGAAAAGTCATTCCTTGCATCAAGCTTAAAAATCAAACCTCAACAGTATTTCAGTAACCAAAGATAGATTCATTCAGTGTAAAAAGTGGTAGTATACATTTGAAATTCAAGGCTTCTTCCTTTGTGTGTATGTGTATGTGTGCATGTGTACTGCATCCCCCGTGTGTGTGCTGCACCTCCCGGCATCACAGCACTGTGGGAGAATTTATTCTCTTAAGCAGAGAGCTTATTTAATTCTTCTTAAGAATTATACCCAAGGTGATCGCCCCCCATGTGGGGCTCCAGGCAGTCAGCACAGAGTCTGCTTCATATTCTCTCTCCCTCTCTCTCTGCCCCTTCCCCATTCTCGCTCTCTCTTTCTCTCAAAATAAATGAATAAATAATTTTTTTTCAATAATTATATTCAAGGTTCCCAAAAAGTCCTCTATGTAGGGCTTGGTTGTTGGAGTTATAATGGAAAACATTACACCTACAGATGAGATTTACAAGAACTTTCGAAAAAGTGCCTTAGGTCCTGACATCTTGAAGTCCCAACAAACTATTTAGATTTGTTAATCTTCATTAATCTAAGCATTTCCTTCGGTTATTTGTAAAGCACAACTATATAAACAAATCGTTTGTGTGGAAGCTATGTTTAACAGTTGACGCAAAAACACATTTAGATTGCCAGGAGGTGATTAGGAGAGGGTGAAGTCAGTGGCTTGCTTCCTGTTATAAAGGTTATCCGTGTCCACACAGAGAATTGCTCTAGGCAATAGAGCTCAACCCTTGGTCATCAGAAGCACTTGTGGAGCCTTTTCAAAATATACACACCCTAGCCATAGCTCAAGACATGCTGATCGTGTAGGTCGAAAGTGGAGCTTTTACAAAGCTCCTCACAAGATTCTGATGTTATCAGTGGTTGAGAGCCACTGAAGCCAGAAGCTCTGCTCTTAGAAATAATCCCTCCTTTGGGGCGCCTGGGTGGCTCAGTCAGTTGAACGTCCAACTTCGGCTCAGGTCATGATCTCACGGTTCGTGGATTTGAGCCCCGAGTGGAGCTCTGTGCTGACAGCTCGGAGCCTGGAACCTGCTTTGGATTCTGTGTCTCCCTCTCTCTCTGCCCCTTCCCCACTCATGCTCTGTCTCTCAAAAATAAACAAACATTGAAAAAAAATTTTTTTAATTAAAAAAAAAAGAATCCCTCCCTCCAGGCACATTATAAATGGGCCCCTGCTACGCAAAGAGTGGTCTTTGCACACATCAGAAGCAACAGCATCAACTAGGAGCTTGTTAGAAATCCATAAGCCAAGGCCCCACCCCACACCTGCTAAACCAACATCTTCCTTTAAACAAGATCCCCACATGATTTACAGGCACACTGAGATTGAGAAGTGGTCTAGGACACATATCTGCTAGTGCTTCTATTGTAATCAGTAGTTGGTATCAACTAAAAAATTTTGCAACCTCTTCTCATGAGGACTAAATTAGAAAATACATCTATAATGGATAAAATATATATATATACATATTCATGTGTGTGTGTGTATATATATACATATATAATCATATACAAATAAACCAGGAGTCATGGAGATATATTTATTCTTACCAATTGCAGTGATCTGAACTCTTTCACTACCGCTCACTGTATTGGGAGGAAATGAGAAACTCAAAGTTTTCAGGGGAGTTTGCAACTTGTGGACAGTCAAGTCTAACAAGATGGATTGTGAATACAATTTTTCTATTCCTTCAGCCTGTTGGAAAAAAGGAACACAATTAATATGGTCTCCACTCCTCTGTCTACAAAGAGCTTCATGCAAATAATAAGATAAACATTGGCCTGCACTATGCATACAATTAGAGAAATACCTACCATTTTTTATTCCAGCTTCAAATCTGTTAATAAGTGCTTACTTTCTAATTAAAGTAGATAAAACATTTCATGAAATAGCAGTTGTGGGGCGCCTGGGTGGTTCTCTCGGTTAAGCATCTGACTTCAGCTCAGGTCATGATCTTACAGTAGGTGAGTTCGAGCCCCATGTCGGGCTCTGTGCTGACAGCTCAGAGACTGGAGCCTGCTTCAGATTCTGTGTCTCCCTCTGGCTGCCCCTCCCTCTCTCACGTTCTCTTTCTCAAAAATAAATAAACATTAAAAAAAATTTTTTAAAGAAACAGCAATTGAAATGACAAAGGAGAAGATGAAAAGGTAATGAGAAAAACTCTCAGATAAATCCTATTATTATCCAAAGAGAGATTTAAAAAGAGAGAGAGAGAGATTAAACTCCTTGCCCAAAGTCACACTTGACAGAGCTGGCATCGAAGCTAGGCTGTCTCATCCCAGAACACAAGTGCATACCCACCAGACTGAGTTTTTCTGCATAATGTCTTCTCTAAAAAAATCTACCAAATCTTTTCTAACTGTACATTCAAAATACATACAACTGTAGATTCAAAATCTACATTATCAACTTGGCAAGATTTAATAGAACCCTACTGTAACATAGTTTGTAAATGTAATTGATTGACTGCAAAAGAGTTTTGCTATATAGGCATATCATAAATTTAAAGAGGAAACGGGCGATTCCTTCCAAAACATACTACGTATCTTTACATTCAGATGAGATAACAATCAGACAATACCAGGAGGGTAGAGGAGATGACCTACCAGATCTTGCCAACAAATTTAACCAAGAGAAAAACTATCTTCTGTTTCCTTTTGAATTATATATTTCTGGTTCGTTTAGTCAAGATCTCCAACACTTACCTTTACTAAAATCCTCTGGGTGACAGCGTCAGAAGCAGCAGGTGAAATGGCCGTGACTGTGATTGGAATTTCCCCCAGATGTGTCGGCTTGACTGGGAAAACAACCGTTGCCCCATCCTCACTGGGAACCAGAATGGTCTGCTGGTGTCCTGTCGCATTTATTTCATTTAAAGCCATTAGAATATCAAATTTGTCACTTTTCTCAATGATTACTTTCACCTGGAAAGAAAATTATCAAAAGTTTTGTATAACAGATGCTCATCAGTGAAGTGTTGCTTTATCATATCAAGTGCTATTAAACGCGTGAGGCTCAAGACTGGAGAAGGATGACACAGAGATTCAGCCAAGGAGAGAGTGAGAAGGTTATCAGGGAAAACTTCATTTTCCTAAGTTCTCCTCGTCCACCTCAAGATATGTGGGAAAAGGGAACTCCTCAGTTCCATTTCTAACATTAAACTCCCACTAACATTAAATTCTGTCATTCTCTGAAGGCTTTGAGTAGGAAGGGTGTGCCCAGGAAGGTTATTTCATGTCATGGTATTGCCACCAGCCCGATTTAACTGCATCATCCCAGGACACTGGTCCCTTAGGAAAACCTAAGACAAGCAGGATGAAATGTTATCACATCTACTGAGAGTCTCAGCTAAAATTTTTCCAAGGAGAAAATGACACAGACATTAGAGCTGAAGCATAGGTTGGTTGTGAACTTGTGTAAAGTCTGTCAAAGTTGCCAGTCTTGCAAGAACAGCATTTACCTAGGCCTTTCACTTCATTTATTTCCTCATCCATTTCTCAAAATACTGCCTGTAGAGACAAGAATCATCATTCCCACTTTACAGATGATAAAACTGCTATAAAGTTATTTGCTGGTAAGCGGTAGAGTGGGACATTGAATCCAGGCCTTCTGATCCCAGACCTTTGGCTCTTTACAACGTACCATTGTTGACTAGGTTAAAAAGTTCAATTTAAAAATAATTTATAAACATCATGCTTAATGAGGTTGTGGCATTTTCACATAATGAAGTTAAAAACAGAGCCCTCCTCACTCTGGGGGGAAGAATCAATCACTTGGTTAGTACTACTATGAGCACAACACAAATGGTGGCCTAATCCTGCCTTCCAGGGAACTGACTAGCTAAGGAAACATAAGGCACGCCACTCAAAACAAAATATGCTATAGAAACATGGAAACAATACAGAACAGAACCAGTGAGGAAAGGCATCCTAATTTTATGCCTGGTCTTGAGGGAACAGGTCAAGGAGCACAGAATGGCAGTGAAGTGGCAATACCTCCAGCTGTGGGGAAGGCTAGGAAACAGTACAGGGAGTCAGGAAAGACACAGATCTGCCTCACACACAGTAAGGAAGTTACATGGCTTAAGTAGAAAATGTGTGCTAGAAATTAAGAAAGTACAGTCACACTAATACAATCCTTAGACATTAATGAGTAGAAGAAATCACTGACAAAGTGTGTTTATTTTCAATCTCTCAGAAATGTATAAAATACTTATATGCCCAGATGCCCAAACATTAATAACTCTGTCTGTTTTCTCCATTTTTTCCTGAAGCATAAATGAGTAACAAAACTTTTAATATATTACCTCAGCGGCATCTTTCAAATAATTGAATATGGTTACTTCCAAAGCAAATTCTTCACCTCTGATAACAGAGTAGGGAAGATTCAAAAAAATGAAAAATGGCTGGAAGGCTTGTAGCTGGAAAAAACACAATGATTACATATTTTATTAAAGTCAAAATGCTTCACATTTCATGCAATTAAAAGCAAATCTGACAAAACCTAATGAAGCCTATAATTTCATGTAGAAATGTCCACTTGCCTATCAACAGAAAACAAACAGCAACTTACACCAAATGAATGATGATGATAAACTGATGTGGTTTATGGTATTTAACATAGTAATCACTACATTTTATTAAGTAATCACTACATTTTATTAACCCAGGAACTTCATTTTTTTATCATTTTATTTTCTTTTCATCATTATAATCAATGTACTCTCTAATCCCCAGTCCCTATTACCCCATCTCCCACTCATCTCCCCTCTGGTAACCATCTGCTCTATACTTAAGAGTCGGTTTCTTGATTGTCTATCTGTTTTTGGGTTTTTTTTTCCTTCACTCATTTGTTTTGTTTCTTACATTGCACACGAGTGAGATGATATGGTTATTTGTCATTCTCTGACCCATTTGACTTAACATTCTACTCTCTAGCTCTATTCATGTTGTTGCAAATGGCAAGATTTCATTCTTTTTTCTGGCTGAATAATATTTATATATATTTATATATATATATATATACACATACACACAATATATACATATACCCCATCCCTTTATCCATTTATCTATCAGTGGACATTTGAGCTGCTCCCAGAGTTTGGCTATTGCAAATAATGCTGCAATGAACATCCAATAAACATTGATTTAGTAATTTTGTACTTTTTGAGTAAATAATCAGTAGTGTGATTCTTGGATGATAACATTCTATTTTTAGTTTTTTGAGCAACCTCCATTTTGTTTTGCACAGTGGCTACACCAATTTGCATTCCCACCAACAGTGCAAGAGGATTCCTTTTTCTCCACGTCTTCGCCAACACTTGTTGTTTCTTGTATTGTTAAGTTTAGCCATTCTGACAGGTGTGAGGTGATAGCTCACTATAGTTTTGATTTGCATTTCCCAAATAAGTGATGTTAAGTATCTTTTCATGTGTCTATTGGCCATCCGTACATCTTCTTGGGAGAAATATCTGTTTATGTCCTCTGCCCATTTTTAATTGGATGATATGGTTTTGGGGTACTGAGTTTATCATTTCTTTATATATTTTATATTCTAACCCTTTATCGGATCTGTCATTTATAAATACCTTCTCCCATTGAGTAGGTTGCCTTTTAGTTTTGTTGCTTGTTTCCTGCACTGTGCAGAAATTTTTACTTGGATGTAGTCCCAATGGTTTATAGGTACTTTACACAAATTATTTCATTTAATCCTTACAACCTCTATGAGGCAGGTTTTATGCTCATATTTTACAGAAAAGAAATCTGAAATTCAGAGCTATCTATAACAAGTACAAGATCACATTGCTCGTAACTGAAGGAGCCAGAAATGGATCCCAGCATGTCTGATGCCAAAGTCAAGCTCCTCACCTACTGTGCTATGATGACTCCACCAAGCTGCTTTAAAAGCCACTGGCCAAATCAAACAATCCCTGTTTTAGACCCGTGTGGAAAGTCTAGATGATGTTCTGCTTACTGCCTTCTAACATACATGCACATGTACTTCCTCACTGGTGACCCAGTTCTGAGATTGTTGGCCAAATCCTTCAGGGGAAGCTGAACTCCTACCCTGCCTCTGAAAGCAACCATTGATTAGTTTAGGCCAACGGTTGTCACTGGCAGTGGTAATTTCCTCTAGAGCTTTACTTAGACATTTGCGAAAGTGTCTTAGATTGTCACATGATTGAGGAGTACTATTGACACCTAATGGGTGAAAGTCTGTATGCTCAGGACAGAAGAACTGTTCCCTGTCCCTCATTATTCTTGAATATCTCTTCAGACATTCATGTCAAGAACCTTCTTATAATGACTTGAACTTAAAACCTAATTTCAACGTATATATGAACCCAAAGCATTTCTCAATACACACTGAATTTTTCATAAACACAGCTATTTCATAAATCAACTTTTTGATTTGAAGACTGCTTTTTGTTTTGTCTGTAACTTTACGAAAAGTTATTCACAGTTTCAGAAACCCACACTGCTGCTGGCAGTACTACTCAAGGTATTTGAGCTCCTGAAACAATTCATGTACATCAAACTTGATTTGCAGCTGTTACACACAGGTTGAGTCTACGCCTGGAGTAAACGGTTCAATACGTATGTCTCCTAGTGCGGCTATGACTGATCACTTACATACTGTGATATATAATATTTTATTACACGTTACTTTCCTTTTATTGCTCCTTAATATTTCACTTAAGGCATCATATGGATTTTTTTAATTGAGTATATAAATATACTATATTTCCTATGACTTTTATTGTAGATGGTAAAGGGGAAAATAAAATGTTATAAAAAGGGGGCTTCAGGCATGACAGAGGTGAGAACTACTGGTCTAAGACCAAACAAACATGGTCCTTATAATTCTCTTGGCAGCGACTGGGTTAGGAAGTCACATATGCTGCAATCTGACCAGAAATGGGAAGGCATGCCTGCTAGGAGACATCTTGAGAAGTTGTGCTCATCCTTATCAGAGAAACACACAGAAACCCTCGGTCTTCTGGCCTTTGAAAACGGTTGGACTCAGTCAATAGGAAACTTTATCCAAATCTTAATATGGACATAGCACATTTAGGAGTTTAATACAGCTCACGTTCTAAAGTAAAAAACTAATAAAAAACAAAAAGGAAAAGCCAAGGAATCTCTAAACACTGATCAACATCATAAGCAATTTTTTTTAAAAAAGTCCACTGAAAAGTGAACACTTTTTTTGCTTTGGGCACTTTAACATTTACAAGCAGCTTTTTCATCCACTACCTCCACCGGAGTCCTGGTTAGTCCAAGACCTAAGTCCTCAGAGATCACGAATGCAGTAGCCACCCAAGAAGTGATAGAATCAGGCACAGTAACTTCAAATTCTTGGTAAATCTTGGAACTAAAGTGAAGACGAAAAATAAAAATCACAACACTGAGAACTGACACATTTCCAAAAAAGTCAACATAACCAAACCATTTTTGGAAGAGTTTTAATTTTCCAAATTGTTTACCTACCTAAATTTTTTTAAGTGAGCATGAACAGTAGATCCCAAATTCTCAAGGAATGAGTCATTTAATAAGGCCATAACACTGCATTCTGACTCATATACCATTAAAAGCTCTCAACAATGTTTATACCTTCAGAATGAGCATTATTTTCATAAATGTTGTACAGATAATAAATATTTTCAATATTGACTTGATTTATTTCTGTTAATTTACATGAAAGTTTCCCTTTGCATCCTGATCAATGCTCTAATTTTTTTTTTTTTTGGAGCTTTGACGTGTGTCCTATTTCAAGTTTCCATACATGGTTGACTATAAAATATGTGCATATTTCATGATTCATCTGCTCAGTCATCAGGCCAGATAGCACAGGGTTTGTCAGATAAGCTGAGCCCCTCCATCACCTGTGCTGCTTCTCCCTGTGGCTCATGGGGATGTTTTACAAGGAGCTACAAGGCAGAGAGAGTAATCGTGAGTACTCTCACCCGAAGGCAACAAGTGTACTCTCAGCAATTTTCTCAAACAGGAACCATGAGACTTCAAGGAAGTTCAAAACACCCTTCATTAGAAGGTCTATCTTCTCCTTCATGATACTATCACTGCCCCAATTTGCATGTGGCTTTATTAGATACTACATTTAAATACAGTAAATATCGTTCTAAAATAAAAACCTCTTGGTCTATTTAGCTTTAACCACAATATGTTTGTACTTAAACATTAGAAAGAACACAAAACTTATTTAAAAATAACACTAAACAAAACATATGTGAGCAAAGAATATTATAAATCTTTACCCCATGTTGGTGTCTAGCCAAATCCAAGTCTCTGGAAAATGCTTTCTGACGCGTGGATCGCTAACTGAAGAAAAGTCATGAAAATCTACCAAGTATCCTTCATTTTCCTCCACAAACCTCTCAGCAAGTTCTATGCTGTCATCTAAAAACCAACATCGGCAACTGTTAGGAAAAAGTCACTGTAGAGAATGATGATAAACTTAGTCCACGGAATTGCAGCATCTATCAGCTGAATGGGACTTTAGAGCTCATCTTATCCAACCTTCTTGTTTCACAGATGAGACACCTGAGACCCACCGAAGTCAAGCGGCTTACCCAAGGCCCTGTGGCCAGTTACAGCAGCACCAAAACTTAAAAAAAAAAAAGTTCCCTGCCCTTATGGCCAACACCTGAAAAGCTACTTGCAGTGAAGTTGCTAAAAAATAAGTTAAATCACATTTTTAAAGTTACCTTCAATTTTGCTACTCTCTTTTTAGCTCCCTAGTGCCTATTACCATGGCTACACCAACCGTAAGATGCCACAACCATCCCGTTTAGCTTAAAAGAAGCCAGGTTGCCATACAAACCCTGGATCACCTACTTCTATTTTTTCAACTTTTCTGTAAGTCTATAATTATTTAAAAATAAAATGTAAAAAAATAGACTACAGTCAGTACCAGGGATACAAAGATGAATGCAATGAGCTTCTTCACTCATAGTCTCTTGGAGGAGACAAATAGAAAACGGTAGAAACACATTAAGAGTGATACTGACATACATAAAATGCCTATTGTGCACAAGAATGGCTGATTTTATCCAAAATCTGAATGATGAAAATAGTATGGCTAGGGGAACAAAATCTATTTTGCAGGAGTTTTGGGGTTTTTTTATTCCTTTGTCTTTAAGTCTCCAGTTAAAAAGTACCCCATATGGGAAGGGGACACAGGGGAAGTAACCTAAGTACAAAAGCATGTCCAGAATATGACAGCGAGTATTAGGTAAGAGTGGCATAAAATGAGAAGAGAAAGAATGGCCAGGTCCAGATATTAAATATCAAATATCCCATGCTGAAGGACTTAGATTAATCCTTTAAGCAATTTTGACCTATTGAAGGTTTTAGAATAAATTAGAAACATGAGCTAGTTCACTAGCTCATGTCTAATAATGATAACTCTGGCATGAGTGTGAACAATGGTTTAGAGCTGGGGGAAATGGAGGCAGGCAAAACAGTTAGTTAGGAAGCTATTGCAATAGTCAAAGGGACACTGACAAAGGTCTGAAGCCAAGTGGAGGAGAGAAAGAATAGTCTCAAGAGACGATTCTTCTCTGCCCCTTGGATGGATGACTTCTATGTACGCCCATGGCATGGAGATTCCTCCCACTCCAGTCCTCAGCACATTCTTCTGATTACATGTTGTTTTGCTCCACTAGACCAAGTTGAAATCTCTGCCTCGTACATACTTGGCATGCAATTAATACTGTCACTAGCCATTAAATAATGAATGAACAAACTAGATCTGAGGAATAAAATAGTAGGTAATTGCAGACTTATAAGTGCTGACATGTGTCATACATTTTAAACCCTTTCTAATTTAACCTCGTAATAACCCTGTAATACCAATAATATTAGTAGTACTATATTTCAACCGGAAACTTGAGGTATAGAGAAGTTAATTGATTTTCCCAGGGTCAAAACGCCAGAATTTAAAGGCAGAAGTATTTGATGGCAATCCTTTTCTTAACTTCCATGCTATTCCACATCTGACAGAGAGGAAGGAATTAAGGATGAGCTCTGGGTTTCTGATTTAGACATCTAGGTAAATGATGATTTCATTAACATAGATATGAAATTATATCAATTCAAACAATCATATATCGATAAAATTATATTAAGGAAAAGCAAGGTTGAAAAGAAAGAGATCATAAACTTGGCTTGTGACATACTGAATTTAAGGTTTTGTGGAATGCAGAAACAGAGGGGTAAGATAAACAGTCGAGATTTCCAGAGTTTGGGTTGATGAAGAAGATGTCAGGGAAGGACAAGGAACTGGGGAAGAACACTACCACATTGAATCATCATGTGGTCCAGGCCAAGTATTATAGGAAAGTAAAAGCAGAAGGAGCCAATAACCCAGAATAATCAGAAGTCAAGACCAAAGAAGATATTTGGTATCTAATAAGGACAAAGAAGACATTCAATAGACCCAAGGGAATGAGGAAATATCCAAGGTAGAAGGATAGGCATTTGAAACGTTAAAAGTAGAACAGTGTTCCAGTGATAACATGACCTGATGCCATAGTGGTGACTGCAAGATACACTATGTCCTTCGGAACCCTGATCCGGAAGAGAAGCAGAAAAATGAATGCCAGTCGCTTGAGAAGGTTTCTAGGGACACGATATGCTAGTAAGAGTATCGAGTTTCTTCTGTTAAACAGCAGGAAAAAAAGGTAGAAGAAAGTTCTTAGGAAAGGTAAAGGATACAATAAGTATTACTAACAACAGAATGAGTAATACAGTGGAAATCGGGATTTGATGATGGGTAAAAGCGGATACTGACAAAGAGAGAATGGAAAAAGATTGCTTAGAAGGTGTCTAGGATGGATTTTTACATGAAGAAAGCTAACTGTACCATATTATCTTTAAAACATAGAGATCATAATGACTTCATAAAATTTTTAATATTATAAAATGATCTTTTTGCTTCCGGACAGAGGCTCGTATATCCTGTATTGTCAAAAATCAGCCCAAAGCTGGAGACCCTGGTGCTTAGTGTGGAGTAACTGAGAACACCTGACAGAAATAGGGAATCCGGGGATAGAAATTATAACAGTTCTGGAGCCTTACAATATGACATTAGCATAATGTTACTTAAAGAAAAAGAGAAAACTCCTGGAGTTAACATTCTCATTTATACACTTCCTTCAGTCAAAACATTTGACTTCTTCCTAAAACGCTCTAATTATTAGTTGGGTGGCAACTCTATTTAGCAATACAGGGAACTAGGATGTACAGATGTGACCCTGCCCAGGAAGAACTCAGACTGATGAGACATGCATGCATGTGCACTGCATGTACCAGCATACTTACGGCATCTGGGTTATATTCAGGGTGAACACATGTGTGTGTATGTGTGTGCACACGCACTGCATGTACCAACAAACTTATGGCATCTGGGCTATATTCTAGGTGAACAACAGAATGCTAGAGAACAAAAATGTTTCAAAACTATGTTTTTCCTTTTATCTAATTCCAAAATAATAGCACAGTTTGCAATACAAATTGGAAGCATAGGATCTTCCAATATGTCCCAAAAAAATAACTATTTCAAAGAACTCCAGGGAGCAAATGGAAATAATTCATTTCAAAAATCTAGACAAAAGCCCAGACAAATATTCCTTGTCATGACTCAGATGTACATTAAACTCTAAAGACTTTAGGAAAAGAGGACAGAAAATGAAAATCACAATATCCATATCAACCAGAAAATATCCATACTGATAAGTAATTTTAAATACCTGAGATGAAAGACTTAAATACTTTGAAAGCATATTGCCAGGTTCTACTTACAAACACCATCGATGTAATCCTTCATAAGGTTTGCATCTGTCAATACCCAGAGGCCACATTCCTAGAAAGAATTGTAATTCCTTTTATAAAAAAAAAAGTTTAAATCCACTCTTGTTCAATTTTTTTATGCAGATGTGAAAGTATTTTTTTTTACTCTATCTCATTTTTGAGAATTTAGGTACATACATGAGCATTCTCTCCCTCTCATACACACACACAGATACACACACACACACACACACACGCACACGGAATTTTTCCAATTGTTTTTAAAATTGGAAGGATGATTATCTTTCTGTTTCAAATTATGTTTATATAATACGCTGTATACTTCAAGAACACATTTAATAAAAGGTTAACATTTCATAATTCAGATAATTAATTCTGAAGGTGTTTGCAATAGTAAAAGATATTAATATATTTTCATATTCTATAACAAGCTAAATGTACCTGGAAAACAGCAAAAGAATTCATGAACATGCCTAAATAATATCCTGTGTTATAGAGCTCCAACTCATGGACCACCTAAAGAGAAGATAAAATACATGGATTCATATCCAAACTGTTCTGTCCTCTGCACTACTTCTTGTACTTCTTGTATGTTACTTAGATAACACACAGCCCACATGCTTATCTAATTTGAAAATGACATGCATGGAACAATAACAAATATTTGAATGCCTTGTTAATGATTCAATTAGCTAAAATCACATTTATTCTTTTAACTTATTTTCACTGTGTTCAGTAATCCAGAGTTCCTAAGAAATGTGAGCTTAAGGTTTGCCCAGGAGGAACTTAAATGTCAATTTAAATGTCAATTCCTAAGCCAACACACAAGGGGGGGTCAGCATTGAAAACAGCCCATACTTTTGGCAGAAATAAATGGGTTAAATTTGGTGGTTAATAGAAGTTCTGCAAAATGTCACTTAACTACATTTTTTTAATAATAAAAAGAGACAATTTACAAAAAAGAAATGCAACTTATTAACGAGCAGAAAAATATTCAACTTCATTGTTTAATAAAGCAATGCAAATTATAACATCAATGAGATAGTTTTTTCAATATTGAGATATTTGCATTATCACATTAGCAATGCTATTTTTTTAAGAACAGCGCTCATTACTAGCGAAAATGAGTAAAAAAATCTAAAAGAATGAGTAAAGTTGGCAGTTCCCAGAAAAGATAAACACAGATTAGAAGATGACCTAGCAAGTCCATCCCAATATATATACATATCCTGAAAAGAACAGGCACTCAGAGAGCCAGGTATGCCAATATTCACGGTGGCATCAGTCACAATCGCCAAAAGATAGAAGCAACTTAAACATCCATCAACAGAAGAATGGATAAGCAAAATGTGGTATTTACATTAAATAAAATATTATTCAGCCACAAGAAGAAATAAAGTTCAGATATAGGCTACAACATGGATGAACCTTGAAAACATAAAGCTAAGTGAAATAAGGCAGACACAGAAGGACAAATTTTATATGATTCCACTTATATGAAATGTCTAGACTATGCAAATTCATAAAGACAGAAGTAGATTAGAGGCAGTTGGGAGCTGAGGAAAGGGGGACATGGAAAAGTATCACTTAATGGCTACAGAGTCTGTTTGGAGTAACAAGTTTTAGAAACAGATAGTGATGCTGGTTGTACAACATGAAAGTAATTAACACCACTGAGCTGTTTTTTAAAAATGGTTAAAATGGCAAATTTTATGTTACATATATTTCACCACAATAAAAAAGTTAAGATATTATATCCTGTTTGGTAACTATTTCAATATATCTCCCTTATTTACATTAGCATTAACTAGACAAATTAAGACAAAGGCAAGAATACAAATCATGAAAGATTCTAAGTACAACTTTAAAAACAACCACATTTGGGGCCCCTGGGTGGCTCAGTTGAGTGTCCAAATCTTGATTTCAGCTCAGGTCATGATCTTGTGATTTCATGAGTTCAAGCCCAGCATCAGGCTCTGCACAGGCAACACGGAGCCTGCTTAGGATTCTCTCTCTCCCTCTCTCTCTGCCCCTTCCTCACTCATGCTATCTCTGTCTCTGTCTCTCTCAAAACAGATAAATAAAACTTTTTTTAAAAATTCAAAAAAAAATACATTTAAAATCAAACACCTGGGGGCATCCGGGTGGCTTAGTCGGTTAGGCAACCGACTTCAGTTCAGGTCATGATCTCGCAGTTCATGGATTCGAGCCCCATATTGGGCTCTGTGCTGACAGCTCAGAGCCTGGAGCCTGCTTCAGATGGTGTGTATCCCTCTCTCTCTGTCCCTTCCCCGCTCACACTCTCTCTCTGCCTCTCAAAAATGAATAACGTTAAAAAAATCTTTAAACCAAACACCTGCATCCACTGTTTCTGCCACACTAACAACAACCACTGCTACATCCACGGTAAGCAAACACGGTGCTCGAACAGGCACCGAGAAGAAAACAACAGAAGAAGAAAACAGAAAATTTCATAATATCTCAACAAGCTGGCAAATACAATCAGCCCAACTATAGACAATGGAGCCAGAGACAGATATAATGGAGAGAAAAGGTTTTATTCCCATACTTAAACTCTGCTATGGGACACAAATACATGCAAGATCACCTTCTTGCTGACACTGAGGCATGAATCAATGGAATTATCTAGGAAAGCATTTATCTCAAAAAGAAACCCTTCTTTTCTCACTGGTTCAATAAAAAGGCATTGCCGAAGCTGGAGCAAAAGCTCATGTCTGAAAATTATTTCTGGAACTACTAGCACACTTAAATTTCCCCAAAGTGTTCAAGAGTCTCTCTTGATCTTGAACATATAAATTTAACAAGAACAAAAGAAACCAAAATGGCCTATTACCACAGGCTCCTGTTACCCTTCTCCAGAAGCAGCTCTGGAGAAACAAGAAAGCAAGTAGGAAACTCAGATGAGTGGTACTGGTGTGCTGGGAGGAAGTGGGTGGCAGAAAGCTGCTAGAGGCAGTCTGGAGAAAAGGTTTTTTTAATTCTGCTCTTGCTTCTTTCCAGGAAGCAGCCTTGGGACAATCATTCCTTGCATTTTCACTGCCAAAATCAGCAGCTGCAGCAGCAGCCTACACTGCCTGTCTAAGTGTCGGGAAGATAATATCAGCTCAGCACATCTGCTCCTCTGGTGGAGAAACTGAGGAAAACACGTGGACAGAGCCATGGCCCCAAGCACTCACTCTTCCTCTGAACTCCAAACCCTAAAAGCTGGTGTATCATGACCCCAAGAGACCACTTCTTCTTTGTGATGCTTTTCCCTAAGAGCTTAAAAGTGAAACATTGAATAAAAGCCAGCAGTACACAGGGAAGATCAAGAGTAGTTCTCTAGTCCCTGAAGCTTGAACCCTCCCCCTCTTTAAACTCACAAGACTTACACAGATTGGAATGGGGTGTTCAGCCTTCCCCAATGGACAATGTCAGCGTAGCTGCCAAGTCAACTACATTCAAAGAGGATGACTTCCATAAAAGACATCCAACTGGACAACACAAAACTTGTGATACAAAATATTGAAAATGCAAGTTCAAGATTTTAAAATAAACATGGTAGAGATAGGGAAATTATTAGGAATATAAAACAAGAACAAAAGATAAGAACCAAATGAAAAATAATAGATATTAAAAATATAACAGCTGACATAAAGAACCCAATATAAAAAATCAAAGGAGGATAGATACAACTGACAGATGATCAGTGAGCAGAGTCAACCGTGGAGCTCTCTCAAAGAAAAACAGAAAAGTCAAAAAGATAGCAAATATAAAACAAAAAGCTAAGAGATATGGAGAATGGAAGTGCCAACCACTGAATAATAAGTGTCTCAGAAGAGAAAAATTTAAATGGGGAAGAAGAAATATATAAAGAAATCACAGATGTAAATTTCCAGAATTAAAAAATGAAGGAAGAGCATAGACTCCAAGGGCAATCAATAATGACACAGAATCACAATCCCATACGATCACAACATAGTCTGGCTGGAACTGGAGAAGAAGGTGGTAACAGTGAGAGCATAGTAGGGCACCTGGGTGGCTCAGTCTGGTTAGGCAACCAATTTCAGCCCAGGTCATGATCTTGCCATCCCAAGTTCAAGCCCCGCATTGGGCTCTGTGCTGACAGCTCAGAGCCTAGAGCTTGCTTTGATTCTGTCTCCCTCTCTCTCTGCCCCTCTCCCACTTGCGCTCTGTTTCTCTCTTTCTCAAAAATAAACAAACAGTAAAAAAATTTAAAAAAAAATGAGAGCATACTAGAAAATGCTCATCTTGTTAGGTGAAGATAGAAATTTTGATAGCCTTAAGAAATCAACAAGAATAAATAAATAGGAGTATGGCTCATGAGTAAAGGGCATCTGTCATAGGAACGAAAACGAATGTATAACTTACAAACCAAAAGAATAAAACTTGATCTAACCCATGGAAAGAAGAAAAATAAAAAGAGGGGGAAAAAGTAATTACATCTAAAAATACGAAATAAAGTTGGGGTGCCTGAGTGGCTCAGTCGGCTAAGTGCCCGACCTCAGCTCAAGTCATGATCTCGAAGTCTGTGAGTTCGAGTCCCGCATCAGGCTCTGTGCTGACAGCTCAGAGCCCGGAGCCTGCTTTAGATTCTGTGTCTCCCCACCCCCACTCTCTCTGCCCCTCCCCTGATGGTGCTCTGTCTCTCTTGCTCTCAAAAATAAATAAAACATAAAAAATTTTTAATAAAAATATGAAATAAAGTAGAAATAAGTTCTAATTAAGACAAGAATTACCATCCTTGTAAATGTGTTAAATAAGCTTATTGAAAGATAAGATACCAGACATTAAAAAACAAGAACAAAATATAATACAATAACATGCTACCTACAAGATAAACTTAAAGGAAAACTTATAAAAGCTTGAAAATAAAAATGTAGACAAATGCGCCAACAACGTTGAACCAAAAGAAAGCTGGGACAGCAATTGTAATATATGATACATATATATTTATAAAAAAATATAAAATTTTATGTAAATATATTAAAAGATAGACAAAGAGACAAAGAAACAGAGCACAAGCACTAGATAGGTGTGGGTGTGGGTGTGGGTGTGTGTATATGCGCACATGCGCACATACACACGGAAACAGAAGTGAAGTATTTAAGATATTTAGAAAGCTATAAAATGAGAGACATTACTAAATTCAGTTAAATCAAATGCAAAATGCCATAGACTTTTTAGGATAACTTGAATTTTTTAAAAATCAAGAGAAAAAATGACCAATTTGTTTTAAACGAATCTTTTTTTAAAGGGATTGAGTAAAATTAGCTTTATAGACTGAAAAAATATATAATTTTTCTCAAGATGACCAAATTAGCCTAAACATTTATACCTTTCTTCCTATATGTTGTTAATCACCATACTTAATCAATTAATGGACACAAGTTATACAATCTAGATTTCAACTAACAATGGCTAGGGTATATCAAGGACATACAAGAATATATCAAGAACTTACAAATAAAAATGAACGATAATGAACTTACTAAGAAAAATGATTAATGAATAGAGGATTCGTTTGTGTAACACTAGAAGTATATATATTTCCTGGTTTATAAGTTTTACGCAGATAAACATGATTCCACTCCCTTGTTATACTACAAATAGTAAATTCAACAAGAGTGTAATTATATATAACCATTATGTATAACCACAATGGAAATTGCTTCAAAATTATCTAAAGCTCTCTTCTCCAATGTCATCCAGAATTGTACAAGTCAATTTCCTAGTACTTCCTGAGAGTCTTAAATTCAAATACAGTGTGAAAATGAGGGAAAACTCTAGATGGTATCTCTCATGTAAGACAGCAAAGACACTTCACCACATAAGCCTCTTTCAGAATAACAACTAGAATGCAAATTCTTTTTATTTGGAAATTTTACTGATTACTGACTTATACTTGAAGAGGACCCAAGGAAATTTCCCTTGGATGTTTGAAGTAATGCAATAAAGTTTCTTTTTTGCTCTTTTAGCATGTATTTTTGTAATGAAAAAATAGTACACTCACATTTTCCATCGTAATATCGTTGGAGGCGTTCATTAGATTCACGCTTTTGTCCACAGCTACAACCCCAACTATTGAGTCTTGCTGTGTCACAGAGATCCTAAGAGAGACTTTCTCAGATGGTGCAGCATGAGCTTTACTCCAAAACAGCTTTATCTAAGAAAGGGAGAAAACGGGATTGATTTATGTGACTTTTTCAAAGCATTACTTACATGTCTTTACCAACATCTGTTCAAGGACACAAAATCTAGCAGAGATTCTCCATTTGCCTTGACTCAGATCATTCGAAAACCATACAGAAGCCTTCTCTAGGGAAAGGAAGTTAAAAAAAAAAAAAACTTTACTCACAATATTTGCAAGTAATAGAACTTCTCACAGTGGCATAAATCTGAATTATCCTTCGCTTCTCTACCTTTCCTCTTCCCTTTCTCCATCTCACACCCCTCAGCCCCCAGCCAGTGCTGAAGAGAGGACAGCAGTGTCTGGCACACCTGGGGGAGGAGGAACAGGAAGGAGGAAAGAAACTGGAGATGCTCACGTGCTGGTAATCTGAACTTAGAAGTGAGTCAAGTGAGAGGCCCCCTGGGGACTCACGGGACTACTTGGGCTGGGGACAAGGGGATGTCTTTCCAAGGGAAGAGGTGATCAGTCCAAACACTAGTTAGGCCCAGTGCTCTGTGTCCCTATGACTGCCTGAACTTCCTCTGTTCATTACGTTCATCAAAGCATGGCCCTAATGTACTTAATGAGCCTCAATCATCTCATCACAGCAAAACTGAATGGCTTTGTCATGAGGCCCTTCATACTAAGAAGGCTCATCTTGTCTAGCTCTATTTCAACATTCCACCGCTGCAGGGACTGTACTACCTGACCCAAATGGCCTTCGCTGTTCCCCTCAGCTTGACACTAGACAGGCTTCTTCCTGACCACAAGACCCTGATTCTCCCTTTACTTACAGCATTTACTTTAGAAAACTTGCAATTGTAAATTCTTTCTCTGCCCCTTTGAAATGTAAGTCTTCTCCCAGCCTCTTGCCACTTCTACAACCCAGGAATGTCTTTCCCAAGGACCTGGGAGCCAATCCTTTGAAATGTAATCACCAAAAAAGAGTCCCTGATTGATCTCCCAGGCTCTGTGGGTGCATAGGAGCCTAACTTATACACTGCCAGTTAGCAAACACAGATGGCCTAATCCCACTGACCAGTCTCCCCTCAGCGTCCTCCAGTACTTCTCCACAAGCTCATTCACTACTTAAAACTCTACTGCCTTTTGGAGCAACTGGGTGGCTCAGCCATTTAAGTGTCTGACTTCAGGTCATGATCTCACAGTTCGTGGGTTCAAGCCCTGCGTTGCGCTCCACGCTAATAGTATGGAGCCTGCTCGGGATTCTCTCTCTCTGCCCCTCCCCCACTTATGCTTTCTCTAAATAAATAAATACATAAATAACCTCTCCTGCCATTTGTTTTAATGAAGCTGAATTAAATCTCTCTCCCTGGGGTGCCTGGGTGGCTCAGTTGGTTAAGCTGCCGACTTTGGCTCAGGTCATGATCTCATGGTCTGTGAGTTCGAGCCCCGCGTCGGGCTCTGTGCTGACAGCTCAGAGCCTGGAACCTGCTTCAGATTCTGTATCTCCCTCTCTCTCTGCCCTTCCCCTGCTCACACTCTGTCTCTATGTCTCTCAAAAATAAATAAACGTTAAAAAAAATTAAAAAAAATCTCTCTCCCCTATTGCAACAGTCGTGAATAAAGACTTGCCTGTTTAACTTATCCAGTGAAATTTTTTATACATATACCCCTTATGCCACTGTATCTAGTTCACTTTTAGTTTAAGTTGTCCCACATATACCCAAAATGAAGGGGAGGAGAGCAACATGTTCCAACCTGTACTTCTCACTCTTGACTCTGCACCTCCGAGACCCCATGGCTTCCATGTTCACTTGCGAGTGGATGATTTCTAAACCTCCAGCTCTTGTGCCTTGCACATCCCATCCAGTTCAGTCATTACTGAACATCCAAAAGACTCGCTAATTTTCTCTTGCTTAAATATATTCTATTTTCAAATTTGTAGTTTCTTTGTAACTAATGTAATAAACATATAAAAAGTATCGAAAGAGGGGCACCTGGCTGGCTCGGTCAGTAGAACATGTGACTTTTGATCTCAGAATTGTATGTTCAAGCCCCACGTTGGATGTAGAGATTACTTAAAAATAAAAGTAGAGAAGGATATATCTTTGCAAATATAGCTGGAATTATATTTATCTTTCATATCTAAGAAATTTCTTAGAATTATGCTATTTATACACTCTGCTTCCTCAAAGCCAACAACTTCTTACACTATAAGTTTTTTTAAAACTTGGTCTCACTTTCAGAGATGTATGCCTTCATATTTAAGTCTGACTCCTACTTTAAAATTCCTCTTCATTAAGGGATTAATGGAATTGCTAGAAGTCAAAATTTGTGCTCAAAAAATAACAGAGTATACCATTATCTTTGAAAAAGCTTTTCATAAAATGAAAAATGGAAGTTTGTATTCTATTTTGACAAAGTTAATTAACAATTGGCAACTAAAGACATGTATGACTACTGCGACCTCTCAGACGTTAACAAATTAAGCAAACAGAAATGCTATCAAAGAATTGTACTTTGCAAATCAATACTTTTAAACAATGATTATTTTGTTTAAAACAACGTGAGAAGCCAACAGCTTTCAGTGAGAACAATGGCTCCTTTTATTATGTACTACATGATTCAATTCCATCACGCAGTCTTTCCACCAGGTTACTTTTTTTTTTAATTTTATATGTTTCATAGACTTTATATATATATTTTTTTAATAATTTATTGTCGAATTGGTTTCTATACAACACCCAGTGCTCAATCCAACGAGTGCCCTCCTCTGTGCCCATCACCCACTCTCCCCCCTCCCACACCCATCTCTCCCCTCAGTTCTTTCTTATTCTTTGAGAGTCTCTCATGTCATGTCTTCCTTCCTCTCTGTGGCTTTTTCCCCCCCACTTCCCCTCTTCCCCTCCCCCCTGGTTCTCTGCTAGGTCTTCCAAAGCCTACCTATGTGCGGGAACATATGGCAGGTTACTTTTCAAAGGTAGGGTTCAAGAGGGTGTCCCAAACAAGCCATACACCTTATGCTGTAAAAATCCCTGGTGATTTTGGAGACCGAACTCCACACAGATCTCCACACGCAAGGTGGCCAAACTTCCTGCAAATCTGTCCTGGGTTAGTTTCCAGGCCCACGAAATGGATAAACCAAATCCGGGCTCTGCTTCTACCTACCAGTGCTGACGGCCTCGTTCCCTACATGCCCTTTATTTCGCTCTCACACCAATATCAGCACCACACAAATTCTGTATCGCTGCTAGAATTGCATGCCAGAGCAATATCGACTCTCGCTATTTGAGAAATGCTGAAATAGCTTCATAAAATTGAGTTAAAGTCTTAAAGCCAAGAATCATAACTTACAAATAAGATCCACACTGCCCAATAATTCCTCATATGAAAATACATATGTGGTAACAATACTGAAGGGACTCAACCATAGCTCTAGAAATGAATAAAAATTTCTAACCGATGTTATTTAATGATACTTTTCCAAAGAAACATTACATTTCTCAGACTTCACTAGTATGAAATGTTCTTCTCACATCAGTATCTTAAATCTTACCTTATTTTTAAAAACAAGCTGAACAGGAATTTTTAGAACATCATTTATAATTTCTCCATCATCTTCAATATAAAACACAATAATACAGGCTTTTGGAGCCCAAGAATTTTCTGGTGTTAAAGAGAAGGTTGTTGAATTTTGCTTGCCTACAGCCACCAACTGTCCCCTGGATACTACCTGGAAAAAAAAAAGACACAGAGAGGGAGGGAGATAAAACATAAGAGACTCTCAAAGACTAAGAACAAACTCAGGGTGAGGGGGGTAATGGAGGGAGGAGAGGGGGTGACGGGCATTAAAGAGGGCACATGTTGGGATGAACACTGGGTGTTATATGTAAACCAATTTGAAAATAAACTATTATAAAAAAATAAAATAAAATAAATAAATAAAATTAAAAAAAGTAGCAGACAAGTTTCATAAAGCTAATGAGACTCTCAACTGCAGCTACATTTATCACAGTTTTAATCATACACACAAACTGTTGACTCGAACCAACTTCAAAGCATTTTTTAGTGCTAGGAAACCTCCCTGACCAACAGAGAGAGTATAAGCTAGGAAACAGAACAGGATAAGATAAAGAAATAACTGACTGAGACATCAGTAGCTTCACAGTTCATTTATTTTTGAGTAGAGAATACAGAGCACTGCTGGGGAGAGAGAGCTGAATTAGGAAGATTCAAAGCTATAGGTAGCAATTTTTATTTTTTTTGTTTCTCCCATACTTCATAATTTTCTACAATGAACTTATGTGGAGTATCTCACAGAAATTTAAATTTTAAACATAATGTAAGATTGAATCATCCATCTCAAATTGGAAATGCAAACATAGGTAAAAAAGAAAAAATCTTTGATTGCAATATAAAAAAGGCAAGCTAAGGTATGAAGCTGAATTTTAAAAATTAGTGAGTTTAGTCCAGGGGAGCCTGAGTGGCTCAGTCAGTTAAGTGTCTGACTCTTGGTTTCAGCTCAAGTCATGATCTCACGATTTGTGAGCTTGAGCCCCCTGTCAGGCTCCATGCTGATGGTGCAGAGCCTGCTTGGGATTCTCTGTCTCTCCCTTTCTCTCTGTCTCTCCCTCCCTCTCTGCCCCTCCTCTGCTCACACACACACACTCGCTCGCTCGCTCTCTCTAAAAATAAATAAACAAACTTTAAAAAATAAACATAAAAATTAGTGAGTTTAGACATAAGATAGACATAAGGTAACTCATTTGTGATGATCCTATAAGAGATAATAAATTTAGGTTCTCTAATCGATTACCATATAGCTTAACTCCTTCCTTAGTGGCTTGTTGCCATTAACCACCAACTCAAAAGGTGATCCCACCTAGAAAAAAAATCTTAATTAATAAACACATATTAATGGCAAAAGAATACATTTACACCATAATTATAAGTGATTGTAAGCATTACCTTTATATTTTCATCTCTTGTTTTTAGCTGGATGTATGCTTTACTGGGAGACTTAAACATACCATGAACTGTCATGCTACTCACACTATTAAGAAAAGAGGCCTATAACAAAAGAAAAGGGAGCTATAAATTGTCATCTTTAGTAACACCCTGAGAAATTATACTATCTGTTTTACAATTCCTGAAAGGCAGATGCACTTTTCCTTTTTTCTCTTGCAGGAAAAATCTGTTCCCTAGCCACTGGCTCTTCCTCATTTTATAGCTTACACTATAAAGAAAGTGACAGATTTAAAACACAGAAGAGGGTCTTCATCACTGTAATCTAATAGGAAAAAGTGTAGTCCTAACTTATTTCAGACACAAAAGCATATAATCAGGAAACACGATGAGAAGAGAGAACAAAATGAGAAAGGACTCCTTTCCTTCTCTCCAGTACACACAGTCCATTCACAAGCAAGAAATCATATCGGCCCATGTGATCTACCAATAGTGTAAAACGCAAAGGGCCAAACGTGTGGCAGAACCAAGTAACGAAAAGAACGACAGCAGGAATGGTTGGGGGCTCTCAGATGAGCCACTCTGAGAAAGAACTCAGCAAAGGCGTGTAAGTTAAAAAAAATATTTTCCTCTTTCACTTCAGCTTCTGCCAAAATACACTTTCAAATGCCTGAAAATCAATCTAGGCTGGGAATTTGGGGAGCTTCTTCGTCATACCTTCAGATTGCTATGTTTTACTGTGCTCTCCAGAACGAATTTATAAGGAAGCATTCGGTCTCCCCCTCACCCACTGTTATTAAATTATTTTAACACTTTCCCCCATTTTTGAAAATAGAAACATGTGTCTACTTCCTACTTCCCGTGCACTTTGCCCTCTAAGGGGTCGAGTGCCTACCACGAGATTACAATTTTAATGATGTTGTTGCAGTAACATAACGATGAGAAACAGATGGCACCTCCAACTGTAGCTCATTGGAATCGTCCAGGATTGGGAATTCGATCTTAAAGATCCCATTTTGAGGGACGGTGTAATTTATGATCTGGACAGCTTCTATTTCCTGGTTCCTACTGCTCCATCTGCTCCAGTACTCGGAAGAGTTTTTCTGCGTCACTGTTATAACCACATTATTTCTTCTTTCTTCAAAAGTCAGTCGATTGCCATCAGTACGTGTTACCTTCACCTAATTGTCAGAACACAAGAGTTTAAAAACGGTAACAAGAAAAGCAAAGAATTTCAGTTGAATCCAGTCCCCATCTGTGCTGTTCCCATGAAACTGAACTCTCAAAAACTGTTGGCAGTACGCTAACTTCCAGATGAAGCACACTCTCTAGCTGGCATCCAACACTACCGACCATTCCCTTCTTGATATTATTGCTTCTCTTTTTTCCATGGCTCCACAACAGCCTTCTTTGTTTCAAAGTGTCCTTTTGGGTTCCTCTTTCCTTTCCCTAAATTGGGGAATTTGTCAAGGTCAAATTACCAGCTATCTGTGTTTCTCTTTTTCTCAAAGATCCATTACTCTGGCTCTGGAGCTCATACTCAACACCTCCAATTTCTACTTGCAGGAAATTTCTGCTGGTATATCCCTGCCACCCCAAATTCAGTACATCTATAACTGAGCAACCATCTTGCCTCTTCTATTTTTGCTAACACCACAATTCTGCCGACTTAACATCTCTGAATTTCCCCCTCCCTCTTCCCACCTCCCAAATGCAAAATACGCCAAGTCTTATACTTCTCTCTTGCGTCCTCTCCACTTGCACATCCATCCCCTCGAGGCTCCTCACCACCTCACGCCTGGGCTGCAGCCATCCTCCCGCACGCAGCCCGGTCGGTCTTCCTGGAATACTGCTCTCATCACACCCCTCCCACATTCATAAAGCTCCTAGGCTCTCCGCTGACTAAAGCATAAAGTTCAAAAACATGCATGTGCCATTTAGGATCCTCTACCACTCCCACACTTCACCCCCTGTTTTCTCTCTCACCACTCCTGGACACAAACTCTCTGCTACAATTGTACTGATCCAGGTGAAGGTACCCGAACTTGCAAAGCAGGGCTCTCGCCTGTGTCTCAGCTCATCTTGCTCTCCATCTTCCACCCCTACACCAAACATTTAAAATCCTACTGATCTTTTAACAAATAGCTTCCATCTTCCCCTTCCATAAATCATCCTTTAATGACCCTCATCCTTATTCCAAAACCAACTCTTCCTCCCCAAACTCTCAATGTTTCACTCTATTCATTTATAAGTTACCATTTGCAGCCTCAAGGGTTTTTTTCTTACCTTTTCTAACTAAATTATATGATCATTGAATTCAGGAATTATCTAAAACTTCTCTTGATCCATTCAACAAGAAGTGACACCTTCTTGCTTTAAACCAGAGATCAGCAAACTACAGCAGGCAAGGAGGCCAAATCCAGTCTTTTTGTAAATAAAGTTTATTAGATATAGCCACCTTTATTTGGTTACAAAGTAGTTATGGCTGCTTTCATGCTGCAATGGCAGAGATAGGTAGCTGTCACTGAGATAATACATCCCACAAAGCTAAAAAATATTTACTATCTAGCCCTTTGCAGAAACAGTTTGCCAGTCTCTGCTTTAAACCACTACAGAAATGTATCCATGACATTGATCTTAGCCTGCCTTAAATCGTATTTGTCACCATCGTAAAACTGTGAATCCAGGGTAGAGGCTGGGTTCTTCTTAATTCTGTAAGCCCCACCCAGCACTCTGCCTTGCACAGTGTCAAAATTCACTTAACAGGTATTAACTCAAATAATAATAATAATAATAATAATAATAATAATAGAGATTTGTTAATAATTTTAATGCAACATCTTTGCTAGAACTAAAATTAGTCGTTATGAAAATCAAACTGAAATTGAAAATTTTTTACTAACATATAATTCTAGTAATTTATAAAAAGCTTTGATGTAGCAGCCATCCAATTCTAACTTAATTGCTTATTAAAAAATTTTTGAGGAAAATACTTTTGTTGGAAACTACTGTTTTAGAAAACTTAGACAAAGGTCATTTGGGAACAATTCTATATACTTCTTATATCTAAAGGGGAAAAGTAATCCATCTACCTTGGGCTTAATTTTTTTTGAAACATACTGAAAATATTATCTGCCATTCTGTTTTATTATACTGAACTTACGGCTTTAAGATCATTAATAAACATGCCAACTTACCGTGGCTGTAAAGTTAAGAGATGGCTTCAAGACAGTAGCATAATCAAAAAACTCAATGATGTAATCATGTTGCTTGAAAAATACATTAGAACTTGCATTTCTTGAGATACCTGTTTTGGAAATTGCACCATTTAGAAACTAAACGTTATACTTCATGAACAGCTTCTATTCATCCAATTTCTCTATCTAAGCTACTTCCCCAAGGGGTTAAGGTATCAGGGCACAGAAGCCTCATTCCCATACTGGCTTGGCCATCAAGAGAACCACACAGTTCTATCTCATCCTCCGTGGACCCCTCCTGAGGGCAGTTCCTGCTATGCCCACCCACAACACGTACACTGAAGACTAAGGCCTTGACTAAATCATCTTTTGCTCTTTTAGGGTTTGGTGAAAGCTGTTGATAGCAACAGAAAGGTCCGAGTAATTAACTCTTATTTTATTACTGAGAGAGAAAACTGCTCATGAGGAGACAAGAGCTCAGAAGATGTTAAATGATTAAGAAAAAAACCAGAAGATGGTTAGTCAGCTGAAAAGGCAAGCCTTTCCATGTAGCTCATGCAGTTTTCAGGTTGAAAAGAAAGAGCAGAAATGGAGACAATTACAAATACCTATTACATGTGGTTGAAAGACAGACTGTCATAGAAAATAAGTTCCCCTTCTTTATGAAAACATTCTGCAAGCGACACTAATTAATGGTCATGACAAAGTCAGAATTAAGTAGCATCTTTAGAAAGGCTCCCAAATGAACGTGCTAGTTACAATAAGAAAGAAGAGAGAAGACCACCATGTAAATAACTTTACCTTCGCTTCAAAGTCTACAAACCTGTAAGTGATTCTGTTACTGTGGCTAAAATTTCCACTGGCCCAGGGGAAGACAGATACATGTATTCAGAAAACCCTTCCGAAAAATCCATTACTTTGCTCATCTCTTCATCATTAAAAGAGAAGTTTGCTGATCCATTTATCTGTTTTGTTTAAAATAATTCAGTTTTATTCTTCACTTTAGCAAATCAAATTTTAGAAATAAAACTCGGACTAAGCCACAAAATATGATAGTTCCGGTTCCATTTTAATCACTATAAGTCGGTCAATTCTCATTTGTCCAATACTAGAAAATTCTTGATTTTCTTACACTCAATTTTTTGTTAATAAAGTATGAAATCTTATTCTAGAAAAAGTATATAGTGTTTCCCTGTTTGAAGTTGTAAGATCTCTGCAGAAGTTACCTTAAAATTTTTTGTAATATTTTTCTTCATGCCCCAAAAGGATAAAGGTAAAAATGTAAGTATTACATCTCCTTTCACTGGCTTCCCGTATGTATACCTGAAAAATAATAAATGGTTTTTTCTACATTTTCACCTTCATATTATCAAAATAACACACGAAAATATTACTTTCAACAGCATACAATGGCAATCCAACTTAAAAGAAATATATTTTTAAAGGTACTCTCACTGCAGATTTTTAACGGTAAACACAGCTAGGAATATCCTTAATAAATGGTTATCCTTGAAACTAAGTCTCCAAAATGAGAAGACTTTTAACTACAATACTTGAAAACAGTTCACAATACATACTTTACCTCTAACCATTTTAAAGACTCCAGAGAAAATCTAATCATAATTGCAAGTAACAGTTTCCTGTCCAAAGATCTTTTTTGAATCACGAAAATGTTTTATTCCCAGAAGTCCAGACTGGCCCATTAACTGTGTGCCCAGGACACACTGTGGCTTTTGAACATTTTTAAATGTTAGTTGAAATTTCAATCTCCCAAGACCCATTGTTGCATGTTCCAATGTTAACCAGGAGGGTGTACTAGACCAAACATACCAGGGCACCAAATGTGCTCATGGCTATGAAAACTTGGATTTGTGCAGAAAATTTTAAAAGAAGAGTCGTTTCCTTGATCCATAGTAGTGAAATTATCTTCTTGAGTCAAATCTCATCTCTGCTGCTTTACATGCTATGTATTAATTTTATCCCTCTCATGACGGGAAAAATCTCTTCATGTGAAACAGAAAGGCAATCTTTGGTAAACCATTTTACTGCCAGAAAGCCTTTTTTTAAATGTGTTTCCTGGATTCCTTCCATCTCTATTGTGTAATAAATGCTCAGCCAAACATGGAAGTCAATTTTGCTTTGCACTCTATAAATCTAACAGTAAACCCCCGTTTCCTAAACCCATTAGTTGAACATAGAAACAGCCCCTCATCTGGATCAACTCAACTCAAAAGCCAATGGTAAAATATAACACATTCCAAATTAAAGAGAATAAAACAAATCCATTTTCAAATCTATCACCCAAATGAAGACAGTAAAGTCAGTGGGAATCCCAGTCAGCAGCTTCAGCACCAAATTCATTCATTCAAAAGAGAGTCCTCAGACCTAGAATCGCTTGTACCTTGTTAAAGATTAAATAAATGTGTAACTAGGATACCAAAACATTATATTGTAAAAGAGTTATATCACATGATAGTACAGGGGGCTTGAAAATCCAGACATAATTTAAAGTATTCTCAGACACAAATTTTTTTTTTGTTTAAATGTGAAGCAGATTTAGCTTTCTATGTCTTAAGCTAATCATAATCATTGTGAAACAAGGATACTGACAATTATTCCTAAATAAATTTGGAAGCATTTGGAATAATGATTCAGAAAATAATAGTTTGACAACATTTTAAAAAGCAAATCAAGCATATTCTGGGGTAGGGTAGTATCATTAACAAAACAGTATTTTTTTTAAACAGCCATAGCACAAAAGGTTTACAAAATGATACCTAAAAAATTGAACCTATCAATATAATTCTTGTTTCTCCTACCTTTTTTTTTCCATGTCATTTCCAGGATACAAGTGTCTCAATTCATCAAATAATAACTACATTTAAATAAACTTTAGATTAAAGAATTTTTTTTAATTTTACCGTCTATAGAATATACAGAAATAACTAGATGTGGGCTATGTTATTTTCTTTACAATCTTCTAGAACCTTCTGCGGTTAGCAGAAAAGTCTATTATTTATTTTAATGAGGTGGGAATAGTGAGCAGATGTTCACATCAAAGCTAATACACAAATGCAGATTTTTATTCATCTCAGTTAAAAATTTCGAAAGTAAAAAGAAAAAAAGAAAAGAAAACTGTTAACCTTCTTCTCTGGGAAATTTCCAGCAATGCTCTTCACATTAACTATGCCTTGATGGGACAGATGGCTACTAGCAAAAGGAAAGCCCAAACTCTTTAGCATCTGCTCATAGGATCATCATTCCCATCATCATTTCCATCTTTTCTGGGACACAGTATTCATAGAATAGGCCTATGCCGATTTTTATAGACTAATGAAAGACTCTGCTGGTCAAAAGATTTCCTTAATCTGTTGCAAAGATGTAAAGTCTATCCTCAATGTGAATGTAGGCCAGCCCCCCACAATCATACAAGCCAATTCCTTCCAACAACCTCTTAACACATATATCTTCTACTGGCTCTACTTTTCCTGTGGAACCTTGGCTGATATACATACTAAGGAAAATGATGTGAGTACAACGTGGTGAATACTAAAGAAATACCAGAGGCCATCACTATGGTCTTGCTATTCTCAGCCGTTAGTATTGCAAAGAAGCTCAACTAATGAGAATTAAGATAAAACTACATGGGTTCTTTTTTTTTTTTCTTGAAAATATAATTGGCTCTATTAAGCGATTCATGAATAGGCAGCACCCCCTCTAGCAAGTAAAGAGACGCTCTTGTAAGGGTTCTTACTAGGCTAGCAGAGAGGAGGGTGTCAGGGGACCCACACTCCCTAAAATTATATATAAAACTTTCTGAAGAGCTAGCAGAGTTTAAGAACCACCGTTTTAACTGATTGTAGTGAATCCCCAGCACAGCCCTCGTTAAAACAGAAAGAGAAGCAAAGAAGGTATCCACACTCAACCTAATCCATGAGGACCCTAATGGTTTGTGTAGATTTGCACTCATTGTTTTATAAACACTAGTCAAGAAACTCAAAATAAAACCCATTTTATTTAGCCTTTAGCTAAGGTCAAGGGCAGGGTAATAATTATGTAAAATGAAGGCATTTATGTGTTTTCTAAACTATAAATCCATCCATAGTACCCAAATTCATATTGGAAGCCACCTCTTAGTTGAACACAGGCAGAAAACTAAGTTGTATATAAATCGTAGACACATCTTTGCCTTTGTGTTGCATGGTTTTCACATATTTTGTTTTGTTTTGTTTTGTTTGCCAAAATAAATCTGAAGCAGAAGTCCTCAGAACATTTTGTCTGTAGGCTGCTTCCGCAGGAGGCTCGTGCCCATCACTTGCCTCCAACACAAACTCTCACCAAGAGAGGAATATGGTGATGAGTGAGCATAGTGTCTATGAGATATTACAAATAAAGTCTGAAACTAAATACATTTCAGAAACCAAAGCACAGCTATTGACACATCAAAAGTGGGAGCTACAGAAAATCGGTCCTGGAATGATACCAGCCCACACTTTTGAGAACAACCAGTCTGGCACTCTGAGGATGCTTTTTGCCTTAGCAAAACAAAGTGCTATCTGTCCGAGCCACCGGATCAAAATCATGATACATCTGTCATATAGGATGGGTTGGAATCTCTCTGTGTACACCTGCTGAAATGACAAGGGGTGTGAACTATTTACTTGTTTGCTAACTGAAATAAGACAACCAAATCCCAGGGCGCTTGGGTGGCTCAGTCGGTTAAGCGTCCAACTTCGGCTCAGGTCATGATCTCACAGTTGGTGAGTTCAAGCCCCTCATCTTGCTGACAGCTCTGTGCTGACAGCTTGCTGCCTGGAGCCTGCTTTGGATTCTGTGTCTCCCTCTCTCTCTGCCCTTCCCCTGCTCATGCTCTGTCTCTTTCTGCTTCAAACATAAATAAACATCAAAAAAAAACTTAAAAAAAAAAGACAACCAAATCCCTCCTCCATGATTCAACTTCCATTGTTGATAAAAAAATAAAAATAAAAAATAAGATTTAAGAAGAGGTAGGGGGCCTGGATGGCTCGGTTGTTAAGCATGTGACTTTGGATCAGGTCATGCATGATCTCATGGTTCATGAGTTCGAGTCCCACATCAGGTGAGCTCAAGCCCCACTCTGGGTGAGCCCTGCTTCTCTCTCCCTTTCTTTCTCTCTCTCTCCCTCTCTCCCTCTCTCTCTCTGCTCCTGGCTCAGTTGAGCTATCTCAAAAAAAAAAAAAAAAAAGATTTAGGAAGAGGTAAGTAGGCTCTATCCATGTCAGGAGAATTAAGAATAAAGATACGACTTTTTTTTAATCTGAAACAATCTATAATGTAAATTCCCTGACTCATCTGAGAAAGATACTCGTCTGTGGGGAATATTTTAGGACTGGATCAGCTTAGAAGTAGACAGATGGGTGCAAAGACCTGTGCAGACATATTCCGTGCTTAATTATTTATTATAGATATTTGTTTCCTGCCCACTGGGGTATTTTAATAACCAGAGTATTGTGCTAACACTCTGGAGTATATAATGAAGCCTTTGTCAGATAGTTTTATAACACCATTATCCATAAAAAAAAATTATACTTACTTTGCTGTGACAGTACCATTTAAGCTCTTAGAATTCAAAGAACAGTATAATGGTGTCTGCAAAGTAACTTCAAATTTTGGTAATACTGGAAAAGAGAATCAAGGGTAAATATCTTAATCTATTTTACTATCATTTTTAGCTTAACAAAATAAAGACTAAATTCTTCTAAATGAGTCAACAATCAGTACTATTGAACTTAGATTCCTTAGAATCAAAATACATGTTAACATAGAGGAAAAGTACTGCAATTCACCCTTACGAGGCTGTTGATAGACAGTGACAGCGGGTGCCAGCTGCTATGGACACGTGAGTCAGTGGAAACTTCTCATCAGTAGAACCTAAACCATATCCAGAACCCTAGATGCTAGGGCATCTGAATGCTGGGAGACCAGGCATTTACTCAACCATCACCCATCGGTGCTGCCTTACTGCATGTGAATATGCTTCCACGTCACATGGTGAATAGTTGCTTCTACAGCAGCCCCTTCCCTAGGACCATTCTCCAGCTTGGTTACTAAAAGCACATCTTGGGGCCCCAAGACCCTCCCTCTACATGGTGCTATGTATGCAGTCATGCAGAATCTTTATCTTTTGAGACAATCAAAGGCAAATCTCGTGACAGTCTAATATAATGAATAGCTTTGAAGAGAAAGTCGTGTAGTAGGATTTCTAAGTTAATCACTAAGATATAGCTACAAAGTAATGATGCTGCTTCTTGTGCGATAGTGATTCCTGAAGGCAATCCCGAAGCTAAAAACCACCACCATGTTGGTCAGCTTTATATAATAAAGATATGAGATATTTTATAAACACGAACACTCTTTGATATAAAGCATACCATCAGAGTAAAAAAATTTTGTATCATTCCAAACTCATAGAAATTTTTTTCTCTGACTTCACTAGCTATGAAGAAGAAATAGATCAGTCTCATTACAAAGCATCACACCATTCAAGTAATACGAGAGAGGTATCAAAGAGACCGATGCATCTACAATATAGATGAGACCCCCAGCTCCAAACCAGGCCAAAGGCCCTCATTATGTCAAGATACTTCTTGAAAAATCTAGGCCTGGAAGGCCAAAAAAGCCACATGATCCACTCAGAAGTGGAATTTCCTGGGAGCAAAGAATTCTGATGTCCCCTCCTCAAACATCACAAGTTGGCAGTCAATCCCCCACCTCCACCATATCCAATTAAACAACATATAAACACCCAGCACCACCTCTATGTGAAATGAAAATAGAATTGGGGCGCCTGGGTGGCTCAGTCTGTTATGAGTCAGACTTTTGATATAGGCTTAGGTCATGATCTCACAGCTCCTGAGATTTAGCCCCATGTTGGGCTCTGTGCTGACAGTGCAGAGCCTGCTTGGGATTCTCTCTCTCCCACTCTCTCTGCCCCTCCTCTGCTTGCTCTCACTCTCTCTCAAATTAAACATTAAAAGAAAATTTTTTAATAGCCTATAAAAACCTTGGCCACCTCTGGTTTATTCTTCTAGGTCAGGGCTGTCCTAAAGAAATAAAATGTGACGGGGCGCCTGGGGGCTCAGTTGTTTGAGCCTCTATCTCTTGGTTTCGGCTCAGATCATGATCTCATGGTTTGTGGGTTTGAGCCCCACATCGAGCTCCGTGCTAACGGCACAGAGCCTGCTTAGGATTCTCTCTCTCCTTCTCTCTGCCCCTCCCCTGATCACTCTCTCCATCTCTCAAAAATAAATACATAAACTTAAAAGAAATTAAAAAAAAAAGAAATAAAATATGAGCCACATGTGCAATTTTAAGTTTCTAACAGCCACATTTAAGAAGTAAAAAGAAGCAGGTGAAATTAATTTTTGTAACATTTTATTTGATGCCACATACCTAAAATACTGCCGTTTTAACATGTTTTCAATATAAAACGTCATTATTAATGAGCTCTTTTCCTTTCTTCTTTTTGTACTAAGTCTTCAAACTTTGGTCTTTTACCAGAGCATTTTGCCACTCGGACTAGGCACACTCCAAGCACTCAATAGCCACATGTGGTAAGTGACCCCCAAAGTGAACAACATAGTTACAGATTAGGGGTCAATAAATGATAACCAGAATGAGCTAAGAATAGTTTTTACATTTTTAATTTGTTGGAAAAAAATCAAAAGAAGAATATTCTATGACATGTGAAAATTATAGAAAACTTTAATTTCTGTGTCTTTAAATAAAATTTCTCTGGATCACAGGCACATTCATTCACATACTGTCTATGGCTGCTTCCTGCTACAAAAGCAAACTTAAATCGTTATGAGAGAGACCTATGGCCCACAAAGCCTAAAATATTACTATCTGGCCCTTTCTTTTTTTTTATGTTTTATTTATTTTTGAGAGAGAGAACATGAGCAGAGGAGGGGCAGAGAGAGGAGGAGACAGAGAATCCTAAGTGGGCTGTGTGCTGACAGCCGAGGGCCCAATGCAAGGCTCGAACTCACGAACAGTGAGACTATGACCTGAGCCACCTAGGGGCCCCAATATCTGGCCCTTTCTAGAAAAAACATTTTGCTGATCCCTGTTCTAGGGGATCATGAGACTGAGGAAGTGACAGTGCTATATAAGATATGTGGAGACTGGGTAAACAAACCACTTTCCAGAATTTCTACTGCTTGAATGAAACACAATGTCAAAAAGTGACACAAATCAAATGAAAAAGCTCAAAATAGCCATTCAAGTTATAACTACTAGTGAGATCCTATACTTTCACGCTCATCTTTCCTTTCTCTCCATCCACCAACAGAATAGTTGGGCCACACTGTTTTTATTTGTGTGTGTCTAACCGTGATATAAACTTGACACCTGAAAGAAGAGTATTAACTCAAATTGAACAGTTTTACCAATTAAACAGATTGTCTTTACCAAAGTCGACCAGATGAAAAATATGGGAAATAACTAATGTTATGTTTTAAAAAATTACATATCTTTAAATATGTTTAGAACACAACAAAGTAGAAAAACAAAAAAATTATGCATAAGATAGACCACATAATAGGTGATCTGTTTCTTATTTTTTTCTTTACGATGACCTTTTGTATCTTTTAAAAGAGAAAAAAAAATGTGTTAGGCCTGTAAGAAATACCAGAATTTTACTTTCACTAGGATTTTTATTTTAAATAACATATATCTTGGAAATTTCTCTTATCTCTGTGTAAAGTAACAAATATTTTTTTCTTTCAAAATAAACTGAAGAACTCTTACCATATTCTGAAACCAGAAATGATTGATAATATGTCTGGTCCTATTGGGAGGAAGAAAAAGAAAGACAAGAAAACACGTGAGTTCTTATTTAGTTATTTTGCTTGCGTACTTACCTGATAAAAAGATTTAGAAAATTATTTTTAATTGTATTTATAATGATTTAATGAGCAAAACAGTTTATTTTAATTTTTGGAAGTTTATTTTTAGTCAGCTACAACATAAAAGCTATGAGATTTCATGAGTTTTTCTTGTCAATTCACTATCATAAAAAGATGACCTGTCTTAGGGCACGTAGGTGGTTCAGACTGTTAAGCATCCAAACTTGGCTCAGGTCATGATCTCATGGTCCATGGGTTGAGTCCCACATCAGGCTCTGTGCTGACAGCTCAGAGCCTGAAGCCTGCTTTGGATTCTGTGTATCCCTCTCTCTCTCTCTCTCTGTGCCCTACCTAAACAAACAAACAAACAAACATTACAAAAAATTATTTTTAAAAAAGATGACCTGTCTATATTTCACTGCAGGTCATTTGAACAAATTGCTTAATTTGACTTCCATCATTTGTAAAATGAACACTAGATTAAATTAGGTAGTTTAGGAATTTATGAAGCAAGAATAACACATGTCAAACTATGACTTCAAATTTGTTTTGACTATTACTCTCAAAAAAAAAAAAACCAATGGAGAAAATAAAGTTACACATAATTATTTACACATAATCAAAAATACAAAATCATCATGGGCCAACATCTTCTCTCTTTAAATTCCTTGAATTATTTTCTAGTGCAACTCCTAAAACAACGCATTCTACCCTATTTTAATAAGTATTGTTAATTATTTCCTTTTCCAAGATCAACAAGAAAACATGTGGCCTATTATTATAGCATTTTTTCTAGTTCCCCATATTTCTGTCCACTCTAAATCTATAAGTAACACATTAAATAGAACCTCTTCAAAATAGCTAAGAAGTTCCACTAATAAAATTTGTATTCTAGGGGCGCCTGGGTGGTTTAGTTGGTTAAGTGTCCAACTGTTGATTTCAGCTCAGGTCATGATCTCACAGTTGTGAGATCAAGCCCCGCATGGGTCTCCATGTTGAATATGGGGCCTGCTTGGGATTCCCTCTCTATCTCTCTCTCTGTCCCTCCCCCACCCATATACAAGGGCATGCACACTGTCTCTCAAAATAAATAAACTTTAAAAAATTATATTCTAAATCTGATTTCCCTATATTTATCAAAGCAAATACCTAGATGCAGCTACAAAATACTAGTTTTTTAAAAATCATCCTTGGTTAATCAAGCCACTGTGCACAAAGTTATTTTTTAATCCTAAAAGATGGACAGAGTTCATTGCAAAGTATAAAATGAATGTAACTACTCATATGCTAACAAAATAACTGTCTGAAACTTGGTTTCGGTGATGTCACTTAAAGTAGATCCTGCTTTAACAAAGCAGGCAAAGACATCCAATGGCAAAAAGACAGTTCCCAGCAAATGGTGCTGGGATAACTGGATGACCACAAGCAGAAGAATGAAACTGAACTTTCTTACATCATACACAAAAATAAATTCAAAATGGATGAAAGACCTAAATATGACACAGGAAGCCATCAAAATCCTTGATGAGAACAGGCAGCCAACTTCTTACTAGACACATCACTGGAGGCAAGAGAACAAAAGCAAAAATGAACTATTGGGACCTCATCAAAATAAAAATCTTCTGTACAGCAAAGGAAACAATCAACAAAACTAAAAGGCAACCAACAGAATGAGAGAAGATATTTGCAAATGACATATCAGAGAAAGGGTTAGTATCCAAAATCTATAAAGAACTTATCAAACTCAACACCCAAAAAACAAACAATCCAGTGAAGAAATAGGCAAAAGACAAGAATAGACACTTTTCTAAAAAAGACATCCAGATGGCCAACAGACACATGGAAAGATGCTCAACATCACTCATCATAGGGAAATACAAGTCAAAACCACAATGAGATACCACCTCACACCTGTCAGAATGGCTAAAATTAATAATGCAGGAAACAACAGATGTTGGCAAGAATGCAGAGAAAGGGGAACCCTCTTGTACTGTTGATATGCAAACTGGTGCAGCCACTCTGGAAAACAGTATGGAGGTTCCTCAAAAAATTAAAAATAGAACTACCCTATTATCCAGCAATCGCAGTGCTAGGTATTTACCCAAAGCATTAAAAAATAGAGATTCAAAGGGGTACATGCACCCTGATGTTTATAGCAGCATTATCAACAACAGCCAAACTACCAAAAGAGCCCAAGTGTCCATCGACTAATGAACAGATAAAGAAGATGTAGTATATATGTATATATATACACACACAATGGACTATTACTTAGCCATCAAAAACAATGAAATTTTGCCATTTGCAACAATGTGGATCAAATTAAAGTGTATTATGCTAAACGAAATAAGTCAGTCAGAGAAAGACAATTACCATATGATTTCATTCAAATGTGGAATTTAAAAAACAAAACAGATGAATGTGTGGAAAAGTTGGGGAGAGAAGAGAGGGAAACAAACCATAAGAGACTCTCAATGACAGAGAACAAGCTGATAGCAGAAGGTAAGGGGGAAATAGGGTAGATGGGAGGTGGGTGCTAAGGAGGACACTTACTATGATAAGCACTCAGTGCTTGTAAGTAAGTGATGAATCACTGAATTCTACTCCTAAAACCAATATTGCCCTGTATGTTAACTAACTAGAATTTAAATGTTAAAAATAAATAAATAAAAATAAAAGGAAAAAATACATTTTCATTTACTTAAAAAATAAAAATAAAAAACAAAGTAGATCCCAAAGAAATTGTGTTGATTGAAGTCTTAAGAAACTACACATTTGTGCCTTGGGTCTTAAATTGTTTTATGCCCTATGTTATAAATTACATGTACTCAGTTCACTTAAAAATTTTAATTTCTCATTCTCAAAAATCAAATCAAGAAGGTGATCTACCTATATTGTCTATTTTACTTATAAACATAAGAATTCTGGTCTTTATGGGTGCCTGCAAGGCTCAGTCGGTTGAGCGTCCAACTCCTGATTTTGGCTCAGGTCATGATCCCAGTGTCATGGGATCAAGCCCCACATCCGGCTCTGTGCTGAGCGTGGAGCCTGTTTAAGATTCTCTCTCTCTCCCTCTGCCCCTCTTTCCTACTCGTGCTCTCGCTCTCTCTCTCTAAAATTAAAAAAAAACAAATAAATAATTCTAACCTTAATTAATTTTTGCTTTATTACTAAGGCCACCACAGGTGAGTCTATAGAATAAGTGATTTTATGTCAATGATGATGTCTCTGTTAAGTTAAACACATCGCAAACAGTAAGCGAGTACCACATGCAAAATACCACATGAGGCTCTGTAAAGACAAATTACAGTCCTCAGCATTGGAGTGTCAATCGAGAGATGGAGACACACATAGTAAAGAGCAATAATGCAAGACTGACAGTGTCTGCACTCTCAACCACTTAGTCTCTCCTATGCTAGGCCTACACATACTTCCATCTCTACTCATCTTCCAAGACTTAGCTCAAATAGTACTGCTTCCCTGAATCTCCAATCTAAAAGCAATCTCAGCACTGTAAGCCTCAATGCTCTTTAGTCCTTCCTTCTGTCCCTTTTTACCCTGTAAAAAGTGTATCATAAATAAGTATGTAGTTTATCTTGCTGCAAGTTCTTTGAGGGCCAGCTCCAAGCTGGATAATTTTTTTACCCTTTATCCCATGAGATGCCAACCCAATAGTGTCTAATACCAAAAAAGTGTTTGATAAATATGTGTTAGATTAATATTACCAGCTTTGACAAATGTAGGACAGCAACTAAGCTGGGCCTACTTTAAACAATAGTCTTGAAACCACGTTTTGGGCAATTATTTTTTTAACACATAAGTAGTTACATGAATTATACTTGAAATGAATTATCCTTTCCTGCCTCCCATGTTACTCATCATCCCTGACAACTCCTGGATTTTCCATCTCTGTTTACTGTCTCCTTCTCCTTCATTCAGTCTGTAAACATTTTCCACTCTTAAGAGTTCTCTTGGTACTCCTAAGGTTCTTTCTGACTCCTTCCTTGTTTCCTTAGTGGTCCCCTCTTTCTGCTCCTGAAATGTTGGCCCTACCACCCCGAGCCCGATACTGTTCCAATTCTCCAGACCCTTAAGTGAGTTCATCAACTCTCGAGGTTTTAACCGTCACCTCTAAACTAAAGAAACCTAAATCTTTACCTCTGGACCATACCTCAACCCAGAGATTCGGGCTCACATCCACTTTCTAGATATTTCCACCCAAACATCCTACAAAATGTCCTGGACTTCTTTAACTGCATTTCGCCTCCTCCAGGGACCTTTTCTTATTCACCTTTCCCCATATTGGGTTAGATATGGTTCCCTCCCATAATAACTTGTATGTAACTCAATCATTTTACTTACCACAATATATTATAATTATCTGCATCATATCCATCTCCTATAACAGACTATGAAATTGTTGGGAACACAGCACCTAATTCAGAATGCCTTCAAGGTTTGTTGAATGAATGTATGTATACAATGAACAAGTTTATTCTTGTCCTCAGGCTGGTTCTTATGGGGCTCCTTAGATTGACCTCAATTATCATACAGTATCTCCTGCCAGAAATTGAAATAACCTTCTCATATGAAGAATCAGATGACACTGACAAGACTCAGCCATTTGCGAAATGGCCTATAGAGTAACCTTAACTCTTTGCCTTCTGTCTGGAAAGAATATAAATTTAATGACGTGGAAGAAGCCAACATCAAGGAAGGCTGGGGGGAAAAGGCAGCAAAAAAATGTGCTTCTTTTCACTGTCATTTTAAATTGTTCCAATAAATCACAAAATCATTTTGCAACTGAGTGCTGACACGGTGCTTTGCTGCAGATGAGGTTTACCCAGGGTGTTTATAAGTGGTGAAATGCAAATCAAGAAATAAATTATTTTACTGTCCAAAGGGTTTGAAAAGCAGAAATGAGTTTTGCAATTTTCAACATATTGTCCATTAGGCAATCAGGTTATACCAATTTTCACAATGAGTTCAGTTATTTTTATTAAATGTTTTTATAAAACATATAATCAGGAATGGTAGAAGATACTGAAATATTTAAAACTAATAATAATTCAGAGAATTAGTAGCAATTTATGTCATAAATAACCATAAAAACACTGATGCTGAGTACTTTAAGAAGTCAAGAATAGGTTATGTACAAACTTTTTTATAAAGGGCCAGATAGTAAGCATTTTTGGCTTTGCAAGCCCATATGGTCCCTGTTGCAACTATTCCAACTGAGCATTGAGGTAGCAGGTAAACAATGAGACTGAGTGTGTTCCAATAAAACTTTATTTACAAAAACGGACATCGGGCTGGATTCGACCTTTAGGCCAACCTTTGCTGAATGCTGGTCTAAAAAGTAAAATTGTTCTATGCTAACTCTAACTGAACTAAATTGACTAGCCTTAATTAAAAATGTGGAGAAGAAAGAAAAAAACAGAGCTTTTGTATGAAGCACAATTTCATTTACTAAATAATTTTCCTTCAGCTCCACAGAAACAATCTGCTTCAAAATGAGTTTTCATGTTTATTTTAGCTCATCACATACAGTTCATGCTCATTCACTCTGCCAGCAACCAAAGGAGGCTGACCTGAAAAAGTAAATACTTGAGTAGCATGTCTTCTGAGCAAACACCTTTCCAGGTGCAAGAATACATGACTCACCCACATCTTCTCAGTTCTTCTTGCCCCAATGGTCACTGTTCCATGGGGAAAGTACCCCTTACAAAGCCTGCTCTTAAGCACATACAGTCATTCTCTATTTGTATTCGATGTAAGCCTGTCTCAATTAGACTTTCCAACCAAATTCTAAAGGAGAAATGGAAAAGAAGAACCAGGAGGATTCTCAGTAATCTCTGTAATTTCTTTATTCCCCTTATCCCTAAATCAGTAGTTCATTGTGATGGTATATGTTATGAACATCGACCAAATGAAAGAGAAAAGAGAGAAAATACACTATTTTAACTAGTTCCTTCAAAATATGCTATGACTGCATACAAATTAAAGATATGTGAATTGCTAAAAACATCTATTCTAGTTACAGAACTCAAATCAAGAGTGAGACACTCAACCGACTGAGCCACCCAGGCACCCCTTGAGAGTTTCTATTTTTAATAAACTTGAAGTAATATGGCACACTAGATGACCATTTAAAAAATACATATTTTAACATGCAGGTCAGCTTCTTGCCACTCTTGCTTCTGGAGTAAAACGAAATGCCAGAAACAGAAGCAAGGACTTTTGTTTGCACATTTATGTTCATACATGATCGCTTCAGTTTCCCAAAAGTCTGCTTCAGCATTGATCTCCAGTGTCTGGATTTAACTTGTATTTAAAGATTAAGAAAGGAACTGAACTTTCTTTTTTTTTTTTTAATTATAATAGTTTATTTTCAAATTGGTTTACATATAACACCCAGTGTTCATCCCAACACATGAACTTTCTAAATCCACACGTAACAAATATAGAACTATACACTCAGTTTTGGTTTTGTCCCCCAAGACAAGAGATGCCAACTATATCCACATTCCCAAGCCAGGTGCAAGTCTAGCACACAGGACTTGCAAAGAAGGTTTCCAAAAAACTAGTTTTGCAACACTTAACCAAAAGAGTCAAGATGGAAATGAACAAGAAAGGGATTTTAGGAGAAAGCTTTTGATGTGCTTTCACACATCCGTGGCAATAGGCAGGCACCTGACATCCCTGAACAAAATATTGGTGTTGGCCAGTTGTGCAGACAGCTAAGCTAAGAGAGAGCGTTGCAAGAAGTCTTGCCTACTTAGTTGCAAGAACCAAAGAAAGTGTGACCATTTTCCCTCAACTAAATATGCAAAAAAGAGAGAGCCAATGTGGGGCTATCTACAGTTCTGATCAAAAATAGCCTCCAGGGGCGCCTGGGTGGCTCAGTCGGTTGAGTGCCCAACTCTTGATTTCAGTTCAGGTCATGATCCCAGAGTCGTGGAATCAAGCATAGATCCCGTTTAAGATTCTTTCTCTCTCTCTCTCTCTCTTTCTTTCTCTCTCTCTCTCTCCCTAAAAAAAAAAAAAAAAAAAAAAATAGCCCCCAGAGGGGAAGCACCTCTAGAAAGTATACTGCATACTGCAGATGCCCAGGAGCTGAAGACAAAGTTAAGAGCTGCCAGAGGAGGAGACAGGTTTAAAAGCATCCAAGACACTGAATGGGAAGCCTCCCTTCAATGGTAGGGGTGCTCCAAAGAACCCACAAAAGAGTTTAATGAAAGAAAGCTGTTTGTTTTAAATACCTGCCAAGCCCAGAGAGTTCCGATGCCAGATGACAATGGTATCACATTGAGCCATGTTAAATTGCCATTTTTGTAGGACAAATATTGGCAAATTCAAATAACTCATCTTTACATATCAAGAATTTTTTACCCATCGCCTCTCTTCCCTCCACCTCATTTAATCGTTCAATTGAACGCAGCTTAGTGAGTTGGGGAGCGGCAGCCAGACAGAGAAGATCCAAGCTGGAACAAGACAGCACTTGATTTTATTGGACCAGACATATTAGTTATTGGACATAGACTCTTTTTTGTGTATAAATATAACCAAAAATGACAGAACCTTTTATTACCAAAAAATAACTAGAAAAATGGCGGAATTTTCCCTACATTTCAACCAAGTAATAGGATAGAATTTGTCCCAAAGAGCAGGACTAAATGGCAAAAAATAACGCTCCAGTTTTTGTATTGCACCTTTCATGTAATACATGTTCAAACTCACAGTCATGCACAAATAACTGGGCACACCAAACTGGCCAACTGTTCATGTTAAGAAAAGCTGGTGATGCAGAGGGTATTGACAATTCTGACTCATAAGATTTCCCACTGAAACAGTCACGGTTAGCATTCTCGATTGATCTACAAATGTCCACTTTAACAGGAATGAAATTATATGGTATTTTTGCTGCTGTACCCACAACATACTGTATCAATGCTCTCCTTCTCAAAAACAAAAGATTTAAATGAGATGTCTATACTCTTTATTGCCCCTGCCACCTGGATTCGTCACTATCATGTCACTGGCATGGAAGGACACTCACTAAGCGGTAGCTATTTGCCTCTCCTAATTGCCCATGGCCTCTCTCTCAGGCCTGGTTCTCCTGGAGTCTTTGGTAGCACCTAATACCATAGCCACCATGTCTGAATCCCTTCTGCTCTGCTCTGTGCCTGCACTCTCTTGGTTCTTTCATTCCAAACCTAGCTGTTCATGCTCTTGTTGCTTTGCATGGCTCCCCTTCTTAGGTGCTAAATATAATGATTTCAGTCTGATCAGCCTGCCTATCTCTCTCCCCTAAACCAAGTTTCCAGCCCCAATCCCAGAGTCACTTCTGGTAAAAGGTAAACTGAAACACATTAAAAATTTTAAGAATTTGGGGTCCCTAGATGGCTCAGTCAGTTGAGTGTCCTACTCTTGGTTTTAGCTTGGGTCATGATCCCAGGGTATGGGATGAGACTTGAATTGGGCTCCTCACTAAGCATGGAGTCTGCTTGAGACTCTCTCTCTCTCTCTGTCTCTTTCCTTCTGCCCTTCCCCTGCTTAAGCTCAGACTCCATCCCCTCTCTCTCAAATAAAATAAAATAATCTTAAGAGTTTATGTGAAGAGAATTAGATTGGAATCGGGCAGTGCTGAATTTTAAGTGGTTAGGCATGCTCCACCAACAGGAGCTCAGGGAGAAACTTTACAGAGAAAAGGAAGAAGCAAAGTAAGGAAATTATTGATTGGCTATAACTTAAAGGCTTAGTTGTTTGTGACTGGTTATCCTTAGCATTTTGATTTCATAACCTTGAGGCATTCACAGACTTAGATTTTGGTTTGCTTAAGTAGTCGGCCATGGCAATAGAGCCACATCAGTCTAATGGCCTCCTCCTTTAATTAATTTAACACCTTTTGGGGCGCCTGGGCAGCTCAGTTGGTTGAGCGTCCAACTCTTGAGTTCGGCTCAGGTCATGATTCCAAGGTTGTGCCGTCCACGCTCAGCACGGAGCCTGCTTGAGATTCTCTCTCCCCACTCTCTGCCCCTCACCTACTCGCACCTTCCTGCTCACTCTCTCTTAAATAAATAAATAACACCTAAAATTCCTCTTTCTCCCTTTTACAATCACAATCCAATCAGTCCCTAAACCTGATGAATCTTCCTTTAAATTGTCTTTTTTTTTTAATTTTATAATAGTTTATTTTCAAATTGGATTACATATAACACCCAGTGTTCATCCCAACATGTGCCCTTTTTAATGCCCATCACCCCCTCTCCCCCCTCCCTCATCCCCCTCACCCTCAGTTTTTTCTTAGTCTTTGAGAGTCTCTTATGTTTTATCTCCCTCCCTCTCTGTGTCTTTTTTTTCTTTCCCCTCTTCCCCTCCCCCTGGTTTTTGCTTAGTCTCACAAAATCCACCTATTCGTGGAAACATGGTATTTGTCTTTTTCTGACTGACTTATTTCACTTAACATAATACCCTCCAGTTCCATCCATGTTGCTACACATGGCCAGATTTCATTTTTTCTCATTGCCACGTAGTAGTCCATTGTATATATGTACCACATCTTCTTTATCCACTCGTCAGTTGATGGGCACTTGGTCTCTTTCCATGATTTGGCTATTGTCGAAAGTGCTACTATGAACATCGGGGTACACGTGCTCCTATGCATCAGCATTCCTGTGTCTCTTGGGTAGATTCCTAGCAGTGCTATTGCTGGGTCATAGGGTAGCTCTATTTTCATTTTTTTGAGGAACCTCCACACCATTTTCCAGAGTGGCTGCACCAGTTTGCATTCCCACCAACAGTGTAGGAGGGTGCCTACTTCTCCTGTAGGAGGGTGCCTACTTCTCCGCATCCTCGCCAGCAACTATAGTTTCCTGATTTGTTCATTTTAGCCACTCTGACTGGTGTGAGGTGGTATCGCAGTGTGGTTTTGATTTGTATTTCCTTGATGATGAGTGACATTGAGCATCATTTCATGTGTCTGTTGGCCATCTGAATGTCCTCTTTGGAGAAGTGTCTATTCATATCTTCCGCCCATTTCTTCACTGGGTTGTTTGTTTTTCGGGTGTGGAGTTTGGTAAGTTCTTTATAGATTTTAGATACTAGTCCTTTATCCGATATGTCATTTGCGATGATCTTTTCCCATTCCGTTGGTTGCCTACTCGTTTTGTTGGTTGTTTCTTTTGCTGTGCAGAAGCTTTTTATCTTGATGAGGTCCCAATAGTTCATCTTTGCTTTTAATTCTCTTGCCTTTGGAGATGTGTCGAGTAAGAAATTGGTGCGTCTTAGGTCAAAGAGGCTTTTTCCTGCTTTCTCCTCTAGGATTTTGACGGTTTCCTGTCTCACATTCAGATCTTTTATCCATTTAGAATTTTTTTTTGTGAGTGGTGTAAGAAAGTGGTCTAGTTTCATTCTTTTGCATGTTGCTGTCCAGTTCTCCCAGCACCATTTGTTAAAGAGGCTGTCTTTTTTCCATTGGATACATTTTCCCCACTTTGTCAAAGATTAGTTGGCCATATACTTGCGGGTCCATTTCTGAGTTCTCTATTCTATTCCATTGGTCTATGTGTCTGTTCTTGTGCCAATACCATGCTGTCTTGATGACTACCGCTTTGTAGTAGAGGTTAAAGTCTGGGATTGTGATGCCTCCAGCCTTGGTTTTATTCTTCAGTAATATTTTGGCTATTCGAGGTCTTTTGTGGTTCCATACAAATTTTAGGATTGTTTGCTCTAGCTTTGAGAAGAATGCTGGTGCAATTTTGATTGGGATTGCATTGAATGTGTAGATTGCTTTGGGTAGTATTGCCATTTTAACGATATTTATTCTTCCAATCCATGAGCATGGGATGTTTTTCCATTTCCTTGTGTCTTCCTCAATTTCCTTCATAAGTTTTTTATAGTTTTCAGTGTAGAGGTCTTTCACATCTTTGGTTAGGTAAATTGTCTTTTGAATTCACCGATTCCTCTTTAGTTTGTGCTGCTCCCCTAAAGCAACTTCCTATTACCTTCGGACTAGACTATTATAACCTAACACAGAAGGTAGACTGTATTTGCTAAGCAATGATACTAACCCTCTGGCCATCTCCCTGACTTCAGTTCCTCTCCTTTTAATCACCTCGCATGCTATGATATTCCTAAAATACTACTATAATCATGTCACACTGCAAAAATCAACAACAAGACAACAAGTATCAATGACATTTTTTTTGTCCAGAGGTTTATTGTAAGCATGTCATTATTTCTACTGAATAATGTTTTGGTGTTTTTACATTGAGCATATATTACTTTTATAATCAGAGAAAAATAATAAAAGTGTAATTTTTATATCTTTTATAGTAAGAGACTCACTCACATACAATTTTTGCTTTCTTCGTCCTCAGAAGTCTTATATGAAATTTATAAGATTAACATTCAAAGTAAAATAAAAGTTTTTAGAGACGCCCACTGTCTACAAAATGAAATCTAAAACACTAGCTTAATATCCAATATGTTCCATAGCTTGACCCACAAACTCTTCCAACATTCTCTCTGACTACTACCCTCTGCAGGGCCTCCCCTCCAGGCAAGCGCTTGCTCCCAACCTGGTCGCTGTCACCTAGCTCCAAACTTCATTCTGCCTCTACCCCACAGTCCTACAGTGCCCTCCACCTCCATCTAGTAGTGGCATGGAATTTTAAAGGTGTGAAGAGGCTTGCAAGTCCTCTGACCAAGCCCCTTATTTTAGAGCTGAGGAAACAGATTCAGAGCTGAAACAACTTGCCACAGTCCCTTGACCACAGCACAAGGCCCCACATCATGTAACTCCCAATCAAATGCTCTTTGCATTCATTACATGAAGCCTTTCCTGACTGTAAGCTCCTTGAAAGTAGGGTCTGTGTCTTATCATCTTTAGATGTTTACTGACTGGTGTTTCTTCCCACCTAACATACAATAAGAAAATTTCAGGGGCACCTAGATGGTTCAGTCAGTTAAGCGACCGAGTTCGGCTCAGGTCACGATTTCGTGGTTCACGAGTTTGAGCCCCACATTGGGCTCTATGCTGACAGCTGAGCCTGGAGCCTGCTTCAGATTCTGTGTCTCCCTCTCTCTCTGCCCCTTCCCCACTCGTACTCTGTCTCTCTCTCCCTCTCTCTCAAAAATAAATTTAAAACATTTCAAAAATTTTTAAAAAGAAAATTCCATATTTTTAGTCTTATCCAGATTGCTACTAATTCTCCTATGCTTAACCCTAATAACTACAAAACAATAATCGCATAACATCCTATCTTTTTCCCTCTTTCATTTTTACCATAAAATTAGCAAAGAACTTAAAAATTAACAAGAAATCACAATGAAAGTATCATCCACAAAAGTCTCAGTAGATGTACACTGACCTACTTGGAGGAATGATAGATGTGCAAAAGAACGGAAACGTTTGTTAACATTCACATTGTCCTTTCTTTTCCTGTTTAGAGTCTAAACATCTGTGGCCTAAAGTGTAGTTGCAACATATTCCTCTCAGAGTTTTCAAGCCAGGATCAGGATCAACTGTGATAGATTCAATAAACAGAGATGCCCAGTTCCCACCCACAGTTACTGAATCAGAACTAACAGAACTGCAGCCCAAACATAACAGATGCATTCATTCATCCATCCTTCAACAGGGAATTATGACACCTCAGTGCCAGCATTGTGCTAAGTGATGGACAGACACTTTCCCAGCAGGGGGGTTTTAATTCGGTGAAAAGAAAGATATTTATCAAATAATCATAGACATAAATATATAATTATAGACTATGATAAATGCTGTGAATTAAATTCATAGGGAATTTTGAAACCTGAAGATGAGCCTGGAAAAGTTGTCAGATGAGGCAGGGCCTTGTGTAGACCTTGATAAAATACATGAATTTTATTCTGAGGGCAATGGAAAGCCTTTGGACAGTTTTAAGCTGAGGAATAACATGATCCAATTTAATGTTTACATTACTTTCACTGCTGTGGAAGGAATGATTATAAGGGTGGGGGGGGGATAAATGTAGGGAGATGCATTAAGAGACATGGCAAATATCTAGGGAAAATATAATGGTGGCTTGGATGAAAAAAAGCAGAGATGAAAATAAAGAGAGGTAGAAGTAGATGGATTTGAAATATATCTAAAGATATAATCTGTGGGAATTGGTGAAGGTCTGGATAAGGATGGTAAGAGAGAGAGATGTCAAGAAAACTCCAAGATTAGCAGCTTGAATAACTGGATGGAGATGGAGGAATTCAGTAAGCTAGCGAATGCTGGGAAAGAGCCAGGTGTGGTGAGGGGAGATTTTAAGAATGATATTGGATACAAGGAGTTCAGGATGCCTTTAAAACACCCAGGCAGAGACGTTAAGTTAGGCGGATGGTTATGAAGGTCTGCAACACAGAGCTCTGGGTGCCGTCAGGCAAATCTGAAACTCATTAGGGTATAGATGGAAAACGCAACTGTATCTATGAATGAACTTGTCTAGAGTGAGAAATGAAAGAAATTTGAAGCCGGACTCTACAATATCCCCACATGTATGAAAGAATGAATGACTAAAGAAGACAAGGAGAAGAACCCAGGCTAGCAAACTAGTAGAAAGAAACTTAAGTACCAAACTGGAGTGAGTTGAGGAAGTGGGAGGTACAGAGATGAGACAACTTAAAAAAAAAAAATGGCTAGAATGGGAAAGAAGAAAAGTAAAGTTACTGGCGAGGAAACTAGGGTCAGAGGTCAGTGTCTGTCTGTCTATCTCTCTCTCACTCTCTTCCCTCCCCCCCTCCGTGTCTCTTCTCCCTCTCACTCCCCCTCCTCCTCTCCTTCTCTCCTTAGTCATGTGAGAGACCTGAACGTACTGGATTTTGTGGAAAGATCCAGCAACAGAGAGATCTAGTTTGAAGATTCAGGAGAAAGAAGAGATAATTAACATTGTAAGGTTTCTGAGAAAGTAGAAGGGAGAAACCAGGGAAGAGGTTGAGGTTTTGGTCTTAAATATGAACAATTACATCTTTTCTGTAAAAGAAAAGGATGACCATGAGATGGGTACACACACAGGTAACATGTAAATCTGGAAGAGGAGTTTAAAGAAATTCCTATCTGATAAGTTTTGTTTTTTATGAAGTAGAAAGAAAGATTATCTACTGATTGTGAGGAGGGAGGGACCAGAATCTCCCCCATCACACAGCATTTTCCTCAATCCCTTCTCTCATTTTGGAAAGAATTACAAATATTCTGGTACTCATCAAGACTGTAACTAGGGGCACCTGGGTAGTTCAGTCTGTTAAGCATCTGACTTCAGTTCAGGTCATGATCTCATAGTTTATGAGTTCAAGTCCCACATCGGGATTCTGTGCTGACAGCTCAGACTGAGCCTGGAGCCTGCCTCAGATACTGAGTCTCCTTCTCTCTGTCCCTCCCCTGCTCATTCTCTCTCTCTCTCTCTCTCTCTCTCCCTCCCTCCCTCTCAAAAATAAACAAACTTAAAAAAAAAGTTTTTTAAAAGACTGTAACTAAACTAAAGACGAACATAATTTGTTCTGTACCTGATAGTTACTCATAGTACTAGGACTTGGGGAAAATGGATCTAATGAATAACCAAGACATAGACCATATAAGACTCCAGTTAGAAGGATGGTGGACCAGACAGACACCAATGCCACAAGCACATGCATGCTCCTAAAAAGTTTCTTCATTTGCAGTACAAATATATTATGCTGTACAAGAGACAAACTAGAAGCATATTCTCTTTAAAACACACACACACACACACACACACACACACACACACACACACACATTCATTTAACCTTCTCTGTTCCTTCTGAAAGTAAAAAGAATGAAAGTCTTTAAAGACACGCCACATGGCCACCTTTCTTGAGCACCTATCTCAAGCAAGAGGAAAAAGGAGAAGCACAGCTACAACTCCGTATCGAATGGGAAAGTTACCCTTGAAGCAAAATCATCCCATTCTGGCTCATTTCTTTTCTCACGCCAACCAGGGACACAGTACTCATTTTGGTGACCCACCCTGGGATGCAGGGCTGCCACCAGCAGGGTCCAGAGAGCTGTAATGTTCCAAAATTCCCTCTATGCCATTGAAAACTGAGCATCTTATAGGACTATATACACACATCATACCAATGTCAAGTTCCTGTTTTTGAGGCTGTACTAGAATAATGCAAAATATAACCATTTAGTACACTGTGTAAAGGGCATAGAGGACCTCTCTATACTATCTTCACAACTTTCTGTGAATCTACTTCAAAATAAAAAGTTATTTTAAAATTAATCTTCAATGACTTACATCACCAAGATTATATAGTCTGCTAGGTTAGAGCAAAGTAATCCTTACGAATATATTAATGGATGTTAGTCTATTTCCTCTACCAGGTAGCCTGCATGCTATAACCTGAGTCTCCAGGACTCCGAATCCTCAATCTAAAGCCATGGCTGTTGTGGTCAGAATGTGATACACTTTGAAAACAACCCAATGTGAAACTCAAATAAATTCACAGATGAGAGAGGAGAGGAACAACCAACACCACAGAAATACAAACAATTATAAGGGGGTATTATGAAAAGCTAAATGCCAACAAATTGGACAGCCTAAAAGAAGTGGATAAATTCCTAGAATCCTATAACCTACCAAAACTGAGACAGGATGAAATAGAAAATTTGAACAGACTAATAACCAGCAAAGAAATTGAATCAATAATCAAAAAACTCCAAAAAAAAAAAAAAACAAAAACAAAAAAACTCCCAACTAACAAAAGTCAAAAGGCTTTACAGGCACCAAACATTTAAATAAGAGTTAATACCTATTCTTACCAAACCATTCCAAAAAATAGTAAGGGAAGGAAAACCCAAATTCATTCTATGATGCAAGCATTACCTTGGTATCAAAAGCAGATAAAGGCACCACTAGAACAGAGAATTACAGGCCAATATCCCTGATGAACACAGATGCAAAAATCCTCAACAAAATACTAGCAAACTAAATTCAACAATACATTAAAAAAATCATGCCCCACGATCAAGTGGGATTTATTCCTGGGTTGCAAGGTGATTCAATATTTGCAAAACAATCAACATGATATAGCATATCAAAAAGAGAAAGGATAAAAACTATATGATCATTTCAATACATGTAGAAAAAGCATTTGGCAAAGTACAACATACATTCATAATAAAAGCCCTCAACAAAGTAGATTTAGAGGGAACGTACCTCAACATGATAAAGGCCATACATATGAAAAATCTAACATCATCTTTAATGGGAAAATACTGAGAGCTTTTCCCCAAGGTCAGGAACAAGACAAGGATGTCCACTCTCACCACTTTTATTTAACATACTATTGAAAGTCATAACCATATCAATCAGACAACATAAAGAAATAGAAAGCATCCAAGCTGGTAAGGAAGAAGTAAAACTTTTACTATTTGCAGATGACATGATACTATATATAGAAAACCTGAAAGACTCCACACACACACCACAAAAAAAAACTGCCAGAACTGATTTAAAAAATTCAGTAAAATCACAGGATACAAAATCAATGTACGGAAATCTGTTGCATTTCTATACACCAATAATGAAGCAGCAGTAAGAGAAATTAAGAAAACAATCCCATTTACAACTGCACCAAAAACAATAAGATACCTAGTAATAAACCTAACCAAAGAGGTGAAAGACCTGTATTCTGAAAACCATAATGCACTGATGAAATAATTGAAGACAACACAAAGAAATGGGGAGACATCCCAACCTCATGGACTGGAAGAACATATATTGTTAAAATGTCTATACTACCCAAAGCAATCTACACATTCAATGCAATTGCTATCAAAGTATCAACAGCATTTTTCACCAAGCTAGGAAAACAATCCTAAAATTTGCATGAAACCACAAAAGACCCTAAATAGCCAAAATAATCTTTAAAAAGCTAAAGCAAAGCTAGAGGCATCAAATTCCAGACTTCGAGTTATATTACAAAGCTGTAGTAATCAAAACAATATGGTACTGACATAGAAACAGACACACAGATCCACAAAACAGAATAGAAAACCCAGAAATAAACCCACAAACTACATGGTCATTTAATCTTCAACAAAGCAAGAAAGAATATCCAATAGAAAAAGACAATCTTTCCAACAAATGGTCTTGGGAAACCTGGACATTAACACGCAAAAGAATGAAACTAGACCACTTTCTTACATCATACACAAAAATAAATTCAAAATGTGAGACCCGAAACCATAAAAATCCTAGAAGAGAACACAGGCATAACCTCTTTGACATCAGCCATAGCAACTTCTTTCTAGATACATCTCCCGAGGTAAGGGAAATAAAAGCAAAAATAAACTATTGGGACTACATCAAAATAAAAAGCTTCTGCAAAGCAAGAGAAACAAAAGCAAAAATAAACTATTGGGACTACATTAAAATAAAAAGCTTCTGCAAAGCAAAGGAAACGATCAACAAAACTAAAAGGCAGGCTGCAGAATGGGAGAAGATATTTGCAAATGGCATATCTGATAAAAGGTTAGTATCCAAGATATATAAAGAACTTATCAGACTCAACACCCAAAAAACAAATAATCCAATTTAAAAAATAGGCAGAAGAATAGGCACTTCCCCAAGAAGACATACATACAGATGGCCAATAGGACACACGAAAAGATGTTCATCACTTACCATCAGGGAAATACAAATCAAAGTTATAATGAGATATCACCTCACACCTGTCAAAATGGCTAACCTTAATAACACAAGAAACAGCAGGTGTTGATGAGGATGTGAAGAAAAAGGAAAACTCATCCACTGTTGATGGGAATGCAAATTGGTGCGGCCACTGTGCAAAACAATATGGAGGCTCCTCGAAAAGTTTAAAACAAAACTACCCTACCCGGCAATTGCACTACCAGGTATTTGCCTGAAGACTACAAAAACACGAATTCGAAGGGATACAAGCACGCTGATATTTATAGCAGCATTATTTACAACAGCCAAACTACGGAAGTCGTCTAAGCATTCAGCAATTGATAAATGGACAAAGAAGATGTGGTATATAAATATATCGTAATATTATTCAGCCATAAAAAAGAATGAAATCTTGCCATTTGCAACAACATGGATGGAGCTGGAAAGTATAATGCTAAGCAAAGTAAGTCAGTCAGAGAAAGACAAATACCATCTGTGGAATTTAAGAAACAAAACAAATGAGCAAAAAGAAAAAAAGAGAGAAAGAGACAAACCAAGAAACAGACTCTTACCAGAGGGGAAGTGGGTGGCGGGATGGGTGACATAGGTGACAGGAATTAAGGAGTGCACCCGCTACGATGAGCACTAGACGATGCATAGAATTGTTGAATCGCTGAATTATACACCTGAAACTCATATAACACTGTATGTTAACTAACTGGAATTAAAACAAAAACTTCAAAAGTCAAAAATAAAAAAAGGAAACAACCTAATGTGTGAAGGAGTGATTGTCTGGCACCCCCAAATCATCTCATAGAGGTGGGCATCTTCTCCACCAATGTATACAGTAAGCTCTGTTGACGTCTAAACTCAACCAAAAATGCAACCATCTTTAAACAGCAATTGCTGCACATGTTAAACAATTTAATGTTATACGGCTGAAAGTGTCAGGAAATCTAGCTTCTAGTCCTGACCCTACCATAACCCTGTGTGCGCCTAACCAGGTCACGTCACTTCTCTCCGACTCTTCCTCCGTAAAGTGAGGAGACGGACCGGGGTAACCTTGCTATGTGCTGATGGCTTCCTCGCATCCTCCATTTCACCCATATCCTAATATCTGACCCAGAGTTTCTGCCCGATGTCAGGAAGATGTACCTGAAGAGAATAGCAGGTAAAATACCCTTGAAAAGAAGGGCACTCCTGGGTGGATTTTGGAGGGAAAGAACAAGACAAGGAACTCACAAAAATTAGGTTGGGATCCAGAAATCAAAATGCACACCACCAAAGGACCGACAATAGCAGATCAACCGGCTCACTAAAGTCACAGGATTAGCAAGGCGCAAAAACTGTGAGCACATTATGCATTTTATAAGAGGCTAGGATATTCAGTTCTTCACTGGAACATTTTTTTTTAATTTTCAGAATCAGAAAGTCCAGACCATTAATCCAAAAGGCCTGTTTTTCCACTGGCTCACAGGTGCCTTAAATACAGCAACTACATATATTCTCAAAATGCAAATACATGAACATATTTTTTCTAAGTTGTGGTAGGGTATGAAGGAGTGGAACTCTAAATCAAAGAACATCACAAAGGATAATAATTAATAGCAATAGTCTAGGAGAAACTGTTCATTCACTCTCTCTTTCATCCCATAAGGATGAATGAGCTCCTACAACAGATCAAATACTTTATTACACAGAATAAATATGAACATTAATAAATATAGAATTCTTGTCTTTGAGGAACTCACAGTGTACTAAATAAGGCAGTCATATTTTTTACAACTACAATGGTGGCTCCATTGTAGTCAGTTGAGTGTCCGACTTCAGCTCAGGTCATGAATTCACGATTTGTGAGTTCAAGCCTCACATCAGGCTCGCTGCTGTCAGCAAAGAGCCCACTTCTGATCCTCTGTCCCCCTGTCTCTCAGCCCCTCCCCTGCTCATGCTCTCTCTCTCAAAAAAAAAATAGACATTTAAAAAAAAAAAACTACACTGGGGCACCTGGGTGGCTCAATCGGTTAAGCATCCAACTTCAGCTCAGGTCAAGATCTCACGGCCATGGGTTCAAGACCCGAGTCAGGCTCTGTGCTGACAGCTCAGAGCCTGGAGCCTGCATCGGATCTGAGTCTCCTCTGGCTCTGCCCCTCCCCTGTTCATGCTCTGTCTCTCTCTATCAAAAATAAGTATTTGTTTAAAACAATTTTTTTAAACTACACTGACCACAGTTTGGAAAGATGAAACAAATTCTGGAAATTGATGGTGGGGACAGATGTAAATGCACTTGATGCCACTGAACCAAATACTTAAAAATGGCTACGAAGGTAAATTTTATGTTATTTATATCTTGCCACAACAAAAAAACAAAAAACAACACAAAAAGGAAACGACTGCTCTGATCAGTAGGTGCTGTAGCAGAGGGTGTATAAGGGCCCACGGAAGAATGGAGGACAAAGTGCCGAGCTGCCAGTTGCCACCGTAAGAAATCAAAATTCTAAAACCAGCTCCCCTCCCCTTTCTCCCAGCACATGGAAGTAAGAACTTGAAGTCTTTCCCAAAAAAAGCAGGCTTCCTTTAAGCAGAGGCTAACGAAAGTATTTTGGAAGCTACATCTACATTCCAGAGAGGATGCCACTGTTTTCTGACCTGTCACAGTTTGCTCCATGCTTTCTGTTAAGCTGTCATCACAAGCCACGGGAAGGGTTACCAGATGCTACTTGCAGAGAGCTTCAAGGACAGGAACTGTCCAAACAAAGACGTGCTCCTTTGCAAAGGACAAACAGCTCCGGCAGAAGGAAACTGACCCAGGCCACAGCTAGGCAGCAAGGCCAGAAAGATAAGGGGCACTCCGAAAGGCTATAAAAAGCCATGAGATGCTAGCAATTCTTACTGACCTCTCGACAACTAACTTGAAAGAGAATACACGAAACTGCTATAAACAAAGAACAATTCGTTGCAGACCGCCTTTGAATTGCATAATAACTTGACACCCACATGTACGAGACAGGGCTCCGAAGGACTGGTTTCAAGCCTCGGGACTACTGAGCTGAGTTCTGTGCCTTCAGTTCCCTGTCCCCACCCTAACACTGCTTCAGAGTGAGACACGGGCTGAGAAACCACCGTTGCTTACGACTAGAAGAAACCTCAAGACTACCTAGTTCGGTGGTTTCCAAGCTGGCTGTGCACCTAAATCGCCAGAGAAGCTGTTGTCAAAATACAGATTTCCCCCCCAAAAAAATTGATATAGTAAGGCTAGGGTGCCAGAGAGCTCCCTAGAGCTACTTACCAAGAGAGTCAAAGCAAATAGCTCAGGGTCTCACCACTAGAGAATTAAAGAATGAATTCGGGGCCCATCTCCCAGCCCACACCTTTTATACTACCCACCACTGCCCCTCAGCGGAACAGACAGAAAGTAAAGATGCCTCGTGCCTGCTTCGGCAGCACACACACTCAGAAAGCAAAGATGTCTGGCTGTGGACATAAATCAGCACTTCTCAAGATGTGGTTCAGAAAAACAAATGGGATTTCCCAGAGTGCTCATTTAAAATGCAAATTCTTAGGACCTGTGCCAGCAATACCGACTTGGGATCTGGGGGTGGGGCCTCAACTCTGCATCTTAAAGAAGCGCTCCAGTCAGTTGACTCTTAGGCACACTGCTCTTGGAGAACCACTGGTAAGTTCTAGCAAGTGGAGCCTCACGCGGTCAACTCAACTGCATGAACTCCCCTAGAAGGGCACACAGGCTTCCATCTGCTGCTGCAGAAAAACAGTAAGAGATACAGTTATCAACTGAGCAGGGTTCTCTCTGTGACTCAGGCTCTCCCTTCAGGTTCTCAGAGAAAAATGGATTCCAATGCTTGGGTCACCCAGAGTCCTGGAATTCAGGACTGTGGGCCACCCCCAGGGAAAGGGCTGGCATGGCCAGGTCCCTCTTGGCTCCAGGAGCCTGGTGTTCGGACACCAACACTAGCCATTCTTTTAAACAACCTTTAGGGAGGCCTGGGTGGCTCAGTTGGTTGAGTGGCCAACTCTTGATTTCAGCTCAGGTCATGATCCCAGAGTCATGGAATCAAGCCCTGTGTCAGGCTCCACACTGAGCATGGATCCTGCTCGAGTCTCTCTTTCTCTCTCTCTCTCTCTCTCCATCCCTCTGCCCCTCCCCTTGTTCTCTCCCTCTCTCTCTCTCAAATTTAAAAAAAAAAAAAAGGTTTTAAAGAACCTCTAAACTTGGATTACAATTTTTAAATCATAGATGAAAGATCATTTGCAATGAAATCTGGTATATATATACAATGTATATTTTTCAGCCTTGAAAAGGAATGACATTCTGACACACGCTACTATATGGATGAACTTTGAGGATATTATACTAAGTGAAATAAGCCAGTCACAAAAAAAAAAAAAAAAATACTATATGGCCCCACCTATACGAGGTACTTAGAGTAGTCAAGTTCACAGAGACAGAAAGTAGAACGGTGGTTGCCCCTGGCTGGGAGAGAGAAGGAATGGGAAGTCATTGTTTCATGGGCCCAGAGTTTCAGTTCTGCAAGATGTAAAGAGTCCAGGAGATGGATGGATCAGATGGCTATATTTGTGAGTATATTTAATACCACGAAACGTACACTCAAAAGTTAAGGTAGAAAATTTCATGTACATTTTACCACAATTAAAAAAAAAAAATGAAAGGATGCTTGACTGACTCAGTCCATAGAGCATGAGACTCTTGATCTCAGGATTGTAAATTTGAGCCCCACGTTGAGTGTTGAGTCTACTTTTAAAATAATGAAAAAAGGGACAACTGGGTGGCTCAGTCAGTTAAGCGTCTGACTTCGGCTCAGGTCATGATCTCATGGTTCGTGGGTTTGAGCCCCGTGTCAGGCTCTGTGCTGACAGCTCGGAGCCTGGAGCCTGCTTCTGATATTCTCTCTCTCTCTCTCTCTCTCTCTCTCTCTGTCCCCCTACCTCTATCTCTTTCTCAAAAATAAATAAGCATTAAAAAAATTTTTTAAATAATAATGGAAAAAAAATTACAACTATTTGGGAGAGTCAAGGATACCAGTCAAGAGGTAGATACCTAGAAAGATAAAGCACTTAGAGAAGTACTGCAAAAAAATGAAAACATAAGCAATGTTTAACTTCACAAGGTATCTGCCCAAGGTGTATTTATAAGATGATTATTAATTGGGATGCATCTCCCCACTTTTCCTTTAATGTACATGAAATAGCAACTCTGTAAAATACACTTCTATGAAGAGCCGTTACAGCTAAAATAACCTTCTTCCGTCTGAGGGGAGGATGCGGTGCTCCAGGAATGTTGTGAGTGGGGGGAGGCACTTGGAAAGGAAGAAGGGATGGTGATTCCTCTCAAGAGAAGCAGCACAGTCCCCAGCACAGCAAAGAACTATTCACAGTCCACGCAGGTACACAAATTAAGCACATGCATAAGTAGCACACATTTAAAAAAAAGAAAAAAAAATCAGTGCTCTTACTAAATTTTACTATTTTAAAAGAACTTAAAAGTTATTATCATCAAGAGTTGCTTCGCAATCTAATTGAACCAGCATGATAGGGGCACCTGGGTGGCTCAGGCAGTTAAGCGTTCGACTCGGATTTCAGCTCAGGCCATGATCTTAAGGTTCATGATCGAGCCCCCCTCCGGCTCTGTGCTGATGGTGCAGACCCTGCTTGAGATTCTTTCCTCTCCCTCTCTGTCTGCCCCTCCCCTGCTTGTGCTCACTCTCTCTCTCTCTTTCTCAAAATAAATACTTTAAATAAATAAACAAACAAACTAGCCTTGTAAAATATGCATGTCTGTAAATATATAGAGAACTTACCATCAGATACTGCACAATAAAGAGATTTTTAAAAAGGGACAAAAACCTAGAAATTTTACAAAATCAAAATAATTACTCATTAAAAATCCTGAAAATGAAAAGTAATACTGGAAGGTCAAATGCCATGTAAGTAATCTAGAACGGTTAGTATATAATAAATAACTCGCTCACACTTATTCTATAAAGGTTCATGTTACAGTTGTAGAAATGCCAAGGAGCCCACCAGGTAAGTGTGCTTTGCCGAAAGGATTCTTTCTCTGACCTAGCGTAAAGGGTGACTTAAGAATGCCTTGCTGAGGGCACCTGGGTGGCTCAGTCGGTTGAGCGTCCGACTTCGGCTCAGGTCATGATCTCGCAGTCTGTGAGTTCAAGCCCCACGTCGGGCTCTGTGCTGACAGCTCGGAGCCTGAAGCCTGCTTCGGATTCTGTGTCTCCCTCTCTCTCTGCCCCTCCCCCACTCATGCTCTGTCTCTCTCTGTCTCAAAAATAAACAAACATTAAAAAAAGTAAAAAAAAAAAAAAAGAATGCCTTGCTGATTGGGACACCTGGGTAGCTCAGTCAGTTAAGCATCCAACTTGATATTGGCTCAAGTTGTTATCTCATGGTCATGATCTCAAGTCAAGGTCGTGATCTCAGGGTTGTGAGATCAAGCCCACAACTCAGGGCTCTGCCGTGAGTGTGGAGACTGCTTATGATTATCTCTCTTTCTCTCTCTCTCTGCCTCTCCATCTCTCTCTCTCAAAATAAATAAAACACTTAAAAAAAAAAAGAATGTCACACTGATTATGTCAACACAAATCAAAGCTTTGATAAGTCTAATACTAAGATCACGCCCTATTTTTTCCAGAGACAAATGGATTTCAAAACATTCTTCTGAAATAAATATTTTCCCTTCCCTGATATTTACACTGAGAATGGTCACTGCCTTAGAAAAACAAAAATATGGTGTACAGTGGTGGACTATTTAAATAACAAATATATTTCCACCACAGTCATTATTCACTGCTGAAAGAAAAAGGAGTTCAATAATAAGCAATAAACAATCTTTGAATGCTGTGCAGGAGTCAAGGAAAGACAAAAACCAAAGACCAACACAGGGTCAGGGTTTGCTTCCTATAACATTTCTTTGATTATACTGCCCCCTGGTGGCCCTTAAAGGACTTTTTTTTTTTTTTTTTTAAGTACTGAGATTTCCTTAGTGTGTGCCTTAACATTATATAACCTGGAAGACATCCTTTCACAACGTGTATGTGTATCAAAAAATCACATTGTACACATAAGTAACTTACCCTTTTGTCAACTGTACCTCAATAAAGCTGGGGAAAAAACATATCACCAAGTGCCTGATCAATATGCTTATCTTTTCTAAAAGACGAAGATGCCTTACAGAATGAGGAAAAGGGGAAATTATATTTCAATACAAATGATTATTAAATAGCTTTAACAAACTCATCTAATATCTATTGACTAATACCCATGTGTGAAACACGTGCTAAGTCACAGAGACACAGATGCGAACAAGCCCCAAAAGACCAGGTCTCTTAGGTGCCACCAGTTAAAAGTGACATGAATGAACCAAGAGAAGCACAGAGTGCTGTGGGAATCTCTACAGGGATTAGCCAGCCGAGGCCGTTCGAGAAGGGTGGCACTTAATGAAGCTGAAACGGTGGGCAAAAGCCAAATCTTGTAAATGATTTGAATTTTTTAAGCACCTCCATTTCCTTGTCTTTCTTTTCCTACCAAAGCAACATGACACATCCTGTCCACAAACCACTACATAAGAAATCCTGTAAATCTTTCAACCTATGATCTTACATCTTCCAAAAGTCTTTCTCCACTATGCTATGGCCCTCTGTCTTCTGGCGCAGAAGTGCCTCTGAATGGAAAACAGTGGACACCTGACGGTGTCACCTGTGGTGACATCCACAGCCGCCGACGAAGAGGGTTGCTCGAAAGGCTCTGAGATGATGGTTATTTAGCTGAGCCAATGCGGTCAGTCCAGATTTGGACTAGAAACACCAAAGAGGTTGACAGAAGAGTGAGGGGAGAATGACACAGGCCAGAGAGACAGAGTGAGACGCGGCCCCAAACGCATCAGCACTTGTCCTTACAATACACGTTCTTTATCCCACCCTAGTCCAGGTCACGCTGCACCCTTAGCAGCATCTGATGGGGAAAATACAAATCAAAACCACAATGAGATACCACCTCCCACTTGTCAGAATAGCTAAAATTAACCACTCAGGAAACAACAGATGTTGGTGAGGACACAGAGAAAGAGGAACCCTTTTGCACTGCCGGTGGGAATGCAAACTGGCGCAAGCAGTATGGAAAACAGTGTGGAGGTTCCTCAAAAAATTAAAACTAGAACTACCCTACAACCCAGCAGTTGCACTACTAGGTATCTATCTAAAGGATACAGGAGTGCTGAGTCGAAGCGGCACATGCACCCCAATGTTCACAGTGGCACTATGGACAATAGCCAAAGTATGGAAAGAGCCCAAATGTCCGTCGACAGATGAATGGATAAAGAAAATGTGATACATACATACAATGGAATATTACTTGGCGATGAAAAAGAATGAAATCTTGTCATTTGCAACAATGTGGATGGACCTAGAGTGTATTATGCTAAGCAAGATAAGTCACTCAAAGAAAGACAAGTATCACATGATTTCACTCACACGTGGAATTTAAGAAAGACAACAAATGAACATAGGGAAAGGGAAGCAATAATAAGATAAAAATGGAGAGGGAGACAAACCATAAGAGACTCTTAAACACAGAGAACAAACTGAGGGTTGCTGGTGTGGTGTTGAGTGGGGGGATGGGCTAAACGGGAGATGGGCATTAAGGAGGGCACTTGTTGGGATGAATCACTAACTTCTATTCTTGAAATCTATGTTAACTAACTTGAATTTAAATTAAAAAATAATTTTTCGAAAAAAAAACTTTAAAAATAAATTTTAAAAATAAAATAAAAAAGAAGCACCTGATGGACCTCACTGAGTCAGCACCTTACGATTTCTCCGCTGTCACACTGCCTTGTTTTCCTGTCACGCTTAAGTTATTCAACTTTTATCATATTATCCATGTCAGCACAATGGTCTTTGAAGACAGAGATTTTGCATGTTTACCTCCTTGTTTCCACCACTGCCCTATATGCCCTCATATATTTGATAGTGGGACAGAGAGATGGAAAGACAGAGAGATGGATAGATAAACAAACAACCGATCTTGGAGAACCGTCTAGTGAAATCAAAGGTGGGAACTGAGAAGAAAACCCTAATTCCTTCACACTCACAGTATACGTCCTAATCATCAACTCCCATCATTCTCCACATGTGCCAGTGACGCCAAACTTCTCCCAAAGCCCCAGACCTGTGAGGTTGTCTTCCATCATCCCAGCCTCTACACACAGCCTTCCCTCTGTGAAGTCTCACAAACACGGACTCTCCTCTTTCTCTGTAAGCACAAATGTCTGGCTCCCCCTACAGCTCAGTATCCCCTCCTCCAGGCTTCCCTGAGCCCTATACATACCTCTGCACTTTCTCACTGCCCGCCTGTCTCACCCCTGCACACAGCCTCTCCACAGGCACACTCTGCATCTTTACATGGATGCTCAAAAAACATGTGCTGGCTAAGAGGGACTCGTTCTGCTCTTAGGATGCGACCTCTTTCTAAAGGCAGAAAGGGGAAATTTTTTTAATTTTTATTTATTAAGTACTTGGTACATTTATCCCACATAAGATCTTATGTTAATGAATGATTATTCCTTCTAATAAAGTGGTTCTCAATGGGGAAGGAAGAGGGTACTTTTCCCCCAGGGACAGTGACGATGTCTGTAGACATTTTTGTTTGCCACACTTGGCCTGCTACTGGCATCCGAGGGGCTGAGGCCAAAGATACTGCAAAGCACCCTACGGTGTACCCGACGATGCCCACAGCAAAGAATTTTTGTCCAAAATCAACAGCTGTTTTAACAGAACTATTTTTAAAAGCTCTTATGCACAAATTTATATATATTTTAATAAACTCCAAAGAAAAATGGGAAAATATTCAATGAATCTTGAAACGTTGCACAGGGATGCACAGGAGAAAACCTAAGGCAGAGAGATGAGGGCGCTTTCACGAGTCTGCCCTGTCAGATCTCAGAGCCTACAAAGGTTGGCAATGAACAAAGGAAGTAGGGGGAGGAGTTAGGGAGAAAGAGGACTTGGGGAACAGAAAATTGGTGTGGTTGTTTAAAATCACTGTTTTTTATTCTTTGTATTTTTTAATGGTTGTTTGGTTTTGTTTTTGTTTTTTTGAGTGAGAGGGCGCTTGCACACACAAGCAGAGGAGGGACAGAGAGAGAGGGAGACACAGAATCCGAAGCAGGCTCCAGGCTCTGAGCTGTCAGCACAGAGCCCGAGGCGGGACTCCAGAGCACAAACCGTGAGATCATAATCTAAGCCGAAGTCACTTAACCGACTGAGCCATCCAGGTGCCCCAATCACTGTGTTTTTTAAAACAATGATAAAGTAGGTTAGTTCAATCTCACCAGGAGTCATTATTCAGAGACATAAAATTTTCCAAATAATAACTATGTATCCGTTGCTTAGTTTTAAAATACTCAGTGTATGCACTGAATAAGTAAAATAGACATTAATCAGTTTTATATTAAATGCAGAATGTTTTAACCTTCAAACATTATTTTACAGAAAAAGGCAACAACGATTAAAACTCTAACATGTTACAATGAAAGCTAACCCATTGATAAACACAGTAAATTCAAAATAAACCACTTATACTATCTAGGTGTTCAGATTAACACTTTTCTGTTCATTGAATAAATGACGTTGGAGATATTTCCCCACCTGGCCTAATAAAATCATTTTAGCATTCCCCTTAAAAATATATTTATACTCACATTCACTTGAACTTGAATGGACCAGTCACCAAGTATTGGATGGGAAGATAATTGAAAAGTTTTGGAAACGACGCCAAGATCACTTTGTTCTGACAGCCACTGTTGGATCAAATTGGACTTGGGGTCCTACGATGAAAACCATACACGTTAACTCTACTACTGCCGCGTACATGTGTTATGAGTGACCCCCTCCCTGCAGCACTCCCAGGGACATCCTAAATATGCCACAGAGATAGGTTTTGGAAAACGTTGGTTATATGATACTAAATAGAAGACAAATCAGAATTTCTTCCTTTCTCATACCCTCCTGAGAACATCTTTATTCTGCTCTACCTTCCAATTCTTGGCACCACATTTCCCTCTACATGGAACACCACGACGCGTGTATCACCAAACCTGTGTTGCCATCGTTAACCTAGAGAGAACAGGCCTCATGTATTCAAGGCCCACTTCGTGTCAGGCACTCCGTCTTATCATTACCACTCATATATCACTCAACCATCACAACACTCCCTCAGGATAGGACTGTCCTCACATTATGGCAGAAAACGGATTCCCAGAGAGGTTAGGTAAACACTCAACTGGAAGTAATACATGAACCCAGGCAGGAAGTTAGCCTCCTAGCCATCAAATGCACTTCTCCACGTTAGCCTGCAGGTGGTGCCCTACTAGGGAGTACAACTTTGTTCAAGTCAGAGGCTCTTATTACACCAAGTTCCACTTTTGTTCTGGGAAGTTTTGCCAAGAAACCAACTATTCTACACTGAAGGATGTAGAAAACACCACAGTCTGGCCCAAATGACTGTTTTCCAGATGGAGGAATTCGGCAGTGTGGGCATCAGTGATCCCACCTAACTGGTGGGACCTGAGTTCTTATCTCAGCCTCACTGGGCACTGCTCCCAAACACTCTGGGTTCCAGGTGGAATTTTAGCCTAAACACCCCTCCCCGGGCCAAGAGGGCCACATGTTGGCAAGGCCAGTAGGATTTCTCAGGACCAGAGGTCTCTCTGAGCACTTCTGAGAAAGCCAAATGTGGCAAGCTAAGTCCAGAGTTGTAGAGAATAGCCCGAGAGTACAAATCAAAGGTTTCAAAGGCAGATCCTAAAGCACCATAGGGAGGCAAAATAATAAAAATGCACAGACCAGCACAGTTCTAAATGCTTTACTTGAATTATCTCACTTAATCCTCACAAAAACCTCTGTGAGGTATTTGTGCCGCATCAGCAGGGTTGGTTCTGGGTTAATGCCTAGAACAGTCAATTTATCAAGTGCTGACTTTCATTACCACAGGTAGAACGAGGCAGATTGGATACAAACGGCCAGAGACACATGATGACCTCCAAACCTTCCACCCTACCCTTTGTCTCTGGCATGCACTAAGTTATCAGTCTATGTGGAAAAATAATGACAGATATGACTGGGGTCCATAAAGCCCTGCTTAGAGAGCTACTTGAATTTAGACATGCTATTCACTATGTCAACCTCCTTTAGAGACACCCCACCGTACAGTGAAGGCAGAGACCTACAGAACTGCGATTCTTGGAAACCCAAGAAATACACACGGAGCAGCATGCCAGCTGATGTTGTATTTGCTACAAGCACAATTTGGTTTGAAGTTACATGTATACATGTTTGTTTACTTGATTTTTTGTTTGGCTTTTAGTTTAGTTGATAACACAGAGGTTAAGAAGAATAGGAAGATACTGAACTAAAAAACCTAAATTTGCCTTCCATTCAATGTCTTTCGTCAGAACATTTAGGGTAACCACGAAGGTTCCCAGGAGCAGGGCCTTTCAGTTATAAAGTCAAGACAGTCCCAGGTAAACTGGGATGAGTCGATCACCTTATGTCCATGTGGTGACCAAACGTCTAGTATTCTCCACAGCCTAAGTGTAGAAAGCAGGGTCTCAACGGTCCTCCACTTGGTTCCCACAGGAAAACACTCAGTCTAACCATCTGCCTTCAGACAATCAGAGTGTGCAAGCAGCAGAAGCCAAATGACTCCCTGCCAAGGGGCTCCCATAATAACAAGGGCCGATGTTCAGTGAGCATGTACTATGTGGCAGGCATAGTTCTAAAGGCTTTGCTCGGATTATCTCACAAAGCCTTTGTGAGGTATTATTATTATTATTACGCATTTTACAAATAAAGAAACTGGGACTCGGAGAGATTAATTTTCTCACACAACTAGCAACTATTCTTCTTAGAGCTGACAGTGATCCTTTTATAAGTCAAATCACGTCACTCCTGTCCTCAGAATTCGCCAGTGAATTCTCGCTTCACTCAGAATAAAACCCAAACTCCATATCATGCCCAAGAAGACCCTGTATGATCCATCCCTCTTCCAACTCACCTACCTTATACTTTACCTCATCTCCTAATATTTGCCCCCTCAGGCCCTGGTACACTATCAGCCTATTTTTCCTCCAATGCACCCGACAAGTTCCCACCTCGGGGCCTTTACACAAGTTGTTCCCTCTGTATGTACGGGCTCACTCTTTTATTTCCTTTAGGTTTCTGCTCAAATAGGACTCCCCTAACAACCTAAAGAAAAGAGCAAACATAAACACTCTCTCTTACACACACACACACACACACACACACACACACACACACCAATCCCTTTATATACATATTTATGGGCTTATTTAGTGTCTGTCTCCACACTATTCACTGAACTATAAGCTTAATATGTGCAGGGGACTTAATCTGCTCTGCTCACTGCCCCACCCCAGGGCCCTGAACACAGAAGTTCAAAAAATGTTTAAGGAATGAATTAATCGATGAAGAAGCAAGGACTAGAGCCCAAGCTGGCCAGCGCTGGAGCCTGAGCTCTGAACCCACTGCTCCACCATTTCCCTCCCGAAAAAGAGTGTTCTCATTGGGAGGGAAGCTCGCCCAAGGCGAATTCTAAGATAACTTCTCAGAGAGCTTTAGTAAGATGGCTTGAACTTCTTACTTTATTTCCATCTGGCACTTACCTTAATTAGAATGTTTAAAGAAGTTTTATAAGGTTTAAAATCTGAGAAGAGTGTAATGACACGAAACTTCACTTCCTGCTTCGGCTTATATAGGGACTTGTCTGTTTGAATGAAGACAGTCATTCTCTTGGTCTCGAATGATAAACGCGTACTATTAGAGAATAAGATCTCATCCTGGGCACGTCCAGTTACACGTAGCTCATAAATCCCATCTGCGCTGTTCAGGGGTAGCTGGAGAAAATGAAGAGATCAGGCATTCTCATTACTTTACCTCAAAATTGTTTTTAATTATGTTAGAATAGAAAAATTTTTATATTTTAAGTTTCCTTATTTTATTGAGAGAGAGAGCGAGCAAGCAGGGAAGGAGCAGCGAGAGGACAGAGAAAGAATCCCAAGCAGACTCTGCACTGTCAGCGCAAAGCCAACCATCAGGCTCGAACCCATGAACCATGAGATCATGACTTGTCCAAGAGTCAGACACTCAACTGACTTGAGCCACCCAGGCACCCCACGAATAGAAAATTTAAATCTATAGTATTATTAAAAGTAATTGCCATGTTGAAAAAATGTCCCTCACTAGGCACCAATGTTAAACAATTTGTTTTCTCTCTTAACATCCTGTAGTTTTCTCTCCCGTTAAATTGCAGGGTTCTCAGCATGGAGGGCTCAGCACCAGTCACCTTGTCATTTCCCAGTCCAAGTGCATATTCTTCCTAACAGTCACTGTGGGTCAGAATAGCTAATGTCTTTCAACACTGTTTCTATGCCTCCCTTTTGAGGCAGTCAACTGGCAAAAAGCACAATTTGCACAAGACTTGTTTCTTGCTGTATCTCTCTCTCTCTCTCTCTCTCTCCCTCTCTCTCTCTCCCTCCCTCTCTCTCTCTCTCTCTCTCTCTCTCTCTCTCCCCCCCTCTCTCTCTCCTCCCTCTCTCTCTCTCTCTCTCTCTCTCTCTCTCTTTTCTACAGGGCGCTCTCTTCCTGCATCCTGCACTTCCCAGGAAGTCCCGGGAAGGAGGGGGCTGATGCTGCTTTCCTACTACTATTACCAACAGGATTCCCAGCTTCCAGCATTATCAGATTCGAAGCCATACTCAGCAGTTTACGACTGCAGTGTCATTGTACGACCAGCCTTCAGGTGGATGCTCTTACTAACACCATTTTATACAGAAGGAACCTGGGGTTTGGAGGAGTTTGGGAAGCTGCTCCAGGTCACTAGCTGAGATTCAAACCCAAGGTGAGCTATACTATTTTAATAAAAGCTGCCATGTGGTGTCTTTAAAACATGTCTGACAATTCTCTGACTCTCTGTCCTTCAAAATGTAGAGCCTCATTCCCCAGTCCCAAGGACTTCTTTCGTCAGAACATTTAGGGTAACCACGAAGGTTCCCAGGAGCAGGGCCTTTCAGTTATAAAGTCAAGACAGTCCCAGGTAAACTGGGATGAGTCGATCACCTTAAATTGCCTGTTTTCTCAAGAAAAGAATGAAGCTGTGTTAGAGAAAGGATGGCTTCTGCCTGGTTCTCTTTCTCTCTGGGATTCTTCGCTCTGGGGAAATCCAGCTGCCATGTGAGGAGGACACTGGAGAAGTGGAGAGGCCCATACAGGGAGAAACTGAAGCCTCCTGCCAGCACCCGCCACCAACTTGACAGCCATATGAGTGAACTACCTTACAGAGGATCCCCGACCTACTGAAGCCTTCAGGTGACTGACACCCTGACTGTAGCCCTGTAATAGCCCAAGGCTTTGGGATAATCGGTTTTATGCCAAAGCTTTGGGATAATCAGTTACCCCAACAGCACACCTGACTTTTAGTTGGCTTTCTTGATAATAAACCTGAGGTTCTGAAACTAAATTCTGGCTCATGTTGGCAAATAAATTTTGTCCACAGAAAGCTCAGAGATCTTCCAGTAATAGCGGCTACCTTGAAGCTCCACAATATGGATGAGAATATGAAGAAAATGTAACAAACCCCAATAAAATGGTCAACAAAAAATATTTAGGGAGAAAAGTACTGATGTCCACAATTTACTTGGAGACACATTTTAAAAGTAAGATGAATTAGGGGCGCATGGGTGGCTCAGACAGTTAAGTATCTGACTCTTGGTTTCGGTTCAGGTCATGATCTCATGAGTTGGAGCCCTGCATTGGGCTCTGCGCTGATAGCGTGGAGCCTGCTTGGGATTCAATCTCTCCCTCTCTCTCTCAGCTCCTCCTTGGCTTGCTTTCTCCCCCTCTCTTAAAAAATAAGTAAATAAACATAAAAGATTTTTAAACTTAAGATGAATTAATGGATGGAGAGACAGACGGATGGATAGATATGGAATAGAGCAAGTATAGCAAAGTGTTAATGATAGATTCTGGGTGATGGGTACAGAAGCGCTCACTACAAAATTCTTTCAAGTTTTTGTATATTGGGAAAAAAACCTTAATAAAATGTTAGAAAGAACAATCATAGAAAGAACAATCAGTAGCATCACATTACATAATTTCTAGTGCCAATTTTGGCTTTTATTCAATAAATATTTATTGAGTACCTCCTAGCTCCAAGTCATTCTAAGTCCTTGAATATAACATGAGCCAAAGATGTGTGCCCTAGTAAGGCTAAAAGTCTAGCTTGGAACTTGCATTCTTATATCCTATTTTCTCAAATGATACTTCAGTTTTCAGATTATTTTAAATAGATATTTTAATACTATAAGAAGAAAATTATATATGCCAGCATATCATATACGTGACAAAGATTCATAAATACTTTCTATTTAAAATATGATATTCGATGGGATTGCTTTTTATGATTTGGATACAGTTTGATCATTTTTAGTGGCATAGAAGCTCCAGAACTGATAGTAGATTGAAGATTTATGTCAAATTAATAATGCAGAGGCTCAACACTAAAGAGGCCTACTTAACCATGAGGCCACCAAATAAAGAAGCAGAAATAACACAAATGTGTCAAAAATATTCTCTGTGCCCTACTCCATCCTCCATCAGGGAGCTGGCACCACCTCAGGAGGAGATGGTACTATCTTTATGCTGCTTTCAGCTACCCCAAGTAATTTGCTCTTTTAACTGCCCTGTTGGAAACCCTGCCCACCCTCCATATGTAAGATTTAGGTAATTCGGGATCCTCAAAGCCTCGGTGTTAATCCCAGGGCTGGAAAGTCAGTGATTACAAATGAATCTGGTGTATCAGTAGACCAGAGGTGACTCCATAAACCATGAGGCATCACCATATGCCTCGCAGTGTCACCGTGTAGTTTGCATGGCACTATCGATGCCGAGCTGTAGTAGAGACCTGGGCCCTCCATTCTTGACAGTAGAGGGACATAATGTGAAAGAGAATGAAGAAAATAGTGTCGATTTTAAGCAATCTTTATGAAGGTTTTTCTCTGTACCAGACCTAGAATGGGTTGTAACCTGCTCCCCACAGTGGAGAGGACACCAGAAGGTAATAAAAGCTCTTGTATTTCTACTGATCAATTGCCTTCTGCCTTCTTGGGGTCATGGTTACTGAAAGAGTTCCCAGAATTGGTAATAAAGAGGTTCCCTTATCAGAGATTTCCCTGTCTCTTATACAAGAACCAATCAGTTACCCACAGGGATTTTGTAGTTTTACATGTTGAGCTGAGAGCAGAGGGCTGGAGAAAGATACAGTTCCCACGGATGGACACTGTCCGGCAGCAGTACAATATCAAGGGGCTATCTTGATCAAGTATCAATTGGTATCTGAGTGGGACATGCTAAATTCTCATTATGGTAATTCTATTCTGTGTGTGTATGTATGTGTATATATATATGCAAATTTTCTGAGTAAATGATTGCTCTTTGCCCAGGGTATTTAAGGCAGGTACACTCAAAAAGATGCTTGGTGAGGGGCTCCTGGGTGGCTCAGCCAGTGGAGTGAGTGGCTCTTGGTTGGGGTTGTGAGTTCAAGCCCCATGTTGGGTGTAGAGTTTACTTAAAAATAAAATAAAAATTGGGGCACCTGGGTAGCTCATCCGCTAAGCGTCTGACTTCAGCTCAGGTCATGATCTCATCGCTCGTGAGTTCAAGTCCACATCGGGCTCTCTGTTGTCAGCATGGAGCCCGCTTTGGTTCCTATCTCCCTCTTTCTCTCCCCTCCCCAGCTCATGCTTTCTCTCTGCCTCAAAATTAAATAAAAACATAAAAAAATTGTTTTAAGAAGAATAACAATTTTAAAAGGATCCTTGGTGGACAAGGAACTAATCTGGGATGATTAAAACCATTTCACCTTCTCTGAAAGATCAGTTATCAAGGAAACTGAGACAACAAAATAGGATTTATCCTACTCTATTTCATTAATAATGCCAGTTACTAAAAGTAGTAGAGATTTCAAATAACTTTCAAAATAAAATTGAGGAATTTAAGATGACAGTTTCTACTAAAAATACATTTTAAAAATATTAATTATACGTAAAATAAACTTCAAAAACATTAACTTTAAAAACCCCTCCCTCATGTTAAGTTGGATTTATTTACAGAGAATAAAAGAAATTTCTCCTAGCATATATTGTGCAAAAACAACCTTTATCTTAAGCATCAATTGTTTTTTTTACTTCTTATTTAAAAGCTGATTGTAGTGTATCAAAAATAGAAACAATGAGCTAATCAGATAGTAAAAACACATTTGTTTTAATGCAGTCAAAATATTTACATTTTACAGCAATAATTCATGAGAACCTCAAAAAATAATCTGAAATATTACAAACATCAGAACACAAGTACATATTCTGAAAGCTGAGCCTATTTTAACTGACAACTCATAACAATACAGAACTTTCTGTTTTTGCCAAGCATTATCAAATTTTCCCAGACACGCTTTACGATTGAGTCTTTAAATTTTTGTTTTACTGGAAAAAGAATATAGTCCTAAATATAATGTCTAAGAAAGATTTCAATAGATAATTGCTATATCTATATACAATAGAAATGGCCTTACTAGGAAAGACAAATACAGGAAGTTAGAGTTAGTATTTCTCATAGGTAAGGCTTAGAGCAATAATAGCAGCCAAAGACCAGCTAATGATAGTTTGGACGACAGACAGTTGTACTTTAAGCTATGGTTCCTGAACTTAAATCCCACCCTCTTCTGCTACAGGATAATTCTATTACACAGGACTTATTTTAATCTTCTCATTGGAATATTCTTCCAACAGCATTGTGGCCAGCATCTATTATTTTAGGGTACATAAACACAATGCAATGTTTTATTATCACTGAGATAGGGCTTTCCCCCCATTTCCACCTGCTTTGCCTCTCTTTCTCTACTTCCTATTCAACAATAGAAAAGCAGTTATATTTCTTGGGAGGGAAAGCACAAACATCATAGGTAAGAAACAAGAGCTATGGAATATAAGTAATTTTTACAAAGTACTGTTTGGGAGCACTATATTCTCTGGGAATATCAACACCACCCCTGAAGAAATGAATGTGGTTTCTGAGTGTGCTTCATAAGTAACCTTCAAGAAGTAATGGGGGAACCTGGCTCCTCAGCTAATGCTAATCCCACATTAAGTATGTAAAGTGTCAGCTCTAAAGTTGTTAAAAAGAAACCACAGGCCCAAGGTGGAGTCATTTGCTCCCAGAACAGTAAATCAGGACTTAACTGCAGTTTCAGCCTCTCCGGGAGTATAATTTTAGGCCAATCAATCTGGAACTTTCTGACAAGTACCAATGAGGTAATCTGTCACATGGGCCCTCTCCCCCCACCCCCACCCCATCCAAAGGAAGATGAGGTAATCCGCAGGATAAGACCCCCTGCCCTTCCCCCTAAGGGAAGTCTCCTTGCCTGGAACAATCCTTTCTTTTCTTTTGCTAATAACTTCCTTACCCCACCTTCCTGCCTACAAAAACCTTCCATATTGTACAACTCTTTGGAGCTCCCCTCTTTTTGCTAGATGGGATCCTGCCCAATTCATGAATCCTTCATAAAGCCAATTAGATCTTCAAATTTACCGGGTCAACTTTTGTTTTTTAACAACATCATTAGTCAACTGTTCTCAGGAAAGTATACCTAATTGCATCTCTTGTTACATGCTGTGGTCTACTTTCTCTATTGTACATTCAGAGTGTGAAGCTCCAAAACAAAACATGGTAATAAAAGTACAGACTTCCAAAGCAAAGCTATGAGAAGCAGGATCAGTTCACAGACAGCATTTAATCATCAGGTTTTATGACTTTCTCAACAAAATAATAACCCCTTTCCACTTCCATAGCAATTTTACAGCACTTTCACATCTCATTTCACCTCTAGGGTAAAGCACCCCCTATGAAGGAGGCGGTTTCTTTATCCCCTTTTCCAGAGCTAGGACGAGGGTGAGGTGAGTGAGGCCCTTGCCTTTGGTGCAAAACTTAAGGAGGTGGCAAAAACATCGGTAATCAAGATAAGTTAATGTTTAATATTTTAAATATTTTAAAACAGAAAAGGTAATGCAAAAAATTAAATTACGAACAAAAAAATGTTTTGAACAAAGACAGGATCAGAATCACCCACGTATCAGGCTTCAATATGGCTCAGCGTGACCCTACACTTTCTAGGACAGGGAAACTGAGGGGCGAACTGTTAATTACACACTCAAAACATTAAGGTTCAGGAAGGCAGAAGCAGCATCAAACCAGCTCAAGTTTCTGTGGCAACAGTCCAGGAAGGTTTCCCTCGGTGAACCTCCCTGTTTCACAAGAGGAAAATCTCTGCTCTAAGTTTGAAGAAGCTAATAACCGATCTCCCTGAAATAACATTTTTTTAACATTTTTTAATGTTTATTCATTTTTGAGAGAGAGTGGGACGGAGGATCCAAAGTGGGCTCCAGGCTGACAGCAGAGAGCCAATGTAAGGCTCAAACTCACAAACTGCGAGATCATGACCTGAACTGAAGTCGGGCACTCAACAGTGAGCCACCAAGCAACGCTGAGATAACATTGTTCTTAATTTAAAGGTGAAACTAAACTCAAATCAAACTCACAAGAAATGCATATTGATACAAAAGTCAACAAAATATTTGTTTATTTGTCTCACCAATGCAATGTATATTTCTGAAACCAAATTTTTTTAAATGGATACTTACTGATGGAAGAGTAAGTGTCTTGAAAGAGCCTAAAAGCAAAACAAGGAAGAAAATAGAGTCACAATTTGAATATGATGATATAATACAAAACTCCCAAGACTGTCCTAATACTCTTTCAGATATAGAAAGAATCATAAGCTTACAGAATCACAAACTTATTTGGTCAAAATGAAACAATTTTATTAAAGCCCAGAACGCCTGAGAGATTATTACATATCCTTGTGCCAAAGAATTAAGGAAAGCGAAGCCAGACTTAAAAGGCTATCAGTGGGTGAACCCCCCAAAAATTAGTTTAAGTTCTGCTTCTCTTTTCCATTATGATTTTTGTTGTCATTGTTGCTGCTGCTCTTATTGCTGTTTTAAGGTTATACACATTTGAGGGACACTTCCATCGGTGTTGACAAAGAACCTAAGGTTTATTTCTTACATTCTCAGACCCTCATGATAAAAGAAGAAAAGGAAGACATTAGTCATGTCAGGGGTGAGCTGGGACTCATAACTGACTCACTGGTATTAGTGTGATGCAGACTTTTTTTCATGTAAAGTTTCTAAACATAGGACTGCTAATTTAACTCATGCCAATTTCTCATCAGATCTAATTATTTCAAGGGAAAAAAATGTTTCAAGTTAAAAACAAAAGAATACTTATCCAAAGTTCCCATTTAAGTGACATGAGTTCAAAAGTGGTGACAGACCCTCAGTTCCTTCATTTAAGAAATATTCTTGAATATTTAAGAAATTTTTACCACAATGAACAAGACAACATGGTCCCCGTCCTCCTGGAAGCCACATGTGTCTATCCCAGGGACAGACGGATGCCAGAGCACAGCACAGTACAGAGCAGGAGTTACACAAGTGATCTCCGGAATTAGACTGTATCAGTTCTATACTGAATCAATCATGGGCTCACCCCATCCTTGGAAAAGTCACCTGATTATCCAGCCTCCATTTTTTCAACCGGAACATGAGCCTGCTAATAACAGTACCAATCTCACAAGGTGATTGTGAAGAGTAAGTATGTTGATACCTATAAAGTGTATAGAGAACAGTCTCTGGCACACAGGAAACACTGGATAATTGGAAGTCATTATAGTGCCAGAAACCTTGAAGAGATGTCCATTGGGGATGTCAGCAGGCCTCTGCAGCGAGGTCTTCAAATTTTTATCATGGAGCACTGAGTCCATTAGTACATATGACCAATGTCAAGTTCGATGATAAAGTTATATATGTGTACTTTCTCAACCAAAATATGAAATATTAGAAAACCTTAATTCCTCAGTTTTGCTCAGTAAAATAAAAAAATGAAAGCTAACACATGTTCTGCCTCCACTCTTATAAATGGTCTTGCGCAATCCCCAATATGTGTACACCCTCTTTGAAGACCACTGCCCCAATGGGCCTCCATGAAATACAAATATGTTTTCAGCAGCAGATAAGCAATTCATTAAAATCATTCTTCCCTTAGCACAGATCAGTTTGTCCAATAACTGTCACCACAGGAAGCAAAGAGCAAGACTCTTAAATAATAGGACATTGGACAAAAAGTGTCTTGAAAAGGTGAAGAATGAGAAATGACTGAACAAATACAACTCAACATGGAAGGGCTGCCATAAAGATAGGGCAGAGACCACCTCAGAGGGATCAGAGGAAGGCACCTAGAGAAGATGATGCCAGAGTCTAGGGTTGCAGGATAAGGGGAAATTAGCCAGATGAGAAAGGAAGGGAAGAGTTTCGGGCAGAGCAGCGGCAAGCACAAAAGAGTGGCCGTCAGCATGAGTCTACGGAAGCAAAGAGCCGGCTGAGAGGATTATAGAGATGAGGCTGGACCGGATCACAAAAGGCCTTTTACACAGCGTGAGTCTTCGCCAGGATCATCCCAGGTTCTGCTGCTCTCCCGGCATCCTGGTTTAGCATTTGTCCTGAATCTTTTCGGTGTAGCAGATATTAATATGAGATGAGTTTAATTTGCACAAGATTTAAACTTTGAAATACTGTAATCATGCTTTGGGAATATCTCAACTTGTGGGAAGAAACCTCTCATTAAGTTCTTATTTTGGGGATGGGCATATGCTATACTGAACTGAAGTGAAACTGAGAAGCCCTACGACATTGCAGCAACTAAACTTGGTGAGCCATTCAAAAGCACCATAAATACAGACAATTTACTAGACAAGTTTTGTGTTATAAAAATATTTGCTGAAAGGAGTCATAGTACTCTCCAGGCAAAGACACACTCTGTAACATATTTGAACTGAAACATTTAAACAGTTCAATATGGGGGAAAAGATGGAATTGAGAATATCCCCCACACAGCAGAATTTGCACTGATCTTAACATGTACCTCAGCATATGTGAAGAGAGTGTGTTCTCAATTAAAAATATACCAACAGTGCGAATCCCTATCAAAATAACACCAGCATTCTTCACAGAGCTAGAACGAACAATGCTAAAATTTGTATGGAACCAGAAAAGACCCCGAATAGCCAAAGCAATCTTAAAAAAGAAAACCAAAACTGGAGGCATCACAATCCTGGACTTCAAGCTGTGTTATAAGGCTGTAATCATCAAAGACAGTATGGGGGTGCCTGGGTGGCTCAATTGGTTAAGCGGCCGACTTCAGCTCAGGTCATGATGTCACGGTCTGTGGGTTCCAGCCCCGCATCGGGCTCTGTGCTGGCAGCTCAGAGCCTGGAGCCTGCTTCGGATTCTGTGTCTCCCTCTCTCCCTTCCCCTGCTCACGCTCTGTCTCTATGTCTATCAAAACTAAATAAACGTTAAAAAAAATTTTTTTGAATAAAAAAAAAAGATAGTATGGTACTGGCACAAAAACACTCAGATCAATGGAACAGAATAGAGAACCCAGAACAGAAATGGACCCACGAACGTATGGCTAACTAATCTTTGACAAAGCAGGAAAGAATATCCAACAGAATATATAACAAATATCCAGAATCTCCACCAAACGGGGCTGGGAAAACTGGACAGCGACATGCAGAAGAATGAACCTGGACCACTTTCTTACACCATACACAAAAATAAACTCAAAATGGATGAAAGACCTAAATGTAAGACAGGAAACCATCAAAATCCTACAAGAGAAAGCAGGCAAGAACCTCTTTGACCTTGACTGCAGCAACTTGCTATTCAACACATCTCCGGAGGCAAGAGAAACAAAAGCAAAAATGAACTATTGGGACCTCATCAAAATAAAAAGCTTCTGCATAGCAAAGGAAACAATCAGCAAAACTAAAAGGCAACCAACGGAATAGGAGAAGATATTTGCAAACGACATATCAGATAAAGGGTTAGTATCCAAAATCTATAAAGAACTTATCAAACTCAATACCCAAAAAACAAATAATCCAGTGAAGAAATGGGCAAAAGACGTGAATAGACACTTCTCCATAGAAGACATCCACATGGCCCACTGACGATGAAGAAATGCTCAATCACTCATCATCAGGGAAATACAAATCAAAGCCACAATGAGACACCACCTCACACCTATCAGAATGGCTAACATTAACAACTCAGGCAACAACAGATGTTGGTGAGGATGCAGAAAAAGAGGATACCTTTTGCACTGCTGGTGGGAATGCAAACTGCTGCAGCCACTTTGGAAAACAATATGGAGATTCCTCAAAAAATTAAAAATAGAACAACCCTACGACCCAGCAATTGCACTACTAGGTATTTATCCAAGGGATACAGGTGTGCTGTTTCATAGGGGTACATGCACCCCAGTGTTTATAGCAGCACTATCAACAAGAGCCAAAGTATGGAAAGAGCCCAAATGTCCATCGACAGATGAATGGATAAAGAAGATGTGGTATGTATATACAATGGGGTATTACTCGGCAATCAAAAAGAATGAAATCTTGCCACTTGCAACTATGTGGATGGAACTAGGGGGTATTATGCTAAGTGAAATTAGTCAGTCAGAGAAAGACAAATATCATATGACTTCACTCATATGAGGACTTTAAGATACAAAACAGATGAACATAAGAGAAGAGAAGCAAAAATAATATAAAAAACAGGGAGGGGGACAAAACATAAAAGATTGTTAAATATAGAGAACAAACAGAGGGTTGCTGGAGGGGTTGTGGGGGGGGATGGGCTAAAGGCATAAGGGGCATTAAGGAATCTCTCCTGAAATCACTGTTGCACTATATGCCAACTAATTTGAATGTAAATTAAAAATTAAATAAACTAATTAAAAATAATAATACAGTGCTAAAACAAATATATATATATATATATATATATATATATATATACCAACAATGAACAAGTGGAATTTAAAATTAAAAACAACACCATTTACATTAGCACCCTAACAAAGAAGTACTTAGGTTTAAACCTAACAAAATGGTTACAAGATCTATATGAGAAAATTACTCTCATAAATGAAATCAAGGAAGGATGAAATAAATGGAGAGAAATTCAATGGTCACAGATAGAAAGACTCAATATTGTCAAGACATAAGTTCTTCCCAACTTAATCCATAGATTCAATGCAATCTTAATCAAAATCTCATAAAGTTATTTTATGGACATCAACAAACTGACTCTAAAGAGTATACGGAGAGGCAAAAGACTCAGAATAGCCATTACAACATTGAAGGAGAACAAAGTTGGAGGATTGATGCTACCAACTGCAAGACTTACCTTAAAGCTACAGTAACCAGGGGTGCCTGAGTGGCTCAGTCGGTTAAGTGTCCCACTTCGGCTCAGGTCATGATCTCACAGTCTGTGAGTTCAAGCCCCGCATCGGGCTCTGTGCTGATAGCTTGGAGCCTGGAGCCTGCTTCAGATTCTGTGTCTCCCTCTCTCTCTGCCCCTCCCCTGATCATGCTTTGTCTCTCCTGCTCTCAAAAATAATTAAAACATTAAAAAAAAAAAAAAAGCTACAGTAACCAAGGCAGTGTGGTCTTGGCATAGGAACAGACAAATTGATTAATGGAACAAAAGACCGAGCCCAAAAATAGACCCTACTAATATGGTCAAATGATCTTTGACAAATGAGCAAAAGCAATCCAATGGTGCAAAGGCTGTCTCTTCAACAAATAATGCTGGAACAATGGACACCCACATGCAAAAAAGTGAATCTATACAGACCTTACCCCCTTCAGAAATATTAACTCAAAATAGATCATAGACTTAAATATAAAATGCAAAACTATAAATTCCCTAGAATATAGCATCAAAGAAAATCTAGATGACCTTGGTCTTTTTAGGTGTAACACCAAAGATACAATCCATTAAAGAAATAATTCATAAGCTGGACTTCATCAAAATTAAAAACTTCTTATGCAAAAGACAATGTTAAGACAATGAGAAGGAAACCTACAGACTAGAAGAAAATGTTTGCAAAAGATACATCTGATAAAGAACTATAATCCAAAGTATACAAAGAACTTTTTTTTTTAATTTTTTTTACTGTTTATATTTCAGAGAGAGAAAGAGAGAGCAAGCAGGGGAGGGCAGAGAGAGGGAGATACAGAATCTGAAGCAGGTGCTAGGTTCTGAGCTATCAGCACAGAACCCAATGGCCCAATGTGGGGCTTGAACTCATGAACTGCGAGATCATGACCTGAGCCGAAGTCAGATCCTTAACCAACTGAGCCACCCAGGTGCCCCCTACAAAGAACTTTTAAAACTCAACAATAAGAAAACAAATAACTCAACTAAAAAATGGGCCAAAGTATTAACAGACAACTTAGCAAAGATATACAGATGCCAAGTAACCATAATAAAAGACGCTCCACATCATAGGGAAATGCAAACTAAATGGTAAGCTACCAGCGCACTGGCATCACTCACTGACAACATCAAATGCTGGCCAGGATGTGGACCAAGAGGAGCTCTCACACACTGCTGGTTTGCAACGTAAAATGGTACAGCCACTTAAGAAGGCAGTTTGGCAATTTCTTACAAAACTAAACATACTTTTACCATACGATCCAGCAATCACATTTCTTGGTATTTACTCAAAAGATTTGAAAACTTAGAACCACACAAAAATCTGCACACAGATATTTACAGCAGCTTCAGTGATAATTGCCAAAGCTTGGAAGCAAACAAGTTTCTTTCAGTTGGTAAATGGATAAATAAACTGTAATACATACAGACAATGGAATATTACTCAGCTCTAAAAAGAAATGAGCTATCAAGTCATGAAAAGACATGGAGGAACCTTAAGTGCTTATTACAAAGTCAAAGAAGCCAATCTGAAAAGGCTACATACTGTGTAATTCCAACTGAATAACATCTGGAAAAAGCAAAACTATGGATACAATAAAAAGATCAGGTTGCTGCAAGGTGGCATGGAAAGGTTTTCAGGGAAGTGAAAACAGTCTGTATGATATTATAATGATGGATATACGCCATTATACATTTGCCAAAACCCAACACAACAGTCTGTAGCCATAATGGCTATTAAAATGAGCAACTGAAATGTGCTACAAATGTAAAATATACCCTATATTTGTAAGACCTTAAATATATATATATATATATATAAACTATCTCATAATAATTTTATAATGACTATGTGTTGAACTGATAATATTTTATGAATTATTGGGTTAAAGAAAAAATATGATTAAAATTAATTTTTTAATTATTTTTTTAAGTAGACTTCACTCCTAGTACTGAGCCCAGCACATGGCTCAAACTCACCACCGTGAGATCAAGACCCGAACTGAGATCAAGAGTCACACGTGACGTAAGTGACGGAGCCACCCAGGCACCCCTAAAATTAATTTTACCTCAATTTTCTTTTACCTTTTTTTAAGATTTTATTTTTAAGCAATCTCCACAGCCAACATGGGGCTAGAACTCACGACCCCAAGATCAAGAGTTGCATGCTCCACCAACTAGACCAGTCAGGCACTCCCTTTTTTTAAACCTTTTTAATGTGGTTACTAGAAAATGCTGTTATAGTAGCACCATGTTTCTATTGGACAATGTTGGTGTAGAGAATGGAAGATTTACGTTCTTGTTTAGAAGCGATAAAACAACCAACAGATCTGACTGCATACAATTTTTAAATTTGGTGAATAAAGTAATATAGATACTATTTATAGTGTTATAAAAGCATCACATTATTAGCTGATCTAATCTGCATCATAATCTTATTAAATAGTATTATCCTTCTTTTACAAATGAGAACCCTGAGTCACAGAGATATTAAGTGACTTGCCCAAGGTCATACAGAAAAGAAATAACAGAGCCAAGATTCTAACACAAGCAGCCTGGCTCTTGGATCTGAGCTGTAAATCACAACTCTCAGGACACCTGGGGGCCTCAGTTGGTTAAGCGTCCAACTTCCGCTCAGGTCATGATATCACGGTTCATGAGTTCGAGCCCCACATCGGGCTCTCTGCTGTCAGCTAGAGACACTTCAGATCCTCTGCCTCCCTCTCTCTCCGCCTCTCCCCCAATGGTGCTTTCTCTCTCTCTATCTCAAAGACAAATAAACATTTTTTTAAAAAATCACCACTCACAGGACAAGAATGGCAGCTGTACCTTTGTTCTTTTACTCTACATCCCTTTGATTAGTGTCAAGGTTCCCGAGCCTAGAGAGCCTCTTTGTGCATGTTATCACCACTCAAAATCTCCATTACCTCAGACTCCTCTCCTCAGCTCTATGCTAGTCATCAGAGAACCTCTTTCATCCATGTTTCTTCCAACTTAGTTACCCTATAAGTACCGAAGAAGCAGGGCTAATTTTAAAATAATTCATGTTTATGAACTTCTGAAAACTATATAAAAACTTGAAAATTTCCCGACTCTCTTATATCACTTCTTCACACCAGTTTTGATACATTTGAGGTTAATTTCAAGATCTGAAAAATCCCTCTTCAAAGGAAAGTTAAATAATCACATCTGCCTATGGTTGGGATCCCAGGGAAGTCAATTCTGAGATGGTGATTAAAGTACAAGTGGTTTGGGGAGCACGGGGTGGTTCTGCTGGTTAAGCACCCACTCTTGGTTTCTGCTCAGGTCAGGTGATCTCACGGTTGTAAGATCGAGCACTGCTTTGGGCTCTGTGCTGGGTGTGGAGCCTGCTTGGGATTTTCTGTCTCTCTGCCCTCCCACCCCCCATTCAAGCACTTTCTCTCCCTCCCTCCCTCTCTCTCTCTCTCTCTCTCTCTCTCTCTCTCTCTCTTTCAAAATAAACTTTTTATTTTTTAAGTGCAAGTGGAGTGCTCTTGGGATCAGCACCTGGAGAAGGGAAAGGAAGGAGACAGGACTGGGGAGAGAGGGAGGCAGAGCTACAATGCGGGCTCCAGAGGTGTCCACAAGAGGCGCTCAGGAGCAGCCACGATCCCTGAGAACTGTCCCGAGTCAGGGGGGAGGGAGCTGGACACTCACCCAAGGAGGGGTGCCCCTGGGGCAAGGCGGTTCTCTTTAGCAGAGGCAATTCCCAAAGGGGGCTGCCTGTGAGGGCAGGCTGTGGCAACATGGCCAATAGCTAGAGGGAATGAGTCCTTCTTCCCTGAAAGGCTCCATCTGGGTAGTTACAGCACAGCATCCACCACAATATCTCACATTAGAATAAAAGCAAAAAACTTAAGCTGCAGAAAACTGGGTCCCAGCAAACCAGTACCCTCGATTATTGAGAGGTATTTATTTCTCATTACTTTTGGATAAATCATCAGGGTTGACTATTTTGTCAGCCCGGTGACTTGGAGGAAACAATGTGCTTCCTTTCCATCATGGACTGACACGTTGTCTACCTCCCATCACCACCAGATTTACAAAGACTGTGTGTGTGTGTGTGTGTGTGTGTGTGTGTGTGTGTGTGTGTGTGTGTGTGTGTGTGTGTTAGGGCAGGCGGCGGGGGATTTATTTTTATCTAAGTGTGACACCAAACAAGGAGAAAGTAACAAACATCTGTGAATCTACAATCCAAATAAATCTAGTAGGTTGATTAATTGGAGGGCAAGCATTTCAGCAATTCAAGACCAGCTACCTTTTTTTTTTTTTTTTTTTTTTTTTTTTAGTGTAGATCTTTTTGGTCAAACTTTTGAGGGGTTTTCTCATTAGAGAAAAATTGGAAGAGGAGGTTGACTGCAAGCCTGGGTCCCACTACTCTGACACATGACAGTGTCTGTGCACAGACCCAGGAAAGACACAGCCAGAAACAGAAACTGCCCCCAAAAGCAGCAGTGTCGGGGCAGACCCACACCTAATTCTTGCTGGAGTCAGGGAGTGGCTCAAAGGATTTGTAGAGAGATCCAATTTAAAGCCCACTCACTGCTCTTGTGTGTCCTTATTAAAAGGTCGACTTTAAGTACTTGACATTTTTTTCAACTTGTGTTCCCTCTAAATTTACAAACGCAGCTTGGAATTTCCTAGGCACTTACTAAGCCTTATGTGGAAGTCCTAACATTCTAGAAATAATTTACACAGCCAAAATATAAAACTGGAAGCAGAGTGATGGGAGTGTAGATGAGGAATAGTAATCTCTTTCCGTACTGTTGCTAGGTTGAAGATTAAATAGACAGAGTTAGCAAATTGTTGTGACCACTTCTGCTCCCTTTTAGCAAGGTTCCACTCAGACACGGGAAACCGTCCCCCTCTCTTGAAACACTGCATGGCACTCCTAAATCGCAGACTAAAGATCCTCTCTGTTATGTAAAGTCTTTCTCAACATTACTATAGATAAGTCTGTAAAACTCAGGTCATTTTTGTGTATAACCAGAGAAAGTCAATCTCCAAACCCTTTCAGATGCTTTCGCCTTCCCAACGCTGCCGAAGCCACTCAAAAGAAACCTTGTTTTAAGGCTTCGCACTTGGCACAAGCCTGAGAGCTGGCCGTTTGATTTACAAATAAAGTCAAGCTATTTTTAAGTTGTGTAATAAGCATACACAAAAACTAACCTTCCCTTAACTTTTTAAACACACTCTATAATACCATATGCTGCCTCTTCTGACATCTGTGCTCAGCAAATAGCTCTGCAGAGAATTGCTGAAGGGAAGGGTGGTATATAATTGGAAATTCAATAGGTCCAGAAATATTCTCTATGAAAAAAAAAAGAAACAGCTTTTCCACCATATATGTGTGTATATGCATGCATAATATATGTGTGTACATATGAACATGTATATATACATATATATATATATATACTTTTTTTTCAACTTTTGTTTCCGTTAAATTTACAAATGCCGCTTGGAATTTCCTAGGCAAATACATATATATATATATATATATGCCTGACTTAGTATTTACAGCTTAATTATTTTTGGCAGCTCTCTGCTACTCAGTAATATATAGTTATAAACTTAAGTATATTACTTTCTTTGCTGAAAACTTTGACCTCTTTAACAATTTATTAAATATTCTTATTATTGGGCATTTTCTTTGATCACAGACAGTGAGAAATGGGGTTTTCTACTCCAAATCCATGGAAGAGAAAACCTTAAAATATCCTTCTGCTTCACAGTTTAATGTCACTTTAACATTAAGTAACCCTTCACTGAATTCAATCTATACAGAAAAAACAAGCATTTCAAGTAAAACAAAACAAATCTCCTTTGGTCCCATGTATACTCTTTTAACTTTTTTTTCTCTCCTGCCTCTCCTTACTTACAAACATCTCAATAAACACAGGTTTCAAAAATAATGTTTTGTTCCATTTAGACCACTGAGTATAAACAGGTCAAACAAAACCCACTAAAAGTAAAATAAATAAAAGGGTACAGTATAAACCAAATGTTAGGTTCAATACATATGAAAAACCAAGAATCACACAAGGCTCTGGGCTACTAAATGTACAGAACACTTACGACGTCAGGGTTAGCAAACTATGGTCCACAGGCCAAATGTGGCCCACACCTACTTTCAAAAAGTTTGTGAACTAAAAATGGTTTTGTATTTGTAAATAGCTGGAAAAAGAAACAGAGTAATATTTCATGACACATGAAAATTATATGAATTCCAAATTTAGTGGCCATAATGTTCCATGAGGACACTCATTTATTAAGCACTATCTGTAGCTACTTTGCTGCTACAAAGACAAACAATAAAAACCATAAAGCAGCAGAACCTACCATGTTTACCATCTGGCCTTTTACAGAAAAAGTTTACTGACTCCCTATGGTATAATGCTCTTTTTAGGGAGATTTCCTCCTTTTTCAAGGGATAAGGAATAAGGTTGAAGGCCCACTCGAAGTCAGAATCAAAGTGCCTAGGTAGCTCAGTCGGTTAAGTGTCCAACTCTTGATTTCAGCTCAGGCCATGATTTCACTGATTTCACAGCTTGTGAGTTTGAGCCCCACGTCGGGCTCTGCACTGGCAGCTCGGAGGTTGCTTGGGATTCTCTCTCTCCCTCTTTCTGCACCTCCCCAAATAAGTAAATAAACCTAAAAAAAAATTCAAAGTGCCATCAACAAAGACCTGGCCCGATGCCACAGCATGTGCTCAGAAGGGTGGCATCAGTACGAACATTTGATACTAGGAAATGCTTCGTACAACACAGCTGACATTCTCCAGGGTTTAGTATGTGCCAGACACTATGATACATGTTCTAAAGAAGTACACTAAAAAAAGAAAAAAGAAATGGGCAAAATTAATTTTAATAACATATTTTATTTAACCCAACGTACCCAAAATACTATCACTAAATATGTAATCAACATTAATAATTTATCAGTTTAAAAAATAATTATCAGTTTTGTTGCATGTTTTGGTATTAAGTATTCAAAATCCAGTGTTTATTTTATACTTGCAGCCCATTTCACACAAGCCACATTTCAAGCACTCAAAACCCACATGTGGCTCGTGGCTACCACGGCACGATGCAGCTCTGAACCACTGTCTCATGTAATACTCACGACAATGCTCTAAGGTAGGCATTATTATTATTGCCATCACTCAAATGAAGAAACTAAGATTAGGATGAAATGAAGTGACTTGCCCAAGGCCACTTAAGTAGTAGGAGGTAGTGCTAAGGGTTCAATTCCAATGTGGTTCTGGAGTCCCCGATCTGACCCACTGTGTCTCCCAAACTATACAGAACCGACCTGGCTATCGCTTCCAAAATATTAGTCCAAACGAAATCTCAAGTTTCCTCCCTGTCCCTCCTCTGTAGCTTAGTGCACTCCTGTGTTAGTATTTGAACACATCCACTCTTTCCCCTTTTCTCTTAGCCACGTTGTGATTACCTCAAGCCCCTGTGTAGCTCTGCAGACCATCCCTCTTCAACCCAATATTCATTCCCAGCATTCATACCATACTCCCTCTTCCCATGCCCAGGGCCAACACGGCTAATCCATCCACTCTATTCCAGTGAACCCAGACTTGACCTTGAAACCATCAATACAACACTCCAAGCAGCCTCTACCATCAACTCAAGACAGCGCATGAAATGAAACTTATTTTGCTTCCCCTTGAGGAGCCAAACATTTACCCCATCCAATACTGTGCCATATACAATTCGAAGCCTGATAAACATTTGGAATTCTCAAAATAATAATGCCCTGTCTTAACTATATTCCTGAGAAGATTTAACAAGAACTTCAGTGAAACTTAAATTTATCATAGTAAATCATTTCTGCCAGCGACATTTTCATAAATGTAAATTTCCAACATTGCCCTGCCAAAAGGAAGCTGCCAAGAGCTACCAAGCGCTCTTTAAAAACATAACTTCTTATTTGTTTCCAAGCTCTTTACCACTCTGGTTTTTAGATTAATTCATGAGTCATTTTCTTCAGAACCAAAGACCCAAGGACCTGCCCACTACCTCCCTACCCAACTTCTCCCATCAAATTTTCTTTGGCCAATTTAACTCTCATCCTTGCAAGGGAAGAAAGTCAACTCATGGCATTTCCCTAAGAAAAATGAAGAATGGAAGACATAGAGCAAGACCAGAACCCACCATAATTTCCTTCTCATCAAGTTTTGTCATTGCACCTTTGGTATGGTGATCATCTTAGCCCAGACCAAAAGATGATATATTACAATTCCACTTCTTACTCACACTGACAACCCCATGGCAATAATAAAATAACTCCCCCATCCCTTCGAGCTTCAAGTGAAGCATACTACCACCATAAATACCCCCTTTCTCTTCATTCTTCTGTGCTCCCTCCCCCAATACCAATACCAGTATCAGCCCTTGGATTCCAACATCCCACAATCCCGCAGGGACTCATTTGGACGCCACCAGGCAATATCTCCAATTCTGCGCTTCTCTCTCCAATGGGCCGCTACTTATCATGTATATCCCTACTTCCTATGAAGAGACGACCAGATGTGTATAACTTAGAGGCAGGTAAACAACTATGTTTTCCTAAAACTGTATTTCAATTTTATCCCTCAAGCTCATCCCTCAAAATATTTCTTTCCTTTAATCTCTTTCTTGCATTAAAACAAAAAGTATAAGTTTTTTTTAATGATTAATTCACTAACCTGTGGTCCTGATCCTGATCCCACCACTTTTTATCCATGAATTATCCACCCCTCCACTTTTCCAGCCACCACTTTTACCTCTCTACTGTGCATTTTGAGACCATCTATCTCTCTCCTTTAAACTGTCAAACTTTGGTAAAGAGTAGTCTACCCTCATATTTTCTCACCTCCCTTTTACTACTTAAAACTTGGCTTTTGATCCCAATATTCAACTTAAAACCATTCACTTGAGGATCACCAATGTTCTTTCCTCTGTCTTTGCCTTTTCTTCTCTGACCTTCTGGGACAGTTGGGACTATTAAAACTTCCTTTTTGTAACTTTCTTCTCTTGGCTCTGAAACATCTTACCATCTTCAATCTATCCCAGTCTCTGGCGCCTAGCTGATTTAAATCCAGTTCATTGATTTATTTTCCTTCTTCCAAGCTTCTATCATCAGTCTTGTTCCATAAGCTTTGTCTCTCTTGTGCATCTTACTTGTTCCCACCAAGACTTCGAATATTGTCTGCCTCTATAAAAACAATGCCTTAAACTCTCTCCCTAGCTGCAATTTCAAAACTATCTGCTGTACATCTCCACCCGGATGTCTCCCCAAACCTTAAAGAAGAACGTAGCATCTTTTCAGAAAACATACACACAAACCTCTATCTCCCCCATGACTGCCACTCCCAGCCATCAGCTCTTTCCTCTGGCACACCCTTCCCTCCCCTAGTATGTGAAATGACTGTTCCTACTAACTGCCAAATATATCAGCAGAAGTAGAACTTGTATGAATGGACATTTGTATAGCTCTGGATGTAAAAGGTAATGGTTCCAGACACGGGGTCACACACAAGAAGCACTATTTCCAAACCACATTGAATTTTTTATACAAAAAAGAAATAAAAATTCTCCAGTCTTCTGCATTTTAAATAGCATATGTTATCCTTCTGGAATCGCTGAACCTCCTCTAATCCTTCCTTCCTCTTATTCCCCACCGGCCCCCATTCATTCACATTCAGATACAGCAAATAACCAATAAATAATAAATTAATGAGGGGAAATGTCATTGGGCAAACAACTAGTTTCAGCATCGTAAAGCCCTCTTTACAACATAAAGGATCAAACAGTAACCCAGCCCAAATTCTTACAGGATCTGATTTCTATTTCCACCACAACCCCTCAGTGAGTCACTGGAGGAGTGACTCATTTCATGTTAGAAGAGGAGCAACACATGTTTAACTTGGAGTTTGAAGAATCAGTATGTTCACTCTCAGCTTCACTCAGTCACTGATTCATAATCAAACCCCAAAATATGCTTGTCTACCGCTTAAAATGAATCCCCAATGCTTAGAGTTGAGGGCTGCTTGAAAGCAAATGCGGAAGTCTGAGAGGGACCTCTCTCAGCTGCCATGAATCACTCTAGACTTGCAAGGGCATGTCTCTCACCCTCAGGCTTTCCAGCACTTACTTGGTCAGAAGCAATTCATGAGATGCTAAAGAGAAGTCGTTCTCATTTTAATGTGGCTAAGAATCACTTGTGATGACTGCTCAAAAAAAGTTTAGATTCCTGGACCTTACCCATGTCCTGAAGGGGGGCCATGAAGTCTACTTTTTTTTTCCCAAGACTTTATTTTAGGTAATCTCTATACCCAACACGGGGCTCAAACCCATAACCCCAACATCAAGGGTCACATGCTCCACCAACTGAACCAGCCAGGCACCCTGAGTCTGCATTTCTAATAAGTACGACTCACCCTCTGAGAAACCCAGAAACAGGATTTAGTGTTAGAAAGATCTATGAGGCTCCTAGCCCCACCCCCACTCCATGCAGAACCATTAGTCCATAAAGAGCACCTCCACCTTGAGCTGAAATAAGAAACTTGCACAAATATGCAGGTAAGCATTTTAAAACTCCTTAGCTAGCCTTATTTTCTTCCATATCAGAAAAATCAAAGTTTGCAAATATATCCTAGGTCGTACACACAGTTCTCCACATGTTAGGTCTTCCGCAGATTTCTCCATATGTTAGGAAAGTTTCCTAGAATATAATAGAAATAGACTGGACTGCAAATCTGGGGGCCTGCGATGTTTTCAGCTCTGCCACCAACAAATGATCTCACCCTGGTCAAGTCACCAAACACCATGCCTCAGTCTCCTCAGCCATAAATTGTTGACTGAATAATTTATGAATTTGCTTATCTCAGAGGTCCTATCCAGATCCAAAATTTCTATGAAGCTCCAAGCCAATTAGGTGGAGAGCTAGCATTTCATCATGACTCTTCAGATCCAGATTAGACTGCATTAGATTCAGGACTAAATCACCACAAGCAAATGTGACAATAATTTTACAGCAAGATGACTGATACAACATTGCGCTGATATCCCAAAGTAAGGCAAACAAAAAATATATCATGATCTTCCAGGCAGTATAAACCTGCAAATTCAGAACCAACAGAACCAACTTCAAATTCAGGCTTTACTATTTACCTTGCTAACTCCAGAAAGTTATTTCTTCTCTCTTAGCCTCAATTTCTTCATCTCTAAAATGAAGATAATAGTGCCTTCCTACAAGGTTACTGAAGTTAAGTATTGTGCATTAAGTCCCTGGCACTATAAAGAGATTCAATATTTAATATGTTAAATCTCTTCCCAGTTCCTCCAGGTGATGTGTCTTTTATAGGGTTCCCAGTTCAAGATCATCCCAACTGATGATTAATAATTGCCTGTCATGATTGTTGCTATTCACTTTTAATAACAATAGCTACCATTTTCTTGAATAATTCCTATGTGTTAAGTGCTATAAACAGGTTACCTCACTTAATCCGTACAATAACTGGGTAATTACATAAGGCAGGAACCACTATTCTTCAGATAATAAAACTGAAGCCTGGTGAGATCATGACTGACCACAGCCACATAAGCACTAAAGGAAGGACATTCAGGTAGCCTGGCTTCAGAGTCTAACCACATCGTGATTACACTATAGTCCTTTATCCTCCGGCACTACCACCTACATATATATATATATATATATATATATATATATATATATATATACACACACATAAATCACACAATAGCAAAGACATGTGAATGAAGAGTCCACACCCTTTAAAAATAATTCTCACGTAACTACAAGTTCAGACTGAGTTCTACCGGCAAAGCCACCTGTGAAAACCTGCCCTGGGAGATCTGCCCACACACTAATTAATCTACTCTCATAAAAACCATGGGACTGATTTTGATCTACAAGCCATGAAACGTTTGCTCAGGAGCTTTGTTTCCACCAGAAAGCCCATCCAAACTGAATTGGATAATTTTTTTAAGTTTTTCAGCGAATATCTCAAATTTGAGAAATACTGATTTCCCATCCTTAACTGAATCAAGATGAAGAATAAAATACCCCATTATCAATGTGAGAAAGACAATAAAGGACAAAGAAGAATTTTTAACTTTTAAAAAATAGAAAATAAACACCCCATTAACTCTCCAAGATTTTAAAGCAGAAGGAAAAAGCAATTACTAAATAATATAAATACACTCATAGAGTAAGTCTCATGCCAATGCTTCACTGGAAAGGTGGAAGTAGACTTGGCACCATAAAAAAATAAACAATGAATCCCCACTGGCAAGTACTCACCACAAGATGCCCTACAGAAAAACCCCAGCTTTCCACTTGACATTTTCTATTTAGGTTTTTTTCTTAAATCGGGTTTATGTGAAACCAGCGACACGGAATTCATTAATGAGGGGAAAGGGTGTATTCGTTATTCTTTGAGGCAAATCTCACTCAAGAGAAGCACTGAAAGTTTACAAATGACCATCTGAGACTGTGGAAAGAGAAGGGGAATAAAGCAGAAAAAATGATTTCAAGGACATTGAAAAATAAGTCAGTCGTTCCATATGCCTTCACAGAGGAGGGGACACTTGCATATCTGACCCATGAATTCAAATGTACTTAAACTTTTTTTTCTTGATTTGGCATGGAACTCCAGGGCAATATGACACCAAAGGTAAAGATAAAAACAAAGAAGGGAAGAAATAAAGGGACAGACTCGCTCTCCACCCAACATGAAGTCTGATTTGATTTCAAATACCAAAAGCTACTCCATTACCAAAGGTAATTACTACCTGCTGAACTTTTACCATGTTTTGTCGATTATGTCCATTTAACTATTTTATACAATGGAAGACTATGAACCTAGCTCTTTTCACTATAAGCAGGATGATGATGACAGTGGTGATGAGGGTGGTGGCGGAGGTGATGGGCGGGTAGGGAAGTGGTGGGGATAACGACCACCAGCACACTTCAGTGTCTGAATCTCACCACTGAAGAGGCATTAATACACCTGTAGAGAATGCCACAAAGCTTAATAGAAACACTTTTTCTAAAGCGCTATTGTTCACCCAAAACCTCTCATAATTGATCCCCGACAAATGTAAAATTAATATATTTAAAAATGAATAAGCTAGCTATAATGTAATCAATGCTGCTGGCCTCAAGGATGGAAATGTAAATAAAATTTTCCCCATATCTGTCAAACAAATAAATGAACTCTTCCTTGAAGACAAGCCATACTTTTCTGCCTTTTTAAAAATTTATTTCTATTTTTTCTATTTTTTAAATATTAATTCCAGCGTAGCTAACATACAGTGTTATATTCATTTTGGGTGTACAATACAATACAATACAATACAGTTCCATGTAATACTCCGTGCTCCTCATACTCCGTGCTCCTCAAGAGTAAGTGTACTCTTAATCCCCTTCACCTATTTCACCCCTCCCTTTTTAAAAGCATATTCTGCAATTTGAATCCTTTAGCTATTATCATCTCTGACACAAAAGGAATTACGAACGCATTCTGGTTATGGTGGAACACTGCTCTGCCCCAGGAATTTCTAAAAACACCAAGACTATTAGAAACAGCCACCCAGAAACAGTCCCTCTCCTTACCCAGTTCTGCTGGAAGATGAATCTTTATCAGAACCAACCTTTTCCTGGAGGCCCTCATAAGAAAGTGACGAAACCATCAGACCTAAAGTGTATTTATTTGTTTGTGTTTATGTGGCAAGGGAGAGAACAGTGAATCCTGGGAGGATCTCTGGATGTCGAAGATCCACTGATTTAAAATGCTCATTTGTCTATGCATGGCTCCAACTGGAGAAGTCGAATAAAAAAAAAGTCGTGGTCCTTAAGTCCTAACATTACAGGAAGCATCTGCTTTGAGAACAATGACTCATAGCCTCTGATAACAGAGTAACATTCTCCTTTGAAAGAGCGAGAGTACTCCCAGAAATGGTATTTTCAATGAAACTGTATGTCAACAGAGGCAAAAAACACTGAAAGAGGTACATTTTCTCTCTCTCTCTTTCAAAGATCCCTTCTCCTCTCAGGATAGTGTTGTCTGACGCAGTCTTGAGCACGTTAGCCTTCCCAGAGGCGTATGAACTCCCTTCCCAAAAGAAAAATGTAAGAATAAGGTTAAAAAAACGAGCCGCAATACTCCCCTCTCCCACCACAGTGTTGGTACTATTTGCAGAAAAAAGAAAAGAGCTTGATAAAGGAGATTGCAGAAAAGATAATGTAGTAGAAATTCTAGAATAAGAGCATGCGAACATCTCAGCAAAGCCCAAACGCTTATTAAAATCGTCCACGTTATTCTGGACCTCTGCATTGCCGTAAAACTGCCACATCAGTAGAGCCAAGATGATAAATTTTAGTTAATAAATAATGAAAGTGGAACTACGTGAAATATTGTCTGCTTTGACGTAGTAATTCAATATTTTCTTTAGCCATTATCATAAGACTAGGATTCATTCATTTTCAGAAACAATAATTCAATAACGAAAACAGAGGTCTACTCCCAAATAAAAAGGAAATAATGCTTTCTGCATCCTCTTCAGTATTACTACTTATAATATTAACAGCTATTTACTGAATTCCCAATAGGCATTAGACACTGCCTTTCACTTTACAGTTGCTCTGGGAAGTTCCATTATCCCCATTTTATAAATGAGGAAACTGAGGCTCAGAACAGTTAGTTAGGGCACTGCACGAGATCACGCGGCTGGTGCTAAGACAATCTCAGATCTTTAGCACCAATCTACATTTCCTCCCAATAAGGGCTCCCACTTTCCTTACATTGCTCCTACGAAAGACAAAGTGGCTTGGCCCCTGTACACATCACCTCTTCCTAACTTCTATTCCAAACTTACCCACCGAGTCAGTCAACTTCCGGTGGAGAAAAAAAAAAAACAAAGATATATATAAACTTTGATTTTATCTCCGTTCATGGTAGTGTTAACTTCTCCATGCTGGTAGAAGATAAACATTAATTTAATGAGCTATTGTGGAATCCCTTCCACCCTTAATTATGTACCCTTAAATTACTTTTTAAAGATAACTCTTAACATTATAGGCATTATGCCTCAATTTCTGCCCTCTGACTAAATATCTAAACATGCTTCTAGTTAATTGTGCTTATGGTTAGGTGGTTACGATTACGGGTGATCTTAGTTTATTTCCTTTACTTCCAGAATGGTTTATCAGGTTGTAAGCGCTGAGTATATATTCCTCTTTCAATTAGAAAAAAAAATACTATAAAGGTTCATTTTAATGGAAAAAAAGCTAAAGTATTTACCCCCAAAATTATTTTTCCCTTAGTATCAAAAAAGAAGACGTTCACTGACCCAATTTTACCCTAAACCAGATTAGAATCCTAACTAGAGATGTGGGTTCTTTTACAAATGGCCCCACATTTACATCATTTTTTCCCTGTACTTTAAAAATTAAGAAACATTCCATAAAAATGGACTTTAACATTGTGTAGCTCTTTTCCTTTCCACAAGCCTATATATTAAAATCATGTTAGCACTCAAAAAAACATGATTTTAATATATAGGCTTGTGGTTACATATGGTTTATATAAACTATATATGAGTATGTTTTTGCATCAGACTGTTAACTTTGCCCATTTCCTCTTCTGGGCCTACATTTCCTAGCCTTGTCTGCAGCTACATGTGGCCATCACAAGAGGAACAGAAGTGATATGAGCCACTTCTCAGCCTATCCCATAAAAACCTCCCACATGAGACACTCAGTGCTCTTCCTCTGCAGTCTTAGGAGCCACGTGTTGATGATGAGGGAGCCACAAAGTGGAAGGAACCTGGGTCTCTGAATCTCCACTTGGAAGAGCATCTAAGAACACTATTTTGGACTTAAAAGTGTACTACATAAAACACTTCGACTCTGGGGTTTCTGTTACCCTACCTAACACATGGCTTTATTAACATACTCCAATTATTACTACAGAAGGGTAAGACTCTATGCTGTTTATCTTACCTTTTTCAAAGACTCCCTCTGCTTCCAGGACAGAGACAGTGAGGTTGGCTGCCATCTTGACCACCTCCGCCTTCACAGTGACCTGGGAGGGGCTGTGTTCCAGAAGCTCTACCCCAACGGTCACATTTCCTCCAGGCCTGATGATCCCCGGGGCTGTCACCAGAAACCTAGGCCTAAAGAGTTCCCAACAAGAGAAAAATACAATTTCTTATCTTTACATCTCCATTCTTTTCCAATCCTCAAATTTCATAGACAGTGAGATAGACCCTCCACACTGTATCAACTACAATTGTTCCAATTATCCCAATTTTGCCCCCACTGCTCCATTTAGCAGCTGCACTAAAATGTTATTGAAACAATTCTCATAAATCCATCTTAAAGCAGTAATTCCTGCACCACTAGAGAAGGGCATGTGTTATTATTTCCATTTTATAAGCCACAAACAGCGCAGGACGAGCCTTAGTGTAAATGGCATACAAAGGGACATGTAGAAGTTATTGGCAAAGTTACAAGCCTCTAAACTTCTCCTTTACAGACAACCTCATCTCAGCGTGATTTTTTTTCTTGGTTTACACACACACACACACACACACACACACATTTTGCGAGTTTTATTCAAACCTCCATCCTTGGGCATCTGCCCCAGAAAACATCATCTAACAAATACCACTGATTAAAAGATACCATCTGAAATTAAACTGCCAGTGCTAAAATGTACAGGTGTAGCAGAGCATAAAACTCAGCAAAAACAGCACTTTCTCTGCCCAAGCCAGGGGTTAGGGCTCAACTGCAAAACCCTTAGGAGTGGGGCACTTGCTATTATGTGGCTTGTGTCATTAGTTACCTTCCTACAATGTCTGCACCTGAACCATTTCAGTCACCTCAGCCCCATCTTGCCAATGCCGACGTTGAGACAGTTTAGAAAAAAACAGATCGTGTGCCTTTGGGAAAAGAAGGCACACTGTGTGGGAGGAGAAAAAAAAAAAAAACTGCTTTGAGAAAAGGCAGAAGCAACACGGACCAAAACTAAAGGACTCTCTAGAAAGTCATTTCGGCCAGAGAGGCGCTTCAACAAGTTCACGGGTGGAAAAAGTAACTGTCCCGTGGAGAACCACGCTGAAGCGACAGACGGTCAGCCCTCCAGGCCAGCGCCGGGCTAGGGAGTGCCGCGGTTCCCAGCCGCGGCCGCGCGGCCGCCGCCCCCTCCGGCCGCCCCGCGCCCCGCGCCCGCGCCCGCGCCCGCGCTCCTACCCTGGGGCCGCGGCCAGCACGACGGTCCACACGCACGCGAGGTGGGCGGCGGTAAGGAGCCCCGGGCCCCGCATCTCGGCCGCGTCTGCCTGAGCCACCGTCGGGTCCTCGGGAAACTCGCGGGCGCCGCGGGGTGTGGCTTTCCACCTCCTCCCCGCTTTTTTTTTTTCCCCCTGACTCTGGAGTTTAGCAATCTGAAATGGGCGCGCCTAAAAGCGGAGTGAGAAGTCTAAATTGAGACGGGACTTGGTGGCTCCACCCTCCCACCGGCATCACAATGGCGCTTCTGGCCGCTCGGGCGGGCATCGCAAACCTAAGGGGGGTCAGAAAGCGGCCTCTAAATGCGGTCAGCCCCACCTGGCCCCAGCATCCCTGCTCCCCGCGGAGAACACAGGGCGCCCGCTTCCCCAGCCCACCGGGTTCCTCGGGCTGTTTACACTAGCGCTCTACCAACGATGCCCAGAGTGAATAAACAGGCCCATCCTTGTGAGGAGAAATTCAGAGCAGCTATGTGAACTGGAAAAAAATCAATCATTGTCCCCCAGACCATGAGTCATAATTTTAGAGAAATGGCAAACACACGCTCATATGCGCACACACACAAGAGGCCAAACCAAGGTATTTTCTGGGTAGTTTAATGTATGTGACTGAGGACAGGAGAAAAACTATTTTTACTTAAAACACAAATTAAGGTATTTTGTTTGCCTGTCCAGGAAAATGTCGTGGTGTCTCAGTTTAAAAAAGAGAAAGAAAGGAAAGCAAAGGGAAGGAAAGAATTCTGGCACATGCAAAAGCTAGGTGTTGCTACTTGGAACTGTGAGAAACAATTTTCTGGGGAGATGCTTTATATTTTTGGCCGTCTCTGAACACATTTGCTACGGAGAGTATTCATTAGAACTGCAAATTGGGGCAATTTGTATTAACACAGTTAGGATTGGGGTCTCTCTCGTGTCCCAATAGGACAGTGACCCTGGGTGCCCAGCAGTTACTGAGCCCAGCTCCTTGCCATCCTGGCTTATCAACAGCGCCTTCCCCAGTTCTTTGGCACAGGCACCATCTTCAGATGACTCAGGGTTCACCATGACTACACCATAAAAGCAGAGAACTGCCAGAAACCGTTGGAAACAGGGCACATTCAGTCCCTGACAACTTAAAGTTTCTAAGTTCTGGTGACTTTTGAATGCAGGGTAAAATGCAAAAGGAAAAGAGGTCAGCAAAGGGATGTCACATGACAAAGCTATGTGCTAAATAAGGGAGAAAGTAGCACCTAGACGAACTGTGGTTTTTGGAATCCAGGAACTTGCCTTCCTCCTTTTCCTGTTCCACCCTTTTTCACCCTGCTGCACAGCTAGCAGAGGTCCCTTATGTCCCTATGTCTCCCACAGGCAGCCTATCTTTAGTGGCGGCTTCCTGTGCAGGCAGGGCTTGAGGGTAGTGAAAAGTGTCTGAGTGGATCCTTGGGTAGAGATCCTGTCCCTAACGTGACCATTACTGCTGCTCTAGCCTCCTTACCTCTGTTGTTCAGAGAGGAGGACCAGGGTCAAGTGTGAGCCACGCCTGGAGGTCTAAATCCGTGCTTCTCAAACTGTAACACGTATGAGAACCACATGAAAATGCAAGCGCTATTTCCGGGATGGGGACTGAGATTCTGCTTTCCTTCAGTATACCACGGGTCGCAGAAGATCTACGAGTAGAGGAAATTTGGGAGCACTTAGATTCAAAAGGGGATTTGGGAACACAGAGAGAATTCTTCTCAAGCTTCACTTCACGGAGGGATCAACGAGTTCAGTTTGTTCTGGAGGCAAACAAACGTAAGAGGGACTCCTAATGCTGCATCCCGAGAAGACCTGTAGAAAAGTTTAGAACGACCTAGTTATTTTTTTTTTAAGTTTATTCATTTAGAGAGAGAGCACGAACAGGAGACAGGAGTGAAGAGAGAGGAAGAGAGAATTCCAAGCAGACTCCGTGGAGCTCGACGAACCCATGAACCGAGAGATCGTGACCTAGCAGAGACCTCCGGAGTGAGACATTTAACCAATTGAACCACCCAGGCACCCCTGATCTAGTTATTTGATAAAATTGTATCTGCGCCAATCTTAAACAAATGTACCTCTCTATGCCTTCCTTCTCACAATACACACTTGTTGAAAAACCTAACCATACAGAAATTTAGCCATGTAGATTTGCATAGAGCTGAAGTTATTACATGCCTGGTACAGAGTACTCAATAAAAATTTGTTAAAAGGATTATCTCTCTTCATCTCAGAGTCTTTTTTTAGTTAATTAAGGAAAATTGAAAATAATTTGAGCTTAACAATAAGAGATTGAGTTAAATAAATTATGGTATATCCATGCAAGTAATTAAAAATTATGTTCTTGAATTGGAGACTAATTATCTAGAGATAAGTATTCATGATATGCTGATGGGTGAGTAGAGAATCTGTTTTATAAACGGAATCTAAATATGATTCCATTTTCATAAAAATGAAGTATGTTTATGTATACATATATATTATAGATACATGCATTGAATGAAGAGTTGAAGGATATTCACCAAAATGTTATCTGTATCCTGGTAATTACCTGTATCTGACAAGTTTTCCATTATAAATATAACTGTCATTTTCATTTAAAAAGAAAACAGCAAAATGGTATTGTTTACTAAGTAGTCCTTACAGGAGCATCTGAGAAACTCTTTCAAAGGGCCACGTGGGCGTCTCAGTCAGTTATGAACTCAGGTCATGATCTCACTGTCTGAGAGTTTGAGCCCTGCATCGGGCTCTGTGCTAACAGCTCAGGGCCTGGAACTTGCTTCAGATTCTGTGTCTCCTTCTCTCACGGCCCCTCCCCCCCTCATTCTCTCTCTCTCTCTCTCTCTCTCAAAAATAAATAAACATAAAAAAGTTTTTCTTTAAAAAAAAAGAAACTCTTTTGAATAAAATTCATGAATTTTAATATTAAAAAATTACATGTGTTCCTCCCATGAAAACTGAATGGCCTTTGGCATAAGAATTCCCCACTGTTCCTGTGTCCCTTCTGACCCGTCTTCAGGGTGTGTTTCAATGAGAAAGTAGAACCAGTATGAGTCTGATCCTATACAATCATGGCAGCCAGCGGAGCGGCCATTGTGTCTGTGTCTAGTGTTGAACCTAAACTTGCTCCAAGTCAGCCAAGGAGTGAAGAGCTAAACGTGGACAAGAATAAGGAAACATGAGGGAGAACTGGAACCCATGTGTCTCTTACGACTTCCAACTGTGCTGTCGTGGGTAATCCGCAAGAGAGGCTGTCATCTTTCACCAAGACCTGTATATGCGCTTGGCCCAGAATTCAGAAAAGCTCAAGGAGATCTTCTAACAACTGGAGGAACATGGCCCCATTGCCACCATGCCCACAAAGTGATCTAGCAGACCAGTAACAATGAGGGCAATGACTCACCTGCCTAACACCTTGCACTGTCCTTCAGAGAGTAAACAATATGGTTCCTGTTACAATGCTGGCTTCCAAGTTCATGCAGAATGTCTCTTGTGACCAACTCCAACTCAGAACCATACAGGGAGGGGAATTCTGAGAAATTTAGCTCCATCTTAGATAAGTTGCCGTAGTACAAAGCTACCAAAGTCTGTGCCTTGTCAGCTTGACATCTGTGTCTTATCCCTGTTAGCCATATTAACTTCAAAAAAAAAAAAAAAAGACAATAGACAAATCATGCTTTCACTTAGCATGAGACAACTATCCCTCATACAACCAAACACAACCTAACCCTCTCTCCAAAAGGGGATACAGAGCTCCTTTAATCATCTTTGGACTTTGTTCATGCTTCTTCTAGCTGAATCACATTCTCACTTTGAGATCCTATAACTTCAATACCAAGGTATAAGGTTAACTACTATTAACACATATGGTAGAGAATGACAGGGAGAAAAAAATATTGGTTAATATGTACACAAATGTTTTCATATCAAAACACGAGGGAGATACAGTCCTCATTTCTGCTACTGGTCACCTGAAGTAGATGGTATTTATAAACTACCTTCTTCAGCTACCTCTTTCTCAGCCCTCAATAAGCACCTAAGTTCTTCGCATATTTCTTTGCATGGTGAGGGGCCCAAATCTTCATTCTGAAAGATGTGCAGTTAGCAGTTCTCCCTGTATTGTATTGTTGTTTTCTATTGACATTAATCACAGGACCTGGGAAAACTAAGAGATGCCCCAGTATATCTTCTGCATTCCAGAAATACTCCATACTTTCAGTCTGTGGTGGCAACTCCGTGACAAAGAGGATCGTTCACTTGCTCCTGCCAATAGATAGAGTAGCCTCTTCTTTGGATATTCATCCACTGACGTGAGGAGAGCCAAGTGACCAGGCAGCAATCCCAACCACCAGTCTAACTGAAACTTTGCAGTGTCCCCTACTAGAAGCATTGCTCTCTCGGAAACCGAGACCTCTACACCAGCAGAGCCCAATGTTACTCTGGAATGGGAAGCAAAAATTTCAGTAATGGATCACTAGAGGTACTAGAGGAACCGCTCTTATTTCCACTCCTTTATCTCAGACCAATGACACTGACTTTGGGAGAAACATTAGTTGCTGATTTAGAGCGTATACCACATCCTAGAGTTTATTGTTCAATTTTTACACATTCAAATTTGTAACATTTCAGAAATGTGATGTATGAAATTAGTGTCAACTTATAAACATCATCTATTTGAGAACTATTTTGATAAAATTCTGCAGAGAACACCAAAATATTCCCTGAGAATTTTTTTCCCAAGAGTGGAAGGAAAAAATCCCTGTCCACTGGAAAACAAGGAATAATATTGAAATTAACAAGGGATAATAATAATAAGATTTATCCCTAACTTTCTATATCATAGTCCAGAATTTAAAATTAGAGTTCTACATCCAACCAAAATATCCAACAAGAGTGAAGAGAGAATAAAATTATTTCCAGAAATGGAATGGCTCAGAAACTTTGCCTTCCACAAACTTTTTAGGAAGTCACTTTAGGAGGACATAGTTAGCAAACCAATTTAAAAAAGCTAAGACAAAAGGTGTAAGAATCAGGAAAAAGTATATATAACCCCAAACAGCAATGAAGAAAAAGTTTCAACAGGAAGAAGAATTCTAAGAATAAGGCCTCAAGGAGGAAAAAGGGGGATCTTCATAGAATAGACAAACATGATGGAAAATTGGGGGAGAAAATTGACACTACAATGTTATAAAATAGTGCAATAAAAGGGAAAGGAAATTAGATGCTCAATGAAAAAGAAAACTGAATAAAAAGGGAGATATAACCATAATTCATTAGTTGAGTCTCCAGTAAACAATAGTTACAAAATTATGTTGCTGTAAGCATGGTTTATTGATCTATAACTTACATAATCGATCTCATTAAAGGGAAAGAATTAAGCTTTATTCTGCTTTTCCTATACGAACTATATCACTGGGTAATCAAATAGTAGATATGGGAAAATTTCTCCTTATACAAGTTTCCAGCTAATAAATGTAAAATGAATGTGAGAATTAGAGTAGCACCATATCACAGCCCTTAATGAACTAATAGATCTAGCCAGTGCTGCCCAGGAAAACTTCTGTCATGACAGAAATGTTTTATCTCTGCCCTAACACAGTAGCCATGAGCAACATGAGGCTATGAGTGTTTGACGTGTAGCTAGCGCCACTGAGAAAAGAAATTTTAATTTTATTTAATTTGAACTAATTTAAATGTAAAGAGCAACATGTG